>CM073000.1:78246915-79446915 GCA_037038555.1 Rhynchonycteris naso
AGCCATGTGTTTATGTTGGAATATTTAGTACTGCCTCTAGTATTTGCAAAAGTCCATTTGAGTTTTTATTACACAGCCCTCGTGAAGCCAGGCATCGATGTTGCATGAGTAGGTTTGCTTAACGAACCACAGAGGAGTGATGGATGAACCCCGGGCTTATTGGAGGGTTTGTGTGTTCTAGGCACTGGCAAAACTTTATGAACTTGAACTTGGCATGGGCGTTGGTTACATGGGTCAGGAAGCCCTGCTGCTTCTCAAGCAGTGATCTGGCTTACTACACACACAAAGAAATACACTCTCTGGCTCTTAGATGTTGACATTTTCCTTTTTGCTTCTGCTCGGGTTTGTCTGTAACTCCTGTTGAACCAGCATTTTTGAGCTCTGTTTTATGTGTGTGTCATGCTCAGCACAGTGCTGGCACGCAGAAAACACTCAGTATATATATGTATTAGCTCTAGTGATTGTTATTTAGAGCCAGTATATATATGTATTAGCTCTAGTGATTGTTATTTAGAGCGTCTCCATTTTTTCCTCCCGTCTTCTCTCCCCTACAACTTTCTCTTCACCCCTTATGGTGGTTGTGCTTGCCTTTCTTTTATTTTTTTTAATTCAGTGAGAGGAAGGGAGGCAAAGACAGACCCCTGCATGCACCCTGACTGGGATCCAACAGGCAAGTTCACTAGGGGACAATGCTCTGCCCATCTGGGACATTGCTTTATTGCTCAGCAACCAAGCTCTTTTTAGAGCCTGAGTGGAGGCCATGGAGCCATTCTCAGTGCCCAGGGCCATCTTCCTCCAATCGAGCCATGGCTGCAGGAAGGGAAGAAAGAGAGAAGCAAGAGGGGGAGGGGTGTGTCCTGACTGGAATCAAATCCAGGACATCCACATGCCAGGCCGACACTGCCACTGAGCCAACTGGCTAGGGCCTGGTTATACTTGTTAAAGGAAACAGCAACTTTCAGGAATTAGTTGGGGACACCCTCTTTCTTTTTTTTGCTCTGCCCAGAGGTCTCAGGACATTTGCAGAGGCCCTAAAGTAAATGCAAAAGCTTGCTCACTAATCCTGAGGCTGTATTTCATGAGCTTTCTGTCTCCCTCAGCACTTTCTCTCATTGGAAATTTGGGCTCTGACAAGTAAGAGGGGAGATGAGAGCCAATGAGTGCTAGACGAAAGGACTCTTCCTTGCCAAACTATGATTGACAACAGGTCACAGCTGTGTATTTAAACAGTCATAGTAGTAATGGTGTATTTACTGTGTATTTAAAAATAACAGTAACACTAGTAATGATGGAAATGATTAGAGCTACCATTTATTGAATAACTCTTACGGGTTTATGAGATGTTTTCTCCATGCATGATACCTTTGATCTTCACTTACAATCCTCTGAGCAGAGCAGTTCCATTTTATAGGTGAGGAAACTGAGGTTCAGAAACATGGTTATTTGCCCAAGTGAAAAAGCTAGGGAGTGGAACCCACTTTGGTCACCAGACTATTTTCTCTTAATCTCTACCCTAATCTACTAACCCTGTCACTTGACACTAAAGACATGTGCCCCTGGGGATACACGAAGACTTTCCATAGAGTCTGCAGGTGCGGATAGTTTTAAAGGAATCAATTTCCAGATTTTCAACCTCACATATGGACCCTTCTCTGAAATTGATTGGCCTGAAACCACCCCCACCACCTCCATGGTTCTTCCTTCCACCTCCCTTTGCATAGCCATCCTTCCTGATCTTACAGAGTCACATCTCTTCCCCAGCCCTGGTCTTACTCTGCTACATTGCTCTGGATAGAAAAACCTCAAGGGACACCAAATAAAGGAACTGTCTGGAATTGGTGTGTGGGAACCTTCTGATGAGGCTGCTGCCCCATTCCATGTTAGCTTTATGTATCTAAACTTGGTGCTAGATGCAGGGCATTTGGGCCCCTTTCTCATTCATAATAAGGAATGATAAAAGGTTTTCAGATTTTAAAAAATAACTGGCCCTTGTATTATTAAAATTAATGGTGGATATCAGATTGCTAGCTCCCATTTAAAAATGTGATCTGAAATTTTATTTTAAAATGTTAATGTTTACAATATGCTGAAAATTATACCCATAGAAAAGACTTAGTTTATGATGAAAACTTTAGATGTTAGCCTAAAAATAGGCAAGATTCAAACAAATCATACAAGTTTTCAAAGTTTTCAGATTTCAGGATTTGTATCAAGCTTGAGGGTCCTTGTTCTGTACTTCCCCTGAGATATGGAAGTTTGGAATGAGTCATCCTTAAATGGTTTTCTGCCACAGACCCTTAATAGACCTAAATATGTGTGATTTTTTTTTCCATAAAATTTCAGAGTCATCAATGTCTTAGAAAGCTCATGCATGCACTTTTAGTGAAGTACCCTTGATATTATACGGGGTTTCAGATAAATAGAAGCATACTTTTACATTTAGATGAAACTTTCACACACAGGGTCATGCATACCAGAATTCCTCAGAGGTGCAACAAGGACTCAGACATGAATAATAGAAACCCAATTCACACTGATGTTAAACTAACGAACAATTTTGACTTAATCTGCCCAAGTAACTGAACAGTAGAGGAAAGCTCAGACGGTGCCAGGTCCAGGTGCTCAGGCATCATCATGAAGTTGTTTCTCCATACTTTGGCTCTGCTTTCTTCTATGTTGGTGTCAACTTCAGGTGAGTGTCCCCATGGTTGGCAAAAATGGTCCTTCGGAATCCCGGTCTTACCCCCTTGCCATCACACCTGAAGGAGACCATCTTTTTTTGAGTAGATCTAATAAAAGACCTGGTCATGGTCTGGATAGGGTGGCCGAGATCACATCCCTGGGGCTGAACCTGGGTGAATGGATCAGTCCTGTTTAAATTGCTGAGAGTGGCGAAGGGGTAGGGTGTGTGTATATGTGTGTGTGTGTGTGTGTGTGTGTGTGTGTGTGTGTGTTTAAGATCACAATCTATATTTAAAAATATATATATATATAAGTACAGCTTAATTTCAGTATTATTTTATATTGGTTCAGGTATGCAGCACAGTGATTAAACAGTTATATACTTTACAAAGTGTTCCCCCCTGATATTTCCAATATTCACTTGGAATTATTATCAACTAACTGTATTATTGACTAAACAGGGGTTGGCAAAAGTAGATTTACAGTGGTGAGTGACATTCTTTGGAGTTAATAAAGCTATTGTGATCATCATACTCTGTGTGTCTTTTTTCGTGAGAACAAGTGTAAACATACTCTCGCCCACCCCTGTATTGGGGAAGGGGCAGTTTCCGAAGAGAAGCTGGACAAACAGAAAGCCCCACCATGTTCAGTAGGACAATTAACCTGAAGACCTTGAAGTCTTACTAGACAGACCACAGGGCCCTGCACTAAAACCCTGTTATTCTCCTGGATATAATTCCCTGATACCCACCACTGGTCAGCACTTCGTTGTGGTACTGTATGTACATTGTCATGGTGATACTAGTGATACCTTTGTTCCCTGCTTTGGTAATTTCCAGACTTTAAGGAAATACCAAAATATCCTTTAGTATATTTTCTGATTTTTTAAAAAAGATCATTAATTATACAATTAAAAGAAAAATTTTTTAATTTCCTTTTTTTATTTTATTCACTTTAGAGAGGAGACACAGAGTGAGAGAGAGAGAGAGAAAGAGAGAAAGGGGGGAGGAGCTGGAAGCATCAACTCCCATATGTGCCTTGACCAGACCAGTGCAGGGTTTTGAACTGGCGACCTCAGTGTTCCCAGGTCAATGCTTTATCTACTGCACCACCACAAGTCAGGTTTAAAAGGAAAATTTTAAATGGAGGCACTCCATCTGCGTTAGTCTGTTCCGGCTGCCATAGCAAACTTACCCCAGCCTCATGGAACTTACACAACAGACATATATTTTCTCTCAGTTCTAGAGGCTGGAAGTCCAAGAGCCAGGTTTTGGCAGGGTTTTCTCTTTGGAGGCTTCTCTCCTTGGCTTGTCTTTTCCCTGTGTCTTCACATGGTCTTCTCTGTCTGTGTCCTCATTACCTCTTCTTATAAGGACACCAGTCAAATTGGATTAAGGCCCACAATAAGGACCTCATTTAATCTTAATCACCTCTTTAAAGACCCCATCTCTAAATACAGCTACCCTCCGGGGTGCTGGAGGTTAGGGCTTCAACATCTGAATTTGGGGAGACACAATTCAGCCCTTATCACTATCTATTATTTTAATGCTGCAAGTGGGTCGATTATGAAAAATAATACTACTGCAGGAACTTTGTTTGCAGTACAAATTAGCAATGGATTCACCAATCCAAAAGCAGACTAACCATTTTGGGGATGGTAAGTGTGCTGCAGTGTATTATTTGGGTACAGGTCGCCCTTTAATAGGATCAGAGAGAAGACAATGTGTAGAGTAGGGGTCAGGAAACCTTTTGGCTGAGAGAGCCATGAACGCCACATATTTTAAAATGTAATTCTGTGAGAGCCATACAATATGTTTAACACTAAATACAAGTAAATGTATGTATTTTATGTAAGACCAACACTTGTAAAGTACAATAAGTCTCTGGATTCTTTTTAATAATGTTGTTATGCTGTTGCTAACCAATGATGAATAAAGTACTTCTTACCATTAATGTGACTTCTGGTGCTGCATGGTTTTGCTGATGGCTTTGTAGTCTGGTTGATACATGGTGAGGTTAAGCTTCATGCAGGCGTTGAGACTTCCATCCGTTAAAGGTGATCGTAGGTTGGTCATAACGTTCTTTAGATGTGAGAAATATTACTCACATGCATACGTATAGCCAAACATTGTCAGTACAGCAATACTCACACGCTGCAGTGTGTGGTATGTGACAGGAAGCACGTTCCAAGTTTTGACAATCAGCTGGTCCATGGGTTGAAGTTTTTTTATTTCTCCCCACTTGTGTTGGCTCACCAACACTGCTTGCTGTCGTCTCTTTCCAAATCTTCATTCAGTGACTTGAACTTATTCACCCACATGTTTGAGGCCTTCAGGTCAGGCAGCTTGTAGCTCAAAATCTCTGACGGAGAGACCGGGGATGTAACTCAGGTAGGCACTGTCCACTGCACACTCGTGTGGAGAATTTTGAAATTCTCCAAAGTGTGTTTTGAATGACTGCAGTAGATTAGATAGATGTCAAGCCCGCTAGCTGGGAGATCAAGATGTTGAGCAGGGTCACTTGC
This sequence comes from Rhynchonycteris naso, assembly GCA_037038555.1. Lineage (NCBI taxonomy): Eukaryota > Metazoa > Chordata > Mammalia > Chiroptera > Emballonuridae > Rhynchonycteris > Rhynchonycteris naso. The sequence continues at coordinate 78,252,122 of CM073000.1, forward strand.
TGTGCATGCATCTTTAAACACTCCCAGTTTTTCAAAGTGTAGTAAACGACCTGTTTCAGTGTTGGTGATGAAGAGTTACAGCTTGTTTTCAAATGCAAACACTGCTTGTTGAAGAGATAAGACTGTATTTCCAACGCCTTGCATTTTCACATTGAGCTGGTTCAGCTGTTCAGTCATGTCCACGAGATAGTAGAACTTCAGGAGCCACTCAGCATCAGCTAACTCAGGATGCTCGACGTTTCTCATTTCAGGAAAACTCCAGATTTCATTCAGACAAGCTGAGAAATGCCTGAGCACCTTTCCTCTTGGCAACCAACGCACATGCTGTGCAGAAACAGACCAGGATAATTATTCACAACTTTATCCAGCAGTATTTTAAACTGGCGATCATTAAAAGCTTGGGCAACAATAAAGTTGACCACCCGAATGACCAGTGACATCACCTCACCAAGCTGCTCGCCACACATCTGAGCACAAAGCGCCTCCTGATGTAGGATGCAATGAAAACTTAGGATGGGTCTCTTTTCATGTTCACGAAGAAGCGCTACGAATCCTCTGTTTTTCCCCACCATGCACGGAGCACCATCAGTACACAGGGAAATAAGTTTATCTATTAGTAGATTTTTTTCTTTAGCAAACTCAGTGAAAGACTTGAATAAATCCTCCCCACTTGTTGTCTCTTTCATAGGCAAAACAGCAAGACTTTCCTCATTTAGTGTGTCACCGACAGCATACTTTGCAATCACACTGAACTGGGATAAATGGCTTAGGTCTATTGACTCATCCAAAGCAAGAGAAAAGAATGGTGCTGCATTTATGTCCTTCACTTGTGTTGCCTCCATTTGATTTGCCATCATGATGGTACGAGCGTGAACAGTTCTTGCCGACAGAGGCATGTCTATTTTTGTTTGATTATCTTGTCTTTATCCGAAAAGTCGACAGAAAGTTCATTGGCAACATCAAGCATGAACGTTTTGGCATACTCCACATCTGTGGGTGGCTTTCCGTTTCTCACAATTGCTAAAGCACCAGCAAAGCTAGCCTAATTCCAGTCACCTTGTTGGGTCCAAACACGGAGTTGCTTCTAACTAGCTTGCACTCTGCACAGTAGCTCTTCACATGCTTTCTTCCTGCTGTCCCCCGCTGGATATTTCGATGCAAATGTAGTATGGCGTGTGTCGAAGTGCCGCTTTATATTTGACCGTTTCATTGATGCAATTTTATCATTGCATATTAGACACACTGCAGAGCCTGCTCTCTCCACAAAGGCGAATTCCTCTGTCCATTCCTGCTGAATACTCCTCATCTTTTTTTCTTTTAGCCATATTCTTGTCAAAAGGGTTTCTTCAATTAGCTAGCTGACTACTTGATTAAAAGGAGGGACGTTTACTTCCTGATCTCACAACGACCCATGTACGTTATGCATTATCCAATAAAACTTTGGTGTTGTCCCGGAGGACAGCTGTGATTGGCTCCAGCCACCCGCAACCATGAACATGAGCAGTAGGAAATGAATGGATGGTAATACATGAGAATGTTTTATATCTTTAAAGTTATTTTTTTAATTAAAAATTTGCGAACCAGATGCAGCCATCAAAAGAGCCATATCTGGCTCGTGAGCCATAGGTTCCCGACCCCTAGTGTAGATATAGAAACATGTGAGTTTGCCAGAAATGCTTGGGAACTGATAGTTAAAATCTGGGGCTTTAGCCTCCTTGAGCTCAGTGCTGCCACTGTAGTAGCAACAACTTCCCTCAAATACCCTGACTTTGTGAAATAAGTTTTATGACTTGTTTGTTGGAGGGTGGGATTCTTATACTCAGAACCAGCAGCATGTCTTACTCTTTGTGCTGGAGCAGTGGGTTATCCGGCCCAGAGCTCTCGTAGCTCTCCCTTTGGCCCAGAGCTGGTGTGTGTGTGTGTGTGAAGGAGAGTCCTGTTACTCTATGCTTTGTGTCTTGGGGACCAAGTTGGCAAGTGTGGGGTTTTGTGAGTCAATTTGACCCAAGCCCCTAAAGGGCCACTGTGATGTCAGAAATCACTTTCCATTCATATCCAGAGTTCATCTTCTTTAAGCAGATGACAAGCCTGCCCATTGTTCTGCCATGCCAAGCATTTGTCGTTGTCCTTGCTCCTGGTTTATTGTTTTAATGTGACTGTGTGTTCATTGTCTGGCCTGTTGATGCTTGTAATGGAATATCACAGCTGAAAAAGTGTGGGGAGGAGTTGGTCAAATTGTAGTCTTTCCATGTCAGAAATGAAAAATCCCTCCAGTCAAATCTTGCTTACCTAACAATCCATAAATTGTAATTACCTAATGTTCTGGAGAGCTTTCTGCAGTAGGTCGTGGTTAACGTGCACATACGTTTACCAATTTAACTGGGGAGGAGGCGGAAGTTGTAAAAACCCATCCACATATTATCACTGCTTCATACGGCAGCATGGATTCTGTCCGGTGACTAAGGGATTGTCTTTCCCGAAGGCAGCTCACAGTCTCTGAGAGACCAGGTACCAGGAGGTCAAAGTTTTGACAGAGCAAGGTTTATTGCTATTGGTGTGTTTCTGCCCACTCACCTTGGGTAAGGCACTTGCCTTCTCTTACTTTTGTCCTGTGGCTGCCATGACAAAACACCACAGAACACAGAACGGTGGCTTCACACAACGGAACTGTATTGTTTCCCAGTCTGGAGGCTGGAAGTCCTAAGTCAAGGTGTCTTGAGGTATCAGCAGGGCCACACTCTCTCTGATGGCTCCAGGGGAGAAGCCTGCCTTGCCCCTTCTAGCTTCTGGTGTTTGCTGGCCATCGTGGCCATCCTCCAGTCATGTGGCCCTCTTCTTCCTGTGTGTCTTCACACTGGCTTCCCTGTGTATGAGTCTCCATGTTCAAATTTCCCCTTTTCAGAAGGACGCTCACTGGTCTTATTGAATTATAGCCCAGCCTACTCACCACATTTTACCTTGAATCCTCTGAAAGGACCCTATTTTCATATAAGGTCACATGCTGAGGTCCTGGGGGGTGGGTAGGACTTCAACAAGTCTTTCTGGGGAGGACACCCATCAATCCATAACTCTCTAAGCTGTGCTTTTCCTCTTCCAAGGTCTGTCACCTGTTTACCTTCATTCAACCTAAGGATCAGACACAGTCACCCTGAGAAAGTACTTTAGAAGCACATCCCCTAAGTAAGGGGTCCCCAAATGACAGACCGGGGGTCCCCAAATGACAGACGGTGGGCCACATGCGTCCCCCTGAGGTCATTTATCCGGCCCCCGCCGCACTTCCGGAAGGGGCACCTCTTTCATTGGTGGTCAGTGAGAGGAGCACAGGATGCATCCCCACCCATAGTTCCCATTGAAATACTGGGCAGTTGGTTGACTTAAGTTTACTTGTTCTTTATTTTAAATATTGTATTTGTTCCCGTTTTGTTTTTTTACTTTAAAATAAGATATGTACAGTGTGCATAAGGATTTGTTCATAGTTTTTTTTATAGTCCGGCCCTCCAGCGGTCTGAGGGACAGTGAACTGGCCCCTGTGTAACAAGTTTGGGGACCCCTGCCCTAGGTGATGGCAGAATGCCCTGGGGATTATGGATGTCTCCCGTTCCCGGCATGTGCCAAGGTTTAAATGCGGTCATGAGCATGTGGATACGACACATTGCACATTCTGTGCGAGTTTTCATAGACAAGCCCTTTGGGAAGTGTAAGTGTTTAACCTGGCTCTGGGTTCACTGGAGCAAGTTGACAGCAGATTTGCAAGGGGAGTGCCACACTGAGGATGTCTGATGCGGCTGGTGGCCTGCCTAGCCCTGACTCACTGGCCACTCGTTCTGCCCCTGAGGTGTCACGTGATGTAAACCCTGAGACAGTCTGTCCTGACTTTTGAATCTTTCATGGAGAGCGTGGGAATGGGCGGTGGTTTTATTGGTTTGTTTTCATGAGTTCTGTTTTGATATTCAAAAGTGGTTCCCTGGGGCGGCAGAGAGTAAGGATATTTTCAGAATGCCTTCTAATAATTTGCAGGGGTAAGAAAGCTGCAAAACAAAACCGAAACAGGTTGCTGGCAACCATCAGAAGCTAAGAGAGAGACACAGAATAGATTCTCCCTCGGAGCCCCCAAGAAGAACCGACCCTGCTGACATTTGAATGTTGTATGAGCTGAGCTATGAGAATAAAAACCTGATTGTTTAAAAAACAAAGACAAAAAGATAAAAACACAAACTGAAAAAAAAACACACCCTGAAAACCCCCCCACAGACCTTTTAGAGGTTTGGAGTCCTCAGCTTCCTTTTACATAAAGTATATATTGCTGTCAGAGTGTTTGTAAACTCACATGTTTTCTTTAAGATGCTCGAAGCTCTGCAGAAGTCTCCCTTTGTTAAATAGACCTTAGCATTATTCCCGTCAACTGGATCGGAGTTTCCAGGGGTTGCAGGTCTTCGATGCCACTTTACTGTTTTATCCTGTCCTTCCCCAACTCAGCAGACACACCGTTGTCGATTATCTGCTGTGTGCCAGGTACTGTGCTGGCCACGGGGGAGAGGAGAACAAGACACGAGGTCCTGCCTGCCTGCAGCTTTCATCTGGGTGATGCAGCGTGTTGTGACTGGGTGTGATTGTGTCCCTTACCAGCTTGCTCTCTATCTACACTGCAGGCAACGCTACCTCCTTGGCAACTAGCGCCTGCGTTCTAGCTGAAAACCACCCTGTATCTAACTCCACTTGGTGTTTATTGGGTCGTTACACCAGTTTTTGCAAAGCCAGAGGGATCACTTGGTTAGAAGGAATCCTCTCTGTGCCACACCCAAGGGGCTGCTCGATGGCTTTGATGATGTACAAAACCCAGCTCCATTTTGAACATGGGAAAGGTCTTGTAACCATTTTTTTTTTTTTTTTTTTTTGCCTTTTTGAGTTCGAGTGCTTTATAGAGTATTTGAGAGTTGGGCACCGTGGGGCGGGTTTGATGTCACTGCCCCTCAGATGGGTGATGAAGTTCCGGGATCAGTTTTGTTACATGCCTCACTTGGAAGCATTGCATCATAAGGGGTGCTTTTTCCGTGGTGAGATTTGGATGTGGTCGTTGATGTGGGAGGCCTGAAAGGGCTGCTGATGTCACCTTGCTGCGAGTGGGAGTTGGCAGCCCTCCTGTACCAGCTCTGAGGGGATCCGCTGCTTGTTCACTTGCACTGGGGCAGTGCTCTGGCGGGGTCTGCTGTGACAGTCTGGCCTCATGTACCCGTCTTTCCACCCACTTCCCGATGGACACAGTTGGAGCGGACCCATTCACAATATCTACAGTGAGCCATTCTAGAGAACAGCTTTTCAGGAACAAGAGACCTGGAGGGAAGGTTTCCGCATGGACAGGAGAAGGAGGAGCTGGTGGGAGATGTCTTGGACAGTTGCATCCTGGGTGGGTTTTACCTTAGGATGAGTTTTGTAACGATCTTGTGAGAAAGAGGAGGGAAGATAAGTAATATCTAGTTTAAGGTTTCTTATACTCCCTCCGCACCAAAGAGAAAGGCTGACTCTCAGGCCTCCAAGGAGGCATGTGGACCAGTTGGTTTAATTGGCAGGTGGAGGCACTTAAGCCCTGGAGGTCAGAGGACCTGTCCTAGGTCAGACCAACTTCATGGTAAAGCCCAGGCCCCCTGACTCTCAGCTTCTTGCTGTCTCCAGCCCTGTCTGCCTTCCACACAACTTAGTGACTCTTTCACCATAACTTAAATCTGTTACTGGGCGTGTGGGGCCCCCCAAAGAAACAGTATGACTCTTCTGGTCAATGTTTGGGTACATTCTGGGTGGCTATAGCCGTGCCCACATGGATGCTGCAAGCAATGGCAGGGCTGGGTCTTGTGTTTTAAATGGGGTCTCATTGCTGCGATTACTGAATGTATCTTTCAGAGATGAATATAAAACAGCTACCCTCCCAAGCATATCATAAAACAAATTACGCCCTTGCCACCCAGAACCTCAGAGAAGCAGCAGGCTCTTCGCAGCATGGAGAGTAATGGCTGCAATATTAAAACAGTGATGGGGAAACCAGGATCCAATCTTTGGAAGGCAGGGAGGAAAGCAGCCCCTTAATCCCCCAGGGATAATGAGTCTCGGCGACAGGGCTTTGTGATTTATTGTGCTTAATGTACTTATTTTTATTTGTTCCTTTCGACATGGAGCTGTGTCACTGAAGAGATTTGATAATGGCCCGTTTGCAGTCACTTAGGCTCCATAATAAAGCGCCACATATTTGGCTGTCTGCAAATCCGCGGGCTTCATTGACATTCCCCCTTGGATGTCACCTTCACTGTGAGATGGCATGGGTGGAGATAAGGGCTTCGTTGCTGCCCTTGCGAATTTGCATCCTACCCATCCCACCCCACCCCACCCCATCCTGACTCCTGCCACAGAGTCACGCTCTCTGGGTGGCTGTCCAGGCCCAGCCAGCCTTCCTCTCATCTTGGGCCCCTTTGGAACAGCAGGAAGTAATAAATGGATTCCTGGGACTTTGTTTTCATGAGCCACCAATGAGAGTTGTACCACTTGCAGCTTTTTGGGTAAGCAGAAATTAAAGCGGAGGATCTGAGTGTGGGAGGGTTTCGGGAAGAATGGGCTTGATTTGAAGGCTGCTGCGTGTTCCGACGGTGGTGGCCAGCTGCTGCGCAAGGAAGGGTGTGTCTCCTTCAACAGTTGGGAATGAGTCAACCTGAACTTTTCAGTTCAGCTTCTTCCTGGGTTTGAGGGGGAAGGGAGCTCCTCGAAGGATGGGCCTCCTTCCTGCAGAACTGCCCCTAGCCTGTGAAGGCGGGGGGAAATGGCTGCAAAGAGCCTCCATGTCCTGCCATTGGGTGTGGTCAGAGGGGCAGGTGCTCTGCTCTGTGGCAGTGACAGTCGGCCCTGAAGGCAGTGCTGGGGGACAATGTTGCTTTCATTAGGGCTTGTCTCAGTACCCACAGAGAACAAGTAAGCACCTAATTACAGAAAACTCAATAGCCCAACAGGAAAAGACTCCCCCAAAGTGCACCATGATCAGGAAAGTCAGGAGCAAACTAAAGGTAGGTGTGTGGGGGGGGCTCAGTGTCCCTGGGCCCTTGTACATGGGCTGCTGGAAACTGTGTTATGTTCATCCATTCTAGCAACGTGACAGCATCATGGAGGGGGAGGTAGTGCTGACAGTGTCACTGCTTCCTGGTACCCGGGCCCCCTTGACTCTCCCTTTGCCTGTCAAAAGTCTCAGCAAGCTCCCAAGCCACTCTTCCCAGTTGAGGTACACGGTGGCCTCAAAGTGTCTGTGCTTCCATGTGATCCAGCAGTTCTCCTCCTGGGTATATGCCCGAGAGAACAGAAAGCAGAACCTTGAGCGATATTTACAAACCCCTGTTCCTATCAGCACATTATTCCCAGGAGGCAGCAGGAGGCAGCAACCCCGGTGTCCATCGATGGATGAGTGGGCAGAGATAGTACAGTACATACGTACAGCGGAACATTGTTTAGCCTTTAAAAGAAGAAAATCTTGGCACATGTTGCAACATGAATGAACCTTGCAGATAAGTGCTAAGTACAGTGAGCCAGTCACAACAGGTCAAATATTTATGATTCTACTTCTATGATGCACCTGGAGTAGTCGGATTCATAGAGAGAGAAGGTAGAATGGAGGTTGCCAGGGGCTGGGAGGCGAGGGCAGTGGGAGCATTAGTGCTTAATTGGGACAGAGTTTCAGTTTGGAAAGATGAAAAAGTTCTAGAGGTGGGATGGTGGTGATGGTGGCGCAACAAACGGTGTGACTACACTTAATGGTTAATTTCGTGATGTGTATTTTACTCTAATGAACAAAAAGTGGGGTCCCCTGTGAGCTCCACCTTCTGACATTCAGGCTCTTGCATGGTCCCTTCCACAATGGTGGAGGGCACTGGTGACTGGCTGTAACCACTGGAACAGGTGATGCGATGTCTCTGCTGTGCTTTCCTTTGCCAGCCGACCCTGCCTGCTGGCTGAAGTAGGTATGCTGAAGAAACCCATGTCGGAAGGAGGTCAGGCCTCCAGTCCTGCAGCCCAGGAAATGGGTCCTGCCAGCTTCTGGGTGAGCTTGCAGATGGATTCTCCCTTCAAGCCTCCAGCTGAGGACACCACTGGAGACACCTTATGACTCTCTAAGAATAGGACCCAGATAAGCCACAACTGGACTCCTGAGCCACAGACACTGGGAACTGGTGTGTGCCGTTTCAAGCCTCTGACTCTGTGTCTATTTGTTATGCAGCGATAGATACCTGATACAGAGCCCCCCAGGAGACTTGTCTGAATTGGTTCCACCCCTATTTTCCTTACTTCGGGCTTCCCACTTCCCTTCTTGTCCACTGGGAGGGGCAGATGGCCTGTTTCTCTGTTTTCTGCTTATGATCAGATATATTCCTTGTTAGGGCCACTCATCCTTCAGTGTCTTCCTGCTCTCTTCTGGTCTCGGATTTGAGGGGTGTGTCCCATCCCCTGTTGTGGGGAAGAAGAGTCATTTTTAGATTGGTGACTGACATTGCCAGCGACTGGAGCACCAACTCCGCCCACCTTTGTGCAGGTGTGCTCCCCTCTCCATCCACCACCCACACTCCCATGGGCTTAACCCTGCCTCTCTATACAAAAAAGGCTCACTGCACAAAATTTGGGTAAACAGATTTTCTGGGGTGGCTCTAATTTTAATTATTCTTCCCCATTTGTTGTCCCCATAAATGCTGAAACTGTCTCAGCTATTCTGTTTTGGTACATAAACTCTCTTTGGACCGGCTCCCCTTGTAATAAATTAATAAGAGTGCTGCCACATTTTTTGGAGCACCTGCTGTATGTCAAACACTTGATTAATGATTCTCATTGTGTCTTCCCACCAGCCCCAGTGACGTGCTTATCATCATGCCAGATTTACAGAGGAATACCCCAAGATCTAGTGGGGTTCATTTTCTTGCCCAAGGTCACATGGAGCTTGTGTGTAGGCTTCCCTCGAATTACAACTCCCGAACTGTGCTCTGACTTACCTGACCTCACTGTCTTGGAAGGGTACGGGGGTTCAGTTAGGGGCCGTATCCCAGTTTTGCTTGAAAAATAGAGTTGCTGCACACAGGTCATCTGGAAGCTTCTGGTGATCCCTTCCCGGTGGACCACAGTCGGACAGTGTAGGGTAGGAGGCACAGCTAAAACCTCAAATTGAAATAGGAAGGGAGACCACGTGGCCAGGAATGGAGCTTCCTGGGGTGAGGAGCCCCGGTGGGGAGACTGAAGGGTCCAAAGCGTATCTCAGCCTTGGCTGCATCCTGGAGCCGCCTGGGAAGCTATGTCTGCTGCTACCTGGGCCCCACCCCCAGTAACATTAACTCAACTGGTTTCAAGTTCAGTTGGGCACAGGGACCAAAACCTCCCCAGGAGATTGGCATTTGCAGCCAAGAGTCAGAACACTGGAAGGAGGGCCTCCATATGGCGGAAGGTTGGGCAGGAAGCAGAGAAGACAGGCCAAGGATGAGGGCATGGCCACGACCAGCACTATAACCTCCAATCCCTGTTTGAAGGTGGACACTGTGCACTGATAGCTTTAGATTTATAGAGTCCAGACCCACAACACTGGCATCCGGGGGCCCAGTGTGGAGGCCCAGTGACACATGCTCATGCTTTCCTGTGCAATTTCTAGACCTCTGCATCTCCATGTGTCCACTCACTTCCTATTCAGCACACAATGCGGGGACAGAGGGTTGGGATACACAACCAGAAGCCTTCCTAAGTCAGCTCTTTGGGTCTGGAAGGACCACCTTTGTCATTGCTCAGTGTGAGGGGTTCAACCTGAGGTTGGTGGTTTTCCCAAGTCACTGGAGTACCTGTTGATGAGAGGGCCTAGATTGCACACGCTTCCTGGGCAGGGGCCCTGCGTCTGCTAGAGGGAATGGCACGATAATTTACCTGCTGTGGATGCTTGATTCAAATTAACTTGGTGACAGATTTTATAAAGCCTTTGAAAGTTGGAGCATGGAAGAACTGAAGTTGGTCACCTTGTGATTTTCCCCCATCTGAATTTCTAACTCTCTGACTCCACCCACCGCCTTTTGTGCCCTGCTTCATTTTTCCCTATAGCGTCACCAGTGGTGCATATGTTGCCATTTACCCGAATATAATCTGATGGCGCAGAGCTTGCTGCCTTCTCATGTCTTGTGCATTGAAGGCTCTCGATCAATATTTGTTGAGCACATGAACACATGGCGGCCTGTGGCTGGTGTCAGTGGGATCCAGAGAGGAAGATAGACTAATCTAAGACTTATTTTTTTTCTTGGGTTGATTTTTCTTTGATTGAATGCCGGGAGGAACTGCAGGTTTTCCTTAGCAGGCGGGAATGGAGAGCTAAGAGTTAATTTTATTTTACCAACACTCTTGGAGCCCTGTCTTCTTTCTCAATTAAAATGTATTTTTTTTTTTTTTTTGAGCAGTTACCTTGTAATGGAAAAGACACTTCTGCAGGATTTCGGCTTTGATGTCTTCCAAACTAAGCCCTCTCCCCCGCTGTGGCTTCAATAATGCATCGTTTTATAAGTTCACAGACTCTAATGTGTTTCTGCTGAACCTCCAGTCTCAGCTAGGTGGTTAAATGGAAATTAACTGCTAGGTTTGATTCAAAGTCACCTTTTCACCTTTTCCTCTTTTACCCCCTCCCCACCCCACGCATGCAAAACTGTGTTGCCTCTGTCTTCTTTTCGTGAGAGGGTGGGCTGTGTGTCCACCCATGGGCTCCCAGGTGCACCCATGGGCTCCCATTTGCGAATGGATATATTGATTCCTTTCATAGTCAAAGGCCCACGAAGAAATAACATGGTACATATACAAGTTCAGGGATCTGAACAAACCTAATGTTTAACAAGAGTTTTACTGTTGTTCAGGGTTCAGGATTTGCAGTGGCTGGTTGACAAAGCTCTGAAAGTTACCCCGTATTCATTCATTCATTCATTCATGGCCTGAGGATTATTTTATATGTATGATGCACTTGCGTGGTGGATATGTTATGCTCTTTGCATTAATGGCCTCAGTCCTCCACATGTTTCCAAATAGTGTATTTCTGTAGCTTCTGAGTTTGGGCTCAGCCGTGTGAAGGATGAGTCAGAAGGTGGCGTGCTAGTTCATCCTGAGTCTAGGCCTTAGAAGACCTTCAGTGTTTTTGCTTACCCCGCTGCCTTTTCACCTTTGCTGTGGCAGCAGCATGCTGTTTAGCCTGCTGATCCGAGGAGGAGCAGGCTAAGTGACACTGCCCAGCCAGCCCAGAGCCTTCAGTGAGATGCCAAGCCCACCCTAGATCAGCCGAGTCCCAGCCTGCCTGCAGAGGCATGAGGGAAAATGCATGCTTATGTGCAAGACATTAAATTTGGTGGTTTGTGATGCAGTACTGTTATGCAACAGGCAGCGGCTGACCCAGTAGGATGGCGGTGTGACTCAAACATGGATCCTGGTTGACTGAAGTCTTGGAGTTTGGTGATGCTGGTGGGAGGGCCGGGCCAGACCATAACCCGTACAGGGTGGAGAGAATGACAAGGGCCCTAAGAAGGGGCTTAATAAGGGGAGTTTAAGGAGGGAGAGTCTGCTGTGTGAGTCATCAGAGAAAACCTCATGGAGGGGTGGCCTTTTGAAAAGGTGTTTTTAGGCTGTGTTCTTGAAGTTCAGAATAGAGGAGCATTGACTCTGTTTCTGAGTTTAAAATATGCCATGTTTCAGAATTGATTTCTCATCAAAGCCAATTGCATTGGTGCCAATTTCACACTGAATAGCTAATGACTTTGATCTCACTGGACCAAAAGAAGACTAAAGACTTAAAGCTACATTGGTGTCGGAGAGCAACATCCCCCTTTGATAAACAGCCAGTATGTACAATGCTTATCACAAGGAATTGTCCAGCATGCGTTAGGAGTGCTTACTGAGTACCAGGGATATGACTGCTCAGCATTTCATGGGCGTGATCTCAGGTCATCCTAATCATCACCTTAAGAAGTAGTAATAGTTACTCGTGGTCATTTTATTTTCCAGATAAATCAACCAAGCCAGAGATGGCAGGCTACTTGCTAGAGCTAGTCAGCGACATCAGAGTCTCATTCTGTTCCCTGCACCTGTCTCTCCTGTGAGAAGGACATCCTCTTCATTCACTTCTCAATCACTAGCACGTAAAATGATGGTTTGCACATAGTAGGTGCTAAAAGATGTTGGTTTAAGCAAAATCAAAATGAATACATCTATTAAAAAGAGAATAGTGGCTTCATTCATGTCCCTAGGGAAGTCACAGCCTGGCAAGGAGACAGATTTCTGTTCTGAGCCTCTTAAAACAATGAGGTGAGGTTCATGGTGAAGGTATTAGAAATATTTTTAGGCATTTGGAGGAGCACAGAGAAAGGGTGTCTTGATACAGCCTGAACAGGGGAGTACCAAGAGGGTTGCCTGCAGAGGGGACCCGAGTTGACAGAGCCATACGCTGGTCTCCAGCGTAGTTTCTGGGCCACAGTGCTCAGTTATAAATGTCAAGGGAGGAAGGCACTGGCAGCGAACCTTCTGAGCTGCTGTGACCCATAGATCTGTGAAAACTCGAGTTTTTGTAGTCTCATAACTTCTGTATCCAGCTCCCCTAATGCCTGTCACTTTTGGGAAACTGAGATAGCACAACAAAGGGAATTATGACTTCTTTTGTCCTAAATACCTTTAGGAACTGTTGCCTAATAAGGCTGGCTTATCAACAAGGTAGTGATCCTCTTGAATACATCTAGGAATTCTGCAGATGAAAAATAAATTTGAAATAGCCCATGATAGCTCAGACCTCACTAGTATTGTACCCTGTGACTCTCAGATGTTGAAATTACTTACTGATGACTCTCAGTGAGCCACATCTGAACCCCAGCTCCAGCATTTCCCTGTGAGATTTTGGTTATATTCCTTAACAGCTTGCTAAGTCTCTGTTTCTTCACGTGTGAAATAGTAATAAGATCTACAGCCTAGAGTTGTATAGGTTAATTATAAAAATTAAAAAAAAGCTTTGGAGCCTGACCAGTGGTAGCACAGTGGATAGCATTGACCTGGGACAATGAGAACCCAGATTTGAAACCCCGAGGTCACCAGCTTGACTGCGAGGTCATCAACATGATTCCAAGGTCACTGGCTTGCAGCCCAATGACGCTGCCTTGAGCAAGGGGTCACTCGCTCTGCTGTAGCTCCCTGCTACCCCCCATCAAGGCACAGATGAGAAAGCAATAAATGAACAACTAAAGTGACACGAGTTGATGCTTCTCATCTCTCTCCCTTCCTGTCTCTCTCAAGAAAAATATAAAAATAAAAAAAATAGGATATTTTTTAATCCATTTTAGCTCCGTGTCAGGCACTCTTTCTAACCTCAGTGTGAATGGATTTGTTTGATATTTTAAATCCTCATAAAAACCCTACAGTGGGATAACCATTGTGATGACCCCCATGTTATAGATGGAGTTTGACACTTGTCCATGGTCACAGGACTAGTTAGTGGAGAACCCAGGATTTGAACCCCACAGAGCCATGTACCTAGCAGGCACTTGCAGGTCCTCGGTTCTCCACCTCCCTCTCTTTGCAGACCTGACCGCAATTGTTCTCCTTCAGTCCTGGGGAGCCAGTGGGGGTCTTTGGAGCATGAAGGGCTGGGTGGGCACCAGCCTGGTTCCCAGTTCCTGTGTGTTAGACACCTTGGACATCCCCTTCAGCACAGGCATGGCTGGGAATCTGCGTTTTTCTGCGTGTTTACCATCTGTTTACTCTCTGAGATTGCATGCTCCCTAGGGGCAGGGGTTGTGACTGCTTTCCTGGACCACCCTGTATTTCTGGCACAGGGCTTGTTACCTTTTCTCCACATTGGGCACTCAGTGAATATTGAATGAATGAATGGATTTCTGTTCGCTTCTCTCCTCCCCCTTCTTCTGGTCACTGGAGTCCACTCTTGTGTTGAGACTCTCCTCTTGAGCCTCTGAGTGAACCCGCAGCTGAGCCTGTCTGTCCTGCTGGCCTCTTAGGTTGCGTCCTCTGTGAGTGTGGGTGAGGTCTCCTCTGCTCTCTGCTGAGCCTCTCTGGGACCCCAAGCAAATGCCAAGGCTCAGGGCCCACCTCCCTATATTGAACATTATCGGTAAGTGGTGTTGGTATGAGTTGACCAAGACCTTACCTGAGAACGGGTCTGACTTCCACCTCTGCTAGCAATTTAGAGGGGAATGAGAAGAAAAAAATATATGGTTTAGGGAAGGAAACCATTTGACAGTGTTTCCAAATATGTATTATGAGAGCTTCAAAACCTTTAACTTATGAATGGATGGCCTCCACAGGGTATGTTTTCTTTTCTCTGAAAAAGATGTCTCCTATGGTCCTAAGGCGTGTTGGTTGTGCACAAATGTCTGCCTGGCCCAGGAGGGCACAGAATTCCTGGACCTTATCCACATCTTTGTCAAACAGCCACACTTGCAAACTTGACAATTAAAATGGGAAGATGATACAATTGAATAAAAAGCCTTTTCATTTATATTGAATGAGGAGGCTTGAGGGAGAGCTCATGTAATTAAGAGTAGAGCCCTGGTGCGTCTGGGGGAGCTGGGTAAGAGCTTTAGAGGTAGGTGGCGCCTGGTGTTCCCTGGGCCGAGCCCTGCCTCAGAGTCTGGGATTCTGTCAGGGGTGGGGGCAATGGGGCACGGAGCTGGATGAGGCCTGAACTCAGGGTCAGGCTGGCCGATTGGAATCAGGCATGTGGCTGAGTGTGCGACAGACTTTTATGTGAGCTCTTCATCTCTCAAACCGGGTGGACTATTTCCTTCACACCTGTTGTGATTCATGTGTGGGGTTATGTTTGATGGTGCTTTGTAGGTCGGAGGGGCTTGGGGAGTGTCAGCCCCTGCTCACCCCATCTGTGAGCGGAGTGCTCTGTGCCGCAAACAGCAGGGTCACATTATCCTGCTTGCACTCACTGCTGCTCCCATGGGAAGGAGAACAGAGAGGCAGTTGAAAATGCAGCGGGGAGGGGATTTTATTTACTTATTTATTTTGTAGATTTTAGAAGACTGACAAAATGGAAGGGAAGAAGGCATCTCAGCCTGACAGCATCTGTTCTTCCAACAGTGTTTTTTGTGGGCTTGCAGGTGTTCTCTGAGACCTTTTATTTTTTACTTTTTAAATTAAATATCTTTTATTAAAAATTTTTTTTTCAATCGACATTTTATTACCATCTCAAATTAATATAATTGTCTTCTGAGTCGTCAGCATGACCACTTACGACCAGATTCTGGCCTGTGTTGGCACCAGGGAATCACTGCTTGGGCTCCAAATGGCACCTCTTTCGTTGAGGAAAGACTTCCTGTGTGAAGAAGGCACAGGGTTGTGGGGACACCAGCCTCGGGGAGGCTGGCCCATGGACATTGTCCCATGAAGCTAATCTAAATGTGTATGGCTTTTGAATAATAATTTTGAAAAGGTACCTTGTAAGTTTTATTGCTTTCAAGATTGTTGTAGAGTCAGGGGCCCTGGGCACGTGACCCTCACACGGTGCCCCTGGGCCCTTCTCTTTGCCAGGAGGTCTGTTTTCCTTCGCCCTCCCTCCTGGGTAACGCCTGCTCTCCCCTTGCCCGTTTCCTGTACCCCTCCCTCCACCTTCCCTCAATGCCTTGTCTAGGTCAAAATGTACCTTCTGTGTTTATAAAGACCGACGAGGCAGTCTTCCCGGTTGATTTTGACGCTTCTGTGGGATGTTTTGATTAATTTTCCTTCTTTGGTAAAAGGTTGGACCGGGAGCTTCTCACCTCTACAATCTGCAGTGATGAGCCAGTGCCTGGCCCTTAGCACTCAATAAAGAGTTGTTACCTAAATTATTTTTTAAATTTTAATGATTTACAGTTTAATGTTTAAATAAACACTGGAATAAAAGCTATTTAAGCTAAAACGAGGGTTCCTGCCAACTTCTTTTCCTTACAAGTGGCCCTGGTCACTCAAGTTCAAGGAACATTGTGTAAGAGGAATTGCTGCTCAAAGGGCAGTGGCTGAGCCCTGAAGGAAAGGGAAGCAGGAAGTAGGGAGGTCTTGAGTCCTTTGTCCCTGCTGAGCACCTGGGGTCAGGGCTGCCCTGGGCCTGAGGTGCCGATGGGGAGCTTTGTAATTCAGGGCCACCCTATCTGGGTTTGGTGTCTCCTGAAAGGTCATTGTAGAGGCTGCATTCATGTCTTTTATGATTTGGAGAAACTTAGACTGGAGCGGAGGTGAGTAGGAAGTTGTAGCTCAGGTGAAGCCATACACCCCTGGAGAGTAGCCAAGTGTCTTATTCCTAAAGCTCCATCTCATAAAGGGCATTGCTTACTAGATTTCATCATGCTTAGAGCTTTGTCTTACCAGCCTTGCTCAGGTCACAAAGCACAAGAACAAGCCTTTTATTGCTCTGTCAGTATCACAAGGTCCTTCCTGTGACCCTGTGATGTCAGTATGGGATAAACAATCCCATTTTGTGGGTGAGCGACAGACAGAGCCTGAGAGGGGATAGCTTTGCACATGGGGCTTAGGACCTCAGGTCCTGTTACCTCTTCCCCTGTCATTTGGCCATCTAAAGGAAGGGCATCTGTCTGCCTTCCACCGGGCTCCTGAGCTCAAGTCTCAGGACCCTGGCTTGTGATAGAGTGGCTCAGTAGCAACGTAATTACATTTCAGCAACTTAAAATGGGATAGATTCTGCTTGAGGCTATGAAAGGCACAGTTGCTTGTGGAAGACACCCTTGTGCCAAACAAAACCGGGTTTGAACGCAGGCTTGTTCACTTTCCTGCTCGAGTGGATCACTTCTGACTGTCTAAGCCTCAGTCCCCAAGGGGGTGAAATGGGG
Source organism: Rhynchonycteris naso (assembly GCA_037038555.1). NCBI lineage: Eukaryota > Metazoa > Chordata > Mammalia > Chiroptera > Emballonuridae > Rhynchonycteris > Rhynchonycteris naso. The sequence goes on from CM073000.1 coordinate 78,268,972, forward strand.
ATTTGCGTGTGCAGACAGAACCTCGGGGTGGCAAGAGCTGTCATTTGAGAACTGCCTAGCTCAGCTCTCACACACATTCTGGCTCTTATTCTTGTTTCACCGAGGTTCCTCCTGCCCTTTTATTAACCAGATTCCTTTGGGTAGAAAGCCTCCTAAATACATGTGCTATTGGTCCCATCACGGGCTTGGGTGCGGGGCGACTGCCTCTATGCCTGGCAGGCACCGTCCAAGCTTCAGGGAGCCCAGGCTTCCGAGGGAGGAAGGGGGTGATATGAGCTGTCAGGACATTTAGAGGTGCTCCTGTCATTGTCCCTGGGAGACGAGGGTTGGCTTTTGGACTCCGTGCATGTGTTTCAGTAAGATGGTGACTCATGGGAAGTGGGAGGCCTCCCTTCCCTGGGTTGTCAGATTGAAGACTGGGTTGCCAACCTTCAGCAGTGTAAGTGGTGACCTCAGGAACCTGGCAGCTCTGCGGGATGGTGGCATCTCGCCTTTCAGGGCCTCCCCCATATGGCCTTGCCTGGTTTCCCGTGGATTTATTCCGTGCTTTGTTGTGACACTCCAGCCAAACTCAACAGTTGCTCGGAGGTGACAAGTGCCTTACCACATCGGGCCCTTTGCTGGGGCTGGCCCGATGTTAGGGCCTCGGAAGAAACATGGGGTTTGATACGTTGGCCGTTTCCCCGGGCTGACTCACCCCGAACCACAGCTGTGTGGGACGACCACGCTCTTCAGTGCCATCCTAGCAAAGCGGTCCCACCCACGGTGACCCCGGATGATCTTTCCCAGTATACAAGGACTTTAACCTAAAGTGTTCCCTGCAGCCTGGAGGGATGGCTCAGAAATGACCAGTCAATGGAGAAAAGCAGTGCGGATGGAGGCCCCTGTGTGGGCCCTTTTCCTGCCCCTGTGGAGCTTACACTGTAGCTGAGGGTGAGCAAGCTGGTGTGGTGGGTAGAGATAGCCCTATGCTGGAGCTGCATGCAGATGACTCATCACGCAGATACTTATTGAGTGTGACTGTGTGTGAGGCTCTGCATTAAGTGCAGTGCCTCTGTTAGTGAGTTGAGTGAGCTGAGAAGTCTCTGTGCGTGGGGACCTTATATTGTAGTCGAGGGGGGCAGGCTAAGAAATGAAAGAACTAAAACATACTGAGTTTCTTGTGGAATCACAAGTACCCTCTCCATAGTGCTTTCTCACAAGTGCCACAGAGTGACAGAAAGCACAGGTGGAGGTAGGAGGAAGGGTAGGGGGGAAGGGCTCAGTATGTGTTCAGCAGGGTAGAGTTTGCAGGTTTAAGTTGGTCAGGGAGTGATTCTCAGAGAAGGTGATTTAAGCAGACACCTGAAAAGATGAAGGAATGAGTCATGGGGATATTTGGGGAAAAGAGCTGAAGCTGAGGTCACTGCAAAGGCCCTATGGCCATTTCTCAGTTGCTAATTGAGAGACCTCAAGGAGATTCAGTGGCTAGAAGGGAGGGAGCATAGACAAGAGTAGAAGGGGAGATAAGGTCAGAGAGAAGTGGGGGCCCAGTTGTTCAGGGGTGGTGGACCAGGGGCCATTAGAGGAGGGACATGAGCCCATTCATTTATCCGTGTCGCAGGGCCGTGGCAATGTGGTAGCCAAGCATCAGCCTGGCTCAGAGTGGCAGTTCCAGCCCCGCAGCCTCACACGTGACCCTTTTCATCATCTCTCACAGAAAGACAGAAACATGAGGATAACAGCCAATTCCTGCTGCACAGTCCTCCAATAAGTGGCCGAGGAAACCCTTGGAGATGCTCTAACCCAACCTTCCTTGTGTTAATGACTTGGAAACCGGGGCCCCAAAGTGATGCATTTTCCCATTTTCAACATAATTCATCTGGCTTGTGTGTCATGTCTCATGGCCCCTGTGGATTTGTGAAGAGGCTAGGGTGATTTGTGGTCCAATGTGAGGAAAATTGGATTATGGAGCGACAAATTAAAAGAGTGCTCTGTCAGTCGGCTGAAATTTCCATAATTTTGGGGCCCTTGGAGTTGAAGGTTAATCTTCACAAGGGAAGTAGGAGAACAAGGGAAGAAAATGAGAATTTCTGCTCAGTTACATGCACCTGTTTGTTGCAAGATCCAATCCTGGGAGTTTACTAGAAATGCTTAGCGAGAAAATTAAGTGCATTTTATTGCCGTGGGATGTATGGGACTTTTATTTGCAAAGTTCATTATTTACCATCTTCAGTTATTTTATGTGACAAAGGTCAGTCTTGCTGTTCTCTGGGCGAATTTCATGGTGGGTGTTTTGGTTTTTTGTTTCTTTTTCTCCTAAGCTTTAACAGCGCCCCCTGCTGGCAGGTCCCCTGGCTGGCTTGTGCTTTCATCACCAGCCCCCTTAAGACTGCTGAGGGCAGAGGTGGTAACCGCTTGGCATGATCTGTTTGGAAGTTAGACGGATTTCAAACATGGGCGTTTCCTGTACACCAGGTCATTGTCTTTTTTCATGAAGCAGAAGGACAGGGGGTATTGACAGACACCGGCAGTTTTGCTGTTGCAGAAAGGGCCTTAGCAAATGTGTTGTGGGAGATGGTCCATGCCATATGTCAATCTTTGCTGCTACTGCCCTGGGGACTTTTGTAGCACCGTGTCCTGGAGAACAAGCCCCCGGTGTCATACTAACATGCTGATACACAGGACGGGGTCGACCACTTTAGGTGTGCTGTTTCCTTAACCGCTCCTTGTAAACTGATTTTCCTAACCTTCAAGCTTAACATTGGTGGATGAGACTGGTATTTTTCAAAATGAGGTCTGTGGGTCTGTATTCCATATGCTCATGCAGCCAAACTGAAAAATTGGGGGGTTATTCTTTTATAATAAACTCAGGACAAACAACCAGGAGAGCACTGCCACGATTCTCTGCTGTGATCTTCTGCGATTCAAATGTACTTTCATAAAATAGAACCTGTGTGTGCTTCCTTAACCAGCGTCACCCTCCCTTTGAAAGGGGTCAGCGTGTTGCCCATGATTGAGAACCTTAGTTGTCATCCTGATTGTTTTGCCTTCCATTTCTCAAATTCCTCTCTGGGTGGTGAGGCTCAGACCAGCTCTCCCACACACATGCTCGCTTTCCCTTTGAGCTCTCCACCTGCTCCTCTGAGAAGCAGGCGGGGAATTTGCCTGGCAGTTCAGCATGGGGAGCCTGCTCCTGGGCCCAGGACGAGCTCTGGGCAGTTTGCTCAGGAAGCTGGATGGGAGGCCTTGCACCTCGTCTTGTGCACAGAACCCCTTTCCCCAGCCCCCGGAGGGCTCGTGACTGTTCTTCGGGAAAGGTGGTGCACGCATGGGGAGGCATCTGGAATGCTACGAACTCCAGATGGGAGCCTGTCAGGGGATGTCACTGCAAGTCAGCTTGGCAGCCTCACTGGCATCTTTATTGAAAAAGTAAAATTAAAAAATAAGCTGCTTTTAAAGAAGGGGGACAATCTGGAAGGATAACATTTAGTCTTTGCCATCAGGAGCCTGAACAATATGTCAGCATAGAAAAGAAACCCTTCCCCTTTTTATTCTGTCCCTTTGCTTCAGGGTTTACTGCCTGTGTCATGAGAGAAGCAGGGGGAACAAAAAGTTCTGGGGAAATTGTTTTTTCCAGAATTTGAAAGCAAGGCTTAACTGAGGATTCAGATGAAAACGTCTTCGCCTGCTGTCTGGGAGGTTTGGGTAAAACTTGAGCTTCCATTGCCTGGGGCAGCTCCAGCTTGCTAAAGAGACCTGACTGTGGCTGGTAGGGGCGGTGGGTGAACCAGGCCACCAGGAAGAGGCGGGACTGTGATGCTCAGGTCCTACATGGAGGGGACAAGGCATGACTTGTGCAATGAGAAGAAGCATGTCTGAACTTTCACTTGTTATTCTAGCTCGGTGACCTGGGCAAGACTATAGTATATTTTTCACTTAAGCCTCAGTTTTCTTATCTGAAAGCTGGCATAAGAGCAGCATCTCCCAGGAGTGTGAGGGGCTCCAAGGAGAAGAGACAGCAGAGTACTCTCCCACACCTTTCTGCTGTGAAGAAGCAGTGGAGGGCTGAGAGTTTGGTCAGGGCTGTTTTTCCATCAGATCTGACTTAGGCCCAATTATTCTGAAGGATGTGGCCACCGTTCAGGGTCTGGAAGGTTGTGTGAAATTCTGTCTTTTGCTTCAGCTTACACCTGTGTTCTTGGGCGTCCAGAAAAGCTTGTATGTTCGCGTGGGTGGGCACAGATTGGAGTGCTTGATTAACCCAGCAATTAATAAAAGTGGAGAGGTGACAATTGGTGTTACCAAGCTACAGTCAAAAGCAATGCCCTTGGCCCCTCTCCATGCAAACAGATTGGTGGGGAGAAGCAGCCAATCTGTGGGGAGGAACATTGGGACATAGAACAGGGAAGCTGGTTGGGAAAAGGTACCCAGAACAAAAGCCAGGATATTGGGATGGGTTGGTTGCTTGGTTATTTCATTCAGTCAACAGCTATTTTTTGGAGTAATTCCCATGTGCCTGATACTGGACCAGGATCCAAAGATAAAATGTGGGAAAGTCATAGCTTCTCCTCTGAAGAGGCTCAGACTGTTGGTGCAAGTAACACGCATAAGCAATGCATTCTAACATTTGTGTTAAGTACAGGATAGATGACGTTTAAAGTGCATGGGTGACCAAAGGTTTTGTGAGAAGAAAGAGAGTCATATTGATTTTATTGATTTTTGCAGAAAGGGTGGTTTCAGCTAAACCTTGCTGGTGGACGGGGGCATTGTAGGCCAAGGGACTGCAGGAGCAAAGGCTGGAAGCCACTTACTACTGAGTGATGGCGTAAATCACTGAGCCTTCTGGGTGTTGGTTTCCTCTTCTGTAAAATGGGCATTAAAAATTCAGGTCTCAGGGAGTAATGGGAGGATTCCTTCTTAGGCCATGTGAGGCTTTAGTGTGTTTGGCCCATGGTAACCCCGCCTGTAGCAATTAGATCTAGTCATATGTATGGTTTTACCTCTGCAAACAGTCACCCACACCCTGTTTTAATCTATGTCTCCCCTTGAAGTATCAAGCAATCTTACCCTTTAAAATTACAGCGATATCCATTGGCAAGTAATTGAATGTGAGTTCTTCATTTTTCTGGGATAGTAGCCTGGAGAGGCCGCTGTTTTAAGGAGCAGAGTTAGCAGTGTGGGCGAGTTAGTGTGTCTAGGACTAGGAAGGACTCAGCATCTCGCCAGACCTGGCGTCAGGCTCTGGCTCCGCCCTTTGCTGGCCACAGGACCTTAGGCGGGGCACCTCCATCACTCCCCGTTTCTTTAGCTGTGGAATTGTGTCTAAAATGTATTTATGTGTCAAGATGAAATGTTTATCTTAAGAACTGGGATGAAGGTGCCTTTGAGGGAAAGAATTTACCTTTCTGTAGAAGACTGTGAGAAGCAAAAACAACACTGTTCAATGGAAATATAATCCAGGCCACATATATACTTTTAAATTTTCTAGTAGCCACATTAAAAAAAAGAAAAAAAAGCAAAAGGAAGTAGGTGAAATTAATTTTAACACTATGTTGTGTTTAGTCAGTGTAACCATATATATAAGAAAAGTTATCGAGGTATTTTACATTCTTTATTTCGAACAAGGATCTTTGAGACCTGGTGTGCACTGTACATTCGTGGCCCCACTCAGCTCCAATAGCCGTGTTGTCAGTGTTCAGGGCCGCGTGTGGCCACGGCCGCCGCACTGGACAGCACGGATCTGGGGCGGAGCCCAGCAAACGGAGGTTCTGTGAGGAAAATGAATTTCCTTCCTCCCTTCTATCCTGTTCTATTCATTCCTCTGTCTTTCTTGCTCTTTCTTTATTTGGTTCTCCTTCCTGAGAAGGACGGGACAGTAAGTGACCCAGTGGAGACCACAGCAGATGCCTTGTGTTACTGGATGTTTTTGTGGAAAGTGAAGATAACGATACCCTCCCTAGGAATTCACAGAAACCACGAAAACAACAGCAGCCGGTGCACTGAGTGCTTGCTGTGTGCCCAGCACCCTTCTCACCGTTTGACAGAGTCATCTGATTTAATCCTCACTTAACCCTAAGAGCAATCATTTCTCCCTTCGTGAAAATGGGAAAACTGAGGCACAGAGAGGTTAAGACACCCAAAATCACACAGCTCAGGCTTGAACCCAGATCACCTGTCCCCAGAATCCTGCTGTGCTCATTGCCACAGAACATCTTGGAGGAAAAAGCAAAGCTTAGAAAGGGCTTTGGGCTTCCATCTGTCATGAACTGGGTGGTTCTCACCAGAGGGCCAGGGCCAGGGCCAGGAAGGCCCCAGGGATCATCTGGGTAAGGCTGAACCTTGCACCAATGTTAAGATCATATTATATGGCAAATGTACCACCCTGGGCACCATGGTGCACACAGCAGGACCTCATTAATGGCTCTGTTTCCTTCTCTTCAGGTCTGCAATATAAGCTTGCTTTTTTTTTAAGAAGGAGCTTTCTTCATTTTGCTCATATCTAGATCCGTGCCTGGTACATCGTAGCTGCTCAGTACATAGTTGTGCAAGTCAGTGAAGGTGAGTTGGCCTCACTGGATAGGATGATCTCTGAGTCCACTGGGTGGCCTGGAAATATGACTATACCATCGTAGGGGGGGGCCTTATAACTACAGCCTGGGTGAGGGGGGCTCACATGGAAAGACGGGTAGGGTGTTCAGACCCAGAGTCCTTACTTTGAGCTAAATACAGGCCAGTTTATGGGTCCTTTGCAGAAAACTTGTTTTGTTTTTTTCTAGTAAATTTTTAAATAAAATATATAATGTACTATGCAAACAGCAAAGTACAGAAAGTGTAAGCGTGCAACTTGATGCATTTTCAGAAAGGGAATCCACTGATCTCACCAGCTCCCAGGCCCAGAAATGGGACGTGACCAATACCCCTCCACCTGCCGCACCCTTGCCCTTCCGAAGGGTGTCCGCTGCCCTGACTTCTGACTCCACAGATGGCCTCTGTCTGTCTTCGCTTCAAGCAATTCCCAGTGGTTGGACTTTTGGGGCCCATTTTGTTTCAGTCCCGCATTCCTGATAGTCTCCAGGGTTGGGGTTCCATGTCCATTGCACAGATGTGAAACTGAGGCACGCAGAAGTCGGGCAACTTGCCTGGGTCTCACGGCTGGAGAATGGATGAGTGGTTCACAGCCAGAGCTGCAGTGCTCCTAGGCCCCTGTTCTTGACCAGCCCACATGATTTCTTCTCTGAACTTTTGTCTACAATCCCAAGGCTGAGGTTGGCATTGCTGGACCGAGCAGTATCCACGGTGGCTGATGTGAAGCCACAGAGGAGCGACCAGCCATCCCACCGCAGAGCCCTGGGTGCTGGATCTGTCCCGAAGGCACTCACCCGAGCCCAGGGGAACCGAAGACCACACCTTAGGTTGAGATGCCTGGCAAGAGGCTCCGGCATGCTGGACAGGCAGGGTCCCCACTGTACCCCGATCCCCCACTTCTGCTTGCTGCTGACACACCTGCACAGGCTCTGGCAAAGGAAGCCCCCAATTAAACAAAGTCAAACAGCTCATTGCCACCAAAATGAAAACTCCAGATGCTGCCAGGTGCAAGCAACATTCACTAGTCTCCTGCCCTGGGGCCTGGCTGGGGCCCCTGCTATGAGCACCTTGCATTTTGGCACCAGTCGCTGCCCAGCGGATGGAGCTGGAGTGGCAGGCAGGGCTGGGTCATCCCTGCACAGCAGCCGGGGGGCCGCTTGGAAATGGTTGGAGGCAGGCATATGGATTTCAGGCTGACGAGCTTTGCTCTCTCTGTGGCACGGCCCTCTGCCCCCACCGTTCCTTAGTCAAGAGGGACAGGTGGTGGCTGTCATTCTGCAATTGGCCCCGGCCATGGAGAGGTTTGCCAAGCAATCTGGAATGGAGATACCTCCAGCCTCTTTGGCCTGGAGAATGCCGTTTGACCCATAAAGCCTCACGTAGGCCGTTCCTCAGCCTGGCTTTCTTTCCAACGTGCAGGGCGTAGATGGCGGACAGAGATATAAGCAATTACTCTAGGTTCATTGCCCCTAGGACTGCAATTTAACTCAAGAAGGCAAAATAAAATCACTCTTACGGACAACGGTCCTTATAAAAATAGAGCCAGTGTTACGGTGATGATACTGGCGAGTGCACTGCTGACCGATTCACCCTGTTGGCCGCAGGGCCTGGCATTAGAGACGGAGAGGTGTAACTAGAGCTGGTGGTCTCGGGGTGGGGCCTGCATTCTCTGCTCAGCTGTGTCACCTCGGGCCAGTCGCTCAGCTTCTCTCTCCATCTGGAAGATGGAGGTCACGGCAGCCGCTGCCTCTTCGAGCTATGTTCATGTAAGCACTGAGGTGGCTGTCTGGCTCGTTGCAGACTCCATGAGCATTTATGTGATGATTCTGATGCTGTACGTGGAGACCATTGTCGTCTCTGAGTGAGTGATCTGGTGTGTGCGGGAGAGGTTAGTATTTCTCATTGACAAGCTGGGAAACTGAGGCACATCTAGGGTTGGTTCCTGGGCCCAAGGTGTCACAGCCAGTCAGTAGCGAAGGAGGCCTTTGAGCCCAGAGCTGCCAAACTGCAGGCTTTCTGGCGGGGGGAAACCATTATGATTGGCTTACCCAGAATGCCTCGCCTAAGGATTAGATTTATTTCAGAAAACGCACCCCCCCACACACACAGGCACACACGGGCACGCGTAATAGTTCCAGTACAAACAGGACAGATTTATTTATTTTATGATCCATTTAAAGTAATAAACATGGCTAACACTGGTTGCATGAACTGTCCCATGTCTGTCGCTGCTGTGTGTTTCCTTTGCCCTGTTGCTGGGGTCATGGGCTGGGACCACTGAGGAAGAGTGTAGAGTTCAGATCAAAGTAGAGGCGTGTTTTTCCTCATCATGGCTGACCTGCTCCGGAGAGATCCCTGGATGAGTGAGGACAGTCGCAGTTTAGTCTTAGGAGCAGCAAAGACCCGCTCTAATCTCTGTCTGCTCCCTGAGTCCTTAATGGGAGGCGTGCTGCGCCCTTCTGACCTTTCGCCCCCTTTATGGCTCATCCTCAGGACCTTTACAAAGGACCGAATCAGCCAGGAAAGATGAGTTTTTGGCTTTGACAAAGTTAGCACAGTCTGTGGAAATAATGTACCGTTTTTTCATTTAAGTTCCCTGAGTGGAGGCAGGAAAATAGAGGACCAAAGAGGCATAAAGAAGGGGGGAGAGATTTGAAAAAAAAGATGGTGTGGGTTGGGGAGGGAAGAGGAGGTGCCAGGGTGGGGGTGAGAGGGGAGGACCTGGGGCAGAGGTGGAGAAGGGAGGAGGTGAAGTTGAGGACTTGTACTTGGGTATTTGTGACCTGAGAAGGGCAGGCAGGCAGGCAGGCAGGCAGGCAGGCATGGAGTGGGAAGCAGATCCTCACCCAGTGGGCAGGGAGGAGGAGGGGGAATGTGAGATGCAGGCAGTGGGCAGGGAAGACTGGCACATGAATGTGAATGGGGTCCCTCAGGTTTCAGTGCCAGAATAGATTACAGGCCATCTGATGAGTGCCTCTGACTGGCCAGCGAAGCTCCACTGTTGGCCACGCAGCTGATCCCTGGCCAAGCTTCCTGCCTTCTAATTCATGTCTCCTTGGTTGTGCCATGTCACCTCTCAGGGTCGTGAGGAGGGAGGGGCCAGAGGGACATGGAGCCTGCTGACCTGATCCGCCCTGTGGTCAGGCCTGCTGTTGGGTGCACTCCTACATCAGAGCTTTCCGGAGATGCCCAGCCTTCAGTGCTGAGCCGGGAGCAGGGAGGTCACCATTGGTCACCGTTCAGAAGAGACCCACCCAAACTGCACGGTGTGGCTCATTAGTCCGGGAACAGCTTGAGCTAATCAAGGCATGTCTCCTTGGTGCACTGCTCCTGACAGGGCGGTTAAAATAAGAACTAGTCACACTCGATCCAAGGGCTTTTTGTGGGCAGTGTGGAAATAATAAACCCAAACACAGAGGCAAGGCTTTTCAGCGGTGAGGTTGGGTGCCCCAACGGGGCCAGATTCTGCCGGCCCGAGGAGGTCATCACGGCTGGGAGAGGTGGCCAGTTCTACCTCCTCTTCAAGGGCCGCCCTCTTGCTGGGCGGAGGTGTTTTCTAGTAAAAGGGCCTGGTTTTCAAGGTAAAGGCTTGTTTGTTTGTTTTCTCAGCTGGTTTGGTTCCGTGTCTTTACCAGGCCCCACATTCGCTCCGAGAAAGACCAGCTCCTACTGTGCACCTGGCTGGCCGCTTGCTGCCCGCACTCAGCATCTGTGCCATGTGTTGCAGGACTTGTTTCATAGATGTGGAGGTACAGTTCCAGGGACGTAAATGGCTTGCTCAGCGCTCATACGGTGGCTTTGGTGGTGACAGTGACAGGGATGGAGAAGGGTCGCTGCTGTGGGTTGGCCCCGGCCCCTGTGTTAAATTCTGGGACAGTGAAGACTGTTTTGATAACCCCAGTGCTGACATTTATTGTGTGTCTTCTCTGTGGCTCGGGGTTCTGAGCAACTCTGGTGCACTTGGATCTGGGAACGTCTCTGTAAGGCAGACCCTGTTGTCCTTTTCCAGCGTAAATGGTGGAGGAAGGGTCAAGTCAGGGCCTGCATTCTTTCCACTAAGCCACATGCCACCTGGTGACCATGCCAGCTCGCTATGTGTGGAGTGACCCCGTGGGTGGGCAGGTGGCCGGCAGGAAGGTGGGTGCCAGCACATGTCTCTGTGTGAGATCCCTCTCTCTTGGCTCCCAGGCCTCCTTGTCCCCTCCCTTCCTGACACACCTCCTGCCACCCCTACCCCCATCCCGTTCCCGGTGCTGTTTCTCCTCATTTGTTGACATATTTTCCTGTAACAAATGAAGGATGGTTTAGCTGAGTTAATTCTAATGACCAGTGACTAGTTATTTAGTAATTTTAGTTTTGCAGAGCTCTGACCCTAAAAACATTTTTTTAAGGGGGAATAATGAACACTACTCCCTTCATTATGAATTAGTAATTATAAATACGGCTGAAATCCTTTGTGTCGCCAGTATGGTCCACATTGTGAAAAATCTAATATTTTAGGGAAAGGGTTGCTGGGAGAAATGAGGAAGGAAGGAGGAAAGAGAGGTGTGTGCGTATGTATGTGTGTGTGTGTGCACATGACGTGCACGTGCGTGCACATTCCAGACTGGTGTTTAGGTTAGCCTTAAAATAAGAAATAAGCTTGAAATAGCAGGTGCACTCAGATGTCACGTGTTCTGGGTGCATTAATTCTCTGTCCTCGTCTCCAATAGCACCTCTGTTCTGACGTCAGTGGTAGTGCTGGCCAGGACGTATGGCTCCTTGGCCATTTTCGAGTTCTTCCTGAACTGGGACTATACCTCTTGTACTCCCATTACCTGACACAGTGCTGGCACATAGTAGGTGCTCATTCCATGTTTACTGAGCTGACTTAACACACAAAAGCTTTGTGAGAGAGAATGCCTGTCTCTATCTGCCTGCTGCGTACTCTAAATAACCTGGTTACTCCTGTCCTGATTTCTGTTGCCCATAGGGACCTTGGTCAGTTTTAATTGCTAAAATGGACTGATTTGAATTTAATTTGAACTAATGGGATGTATGCAAACTGCAGCCCATTTAATTAATTAGTTTGTGTCACCAAATAAGTGTTTTAAGGGCCACTAAATGCAGGACACTCTCTTTGGCAATTAGAACACAAAGTTGAGAGAGAAGCCAAGGACATGTGGAGCTTGAAACCAAACCACTGGAGTTCAAGTTTAGATTGGACATTCTCTTTTGGCTTTAGGTGGCTATAGTGGGGAAGAGCACAGATTTGGGATCTGGGTTTGAATCCTGGCTCCATTGATTATAAGCTGTGTGATCTTGGGCAGATTACTTAACCTTTCTGTGCCTCGGTCTTCTTTAAAATGGGATAGCTTTATGGGGTGGTTGTGGGGTTCAGGTTTTTGTGGGGATTAAACAAGTTAATATGGAGAGTACTTTGTACTGTTTCGATATTTGTTATTGCTATTATTTGCTACCAGTTAAGCTTTATGTCCTCCCTTGGAAATTCAACTATTTTGGTACCTAAGTCTTCATATAATTGTGATGAGGATTGCGTCAGTTTCCAGTGACTGCCCTACGGAAATACCATCAAGTGGATGGCTCAATACAACAGAAGTTTATCATCTCACAGATTTGGAATCTAGAAGTCCTAAACCAAAGTGCATCAGCAGGACCGTGTTCCTTCAGAATCGTGTGGGGCAATCCTCCATTCCTCTTGTTAGCGTCTTGTGTTTTGCTGGCATTCTGCAGCGTCCCTTGGCTTGTAGACGCATCACTCCAATGCTGTGTCGTCATAAAGTATTCTCTCTGTACATCTGCCTTCACATGGCCGTCTTTTTATAAGGACACCAGTCATACTGGAGGAAGGGCCCGCCCTGCTCCCATATGACCTCATCTTAATTATATCTGCAATGACTCTTGTTTCCAAATAAGGTTACATTCTGGGTAATGAGGGCTTAGGACTTCAGCATGTCCTTTTTTAGGAGGACGCAATTCAACCCATACAAGGATGGGATGAGAGAATACATGGGAAGCAACGAGCATGGAACCTAGGACAAAACAGAAAGCGTGTGCCTGTCATTATTGTTACCCTGTCATCATGATCACAGTGACTGCCCTTTGCTGGGTGGCTGTGGTAGTTCTTTGAAGGTATTGGAACGTTTACTGTATTAAACCGCAAGGTTTCCCATGTATTAACTGTAAGTGGTGTGACCCCTCTTACAGGGCGAGCCGGGTCCTTCACCCCCTGATCTGTAGGCTCTGAAATGAGGGAGCAGGACTCCCTCTCAGAAGGACTCCCTTCTAGGATGAAGTACAGGTGCAGGTGGACTGTGGCTCTGACGTGGTGCTTCTCATGCTGGTGACAGCATGGGACAGCTCAGCAGGGACAGACCCCTGTCAGTGCCACTGCACGTGCACAGGCAGCCTCTTTTTTCCCTTTCTACAGGGTCAGGGAGGCTCAGAGAGGCATGTCAGTACGTGAGCTTGGATTTTCCAGACCCCCAGTTGCTTCACAGTCAGAATGGGGGAAAAATCTTTTTTTCTTATCCCCTTGGGAGCTGAACAGATTTGCTACAGAGACATCTAGATATCTATGGCAACAGTCCTAATTTTAGCCTTGCCACACTTAATGCCAACTTGGAGAGTACAGTATTGGGTCAGGGCCCAGGGAGTGGGAAGGTGAGCAGGCCCATAAGGGTCAGAATCAGCATGGAGTAGCCAGGGGAGGACACATGGCTTAAGGAGAAAACTGGTCTGAAGAGAGGACCCTGGAGTGATGGGCATGTATCAACAACTAGTATTTTGAACTAAGAGATCTCCCTCACCTGCCGCTGTCGCTCTCCCTGTCTGAATTCTGCTTGTTTCCAGCCCAGTTCACGACCTTTATTATCACGTCCTCACCTTTGCAGTCAGCCACTCCTGCCCAGGATTTCCATCCTCATAATTAATTCTGTTGAAGCACTTTAGTTGCCCGTTTAGTTTTGAGGTTAACCCATGTCCGCCGTTGGTTTTGGAGCCCCTCCAGGTCACTTGTGGTCACTGTCGTGTCTGTAAGCTCTGTGGCCATGGAGTGGCCAAGCAGAGCATTCGACATGATTGGTGTTCGGTAGACCAGACCAGGGACTGGAAAGGGATGTTAAATGAGTGAGGATAATTAAGTACACAGAAACACTTTGGATGGGGAGAGTCCACGCGGATGGGATGGAAATGACCTGTGGCCCTCTGAAGGACGTGCTGGGGAGGCTGCAGGGCTGGTGTGCTGGGGGCTGGGAATGGTGGGCAAGGGAAGAAATGAATGGAAATTGTTTCAGGTGATGTAGGGAGCATGGCTTCCACTATGCCTGTCCTCGCAGTCAGGTCAGCTCCTAAGAGAAGTTATTGCAGAATGTCAAACACAGGAAGAACCTTAGATACCATCTAATTAATCCTGTGTGTCTTGAAGTGTGATATTCAAGACGAGCATTTCTACAGGAATACTTGCTGTTTTTTTTTTCCTTCTTTCCCAAGTGAGATGGGGGAAATAGACTCCTTACATGCGCCCTGACTAGGATCCACCTGGCAACACCCAATTAAGGCCGATGCTCTGCTCATCTGGGGCCATGCTCACAACTGAGCTATTTTTAGCACCTGAGGCTGAGGTTCCACGGAGCCATCCCCAGTGCCCAGGGCCAATGTGTTTGAACCAATCAAGCCACTGGCTGCAAGAGAGAGAGAGAGAGAGACAGACAGACAGACAGACAGAGAGAGACAGACAAGGGGGAGAAGGAAGGATGGAGAAGCAAATACTTGCTTCTCCTGTGTGCCTTGACTGGAAATCGAACCTGGAATATTCACACGCTGGGCCAACGCTCTACCAGTAAGCCAACAGGCTAGGGCCTTTTTTCTTATTTTAATTTTTAATTCCTTTTATTGAATTTATTGGGTGACACTAGTTAACATAATTATACAGGTTTTAGGTCCCCAACTCTACAACACATCATCTGTACACCATATTGTGTGTTCACCACTCCCCCCAAGTCAAGTCTTAGTCCATCACCATTTATGTCACCATACCCTCCTCCCCTAGCATCCCAAACCCATCCTCTCTCAGGTACTACTGCTTAGCATGAAGCAGGACGTGCTGGCTCCCTCTCACAGACCTTGCGGGTTATGGAGAGGTGTCCCCACCTACCCATAGATGTGGCAGATCTTTAATAAGCAATGTCTTGTAGCCACTTGGAAGAAAGGTGTATGCAGGTGAAGGATTCTGGTGTGAATTCTTGTACTGAATTTTTATATTCTTGTATTCTTCTAAGTGGAGTGAAAAAGCAACACAGTTGTGGTGACATTGGGAAGGTGGTGTGCAAGGGAGTGCACCGCAGGGATTCAGCTCCCTCCTGTGAATGAAGAAGATGGCTGAGACACAGGTAGACTGGAGAGCCGATCCATAGTGACAGCATTTGGGGCGCAGACCTCATCCCTTCCTCTTTTCTTTCCATCTTGACAAACTAGATAGAATGTAAACTAGTTCCTAACGAACACTTGGGCACTTTACATTATCTCACTTAATTCCACTTACATCATTGTGCAACAGACGCTGTTTTCCAACAACAGAGGACTGACGGACTTAAAATAGCTTGCTGAGGACTTTCCTGCAGGTAAGATGTAGATCCAGTGATTCAACCTAGTGCCCTCTCACGATATTTGACTGTGTCCGAGAGCTGCAGACCTGACAAGCACGACTGTTAGGTTTCGGAAACAGACACATGCAGAGATGTGGAACCATTGGCCTCTTCCCTGGAAAGTTCTGCCCAGTGAGTAATAGAACCAGGGCCAGAATGCCAGTTGCTCAGGCCAGCAGGTGAGTAAGGCTGGGTAGGAGTTTCCTGGATAATGGTGATACTTCCCTCTTGGCTGGCTCTGTTTGCCCTGGACCAGTGAAAGGTGGGAAAGGTGAGTGCTGGCTTCCCTGTAGGGTCTCTTTTCTCTGGGGACTAAAGAGAGAGTGGGCAGCCCCAGCTGATGGGGTGAGTCAGAGCAGAGCCCAGAATAGAAACCGGAGGGTATGTATGTGAATGTCGTCTCTATCCCAGTCGTTCGTTCGGGTTGGAGATGATTAAGCCTTCATATATTAACACTGTGCAGACTGCTTTAGGATCATTTATTAGTGTCTCCTGGCAACAGCTCTCTGAGTTAGCCACACCCACCATCAGTTAATTAACTGGGTCACCCTGGGCCCAGTTCACTGTGTGTGCATTATCAAGTGTCTTCCTAACTCATTCATCTGTTCATTCATTTGTTCATTCTAGCACTTTTATTCGGCACCTCTTTGGGTGCCTAATAGCTTTATATTTGGCAGCCTTTTTTTTTCATTGCTGGAAGTATTTAATATGGGGTGGAAATAGGAATACCAACTCCTGTTTGCATCAGAATAGCCCCCATCCATTGAGAGTGTAAGCTCCATGGGGGCAGGGCCGGTGTTCATATCTACCTCTCTGGTGTCTAGAATAATGCCTAGCACATTGTAGGTGCTCGGTGAACATTTATTGTAACAAAGAGTGAATGAGCTGAATGTCCTCTATGTGTTGGGCCCTGTGGGAGGTGCTTTGCATAAAAATCCTCCTGCACCTTACCTGTGTCTGCCCCCACATTTTAGGGTACCAGTGGGCACTTACCATTATTGTAAGACTTGCATAGCAGATGATCCTCATCTTGACTGAATAATGTAACTACTCTTACCCCCATTCTATAGAAGAGGAAGTGAGGCACAGAGAGGTTAGTAACTTGCGTAAGGTCACACAGACCCTCTAGCTCATGCTATTTCTCTTGACCTCTGTCCCAGCACTGTCCAACCTTGTGCATGATGGAAATGCTGGGTGTCTGCGCTGTCCAGCACAGTAGCCAGCGTCCATACATAGTTATCGAGCACTGGAAATGTGACTAATTTGACTGAGGAACTGAATTTTAAGTTCACTTAAGTTTAATTAATTTAAAGTTACATAGCCACCTGTGGCTAGCGACTACCATTAGACAGCACAGTTCCCTTCTGTGCTCTCTAAATAACAATGCCTCACATTAACAGTGCTTATGGTATGCTGAGATTTTAAAAATGATTTACATAGAGGAAGTGATTTGAGTTATCGTATTTCTCCATGTATAAGATGCTCCCATGTACAAGACCTACCTTAATTTTGGGGCCCGAAATTTGAAAAAGAAATGTATTACATAAAGTTATTGAACTCAAGTTTTATTCATCATAAAATTCATACAACTCCTCATCACTGTCAAAACTCCCATCCATTAGCTTGTCCTCATCTGTGTCTGATGATGAATCATTGTTTTCAACAATGAGCATAAAAACAAGCACAAAAAGCAGGAAATGCAAGTAAAAATATCTACAACCACTCTGTAAGATGCACCCAGTTTTTAGACCCCAATTTTTCGAAAAAAGGTGTGTCTTATACATGGGGAATAAAAGGTGTGTCTTACACACGGTAATCCCCATAACCACAATGAATTAATGGGGGTCAGATGTTAAGTCCCTCTTCCCACCCCTAATATTTTACATCAAAAAAAGTGGTGTAGCTGAATTCTCCCCTATGGAGAACTCTGCCTGACCCCAGAGTTTTTTTTGTTTTGTTTTGTTTTTAGTTTTTTTTTTTACAGGGACAGAGAGAGAATCAGAGAGAGGGATAGATAGGGACAGACAGACAGGAACGGAGAGAGGTGAGAAGTATCAATCATTAGTTTTTCGTTGCTGTTGCGACACCACAGTTGTTCATAGATTGCTTTCTCACATGTGCCTTGACCGCGGGCCTTCAGCAGACTGAGCAACCCCTTGCTGGAGCCAGCGACCTTGGGTCCAAGCTGACGAGCTTTTTGCTCAAACCAGATGGGCACGCACTCAAGTTGGCGAGCTCGGGGTCTTGAACCTGGGTCTTCCGTGTTCCAGTCCGATGCTCTATTCACTGCGCCACCACCTGGTCAGGCGACCCCAGAGTTTTAAACAGTTTCCCTGCCTTTCTCCTTATTTCCCATGTGTATGGCAGCCGATATGGCCAGGAAAACCAGCTCCCATTGCTTTAAAGTGTTTAGCCTTAAACGCAGTCCTACTCACTCACTTCTTTGTAAAGGGCTCAACCCAGACGCAGGCTTGTGCACTCACTGCTCCCACCAAATGACTCAGTTTGGTTGAAAACATTTATTTGCTTGAAGCAGAGTTGTGTCACTGTCACTCTGAAAAAGATACCAACATCTCTGGTTCCTGAAGAGCCAGGATAGTCTTTAATGCAAACACACAACCTAAACAAAACCCACTTCCTGATGTAATTGTGATACCATCTCAAGGTCTGGCTGGGTAGGAAAAGAAAGTTGAGCTGAAATGATCTGCAGTCTTCTCATGCTGGGTAGGACCTGGGGCTACCGCCAGGGGAAAGACTGACCAGGCTATGCCTAGCCTTCTCAAGGATCCACAAATGCTAATGGGCTTGGTGTCAAGGTGACGTGATAGAAAAGAAAGTACAGCCTGACCAGATGGTGGCGCAGTGGATAGAGCATCGGACTAGGATGTGGAGGACACAGGTTCGAGACCCCGAGGTCGGCAGCTTGAGCCCAAGGTCGCTGGCTCAAGCAAGGGGTCACTCACTCTGCTGTAGCCCCCAGTCAAGGCACATATGAGAAAGTAATCAATGAACAACTAACAAGCCACAATGAAAAATTGATGCTTCTCATCTCTTTCCCTTTCTGTCTGTCTGTCCCTATTTGTCCCTCTCTCTGACTTTCTCTGTCTCTGCCACAAAAAAAAAAAAAAAAAAAAAAAAAAAGCACAGGTCACTAAATTTTGTTCCACAGTGGAGGTCAGCTGTACTTTGTGAATGAAATCCATCAGAATGTTTTCTGTGTGCTGGACTGGGGCTGTCGTCTATGTCCATGGCTCTTCTGAAAACTCTGAACCAACCTAGAGTCAGGGCCAGAAATGCAGGTGCGGAGCAGAACTGGAGTAAAGGTCATCGGGAGAGGCTTATGGAAAGAGTGGGAAAAATAGGCCTAATGGATGAGGAGCACAGTACAAATTCAGGGAGTGATTGTGAAATCCAGGTCCCACAGGCCAGGATCGCTTCGGGTTTTGAGAATAGGAGGAAAAATGTGGCCATTAATCTCTGAGAAAATTATTGTTCTGAGTGTTTTGATTGGCCAGTGAAATCTACATTCCTCTTGCTGTTGCTGTCTCAAAACAGTCATGCATCTTCCCATACCAGCCCCATCTCTCCATCCGTCCATTCATTCTTCCTTCCCTCCCTCCCTCCCTCCCTCCCTCCCTCCCTCCCTCCTTTCCTTCCTTCCTTCCATCCACCCATCCTTCCAACCATCCATCCCTCCAACTATCCATCTATCCATCTACCCACCCACTCATAACACACACACACACACACACACACACACACACACACACACACGCACATCTACTTACCTATCCATCCACCCATTCATTCATCCAGGGAGCCAGCCAGTCAGCCAGTATTTGTGTCTTGTCTCTCTTTGTGGTACAGGGGGTAGCACAATAAACAAAGCACTGTTCCTACCCTCGGAGCTCACAGTGTCGTCTGGAGACATGCACATGGGCACATGTTTCTGAAGCAAGGAAAGGAAAGCTTAGAGGCTTCACACCTCCAGGCCAGCTGCATCTGCCCAGGCAGCCTTCTCCAGTAACATGATGCCACCATTCTTCTCTTGTCTTTATCATACATGTATTGTGCTTTGGGTATTTAATTTATACTCAGTGTAGCACTTTCTGCATCTTTATTCGTGAACATTCCTGATAATTGGAACATCTATGTCTTCTCCCTGGGACCCAGCTCAACTTCAGGCACAGGTAGGGACTCCAAGCTTATTGAGGTAAACTGGAGCCCCTTGAACCTGGAAGGGACCTTAACAATAATCATTGATCTGAAGGGTCATTCCCAGCTTTCTCCTCTTTGCTTCTCTCAGATGAGGCCCATAGGGTACATTCTGCAGTGAACCTTTGCTAGACAGTGAAAGAAGACAGGGCTGCCTCCCCCTCACTGAAAATAGAAGTTCATAGAAGCACTTCAACTCCACTCAATTCTCAGTTGCCTGGGAATGTGTGAGGCATTCGTTTCGCCGGGTTAACATAATGTGGATGTCACCTATTAACTTTGCTTTCAGGTAAAATTGAATGTGAGCATGTCTGACAACTCTCGGTGACACAAAACTCCAAGTTGCATTTGGTGTCTTTAAGTTAAGGACCACAGTTTAAATCTTGAAAATAAAAGCACTCCTGCCCCTCCACCCCCTTTATTCCTAACAAACTTTACCCAAGCCCAGAATGAACCCAAGGCCTGGTTCAGTCTCCTAGAAATGGGACAGCATTGTCCAGGTGTGGTGAGGTGTGCTGCCCCTCCCCCTGTCCAAGTCATGAGTTAGGAGGTTTTGAGCAAGTGGAGAGGACGGGGACCCCTCCATTGCAAAAGGAAATAGGAACACTGGTATTATAGGTGTTTACGTTGTATCAAGGACTTAAGTCATATTTTATTTTACTTGTCTCAGTCACCCAGTAAGGCTGTGTTAATCTCTACGTTAGAAATGAGGGGACCGAGGCTTACAGGGATGACAAACCGAAGGTCAACAGCTGTTGAGTGCCAGGTCTGGGACTTTAACACTAATCCATTGGCTCCTGTGTTCTCATCTGCCACGGGGTTGTGTGGAAAGGTGGAAACAGTGAATCCCTGCTGAGGCTCAGAATGAAGGGGACCCACTTTCTGGATCACACTCCCATGATCTCAGGCAACTCAGCTGACTTCTGTGCCTCATTTTTCTCATCTACAATATAGGTTAATAATAATAGTAATATCCTGTAGGGTTAATAGGATTAAATGAGATTATTCAAGCAAAGCCTGGCATGTTGTAAACACTCAATACATGCTGACTCTAATAAGTAAATAGCTATGATAGTAAACGTAATAATCAGTATTATTTTGGTGATATTTTTCTTCTGGTAACAACTTTGACCATTGTGTTACTGAACTGCCCCTTTTTTGTTTATTAGAGTTGTTTTTATTAACCAAAGACTCAGCTCTTTTAATAGG
Organism: Rhynchonycteris naso; assembly: GCA_037038555.1. Taxonomy (NCBI): domain Eukaryota; kingdom Metazoa; phylum Chordata; class Mammalia; order Chiroptera; family Emballonuridae; genus Rhynchonycteris; species Rhynchonycteris naso. Next base: position 78,289,608 of record CM073000.1, read on the forward strand.
AACGTATATTATATAACCTCATGCCCACATGCAATGTCAGGGTAGTCCCAGGTCATGTAGCAGAGCTGGGATTTGAGTCCAGGCCTGTCTTGCTTCCACATCCCTACTCTGCTTCTCCTGGGACTCCTGTTTCCTGACTGGCACCAGGTTCATCACCCATGGCCCTGGTGACTCTAATTCTGGCAGCCACGGTGTCAGATGGGCCCCATGAGTGAGTTTATAATCTAGTTATGGGGGAGCCCAAGACTCAACACTGAAATAGAGAAAAGACAACACAAGATCACAGTGTTTTTCAAGGCCTGGAGCTGTCTCCACACTGGGCTTAGTAACGCCCAGTGAGTGCTGTTAGCCCTCTTCCCTGGGACAGTCCTGTATTTTTCCTGGCACAATTAGTAAGTCACCACCTCGGAGAAGCCTTCCCTCATAGAACGCCCCCTCCCCCCCAGTGCTGGCTCCCAGGTAGAGTGAGTTTAGTCTTCTTTGCTCTTATAGGAGTTGGGATGAACTTGCGATGTCGCTTTTCTGTGGGGCTTCTTCTTAGGGGTTTGTCCTTCACTGGCCCCGAGCTCTTGAGGACTGTTTATCTTTTCTGCCCCCTGTCAGTTAGGTGTGCCCTGTGGCTGAAGGGTGGTGAGCAGGGGCTCCAGCTGCAGTGTTTATTGCTGATGAGAAGGCCAGAGGGGCTGGAGCGAGTATGGGGGTGGGGAGAGCAGGGAGGGGAGGTCTGTGAGTCTTGTGGTGGCTGGTCTTCCCGCAGCTCTGAGGCCAGGCATGTGTGGCCTGTGTCCATTCTGCAGGTGAGGGGCCTGAGGGTTTGTGAGGCTGAGCCCCTGTCCAAGGTCCCCACACCTGGGATTCCAGGCCAGGTCTGACTTGTTCTGAGAATATACTGCCATTGGCTGTATAGTACCTGTATAGTATAGTTTTTGCATTATTGTGATAATTGTAGGCTATAGGGGTGTGTGTGAGTGTAGGTGGGTGTGAGTGAGCATGGGGTGGGAGGAGCAACTTGCAGGGCTTGCTCTTTTGCAGAGTGGGTGATGGTGAAAGCTGGTATCCTTAGCCCAGGTGGTGACTGCGCTTGGCCAGCAGGTTAACCGAAGAGAAGATGAGTTAGCTGTTACAGTCTTGTGATACCTGTGTCTCTTTTAAAGTGGAGCTTTGTAGAGGATAGCAGGACGGGGCTGTGCTTCCTGAACTTTCCCTTGCTGCACAGTCAGGAATGGTGCGTGGGAAGCATGTGGGGAGACAGGCCGGACGCTGAGGGAGAGGCTGCCTGGGCAGTGCCACCTCCCGGCATGCAGGCTACGACTGCCTCCCACCTCGTCCACTCAAGATTTGCTGGGAAGGAAATGGACGCCGGATGCTGGTTGCTGTGGCAGCTGAGTGACGGGTTGATCAGTGGGCTGGCAGCCTGGCCGAGTGGGTTTTGTCCCTGCTTTGCCCTGGTGATTGGAGCTCACGTCTAGGGGCACCTCGTGTTCATCAGGCACTCGCCTGAGCACGTTCCACACACTCATTCTCACAACAGGTGAGGATCGGAGAGGTGGGGTGACTTTCCTAAGGGCACGCTGGCTCCTGAGTACAGAAAGCAGTTTTGCACTAGGAAGTTCTGACTTCAAAGCCTCCTACCTGCTGTGACCTCTCTTCCAGCCCCTGGACTTGACTGGGACACAGCTTTGCTTCTTAATTTAAAGAGGAAGACAATGGATGACACAAACATTTATTTGAATGCCTGTCATATTCCAGGGCCTATATTTAGATTGTGAACATGATCTAAATCTTGTTTCCAGCCCTGGGCTTAGATATCCCTTTGTTGATTTGAAAAAAACTTATTTTGTTATTTTTAATTGTGGTACAAAACACAGCATAAAGTTTACTATCTTAACTGTTTTCAATGCACAGTTTAATTAATGTTAGGCATGTTCCTATTATTGTGTCCTCCATCTGTAAAACTCTTTTCTTTTTGCAAAACTAACCCTCTGTACCTATTAAACTCCTCTTTTTTCATCTCCCCTCCCTGGCAACCACCGTTCTACTTCCTGCCCCTGTGAATTCAACTCCTCTAGATAACTAATATGAGTGGATGATACACTGTTTGTCCTTTTGTGATGGCTTATTTCACCAAGCATAATGTCCTCAAGGGTCCTCTGTGTTGTACAAGGGTGAATCATATTCCATAGCATGTATCTACCAAATTGTATTTTTCCATTCATCCAGTGATGTACATGTGGGTTGTTGGTTTTATTAATCAGTTGAGACCAAGGTCACACAGCTGGATTTAAACCCAGGCCTCTGTGTACTACTTGACTTCTGACTTCTTTTTGATTGACTGATGGATTTTACAGAGTGGAGGCAGAGCAAGAAGTAGCAACTCATAGTTGCTTCCGTTTATTTGTTCATTGCTTGCTTGTTGTCTGTTGTATGTGCCTTGACTGGGCAAGCCCAGGGTTTCGAACCAGCGACTTTTTTAGTGTCCCCGTTTGACGCTCTATCCACCGAGCCACCACAGGCCAGGCAACTTCTGACTTTTTTATGTCTAAGGTCCCTGCAGCTCTAGAGCTTGAGAAGGATTTTGGTGTATGAAGAGATGATGTTTTACATGAAGGACCTAAAGGAGAAAGTTCTAGAAGTGTTGGTTGAAGATCCTCAAGCTCTTCCTGAAACCTGGCCTTTGGAGCTGCTGCGTTTCTGCCTGAGGGTACAGGGGGCTCAGCAGGTGGTTCTGAGAGGTCCCTGAGGGTGCAGGGGTGTGCAGCAGGAAGAGCAGAGGTTACCTGGTTTTGGACCCTGGCCCTGCCTCACTGGACAAGCCTGGGACCATCTGGCCACTGTCCAGGGCTCACTTTGTCATCTAAGGAGTGGGCCCCAGGACCTGAAAGTCTGGCCCTGTCTGTGCTGCATTTCAAAAAGCGCATTCACCTGGATCTTGCTAAGCCTGGCGTGGCTCCGGCCCTTTTCTGCGTCCCGCTCAGACAACACTTTTCCCAGAAACCTGTGGGGGGACACCCGCGCCCCCCCCCCCATCTATATCTCTAGAAGCCAGAAGCAAAGGCCTTTTGTTTGTATTCTGTTTGGTCCTGATGATTTCCCCGAAGTGTACATCCCTTATGGACTGGCTGTTTCCCAGGTTGTTGGGTTTATCTAAAGCTCTTGCCTTTCTCTCCATATTCTAAAACTGCCTCTCTTGAGACACTGTTCTGAAATTAGCACGCGTGCTAATAGGACATTATCAAGCTATAGGTTTGAGCTGCAGGGTTCGTTCCCTCGAGGCTGGTGGTTTTTTTCTTAACCCCAGGCAGATGAATGGACAGCACAGTCAGTGGGGGCGGGGGATGGGGGGGTGTCCTGGTGATACAGGCAAGGTGTCCTGTGGGAGATGCCAGAGTTTCTGTCCAATCCAGTCTGTCAGCATTTTCTAAGTAAAATAAAGCAGTATGTTTAAATAGAAAAGCATTCATTTCTAATTGCCAACATTTACATATCGGCAACTGTAAGGCAGACTTAAATAAGTTTCCTTAGCCTCTTCCCTAGGAAGTGATGGTTGAATGCTATATATTTAGCTTTCTCTGTCTCTGACCCTAGCATTTCTTGCAGTTGTGTGCCCGTCAGGAATATTTGTTGCTCAGATCCATTGGACTCCAGCATTTTTGGGTTTTTTTTTGCTATTTGAATATCAGAAACTCATAATGGATTTTCTACTGTGTTTGAGGAGAGTCCGTTTTTTTGAGTTCCAGCTTTGAACAAAGGGGGGGTGTGAACCACCAGGTGAGCTCCCAGAAGTCACTGAGCTTTGTCTGTTCCACAAACCTTGACACTTAAGACACTATTTTAGCCCTTTCTGCTTGCTGTTGGCAAAACAAACATTGAAAGAAAAATGAAAATAAAAGGTAGTTATAGACAGGTTTATCCGACAGTTAACCTTAGAGGGGCCTTGTTTATTTTTCAGGTCCTATGTTTAGAAACAAGGGAGACAAATTCAGATGCAGACGCCATTTGTAGAGCACCTGTCGTGTGCCAGGTAAGATGCAAAGTGTTCTCACAGCCTCTCTTTTTATCACATCCTCATTGTAACCATTGCAGATTGCCATTTTTGCAGCTAGGTGACCTCTGCCTCAGTGACTCGCCTGCTGTCACATGGAGGAAGGGCCAGCCTTGGGCTCGGCACTGGCTTAGTCTGAGTTCAGAGCTCCGTTCTGGCATTCCCGCCACAAAGACGTGGTGGCTTCCTCATGTTGGTCCCGAAATGGCTCTGTGTCCTGGGTCCAGTGGGGTTCTCCCCGTGCATTCTGTTCTCTTGGCTGGTGGTAGGTAGATGTCAGCTTATCATTCCTGATTGCTGCGAAGACCTCCGAGGTGTTGTCCCAGTCTCTGAATTTGGTCTTGACTGAGGCCCCGAGATGGAAGTGACAGTTTAGGCCTTCCACATAGCCAGTTGCATCAGGAACCGTGCCGACCCCCTTCTGCGGCGGCAGGGGGGGTGATTTTGGGGAGGGGGAGTGGCTGGCTGTCTTGGACAGAGAACATTGTTAGAGGATCACAGCCACCAAGAGCTGTTACAGCCACGATTCAGCACTCACTGTGGTTGGATTCTGCATGTAGAACATTCTGGAATCCCTTCAGTGGCAGTCTGGCGTGGAGCTCTTATCCACTGCTTGCCACACCATGGCCCTGTCTCTGCTTCTGAAACCAGAGACCATCCCTGATGCATACTCATCGTCCAGGGCTGGGCCCACAGGAGGCCACCCGTCAGCAGCCCGGGGGTGGAAGGTGCCTCTCAGATTCCCAAGACTGAATCTAGGCTCCCCCGTTTATTATTTGTGTTTCTTCATCTTTAATGCCTCAGTTGCCTTGTCTTTCACAAAGGGGAGGGGTGGCCATGAAAGTGATACCTCATGGTGTGGCTGCAGAGAGTGAGCAAAGCATGTTTAATGAGGGCAGGCATTTTTGTTCTATTCACTGTCGTACTGCCAGGTGCATGTGCCAACGAGACGCAATAACTGTTCGCAGAATGACAGATGAATAAGGAATCTCCCCTCGACGCCTCATCTGTTCCACTTGGCAACATGAGTTAGTGATGTTGATCTGCGGTTCTTCAGAGGGGCACTGATCAGAAATTCCTTGGGGGCCTTTCCCAACACCAAGCACCACAACTGAAATTCTGACTCAGGTCTTGCCTGGGGCTTGGCATCTGCATTCTGAAAGCTAGGGTTTCGGGTGATTCTCCTGTGTAGCCCTGGTTAAGAATGAAGGGCTCACAGGCCACCCGTTCCCTGATTCTGAGTTGTACAGGTCAGGGGAAAACGGAGTGGCTGGGAAATCAGCAGGGTCCTCTCCTTACTCACTCCACACCTCCACCTCCCATTCATCCTTCACCCCCAGGAAGACTCCCCTATCCTGCTCGGGTAGAAAGCTCCTGCTCCTTGGTTTCCATGATGCTGTTATCAGCTGGTATAAGGTGTGTCTCCTTTATCAGGCATAGGCTAGTTGAGGGCAGAGTCTTGCATGATTCAACATGGTGCAACCCCCCCCCCCCCCCGTTACCCTCCCCCTCAGCACCTTTCTCAGCTTTTTCTATCTGGTTGGCACATCATATATATTTAACTATGTCACCAGTAAATATATGAATGACTGTTTCAAAAACTAATGCCTTTGGTTTTTATGTAGTACAAGTCACGACTGTCTCCCCCGAGATTCCTTCTGTTCTCATTCAGAACAGTAACAAAGGCCATCTTTGTTCGATTAGTCTTTTTTTTTTTTTTAATAAACCAGAGCCATTTAGGGAGAGAGAAATAAAAATGATTTACATTTTTTATAATTAGCCTTGATGATTAGGCTATCTTTTCCATTATGTTTTATTTTGTTCTTTCCTGGAATGTGTCAAGTGGCCTCTTTTCTATGAAGGTCACCCTTCAAATAAGGAAGGGTGCTTGATTAGAGCCCTGGGGAATTTACTGTGTGTTTTCTTCTAAAAATAAGGAGCACGAGGGAGAAGGCTGGTTGTGAGCAAGTGGCTAAAAGGTCAGCCTGAGCACTGTAAAAAGGGGCCTTCACACTGAAAAACTGAAACAGATGGTCTCCGGACAATATTTTTTTGTTGTGTTTGCCGGCAACTGAGAAAATGATTAATAGTCACTGTTAATTTTGAATTCGTTTTATATTTGACAAGGCTTCCTGACCAATTCCTCATAGCTTGTCTTCTGTGCCCAGGGCTAGTTTCTTTTATTATTTTTTAAGGACATTAATAATGGCACCAATCAATTGTGACTTTATCTTACTTATTTGAATGTGATGTTTGTTGATTTTTATACAAATGGATTTCACAGTCGTTTCTAGAATCTCTTGATAGACTATACTACTTAATCCCCATGAGGTAACTTAAATCTTGTTCAGTATCAAAAAGGAGTGTTCGGTGAGGCTGGGCTGGGCGTCCAGCTGACCCCCCTTTCTGCCAGTTTGGTTGGGACTCAGTTGGGGACATGCTGAGAGCAGTTTCACTTTCTCACTTAACTTCCTCTTGTCTTTAGCTGAGCCAAGAGTTATTCTGGGGGATGCCTGGAATTTTGAGAACAAAGAGCATAAGGAAGTCCATCCATCCATCCATCCATCCATCCATCCATCCATCCATCCATCCATTTATCCATCCATTTATCCATCCATCTATCCATTTATCTATCTATCCATCCATTTATTCATCCATCCATCCATCCATCCATCCATCCATCCATCCATCCATCCATCCATCCATCCATTTATCCATCCATCCATCCATTTATCCATCCATCCATCCATTTATCCATCCATCCATCCATTTATCCATCCATCCATCCATCCATTTATCCATCCATCCATCCATCCATCCATCCATCCATCCATCCATCCATCCATCTATCCATCCTTCCATTTATCCATCCATCTATCCATTTATCTATCTATCCATCCATTTATCCTTCCTTCCTTCCTTCCTTCCTTCCTTCCTTCCTTCCTTCCATCCATCCAGTCCACCCACTGAATACATATTTCCTCTCCCAAGGCAGGTTCGGAGGATGCCAAAGACAAGAAGTTCTGTCTCTGTGAACATGCTTCTGACCCTGAGCTTGTTTCAGCTCTGTTTGTGTAGGGAGGGAGGCACCCTTGCCACCTTAGACACACTTACCTAGGCCTCCCAGCTCTCTGTGTGGTAGATCTTGTTAGGGATTGTACACACACACACATCTATAAACATTATACTGGTGTGGGGTGTTTTGCAAAAACAGTTATAGCTAATGAAGTATGCAGCCTGGGTTTGAAAGTAAACTGACTCTTACCAGCCGTGTGATGTTGAACTAGTCAGAAGAGTACACATTTAATTGGATGGCTTCACCGGTCAGAGCCTCGTGCCTGCCTTTGTGGAATGAGGCTAGTGGTCGGGCCTCCACCTCGGAGTCACTGCAATAACAAGGGAATGCCAGGAGATGGCCTGGCTGCACTGGGTAAGCACTCAGTAGGTGGGACTGGAATGGGGGGGCACCGTTTTCCTTTACCCTCTGACATAAGCTGTCAGAAGACATTAACAGGGGAAGAGTACACATTTAATTGGATGTTAAAGTTTTATGTGGCACGGGGCTAGGGGGAGAGGGCTTCATAGAAAGATGACAACCCCCCACAGAAGCAGCTGGGATAAAAGGCTTTTATACCGTTCTGACCAAGGATACATTTGTAGAGAAGTGACACAACAAAGAAAAGGGGCTTCTGGACTTTTTAGGGACAGTTAATTGTGGAGGGCACCAATGACAGAAAAGTGTTATATAGTAAGGCTTGTTTATGCATATTCTTCTCAGCGCCATCCCCATCTCTGATGGTAAGTCCCACCCCCCCCCTTCCTGGTGTGGGAAGAGGGGGCACCTTCACAGGGGCATTTGCCCTGCTCTCAGGGCGATAGGGAGAGGGCAGAGAGTCAGCCTGTGGCTGTGTTAGCTCAATGGTTTCTGCTCAAAATACTTAGGCAGAGCGGCATGTTTTGGGGTGGTGTATTGTGCCCCTCTGAAGTATGGGTGCACTGATGTATGTATTGTAAACCAGGGTGGGTGTGAGAAAGCAGAGAAACCTCTTTCTAGCTTCAGAGCTCACACTTTTGCTCGTAAGTCTGGAGTCTCCTACACCAGGATGACCTTTGAACCAGTTCATGTTGGAAAGGCAGTGGGAGACCCTGGGACTCCCTGGTTCCACCATGTAATCGCTGCCCAGTCTCTGACACGTTCTCTGACCTCTCCAAGTCTCACTGTTCTCATTTCTGATTTGGGACGAGGATGCTGACTTCTCTTTGGATTGCTTTGTTGTGGTTACCTCCTTCCCTTTCTGCAAGTTTGTGCTCACATATCATATGGAGGGGGCCTGCTTATCACTGCCCCCCTGGCCTGCCACTTCCAATCCTCTTTGCTCTGCGTGTTATGCCCACAGCACGTATCCCCTTCTGACTTGTGGTAGCATTGATATTTTTTACTGTATTGTGTTTACTTTTAATTAACACTTTCCCCCTTGGAATGCAACCTCATTAAGTGTTGGGATCTTTATTTCCTTTGCATTCAGACCTCCATGAAATTCCCTGACACCAACAGGTGTTGTGAATAGTTGAACAAATCACTGAGCAAAGGAAAAAGAAACCATAGCAACGTCTGCCTGCTGCCCACTGGCCCAGCTCGGTAGCCAGGCCCTGGTGCTCTCCTATGGGCACGAAGAATTTCACAGCTCACCGACATGGGCAAGGTCACTCAGTAATGGTGATAAAAACCAGACCACTCCGTAATCAAGGTGGAGCACAGAGGAAAACAAGACCACTACAGTCCACAAAAATGACCAGACATACCCCTGTCTCAGCCCACACAAATGACTGCCACTTCTTTACCAATCACAGCTCAGACCCTGCTCTGCGTCTCCTGCCTCCCAGATGAACAACGGCAGGATTCCTGGCCACAGAATTTCTGCTTTATGCCAGCACCCACTAGAGCTTCCTCGAACCTTCCCCCAAACCACTGAGGAAGCCCACATTGTCTAGTGAGCACCCCCTAACCTCCTCTTATGGAGGCACCTGGGATTCTCCGTGGAATGATAAAGTCAGATTTGTTTCACCTCGGTTGTGTCCTTGGTGGTCTTTGCCTGGAGGCTTCAGTATCACATCTTGTGGTGAATAAAACTTTGTAATTAGGCATCAATGCACAAATGTGTAGGTTATTATTACTAGCTGAACACTGTTGAGCAGATGTGTTATCTGCTGGGCCTGAATTTTCTAATTGCAAAATGAGAGGGTTGACCAGATGACTCACTGGGTTTCCTTATAGTTGTCACATTCTGTAATTTCTGACTAACACTAAGCACTTAGTGTGTGATAGGCATTGCAGAGACTGTCGATGAAGTGGAAGTGGGAGGTGGCATCTCGAATCCCCTCCTGGGCTGCAGCCCTTATTTGCTGTATGGTCCTGAGCAGGCTCGTGGGCTGCACACCTGGTTTTATTAACTATAAAAATGTGATCATGTTGATTAATAAAATGGATCACAATATTGATAAGAATAATAGCATTAAGTTTTCTAGAGCTTACACTGTTACTGAATCAAACTCTGATTCATTCTCACAGTAACCTTGTGAGTGCTTTTATGTTATTCCATGAAACATGAGGAAATTAAGTAACAGAGATGTTAAGTAACTTTCCTGAGATCACACAGCTAAGCATCATTAGAACTGGGATTCAAACTTTGGTCTTTGCACATGAAATCACGTGTGATTATATTGTGATGTACAAGCTCAAACTCTTAATCATGACACTTCTGTGAACTAATTGTGAACTAAGGTGATTGCTACTTAAGAGATGTCCAGCCGCATTCAGCATGAACACTGTTTTAAAGAGTGTACAGCTTCACTGGAGGGCTAAGTCACGCATGCACTCGATGATTGATACAAGCCAGGAGGTGGTGGAATAAAGGGCAGGTGAGAGAAAGGGAGAGCCTAGTGGACTGGCCTGAGTGAGAGCAGGCACAACTCAAGACTCAGTGTAGGTCATGAGAAGGGCCCAGATTTGGAAGTCAGAAGACCCAAGCAAGGTCTTATCCTGTTTTTTCTACACATAAGTACTGAACTGTAATTGTTAGATTTTTTTTTTCCCATAGTTTTCTGAAGTGAGAAGTGAGGAGGCAGAGACAGACTCCCACATGTGCTTGGCCAGGATCCACCTGGCAAGCCCACCAGGGAGCGATGCTCTGCCCATCTGAGGTGTTGCTCCGTTGCAACTGGAGCCATTCTAGTGCCTGTGGTGGAGGCCATGGAGCCATCCTCAGTGCCCGGGCCAACTTTGCTCCAACGGAGCCTCGGCTGCAGGAGGGGAAGGGAGAGATAGAAAGGAGTGGGGGAAGGGTGGAGAAGCAGATGGATGCTTCTCCTGTGTGTCCTGGCTGGGAATTGAACCCAGGACTTCCACACACCAGGCCCATGCTCTACCACTGAGCCAACTGTCCAGTGCTAATTGTTAAATTTTTAATTTGTAAAAAATAGAGTCAGTAATCTGCCCTCCATATTTCACATCGTGGGTCACCCCTGGGAAAGCACTATACATGGCTGCGCTGTACGTACGGTGTAAGACCTCCCTGTGATCCTGGAGAGAACATCACAGGCAGGTTTATGGCATTTCACAAAAACAGATGCCAGGTGCTAAGTGACCCCCTTGTCTTTCCCTACCCAAACTTTAGAAAGGATGGCTGCTATAGGAACCCATCTGAATCATCCAGCAGATGTAGACATGTTGGGCGGAGTGTTTTTTCAAAGACCCTTTAAGTTATGTGCAGGGCCTTGGGAGCAGGAGTGTGGTGAGAGGTGGAATTAAGACAAGGAGGGAAGCCATCAAGGCCCCGCCCACCATCAGAGCCCAGCTGCTCCCTCTCACCATCAACCCTGTCTCCTCCACTCTGAATCAGCCTTAATTTTAGTTGCCCAAGGATTTAAATTGAAAAATGTGTTAGCTAGATTTTCCTTCCGTCTACCTATATTAGAAGGTTTCTTCTGTTGAGTTGAATTCAGGTCATGATGATTAATAATAATGATGATGATGATAATAACAACGGCAATGATAATGATGGTAATAATACTGCCATCTACCATTTGTTGGGTGTTATATGCCAGACACTATATTCAGTATTTGTGTGCATATAGCCTCATTTAGCATTTACAACAAATTCATTGTTATCTGACTTTTGCAAGTGAACAAATTGAGGCATAGAAAGGCCAAATTACTCACCCACAGTCACCAAATCCTGTAACTAGATTTGAACTAGGTCCTTCTGTCCTCAGTCTCAAAGTCTTTTGAGTGCCTTCTGATGTCTTTGTAGATGTCCTACGATATGAGAGCTATTATCTAGGACCCTCATCTTTTAGACCGTTATTGGTGGGGCCTGGGCCTTCTTGTCCATCTAGAGAGTTAAAATGCCTTTTCTCCTGCTGGATTTAAATATGCATGGGTATGGCTGCCACGGTTTCTCAGACAGAAGTATGGGTCCCCTTTTATTTGTCAGTGGGAAAGACTTAAATCTATGGAGCCAAGCTGCCTGGCCCCCCATGTCCCGGGACTTACTATTTAATTTCTTCATGCCTTTCTGTTTCCTCATGTGGAAAATTGAGCTAACAACTATATCCACACTATGGGTTTGTAATAAGAGCTAAAGGAATTAATATGTTTACAACTCCCAGCCCCTTGCCTAGCACATAGTGAGTTGTCAGCTCATGTTACCTGTTAATAGTGGGCTCTGCTACTTGTTTGAAGGTGTAGTTCTAATCTGAGTCTAATCTGTTTCCATAAACTGGAGTTCTTGCCATTGCCCCAGGACCGTATCACCTTGGGTATATGGGTGCTGTGGTAGATACAGTGACATTGGTGGGGTGCTGTATGGTGGGTGGAGAGGTACTGGTTCATCAAAAACATTGGCTCGAGGTCCACCTATGTTGTCGTAAATTAAGGTGACCAGATTTTAAAATTGGTAAAGCGGGACACCATTGACGGGGGTAGGGGTGGGGGGGTTCTTGATTAAAAATCTGGTCTATATGGAGCAAAAAGAAAATTTTCATAGAATGCATAAATAGTATTGTAATATATTTTTTAAACCAGGACTTTTTAAAAACGCTGCGGGACATGGTTCAAATTGTTAAAAATCGGGACTGTCCCACCAAAAGCGGGACGTCTGGTCACCTTATCGTAAATGTCACTATGTCATCATTTCATATGGCTGAGTAGTATTCCAATGTATGTGTGTACCACATCTTCTTCTACAATACATGCCACTGTATTGGGGAATTGCTTCAGAATAATCTCAGGATATGAAGAAGGGTGGGAGAGGAAACATGACTCGCCACAACTTGGTCATTTTTGAGGGTAAGTCCTAGGTATTAAAGATCCTGTCTTGTTTTGAATATGTTTGACCTTTTTATTGTAATAAAAATTTTAAACAAGCCCTGGGTGGTTGGCTCAGTGGTAGAGTGTCGGCCCAGCATGTGGATGTCCCGTGTTTGATTCCTGGTCAGGGCACATAGGAGAAGCACCCATCTACTTCTCTATCCCTCTCCCTCTTGCTTCTTTCTCTCTCTCTCTTCTCCTCTCCTGCAGCCATGGCTCTATTGGAGTGAGTTGGTTCCGGGCACTGAGGATGGCTCCATAGCCTCTGCCTCAGGTGCTAAAAAATGGCTCCAGTTGCAGTGGAGCAAGGGCCTCAGATCGGCAGAGCATCACCCCCTAGTAGGCTTGCTTGGGTGGGCCCCAGTCGGGGTGCATTAAGGACTCTGTCTCTGCCTCCCCTCCTCTCACTAAAATAATTTAAAAAAATTTTTTTTTAAATGAAAGAATAATCAATCTGGTATATTTCTGATCCATTCCATATAGATAGGCATCATAGGGGCAACTGTAAGTAACATCCTAAAATATTCCCACTTGATGTGATCTTAAGCAGATAGTCTGGTTTCCTAACCGGGCTCCCTAAGTGTCTAGGACTCTGGATATCCTAACTTTTTATAAAAACAGCCCACTTTTGCAGTGCTGGTCTACCTGGTTCGTACCTCCCACTAGTGGGCGTTTCAGCTTTCATGGTGGGCCAATCGCTGTGCCGTTTGGTTGCTCCACTACTGCCCATCATGAAAACTGAAACGCCTACTAGTGGGAGGTATGGACCAGGTTGACCAGCACTGCAAAAGTGGGCCGGTTTTTATAAAAAGTTTGAAGACATCTGTCTAGGATCTGGGAGAGTGGGTGGGAGACAGGCTCAAGTAGGTGGGGCTTCACAAGTCCCATAAATGTGCTTTGATTACAGCTGTTCCACTCCAGTGTTTTATGCTTGGGAGTTTCCTCACAGATTTTATTTGAGGTTGTGTAAGGCCAGCGGCTGCAGCCGTGACCATGCAGGTCCACACTGGATTCGGACAGATGGTAGAGTAACTGCAGAGCCAGAAAGTATTAGAGCCATTCCATTTAATAAAGTCTCACAATGGTGGACAAGCACACAAGCTGGGGAAACTGCCTTTCAGGCAAACAGCAAAAGACCCCTCACGGTGGTGGGCAGGCAATCTGTGCGCATCCGCAATCCCCCATCTCTGTTGAGCACAAGCATCCATAGCCTTGTATAGGCCATGCACATGTGCTTCTGCCAGGTGCATACACACTAATCAAGCAAAGTGCTTGCAGCCGGTAAACCCGTGAGCAAGCCTAACACAGCTGCCCCACAGATTGGAAAGGTGTTTTTGCTGCTGGGGAAAAAAAAAGCATGGAAACCACTCCCTAATTTTCTAAACAAAAAAACAGAAGCTCATAGCTGGAAAGTGATACGCCCAAATTCACACAATAGGCAAATTTCAGAGCCCCAGACCGCTTGTGAGATGTTTTTTTTAGCTCTCAGTTGTGACACTGGTTATTCTTTAAACGTCCTGTGCAGGGTCTCCCAGAAGAAAAATCCCTTGAATTCTGGCCTCCAGGGCTGCTATCCCCTGAAGAGGAAGTGGGGCTGACCTCTCTCTCCTGCCTGCAGAACACCTGCTGTGTGCTCCAAGCTCTCTCAGTCACCTCCTGACTGAACACCTGGGTCTGGAAGCCTTGTAGCAGGAGGACAACATTGAATTTGAGAAATGAACAGTCTTGTTGGGACTCTTCATGGGCTGGAGAGCCTGTGTACTGAACACTTTCTCATTTTTAACGTTTGTTTCACCTGCTGCTCATCTTCATTGGCCTTTAGTAAAACCCAGGGGCCTCAGAGAGACTTCAGGGATGTCCCTTCCTACCAGGCCAGGTGCACAGGCGTAATATACACCTAGAATGCAGGCTCGTAGGACTTTTTCTGTCATTTGAAGGTTTTCTCACCGCCCCTCCCCCCTTATCCAGATACCTACCTATGACAAGAGGAGAGCAGGTAAACTAGAAGTATGAGGGAGAGAGATGTGAACAGATAGTTGGGGCTTACAAGTTGCTTAAATGTATTCCTTATATTGATATTTTAGACCAGTGGCTCTTAAACTTTTGTAACCATCCCCCAAAACAGCAGAATAAGGTTTATTTCCACCAGGAACATATGGTGGAGTTTTGGCTAGGTTGGGGATGGGAGGGTCTGGGGTAGTGGTGGGACAGGGGGCAGGTGGCAGTGGCAGTGAGTTGAGATGAGGTTTGAATAAGACCCATCAAAATCTTTGCTCACCCTGAATTCTCATTCTTCTGCCCCCACTGACCTCGGCTGAGCTCAGATGTCTTTGTTTGACAGTAGGGTGGTTAGCTTGATGGAGTAGTTTTAGACCTGAGCTCAGGACTGGAGGCATAACTGATCGTGTTAATCTTTAATGAGTGACTACTGTGTTCTCTGAGTGACAGGCATGGCTAACACCCAGTACACACTCAAAGGTGCATCATCTAATGATCTAATAAAATCTAAAGCCTAGGAGCTCTGTGGTACTTTCTTCGCTCCTTGCCAGGCATCATGTTAATGTTTTACCAGTATTTGCTTATTGAGTCCTTGCACCAAGCCATAAAGGAGAGTTAGCATTAATCATCCCATTCTACAGATGGTTGTCCAGCCCACAGGGGCCTGTAATTTGCTGGAGGTGGTAGAGTTAGTAGTAAGTGCCAGAGGTGGGATCTGACACTAGGCAGTAGCTGTCTCCAGGGCACCCTCTCTCTCAGAGTTCACCTCCATGCTCCGCTGCTTTGCACTGCCGAGGACACAGGCTCACCCCCCATTGCAGCGCAATGAACGTGTCCACAGAAGTATACCTACTCACAGAAGCGCTGGAGGAGAAGGGTGACCCACTCTCATGAGTGGGGAGGCGAGAAGGGAAAGTCAAGCAAGGCTTCACAGAAGACGTGGAATGTGGGCTGGGTTCTGCAGGTGAAAAGATAAGCTAGGAGTGGAAATTGTGGACCAGCTAGTGCAGGAACCCAGAGGCACAAACAGATGCTCTGTCTGGAGACCGGCAGTGGTTGGTTTGTGCTGGGATAGAGAACACAAGCGGGGGAGAGCAGTACATGGCAGGCTGAAGGGAGTCTCTAAGGGTCACATCTATGCTGCCTTTCAATTCAGTAACCATGAGCCACCTGTGGCTACTTTAAATTAATTTTAAAAATCTATATGTATATATATATATATATGTCTCCAGTTTCTGATTTTAGTAGCTCCATGCAGCGAGGCTACCACATTGCACAGTGCAAATGTGGAACATTTGCATCATCTGGAAAGTGCTGTTGGGCATTGCTGGGCTCAGTCATTTTTCTAATTGGATACACACCTGTCAAGCCACACCTGCTGTTCTGCGTTACCAGCCTGCTTCCGGTTTCAGAGGGTTGGTGTTGAATTGGTGGGAGAGCCCGAGTTGGCAGCCTTGGTGCGCAGTGAAGGACTGGGGGGGGGGGGAGGGTGGCACAGTTAGGGGAGAAGCAGCTTATGATTGCTCAGGAGATGAATATTGTTAATTTTTTTATTTTTTGGCACTGCTCAAATCAATATATAAAAAATAATTCCCAAGAAATATGTCATTTTCCCTTGAAGCCAGCAGTGCTACTAGTTCCATTAAAAAAGGCAAATCTATTTTTAATTTTATTTTTTATTAAAAAACACCCTACTGCTTGAGATTCTAATCTCCCGCTGAATAATAGGTGTCATTCCAGGGTTGCAAATAGCCAGCGCAATAACGTTCATTGAAGGCACTGAATAAATGGGGTTCAGCGCTTTACATTAGCGTGGGGACAAAAATAGGTCAGAAAGCTTTTTCCTTTTTACCTTTGAGTACACTGTTCTCACTTTCCAGATGGCAGTGAACCATTTAGAGCTATAAAGGGATTTTGATTTAGATAATGGTAACCTTGTTTAATTTTACAAAATTTGTATTTTGTTGAAAGGAACTTGGCTTCCTTCGAAGTTCTTTGTAGGCAATCGATCAATATTTTAGAATGTTTGTGACCAAGAGATTCAGTCTGGAGGTTTTTTTGTGATTTGCTTTCTGTGTTTGATACCATTTGCCACTCTTTTTGGAGAGCATGGTTTCGGAGGATTTGTACTTGAGTCCAGGTTTTTGTCTCTTCATATCCGTGGGACTTGGGGCGAGTCACAGAGCTGGTAGAGGGGGCCTCTTGGTTTTCCAATTCAGCATTCATTCACCCTGCTCAGGTTTTCTCTGGAAATCCGTCATTCAGTCCATGAACTTCAGGGGTGATGATGCTGTACTTGACTTTACGGTGATCTATGGCTCAAGTCACTCACCCCTAGCCGTTGTGATTTGGGTGTGTGCACATGGTCTCGACACAGCCAATGCGATGTGATGAGACTTTTGTAGGGACTGTTGAGAGGGGGGTCCGTGTGTTCTTTTCCAGTGGCCTTGAACCTAGGAGGACGTAGCCATGCACATCCTAGCTACAGCCTACCTAGCAGCCGTCTTCACAGCTTGGCTGCTGGGAACATGGGTAACAGCAGAGAGATGAGACATGGAGAGAGACCAGGTCATCCCTGGGACCTAGATCAAACTTGTCTGTCTACCCATGGACTTTGTAGATTAGAAGCAATTAAATTCTCTGTTTCATTTAGCATAATTAGTTTTTCTATCACTTGCAACTGGAAAAGCTCCCTTACAAGGGAAAACCATGTAAAAAAATGTAAAAGGGGGGAAAAATGAAGGGAAGAAACATATCCAAAAACATTTCCGAAGCCGTAAAAACCATGCCCAGATATTACCCATTTGCAAGGGAAAACATGCCAGAACCTTTCAGACCCAATTTTGACTTTGTTCTCGTTAGACAGAGAGCAGCAACTTCGTCTCAGGGATCAAAGCCGGCATAAGAGATTAGACTATATTATAACGCTTTCAGTATTTTCCCAAAGCAAGTTGGCCTCCAGAAATAATTTCAACTGAATATATGTAAAAGCAGCTCTTAAAGATGGTGGGTAAAACTTCAAAAGGATTCTTTCTTTATTTTTAGGACCATTTTTGTTTTTCTGAACTAGATCCTTTTTTGAATGTATGGGTGGCCTCTATTAATTTTCCTCGATTTTTAAGTAAGGGCTGTTCGTTTTGGGGGACTCCTGTGACATTGAATATTTATTTTATATTTGAGAATGAACTAGGGAGACATTCTAATCCTTCTGTTGTGGATGTGTGTTGCCCACATGACACTGTTTCCCCTGGTGGTTTGTTTCTGACCTGCAGTTTAGAGGCATTGGAAAGGTATGTTCTCTAATGATCTGGCCTGTGGGTCATTTTATGATTATTGCATAATCCACAAGTGACTGGAATGCACAGTGTTGTGTCATAAGCAGCAGAGAGGACCTGGGCTGTGCGGTGGGAGGCTCTGGGTTTGAAACATGTCATTCTCACTCCCTGGGCCTGGGTGACCTCCTCTGATGAAACACCCTGTGGGGTGTTTGTTGCTAGGATCAAATGAGGCAGTGTGAGCGTGTGTGAGGATGTGTGAGTATGTGTGAGTGTGTGTGAGTATGTGTGTGTGTGTGTGTGTGTGTGTGTGTGTGTGTGTGAGAAAGTGCCTCACACCTAGTGGGGTGTCAGAAATCACTTCTTTTTTTTTTTATTCATGTAAATGAGATATGTTAAGGATGACAGGCTGGATCTGGGGAATTAAGGATTAAAGAATCAATTGGTCCCTGTAAGCGTTCATCTTTTAATTCTTTAGGTCACTAAATCTTATTCTCAGCAAACATTCCGTTTTTGTGATTGGGACAAGTTTTGGTAGAATGACGAGAATGTTCTCTGTTCAGCTGTGCTAAAAATGTTTATTTGTCCATCACTGATTCATTCACTCAGCAAATGTCTAATCAGGGCTTTCTCTGCCAGGTTTTGAGGAAACATTTTTTTTTCCCCCTCATAAATCATTTCTTGAGTTTCTGGTAGGTCTGTGGGCTCGGCTTTTTCTGAAGCTGATGTTTAAGGAAAACAATTTCATGTTTGCTTTCTCTCTTGGGATAGATTTTGCTGTCACAGGAGGAGTCCATTCCTTTCATTTTTTCCCTCCCGTGATGCAGATAAGAACCTGGAGAGCTGTCACGGGGAAGGTGGGCTGGGCAGATTCTGCAGACACACTGCCCGGGAGGTCCAGGAGCTCTGGGGAGAGTCCCGGGAAGATGGGAAGTTTCCTCTGGTGGCACCTCCAGCCGCTGGAGCAGTCCCTCAGCAGGGGACCTGTTCCAGAATAAGGCTGAGAAGTGCCACCAAAGGTGTTCCATCAGAGTTCAAAGGGCAGTTTTTAACAAACGTTACTGGAGTCCCTAGTGTCTCTCTCAGTCATTGAAGATTGAGTAAAGGAGCTGCCAGCAGCTTTAGGCCCAGCAGAGAATGCCAGGAGGACCGTGGCCTTCAGCCACATGATGCTAAGACATAGCAACAGGGACTGGTCCAGGAATCAGCACGTTAGGGCCCAACACCTGTTGTCATGTAGCCCTTGAGCTAAGAATGCCTTTTACATTTTTCAATGGTTTTCTCATCCCTCCAAAATGGAAAAGAAATGATATTCCACAACATGTGACTATTAATTACATGAAGTGTCATTGTGAGTGTCCACAAAGGAAGTTTTATTGGCACACGGCCTCACCGACCCATTTAGTGTCATCAGAGCTGCTTTCCGCTATGGTGGCAGAACGGTACAATTGCAGCAGGGACAGACCACATGGCCTGCAAAGCCTCATATGTTTACTCTCTGACCTCTTACATGGAAAGTGTGCTGATCCCTGTCCTAACTTAGGCTCTTCTCACCCTGAAGCTTGGGGCCACACTTGCGCAGTACACTGGGATACATGGAAGATGCCCCGCTGGCTCAGAGCCAGGGGAACAGAATTTCTGCACACCTGAAGCTCTCATTCAGAGAGCAGCGGGCCAGAGGCTTCGGTCTCCCTGTGGCTGCTGGGTATGGACACTCTCACCTGGGTTAGTTCTTCTGTGGCTTCTTGGAGATGCCTCAAGACTCAGGTGTTCATAGCCATTGATGTAACTTCTCACAAAGCTCTTTGCCGCTGACAAGTGCTCTTTACCTCTGCTGCTGTCTCTTCCTCTCTGTTCTTGCTCTCCAGTTTGCCTTTCACAACCTGCTTGCTCCTGGTCCTCTGTTTCAGTTAGCCTTTCTTGAAGGTGTTGTGGGCAGGAATGAAAGTGTAGTGGAGGAATACATAATATTGAGGAAACAGTTCTTGTAAATAGGTAAACCTTCTTTATTAAGCTTTGTTTTTTGCCCTTCCCAGATGTTGCAGTTTTTTTGTTTTTACAAATTGCAGGCAAGACCCTCTACCAGTGCAGAGATCACGACTCGCTTTATTGCAATACTCCCTTCATTATGATGGTCTGGAGCCCAACCTGCAAAATCTCCACGGTCAGCCTGCCTGTGGCATGGAGGGTATTACAGAGACTTTGTGCCTTTGGTGTGACTGTCACAGGGTCTTTTACACTCTCCATACCTGCTAAGGGAAGCGGCCTCACCCCTGTTGAGGGGTCTATCCTTGGAGCCTGTGCTTATTGGCTTGAGCGGGCAGTGATACACTGTGGCCATCTGAGAGTCTAGTCTAGAGCAGTATTCTTTGTAGCAGGTTAGTATGAGAATCTGCAGCCTAACGTTGTTGTTTCTTATTAACGCAGATGCAAAGAATAAGTCAGAGACAGATGGAAGAAAGCAGAGGACTGAAACTTGTGAGGCGGAATCAGCCTCGAATATCGTTCACTCTGCTTATTTATTGGTTAATGTACAGTGGGGGTGCACCAGTCTAACTATGTTATTTTTCTTTTCTAAATACCAACTGTAATCTTTAAATCTTGCAATTCTCCATTTCTCCCAGAACACTAGGTGAAGGACAGGACAAATGACAGGTAGCCCTAATCATAAACAAGACATCTGAATCTTGTGGCGTGCCGCCAAGATTTCTGTGTGTCTGCGTGCAGAACAACAAAGGCCAATGTCTTGTTATTTTTCAGACTCGTTCAGCTTCTCTTGCCCTCCAATAACTCCTGCTCTGAGCTTATGTCAGTGCACAATTAAAATTCCTTCAGAATGTGATAATAGTGATTAGGTGTGTGCATCTTCTGAGAAGTTTGGCTAGAAATACAGGCACTTGGTAGGAAAAGAAGCAGAGGGAGGAAGTCATCTATATGGCAAAGAGTTGTGGTGTCCCTGCTATGGGTGAGGTGCTTTCCAAGGAGAAGAGGAAACAATGTCCCTACCTTCTTGGATGTTATATTCTGGGGTAAGAGAATATAGAAAATAACTGATTTTTTTTTTAATTGTATTTCTTAGTTTATTTTCTTTTCTTTTTTTTTTTTAATTTTATTCATTTTAGAGAGGAGATACAGAGTGAGAGAGAGAGAGAGAAAGAGAGAAAGTGGGGAGGAGCTGGAAGCATCAACTCCCATATGTGCCTTGACCAGACCAGTGCAGGGCGACCTCAGTGTTCCCAGGTCGACGCTTTATCCACTGCGCCACCACAGGTCAGGCCAAAAATAACTGATTTTTAAAGATCAGTGCTCAGAAGGAAATGACTCAGGTGAATAGTGGAAGGGAAAGGGTTGGGTTGTTAGGGAAGGCCTCTCAGGGACGGGACAGCTAATGGCTGCAATAAAGCTGCTATGCAAAGACAGGGAAGTAAGGAATTTCCAGCAGAGGGAATAGCAAGTGCAAAGGTCCTGAGGTACAAGTAGATTTGGCTGAGATGCGGCTGTGGGATAGGAGGTTGGAGAAGACAGGCTCAGATCTGGTAGATGCGTGAAGCAGCAGATTCAGTTCATAGCAGAGGTCCCTGTGCTGCCTGGTTTCTTGCTGCTGGCTCTGTATTGCTTGGTTGCACCACAGTTGCTGTTCTGGGGTTCCTAGGAAGGCCCATCACTCTGTTGTCCTCAGAGTATTCAAGGTAAACTGGCGTTCTCTGAGCTCGTCTTATTGCGTCTCTGTTTCTTGCGATCAGATCCTAATCACAGCTAGTACTACATCATGCCACACCTTGTCCTCATACTTTGCATGGATTGACTCATTTCTGTCCCTAGCCCCATTTTACAGATTAAGATAGTGAGTCATGGAGAGGTTAAGGGGGGCTGAGGTTTGAACCCTGTGGCTTGATTGACTCTGACGCCCATACTCTTCATTGCCCTTTGCTGCCACTTGAAACCAAAGGGCGCAACTGAGACACCTGCGGTGGAGCTAGGCATGGGTTGAAGCTTGGTGGGAGTAGAGGGAGCATTGAGTTGTATGGGAATGGACAAGACAGCAAGTGGGTGGGGATGTGGCATAAGATTTGTACATGGTCCTGTTGGCAGAGGGGAGCCTTCTGTTTTCCCAACAGGGTGTTAAAGAGTGGCTAACACAGTTGGCACCACCACATCCCAGGTGTTTCTCCTTGTATTTGACCCTCCCAACAACCCTTTGGAGAGGTGGCCTTGCCCCTGAGGTACCATGCTCAGAGGGGCAGAGAGCTCTGGCCAGGTCATCTAGGGACTAGGTAACAGGGCCGGATTTAAACTTTTGAACCATCTGACTCCATTATCTTTCCTTCCATCATACCACTCTGTCCAGTCTACAGGAAGCTGGCTGAAGCAGGGGGGTGGGCTAGACTCCACACGGGTCCTTGGCAACTTTGCCTGGGTGTGGACCCCTTCGAGAGGCTGTTCAAATGCACCCTGCTCTCCAAAGTGCTCCTTTGTGCACATGTACCCCCCCCCCCCCCCACACACACAGCCTTGAACACGCAAACTGAAGGGCTTTACTGAATCCCTTCCGTGGGTCTGGAACCCTGTTCCTGACCTGCCAAGTCGGGCTGCATCCGGCTAACACAGTGGGGAGGACGAGAGTAATAGGGCAGTTCTTCACTGCTGGCCTTGTCTGGATCTCTCTCCTCCATCCGCAGTGATCTTGTTCATCTAAATTGTCTACTCGAGTGCCTAGTGGGTGTCTGGTCTGGGAAAGGAGAGCTTTCACGCTTGATTTCATTTGTGTCCTTTTAATCCTATGTTGTAAATATTGTAACTTTCTCTGTGTTTAAGGTGATAGGACAAAGCTAAGAGTGGAGGGATTTATCCACGCCAGAGGCGCTGTGGAGCCTGGATTCTAACTTATTAGAATCACAGCATTATAGTCTCAGTGACACTGACTCTCAGAGCCGTCTGGCTGCGGCAAGCGCCCCTGTATCTTCCCATGAACAAACGAGTCCTTGTAGGGATTGCCAGGTCCTCAAATGTTACTCCTCATCTGCCTCTGTTCTCAGCTCAGTCCCTACAAGCCTGGAGAGCGCTATTAAATTTCTGGTTCCACCATGAATGTCATCTGATGCATTAATTAATGTGACTGTTACAGCACCTCACACTCGTGGAAGGTCACAGATACGTGACCTTCTGGCAGCCTGTCTCACAGGCAGCGGGATGGTGTGATCCCTGCTGAGACAGCCGAGTGGTCCGGGGGGTGTGACGGTCAGGTGGGGTTTGCACAGACCTGCCTGCTGTCACAGACCCCACAGCGTGGAACCGTAAATGAGAAAAAACTCAGAGAGGTCACATTATTGTGCACATGCTTCTCCAGCAATCAACTCGAGTTCATAATAATGAACTATTATGCCAGCATAAAACCCTTATAAACGTGTTATAATAAGTTATGCTTAAGCACCAACTATAGAGTGAAACTGAGCCCGAGCCAGCTTTGCAAGAATTTTCCCTGGTGGTGTGTGACAGCCATTGCGTGAGTTCCCATCTGGGTGACGAGGAACAGACACTGTTTCCCTGAGTGTGGTTAGTCTTTGAAAGAGTGCTGACCTCAGACTTTAGAGGGAGAGATTGTCCTGCATTGGAAATGTTCACTATCTCATTTCTGAAGCCTTAGCTTTGGTGCTGAGGCTTATGAACAGAATTGAAACTTACTCAGGGCTTAGGACTTCCTCCTGCCTGATATTTTTTTCATTTCTTTTTTAACAAAGAATGAAACGAATGAGCGGTGCTGTTCCCCCCCCCCCCCCAGTACTTTCCTTTTGAATATTTGCTCTTATGGTTTAGCTTTTTCTAGAAGAAATTTTTCATTGTTTGGCTAAATATTTATATTAAGAATTATAGACATTGTATAGAATGAGGGGAAAAAAATGCCTTCTTTTCCTGATAATTTCCAGTTATTTCTAAAGGCATGTATTTTGTATTTATTTGATGATGGTTATCACTTGTTTCTTCCCCTTTAGTCATAAGTTCCATGAGAGAAAGGACTTCTTGGTCTCTGTAGGGTCCTTAGTGGCCTGCAAAGCCCCAAGCACATAGTAGGGCAGTGGGGAGAAGGAGCCTGCCGCCGTGCACTGCCCGCTGCTGCAGTCTCCCTGCGCTCACTTAACATCTTCTCACCTTCCAGGCCTGTCTCCTTGTCTTCAGATTTGTTTCTGGAAGAACAGGGAAGGAAAGCAGAGGAATGGTGCTGATTAGCACCCAAATGCAAGGTCAAATGTGGCATTTTTATAAAACTGAACTCTTAATGACTTTTTGTCACTCCCTGGATTTGTGTAGCCCCAGAATCTCTGCCAATATGTGAGCAATATCATTACCACCCCACCATCACCATCACCATCCATGTTATCACCACCGTCATTATAATTCTCCATCACTACCACCATCATCATCACCACCTCCACCACCACCATCATCGTCATCATCATCATCATCACCACCATCATCATCATCACTATCATCACCATCATCACTATCATCACCATCATCATCACCACCATCATCATCACCATGTCATCATCTCCAGCCACCAGAATGCACCAGCTCTCGTTTTTTTCTAGCTGACATAAGTGAACTTGTGTAATTCTCTGGGAGTTAGTTACTTGCTGCAATCTTCATTTTATCTTTGAGGAAACTGAGGCATGGAGGTATGAAATAAAGTCACCCAAGAAGAGACAGCTGCTAAGTGGCAGGGGTGGAACTCAGAGCTCGGCCATCTGGTGCTAGTGTGGGCAGTCCTTGCCTCTCCCTGAGGAGCCGTGTCCCTGCCAGTCCGCTCGCTCGCACGCTGGGAAGAAGGGAGGCGTGTGCAGCAGCCGACTCCCTCTGCCTTGGCAGCGGTGTGGTGCCCGTTTCCTCCTCTCCCTAGAGCTCCCCCAAGTTTGATGTTCTAATCAAGTGTGGTCGGCACTTGCTCATGGACATTGCCTAAGCTGGACACCTTCTTTCTGTAAACTCTGGAGATGGAGTGTCCCTTGAAGACAAAGTGGCCGTCATTCTAAGGCATTGAGTCTCAGGCCTGGAGGGTAGAAGCACAGACTGTTGCTTTAATAAATGAGCTGAAACTATAGTTGGCCTCCAGCCCGAAGGACCTTGTTGACTGATAGGCACATGGTATGTCCCATCTGTCATTGTAATAGCCTTCCTCACCTCCCTATGGCTGTTATCTTGCCAAGGTACTTTTGCTCAGAGTTTCTCCAACTCAGTCCTTCCCTGGACAGCTCCTCTGAAATGTCTCAGGCAGGGACCTGGTCCGCTTCCTGCCTCCACCCCCGGGAAGGGCGGTTCCTTCTCAGGATGTCTGGAAGGAGTTAAGTCCAGCCAGGCTGCCTCCTGGGAACCTGTCCCCCTGGATCACTGTTGGTTTTCATCTTCATTATCTTGAATGACAATGCTGTCAGCACGCGGGAGGGGTCCTTGAACAGCCAGATGGTGGCTGGATTTTTCTGCCAGTCATCAGTTTTCATCTGATTGCAGCGCCGGTGCAGGCTTCCACTGTTCCGGCAGATTTCTCCAGGAACCCTGACAGGGACTATGAGGGCTGAGCGAATTCCATGGAGGTATGGTGGTTGATTTATTCATTTCGTAAATATTTACTGAGCACCTACTATGGTTCAGGAGCTATAGCAGGCACTGGGAATACAAGCACGAGCTAGCAAAGCTTCTGCTCCTTTGGATCTTATGTGCTAGTAAACAGAATAAACAAGTACGTACAGAGTGAGTCAGGGACAGGAAGTGCTGGCTAGTGAAAGTAAGGCAGGCGAACAGAGCAGAGGGTCTGACGTGGCTGGGAGAGGTATGAGGGGCGGAGGTTGTTTTAGAAACAGAGATTGCTATCAGCCCCTCAGGAAAGGTAGCAAGTGATCATAGCACTGAATGAAGTGAGGCAGCAGGCCACCTAGATCAGTGGGAAGAGCATTGCAGAAAGAGAACAGAAAGTGCCAGGGCCTTGAGTGAAAAGTATGGTTAGCAAGGAGGCTCTGGTGTTGAGTACACACCAATGTTACATGCAAAGAGTTCTTTTGTTTGTTTGTTTCTTCCTCTTCATTTTTCCTTTCCCTTTTCTTTCCATCTTTTACTTTTAAGTGTGTGTGTGTGTGTATGGGGGGAAGCAAATAAATATTTTGAGCTTTATCACTCTGGTTAGCATTCCTCTTTCCTTGGGGAGAAGAAGAAAAGGTAGGCATAAGGTGGGTAGAGTGGCAGATATGTTTTCTGTCTCTGGATTAAGTTTTAAAAGAGATGTTTTTCAAGTAGAAATGCTAGAACTCGGTGTAAGCAACAAAGTCTGAAGATAAGGGATATTTGGAACCTACCTTGGTCTGTGAGCCTCTTCTTTTTGTCTTTCTGTGTTGTTTTTATACAATTTTTATATTCATTGCATAATTTATTATATAATAAATGTGAATTGTTTCTTTCTAGCATTATTACATTTCATTCATTCCCTTATTCATTCATCCAATGATCCTTTACTAAGGATGCTATTGGTGTCAGGTACTATTTTAAGGGTTAGGAATTTAGAAGTGAATGTGGTCCTTTTGGGGGAGCCCCTGGGATACTGGATGCCGACATTGAAGGCCCCTCAGAGTTGTTATTAATTTGTTTTGCTGATTCCTGGAACCTTGGGCCATACCACGTCACATGTCTTGCTGACCTCATCCATCTCTCTCTTTAGGTGGCTGTTTTTATCTCTAGGGAGAGTGGTCCTTCATTGCAAAGATACAAAACCCTTCCTTTCTCAACCTGCCTTCCTTCTGCATCCTGCATCACCCGGCTTCCGAGAAGAGCCTGTGGCCAAGGCTTTTGCTTTTTCAGCTTGGCCATCAGAACTCTGGCCTTTGTCCCTTGGGCTGCCATATGTCTCATCGGTGACCAAGTTTTCAGATCTGAACACCTCTGTTCCGTCCTCACCCTTCCTGAACTTGGCAGCAGATTTCAGCCATGGCCCACCTTCTGCAGAGGCCCCCCCTGCACTTTCTGGAAGATGACCCTCAGGATTCAGCTGGCTCTCTGAGCACAGCCATTCGGTCACCAGTGTGGACACCTGCCCTTCAAAGGCAGGTTGCCTCCAGGTTCCATGGCTTCTCACGTATGCATTCACCTGCTTTGTGTGTGGCTGTACTTTCCTACCTGTCCTGCTGCCAGCTTTAGTCTCAGCATGTCAGATACAGGGAGATGCGTCCTCTTCATGTCCCCCAAAGGCTCCCCTCTTTCGGTGACTGCCACTTTGTCCCTTTCTGCCACCTCGTCCGCACTCATCTATGGGAACAGGAATTTTCCGGTGCTCTCTGCTCTCCATCGCTGCTGTTTTGCTTCTACTGCTTCTCTCCTCCCTCCTCTCAACCCTCGAGAGAACTGGGGTTTACAGAGTGCTTTCCCCGGGCCAGCTGGAGGCCCCCAGGCCAGCAGCTTTTCCAGCACGGGGGGACTTGTTGGAAATGCACATTGTTGCGCCCTACCACAGACCTACAAAACCTGAAACTTCTGGGGTAGGCCCAGAATCGGTTCTTTACCAGCAGCTGTCCAAGGGACACTGGTGCTCCCTCCGGTTTGAGAACCGCGGAGGCGGGCCACGGAATTAGCCTCCTTCCCAGTCTCCACAACTCATTCGTCTAGGCGGTAGTCATCGGTGCGCCACAAAGCCGGCATTACGTTCTTCTAGAGTAGCCCCACTTGGGTAGCCCCTTCCATACCGCCCCTGGCTCCTGGCTCCTCCCCCTCGCACACCGCCCCTGGCTCCTGGCTAGGCCACCCATCTGGTGACAGCTCTGAGCTCACACTGTCCAGGTGTGAACCCAGGCCAGAACTCTTACACTTTATATTTTTAGTCTGCTGGTAACTCAGCTGTTACTTTTTTTTTTTTTTTTTGTAAATTTGTAGGGGTATGGCTCATTTTATGCAGTAGAGGTGCCAAAATTTATACACAGTAGACTTTTTATTTTGAGGGTGGGTAGGAGGGTAAAAGAATGTTCTTTTTAGTGAACTTGCTGAAATGTCCTGGGAGAAGTCATGGATTGAATTAGCTTTTGTTTGCTAGGGTGGGTGCCCTGGTTCATCCCTGGCCAATCACGTTTACCCCCAGTCTCCTCTTTTCACACTTGACCTCAGCCCAAAAGCCGAGAAGCAATTTTCTTCTCCCTTTAAATGAAAGAGGCTGGCATGAGCCGATTTCCAAAGCTGCTTCCAGCTTGGATAGTCTAGGTCTGTGACTTGTACTCATCTATCTTGAAAGGTTATTTCTTGATTTTCTTTTTTCTTTTTTTTTACAGAGACAGAGAGAAGGATAGACAGACAGGAATGGAGAGAGATGAGAAGCATCAATCATCAGTTTTTCGTTGTGACATCTTAGTTGTTTATTGATTACTTTCTCATATGTGCCTTGACTGCAGGCCTTTGGCAGACTGAGTAACCCCTTGCTCAAGCCAGCGATATTGGGTCCAAGCTGGTGAGCTTTTGCTCAAACCAGATGAGCCCATGCTCAAGCTGGCGACCTCGGGGTCTTGAACCTGGGTCCTTCTGCATCCCAGTCCTACGCTCTATCCCCGGGGTCCCCAAACTACGGCCCCGCGGGCCACTTGCGGCCCCCTGAGGCCATTTATCCGGCCCCCGCAGCACTTCTGGAAGAGGCACCTCTTTCATTGGTGGTCAGTGAGAGGAGCACAGGATGCATCCGCACCCATAGTTCCCATTGAAATACTGGTCAGTTTGTTGATTTAAATTTACTTATTCTTTATTTTAAATATTGTCCCATTTTGTTTTTTTACTTTAAAATAAGATATG
The DNA here is from genome assembly GCA_037038555.1 of Rhynchonycteris naso. Lineage (NCBI taxonomy): Eukaryota > Metazoa > Chordata > Mammalia > Chiroptera > Emballonuridae > Rhynchonycteris > Rhynchonycteris naso. The sequence goes on from CM073000.1 coordinate 78,318,097, forward strand.
TGCAGTGTGCATAGGGATTTGTTCATAGTTTTTTTTTATAGTCTGGCCTTCCAACAGTCTGAGGGACAGTGAACTGGCCCCCTGTGTAAAAAATTGGGGGACCCGGACCCCTGCTCTATCCACTGCACCACCGCCTGGTCAGGCTATTTCTTGGTTTTCTTAAAAATTAGTTTTAAAAAGAAAAGTGTAGTAGGTTGAAAAGCATTTCCCAAAGATACCAGGTCTTTACCCCTGGCACTTGCTTTACTTGCTTTGAAATAGGGAGTCATACTGCAGATGTGATTCAGGTAATGGTTTTGCAGTGAGGGAATGGTTCTGGTGCAGTGGGCTGTGCCCTGAGTGCCATCACGTGTCTCCTTATAAGAGGGAGGCAGAGGGAGTGCTGCCACTCCCAGAGGAGAAGGTGACATGACTGTGGAGGCAGAGATTGGAGTCATGAAGCCACAAGTCAGGGAATGCTGGCCGCTGCAGGTGCTGGGAGAGGTCAGGGAACAGTTCCGCCCCAGAGCCCTTGGAGGGAGCACGGACTGTGATTTGGGTGACAGCAGACATAGGGAATTTGACCACAATGTAAAGAAAACTACGTAAGTCCGTGTTTGGTGTCCAGGACCATGGGTGTAGGACTGCTGGGGTTTGTGCCCTCAGCCTTGCTCCTGCCTGCTCTGTTCTAACGATTTTCTGGACCTCTTCGCCTGGCGGATTCTGCCTTGCATTTGCTCATTCCCAGCTTCTCCTCCCCATCTTAGTGCTCCCCCACATCCACACCTGCTGCTTTGTTCTCACCAGTAGCAGCATCTGGTCTCTGTTGGATTGATGGGTGGTGGGAAAACCCACAGGTGGGCTGTGTTCCCCTGTCTTCATCATCATCTCATATCTGAGGATTGGTAAATACTGTTATTCTGAGATGGACAAACCGGCCTTTCTGAAGCTTTTCCTTCAAGTTGGCACAGTCATTTGGGGTCCCCCCACCTTTTCAATAATGAAGGCCTGTGTTCTCTGCAGAGCGGACCTGGGGAATTGTCCGGGATGCTCAGTCATTACAGTTGCTCATGTATGGATCAACCACTAGAATCACAAATCAGAACATTTTAAGGATGATTCCTGGAGAAGACCTAATCTGTTCTTTCCTCATCTTGCATGCAAGAAAACTGAGGCCCCAGGTGTCGTATCTGGGGTGAGCAATAGTAAAATGTGATGTTAAGCTTAGTCCTTCTTGCCCACCTGCTTTAACTCCTTCACCCCACCCCACCCCCAATAAACTGTGTGAAAAGGTATTGGTGGACAGTAGCTCTCATTATATGTGATTTTGTAAATAGCTAACAGTTGTGGAGACCATGCTATGTGCCAGGAACTGCTATTAGCACTTGCTGTATTGACTCACTTAACTCTCATTACAACACTATCAGGTAGGTTCTTTTATTCAAAGAAAGCATTTTGACTTTATAATTGGTTAAACCTTTAAATTCTGAAACCATCCTTTGCTAGATAAGTGTAAACCTCATGTAAAACAGGGATAATAGTGCCTCTGACCCCCGATACATGTTTGGGGGTGAAAGGAATAAGTAGATGAACAGATAAGTCTTGGATACAGGGAATTACGTATAATTAAGAAATATCAATCAGTCCAATGTGAACAAAATCCAGGCGCTTGTGTGTTTTACTTGAGCACATGACCTGAACCTTCTAGTGCTATTATTTACTCTGTAAAATGAGGGTGACGATATCTGCCTTGTAGGATTGTCCAAGGGTTGGGTGGGGTAATGTAAGTGAAGTACCTAACCCAGAGCACAGCACAGGCGTGAGGTTGGTGAGCACTCAGGGGAGGGCTGCAGCATTTGTTAGCTGTTATATACGTTAATAGGGAAGTGAGGAATGCATCGTCACTGGGCTGTGGGGTGCTTTGGGGTAACTATAAAGCTCTGCACCAAGATCTGCCCTTTAAACAAGACAGGCTGCGTGAAGTACAGATGACTCAGTTTGGACAAGGATCTTCCGACCCCGGAGGACAGCAGAATGGGCCTTATTCACCAACAGGCCTGGTCGGAAAATTCCTCCCAGTCTACGGGGAAGGCACAATGGGTAGAAGGAGCTATTGTCTGCGTGCAGACGCATCTGTCCACGGTAACACTGCCCATGGCACGAGTCATTGGCTCTGTCCTTAGACGGGCCGGGAACACACCGTGTTATGGGACCTCACTGAGGGTAAGTGGGGCTCCGTGTTACAAGGATGGCTGTGCCTAATTCCGTGTCTGGTTACAAGTTCCGTGTAAATTTGGGCAAGCTATTATAATTATGTTGTCCTTACTGATATCAAGCAGGACAATTAGCATAGATGAATGCGTGTCGACCTCTGCTCTGCACAAGGCACTATTAGGTCTGGGAAGACTGAGGAAAAGGTGCGGTCTCTGTCCTTGGGCAGCTTATAGCTCCTAGTAGACTCTGTTGCAAGGACAATGACAGGTGCACCCTGGCACTCTGAGCATGTTAACACACACACACACACACACACGCACACACACACACACACACACACACGCACACGTGCCAACACTGCCTCTGGGCAGCCAAGGTCTGTGTCGTGGTCTGAGTATAAGCTTATGCTTTTTCTCATTGGAAGGCCTCTTGACAGATGACTCATGAACTTGTTATTCTTTTTGTAATATACCATTTATATTCATCAGGGTGGATTAGGTGATGCTATTTATATAAACAACCCCTAAATTTTCTGTGGTTTAAACAGCAGAGACTTATTTCTTGCTTGTGTAGCACCTTCGTCACCCGTGGTTGGTGTGTATATGTGGAGGGAGAGGTCCTGCCCCATTTTACTCAGGCTCTGGGACCCAGGCATGTCCCACTACCCAGAATGTCACAAAGTACAATGGCTGGAGGAGGTTGGAACCTGGGGGATTATGTTCTGGCTTTTAAAGGTCTTTGTTCACAGTTCAATTGGCCAAAGGTCATCATGGGGTCACCATTCACTGCCAGGAGCTGGGGAAGATAGGTCTACCTGTGACGAGGGGAAGAAGAACCAAAGGATTCCTGACAGCCTCAAGGACTTCCACGTTATTCTGACCAGCTGCACATTTGAATTCCTGAGCTAGAGGATATGACACAATAGGGCGCTTGAAAGAGGAGCTTGAGAAACTGTCCAGAAACAAGTACGAGAGGTGGCAGTGTGACCTCTAGGAGAAGTCTAGGAAAGCCTGTGTCTACCAACCATAGTCTGCATAGATCATTGGGTGGGCTGGTTGCCTGGACACTTGAGTGGTTCCCAATGCATACATAATGCTGTTGCAGCCAAGGAAAATTTAGTGTGATGTAGTACTTTTGTCAGGCACTGTGCCACGGTTGGTGCTATATGATTACTGGGGACATTAATAAAAATTTAGACTATTTGCACAGTGATAGAGCATCGACCCAGCATGTGGAAGTCCTGGGTTCGACCTAGTCAGGGCACACAGGAGAAGCGACCATCTGCTTCTCCTCCCTCCCCCTCTCCTTCTTTCTCTCTTTCTCCTCCTCCTCCTCCTCCTCTCCTCCTCTCCTCCTCCTCCTCCTCCTCCTCCTCCTCCTCCTCCTCCTCCTCCTCCTCCTCCTCCTCCTCCTCCAGTCATGGATTGATTTACTTGAGTACGTTGGCCCCAGGCACTGATGATGGCTCCTTGGAGCCTCCGCCTCAGGCACTAAAAATACCTTGGTTGTGAGAGCATCAGCCCCAGTCGAGAGTCGCCTGATGGATCCCAGTCGGGGTTCATGTGGGAATCTGTCTCTCTATCTCTCCTCCTCTCACTTAAATTTTTAAAAAATGAATATATTTACTACATTGTTTATAAGACCAGGGAAGTGTCTTTTCAGTTAAAACTAAACATTTTAACATAAAATACCAATAAGATTTTTTTTTATCTAAAAACACCACTTATATGGAACCTGGGCAGTTGAGGCATTGCTGTGTATAGTTTTTCATTTGCTTCATGTGTGGTTTGTAAGCGTTTGGTCTTTTGGGCAGACATTGGTCTAACTCTCTTATGCTTATTGTTTTTCCTTGTTCAGCATGGTCATGATCAAAATTTTCGTCATGTATTGAACATTGAGCTACTCTGATGTCAGCATATACGTGTATGTACACATGTGCACTTTCACATACACACACATCTGTTTTTGGGCTTCAGCAAGCAGGTCGGGGTCAGAGAGGGCACATGGCCTCATTTTGGAAGAGTCTTGCCTGCTACCTTTGCTCTCTACCCCTCAGCATGCTCTTAGACAGCCTTTATGCAGTGGCTGGGGAGAAACTTCTGAAATATCTTTAGCTCACTTTTCTGGCAATTTTGACTACCTAATCAGTTAAGCAGATATTTATCAGATATGGTTTAATGTCCCCAATGCATGGTGAGGAAAGCAAAATGTGTAAAGGTCTGGCCCCCATATTCTTGGAGTTTACAATTTCGAGTTGGAGAGATGAATTAGTGTTTGCCTACTGTGTGCCAGGCACTATTTCTAAGCCTTTTTTTGGTTCTGTAATCTCATTTAACCTTACAACAGTCCATAATAGCAGCCTACTTTACTCTGTGATGAAGAGTTGAGACACAGAGAAGGTAGCTAACTTCGTCATGCCCTCACAGGAGCTAGCAGCTTTTGTATGTGAAGCTAGGATTCCCTTTTAATTCAGGTATGTACTCTTGTTATAGCAGACATCTTTTAGCCCACATAGAGCCCCCAGAAACCCCTAAAGCAAAGGAGAAGCTCAGGAGGACAGAGATTTTTGTCCTCTTCACCACTGTATTCCCGGTGACTGAATGAGAGCCTGGCACAGATACAGCGATCATTGCGAAAGCCTCCTGCCCTCAAGTCGTGTACTGTCCAGAGCGGTGAAACTGACAAGTAAACATCTTCTCGGGGCTGGGTACCAGTTACCATTGACAACAGTGCAGGGGAGTGCATTACGTGGAGTTCGGGAAGAGCCACGGCAGGTTTTTATCAGGGGTGTGACTGTTGGGTTTCAAACAGCATGCATCTCTTGTGCAGCAGGATGGGGAAAGCCTGGCCGGGACTATTGTGGTGGTAGCAAGCCCTGTCAAGAGGCCACGGGGATGAGAAGTGGCTGAGTTCAGACAGCAGCAGTGGGACGGAGAGATGTCCTTGGCATTAGGAGTGCTCGGCATGGGGAATAAAGGGGGGAGAGGAGTCTGGTGGGATCTGCACATTCCTGGCTTGGAGAACCAGGTTGTGGGCCAGGTTTGGACAGGATAATCTTGTTTTGGAAGAGACCATCAGCTTTGGAGTCACTCCTGGTTCTGTGTTAGCTTTTCCACCCTGGGCAGCATACATCACTGACCCTGAATCTTAGATTCCCATTCTGTGGGGATCCTAATCATACCTACCTGATAGGGTGATTGTAGGATGAGATGAAATCATATAAACATTTATAATACTTCACTGACCCTGAATCTTAGATTCCTGTACTATGGGAATCCTAATTATACCTACCTGGTAGGGTGATTGTAAGGATGAGATGAAATCATACACATAAACATTTATCATTTGACATGTAAATGTTGGCTGTTGATAATTAGTACTATCTAATGCTGAATATGGACATAGTATAGCTTGCTGCAATGGGGAAGTTAATAGCTGGTAAGCTCTATTTTCGCGTTAAATATGTAGTTGGAGCTAACAGCTACAGGAGAAAATAAAGGGAGGAGGAAAAGTTAATCAAATAACCAGTTATATTGCCAGGTCCTATGCTTGGTCCTATACTAGGTGTTTTTCAGATTTTCATTATTTACAGATAACCATCCTATTAGGCTGAAAAAAATAAAAAAGGTATATTAGTTCGAGCAGACTGAATAGACCCACAAATAATTAAATGTTTATTTCTTAAAGAAACTCAAGATGATTATTTCTTGTTCTCTGAATGAAGGGGTCTGTTTGTGAGAAGCAAAGAGGAGGGGGGTGTCCCTGCTCCACACAGTGACTCGGGCTGAGGGAATCTCTCCCCTTGACCACTGTGGTTTCTGAGCTTCCCACGCAGATGTCCAGCCAGCAGGGGGCAAGAGCCGGAAGCGGTGAGGTGGCACCCACGTCACCATAGCTCAGGCCCCCACTGGTTGGAGCCTAGTCCCATGCTCCCAGTGCACTGCCCAGACTCGGACTCTCCACACACACAGCCCAGTTCATAGGGTGAAAAAAACAAAGGTGCTGAGAAACTAATAAAACGCCTAAAGAACACGTAACTGTTTTTGATAGGGAAAGCGAAATTCACATCCGGGCCCATCTTTCCCCCTCCTGGGCAATGTGGGAGGGTGGTTGGGGGAATTTGTGGGTCCTATGAAGTGGATTTAGTAGGGTTACATCATTAATAAAGTTAAGTCAGTAATAAAGGAGGTTGGTTTAAAGTTGAGATAGTTGAGTCAACTCTTAGATGATGTCCAGGGCTGGGTGCTGGCACTAAGGACATAAGGTAGCGAAGGTGGCGGGCGCAGGGAAATCAGTGGTGGGAACTGACAGCCAGAGGCTCCTGCCAGGCTGTCCTGTACACTTGGAAAGGCAGGAACACCTGAGATTTGTTTGAGGACAACAGATGGATGACACAGAGTTTGTGGCCAGAAGGACAAGGCTTCAAAAAAGCCACCCAGAATGCATATGCGGTATAACTTGTTTTCAGCCCTGCCAGGGGTGCTGTAGGATATTAGACTGATGTATACTAGGTATAGGATATTAGACGTGAGCTTGGAGCTCACGTGCCACTGGGAGGGGATAGAATGAGCTGTGATGATGAGACTGACAGAAATTGGCTGTTGGGATCAATGCTTTCAGATTACAAAGGCCATGGGAGCCTGTGTGAACTCTGAAGTTGTTTGACATCTGGGACCAGGCTGTGGGGGGAAATCAATGAGTCCAGTCCACTTAAAGCTGGTGGTCTTGAATTTGCTTTTTAGCATGAGGATTAATCAATCTTATCAATGTGTGTTCATTGAACACAAACCATGTGCCCAAATATTTACGGGATGCAGTATAACCTGCGGCCTCGGCCGGAGGATGCATTCCTGGAGAGTGGAGGGGGGCGAAGGACTAACAAATCATTTAGCCACCCCAGGGAGAGGGTGGTGACAGTGCACCAAGCCCTGGATGTTAGGACAGCCTGGATTCTCATCTGCCGATTTCCACAAGCCTTTGACAAGACACCGGGGCCCGTGGCCCTTGGATGTCTAATGTGTTTAGAAACAAACCAAAAAGCATGAGCTAGGCTTCTTTTGTTGTCATTAGTCAATAAATACTTGCTGCATGCCATCTGCTCAGGTCCATGAGACACAGAAGAGTGGGACACAGTGCTGCTGCCCTCAAGAAGCAGAAGGAATAAGATTCAGACGTGCTTGGCTGGGGGGTGAGGAAAGCTGGGCTTCTGGGGCCTGGGGATCGATGTTTGTCAGAAGCTCCGTTGCTCAAGGCTCTCTGGCCATGGTGGTAGGTAGCCTGCTCACTTCCTGCCTGCTCTCAGGTCAGTTGCAATGTAGTCCTGGCCCTGCAGAACTCTCTCCTTCCCTTTCTTATCTCTCACTCTTCTCCCTGCCCCCTTCATTCGTTCAAATATATTTATTGAACAGTACCCTGTATCAGGCTTTGGAGATACAACCAAGAATGAGTTGACAGGGTCCTTGTCCCCCTGTAACGAACATTCCCTTTGGAGTGACAGACCATAAACAAGCAAACAACTACAATGATTTCAGATCTTACTGTAAGTTCTGAATAAATCGAAGACAGCACTTGGTGGAGAGTGACCTGTGGGGTCACGCTGGATGAGAAGGTCTGTGCAGGCCCATCTGAGGGATCATGCAGGCTGAATCCCGAGGAGGCAGAAAGAGCCGCCCTGTGACTTGGGTGACCAGCATCTAACATGAGGCCCAAGGCTCGAACCAGCCTGCTGGGAGCAGGAACTGGAAGAGGCCACAGAGGTGAAAGTCTCAAAACCCAGCAGGATGCCATAAATAGAGTGCTGAGATACTGAGAGGCATGTAAAAAACCTTGGACTTCCTTTACTGGGACCTGGCCTATAGTAGGTGCTCAGTAAATATTTGTAAATGAGTGAGTGCACCCAAATCTACCACATGTTTGAACCTCCAGACTCAGCTGACTCCTCCAACCTTGTTTTATGGATCCCTCAAAGGCAAAATTTTTTACTAAAAGACCGTCATTCACTTTTTGCATTAAAATGCCCTGGATATAGCAGGACTCTTAGTCCAAATCTTATGAGCTGACTCTCTCACCCCGTGCCCTTTGTTGGCTGAGCCCTGGGATCCCTGAGTTGGGATCCTGAGCCCCTCACTCCCTTGTGGTCTACCATCAGTAGGAAGGGAAATACCTATTTAACTGTTATGAACTGGCCACTGTGTCCTGGGGGTGTCTTAATATTTGTAGTTACTGTGTAAGTACAGTAATATTATCCCCGTGTTTATGGGTGAGACCCTAACATATAGAACTGTCCAAGTTCCAGTTAATTGTGGAGCTGGAGTCTCACACTGGGTCCTCCGCCTGAAAGGGTGCCTCTTCTACCCACCACAGCACACTGCCTTGTCCTCCTTCTCTCCCTACTCCAGCTCTCCCATCTGTCACAGGAGGATGATGATCAATCATGTTGTACCTTATCACTGACTCCCTCAATAGTGTTGACCTAGCAGGAAGTAGGAAGGCATAACTAATAAAAATGATGGTGGAGCATTTTGCCAGCAGAAAATGCACTCCTGAATGCTAATTCTCAGAGGAGCCTGCTCATGATGGGAGAGCAGATGTATTAGGCCAGTGATGGGCAACCTTTTCAAAAAAAAGGCCCGCCTTTGCAGTTCTGGTCAACCTGGTCTCTACCGCCCACTAGTGGGCATTCCGGCTTTCATGGTGGGAGGTAGTGGAGCAACCAAACGGCGCCATGATTGGCCCACTGTGAAAGCTGGAACGCCCACTAGTGGGGGGTAGGGACCAGGTTGGGTTGACCAGCATTGCAAAAGTAGGCTGTTTTTCTAAAAAGGTTGCCCATCACTGTATTAGGCAGTGTTCAGCACCCAGGGTCTTCCTGTCCCCAACTTGACTAGGAAACTGCACCTGGCTTCCTCAGCTTTGTCCTCTGGACTCCCACTCTGTTTCTTTTTCTTTTTCTCTCTCTATGTGGTTTTGGTAACAACTTGAAAGCTCTTCTACAGTGTACATTAGGTCTGGCAGTCAAAAGCATGGTAGACTGGGTGTCCGTGGGGGTTTGCCCCAAGGAGGTTTGGGTCTGGAGAGAAGAGAGAGATGAGAAAGTGACCAAGTGTGGCAGGGAGTGGTGCAGCCTGAGAAGGACACCCAGATGTGGAGGGCTGTGGTAGGGGTGTTCCTTAGCTCTGGGTGAAGGGAGGGTGGAGGCAGGCAGGGGAGCCTCCCGTGAGGAGTGGCACCTACAGAATGTGAGACATTGTCCAGTCAGGGGTCAAGAGCTTGAACTCTGCAGCCCACCTGCCACTTTCTAGAGGGTAGACCTTGGACGAGGTATTTTCTATCTCTTTGTGGCTATAAAATGGGGATGGCTAGACTGCTTACTCCATAGGACTGTTTTGAACATTAAATGAATTAATATTTTCAAGGGGCTTTGAATAATATCTGATACAGAGATACTTTAGATGTGTGATTGTGCACATACATGTATGCCAGGCAGTGGTGTTAGCACTTGCAATGGCCCCTGGGAATTGCACTTGCAAAGGACTGAGGTGGGAGACAAGGCTGTAGCCAGGTGCTAGGTGGGGGAGGCTGTTGTGTGCTTAGCAAAGGAGAAATGAATACAGCAAATCTATTGAACTCAAATGTGTGTATATATATATGATACTATGTATGTGCATACACACACAAAAATACTTACACACATATGAATATGTATGTGTGAATATCTACCCCTCCACCCATCCACTCATCCATCCACCTATCCATTCATCCACCCACCCACTCATCCACCCACCCATTCATCCATCCACCTATGCATTCATTCATCCACCCACCTACCCACCCACCCATTCACCCATCCATCCACGCACCCATCCATCCATCTACTCATCCATCTATCCATCTATCTACCTACCCACTCACCCACCCACCCACCCATCTATCCATCTATCTACCCATCCTTTCATCTATTTAAAGCCAAACTGCCTCTTGAGGATGGAACCAGGCACAAGCAACCAGGTGCTGCTCACAGTGTTCATCAATGATTTTTACTCTTTATTTTTTCCTATAAAAGCCACAGGGGATGTTTGTTGCGTCCGGTCTTAAATTTCCATCCCTTAGACCCTTTCTATTTGTGAAAACAGTGCAGGCATCCAAACTCCAAGTGACATCTTTGTGTACTAATTTAATGAGAAAATTGAATACAAAGGAGAAAAAGGTTGGAGATAATTGGACTCAGAAGGGTAGCCTGTGTTTTTGGAGGTGATGAACAATTGATAGTCTCCTAAGAAGTGCTTACGAGGATCTACAGACAGTTGAGAAGCTGAATTCCTTGCTCCTGAAGAGCCTTTCCCTGAAATTTTCCTCACAGGAAGAACCCTTCTGTTCTCTGTGGATATATGAGGCTGAGCACTGATAGGACAACTGTGCAGATGTGCACACGTCTTCCCGTGACATCCCTTGTGGGACAGGCAGAGAAGGAGTTCAAATCCTCGCGGCACTGTTTTGAAAATTTGTTTTTTGTGGCTGTCCGGTCTTTATCCAGAGCTGCAGACCCATGTGTGTGTGTCCCTGGGCTGGGTTGACAGACAGGTACCTGCACCTCGCACATTATAAATTCTCCACATTGGGGCTTGGATGAAAAGAGCTCTGTTTTTTGGTTGGAGAAGTCACCATCGAAAGCCAATCATTCACCCACTTGTCTTAGAACAGACGAAGGCAGCTCAGGGCTTTTTCTCCGATGGCCAAATCTCCCAGCGTGAGAATGGGAACATAATTGAGAAATGGGCAATATTCACAGAGCAATCACTGTGTCCGTTAATGAGGTTTACACGAAGACTTCTAGTGAGTTAATGAGGAACAACGATGTTGACTGTTCATGCTCACCAGCTGGACAGCTTGATAAGGCAGCCGAGGATGCGGGTCCAGGGCTCAGCCAAGGTGACAAGGACCGAGGGAAGCTCTTGCCTTGGCCCGCCCCTTCCTCAGCTCTGTCCTGAAGTCATGACGCACTGGGAGGAATGGAACATGTGAAGCTGTAGGCTCCCTGACTGTGCCTCCCTCACCAAGAGGGAGAGAAACCTTCCTGGCTAGGCTGTGGGTGCCCTTTGTCCTTGGGCTGTGCTCCAAGTGTAGCCAGAGGCAAACTGTTCAATCTCCTTCTTTCCAGGTAGTCTCATTAGCGATCAGGGTGACTTTGGAGGGACAGTGTGTCCTGGGAAAGCAGCATATTGTTTGAGAATGCAGGTCTGAGTCTAAGTCATGGCCTTCCTCTGGAGTATCTGTTCCTTATTCAGCCGCAAGGACCTACACCCATCCACCCATTTTTGGCAACTTCCTCATCTGTTGACAAGAAGTCCTATATTGGTGAGTAGATGTGAGGATCAAATGTAATAGTTTACACGAAATTATATTATGAATATGTTAGCCATTATATTAGTCAGGGATCTCTAGAGAAACAACCAATAGGAAATAGGGATGTACAGCAGGTCCTTGAATAACATCTTTTCTTTTAATGTCATTTTGTTACAACGTTGATGAGATACCATAGGAACTTAACTCTCCTTTATAGCAGTTAGCTTATGGTAAATTGGTCTTGTTATAAACATTGTTTCACCGCAGTTCTAAGAGCCTATCAACAATATTAAGTGAGGATGTACTTAGTGTATAGATACAGATCTACATATACCAGAAGCTTTATTTGAAGGAACTGGCTCACGTGCTTATTGGGACTGGCAAGTTTGCAATCTGCAGGGTAAGCCGGCAGACTGCAACCTCAGGCAGTATTTAATGCTAGAGTCTTGAGTCAGACTTTCTTCTTCAACTGATTGGATGGGGCCCCTTCATGTTAGGCCAATTTATTGTATATGTTAACCACATCTATAAAATAACATCACAGCAACACTGGAACTGGCATTTGATTACATAACTGGGGACTCTAGGCTAGCCTAGCTCAGTGGTCGGCAAACTCATTAGTCAACAGAGCTAAATATCAACAGTACAACAATTGAAATTTCTTTTGAGAGCCAAATTTTTATACTTAAATTATATAGGTAGGTACATTGTTATTAACTTAATTAGGGTACTCCTAAACTAGCCTTTGCTATAAACATCCTCAATCTGAGAGCCGCATGTGGCTCACGAGCCGCGGTTTGCCGACCACTGGCCCAGCTGACCCATGAAACTAACCATAACAGTCATTGTTGTTGCTGATTTGTCAGGAGCCAAGTACTATTGTCCCTTGAACTGGGAGGGTCCACCTATATACTCAGATGTGTGTGTGGTGGTTGTTTTTTTGATCTTGTAAACAGACCACATCAACTTACGGCATCAATAAATATAGTACTGTAAATATTTTTTCTCTTCTGTATGATTCTCTTAAAATATTATATAGTTTAGTACAGTGATTTTCAACAGGCATGCCACAAGAATTTTAAAACATGCAATACCTGACTATTTAAGTCACTCACAGGGACCTCTTTTCCCTTAGACTGTCAGATAAAAAAATGACAACAGCCAGCACAACAAGTATGAATCCCGTCTTGAACCATAAATATATAGGTCATATAACAAGAGTTATATCTTATTGGTCATGTTTCACAGTAAGGTTGCATGTGACTGGTTAATTCTTACTACCAGAAATCCTTATATACAAGTATAGTCACGTTATTTTTTAAAAAGTCACTTTGGAGCAAAAAGGGTAGGTAATTACTATTATTATTATTATTTATTTTGTAAATCAATCAAAATTATACCTATATTTTGGCAGCTTGGCCAAAAATGTATTTTTTGGTGTGCTACAAAATTTTAGTAATTACTTTATGTGTGCCATGGGGTAAGAAAAGTTGAAAATTGCTGTCTTAATTTATTGTAGGAGTACAGTATATATTACATACAGCATATAAAATATGTGTTAACTGTTTGTTATCGATAATGCTTCTAGGTAACAGTAAGCTATTAGTAGTTTAGTTTGGGAAAATCAAAGTTATATACTGATGTTTGACAGCACGGGAGGGGAGGAGTGTTGGCACTCCGATCCACGCATCGTTCAAGGATCAACTGCACTATGTTTGACCCTGTTGGGGACCATTGGAAAAGCATCATTTGCTTGCCCAAAGTCACACATCTTAGCTCTAGGAAATACTGTGGTGGGGGAGGTCAGGTTTACTTAAGTGATAGAGCCCCTTAGAGGCAGGTGACAGTCCATCAGAATAGCTTTTCCAGGAGAGCGTTCTGGAATTTGGGATGATTGACAAAGCATGCACACTGTGTTGTGGAGGGGATATAAATTTTGGAGGTCAAACATACCTGACTTAGAATCTTGGCCTCAATGTATCTTTCTCCCTCAGCTACACTGTAATAAGTCACTGAACCTCAGTCATCTTCTTTCTTTATTTTTTCCCCCTTCAAAATAGGAAAAATAATATTTTTAAGCTTCTTGCAACAGTGTGGTGTGTGTGCAGCATGATTTAAACACTCAGTAAAGAACTGTTTCTCTCCTGTGTATCTCTGTTCAGTGTTTACAGTGTTGTTACAATGTGGCATTTGTTTTCATCTAAATACTTTCCTATAAGGAGTTTTAACTTTGGTAACACTGCAGAATGTGAGGTAAGTAAAGCTGGAAACATCCAGCATGATGGGAAAGATTATGGTGTTCCAGTGCTGGGGTTGCCTGTGTTCACAGTAAAATAGCATTTCACCATGAGACTGGCGAATAGCAGAAATGACAGGACACCCTGATTTGGTGCTTTGTCCTCAGATCTGAGAGCTGAGGTCGGGAAAAAGGGGAGTGTTGTTTGCCAGCGGTTGTGCCCAAACGGGAGTGTTAGCACGTCACTATTTCTGAAGACCAGTAGTCACCATTCTCAGTTCTGTTTCGTATGTCTCATGCTCTGTTGGTCAGAGGGGATCCTAAAAGCTGGGTACATGTGTCTTCCACCAAGACATTTGTGTGGTACAGTATTAGACCTTGTTTCTTTCTGGTCCTGGGGTTCCTGATTCTCTGAAAAGATGGTATATTCTCTGAAAAGATGGTATATTTCCATTGGCTTGTGACATCGTTTTCTGGGAGAGCTTGTTGCTTCTTAAAGTGGAACTTCTTGTTGTATTTAATGTTGTAAATAATGTATTTAAAGCTGATGTATTAAATGACACCTTTGTAGACAATGTCTATGTTCCCCTTTAATTCATATATTGAAATTCTAACCCCAATGTGATAGTATGAGGAGGTGGGGACCGCTAGGAAGTGATTATAATTATTTGAGATTATGAGGGTGGAGCCCTCAGGAATGGGATTAGTGCCCTTACAAGAGTCACCACTACATGCTTTCCCCCATGTGAGGATACGACGAGGTCAGCAGTCTGCGACTCGAAAGAGGGTTTTCACCAGAGCCTGAACATGCTAGCACCCTGATCTCAGACTTCCCAGCCTCCAGAACTCTGAGAAATACATTTCTGTTGTTTATAAACCACCTAGTCTATGGCACTTTATTATAGCAGCCAGAAGCGACTAGCATAATCGCTTAAAGTGATGCTGAAACTCTACCCTATATATTTGAATTAGGTATCACCAAACGAGAGCAATCCAGAGCCAAGTAGAAGCAGTCACATTAAGTATATCTGTATTTTATTTGTCTTTTTCTTTCTTTGTCTCCTTGAGGAGTCTGTGAACTCCTTGAAGGATGGGTGGTTTTCTTTTCATCTCTGTGCTTCATTGGCCAGCCCAGGGCCTGGCATGTTGTCAGGGTGTCGTACCTGATTGGATGAGTGAACGAACCATGTGGTTGGCACACACAGCTGTTGAGGCATGATGGTGCTTATGGAATGAATTATGCTACACAAAGGTTAAGTCAGCAGTGGAGCACAATCCCGAGGGGAAAATCTCAGAGGGTCTGATAGACGGATGGCAGAGCCAGTGAGGACTGTGCCATCTGTGTCTCTGACCCAGTGGGTCAAAGATGAATGCGTGATTGAGTGAGGTCTCACCAGTGACAACCCACCCTGCTTGGAAAGTGCACACAGGGAGTCTCTGGTTCCAGTCCCAGTTTACCTTAGAGATTTGAACGGATAAAAGTGGCACTGTGGTGTGCGGAACTATCCCCTGTGCACACATTGGGGAAGTCCTGATTAGGAGACGATGATGATCTGTCCCGGAAACAGCCTTGTCCAAAACGAAACTGCCTGTCACATGTCATGGGCAGGCGAGTGTCTCTGTTGGACTGCCAGGAAGGGAGAGCAGGGCATACACAATTTTCAGTCCTTTTCAGAGCATGTTGGAGCCTAGCATAACATTGATCTCATGGTCTAGCCCTCTGGGGCCTCTGTTAGATATTAAATGTCCTTGACTGGGAAAAGAAATGAACTTTTAATGTCTATATATTCATATGTTAATTGTTTTCTGCATTTGCCCACCCAGATTAAACTGATCAAAATCATTTCTTAAAAGTTTCTTGCCTGACCAGGCGGTGGCGCAGTGGATAGAGCGTCAGACTGGGATGTGGAAGACCCAGGTTCGAGACCCCGAGCTCGCCAGCTTGAGCGCGGGCCCATCTGGCTTGAGCAAAAGCTCATCAGCTTGGACCCAAGGTCGCTGGCCCCAACAAGGGGTTGCTCTGTCTGCTGAAGGCCCACGGTCAAGGCACGTGTGAGAAGCAATCAATGAACAACTATGGTGTTGCAACGGCAATGAAAAACTAATGATTGATGTTTCTCATCTCTCTCCGTTCCAGTCTGTCTCTTAATGGCCTCATGTCCCCAAGGCTGACATCTCAGAGTCATCCTTAGGAACTCTCTCTGTCCCGTTTCCCCTCTCTATGTCCCTCTTTCCCTTAGGTCATCCAGTGAGCACTAAGCACCTGTCCATTCCCTCCTGATGTCTTCAGCAGGTTTTTCCATGTCCATCTGTTGCATCCTGGACAGGGTTCTCATCATCTCTGGCCTGGGTCATTGCACTAGCTGCTGGCCTAGTCTCCTCCTTCCTGTGTCTCCTAATCCGTCACTCATCCTGTCAGAGTGGTTTTTCTAAAGCTCAGAGCAGCTCACTGCAGCTCCTGCTTAAGCCTCTTTGATTACTCCTCATTGCCTCTAGAAAAGGTCCCCACAACTTAATACGACACATAAAGCCATTTCCAGTCAGACCCCAGCCTTCCCTGGCCTTGGGCTCTGCCTCTATACACCAAATCTCAACTTGACCACTCTTTAAATCTAACATATTCTTTCATGTTTCCACGACTTGGGGATTCTTTTGTTCCTAGTTTTCTGCCTGCCGGACTCCCAGTTATCCTTTGAGACTCAGATTTTGTTGGTTGAACTGAATGACATGCCTGCGATGGCTGAGGGGCTGAGCTTGGCAGCCCAGCGTTCTCCAGAGTGCGTGGCTTTAGTTTCGTGGAAATTCTCTCTGGCTCAAGCCGGGAGTGCCACACCAGAGAGCCTCATTTGTTCACGTCTTTACTTGCTCTGCTAAATTGTCTTCTATTAATGTGTGTGATTGTCCTGATGCTCGGGCTGCTGTGCATGAGACTGATAATTGCCTTAACGAGCTATTTGTAAGAAATACAGTAATACCTGTAAGAATAAAACCAGACGACCCCCTGCCCCCCATAGCTGGCGATGTAATAGCCGTTTCACTGACTGCGAGGAGCAGCAGCCTCCAGGGTTCGGGCTTAATTACCTGATTTTTCTTGAACATCAACTTTCCCCACCTTCCACTCGCAGGTTAGCCATGCACGTATCAGTCAGGAGGATCAGTTATGCTGGGTAACAAAGTTCAGCAGCCTAAGATAATAAGAGCTTCCCCAATCTAGATGCCCATCAGAGGTTGGTTTCCTATGGCTCTACTTCACAATTTCTTCACTCTGGGATCCAAAATGGACAGGTGGCTTCTCTCAGGACCATTGCTGGTCTTCTTGGCAGAGAGCCAAAGGCACACAACTAGCTCTTCAAGCTTCCCCTCAGTTGTTTGTGTTGCTATTTCATTGGCCAGAGTGAGACCCAGGGTTGTACCTGGGTAGAGAAGTTCTATCTTGATGTGCTTAGAGCTGGAGAACTGATACTTGTCAGCAGCCGGAGGTCCCGTACCCTGGTACAGTGGCACATTCTTCTGCCATTAGTGGACTTATTAACCTCTCTCAACCCCAGTTTCCTCATCCTTGACATGAAAACGGCCATTGAGATGACAGAAATGAAGTGAGATAACAGACCAGAGAGCATGTCTAGTTTTGTCCCCATGCAGGTCAGCTCTTGTTCTCTTGTCCCTTGTGCTGGATCTCATTCAGACAGAAAGGCCCCGTGTCTGTTGAGTGCGGGGTGTTGTGGTCAGATCTGTGCTCCCCGTACAGAAATAGCCTCCTGCCCTGCAGCAGTTGTACTCTTGAAATGTGACCAGTCTGACTGAGAATCTGACCAGTCTGACTGAGAATCTTTAAACTTTATTTAATTTTGATGTTTTGATTTTTAAAACAGAAGCAATGTAGACGATTTTTCCTTTAAATATGTTTATTGTATTGGAAGGACTTCATTTCACTCTAATCATGGAAAATTGAGCATCCCATTGAGGTGGACTAATTGCGTCTTCAGTGTGAAAAATAACCCTCGAATATAAACTATCTCATTATTCTTTATATTGATTACATGTTGAAATGGTAATATTTTGGATATATTGGGTTTAATGAGACCTATTATTCATTTTAACTTTACCTGTTTGTTTTTATTTTCATATGGCCACTAGGACATTTAGAATTATGTATGTGGCTGGCCTTTTGTCTCTACTGGGCAGCGCTGGTTTATAGATACAGGGAAGAGAGGGTGGTCCGGGCTTCATGAGGATTTCAGTTCGATTATCCATCGGTCCATGCCTATCCACTTATTTACTGACATCCTCCTGTGTGTCAGATGCTGTGCTCTGCTCTTGGGAATTAGCACTGATCAAGACAGACACGTTCTCTGAGCTCAGCTCTTAACGAGGGGATGGGACTAATCATACAATTGAACGTGTATTTGAGGATAAGCTGTTGTGTGCTATGTTGGGCAGCACACGGGGCTGGGAAAGCCTGTGATGCACCTGGTCTTTTTAATACACTGGGTGGGTGCATGGGGCTGAGATCCAGCATCGGGAGGAGGAGGAAGAGGAGACTGGGGGACTGCAGGTCTGGTGTTTGGAGAGGAGTCTCCTAGGCAGAGTGAAGAGTGTGCACATAGATCCTGAGGCTAATCCATCTCATTCTCATTTTCATGGGAAAATACCAAAAGGATGGTCTCCCACAAATGTTAGAACTGCTGAATTCTGTTGCTGCGTCATTACTAAAGCCTCCCTCGGTGCACGCCTCAGTTCCTGGACCTGGTCCACCACCCACATCAGATCGTGAGCATCCTCAGGACGGGAGACTTCTGGGTCTTGTTTACGGTTGCGAGCCCAGAGTTGTGCAGAATGCCTCACCACCTATAGACTCTCAACCAATATTGGTTGATTAAATTTATACATTACTGAGAAGGCTATGCCTCGTTGTTTGTGTCAAGTGCCTTTGCGATGGGGGTGGGGCCTGGGAGGTGCCGACTCCTCCCAGCATTCTAGCAAAGCTTTATCCTTCTTTTACCAGATAAGGAGGTAGAGCAACTTAAAAGGTAAAGACCTAGTTATGATCGTGAACACATATTAAGCACTTACAATATGCTGGTTCTTCTTCTAAGCACTTAACTCACTTATTCCCCAGCAGTCCTATAAATTAGATACCATGGCTGTCATCTTGATTTTCCAGATGTTGAGATTGAGCACAGAGGAGTTGAGAAATTTGCCTAGGGTCACATCACATAGCTTGGAAGTGGCAGAGCTGGGATTTTGCAGGGTTTGAGAGTACAAGGAGGAGGATTTGAGGTCAGGACCCACTCAGTCTCATGGTCTCCCTCAAAGCAGGGCGGCTCACTGAGAACCTTCAGAAGTCTGAACCCTGCTTTGGGGTGGGGACAGAATTCCGAAATGTATGAGTTATCTTCTTTTTTCAAGGAGCTTATAGTTAGGGAGAGATGTCATATTACTGATTATCTCAGCATTATACTGTAGCCATGCCCCAGGAGAGTGTTCGATATCTGTTTGTCCTCTTCCCGTACGTGGCTACATAAAGAGGTGCTTCTGCTGAAGGTCCCAGAAGCACTGCATCTCGAAAACACACCAGGTTCACGTACAAGGCGCCAGGCTGTCCTGGGGCCAGACTCCCAGGCTGCACTGTTCTGGCGTGTATCTCTAGCTGAGGTTGCTGCCGTGCCTGGTCCTGGGTTTGCAGTCCTGTCTGATTCAGGAACCTGGTACCCATCTGCTTTAGCTTTCTCCTTCCTTCTCCTTCTGAACCATACGGCCCATTTGCTCATTCACTTACTCATCTACTTTCTGTTCATTCATTCACTTAACACATGCTTCTTTTTAGCTAAGTGGTTTTTATTTTTACTTTTGGCCAGGCTGTGTTCCTAGGCATAGGGAATACCATGGTGAATGAAACAAAGATTGTGGTCATAAACTTAAACTTGTGAGGGATGGTGAAGAAAATCAGACACTATACAGGTCACACAGTGTGTGACTCCATTTACGTGGAGTATCCGGGACAGGCAAATCCTTAGAGACAGAAAACAGACTGCTCATGACCAGGGCCTATGGGGGAGAGAGAGGGGAGAAGCTGCTCGGGGGAGAGGGGGCTGTGTTTTGGGGTGATGGAGCTGCTTCGGAACTAGATAGAGATAGTTGCACAACGTTGTAAATGCACTGAGTGGTCATGGATGGGTTGTTCACTTTAAACTAGTCAAGTTTATGGTATGTGGCGTTTCACTTTAATAAAGTGTTAAAAAGAGTAAGAAAAAGAATCCGGTGAGGGGAGAAAGATGTTACACGCAGTTCATAGTGATAGTGAAATTTTTAGAAAAGGAAGGAAAATGGGCATGCTGGGTGGAATGGCAGGCTGTCACTTCAGACAGGGATGCACAAAGAGGCCGATATTGGGGGGGGCATGCCCCAGGCAGAGGGTGCAACGAGGCAGAGGGCTCGCTGTGTTCCAGGAACAGGGCAAGTGAGGGTAAGGCTGAGACAGGGCTGCTACTGGCCCAGGTACCCGTATGCACGTTAGAATAAGACACCCCCTCAGGAGCACAGCCCTGGTTCAGGCACAACACGCAGGTGTCACATGGTGGCCTTGCTAAGAGCTGAGGCTCAACAGGGAAAATCACAGGGTAGGGATTTTACTTCCAATTACAGGGTAGCCATTGGAAGGGTCCCAGCACAGGATCCTTTTGGCTACTGTCTCCAGAAGAGACTGAGGACAAGGGTTAAAGTGGAGAGATCTGGGCAGTGGGGACACTAGGGTAGTAATTCAAGCAAGAGGTGTTGGTGGCTTGGACCACATTTGAAGTGGCAACAGTGCTGGGAATTAATCAGAATCTGGTCGTGTTTCCAAGGTGAGTTCGGGAGGCTTTGCCGACACCTTGTGTGTGGAGACTAATGACAGGGAAGAGCCAAGGGTGAATCTCACTTCCTATCTGAGCAGCAAGAAGGGAGGGGGACACTGCCATTTCTTCAAATGGGGAAGATCACAGCAGTCACCAGTTTGGGGAAGATAGTAGTAGTTTGGTTTAGCTTTATTGAATAAGTGGTGATTTTTTAGATATCCTGCCTGGGCCAGGCAGTTGGATATGAGCCTGGGGTTCTAGATTGAGGTTGGGATAAGAAGACATAGTTTGGGCTTGACCAGGCGGTGGCGCAGTAGATAGAGCGTCAGACTGGGACACAGAGGACCCAGGTTTGAAACCCCGAGGTCGCCAGCTTGAGCACGGGTTCATCTAGTTTGAGCAAGGCTCACCAGCTTGAGCCCAAGGTTGCTGGCTTGAGCAAGGGGTCACTCGGTCTGCTGTGGGCCCCCCACCCCCAGTCAAGGCACATGTGAAAAATCAATCAATGAACAACTAAAGGGCCACAATGAAGAATTGATGCTTCTCATCTATCTCCCTTCCTGTCTGTCTGTCCCTATCCCTCTCTCTGACTCTCTCTGTCTCTCCCAAAAGAAAACAAAAAAAGACGAGATTGGGAGCTGCCAGCATTTAGGTGGCATTTAAGGCTGTGGGTCTGGCTGAAACCAGCTAGGAAATGCATGCACTTGGAGAAGAGAAGATTGAACTTGGCTGCACTCTCTCCATGCGCTGGGGAAAAAAATCTGGACTACATGCCTCTGGGAACATTGGGGGTTAGTTTAGTCATTTTGAAACACAGATGGTTTTTCTTTTTCTTTCTTTGTTTAAGCAAAGAGTTGCAGTCTTACTCCCAGAGGAATATCAAAGTAGGCTGCTCAAGGTATCAAAACCGCGCAGGTAAACAGCTGGCTCTCTGCAGAGAGTTCCGTGGGAAGCCGACCCAGGTGTGTACATGGTAAATGTTGATTGTACTGAACACCTGTGAGCTCTAACAGACTCTAGGTCTCTTGCACTTTTTCACATGTGTGTCCTCAGCCACTAAGAAATTATCTGGTGTTCAGAAGGTGCCAAATACCTGTTTATGTTATGAGTGGTGGGTGGTCCTTCCCTCTGTTGAAGACTGTGGTAGAAAGATCCAGTTTTATACTTTAATGTTAACTCATGGTTTGAACCAAAGAGGCTTGTATATACATTGGTTATTGGGGATAAAGCCCACCTTGTGGGGTGAAGATTCACCACAGTGTGCATATAGAGTTCTGAGATAATTTCCAGAGAGGAATTCCAAACAGCTGTGAACAAAGGCAGTGTTATTGGAAAAGTGAATGAGTTCCCAACAAGACTACTCGGGCCAAATTCCCTTTAAGTGATTGTCCTGTGCAGAAGAGAGTTAGTAGGCCTGACTGCGATCCAGAGAAAGGCCTGCTTCCAAGATTGGCCCGTGGCTCACGTCTGAGATCTTGAATGTTAGGAGGGTTCCCACTATTCCCAAGGCTGATGTGGGTGGTTCACTGTGCCTAAACTTTGTGCAAACTGTATAGTTTCTGCTGCACACCTGTATTGCTTCTGGGCGTCCAGAATTTTGGTCCATGTTAGGCAAAGGAAGGATGCCTGCCTGACTAGTCCCCAGTAAACACCATGGACGCTGAGTCTTTAAGGAGCTTTCTTGGTAGACTATGTTTTACCGTGTTGTCACAATTCACTGCTGGGAGAATTGGGGACATCTGGGTGACTCCACTAGGAGAGGACTCTCAAAGCTTGTGCCTGGTTTCCTCCAGACTTTGTTCCCATGTGCCTTTACCCATTGTGCAGTTTGCTTGGCATCCTTCTGCTGTTAAAGTCACAGGCATGAGTATGTGTGAATATCTGTGTATCCTCCTAGAGTTATGGAACCTGGGCCTAGTCTTAGGGGCCTCTGACACCCCCTCTTTTTTTGGCTGTTTGCCTATTTAAACAGTCTGACCCTTGAATACCATTAGCTTTTATTGGATCTCAAGTAGGTACGTGTCATGTCCATAAACTGGCCAGCTCTCCAGGCTTCTTTGTCTTTAGAAACCAACTCACACCACCAAAGGCTTCCATGAGGAGCTTGTTCCTCAGACATTTCCTCAGATAGGGCACTGTGTAAGCTACATAGGTGGCTAAGACATAGACGGAAATCTTCCTTTAAGAGAGAAAATGTAGGTCCTGGCCAGTGGATCAGCGGTAGTGTCGGCCCAGTGTGTGGAAGTCCCAAGATCGATTCCTGGCCAGGGCACACAGGAGAAGCGTCCGTCTGCTTCTCCACCCTTCCCCCCCTTCTTTATCTCTGTCTCTTCTCCTCCCGCAGCCAAGGCTCCATTGGAGCAGAGTTGGCCCCGGGCGCTGAGGATGGCTCCAGTAGCAGCAAAGTGACACCCCAGATGGGCAGAGCATCGCTCCCTAGTGGGCATGCCGGGTGGATCCTGGTCGGGCACATGCAAGAGTCTGTCTCTCTGCCGCCTCGCTTTTCACTTTAGAAAAATACAAAAAAAAAAAAGAAAAAGAGAGAGAGAATGTAAATTATAAAAGCAGAACCCCTAGAACTTTGGGGAGACAAATGTTCCGCTTCTTCCATGAGATAAGGATAACTTCTGCTCAGGAGAGGTTCATGCCTGCTGTCTTGGGGGAGTTACAGAAGTGACTGTAAGGCAGTGGTAGGGTTTATAGTTTGGAGAGAGAGTACTTTGCTCTTCACTGATGTCCCTTATTCTTCTTTTAGTTTTCATCAGTCTGTCCATCTGCTCACCCACCCATCCTCCTTTCCATCCAACTCTCTGTCTACTCACTCAACCATCCATCCACCCATCCATTCACCCATCCATCCACCCATCCATCCATCCACCCATCCATCCACCCATCCATCCATCCACCCATCCATCCACCCATCCATTCATCCACCCATCCATCCACCCATCCATCCATCCACCCATCCACCCATCCACCCACCCATCCATCTACCCACCCAACCACCCATCCATCCATCCACCCATCCTTCCACCCATCCATCCATCCACCCATCCACCCACCCATCCATCTACCCACCCAACCACCCATCCATCCATCCAGTGTTGTCAGGCAGCTTGTTACCTTACTGAGCGTTATGTGTCAGAACAGGAATGAGGTGAGTAGGGTCCCTGTCTTTCTAGGGTGTGGTCTAGGGACAGAGACAGAGCAACATACACTTCCAGGTGGAAAGTGGTCCACAGCAGACTCTGGGATCACCCAGGAGCATGTGCCTAGCTCATCCTGGTGGGAAGAGTGGTGGGGTGGTAAGTGAGGTGGTTGCCCTACTGTGTGTCTGATGAGATTATCCAATCAAAAGGACCAGCGCAGGAGGTGCCTTCTGCCCGTGCCTTCCTGGCCACTTTAGGAAAAGAGAGGGAAGCAAACCAGCCTCCCATGGGAGTTCCCCAGAGGGCAACAGAAAACATTCTTTATGTGGCGTTAAGATGACTCAGAGCTACTTTTAGTGCAAACTGGGGACAGGGCCATTCCCAAAGGCACAGGACAGTTCCCCTCCTTCACCCAGCCCTGGTAATCAACAGAAGACACCCAGACTGATAGTCTGGAACTTTCAGCGGGGCCTAAGAACTCTTCTCTAAATGATGATGGGCCTGCACTGCCCTCCCTGATGCCTTTGGTGTGATTGAGCCACTTGCAGCGAAAATAAGTGGTTATGGAGTCAGCAGTTGTGCATTGAAGAAGCCAAATTATTGCTTTTATTTTTGGCTTTACTTGGGGTCAGAATGCCTTTTGTTTCTGATTGACCTTCTGTTTGAGAGATTTGCTCTGATTTCTGTGTTCAGAGCCTTCTTCAGTCCTCTCCACCTCAACCACGTCCTCCTTTACACAGATGCTTGTTAACCCTGCATTTTTTCCTGAATTAATTATCAGACGTTTCTTCTCAGGACTTTGTAAGGTGGTCTGAGTGAAGGAAGGTATTCTTTTTCACGAGGGAGCAAAACTAATGATCCCAGGAAACGCTGTGTTGACCGCCGGTTTTAATGGCTTTATGTAGTTAAAATAACTCATGAGGTGGGTGCTTATAATTACCCTCCCCACTTTACATAGGAAACTGGGCCATAGGAGGGGTAGAATTTACTCAAGTGCTTCTGCCAGTCTTGGATTTAAAGGAAAGGGGGCTATTGGAACCACAATTCATAGAACAGAAGTTCCCTCCACTGTGAGTCTCTTTGACATTGCTGAGAGCAGTGCGGAGAAGCCCTTGTGAGGACTTGTTTTTGGCGAAGGGTTTAGGGACTGTGTGCTGGTGCCTGCATTTGTCACCTGTGTCCTGAACCAAATGAAGCTGGCCTGATGCTGATTGTCCTTCATGCATATCTGCAGTGTGCGAAAGAGCTTAGAGTGGGGGCGGAGACCTGACTGGTTATGTCATCCCCTCTAGGTTCAGACCTTTGAGAAATGGGTCCGGATCCTGCATCCGGCACTTGGAGCAATGGTTAGCAGAAAAGCTGCGTGTGTGCCTGGGTAAGGGATGGAGGACAGGAAGGAGGCTGCCGTGTGCTGGGCACTCCCAATGGTTGCCCTTCCATCCTTCCCATCCCCCACTATTTTCTTTTCTTTTTTTTTTTTAAATATTTATTTTATTTTATTCATTTTAGAGAGAAGACATAGAGTGAGAGAAAGAGAGAGAGAGAGAGAGGGAGAGTGAGTGAGAGAGAGAGAGAAAGAGAGAAAGGGGGGAAGAGCTGGAAGCATCAACTCCCATATGTGCCTTGACCAGACCAGTGCAGGGTTTTGAACTGGCGACCTCAGTGTTCCCAGGTCGACGCTTTATCCACTGCGCCACCACAGGTCAGGCGCTTCTTTTTTTACTTCTCCCTTTTAAACCTTAGGGATACCATAGGCTTCACTTACTCTATTCCTAGCGCTACACTGTATTCCTTTCCACTGATATGTTTTTAGCATACAGCATACATGTTCATTTTGAAAGATGAATGTGTATGTGTGTAAAACACCTGCACTCATCCTATGTCAGACATTGCTGGCACTTCACATTTATTGCCTTTAATAATTCATGAACACCCGTATGTTAGGATCACTCTTCCAGTTTTTTTTAGATGGGCAAAATAAAGTGAGAATAGGGCTGGCGAGGGATGTTTAGGAACGTGGTTATAGTTGTAAAGGGCAAAGCTAGGATACGCCTCAGATCAACTTACCTTCAGAACAGGTGTTTTCACTGTACAGTTTCTCTTCAGAATTATTTCACAAATAGAGGAGGAGCCCAGAACTGGAAGTTGGTGTACCAGTTAGGATGTCTTTGCTTGTGAGGACCAGAGATGCACACTGGCCTGAGCAGTCTAAGGAATATACTGGAAGTTTCCCATAGTTGACAATACGAGACATAAGGCTGACTGTTGGTGAGACTCTCCTCTCCCATGTGCTTCTCTTCCCCCCAACTACTGTGCTTCTAGACACATGCCTGCCCTGAATTAATCCCTGTGACCTGGAGGCTTGGATCACACTGATTATATAGGTTGATTAGAACCAACCCTACAACTAGAAGTGATGAGACTCTCCCCCAAACCCAACCAGCTGGGTAAAGTGCTTTTGGGAAGAGAAGAGGAGGAAATGTCTAAGCAAGAAGATGAGAATGAGCAAAGGCCAGGGGCTGTGGGATCTTGGTCTGGAGCAGGTGCAGGGAGCTGAGGAGGCAGGAGACACAGGCTGGGGGAGGTAAAGGCCTGGTGGGAGGGGGCTCCTGTCCTCCCTTTTGTCATCTGCCTACTTCCAGATTTACTTGAAATCCAGCCACGCAAGGATCCACCCACTCAATCTGTTGCTCTTCATAGATTCCCACTTGATCACCTTTCTAGACACTTTCAGAAGAGCCCAGTCTTGCTGCCCATCACCTGTAAGGTGGGACTCTCCTCTCCTTTCCACTCGCCTCTGTACAACTCTCAAGTATGTCCCCCTTTGGTTGCTGGACAGATGAGGAAACATGGTTTAGAGAATTGTGTGACTTGCCCAATGCCACACAGCTAGAAGAGGGTGGATTGTTTGCAACACTGATCTGTTGGCCTGAAGACCCAAGGTTCTCAGTTTTTACAGCTACTTGCTCCTCTGAGTGTCACTGTCTCCAGGCCGACCTGAGAGCTGTTACGTTTCAAATCCAACAGTCTGTGGGCAGAATTGGTCCATGCTCCAGCCTGAATCCTCCAAACTCTGGTGCCAGGTAATGCCAGGACTTTTGGCACCTCCCTCCGTCTCTCCCTCCCTCTTCTCCCCACCCACCAGAGAAGAATCAAACTGAGAAGCTTTTTTGTGGTTTAGGATCTGGGAGAAGATAGCTGCACAGTCTCCATCAGCATTTGCAGACCATTCACAATTATCTGCACAGACAGCTCTGCATGGGCACCTGGGGCCCGGCCGCATACTTCATGGACTCTGCGTGTGGCCCTGGGAAGCTGGTGGTTATGTGATTGTATTAAGAGGCTGGGCTCCACATCGAGCGTGCACTTACCATCTCTGTGCTCTAGGTCCAGGCCCAGATTTCCTGAGCATTAAAAAACTGCCATTTCTTTTTTTCCCTGCAGTTGTAGGAGAGAGAGGCTTGAGAAAACTTAGAAACCAAAATAAATTCTTTTGCAAAAGAAAAAAGAAAAAATTAAAAATAAACAAAAACTGCTTCTATTTTTTAAAAGATCTATTTGCATAAAAGTGAGAGATTCTCACACACACCCGTTCTTTTATGATGACAAAAAGGGAATTAAAGGAAATTCTTAAGGGAAAGGCGGGGCTTGGCCTATCTAAATAAGCAGAGATCTTCCATGAAAAGGAATAATGCAGACCTGTCACATAGTCAAAGGAGCTGGGGGAAAAGTTCTCTTTAGGGAAAAGGGTTTGTCCACGGGTTCTTGGGGGAAGCAGAAACACTGAGAGTGACGTTAGGCAGTGGAGAGTCTGGAATAAACACCGTTCTGATAGAAGAAGGGGCGGGCTTCACTTCTCACACACATTCTCCGGTGGCACGTGGGCAGTCGAGCCTTTTATTTCCCGCAGTGGCATTGTAATACCACTAAATTTAGGTCCTCATTTAAATACATGTGGGGGAGCCACTGCCTCCCCACCCCCAGTTGGAAGGGTTTGCTGCTCAGTGGTGGGGAGGCATTCCGATGCAGGCAGGAGTGAGGCCTGTTTGCCTATCCTCATCTAAACTTGGAGAAGTCTGGTAGCCTTTATCAGATGTAGGTGGTTGGTGGACAGGTTCCTTCTCTCTCCCTCAACCGACGCCCTGGTGTTATGTTTAAAATTGGCAACTCTAGCCATCCAGGTTGGAGAAAAAGACTGAAATTTTCAACTTCCAGACCATGTTTTCCAACCCTCCTTTGGATCCCTATTGACCGCCTCTCTCCCAGAGACTTTGAGAGTATGGGCAACAGCTCGCAGGTCTTGGTGGCGTGGCTCTGACAGCAGGCCTGGCACAGACCCTCCCCTGCACTCACGCAGGAGTCTCTTGTTCCTCTTGTTAAAAGCTGCTCTTGGAGCCTGACTAGGTGGTGGCGCAGTGGATAGAGCGTCGGACTAGGATGCAGAAGACCCAGGTTCGAGACCCCGAGCTTGCCAGCTTGAGCGTGGGCCCATCTGGCTTGAGCAAAAGCTTGCCAGCTTGGACCCAAGGTCGCTGGCTCCAACAAGGGGTTGCTCGGTCTGCTGAAGGCCCACGGTCAAGGCACATGTGAGAAAGCAATCAATGAACAACTAAGGTGTCGCAATGGCAATGAAAAACTGATGATTGATGCTTCTCATCTCTCTCCATTCCTGTCTGTCTGTCCCTATCTGACTCTCTCTCTCTGTCCCTGTAAAAAAAAAAAGAAAGCTGTTCTTGGATATTAAATAAGACAGTTCTTTGCAGCACAGGCTAGATGTTCAGTATTATCTGTTCTCCTGCCCCTCACCCTGGGCCACCTTTCCCTTTATTTTCATGGTTGCGGTTTAGGGGAGCCCCCTGGATATAATAGGAAGGAAAGGAAGTCTGTTCTGGAGAATTTGAGATATTGTGCTGGACGGCTGGATCAGGAGGCTTGGCCACGCCTGCATTTTGTATGGAGGAAAAACCTCCCCACTTGTGTTTTATGTTTATGTGCTTTGTTTTTGGTTTTTGAACACGTGACTCTATTAGTCTGGTTTGTCAAGTTGCCCTTAGGACATATAAGATGCTCCTCATTCCTTCTTGTTCCCCTAACATCCTGTCTTTTTGGGGGGTGGTTTCCTAATAACAGATTTCCCTGGTCATACCTTTACTTTTTGACGTTTGTAATCTCAGAATGTCTGTAGGCATTGTATGTTCTGTCAGACAGAGTGAAAACAACACTGGTTTTGTAGTTTGAGTCTGAACCTTGCCTTAGCACTCTACCTCGCCTCTCTGGGTATCACGTGTCCTCAGATAGAAAGGGGGCGGGGAAGGAAAACACCCATTTGGGCTGTTGTGAGGAGTATTATCCAGTGCCTGTCCTAGGATGTCGCAGGCACTTAACAAATAAGACACAGAAAGATTTCCTTTTCCCTTAGACACAATTAAGACTTCTAGTATTCTTCCTAGAAAGAAGGTAGTAGTTGTTAATAGTACTAATACTTAACAGTAATAGTACTATGTAGTATTGGTAGTAATACTAGTAGTAAGCCTTTGCTTTAGCTTCCATATGAAAGTCAATAATGGTTTCTATATATTAACCTGTCAGATTACTATATAGAAAAATAATATGCTACAGCTACAAACATATTAATTAATAAGTATTAATAATATTGTTGACTTATTAATATGTTTATATGCGTAGTATATTATGCTCATAATGATATGCTAATAACAATGCTGCTTAGCAGAATTATTCCTGCAGAAGTTTTTCCATAAAATGCTCAGTAGCAGCCTAATGATAAGGCATTGTTTGCATTAAACTGTTCCTAGCAGGTGAATTTCCAGATGAAAGGAAATTTATTCCTTTAAGCCAGGGGTCCCCAAACTTTTTACACAGGGGGCCAGTTCACTGTCCCTCAGACCGTTGGAAGGTCGGACTATAAAAAAAACTATGAACAAATTCCTATACACACGGCACATATCTTACTTTAAAGTAAAAAAACAAAACGGGAACAAATACAATATTTAAAATAAAGAACAAGTAAATTTAAATCAACAAACTGACCAATATTTCAATGGGAACTATGGGTGTGGATGCATCCTGTGCTCCTCTCACTGACCACCAATGAAAGAGGTGCCGCTTCCGGAAGTGCAGCGGGGGCCGGATAAATGGCCTCAGGGGGCCGCAGTTTGGGGACCCCTGCTTTAAGCAGCAAAATTTCAAAAACCAAAATAAAAATAGAAACGCATGATGATGTTATGAAAAATTTTCTAAACTCATGTGTCTCTAAATAAATAAAAACAGAAATGCATGATAATGTTATGAAAAGTGTTCTAAACTCGTGTGTGACCCCCTTCTCGAACAGAAAAGACTAAGTATTAAACATTTGCTAAGGTGACTCTGTCCACCAGGCGGTGGTTCATAGGAACTACAGAGGTGGGGAGGGCACTTGGCCCTGCTGTAAATGTCCCCATGCTGTCACACTTGTAGCCCTTGTCACTGCTTTCCATTCTGTCTTCAGCCAGGCAGAATGGGAACAAACTTCTGTCAGGCCATTCCCACCACACCTCCCCTGCTTGGTGCAAGTTGAAGGTGGCTACAGTTTTTCCGCAGAGAGCACGTCAACTTCTTAATTTGAACTCTTCATCTCATCATTCAGGAGCTTCCCTCATTTACTTCTAGCAAAGTGGTTTCTTTCTTCATTTAAAAGTCGTATCTTTGTAGCTAATGCAGGTGCCAAAACAGAGCTCTTCCCTTTATGGTCTCTCAAGGTAATTTTGTCAGTGAAGTATAAAAAAGAAAAAAGTTACCACTATTTGTTGCCTGACATTCACCTTGAAAGGACATGTGTCTGTGGGGATTTTAAAGCAAAAAAGAAAAAGAAAGAAAAGAGATTGAAATTTCTGAAGTAATCTGAATAAATATATTATTAAATATGCTGGCTAGGTATTGCTATGAAAATATTTTAAAACAGCTTTTGGAAATACCTGTCATTTATATCTTAAATTTCACTGAACATTAGGAGTTAGCATGTCAGAATAGGAGATCGGACCCTTTGGATAGAAGGTCTTTCAATCTTTGTGATGGGCAGGATAAACATAAACGTCTGTCAGCTTCCAGACGGGTATAGTGTGGTCTTTTATCATAATTTTGACTTTAGAAAAGTAGTGGGAAATCTCTGGGTGATACAGAGTTTTAAGTAGCTCTGTTGAGTTATGACCATCTCAAGGAGAAGAATCATCTTTGTTTTATTGTACTTTCTTAATACATATTAACTGGCTTTTGAGGCGGTTCATTGTCGAGTTTAGTGGCATGGCAGTTCGAGGTCGAAAATATTTTGGACTTAGCATAAGAAGATGTGGTTTAAATTTCTACTGTGTTGTTGTTGCCCAGGTCCGTGAAAGTCCCAGATCTCGGCTTCCCTCCACAAATAGTTACTGAGAGGCTGCGTTCCAGGTGCTGCACCAAGTGCACAGGCACGGCCAAGACTGTGCTGGACACACAGCCCCTGCCCTCGTGGAGTGGACACCGGGGCAGGGCGCTTCTCAGACTCTGTCGTACCCGTGTTCCCAGTCAGAGTCTTTCCCATCTTCTTAAGACCTTGTGACAGAATTATGTTTATGGTAACGAGAAGTTTCTACCACTCTCCTGAAGCAGCTGAAGATCAGAGGAACCAAACTGTGCTGGAGTCTGGCTGGATGCTGCTGCCACAAGGAGTCCCCGGCTCCCCCTGCCGGTGTTAGAGGCCGTCAGCCCATGCGAGCACCCTAGTGATGGGGAACGGGGAGGACGCAGCTTTCTCACTAAGTCCTTTTGAACTCAGATGTGAAGATTTCCAAAAACAGGTCTTCGCAGTCTGATGGAGCAGAGCTCTGCCCGGTGGGGAAGTCTTCATGGAGGAGGTGACTGCTGAGGGGATCTAGAAGGACAAGTAGGAGTCGACCTGCTGCCAGGTAGTTTGAGGGAGGGCATTCCAAAAGGCCAGTCATAAAATTGCTTTTATTTGGTTTTGAAATGCACATCATTTTATATCTGGTCTGAAATCCTAGGAATTAAAAGACATTTCAGAAGACTATTGAGACTTTACCAGGAAGACCATTTAAAAAAAATCCCCACGTGTCCTCACATCTTGCTGAGGATTAAGGTCACCTCCTGGATTAAGGTCACCAGCCTACTGAGTGCTCCTTATTCCCATTGCTTTCCCAGAGGTTTGGATTAACCAGTGAGCCAGGGGTTTCAAACATCTCCAGTCCCTGTTTAAAATTGGGTGGAAAGTAGTATCATCATCCATTAGCTGAAAGTAGAGCGTGTCACTCACTCACTTCACTTAGAAGCAGGCCCCTGCCTTCCGGGAGCTCACACTCTGAGGGGAAGAAAGTCAGTACTAAGATAACCTTGCAATTGGTGGTAGGAAAGGAGGCTCTTCCTGAGCAGGTGAGAAGTGAGACCTGAAGGGAATGTTAAGGGGAGGAAGGGTAGAAGGCTCTGGAAGGAGAATGCTTAGAGACCATCTGGAGGGAGTGGAGAGAATTAGGATTCCAACCTCTCCCCTCACCCTCCCTCCCCTGTGGTGCTGCTTTATGAGGTCAGACTGTTTCATATCATTTTCTGTCCCCTGGAAAGAACTCACCTTTCCCAGGTAACCTCTCTCAGCTCTAGAGAGCTGAAATGGGATTCCAGGGGCTAGGACTGTGACTGGCTGTGACTAATTCCTTTAAAAGCGAAGTGCCCTTTGGCTACAGAGGAGCAATCAATATTGAATCTTGCCTTGATAGCTTATGATGGGACAATTTGGAGAGGAAGCTATTGGGGATGCTCCATTATTCCAGTTAACACACTTGAATGAGAACCTTGGTGTTCCTTTGCGTTATATAATGAATGTAATAGTAAAAAAAATTAGTTTCCCTCCAAACCAGGGCCTTATTAGCAGACGCCTTCTCCATTTCCCCTGGCATCTGAATAGTGAGCCCTACTTACTTACGCGCAGGAATTCTTCACTTCCTAATGATCCCGAGTGTTATCATTTAAAAGTATGTTTTTGCTACCTACTTGATTGTAAAATATTAAAGAAAAAAGAGGCTGTCAGAGTTGGCCCCAGGCACTTGCAAGCTCCTGTGGCTTCCAGCACTGCGCATGCACCGGCTCCCTGCCCTTCTCTTCTTTCCCCATCCTGCCTGGCTGTGGCGACTTACTGTGCATGTCTCCAGGTAGCTACCCCTGTTTGCACAGAACGAGTGCCTAAATTAGGTCAATAGCATTTCCTTTCTCTTCTGACAGCTGGGGTTGTTTTTTTAAGTGACTTTGACAAGAGTCAGTAGCAAATTATTAAATCACCAGGGTGACCCTCTCTGTACATCGGCTGCTAATAAACTTATAAAACTGGGATCTCATTGGGTAGAGAAACTCATTTTGCTTGACAAACAGCTTAAAACTATTTGTAAACAAGAATAAATTGTGGTGTGCCTTCTTTTTTCTCTCTCTCTGGTCCTGTGGTTGTGGTTGGTACGCATGGGTTTTAGAGGTATTTTTTGTTTGTTGTTTGTTTTCTCTTTAAACACATTGGGTTTGTAGAAAGCGAGCCCTGGATATTTTATGTTTTGGTTATCTCTCTTTGTATCGTTGTCAGCCTGGGGTGGGCCTCGCAGACAGCAGCCATTCCAGAAAGAAGTGTGGTGTCGCAGAAAGAACGCTTGAAGGTGTGTGCGTGTGAGACACAGGTTGACCAGTTACTTGAGTGACTGTATCAACATCCTTGTGCCCCAGTTTCCTAATTCATAAAATGGGCAGTAAACTTAGATAAAATAATGTATAGTATATATTCTGTATAGATACAGTGAGTCCGTAAAGTCATGGTGCACTTTTGACTGGTCAGAGGGAAAAAGTGCACCATGACTTTGCGGACACATTGTATACACACACACACACACACACACACATACACAGATAGATCTATATCTATCTATATATAGATATAGATAGATAGATAGATATAGATATAGATATATAGATATAGATCTATAGTGCTTATTAGTGCCTGCAGTTATCCCCTGGAAGCAGGACAGATTTCTTGGAGGATAAAATGTCACTTTCTTTGTAACTTTTAACATATTTAATCTTGCATTGGAGTACCTAAACTTTTAAGTAGTTTAAAAAAGCAGATTAGGGCATGGGACATCTTTACCTTCAATATCAGTTTCCTCAACTTGAGATGAAAATTCAGAAATTCTTTAGTTTACTGCCAGAGGTCCCACTCTATAAATAGGAGATGACGGAGGAAGATAGACTCAGGAGTCAGTGCTGAGTTTGCTCCATCACTGACTGGCTGTGGGACTCCGGGCAAGTTACCTAGCTTCCTTTGTATAAAATGGGGATAGTACTACCACATCTACAGGGTTAGATTTCAGGAAGACTCTGTATATTAAGCACTTAAAATACAGTGCCATCCTGTTCAGTATATGATAGAAAGTACTGCTACTAGTAATAATATTGTTTTCTTTGTTGGCAATAAAGGAATTACTGCAATTGTTAAACAAAAGATAGAAAAGGTTTTCTATTTAAAATGATTATTGTTGACCTCACCAAGCAAAGCAGGTGGTCCCTGAGGAAGGGTTGGAAGTTGTCTTGTAACGGCACACACAAAGGAAAAATATAAGGAGAAAGTGATTGTCTTAGTGTTTCAGTATTGATTAGTTTTGCCACCTTCGAAGTTCCTTCTGAGGAACCCTTGAGTCCTCTTTTTTATCCATTGATGAAAGAAGACTCTAATCCCCTCCCCTACACCCTTCCTTTTAGCTTCCAGCAGAGCAGAGCGATCAGAGCATCATGGGCCACTTCCCTGCACAGATTGTCAGACTCACACAGTGGCATTAACACTATCCTGGTCATGTTCTGTGGTCATGCCCCTGCCCCAGCTAGACCAGGAGCACCGTTTCTCAAACACAGTAGGCTACAGTGGATATCTGATTCAAGTTAAAAGACAGCCTCTTGCCTGGAGAACCTCTGGTCCACATCGCTTCTTCCTTTTGTGACCCTTATTTTTCAGTCTTCTTTCTCTCTCCCTCTCTTTTTTAATTGAATTTATTGGTATTACATTGGTCAATAGAATTGAATAGGCTTCAAGTATACAATTCTGCCGTATAGCATCTACACATTGCATTGTGCGCTCACCACCCACGTCACCTTCCTTCACTGTTCATCCCCCCTTTAGCCTCTTCCACCTGCCCCCAACCCCTCTTCCCTCTGGTAATCACCACACTGTTGTCTGTGCCCATGAGGTTTTTGTTTTTGTTCTGGTGTTTTTGGTTATTCCCTTTACCTATTTTACCCAGCAGCCCAACCTTCCTCCCCCCGACAGCTGTCAGTCTGTTCCATGTAGTGTCCATTTTCTGTTTCTATTTTTATTCATAAATTTATTTTGTTCAATAGATTCCACATATAGGTGAAATCATATGGTATTTGTATTTCTCTGACTGGCTTTTATTACTTAGCATAATACCAGGCCTTCTTTCTTTCTCTTTTCCCATCCCTTGCTCCTGTCTGCTGTGCACTAAATCTCAAACTCCTCTTCCAAAATTGTTCTTTCCCTGAGAAAGCATAGTCCTCGCTTAAAGGATCTCATTCTCTAGACCCAGCTAACTAAATATGTTCTGCTAAGTGCTATGGTAGGCGTCCTGGAAGACAGGTGTTTGGCCCCTTACATGATCTGAAGGGGGTTCTTGACTCTAAGACTTGGGTTTATATCTGCAAACTGGGGACAATGGCATTTGTGTCACAGGATAGTTGTGTAGATTAAACCAGGCAAAGCACTGTAGTGTTTTGCCTGAAATGCTTGTGTCTTAAGATTGCTCAGGATAAATAAGGGTGACTGGTAGAATGTATTTTTTATTTTATTTTTTACTTGATTATTTTGATAGGGGCATATCTGCATTATTGAATCCTGACTGTTCTGATGTCAGCGGTTATTCTTTTAATTGAGATATAATTCACATACCAGGAATCTCACCCTTTTAGAGTAACAGTGTGATAGTTTTTATATTCAGTGGTTTTATATATTTAGTACAGTCATAAGACTGCGTTATTGTCACTGTGATTTAACCCTAGAACATTTCCATTACTCCTCATCTTCAGTGGCAGTCACTTCCCATCCCTTTCTCCCCTGAGTCCCGTGTCAACACCGTCTGTTTCTGTGGATTTGGACTGGGAGAGTCTTGAAGGGTTTCTCTCCCTCCTGTCATGAATGCTTCCAAGTCGTGAATCTGTCCATGTTCAGATCTGGTAAACATTTTTGAAAATATGTGTTGATTTGAAGACGCGGAATAAGAAAATAAAACTGACACAGCAGAGCAAGAACACCAGAACTCAAAGTTTAGACTTACTTTTGTGTTCCGCTTTCTGCGTGACTTTGGACGTGTCATTCCCTCGTCTGAACCTCAGTGTCCTCATTCAGATAATTTGTGAGAATACTGTACCCTCCCCAATTGTACGTCTGAGTCTGTGCATGTATGCATTGATTTGCTTTAAATGTGCTTGTTCTTTAAGTGTCTTGCTACTTTTTTATCCACAGTCAGGTTGCTTTCTTTTTTCAGTTTCAGTGTTTACATAAAAATTAGTATAATGTGTATATTTATTTCTGTGTGTGTATAAAACCGTGGCATTTTGTATTTTTAGGCAGCTGTCTGGTGAGGACTAATGAGTTCATTCATGTAAAGAACCCAGCACGGGATTCGGCACTTGTGAGTGCCAATAAAAGTTCTTTGGTAGGCGAATGAAGGGTCAGCCGAGGTAGACTAGTTGACACTCGCCCATGTGAAACCCATTAAATAGGTTGTTCCAAATGATCCCAGCTGGAAACTTTTCTTGATGCTGGGAATAGGGCGTCAGATATCTGCTTCCCGTTCCTCGTGTTCACTGGCTTGTGGAACATGTCAGTATGAAATTATAGATTTGGAAAAACAAATGTTGTGAGAGGAGCAATTCACCTTCTCCCGCTCTCGTCAAGTGGCATGGGAAATGAAAAACGTCCAAACTAAGACAAATTTATTGGATACCAAAACCACCAGGCTATTGATTCTTAAAGCCAGACATCAAGGTTATGAATTGGGTGATAAAAATGGAAAGCAGTAAGCTTGATGACTAAGACGGGGACGGCTTTGTGTGATCACAGCTACTGGTTCTCCTGACAGCCCCGCA
Source organism: Rhynchonycteris naso (assembly GCA_037038555.1). Lineage (NCBI taxonomy): Eukaryota > Metazoa > Chordata > Mammalia > Chiroptera > Emballonuridae > Rhynchonycteris > Rhynchonycteris naso. The sequence goes on from CM073000.1 coordinate 78,355,026, forward strand.
ACTAATGAACTCGCACTTATTAACTAGGCTGTTTGCTCTACGTGCTGCATCTGTCTCATGTGTTGTGTGAGTGAGATATCGCTGAACAATGTGATATTTTTTATAGAAGCCTGGATGCCAGAAATTTAATCTCCAACTCTGAAGTTGGCAGGCACAGGGGCTGAAAGTCCTTACCTGGAGGTTGTTAGACGCCAGGAACAATTCCACAGCCCCGCAGAGGAGGGTTTATATCTCCTGGTGGGTGTTGGAATGGATCAACGGATGCTGTGTTTTGGGGGTGAGAGAGCAGTGATGGAACCCATGTTGATGTTGACTGGATGCAGAGAAGGTGAGTGTCCGCTCGTTCACACAGTGAGTCACTGGCTGAGCAGGACCAGAACTAGACTTCCCAAAGCCTGGTTTCACGCTCTTTCCTTCACACCCCTAGAATGTTGAGACCAGTGAAAGCTTTCAGGCCATCTGTCCATCCTCCAGCTGCCTTGAGTCAGTCCTACTGCTCTCTGACAGGTGGTGTCCAAGGGACTGGGTGTCCCTGACGCCACAGAGCTGAAATGCCACCTCTGCATTCTCTGCCTCATGGTGCTTTCCTCTCGTGACTTTTGCACAGTGGCGAAGGTCACTGCTATTGGAAGAGTTGTGTTCTCCCCAGAATGCGTAAACTGAAGTTCTAACCCCCAGCACCTTCGAATGTGCTCTTATTGGGAAATACAGTCCTAGCAGATGTAATCAACTAAATGAGATCATTCCGGATTAGGGTGGGCCCTCGTCCAATACAACAGGTGCCCTTATAAAAGGGGAAGTTTGGACCCAGTCACAAACATGAGGAGAATGCATGTGGGGACTAGTTGTGCTGCCACAGCTCAGGGAGCAGCAGAATTTCAGAGACAAGCCTAGAAAAGGTCCTTTCCAGGCGCCTTCGCAGGGACTGCGGCTTGCTCACACCTTGATCTCAGAGCTCTAGCCTGCAGAACCAGGAGGCAATAAAGGTCTATTGTTTAAGCAACCCTGTGTGGTCCTTCGTCAGAGCAGTTCTGGGACACTAATACAGTGTCCCACTTCGCACTTGGTGCCCTGAAAGTTCAGTTAGTTCTGAGAGGGAAAATGTAAAAGGTTAGCGGTACCTTCTGACCCCCTACCAGGTATTATTTTTTTTTTCCAGTTATCAAACTCATTACGTACTCAACTAGTTAATTGATATTCACCGTGTAGCTGCTCTGCCAGGTAACATGCCGAGCACCTTTCTGCTGGGTCTGATTTTGATTCTACTTCATACTGTGTACGTGGTGTGTGGTGTCACTTATCCCAGATTGAGCTGCAGTTGTCTCCTCTGTGGAGAAATCGTACACCAGTGTCAGGCGTCTCGAGAAGATGGAATGAGTTGTAAATGTTGTCGGGTGCCTGACCGTAGGCCAGGGACACTGTAGACTGCTACTACGGTCTGTACAATAGCCACTGTTGCTTGAGCTTCCCACGTGCCCTGTTCTAGAGAGCCAAACTCATTACTATTGATAGAGGCACAGAGCAGAGGAATTTAGATGACCTTAAGGGAAGCCATTCTTCTCAAACAAGAACTTGGACGCAAGTGTTCATAGTATTCCCTACGCACAATAGCCAGAAGGTGGAACTCACCCCAGTGTCCATCGGCTGATGAATGGGTAAGCAGAAGTGGTGTGTACATACAATGGGACATTAACCAGCTAGAAAAAGGAATGGCACCATGATGCATGCTAGAACATGCTTGCACCTCAAAAACATTATGTTAAGTGAAAGTAACTGATACCAAAGGACATATGCTATACATATGATTCCACTTATATGAACTATCTAGTACTGGTGAATGCACAGAGACAGGGAGCACATGGGTGGTTGCCAGGGAATGGGGGAGGGGGAGTGCCTGCTTAACGGGAATGGAATTTTTCTTTTGGAGTGGTGAACATTTTTTTTTTTTGAATTAGACAAGGCAGTGGTCGTACAACATTATGAATGCGCTAAGTTCCACTGAATTGTACATGTTAAAGTGGTTGATTTTACGTTATGTGACTTTCACCTCCGTAAAAAGAGAAAGCCATCCTTGTTTAATCATGAGGATATTCCCGTGGTGTCAACGACGGGAACGTTGAATGGGTAATATGTATGACTATTGAGCCCATCACCTGGTATAATTCACATATATGGAAACGGAGGCCCTTCAGTATGTACTCTGATTTTAGAGTCTGTTTCTATGACCTGAGGCAAATAATGTTTCTCTCTGTCTAAAAGGGGACTTTCCCTCATGACACACTCCTTCTGTGGCTTTGGTGACACTGTGACTTTTCCTTCCCTTGCAGCTGGTACCCAGGACTGGGGCACAGGCCACACCCAGACCAATCCCTGTCAAAGGAGACCCCGATGTTGCTCTGCACTGAGACCAGCTGTGATTCCTTCCCTGCAGCTGGAGGCCCTACCCTTCAACACAGGCAGCTGATGGTCTCAGTGCATCTCAGTTCATTCAGGCCACTGTAACAGAACACTGGAGACTGGTGGCTAACAAACAGCAGAATTCATTGCTCACCGTTCTGGAGCCTGGGAGTCTGAGATTAGGGTCTCTGCATGGTTGGGTTCTGGTGATGACCCTCTTCTGCTTTGTAAAGTGCTAACTCTCCTTGTGTCCTCACATGGCAGAAAGAGTGCCTTTGATAAGGGCACTAATCCCATTCTTGGGGGCTCCATCCACATGAGCTAATTATGTCCCAAAGGACCCACTTCCTAATACCTTCATACTGGGGATTAGGATTTGTTGCTTTCTTTCTTTCTTTCTTTCTTTCTTTCTTTCTTTCTTTCTTTCTTTCTTTCTTTCTTTTTCATTGAATTTATTGGAGGGACACTGGTTAACAAATTATACAGGTTTCAGGTGCACAATTCCACAACACATCATCTGTACACTGTTGTGTGTGCACCACCCCAAGCCATGTCTTTGTCCATCACCACGTATCCCCCTTCTACCCTACCCCACTTCTCCCTCCCACCCCCAGCAATCACCTTATTGTTGTACATGAGGTTTTTCCTCTTTTTAAACCCCTTAATTCTTCCTCCCCGCCTCACGGGATTAGGATTTCAACATATAAATTTTTTTTGGTGGGAGACACAAACATTCAGTCCATGGTACTCACAATGGACTAAATCATAATTGTGGCAACAAGAAATATCCCTTGAACAAGAACCAACATTGCTATTAGGGTGGCTCTCAGCCTAATCTGTCCCAGAATCATTCAGGTTGGCCTCCAGGCTGCACTTTTTCCTCCAACAGTAACCCACTTGCAGAGTTGTTAGTTTTCTTAACACAGATGCTGTCATTCCTGCTCAGATATCTTCAGTAGCTTCACAGGGGCAGGAGAATGAAGTGCAAGTTCTCCTTCACGTAGCATTCAAGGTCATCCTGGTCAGGTTCCCCTTCATCCATCAGCCCCCTTATTTGACTCTAGAAGGAGTGACTGGTGGCAAACCCTCGGTGCCAGTCCTGCCCTTGCACTTTCCCTTGTGGTTCCCTCCACTAGGGCTGACTTCTCTTTCCTCCCCAGCCTCCTGAAATTGTGCCATCCTCTTGGGCTCAGCTTAGATGTTTTCTCCTGAGAACCATGTCTTCCCCGGTCCTGCCTGCCTTGTGTTTATGGTCATGGCATTTGTGTCTGTCTGTCCGCTGCATCCTCACAAGGCTCCCCAAGGGCAGGTGGGACCCATTTCTGTATCTGCAATCCCAAGCTTCGTGCCTGGAATAGAGGATAAGCCTGGGGAACATGTGCCGTGTGGGAAGGGATGAATGGCAAGGAGGAGAGAAAAGGGAAAGACACAGCTGCCTCCCTTTTTACCATGTGCTACAAAAGATATTTGCATGAAATCTCCATAGGCCTTGGAATGCAGAGGAAAAATACACTCTGCAAATTAGACACGTAATCCTCCAACAGTTCGGAGGACTGAAGTGCATTTTGCAGTATCGGCCCTTGTTAAATGCTTATGAGTGTTAGCTTAAGCAGAATGAGAATGTGAGGCATGCCTGCTTAAGTCATCCTTTACCAGAATGGAAATCAAAAGGACGAAGACCAAAACACTCCAATGAGCGGCTTCACGGGTAGCCTCATGGATGTGATTAAGATCTGATTTAACATTCAGAGGAGAAACATAAAAATCAGCCTTCCGGAGCTGTAGCCTGACCCCTGCAAAAGTGCACATCCTCAGGAAAGATCAATTTGCATTAAAGATCTATTTGGCGATGCACTGTCAAAAGAGGTTAATACCGTAAGTGGAAATTTTTTATTGCTTCTCGATCTTTTCTCTTTTGGCTTCTCCACCTATGTTACCCCAAAGAGGGTTCCATGCTATAAGTGACATCCACACCGCCTGCCTATTGACATCTCTGTTAAACTTGAGTTTCTACTCTCTCCACACTCATTCATTCATTGGTTCATCCATTCATTCAGTGAGTACCTTCATCCTGTGTGCCTGCCTGGGTATGCATTGAATATAAAACGGTCATGGTGTCTACCCAACTGGAGGCTGAAATCTAGTGGGTTAGGCAGTCATTATACAAGTAATCAGATAATTATATAATTCCAATTTGATGAGTACCTGAAGGGAAACAACCAGAGCACTGTGTGAGAGAGAATGAAATGAATGGAGGGGATGGGGCAGGAGGATCCTTGGGTATAGGATTGTCTGAGAAGCTCTCTGAGTCAACAGCATTCAAGATCGAGACTTGAAGAATTAGAAGGACTCAATCAGGCAAAGAGAGCTATAAGCTTTCCAGGGAGAGGAAACACACGTGCAAATGCCCTGAAACATATTCTAGGAGTGGAAGGGCCAGTGTGGCTGGAATAGAGCAGAGTTAGAGAGAGGACAGAGATGTGGCTCTAGAGATAGAAGCCAAGCCATGAAGGACCTTGTAGACCTGGCAGTGACTTTGGGATTTTAGAGCTAAGGGGAAACATTTAGTAACTTCAGGTGTGATCTGAATTAGGAGGCTACTGCAGTATGCACAAGCATGAGATCACGGTGGCTTGGGTTCATGTAGTGTCAATAATGCTGGGGAGAAGCCTGTATAATATTGGGGAAAAAACAGGTGATACAGATAAAAACAGCAGGATTCCAGGGTGCGTGGATTTGATACAATGGAAGGGGTAAGTGAGTCATTGAGGAATCTGGCTCAAGCAATGAAGTAGGTGATGTTTATGGAGATGGGAAAGGTCTAGAGAGGAGTAGGAGCAGGTTTGGAAGGGGCAGTTGGGGTCAAGGTCCAAGGCACATGAGGAAGATTCTTAGACTCGTGAACTTGGAGGTCAGAGGAGAGGCCAGTGCTGGAGACGGTGTGGGAGTTGTCATCCTGGAGACTGTTTCACAGCCGTTTGAATGGGTGATCTCACCTGGGAGTTAAGACAGGATGGGTCCTCCTGAATCCTGCAGCACTCCTGGAATTTGCCGTTTAGCAAAGGGACGCTTGAGAAGGAAAGGAGTGCTCGGAAGAAATATCTCAGAGGATAGGATGTTAGTGTACCAGAGAAAGCTAGCCTTTCTGAGCAGTTGGCTGCCTATATGATAGCAGAAATGAGAAAGGGAATGGATCTGCCTGCCTGGTCATGTGGTGGCTTCCCGAGGAAAGGTGTGGAAAATGAGTACAGCTGTGTTCATCTGATTCACTGGATTGTTCCAGGCTAAGACAGTTGGAGAGACGGAGGGCCCAGGGAGGTGTGCACGCTTGCAAAGAGGTTATAAGACACCATGGCATCTAAGCCAAGTAAGAGAGACTGTAAAGAAAATCAGGACCTGGGAGGATAGTGGGGATCATGATGACAGGGAAGAATTTGTCCAGTGGCAGTCCTGGAAGGCAACAGATGGGGCTGGGCACCGGTTGTTGATGATACTTAAAATTTTATGGTTGTACTATTCTTGGTGACGACAGGTTCTAAAATGTGAATCTGGTCCATGTTAAGTGGCAAATGTTTTGAATTAGCCTTTTTTTTCCTTTGTGGAATTTAGTTGGTGAGGCAGAACAGGGTGTGGTGGGAACTGAAGTCTTCAAAGAAGGGGAGTAGTTGCCAACTGACAGTGACAAGGACCAAGAGAGGAAGGGGAGCCACAGAACAGGGGTCTTCCTACGAGGGAGGGCAATGAGGTTCCCTAGAGAAAGCGGGAAGCCAGAAAGACCGACACCCACATCCTATAGTCCTTAGGCACCTGCCTTGAGGAGCAGGCGAAAGGAACATCAGTGATCCAGGGGACCGCTGTCTTGCATAGGAGTACAGGAGGGAGAATGAAGTGAGAGGAAGTTGAGGATAATGGGGAATTCACTGATCCCATAGGGGAAGTTCCACAGTTGGGCCTGGGAGGAAGGAGTGGGCTGGAGCTCCTGTAACGAGAGAGTAGTTTGTATGATGATGAATATCCAAGGAGGCTGCTGTCTGTGGCTGCGATACTCAGCCAGTGATCCATTCAATGAATAGTTATTGATCGACTCTTCTCCTCCAGGTACTGTGCTAGCAAGAAGCAAAACTGTATCAGCCAAAATAGAGAAGATGCCTTCCTTCCCTTGAGTCCCCAGGCTCTGACTGGCGAAGAGAGAGGCTGGTCATCAATTTGTGTCCTGTAGCAAAATAACTGAATTTCTGTTTTTATATTTTATTTTTTAAGGAAACACTAGCATTTGCGTCCTAGGGTTTTCAACCTCTAAATCGGTGTTGTTGGCCTCTTTGTCTCAGTTTTCCTTTTTATGAGAAGGGGGATCATGATACCTCTGTGGATGGTGTTGGTGCTGCTTAGTCATTATTCAAATGTGGGAGAAGTGTTTTTGATGGGGATGGGGCAGGTCATCAGAGCCCCTTCTAGTCTAGAAGGTGCTTTTGTTTAATTAGAAAAAGGCACTTTTCCTCCTAGAAACTCTGCTTCAGTCTGTTAAGAGAACTGTTGTAATAAATACAATATGTAATCAACAAAATCTAGGATGTGAATGGCTCTCCAGAATGCACTGCAGGTCCCTGCAGGGGAGAGGTGAGGAGGGTGGGTAGGGGTGGCGAGAGGCCAGCTTTGTTTATTAACCAGTTGTTTATTAAGTGCTTCAGTACAGTCATTTGCCACTTAATGATGGACTATGCTTCGAGAAATACGATCTTAGGCAATTGATCAAAGGTATAGCCTACTATACACCCAGGCTATATGATGTTCCATATAGGTTTCGTCCTTGACTGAGATGTCATTATGCAGCTATTAGTCAAATAAGTTTGTAATTATGATATATATGTTTGCTCGCTCATAGTTTGCATTGTGTGTGGGGGACAGGCTGTAAGCAGGCAGGGTCGTTATAGCCTAAGGCTTAGTTTTAAGAGTAAGCTTTTCCCCACACCCTTGACTGATTGCATGATGTGGGGTGGTGCACTCTCATGAAGAATCCCATTATGTCTCAGATAAGTGACTTTGTATCAGAGACTTCCTTGTTTGTAGATTAGATTAAAGGTTTGGATTTCTACACTATAAAATGGGGCAGACGGGGAGCTTGCTCTCTCTTGGTTCATGCTATCACCATTTCAGGGGCCTCCCTGATCCCTTGCCCTTCATGGGAAAAGCAGAAAGCCCACCACCCTCTGACTCCACCATTTTTTTACCGTCTGCCTGAATTCAATGAGAACCTGTATGTGAATGACCACGGTGGCAGCCCCTAGCTATACAGCAGCACATGACTGTACAGAACTTTTGAACAGTGATGTGCCCTGGCATCACCCAGGATCTTGTTCAGATGCAGATTCTGATTGAGTGGGGCTAGGGTGGGGCCCGAGCTTCTGCATTTCTGAGGAGATCTTAGCTGCTGCTGAGGCACTGGGTCAGAGACCACACCCTGGATAGAGATGTTTCACTGTAAACCTTTGTCTTAGCTGCTCCTCTCATAGCGAGGTTTAAAACAAACCTGATCCTTTGCCCTTCAGTGGTTTTAGTCTAATGAAGAGAGATTCATGCACAGGACATGATTAGAAGACAACTAAGTGGTCAGGAATGTGTTACTGACACCTACGGAGGGTTCAGACAGGGAGGGAAGAAAGCTCCAGGTCTGGACTTGCCAGAGAGGTTCTGCAGAAGCCTTTGGACTCGAGATTCCCCCTGCGGCCCAGTGGGGGAGGGAGAAGGGACATTGCAGATAGTCGGGGTGTGTATGAGAGGACGGCTTGGGTAAAGGCATGAGCTGGTGATATATACTAGCTGTTGACCAAATAAGTTTGTTAAATATGCTTTTTGTGTTTGCTTGCTTATAGTTGCATTAGAGGCTGGGCTGTGCCAGGTATATATGATCTGTGAAAATGCAAATTACCTTCCTGCTTGGGGAGGGCTATTGTTTTGCTAATGTGTGCTGGAGGAGAGAGAAGCCATGTTTGCAGAGTGAGAGCAGAGAGAGTGCAGGATGCTGAGGAAGAAACAAGTTGTGCAGGAAGGAGGTGTGCAGATGGGGAACCAGAGCTGAGGGGCTTTTGTGAGTTCTGCTGAGACTGGTGGGACCTTTGATTCTAGGAGAAACCGGAGATTCTCCTGGTTGTGGAACTGGAGAATGTGTCAGTGGCTTTGGGAGCCATGAGTGAAAGGGAAGCGTTTTCCCTGTGTGTGTTGCTCATTGACCAGTGTGAGACTTTAATAAAGGAATTGTTATAAAGTACTGCAATTTGCGGGTTACATAGAGACACCAGGCAGGTTACAGAAGAAATTTGAGGAGTTTATTAATTGGCCAGCTAGCTACACAGGGCACAATCCAAAATCATGTAGGCCCTCTTACCGTTCTAGACCTTTGTTGGTCAAATAAGTTTTTAAATATGACATGTATGTTTGCTCGCTTTGGGTGTGGGAGACAGCCTGTAAACTGGCAGAGTTATTTTTTTTACAGTGACAGAGAGAGAGTCAGAGAGAGGGATAGATAGGGACAGACAGACAGAAACGGAGAGAGATGAGAAGCATCAATCATCAGTTTTTCGTTGCCGTTGCGACACCTTAGTTGTTCATTGATTGCTTTCTCACATGTGCCTTGACCGCAGGTCTTCAGCAAACCAAGTAACCCCTTGCTTGAGCCAGTGACCCCTTGGGTCCAAGCTGATGAGCTTTTTTTTCCCCTCAAACCAGATGAGCCCGCGCTCAAGCTGGCGACCTCGGGGTTTGGAACCTGGGTCTTCTGCATCCTAGTCCGAGGCTCTATCCCACTGCACCACCACCTGGTCAGGCCCCCTAAGGCTTAGTTTTAAAACTAAGCTTTTGCCCACACCCTTGACTGACTGGATGATATAGGGTGGTGCACTCTCATGAGGAATCCTCCCATTATGCCTCAGATACGTGACTTTGTATCAGAGACTTCCTTGTTTGTAGATTGGATTAAAGGTTTTGATTTCTACACTATAAAATGGGGACAGAGAGGGGCTAGCTCTCTCGGTTCCTGCTATCACCATTGCAGGGGCCTCCCTGATCCTTTGCCCTTCATGGGATAAGCACGTTTTCTGTTTCTCCCTTGTCTTTTCTTGTGGCTTGCCTGTCTTGGTGAGACACCAATAAACAGAATGGCCCACCATCCTCCGGCTCCGCCATTTTTTTTACCGTCTGCCTGAATCCAATGGGAACCTGTATGTGAATGCCACGATGGTGGCTCCTGGCCATACAGCCTTCTTTTATACAAAATCAAATACTGGTTGGGGTGGCTAAGGAGGGAGCATGGTACAATAGTCAGTTACTAACAAGCTTACAACATCTATCTATAGGATCTATTAAAAGGAAGAAGCATTCTTACACATCAAGACCATAAGATAACACAGTAGTGATAATTGTTTTACATACCCAGCAAAGACATTCCCAAGTCTTCTAGGGTCTACCACCCATCCCTGTCGCCACAACAAAATGGTTAGCTTAGGATAAGGCGAGAGGCTAAATGAAAATACCTTTGCTAACTCCGCTTGTTTAGTTTACAAGTTTTTATACATATAAAGGATTTCAAGAGGGATGATTATTAGAAAGCATATAAAATGTTACAGAATGCAGGTTTTTTCGGTCTCGTGTTACCTTTGTCTAGAGCCATGATGGTGAACCTATGACATGCGTGTCAGTGCTGACGCGTAGCCATTTTCGATGACACACGCCGCATGCGGCTGCATACCCGAGAAGTATGGAGCCGCATGCTGAGAAGGACGTTTCATCTTTGGCTCCTGCACGGCCAGGTGCAGTAGCCGAGGATAAAACATTTGCTATAGTGTAGACACTCTGTGCCGGAGGTCTGTAGGCCAAAACAACAGGACTCCGGCACAGAGCGTCTAGTTCTAGGACTTCCCGTTAGGCTGTTTTTCTCCAAATGACACACCACGTGAGTTATGCTCGGATTTTTGGCGAATTTTGACACACCAAGCTCAATAGATTACCCATCACTGGTCCAGAGGTATACATCACTCTCAGGACTCCAGGAGGGGAGGAAGAGTTAGAATCAGTGTAGGAATTTTTAATTAAGATATGTAAACATTGTCTTCTAAAGGATCTTAAGGAAGGAGAAGAGGGAGTTTCCAGTTAAGTTTTATCTTGGTTGTTGTCTAGCAAGTAGTGCCTCAGTCCTTCCAGAGAACTATAGTTAAACTATGACTAGATGACCCAGTTGTCCTTGGAGGGGCAATAAGCCTGACTTCTCGTTTTTAAAATGGCGTTGCCAATACTAAGTTTTACACTTATTTGGCACCTTATCACAGAATGGTCCACCAATTTTTGGCTCCACTGTGTCTTCACCGTTTGTCCAAATTCAGTGAGAACCTGCATGTGAATGGCTGCAATGGATGGCGGCAGCCCTTGGCCTTAAACTAGTAATCATGCAAATAAAGATAATAGCAAAGCTCGCATCTGTTGATGTTATAGCAAAGCTAATGTCTGCCATAGGACCTGTTTTATAAGCTCATTCCAGTACTTTGCACTCTTAGGAACTGGGACAGCACCTGGCAAGAAATGGTCACTGGAGACTGGGGATGACAGTTGTGACTGACAGGATTCAGCCAGTCTTCTCGTTAAAAACCATGGCCCAAATCTGTTAAATGCCCATAGGATCAGTTTGGGATCCTAACCGATTCTGAAGGGTTCCATCCATATGGTTCCTTAGACTTTTTTTTTATTTAAAGTTACTGTACTTAGATTTTCCTTCCCTCTTCATGTGCACTGTTTCTAGAAATGCAAACATCTTGAACACGCTTGAAAAATCATTTCTAACATCCATGATGCTGCCTGACCTGTGGTGGCGCAGTGGATAAAGCGTCGACCTGGGAACACTGAGGTCGCCAGTTCAAAACCCTGCACTGGCCTGGTCAAGGCACATATGGGAGTTGATGCTTCCAGCTCTTCCCCCTTTCTCTCTCTCTCTCTCTCTCTCTCTCTCTCTCTCACTCTGTGTCTCCTCTCTAAAATGAATAAATAACATCCATGATGCTAATTAAAAGACAGCCTCTGGTGTTGATCAGGGGAGGTCTGGAGCAGTGTTTGGCATGTAGGCTTCTGACTGGAGTCTTTCAAATGGTAACCAGCAACCCCTGCAGGGTATATATTCCCAATTAGGCTCCTGCTGATGTTAACTTACCACACCTAGCAAGTAAAGTAAAACAAAGATGTGCATACTATACTGTCTGAAAAACAGGCAATATAACAGGAAGACACAGTGATTTCAAGCTTCTGAGTATTTCTAAATCATAAAATCCATGCATACTCCTTGTATAAAATTTAGGAAAAATATATTCATATAATTGAAATGACTCACATTCTATACATAGAGATAACATTCAACGCTTATGCCTTTTTCATATCTATAGCTATGGAGATATGTGTACGAGTTCATAGAACTTATCACACTGAACTGAGGGATACTTGCAATCACATTTTGTGTTCAGCTCTGAATGCTCCTTTTGTGGCTTAATAGATCGTGATCTTTTTTTCTGGCTCGTACAATATTCTCTATAAATGAGATGTTCGGTGGTTAAGACATAGAAGGAGACATACGGAGAAGATGTTTAGGAGGAGAAATTGTCCAGCTTGGTCAAGAAATTGGATGTTGGATTTAAGGGGGGGACAGTTAGAGATGAGTCTTAGACACCAGGGTTAACAGGTAGGACAGTTGCTTTCACCCTGTATGGGCAGGTTGGAGATTGGTTTTCCTAGGTCTTTGCTCATGCTTGGGATGTACCATACTTCCCCATATATAAGACACATCTTAATTTTGGGGCCCAAAATTAGAAAAAAAATGTATTACCTAAAGTTATTGAACTCAAGTTTTATTCATCATAAAATTCATACAACTCCTCATCACTGTCAAAACTCCCATCCCTTAGCTTGTCTTTATCTGTGTCTGATGACGAATCACTGTCTTCAACAATGAGCGCAAAAACAAGCACAAAAAAGTGGGAAATGCAAGTAAAAAAACGCTACAACCTCTGTATAAGACGCAACTAATTTTTAGACACCAAATTTTCCGGGAAAAGGTGGATCTTACACATGGGGAAATACGGTAACTTCCAGCCCTTCTCCAGTTTCTTCCTTTCTTCCCTTCTTGTGTTGATTCCTGTGTTGACTTCCTGGAGTAACTTCTAGTACCAACTGAGATTTTTCTTTAAAATGTGTCTTTAAAATCATTTAAAGGTCAAAGCTACCTGACCAGGCAGTGGTGCAGTGGATGGAGTGTCAGACTGGGATGCGGAAGGACCCACGTTTGAGACCCCGAGGCCACCAGCTTGAGCGTGGGCCCATCTGGCTTGAGCAAAAGCTCGCCAGCTTGGACCCAAGGTCGCTGGCTCCAGCAAGGGGTGGCTTGGTCTGCTGAAGGCCCGCAGTCAAGGCACATGTGAGAAAGCAATCAATGAACAACTAAGGTGTCACAGCGGCAACGAAAATCTAATGATTGATGCTTCTCATCTCTCTCTGTTCCTGTCTGCTGTCCCTATCTATCCCTCTCTCTGACTCTCTCTCTGTCTCTGGGGAAAAAAAAAGGTAAAAGTCAAAGTCATGAAGGAATGGGTTTTTATTTTTTACCTGCTGAGTTTATTTCAGGTGCCAGAGTTATCATAAATTGCAAGCCAACCTTGCCTCTGTTTTGAAAACTTTATATAAACAGTGCACGTTGAAATGAACTTTTCCAGATGGAGAGAGAAAAAGGAGGAAAATAGGGATTTTTATTAAAGAGTTTTTAAAAATGTTTTTTTAAATAATAATGCCTCTTGAGTTCAGTATGTTTCTGCTTTCCCCGAACATGTACCTTCATCTGTAGCTTTCTGATTATATCCTGTCTGTTCTGCTTTTTTATTCTTTGAGGCGGGAGCAAACATGGGTGCCCTGTTTGACCCTGGAAAAGAAAATACTCATAAGATTTAAAATGAAGGACTGAGTTTAGATCAAAAGGAAAATATGCCCTGAAGGTTGTTAGAGTCAATTTCTTAGGGAGAGCAGAGCCCACAGCATCTCTCCATAGCGGCATGTTACCTTTTGCCAGTTAATTAATCATTTTTAGTTTTCTTATCTATAAAATGGGGATAAAAAAATAGGTTATTTTGAGAAGTAAACAAGTAAAATTCGGCCCAGCAATCAGTACCTATTTTTTGGAATCGACTTTCTGCCAAACCCTATGGGGCGGGAGGAGTAGAGAATAAAACGGCAAGGCTGCTAGTGGTTCTCAGGAAGAGCAGGGATCACCCGTCACGAGCTGCATGGGTCTTTGCTTATCACTCAAGGGATTTCTTATTTAAGCCTCCTGACTACCCTCCCAGGCAGAGATGGCTCACTTCATTGTGTAGAGGAATAAAATAAACTTATGCAGAGACAGAGGACTCGCCAAGGTCATAGCTAACTCAAGTGTGGCACTGGATTTGAATCCAGATCTAACTCCACAGCCTTCTTCCCTGGATGCGTGCCCTCTTCCTGAGAGATTATCATTGTTTCCTCGGTTCTCATGCTTACTGGCTAGCTGAGTGTGTTTGCAGGGTTTGTTTCTCGTTGTTCCACAGGGGCATGTGTCTTCAGTCCACATTCTTTGTTTAAATAGACTTTTTTTTTTTTGCTTTACTTTCTTGTGCGCACCCTCCAGCCCTGTGGTCTCTCATCTGTTTCAAAAGCGGGTCATTTAGAAAGTGTCAGAGTGGTTGCTGGAGAAAGCCTGGCCCTGACAGGCGAGATTGGCTCCATTAGGTGTTTATTGCCGGCAACTTGCTGAACACAAGCTCCTGAAGCTTCGAGAGGGTTGCCTTTGGTTAAAGTCTGACTCCATTTGTTCCTTCAGCAGACAGTTGTCAGGCACCTGCTGGCGACAGGCAGGTTGCTGAGTCTCAAGAAATGCCAGGAGAACCCACCGGGCCGCCCTGCTTCTGGGAATAGCAAGGATGGCGGGGAAGGGAGACGGTTCACTCAGACCGTTGTCACACGGGGTTTGACAGGGACGGCGGAGGGAAGGGTCCCACTGTGAGAGCATCTAAGGGGACCCTCCTTGGGAACCGGAAGCTGTACATTAGAGCTGTGTGCAGCAGTAGGTTCTGCTGTTCTGTCAGGAAGTCTCCACATGGGCCTGTGTCTCCACTGGTAGCCAGCGTGACGTCTGTGTGAGGAGGCGGTGGGAATGGGGTTTCATGGTCTGCCGGGCATTTAATTCCTTTCTAAGTCACATGAGTTTCTGGCTCTATCCTCAGGTGAAAGGTCATGGACCCTCTGCTCCGTCTGCATTGACCTTCTCCCTCCTTTTTTTGTTAAATTTCAGCCCGTCTTCCACATGGTCTAAGGATTGTCCCTTTGCAGACTGGGTATAGGTCATCTCTCCATTCCTCCCAGTCTCTATAAACATTCTAATTGTCCTTCATGGCTTTGTGGACATCTTCTCCCATGTTCAAGATGGACGCTATTCAAGCAGTCCCTGTTGAGTGTGTGTTGGTTTTCCACAGTGATGGAGATGCACTCTCTGCTGACGACCTGGGGCCTGCCCAGTCTCCTTTCCTTTGAGAGTGTCATCAACCGGCCGTGCATGCCTTCGCGGCTCTCTCTGCCTGGAACACCCACAGGAACAGTCCTGCCAGCCTAACCGCACTTGACCAATCGGTCAGCGACCCCATCTCCCTTCCAGAGAGCCTTCCGCAAGTCTCGGCTGTCACGTTCTTGCAGTTCCTGTGGATGTTTTGTGTTGGTTCCTCTTGTTAGGTAGTGCTCTTTGAAACCAACCCTTGTTCTATGTCTTCACCACGTAGCCCCTGGTTAGTGCTCAGTCTATACAAGGGGCTAACTAAATGCTCCTTTAATGAGTGTATTAGTTCAGGTTTCAGAAGAACCTATAATATAAAATGCATGTGAGTGTGAGTGTGTGTATGCACACTACAGAGAGAGAGAGAGAGATCTCTTACAGTTTTTTGTCAACCTTTATATGTTTATTTTTTAAAGAACTGTCTCAGTTTTGATAGATCGCAAGACAGCAGCAGCATCTCTTGGGATAAAAGGTTAGCAGGAAACCGTGGACGAGTCAAACTCCCAGGATGTACCGGCTATTTCTCTCTGCGGTCTGCATCCAGTTACAGTGCTGAGAACTGAGCCCTTCCCCTCTGCTCTTCCCTCACAGACAGTATTATGAGGGAGGCCGAGGACTCCATGCTCCGGGCAGAGAAACGGCGCCGGGATTAGGGATTGCCACTTCTGGGAGGATGCTGGGAATCTGCAGGGGGAGACGGAAATTCCTGGCTGCCTCACTGACTCTTCTCTGCATCCCAGCCATCACCTGGCTGTACCTGTTTGCCGGGAGCTTTGAAGGTAAGAAGGAAGCTTTGCAATGTGAGGGGGAAGTGGCGGGGTGGGGGTAGAAAGAGAACACTGGCTGTCCCAGAGTCTAGGGAGAGCCTCTGAGTCATCTCATCCCAGCTTGTCATTTTGTAGAATGGAATAGTGGTGCCCAGCCACCGGGAAAGACACAGGTAGTTGGAGGGAGTCAGTAATATGAGGGGAAGAAGATAAACATAGAAGCATGATGAGGTACACCTGGGCGCAGTGGCCTGGTGGGGGGTGACGCAAATGTCAGTTACTGGCTTTGCGCATGGATCTCGGTGTCTGTGATGGGGACAGGCTGGGCCCTGAAGGGATTACTTAGCTATTCATGGAGCCAGATGTTTCATTGTCCCTTCCATCCATTCATTCATTTATCCACACACACACACCATTTTGTTGTGGTCACTGCCAGCGCTGTGGTTTGACATCTGTGCTAGCCCAGGTGCTGGACATGACGTGATGAGGCACCTGGACCTTCTTGGTGCAGGGGTGCCTGACACATCTGCTGCACATCTCAGTGCGTGGGATGAGGAGGCAAGCCTGGGGGTCTGGGGGAGATGGATGCCGGAGCTGCCGGGCCAAGAAGGGCGTCCAGGATGATCAGTCATCCTGGGGGGCCCAGTCCAGGAATGCAACAGAGGAGTGGCCCGCCCCGAACAAATAAACGCTAATCCCTGCCACTTTCCGGAAGTCAGTCAGTAGAAAGGACAAGACCTGCACTGTTACAGCCAGCAGTTTCAAATGAACACCATGTGCAGCATATCAAAGGTGGGTTTCCGAGCTTTGGGGCAGGCAGGCAGGCAGGGTAGCGTTGAAGGGCACTTTCTTTTTCTTTACCACCACACTAGAGTTAAAAGAGAAAAATTAACTCAAAGGAAAAATCTGACTCAAGGAAGTCACTCCTGTGTTTTTAAACATTTTCTTTATGCATAATTTTATTGATAGCTCAAGGCTACCTTTTAATTAGGAGTTCCACTTCACTTTCTGAGATTTGCCCTGCACTAGCTAGACTGAATATATAAATGAGGTGGGATTGTGGGCCTGCATAGCAGGGGAGGGCCCAGTGTCCCAGCCCCGTTCCTTTTCTGCCCTGACACCCCTGGATGTGGTGGGCCTTGTTGCACCTGAGCAGCTAGAAAGAGTCAAATTATTCCATGGCAGTATGGATGGTTAATTCTTGGCAAAGGAATCAGAGGGAGGAAGGTGAGTTGGTGATAATCCTGGAAAACATATAAGGAAGCATTCCCCTAGGGATGGTGGAGGAGTCTTTACAATACAAGGTTAAGAGTGCCCTGTGCCAGGCTTAGGCTCCATGCATTGAAACATTGTTCACAGTATAACTAGACTGCTGCTGCTGATAATAACAGTAGCAGCAGTAGTATAACAATAATGATGATGGTGACAACAATATAAACGATTAGTACTTTGAGCATGTCTACCTACCAGGCATTGTTGTAAGGGCTGTACACGTCTTAGCTCTTTCTGCACAATCATCCTGTTTAGTAGCTAGAGGTGAGGAGATGGAGCAGATAAGCTTCAGCGATCTGCCCAAAGCCCCAAAGCCAGTCAAGATGGGTCCTGGATTATTGGACTCGAGAGTTGGAGTTTTTCACTACGTAACCATGGTTGTAGATCGGGGCTTCAGTGAGGTAGCAGACTTTGGCAGGCGGGTTGACAGGGTGTCACATGACCTTTCTGGATGTCTTGAGGGAAGTTGCAGAATTTTGATTTGCACTTGTCAGTAGACACTCAACCCTAAAAGGGTTAGGCAAAAATGGAATTTGGGGGCTAACAATACTTTGTAAGTTTGAAGGTAGGGCAGGCTTCAGGTAGGGTTGGACCCAAGGGCTCACATGAGTTTTGTGTGGTTCAGTCTTTCTTCATCCCTTTGCTCTCCTCTCCTCTTCTGTGGTTTCTTTCAGGGTGGCTATTCCTACGCAGAAGAAGCTTTAATTTACAACTTACTCCTCCCCCAACCCCCCATCCCTGTAGAAAGAGGAGTTCTTCCTCCAAATTCTCCAGGGTTGCCTCTGATTGGATGGCCTCTGGTTGCTTGTTCAGTGATTAGTCATTGTGACCGGGAAGGCTGAGCCCTGTACCTCTTTCTGGCCATAGGGTAGAGACGAGTTCCCTGAAACCTGTGGAATGACACTGGGGGAGGGGTGGCCCCAGAGATGAATCATACAGTTTTTCAGAGGAGAGACTGGGAGTTGATCTGGGTGATGGGACTTCATAGTGACCGTGCTTAGGGCTATGTTGTCGACTTGAAGGCGCTTTCCCAGTGCCATGCTATCTTGCCCCCCCTCGCTGATGAGTGACTATCACCCTTGGCTTTGAATGATATTATTAGGCTGGCAGATAGATTATAGGAAACTGAGAGGGTTGAGAAAATATTCCAAAATAACACACACAGACCAGGTTTGGGTTCTGTCCCTATAATTGTTAAGCTTAACAAGAAACCTTACCCTTTGGACCAAATCAGCACCCACAATATAGGGGCTGGGTGATTAGGTACATTAACAGAAGTATTCTAGCTAGAATGATGAAGGTGACAGATTTAACGGGTAACAGTACATAGGGCCACTGCTTTTATTTCTGGTTGCTTTACTTTTAAAATGTTCTAGATAAGTCAGCACTCTTAGGAGAATCTCGGTGAATGACAGTGCCAATTCAAACCTTGTAACATTTAGAAACCGTGGAAAGAATTGAAGCTGTTTACCTTGGAGAAGCAGAGGTTTCAGGTGTATAAGATCAGCTTCAGCAAACAGTCAAAGGGCTGTCTCCTGACAGATCAGGATTACTCTGATGGCCCCTGGATCTATGGCAGGATGTGGCATGGAGCCTGAGGTCCAACTTTTCATTGCAAGGATTATTCTGTCCAGTGCCGGACTGGGATGTAGTGAAATCAGCACCATGAGCTGTGTGCAAACACCAAGGCAGTGTGGGAGAGAGGTGAGCATTGAGGCCAATTGATCAGGGTGACCTGCTTACCTCCCTCCCGATCCAGAGATCCCGAGACTCTAGAAAAGGTTGAGTGTTTATCGGGACACAGAAGCTTCCGTGGAGCTCTGCCTGCCATTGCCACAGAAGTCAGCGCACTTCCAAACAGCCCTGCAGAGACATTCTTCTCTCTGTAAACACAACTTTGCAGTCTATTTATTGACACCCTTGAGTTTTCTCTTTCATGGCAGGGGGAGCCATAAATAAGATTCTGAGCTGCTGCCTGCTTTCCTGGAAATGCCAGTCAGATTTAATGTGGGTTTATTTAATTTTCAACCCTGTTTAATTTCAGTGGCTCTCCTGAGAGCAGAGTCTAGACCCGTGACAGCGAACCTATAACACGTGTGTCAGCACTGACACGCGTAGCCATTTTCGATGACACGCGGCCGCATACCAGAGAAGTATGGGGTTGTATGCCAAGAAGGATGTTTCATCCTGGGCTCCTGCACAGCCAGGTGCAGTAGCCGAGGATAAAACATTTGCTGTAGTGTAGACACTCTTTGCGGGAGGTCTGTAGGCCAAAACAACAGGACTACGGCAAAGAGCGTCTAGTTCTGGGACTTCCAGTTAGGCCATTTTTCTCAAAGTGACACACCACCCGAATTATGCTTGGTTTTTTGGCAAATTTTGACACACCAAGCTCAAAAGATTGCCCATCACTGGCCTAGACCTCTCCCTGCTATGCGGACACTCCGAGTGTGAGATGTTGGAACTCGATGACATGCAGAGGCACGATGTATTGAGCGAGCACTGGACGGAGCCTGGTGTCTCAGGCCCTGGAATCAGCCCAGGTAGCTGGAATGGGAGTGGGGTACAACCACTCTTTCTAGAGCTTTGCCTCCTCCTCTGTGAAATGATATTCTGAAAGCAAAGCACCCCTCTTGGGTAACAACATTCTAGAAGGTGATGATTCTAAAGCATTTCATGTAAGTGAGTTAGAAATGGCCCGTCTTCTCCAATTCATGGGACGTCTGATGGGAAGAGGGAATAGGCTTCTTGGGATTTGCTCCTGAGTGCGGATCCAGGACCAGTGGATCAAGGGATGGGGAAACAGGTATTTTCTCAATGTGAAAAACAATGCTTCTTCTCACCATTAGATCTGTCAGGTACTGGAGTCTGCCATCTGGGAAAGTGATGAGATCCCCATTCCCAGAACTGTTTCTCAGAGGCCAAGTGACCCTTTGGTTTAGGATGCTAATCAGGGGATGTTTTGTTTGTACTTAACCCAAATTCCTAAGCCCTGTTTCTTACTTTGTTTCTTCTCAAGTCCAGCTTTCTTAATTTGCCATCTCAGTTAACACCCAAACTCCTCACTATCCCAGGCTCCAAGCCTTGGAGTCCTCATTCTCTTTCTCCTTCATTCTCTCCATCGTGTGGTTGCTGTGTCCTGTTGCGTCTGACCTTGGCCTCTGTATTCCTGCTGCGTGCTTGGCCATGGGGCAGCAGTATCTCTTCACCCTCCAAAGAGGAGCCAGAACTGTGGCCTCTGGTCTTCTACATGCTGTTCCTCCTCCCTGGGACATGGCTGCCCTTTTGGTCCCCACCCCGCTCTTCCTGCACCCCCTTTGCCTGGCCAACTTGGCTCTTCCTATTTCATTGTTAACATGATTGTTCTTCACCAATAACTGTTAGTTTTTACTGCTACATGCCCCCTGTCTCCCATTCTTTCCTTCTTCTTCATATCACAACAGTGTATTTTTCTTCTCTGTAGCATCCCCTGTCATCAGGACTGGCTACAAGTGTCCAGGAAGGAAGGGAGCAATTCTCTTGCACTCATCTTTCCATCCCTAGCTCCTACACCAGTCCCAGGAAGAGAGCTGGTCCCCAACTGTTTGTTGAATGAATGAATGAATGAATGAATGAATGAATTAGAGAAGAAATGGGCCCTCTTCTGACTTGGCATGCCCACAGTTCTCACCACTGCCTCTTGGATTAACTCCAGACCTCTTTTCCTGGCTCTGGGGTCCTTCACAACCTTTCCCCCTTAACTTACCATTTCTTTTTCACTCAGGTGGGTGCCTTGTTCAACTTCCTGAGAAAAATTCCACTTTGCTGCTTCTTAGACTTGCCTTTGGGTTTTTTCCTGCTCACTGTGTAGATAGATCTCTTTACCACGACCCTTCCTCCCAACCAACACCTTCAATGCCCAACCTCAGTGTCATTTTCCCCGTGATGTCTGATGCCACACGGAAGTGTCTGTGTCAACCATCACCATGGGATGTTTTGCTGGTTGGGTGTCTTTCTAGTCATGTGCTCATGAGTTGACTCTTCCAATGCCTGAAAACTACTCTTACTGGGTCCTTAGGAGTTGCGGACTGGGAAGGATTCTAGACATTGAGGGAAGAAGGAGCCAATGGTCAGCCAGGCTGGTCCTCATGCTCTGAGCATCTGTGCTCTGGAGACCTCAGGATAGTGTACCGGGAGCCTCCCCTTCCTTCTGGTTGTGCTGTTAATGTTGGGACTTGAGTGATTCCGCTCCAACACACCTCCCTGCGAGTTAGATCATGCCTCTTATTTTCTACCACGATCCCCTTTTCTCGTGGGCATGTGGTTTTTATTTGTGAGCTGTGTTTCTTTCTTTTCTGCCCATCAAGGAAATGGTGCTTAGCTGTTACCGAGTTATCAGCATGAGGAAAGGGTGCTTTTCAGTCATTCGGAAAATTGTTCACGCAGGCCGAGCTCCTGGTAATTTATAAACAGTTCTGCGCAGAGGCTCTGGGCGGGAGCGTCCCCAGATCGGGGCGGGTGCAGGGGTTACTCCAAAGCAAATGTGTGCAGAGGAGGCAAAGTCCTGGCTATTTAAAACCAGTGTCATGAAGAGGCACAGACACTAATTTCTAAATGGATTTCAGAGCACCCCACCTTTGTCATTCTTGAAGCCTCAGTTCTCTGTTCCTGACATTCTTACTGACACAAACTTCTCCTGAAATGAATGGTTGGAGAGTTGTCATGATACATTTCAGCAGAAAGAAATGGGGGCCCTGGCCAGTTGGCTTAGTGGTAGAGCATTGGCCTGGTGTGTGGATGTCCTGGGTTCGTTTCTCAGCCAGAGCACACAAGCGAAGCACCCATCTGCTCCTTTACCTTTCCCTGCATCGCTCTCTCCTCCTCCCCTCCTGCAGCCATGGCTCAATTGGAGCGAGTTGGCCCTGGGCACTGAGGATGGCTCCATGGCCTCCACCTCGGGTGCTAAAAAGTAGCTCCAGTTGCAATGGAGCAAGGGCCCCAGATGGGCAGAGCACATTGCCCCCTAGTGGGCTTGCCAGGTGGATCCTGGTTGGGGCACATGCGGGAATCTGTCTCTATCTTCCCTCCTAGCACTAAAAAACAAAACAAACAAACAAAAAACAAAAAAAGAAAACAATGGGGGCCCTGACATTTGGTCGTTTTGAAGAGTTGCAGCGAGAACCTAGGAGTTGTGAGTTAATGTGTCTTCTTTGCTTTATGATGAGGAGGGACCACGGGGCACGTGAATAATGCAATAGAGGTGGTGTGGTGGTCTTTTATCAAAGCATGACTCATTTCCTAGGCTTGTGTACATTCCCCCATCCCTAAGCTCAAAGGCTGAACCAGGTGTGAATTCAGACTGTGCTAGGTACTAGTAAACAACTTGCTGAAGGTTTTGGTATCCTTCAAGGCTAGGCTATGGGGCAGTGTTGACGGCAGCCAAGCCATTTTTCCTTCTTGCCGGTGACCCAAATGTATCACTTAACAAGGGTATTATTGGGTACAAGAACATTGGATGCTGAATGTAAATTGAAACGGAAGGTATAATATAAAAGCTTTGCATTTTTTTTAAAATCAGAAACGAAGGACCTTTCTATCTACTGCTTATTAATAGCTACTAGTGTCGAGCTTATGCAGAACCTACGGAGAATGAGGAGGATGCCTGAGCCACAGAGCACAGTGGGGTTGCATGTGTCTGTGGTTCTTACATTGGGTCAAAAAGCATTTCCATAAAGTCTCAGAATCGTAGGGGGCAGTTGGAATCTATTCCATTTTCAATATTGGTTGTGAGATGGTGACT
Source organism: Rhynchonycteris naso (assembly GCA_037038555.1). Lineage (NCBI taxonomy): Eukaryota > Metazoa > Chordata > Mammalia > Chiroptera > Emballonuridae > Rhynchonycteris > Rhynchonycteris naso. Next base: position 78,377,839 of record CM073000.1, read on the forward strand.
AAGGGGAATGTACTTATTCTCAGCTTTTTCACTTAAACTAATATTGGTGGTTCTGCTGGGGTGGAGGAAATGATTCTGTTGTGCCAGTTGCCTGCATCTCCTGGAGGAGCTCATGGCAAAGAGCCTTGGACTGAGCAACAGAAAACCTGGTTCTTAGCCCTGGCCAGTTGGCTAAGTGGTAGACTGTTAGTCCAGCATGTGAATGTCCCTGGTTTGATTCCTGGTCTAGGCACACAGGAGAAGCACCCATCTGCTTCTTCACCCCTCCCTCTCCTCTTTCCTCCCCTTCTGCAGCTATGGCTCAATTGGAGCGAGTTGGCCCCAGGCGCTGAGGATGGCTTCATGGCCTCTGCCTCAGGCACTAAGAAGAGCTCAGTTGCTGAGCAACGGAACAACAACCTAATGGGCAGAGCATTGCCCCCTAGTGGGCTTGCCAGGTGGACCCCAGTCAGGGCACATGCAGGAGTCTGTCTCTCTGTCTCCCCTCCTTTCACTGAATTAAAAAAAGAAAGAAGAAAGGAGGGGAAGGAAGGGAGGAAGGAAGGAAGGAACAAAGGAAGGGAGAGAGGGAATGAATGAATGAAAAGAAGAAAGGGAAAGGAAGGAAGTAAGGAAATGGAGAGAGAGAGAAAGAAAAAGAAAGAAAAGGAAGGGAGGGAGAGAGGGAGGAAAAAGGAAGGAAAAAAGGAAGGAAAGAATCTGGTTCTCCTAATCCCAGCTCCCACCTTGTTTGAGTTTCCTGTGACTACTGTAACAAATTACCACCAATTAGTGGTTTAAAAACAAACTATTCTGTAGTTCTGGGGTTCACAAATCTAAATTCAGTCTCTTTGGGTTCAAGCCAAGATGTGAGCCAGGCTGGTCCCTTCTGGAAGCCTCAGCAGAGACTACCTATTCTGGCCTTTCCCAGTGTCTCGAGGCTGCCTGCTTTCCATGATTTGCACCCCCTTCCTCCATCTCCAAGGTCAGATGTATAGCACCTTCACATGCCGACTCTGCCCTCTGCGGCTGTCATCACATCTCTTTATCTGTGACCCTTCTGCCTTCCTTTCAGCGGGACCCTTTTGATTACACTGGGATCACCCAGGTATTTCAGGATAATTGTCCCACCTCAAAAGCCTTCATTTAATCACATCTACAAAATCCTTTTTGCCGCATAAGGTAATATGGTTACAAATCATGGGCATTAGGACACGCACATGTTCAGGGGGCCATTATTTGGCTCTATACAACCCATCCCCCTCATCCCATTCTCCCAGCTCCCCTTCATTCTGTTCTTGTCCTTGAAAGACAGAACAAAGGGGGTGGTACCATCTGCTTTCTTAGATGGACACCTTATCCTACTGGGAATCTGGGGTTCTATAATTTTAATTTGCTATATAAATATCCATCAGGACTTGCTGGTCATGAACAAAAGGCATTGTATTCAGATGTGTTGATCCGTTCAGATGATTTTAGGTCATATGACTTTGTCTGTTAATGGGTGTTTTTAGTCAATAACCAATGATTGGTTAAGGTTTTCTGATAAGAAAGGCCCAGAACTCCTGCTCTTTGGGAGTCCTGGTCTTCAAGTGATATCATTTCAGACACCAATATAACAGAGGGAAGGAGGGATTTCATTCAGAGGGACCTGTTGATGGTTGAGTAGGTTTGTTAATTTTAAGTGAAAGATAGCCATGTGTACAATTACTTTGCAATACCTTTTGGTGTTCTCCTCTAAGGTTGAGCATACCCTAAGACCCATCAGTTCTATCCCCAGCCATAGGGACATGTGCGTACCAAAGAGATATGTATATATATTTACACAAAAGTATGTCTTAAGAATAGTCACGTTGGCATTGCTTATAATAGCCCCAAACGGGAAACTACTGAACTGTCCATCTACAAGAAAACAAATAACTAGTGACGTATTTATCTACAGCGTACCACAGAGCAATGGAAGTGGATATACTCACAGAGAGTGTTAAGCATAAGCACACAGACACAAAAGAGTGTGTATGGTGTGAGTCCAACAATATAAATATAAAAATAGACAAAAATTTATCAAAAGGTAGAGACCAGGGCAGGGTGCGAGGAAGACTTTGGGGTAATGGTAATAATTTATCTTTTAACTTGTATGATAGTTATATAATGTGTTCATTTTGTGACAGTTTAAGTTTTTCACTTACGATTTGTTTACCTTTCTGTATGTTATTATTTCTCTAATCTAGGCAAATCTTGATAGTGGAATGAGTGTCTGAATTTGAAGAGATTTTTGTGTGGGTTTTGCATTCTGTTCAGATGAGAGGAATGTTCTGAGCCTTTGGGATTTTTGAATCTGTGTCACTCTTTAACTTTGAAATTCAAATGCTTTTTAAGCATGAAACTTTCCTTTTGGAATAGATGTTGAACATTTTTATTTAACCACATTTTCTTTTTTTCTTTCCGACATGTCTCACCATTTGGACACACATTCCCCGTGTGAGGGTCTGATCACAGCACTGACTTCAAGATCTGAAATTTGCTCATAGAATCCGAATTCTGAAAGAGTGTTTCCATCAATCTGAGACAACCAGAGCCAGCACACCTTGGTGATTTTGCGGGTTCAGTTTGCAGACTACCCTGGTAAAGTGAGTCTTCCAATAAAGGGAGTCAATCGTTTTGCTGGTGGAGGGTCTTGCCTTCAATTTGTTAAGAAAACAAAGCACAGCACAACATAAGGAGCCCTGCGGCGTCTGTGAAGCACAATGAGGTGTGCCTGTATTCCTAGCAGAGCTCTGGTACTGACAGAGCCCCAGTTCATAGGGAAGCAATACTATTTTTTGACATGCACATCAACGTTAGACAAATGTTCTCATCCATGTTCATCAAAAAACATGCATCTTCATAAATTCCATGTTCCTGGAAAAGAAAACTTTTGGTATTATACTGTCAATGATATGGAGATAGAGAAGGGATACACAGGGTAGGGAAAAAGTAGGGTTAAAGTTGTTGGTATGGGGCCCTAGCCGGGTGGCTCAGTGACAGAGCAACGGCTTAGCGTGTGGATGTCATGGGTTTGATTTCTGGTCAGTGCCTCACAGGAGAAGTGACCAGCTGCTTCTCCACCCCTTTCTCTCTTTCTCTCCCTTTCTCTCTCTCTCTCTCTCTCTCTCTCTCTCTCTCTCTCTCTCTCTCTCTTCCTGTCCCACAGCCATGGCTCAATTGATTCGAGTGCTTCAGTCTTGGGCACTGAGTATGGCTTTGTGGAGCATCCCTCTCAGGCATTAAAAATAGCTCAGTTGGGAGCATGGCTCCAGAGCAGAGGATGCAAAGGGGCGTCACGTCTGATGGAGCCATAGCTGAGTCAGCGCACGTGGATCTTATTCCCAAACCTCCCTTTAAACGCTGTGTGTCCTTAGCTGAGTAACAACCTCTCTGAGCCCACATTGCTCCTCCAGAATTGGGGATGCTGTTCCCTATTGGACAGAGTTCTTGTACAGATGAAAAGGAGCTTGTCACGCCTAGCACGGGTAGCATCAGCCCCAGACAGGGGTTGCTGTGCTGATCCCGGATGGGGCACTTGCAGGAGACTTGTCTGTCTCTCTCCTCTTCTCACTTGGAAAAGAAGGAAAAAATGTTGGTATGGAAAATAATACAACAATTAATAAATAATAATACAAGAATAAACTTACCCACATTTGCAAACCTACTTTTGCCCAGCCTGTATACTGTGTGTAGCGATGGCTTCTATTTATAGCTTGTTAAACAGCAGTCGGCTGCATCTGGTGTGCATTTGTATGGGTTTTGGCCTGCCCACTGCTTTTGCCATTTCTGAATTTTTATTCTTAGTAAAAAACGGGAGCTGTTAAATAAAAATCATGATTTCTGGATTTACTAAAAAAACAAAAACAAAAACTAGCAAACCCGACCCTTGTTTTATCACTGCAGCGGTTGGCTGGCACTGAGTAGTAACTATCCCTTTGCAGAGTGCCTGGCCATTCACCCCGGTTAGTCATGGCTCCCATCTCTCCTTGTTGGTCCCTGTGCCATTCCAGGCACTGTTGTTCTACGTAGAGCTGAACTGAGAAGAAAGGGCTTCTGGTGTTTGCTTATATGTTGCTCATTGATATTGTCTGGCTCAGTCAGACTTTCGTTTTGTACCTTTTGACTTAACTTCTCTGCCATGGGCTAGGCTAGGGGTTTTGCCTACACTATCACATTTAATCCTCCAGAGAACTTTACACTTGTCCCATTTTGTAGATCAGAAAACTAAGGCTCAGGGATGTTGAAGTCTTTTGCCAAGATCACCCAGCGAATGGCTAAGGGAGCCAGCATTCAGACCCGAGCTTCGCCTGAGAAGACCCTACGCACTGCCATCTCTACAACTTGCATATATAGAATCTACTGGTAGATGACATTTCAAAGTCAACATGCTCAGGCTTTAGGTAAGGACAAGACAAATCCTAAGACGGTGGAAAAGAGGCCATCTTGGATGAGAAGGCAAACCATGTTCTGTGGCTTGCGGGATTATTATAAGCCAATATAAGCAGAAAATTCGATTAGTCCTTTAATGCAATTTGCATTTTGTTTCTGCCAGAGACTCATGCAATTAAGAGCAGGAATGTACGTTAGGAATCATCTGGGCAGGCTTACGCCTCAGCACATAAAAACCTTTGAAAGCTACACAAGGACTTTATCTAGGACAGGGGCTGATGATGGTAGGGCGGACGTGTCCCTAAATGATAGGTGACACTATTTAAATCACAGAGTGACAATAGGCAAGCGACTTAACATCCCTGCAGGTCAGTTTTTTTTTTCTCCACGAAGAGGGGAATGTAACATACAGGTCATATACTTGTTATAAAGGCTATAAAGTATCTAATATAGAGTAGCTAGAAGTCTTTCAATAAATGTGAGTTGTCTTTTTGTATTTTCTTTTCATAGTTCCAAGAATATTGGAAGGTCATCCTGGATGGGGATATAAAAGATCACCCACCTGGGCAAAATAAGGCCCGCTGAGGAAACCGAGGCCTAGGGAATTGACCAAACTAAGCTCAGAGCCTCAGCTAGTGATGGAACTGGGGCCACCACCCATTTAGTCTGTATCTCCACCAGGCTCACTGCTCGCCACTGACGCCTTCCTTGCCACTTTTAATAAACACAAAAGATGCACGTCACATTTGTTCACTTTTGTCATCTTATTTCCAGATGTTGGCAGCACTTCCTTTAGATGTTGCACAGGGTGGTGGTGAGGGGAAGACACTCTGAGACTTACTGTAGCTGTGGTTGTAAGTGCACCTGCTGCTAATTATGGGCCCAGTGTCCGTGTTTGGGAAACCATTAAATTATTTCACCTAGATGACCTGTTGTGAGAACTTTGAAGAGTAATGGAGAGGAAAGGATGCAAAGGTGCATCATGTCTGATGGGGCCATAGCTGAGTCAGCACACGTGGATCTTATTCCCAAACCTCCCTTTAAACGCTGTGTGTCCTTAGCCGAGTAACTTAACCTCTCTGAGCCCACATTGCTCCTCCAGAATTGGGGGTGCTATTCCCTACTGGACAGTGTTTTTGTGCAGATGAGAAGGAGCTCGTCATGCCTGGCACAAGTAGGTTTGATGTGCTGCCTGTGCTTTCTGACGCATAAAGTGGCTCAGGGAGTGAAGGGGAGAAACCTGAGGATGCAAGGTTTCTTCTCTTTCTAGGGTGGAATCTTTGTATAGTGGATATTTGTCACTGTTGCTCCAGTAGAGGGCGCCCCATGCTCCATCTCCTATAATCCCTGAGTTGTCTGGATGGAGCAGAGCAGGTGCTGGGTGTTTGCAGGGACCCCCAGGCAGGAAGCCTCTCTCATGCACCCATTAGTAGCAGTTTGAGTAGGTAGCATGATGGTATTGAGCATAAACTTTCTCATAAACTTTGAATCCTCCCAGAGCCCCCTTGAGGAGGGAGGCTATGTTCCCTCTTCTCATGGAGCTCACTTTCTGGTATCCAGAGACAGGATTAACTCATTAATGCTACGATGGCCATAAATGCTACAGAGAGAAATAAAACGGCAGGAGAAGAGGCTTGGTGAGCAATAGGGAGGAAAAGTGCTCTTCTAATAGGGTGGCCTGGACAGGCCCCTCTGAGCCAGGTAGAGAGCAGGAGGAAAGGCATTTCAGGCAGGAAGTGGATTGTGCTTGGTGCCTTTGTAGAACGGCAAGGAGAAATCCGGGCTGAGAGAGGGCGGGTGTGGTGACTGGGGTCTGGAAAGACAGGCAGGGCCCCACACCCAGGACCTGGGAGTGGGTCTGGAAGCCTGCACTATGACTTCAGCCTTGCAGTCCAGACTTGCCTTAGGCTGCTCTCCTCAGAGGACCTGAGCAAGTTGTTCCCCCTCCTGACTGTAGGCAGGTTGCTAGAACTCTGGTTTAAGAATCACCTGGAGCAGTTGTGTAACAGGCAGACTCCCAGCCCACACTGGGGCACTTAGGAAGATGCACTTCCCAGGCCTCACCCAGGTCTGCTAAACGAGACTCTGCAGAGCAGGTGTGCAGGTGCCTCAGGTGATTCTTTATCTTCTGGCAAATTTGGGGAGTGAGATTGGATAAAGTGCACCCTCTGGGGAGGGGGGGGGCTGATCTCGTGGGCTGACGTTGGATTCAGAAATGATCAGGTTGGTGAGGACTGCGGGAATGGGGTGCCCACTGTTTGTCTAACACAACAGCCTGGCTTTGCACTTCACCTCCTTTGACGTCTAGGTGCTAGTCCTTCCACCACGTTCCCCAGGGAGCTATTATTATCCTCAGCCAAAATATTGTTTGCACTTCTGTGAGTCACTTCTCATGTTGAATTGCACCTTGCTTGCATAACTTATCTCCTTTTCGGAGTTGTCGCGTAGACTGCAATAAAGGCGTGCACTGCTTAGAGAAGTGCGAGATGAGTCATTATTAATATTCACCATTTTTACGCCATTTAGATGGGGAGACCTCAGCATTCTGTACTCATCCCTGAACCCTTAGTCTTTCAAAAAAATTCATAACAGTGGACTATATATATATATATATATATATATATATATATATATATATATACATATACACACACACACGCCTTATGGTGTGATGAGGATGGTTAAGTATAGTACCTGCGTGTCACCGTGCAAAGTCATCACTATGTTCTTGATTATATTACCTATACCAGTGATGGGCAATCTTTTGAGCTTGGTGTGTCAAAATTCGCCAAAAAACTGAGCATAACTCTGGTGGTGTGTCACTTCGAGAAAAAAAAATTATTTCACGATATTTATAGTTTAATAACAAAAATGTTTTGGCCTACAGACCTCCGGCACAGAATGTCTACACTACAGCAAATGTTTTATCCTTGGCTACTGCACCTGGCTGTGCAGGAGCCCAGGATGAAACGTCCTTCTGGGCATGTGGCCCCATACTTCTCTGGTATGCAGCCAAGTGTCATCAAAAATGGCTACGCGTGTCAGTGCTGACACATGTGTCATAGCTTCACCATAATGGCCCTATACTGTATACATTATTATACCCCTATAGCTTATTAACCTTATAACTGGCAGTTTGTACAATTTGCTCCCTGTATGGCCAGGAGCCGCCATGGTGGCCATTCACATGCAGGTTCCCTTTGGATTTGGGCAGACAGTAAAGAAATGGTGGAGTCGGAGGATGGTGGGCCATTCTGTTTATCGGTGTCTCACCAAGACAGGCAAGCCACAAGAGAAGACAAGGGAAAAGCAGAAAACCTGCTTTTCCCATGAAGGGCAAGGGATCAGGGAGGCCCCTGTAATGGTGATAGCAGGAACCAAGAGAGCGAGCCCCAGGTCTGCCCCACTTTATAGTATAGAAATCCAAACCTTTAATCCAATATACAAACAAAGAAGTCTCTGATACAAAGTCACTTATCTGAGGCATAATGGGATTCCTCTTAAGAGTACACCACCCCACATCATGCAACAGTCAAGGGTGTGGGGAAAAGCTTAGCGTTTGAGAAGATCTTAGTATTAAAAGGGTGAGAAAAGCTTAGTTTTAAAACAAAGCCTCAGGCTATAAGGACCCGGCCTGCTTACAGCCTGTCCCTCACACACAATGCAAACTATAAGCGAGAAAACATATATATCAATTTACAAACGTATTTGACCAACACTCCCCTTTACCTTACCCCCTTTCTCCCCCAACCCCACAACCATTAGTTTGTTCTCTATCTGTGTTTCTATTTTGTTTTTGTTTTTTTAGATTTTTCATATAAGTGAAATCATATAGTATTTTTCTTTCTCTGTCTGACATTTCACTTAGCATAATGTTCTCTAGGTCCATCCATGCTGTTGCAAGTGGCCAGATTTCATTCTTTTTTTTTTTTGGCTGTATAATATCCCATTGTGTGTATATACCTGTAAATATACAAAAATGTCACATCTTCTTGATCTAGTAGTCCTCTATTGATGGACACAGGTTGTTTCAATATTTGGGGTATTGTAAATAATGCTGCAAGGAACATAGGGGTTTGTATATCTTTTCAACTTAGTATTTTCGTGTCCCTCATCAGTTATGGTTTTATGGTTTATGGAGGATTTACATCTTTGGCTTGTGCTAATGCATTTGTTCCTCAGAACTGTCCTATAGGGAACCCACTGATACTACAGATGAGGAAACTGATGCCAAGAGAAGTTCAGAAATAGGCTCCAGTTTCAGAGCTCATAAATGGTTGTTGGGCAGATAAAATATGTTATGCTCATTTTGTTAAAGATGGCGCTGCCTACGGGGAAGCCCGTTGCCCAGGTGATATTAGTTGCCTCTCCTGCTTGGGGTGAGCGTGATTATATTAATGTGTTTTGGGGGAGGGCTTTCACGCCAAAGGGTTTTAAAGAGAAGAGGGATTATGTTCTAGGAGGAGAGCAGATAAAGGCCGCGTGGAGGCCAGGGGAAGCAGCCAAGATGGTGGAGTGCTGAGAGAGAAGCCAGTTTGTGCAGAGAGAAGGAGATGGGGTGTTGGGCAGATAAAATATAATATGCTCACTTTGTTAAAAATGGCGCTGCCCACATGGAAGCCCGTCACCCAGGTGATATTATTTGCCCTTATGCTTGGGATGGGTGTGGGGGAAAGACTAATGTAAGCAGGCCAGGTCGTTGTAGCCTAAGGCTTGGTTTTAAGTGTAAGCTTTTCCCCGCGCCCTTGACTGATTGGATTAAGGGTTTGGATTTCTACATTATAAAGTGGGATAGACCAGTAGCTTGCTGTAAGGCCAGTAGCCGGAGTCACCATCAGAGCCGCTTGACCCATGCAGGTTCGCATTGGATTCGAACAGCCGGTAATGAAACACAGGAGCCAAAAACTGGTGAGCCATCAGCTTTAATTCTAGCTTGCACCCGGCGGGCAAGCAAAAACACACACTGGGCTCCAAAACCCACACATTCAGTGCTCACAAAGCTACTGACTTATCCGAGTTTCCTAGCATCAAAACTTTCCAGCTCACCAGACTTATTCACCTCTGTTTCCCATCTCCTCCTGCACAAACTCTTAACAAACTGGCTTCTTCCTCAGCACTCTGCCATCTCAGCTGCTTCTCCTGGTCTTCACGTGGCCCTACTCTGCTCTCCTTTCTAATACTAACTTCAGGAACTCAGGAACCAAGAGCCAAGAGAGAGCAAGCTCCCGGACTGCCCCAGTTTATAGCATAGAAAATCCAAACCTTTAATCCAATTATACATACAAGAAATTCTCTGATACAAAGCCACCCATCTGAGGCATAATGGGATTCCTCCCTACATCACCACCCTTCATCATCCAATCAGTCAAGGGTGTGGAGATGAGCTGACTCTTAAAACAAAGCCTTAAGCTATAACGACCCTGCCTGCTTACAGCTTTTCCCCCACAGCCATCACAAGCATAAGGGCAAATAATATCACCTGGGTGACGGGCTTCCATGTGGGCAGCACCATCTTTAACAAAGTGAGCATATTATATTTTATCTGCCGAACACTTGCTCTCTTTTGGTTTCTGAAGTATCAGAGAGGAGAGCAGATTAAAGCCATATGGAAGAGAAGCAGCCAAGATGGCAGAGTGCTGAGGAAGAAGCCAGTTTGTGCAGAGTTTGTGCAGGAGGAGATGGGGAACAGAGGTGAATAAGTCTGGTGAGCTAGAAACCTTTGATTCTAGGAAACTCGGATAAGTCAGTAGCTTTGTGAGCACTGAATGAGTGGGTTTTGGAGCCCAGTGTGTGTTTTTGCTTGCCCGCCGGGTGCAAGCTAGAATTAAAGCTGATGGCTCACCAGTTTTTGGCTCCATTGTTTCATTACCAACTGTTCGAATCTATTGCGAACCTGCATTGGCCAAATGGCTGTGATCCTGACCCTGGTTACTGGCTTAAATGGGGAACAGAGGTGAATAAGTCTGGTGAGCTAGAAACCTTTGATGGTAGGAAACTCGGATAAGTCAGTAGCTTTGTGAGCACTGAATGTGTGGGTTTTGGAGCCCAGTGTGTTTTTACTTTCCCGCCGGGTGCAAGCTAGGATTAAAGCTAATGGCTCACCAGTTCTTGGCTCTGGTGTTTCATTACCAACTGTCCGAATCTAATGCGAACCTGCACGGGTCAGGTGGCTGTGATGGTGGCTGTGGCTACTGGCTTTACAGTGGTCAAGCTGAGATTTAACTCAGGCAGTTACGCTCTCATGATCTCTCCAAAGTTTTAAATGGACTTGATTTTAGGTCTTTCTCTTTTCTATGTAAGGTCCTATCAACATAAGAAACATCCAATCATATGGGAAATTTTTATAAGCGTTTATTTGAACCAAACCGATGACATGACAGTTGCATATCTCAAACACTCCAGAGAATTTAACAGCTTTGCAGTTTCTTTTATGCCTGTGGAATTAAGGAGGGGATTTAAGGAAGATTACAGGAAGGTGGGAAATAGCAGGGCGGGGACTGGATTACAGGAGAATTAAGATCCTGTGCTCTCCTGAGGTCTGAGGGCGATTATGACTTCCAGGCAGCTACTTCAAAGGTGTAGAGAGGGCATTTCAAAGGTGTATTAAGGTAGGTTCACAAGAACGATGGGCAGGGTTGGCTTAAAAACCTTTCACTAAATGATAGGGCTGGGGCGGTGCTACCCATGACCTGCCCAGTTGGAATCTGTGACTTCTTGCAGCACCCCTGTTTTGTTCAAGCCCTTCACTCTCCATAGAGACTGGGAACAGTCAGTCATTTTCATGTATGGATAGCCCTTTGTATATACTTGTAAGAGGTACTAGATCAAAACTTCTCCACACTCAGCTGTGCCGATCATTCTTGCTTTTCAAACCTGGCATTTTCCTTGCTTGAGTCTTGGACTTATCGGCCAGTTGCCTCTGCTCTGTTGACAGTCGGGTCCAGCCTTCAGGGGTGGAGCAGGGCCACCCTGTTCTGAAAAGTAGAGGTAACAGGCCTTCACTTCCCTTCTCTTCCCAGAAGCCATACCTGTGATTTATGTTTCCCAGCATGCCGTGTCTGGCTCGCTCCGGTGAGATTTGGGGCTGTTTGGGTTCCTGAACTCCTTAAATCAACAGTCCTGAAGTGAGCACAGGCTCCCCTCCACGCCCCCTGCCAGATGCCGTGCTTGCGGGAGCGGCTCCGAGGCGAGGCGGTGCTGAGTGAGACGCATCTGGAGGGAGAAAAGCATCTCACTCACAGCTTAATTTCATGTTTTGGATAAACACTGCAAGGTGAGTGGTGTGAAGGGGCGGATGAGTAAGGATCTCTGAGAGTGAGTATTTACAAAATTTTTATATTTTGCTCTCAGCCGTCTCTGCAGTAGAGCCCTACTCTGACGGCTGTCTGGTGAACAGAGAGGAGGCTCCTTTTCCCTGTGGTTCATCCCGGGGCCCCGGATAACCTCCACCTTGCTGTTCAAGGCTCCTGTGACAGATTATCATCAGGAAGAGATCCTCGAGTTGCATATTGTTATTGTCTCTGCCTCACCACTTGAGCATTGCCCAGGTGGCAGAGGCCCGGCTCCTTCAGGCCTTGAGACAATTCCTGGTGAGCCGTCTTACTGCAGGGCCACACACCTGCACATGAATGCTGGCTTGCATTTGCTCTATGTGCTGCTCTCAGTGCTCCCATTGACTTCTCACAACAGGGGGTTCCTGTCATCATCCCCAGCTTATAGATCAAGTGCGGGATGTTAAGATCTTATCCAAGGTCAGAGCCAGGTGAGTGCAGACCAAGGGGCTGGGCTCAGAGCCCATACCCATGCCCTTTCTTCTCCTTTCTCCTCCCTTTCGTGAGGATCAGTAGCATGTGTGTAGTCAACGGAGACGGGTAAGATTTCCTCCTGGAAGAAATCTGGAGATGGCATAGTAATACCGAAGTCACAGTGTGTTGAGGGTGCTATCATGACACAACGTGTGGGCCAGAGGTCAGAGAACAGCTGCGTGGGGAAGGTGAGCCTGGAGCTGAGTGTTGACAAGGCAGGAAGAGTGTTTGTTCTAGGGCCCCATGTAGGAGCATTTTGTCATTTGGGATGACACAGAGGAGTGTGAAAAAGCCTGGGCAAGAGGGAAATGGGAAGGCTTCCCAGGTGTGCTTAGCATTAGGGATGCTTATCAGAGGGAAGTGTCCATCTCCTCTGGGGGAGGCCAGGCCAGCAAGCCAACGTGGAAGGTTCCCGGGCTTTGCGGTCAGAAAGCTCTGGGTTGGACACCTGTCTGTGCCTCAGCAGCTGTGTGACTGAGGGCACGTCTCTTACTTTCTCTAAGCCTTGATCTTCTCGAGTAGAAATGGGAGCAACGGCACCTTCCGTATAGATTTATCCCGAGGTCAACGTGTGATTTGAGCCGGCAGCTGGCACATTGGGCTCTCAGGATACTGCAGCTCGTGTCCTATTACTTTTATTCTTGATGAGGTCATTTATCGATAAACTTCAGGTATATAATTGCATATGAAATACAGTGTAGAAAATCTCTTCTGGCACATAGTTGTTGCATGCGTTTTGGGCTGGACTCGGTGCCAGCAGAGAGTTCCTGGGGAAAGGCCCCAAATGAGCAGGGAGAGAGCTCGTTCTCCCTTGCAGGTGCATTTCCAGGTGCGCTGGCTGGGCTGCCTCAGCACCTCCGGCCCCTGCAGCCCCTTCCCACAGCGTCTGCCCTGCCCCTGGTGTAAGGAGGCGTTTCTGTCCTGGGCCTGTGTAGGGTGAGTTGGTGTTCCTGTAAAGACTCCAAGCCCAGCGGGGTTGGGTGTGGCTGCTGCCTCAGCGTCTCATCTCCACACTTGGCTCAGGCGCACTTGCGCCTTCAGGAGAGTCTCCCTCCCACCCGAGGTGTTTGCAGCTAACCCACGTGGCTCACGTGGGGTCTCTGAGTAGCTGGGTTTCGTGTAGATACATTTCTGTCAGCCTGAAAGCACCCCGATCGTTCCAACTGTGTCTTACACCCTTTTAAATCCCCTACTGTGTGTTTCACACAGTGAGGGTGATTCAGTAGCTGAGCCGGTGGTTCTATAGCAGCTGCTCTGTAAGCTGGTCTCCTTTAACCTCTCCAGGGAGGCATGTTACTGCATGATGCATTGCATTTTTTTCTTTTAAGTATAGGTGAGCTCTAGTGTTGTCAAGACTGTAATCCACTTAAGAGCCGGGCAGAGAGGCCTCAGTAGGACCTGTGCGACTGCAGCATGGGTTTCCCACGTGTGCACTCTGTGTTCCAGCGTGCTGGTTATCAGACACAGAGCAGATGTATCAGTTTGTCAGACATATTTTGACGGTGATTTGCCTTCTTGGATGAATACCAGGCTAGTCCCCTTCCCTTCGGAAGGTTTTCTTCTACTGAATGAAATGGTTCTTGTTCTTTCTGTGAAATATGGGGGTGCACACTGTTCTGCACAGGGCCCACCCTTCCAGGGTTCTCCCCTCATGCCCCACATTTCCAAACCCTTCAGGGTTCTGGGGAGGCGGGAATCCTGAGTTTATCTGGGATGAAAATTTACTCACAGTTTGAGTGAGGATTAGTAGAGTGTGGGATAATGCATTTCCCCCATTTTGTTACTTTGTATTAAGTGGCCTTCCTCCTGAGAAAGGAAAGGTTCTAGTACTTTGAGCGGGTATGACCTGTGTCATCCCCGATATGTTGGCACACTTCCTCAGGGGTGCTGAGGTTTCTGCTGGGCAGTTGCAGCCTCCATTGCCTGCTCCCCTGGTTACCTGTTAGATGTTTTGTTGTTTTTTAGGGACAGAGAGAGAGTCAGAGAGAGGGATAGATAGGGACAGACAGACAAGAACGAAGAGAGATGAGAAGCATCAATCACCAGTTTTTCGTTGCCGTTGCGACACCATAGTTGTTCATTGACTGCTTTCTCACATGTGCCTTGACCGCAGGTCTTCAGCAGACCGAGCAACCCCTTGCTGGAGCCAGCGACCTTGAGTCCAAGCTGACGAGCTTTTGCTCAAGCCAGATGGGCCATGCTCAAGCTGGCGAGCTGGGGTCTCGAACCTGGATCTTCTGCATCCCAGTCCGACGCTCTGTCCACTGCACCACCGCCTGGTCAGGCTACCTGTTAGATATTGATGCAAATATCTTTTAAACACGCAGGAGATGTTTGATATAGGACAATAGTCAGAGAAAGACACAAATAAGGTTAAGCCATGACCCCGACCTCAAGAAAAATTGTTCTCTTGCTGGTCTTAGGGGATAATGACCTTCCTCCATGTGGTCATTCCCTGGGGATAACAGGTCCTTGGGAGAAACCAGGAGACGAGGTGATAGAGACCCTGTCTAGTGAGCTAGGGAGATTGGAGGATGATAAGTGAGGAGGTAGGCCTAAAAGTAGCACTGTTTTTTGGGGGAAGATGATTCCCAATTGCAACCCAAAAGAATACGGTAATAGAAATACACATGCCTGCCTATAGGAGCCCCAAAGGAAGGACCCATCACTATCTGGGGATGTCAAGAAAAGCTTCGTGAAGGTGCCTCTTGGGCTGAGTCTTGCAGCACGACTAGGGAGCAGATCATGGTGAGCGGAGTTAGAAGCCCACACTTGAGCTGTCAGTGGTTGAAATCATGAAATTGCAAAGGGGTGGTGGTCTATCTGTCCACCGAGATCAGCCAGTGATACCCACTGTGGTCTTTGAGCTCAGCCTGTTTTAACCAAGTAGGCTAAATGTCTTAGTCGGAAAAGCACGCGGAACTGAAACTGTGCGGTCTCAAGCGCTGCCTCACCTAGCAGGGTCCTGTGTTAGCTTTTGATGCTACAGAAATCCCATCTTGCCAGACCAGGCGGTAGCGCAGTGGATGGAGCGTCGGACTGGGATGCGGAAGACCCAGGTTCGAGACCCCGAGCTCGCCAGTTTGAGCGTGGGCCCATCTGGCTTGAGCAAAGGCTTGCCAGCTTGGACCCAAGGTCACTGGCTCCAGCAAGGGGTTGCTTGGTCTGCTGAAGGCCCATAGTCAAGGCACATGTGAGAAAGCAATCAATGAACAACTATGGTGTCGCAACGGCAATGAAAAACTAATGATTAATGCTTCTCACCTCTCTCCATTCTTGTCTGTCTGTCCCTGTCTATCCCTCTCTCTGACTCTCTCTCTGTCCCTGGAAAAAAAGAAGAAAAATAAAAGAAATCCCATCTTCACGCATTCAGTGTGCCCCTTTCTGCTTCTGAACCGTGTTTGCGAGGCATCCTTCTCCCATCCCCAGGCCTCCCGCTAGACCCCCATCTCTGGCACACTGGTTTTGTATTAATAGCAGCGATTAAGCCACCTCATCTTGTTGGGGAGGAGAGATTAATCTTAGTCAGGCCCAGGGAGGAGCTGGGTGTTCTTCCTCTCTTCCCGCCCCTCCCCCGGCCTCCCTGAGCGAGCTCCGTGCTGCTCCAGTGTCTGTGGGAAGCTCTGGAATCTGCTTCTACAAATTCATTTCTAAGGGTCTCATGTCTCTGTCCCCCCTCCCTTAGCTTCTCTGCGTGCCAGCATCACACGCTGTAATTGAAGACCGCTGTCAGGAGTTGGACGGAGGAGAGAAAAAGGCTCTCTCCCGTGGAAACTCCCAGCTTCATTGTCCTCGCGGCGGCTGCTCCTGCTCCCGGGAAATTAGAGCAGGGCAGTGCCGCGGCTGGAAGCTGTCGGCCCGTCCGGGTGTATGAAATCCTATTTGGCCCTTGGAGAAGCTCGCCAATACCCAGGTGCCTTGGGCACTCTACATTTCTGTGATGAGCAGTGAGCTGAGGATGCTGGGCTCTGGGGGCAGGAGGTGGAGAGGCTGAGGATCAGTCTGAGAATCAGGATGGAAAGCTTCACGTCCCAAGTTATTCTGTGTGATCTGACTGCTGGGGAGAGCTTACCATGCATGTGCAGCGAGTTTGTACACTGCTCACAAAAGTTAGGGGATTTTTTATTGCTTCATATTCATTTTGAAATATCCCCTAATTTTTGTGAGGAATTATTATGTACCAGGTGTTATGCAGGTCCACATTTTCTCATTTAATCTATATGGACACACTTGCCAGATGTGCATTGTTACTCCACTTTTCAGATGAGGAAACGGAGCCCCGGGCTGTTAAGCGCCTTTGTCAAAGAGGTTGTGGGGCCAACAGGGAAGGAACCCAATTCTACATTAGGTTTCTTGAAGCCTCCTGTTGTACTCTAGTGACCTAGGACGGCCATAGAATTTCTTGTCCAAACTAGAATGCTGTAGCGAATGAGAGGGTGCTGTGAATGACCAGACCGGGGCAGCAGGCTTCCATGGGGACTGTCCAGGGCAAGCGAGGCAGAGCGGTGCTTTGTGTTTCTTTTGGAAGCAGAGATGGTAAGATGGATGTGGTCTCCTCTTTCTCATTCCCCTCTCCTCTGTCCTCTCCCAGGAGTCAGCGAGGCCCTGGCCGCCCTGTGGACTGTCCGCATGCCTGGTGTGGCAGGATGTGACTAGTTTCTCTCTCTCCCCAATGAGGAACCTGAAACAACCATGGCCCCTCATGCTCAGCACGTAGCCTTCAGGCCCAGACCCCCTCCCAGGGGCTTAGTTCCCTCTCCCTGGAGGGTTGGTCTTTCCTCAGCCTTGGAGCACACCTGGGTTGGGGGAAAAACGGCTCTACTTGCTTTCCACAGCAATCTTCTCACTCAGAGGGATTCCCAGGACATTACATTAACAGAAAATGACAACACGAAGAACCAAACTCGATTACCTGAAATGCAAGTATTTCTTGTAAAAAAGACTCAAACAGCCTCATCTTTGCCTCCCCAGCCCTGCCACACACAGTGGATAATATTAATGCCAATTTCCTTTGAGATGGTGGCCTTATTTATTTATTTATTTATTTATGTACATTGTCTCAAAAAAAAGTGTATGGTACTATCAGGACAAGGCCAGTCTGTACGTGGCATTTCCCTGTGTGATTTTCTGGCTCTTCAGGCTATGGTCCATGACTAGGAATGTCATTTCCCTCGCCCTTGACCTGGCCCGGTCCCCTCCAACGTGGCCGTCACTCTGCTCACTCTGTCACCCTAACGTGACAAGTAGTATTGTTATGATTCTGTTTCTTTCCCACTCTCTGCTTTTTCCCTGAGAAAACTCCCACTGTCCAAGTTGAACCCCAGCTCCCTTCTACTGGAAGCTCCCTATTGGGCAGATAAAATATATTATGCTCACTTTGTTAAAGATGGCGCTGCCCACATGCAAGTTTTAAGAGTAAGCTTTTCCCCATACCTTTGACTGATTGGATGATGATGGTGGTGCACTCTCATGAGGAATCCTCCCAGTATGTCTCAGATAAGTGAGTTTGTGTCAGAGACTTCCTTGTTCATAGATTGGATTAAAGGTTTTGAATCTACTTAGCATGGGGCAGACCCGGAGCTTGCTCTCCTGGGTTCGTGAGGTTAGTATTAGAGAGCAGAGCAGATTAAGGCCACGTGGAGGCCAGAGGAGGCAGCCAAGATGGCAGAGTGCTGAGGAAGAAGCCAGTTTGTGCAGAGTTTTTATTAGAGAGAAGGAGATGGGAAACAGAGATTGTAAGGCCAGGGGCCGCCATCGTGGCCATTCACATGCAGGTTCCCATTGGATTCGGGCTGACGGTGAAGAAATGGCAGAGTCCGATGCAGGAGGGCGTCCACTGGAGCTGGGCTCCCACGTCGAGGTCTCTCATTCAAAATCCAGAGTACTGTCCATAAGTGGCGTGTCCATCCAGTAAGGGAGCTGGTGCCCCCCTCCTGTCGCAGTCCCTGCTTTAAGAGTCCATTATACCGCTCAATGATACCAGCAGCTTGGGGGTGGTAGGGAACATGGTATTTCCAGTCCACCCCCAGCTCTTGAGCCCATTGCCTCACCATTGAACCAGTGAAGTGGGTACCGTTGTCACTTTCAAGGACCAGTGGTCGCCCATATGCAGCACTCAGGCGGTCCAAAGCCTGTATGACTGCCCTCTGGTCAGGATTACAGGCGGGATAAGCAGCAAGCAGACCTGTGGCAGTATCTACACAAGTGACCGCATACTGGTACCCTTCTGACTTTGGTAAGGGTCCAATGATGTCTATCTGCCATCGTGTCAGTGGAACATGACCCCTCTGGATCTGTCCAGGTGACACCAGTGGTCTCCGAGGGTGCTCCTTGGAACACACTGCACATTGCTCACAAGCTGCAAGTACCTCTTCATAGGACACAGGCAAGTTCCACGCCTTAACCGTAGCCCACATAGTTTTCTGTCCTGCATGGAGCAGGCGCTGGTGGAGCCATTGCGCCACATCACCTGCAGGTGTAGTCTCCAACCATCGCACCTTTGCCAATGTATCTGCCTCATCATTCTTAGGATGGGCTAGAGGGGCATGCCCCGTGACATGATATACTGTCACCTGCTTCTGGTGTCCTATTTCCCATAAGTCCTGCCACATGGCCTGACCCCATAGTGGGCGGTGCATTACCATCCACTGGTTAATGTGCCAAGTAGCAATCCAAAGGGTCAGTCCACGATATACAGCCCAGCTGTCAGTACAGATCACCAGAGGTGAAGGTTCATTGTGGGCAACTAGCCAAACAGCTCTTAATTCTGCCCATTGGCTGCTTTGGCCTGTACCCGTGTCCATCCAAATAGTCTCAGTGGCCGGATGGAAGGCTATGGCCGTCCACTTGGCAGGTTGGCCCCTGCTGGAACCATCAGTATACCAGGCATCCTCAGGGATGGGCACCCGCCCCTCCTGGTAGGGACTGACTTCAGGTTCTGCCTCCTGAGCCCCCGCTGCACCTGACTCTAAGGTTGCATAGGTGACTGGACCCAAGACTTTCTGCAGTTCTGCCCTCAACGGGCTGGTGCTAAGAGCACAGCGTTGTTGCAGGTAGGCACCCCACTTGGCCAGGGTGGACATTTGGGCCATACCACTACGTGGTTTTGTCGCCCAATCTCTCACCCATCCTGCAATAGGGTATGTTGTCTTGACTGTAACTGGTGTTGTGGTTGTAATACTCTCAGTGGCCAGGAGGGCAGCATACACAGCTGCCAGCTGCTTCTCTACTAATGAGTAATGAACTTCAGCACCTTTCCACAATTGGGACCAAAACCCAATAGGTTGCCGTAAGCGCTCTGTTCGTTGCCACAAGCCCCATCCAAACCCCTCCGAGGTTACATGAACATCTAGCTCACAGGGCCTGGCAGGATCAAACACATTCAAGGCCTGTGCCACCTTGACAGCTCTCTTAGCTGCTGCAAATGAACCTTGCGCCTGCTCAGTCCAATCCCAACGAACCCCCTTCCGAATAAGGTTGTACAAGGGGCGTAGTAACTGAGCCAAATGGGGTATAAATGCTTGCCAATACCCCAACAAACCTAAGAATTCCTGTAACTGTTTTACCGTAGTGGGCACGGGGTATGCTTGGATCTTATCTATAACTGCGTCAGGGATAACTTTTGTCTTACCCGACCAGACAACTCCCAAGAATTTAACATATAACCCAGGTCCTTGTAATTTGTCCTCATTGACTACCCAGCCTAATGCTTTCAAATGGGATAGCAGGGTAGGGACTGCTTGCTCCAATTCTGGAAGAGAATCACTAGTTAACATAATATCATCAATATAATGATACATGCGAACTGCCTCTGGCTGTTTCCATTTAGCCAGGTCAGCAGCCACCAGCCCATGGCACAAAGTGGGGCTATGCAAATAGCCCTGGGGTAATACTGTAAAGGTCCATTGTCTCCCTTCCCAACTGAAGGCAAATTGGTCTTGACTCTCTGCAGCTATATCAATGGAGAAGAAAGCATTGGCCAAGTCTGCCACAAAGTGGTATGTCCCCAACTCACGACTTAGCCGATCCATCATGTTAGCTATCGAGGGAACAGCAGCGTGCAAAGGGGGAACAACTTTGTTAAGTTCTCTGTAATCTACTGTCATTCTCCAGGTTCCGTCTGGTTTGCGCACAGGCCATACCGGGGAGTTGTAAGGACTGTGTGCTGGCCGAATGATCCCCACCTTTTCTAGTTTGAGGATTGTCGCCATGACTTCTTCATAACCACCTGGCAGGCGGTACTGCTTGGTGTTAGTCACACGCCGAGGGATGGGCAATTGCAAAGGGGAATGTGATGCATGTCCTCGCAACACTGCCTTCACAACCCTGATCCGTAGCCGGAACTCCCCGGCTGTAGTTTCCAACCATAGTCCTTGCAAGACATCTATCCCCAAAATATATTCAGGAATAGGAGATACATACACCTTATATGGCTTAGGAGGCAGTCTTCCTATCCCCAATGGAATAGTTACTGGCTTCACTTGAACGTTTGGCCCCCATAGCCATCAATGGCCACTGGGGTCCCAGCAAACCGCTCTGGGTTCCCATAGAGGAGGGAACATTCTGCACCTGTATCCACCAAGGCCAACACCCGTTGTACATTGGAAGGGGACCAGTGGATAGCCAGTTCCACGTGTGGCCTCCGGTCCCCGCCCATCCCCGTTAGACGGGTCCCTCGGCCTTTTTCCTATTCAAACTGGTACAATGGGTCTTGGGAGTTCTCCTCTCCCTCGGCCGTCTCTATCATATAATCTTGTAACCGAGCTGCCCGCGCACCAAATGTTTTATTGGTAGCTGCTGGGGCCCTTCGTCTCAATGGCTGGAACTTCTGTTCTGGTTTAAGCTGCCGCCAAAGCTCCAAAAGAATTTTATTAGACTGGCCATCCAATTTCCCCTTATCTGCTCCAGCCGCAATCAAATCTACCCACATCTGTGTTCGGGTAACCTTTATAGGCCCGTTTCCCTTGTTAGTTGGGGGGGCAACATGGGCAGCAGCCCTCACTGCTTTATGATCCCTAGCGGCTTCCAACTCTCCCAAATCTACCATCTGTGTAACTGCATTGATGGGCTGCCCCACATAGGGGCCCAAGATAGCCACAAGTGACCCAAAAAGGGCTGACGGGGCGCTAGCAAGAATAAATTCCCTCATTTTTGCCGTAAACACTTCCTCATCTGGCCCACGGGACCCAGGGTTGAAAACAGCATTCTTCATACCTAGTTCACGAAGGACCTTTACTAACTCGCTGTAGCACTGCCACCGACTCATTGTCCCTGGCAATTCTCCAGCATTCTGCCAGACCATACGAATGGCAGCCATCACCCATTCTAATAGGGTATGGTCTCCTGGGTTGCCATGGCAGTTCTGAAGACGCTGCCTCAAGGAGGAGTGTGTGGTAATGGCGGCCAATTTCTCCATCTCTGTTCCGGAGAGCATGATGCCATCCACCCCTATGTCCCATAATCGTAGTAACCAGGCTACCAGGGATTCAGTAGGTTTCTGCCTAAATTGTGCCCCCAACTCCATCAGCTCTGCCTGGGTATAGGGCCGGACCACAGAGTGCTCCATTACCTGGGCAGGAGGCTGTGGCTGCCCCTGAGAGACTCTACGCTGCTGGGTTTTTACCTTCTTAGCGACCACTGGTCGGGCTCTCAGTGTGTGTATGGCAGCTTCAGCCAGAGCCTTCTCATCCTCAGAAGAGGAGTTGCAAGCGCCTGCTCCCGCTGACTCAAAACCAGTCCACCGGCACGGGTGCTGCTGCTCCTTTGGCGACCGTTTAGGCTCCTGTGGCTGCTGGCTTTTGGCCGGAAGCTGAGACTCGAGCTCTTGAATCCGCAGTTGTTTCTCCAACAACTGCCGGTGCAAACGTTCAGCTTCCAGGGCAAACTGCAACTCGCGAACCCGTAATTCCTTCTCCAGTGCTCGCTCCAATTCCAGCCTTTTCTGCCGTTCGATTTGCAATTCATACTGAAGCTTTCAACCTCGAGCAGCTTCTTTCACAGAACTCTTGGTTTCCTCTTGAGTAAAAAACACGCAGCCCACAGCTCCTAAAAGGATAGCCATGGGAAGCCAGACTGCAACCAGTCTTCTACCCCACCCCTCAGGGGTGGTGGCTCCATACCGATCTCCGAATCCTGCCTACTACGCCAGTTGTAAGGCCAGAGGCCGCCATCGTGGCCATTCACATGCAGGTTCCCATTGGATTCGGGCTGACGGTGAAGAAATGGCAGAGTCGGAGGATGGTAGGCCATTCTGTTTACTGGTGTCTCACCAATACAGGCAAGCCACAAGAGAAGACAAGGGAGAAGCAGAAAACCAGCTTTTCCCATGGAGGTCAAGGGATCAGGGAGGCCCCTGCAATGGCAATAGCAGGAACCCAGAGAGCTCAAGCTACTGGTCTCTCCCATTTTATAGCATAGATAATCCAAACCTTTAATCCAATTATACAAACAAGGAAATCTCTGTATAATGGGATTCCTCAGGAGAGTGCACCACCCTACATTATCCAATCAGTCAAGGGTGTGGGGAAAAGCTTACTCTTAAAGCCAAGCCTTAGGTCATAACAACCTGGCCTGCTTACATTACAGCCTTTCCCCCACACCCATCCCAAGCACAAGGGCAAATAATATCACCTGGGTGACAGGCTTCCATGTGGGCAGCGCCATCTTTAACAAAGTGAGCATATTATATTTTATCTGCCCAACAGTGGGATAGCTGGGTCAAAAGGCAGTTCGATTTTTAATTTTCTGAGGAATCTCCAAACTGTTTTCCACAGTGGCTGCACCAGTCTGCATTCCCACCAGCAGTGCAGAAGGGTTCCCTTTTCTCCACATCCTTGCCAGCACTTATTCTGTGTTGTTTTGCTGATGAGTGCCATTCTGACTGGTGTGAGGTGATACCTCATTGTGGTTTTAATTTGCATTTCTCTAATGATTAGTGATGTTGAGCATTTTTTCATATGCCTATTGGCCATCTGTATGTCCTCTTTGGAGAAATTTCTATTCATTTCTTTTGCCCATTTTTTGATTGGGTTGTTTGTCTTCCTGGTGTTGAGTTTTATAAGTTCTTTATAAGTTTTAGTTATTAACCCCTTATCAGATGTGCTGTCGAATATGTTCTCCCATTGTGTGGTTTGTCTTTTTATTCTGTTCCTATTGTCTTTAGCTGTGTAAAAACTTTTTAGTTTGATATAGTCCCATTTGTTTATCTTGCCTTTTATTTCATTTGCCCGTGGAGATAAATCAGCAAATATACTGCTGCTACAGATGTCGGAGAGCTCGCTGCCTATGTTTTCTTCTAAGATGCTTATGGTTTCACGGCTTACATTTAAGTCTTTTATCCATTTTGAGTTTGTTTTTGTGAATGGTGTAAGTTGATGGTCTAGTTTCATTATTTTGCAGGTAGATGTCCAGTTTTCCCAACACCATTTGTTAAAGAGGTTGTCTTTACTCCATTGTATGTTCTTTCCTCCTTTGTCAAATATCAGTTGTTCATAAAGCTGTGGGTTTATTTCTGGGTCCTCTGTTCTGTTCCATTGATCTATGTGCCTGTTCTGGAACCAGCCCAAGTGTCCGTCAGAAGACGAGTGGATTAAAAAGCTATGGTACATATATACTATGGAATACTACTCAGCCATAAGAAACGATGACATCGGATCATTTATAACAAAATGGATGTACCTTGATAACATTATACGGAGTGAAATAAGTAAATCAGAAAAAAAGAAAAATTGAGAACAGCATGATTTCATACATAGGTGGGACATAAAAGTGAGAATATGAGACATGGACAAGAGAGTGGTGGTTATGGGATGGGGGGAAGGAGGGGAGGGTAGGATAGGGAGGAGGGGAGGGGCACAGGGAAAACCAGATAGAAGGTGACAGAGGACAATTTGACTTTTGGTGACGGGTATGCAACACAATTGAATGATAAGATAACCTGGAGATGTTTTCATTGTACATATGTACCCTGATTTATTGGTGTCACCCCATTAGAATTAATAATAATAAAATATATATATATATAAAAAAGTAAAATAAAATAATAAATATAAAATTGTATCGATGTAACGGTCAAATATAAAGCGGCACTTTGACATGCACCATACTAAATTTTCATCAAAATATCCAGCTGGGAACAGCAGGAAGAAAGCATATCAAGAGCTACTGTGCAGAGTGTAAGCTAGTCAGCAGCAACTCTGTGTTTGGACCCAACAAGATGACTGGAATTTAGCTAGCTTTGCTGGTGCTTTAGCAATTGTGAGAAACGGAAAGCCATTCATAGATGGGGAGTATGCCAAAACATTCATGCTTGATGTTGCCAGTGAACTTTTTGACGACTTCTTGGATAAAGACAAGATAATCAAATGAATAAAATATATGTCTCTGTCAGCAAGAACTGTTCACGATCGTACCATCATGATGGCAAATCAAATGGAGGCAACACAAGTGAAGGACATAAATGCAGCACCATTCTTTTCTCTCACTTGAGATGAGTCAACAGACGTAAGCCATTTATCCCAGTTCAGCATAATTGCAACGTATGCTGTCGGTGACACACTACGTGAGGAAAGTCATGCTGTTTTGCCAATGAAAGAGATAACAAGAGGGGAGGATTTATTCAAGCCTTTCATTGAGTTCACTAAAGAAAAAAAAATCTACCAATGGATAAACTTATTTCGGTGTGTACTGATGGTGCTCCGTGCATGGTGGGGAAAAACAGAGGATTTGTTGTAGCGCTTCTTCATGAACATTAAAGAGACCCATCCTAAGTTTTCACTGCATTCCTTCATCAGGAGGCGCTTTGTGCTCAGATATGTGGCGAGCAGCTTGATAAGGTGATGTCGCTGATCATTCGGGTGGTCAACTTTATTGTTGCCCAAGCTTTAAATGATTGCCAGTTTAAAACACTGCTGGATAAAGTTGGGAATAATTATCCTGCTCTGCTTCTGCACAGGATAATTATTAACCAGTGTGCGATGGTTGTCAAGAGGGAAGGTACTCAGCCATTTTGCGGCTTGCCTGAGCAAAATCCGGACTTTTCTTGAAATGAAAAACGCTGAGCATCCCGAGTTAGCTAACACTGAGTCGCTCCTGAAGTTCTACTATCTTGTGGACATGACTGAACATCTGAACCAGCTCTATGTGAAAATGCAAGGCGTTGGAAATACAGTCTTATCCCTTCAACAAGTAGTGTTTGCATTTGAAAACAAGCTGGAACTCCTCATTGTGGACATTGAAATAGGTTGTTTACTACACTTTGAAAAACTGGGAGAGTGTAAAAATGCATGCACAGCAAGTGACCCTGCTCAACATCTTGATCTCTAGCAGTTAGCAGGCTTCACATCTAATCTTTTGCAGTCATTCAAAGCGCACTTTGGAGAATTTTGTGAGCGCACTCGTCTTTTTAGGTTCATCCCTCATCCACACGGGTGTGCAGTGGACAATGCCGACCTGAGTTACAACCCTGATGTCTCCGTTAGAGATTTTGAGCTACAAGCTGCTGACATGAAGGCCTCAGACGTATGGGTGAATAAGTTCAAGTCACTGAATGAAGATTTGGAAAGACTTTGCATGACAGCAAGCAGAGTTGGCGAGCAAACACAAGTGGGGAGAAATGAAACAACTTCAACCTGCAGACCAGCTGATTGCCCAAAACTTGGAACGTGCTTCCGTTCACATACCACACACTGCAGCATGTGAGTATTGCTGTACTGACAACGTTTGGCTCTACGTATACATGTGAGCAGTCTTTCTCACATCTAAAGAATGTTAAGACCAACCTACGATCACATGTAATAGATGGAAGTCTCGACGCCTGCCTGAAGCTTAACCTCACCACGTATCAACCAGACTACAAAGCCATCCGCAAAACTATACAATACGAGAAGTCGCATTAATAGTAAGATGTACTTTATTCATCATTGGTTAGCAACAGCATAACGTTATTAAAAAGAATTTAGAGACTTACTGTACTTTAAAAGTGTTGGTCTTACATAAAATGCACACATTTACTTGTATTTAGTGTTAAACATATTGTATGACTCTCATGGAATTACATTTTAAATTATGTGGCGTTCATGGCTCTCTCAGCCAAAACAGTTCCCGACCCCTGCTTTACCGTCTCACCAAATCCAGTGAAAGTCTGCATGGCCATGATGACAATGGCAGCAGCCGCTGGTCTTACACTTGATTTTCAAGATCTATATTTCACCATGCCATGGGGTGAACTGTGTCCTCCCCTCCACCCACCAAAAAAAAACCCCAAAAAACAAAAAAGGATTCTGAAGTCTTAACCCCTGGTGCTTCTGCATGTGACCTACTTGGAGATAGGGTCTTTGTAGATCATCAAGTTCAGATGAGGTCATGAGGGTGGACCCACATCCCATATGGTCACAGAGACACAATCAAAGGGAAGATGATGGGGAAAATAGGGAGATTGTCATCTCCCAGGGAGGGATAGCTGGTGGCCACTGGAAAGGGCCTGGGACAGCCCTTAGAAGGCATCAACCCTGCTGATATCTTGATCTTGGACTTCTGGCTTCCAGAATTGTGAGAGGTTACATTTCTGTTGGTTAAGCCACCCCGTGTATGGTAACTTTGTCTTGGCAGCCCTGGAAAACAGGTGCACCCCCTCTCCCTGAGCACTGTGGCCTTTCTTCTGTTCTCCACCAAACATTCACTTCTTCTCTGTCCCTCTAAAATATTGCCTTTTTATTATTATGCTTAATGTAGTACATTGTATTTACTTCTATTTGTCTTTCTAAATAGGGATTATCAGTTTGCATTCCTAAGGTCTAGTGGTATTCCTGTCATGTAGGACGGATGGATCAATGGATGGATGCCCTAGTAGTGTACACGTCATATTGGAAGGAAGGAAGAAAGGATGGATGGATGGAAGGAAGGAAGAAAGGATGGATGGATGGAAGGAAGGAAGAAAGGATGGATGGATGGAAGGAAGGAAGAAAGGATGGATGGATGGAAGGAAGGAAGAAAGGATGGATGGATGGATGGATGGATGAATCAAAAATATCAGTCAGTCTCTCTTGATTTCCTGATCCAAAGAAGACAAGCCAACTTCTTTGTATCAAAGCTTAAAGTTTGAAATGCAGATTAACATTTAAAAGATAGATGTGTCATCTCTGTTTGAGTCTCTGGAGACAGGCCGTCTTTAGGCATGCATTTCTCACTGTAAATAACTTGGAGCGTGTTAAAAAGTTCACCCGTGTTTAACTTCATTAAATTTACGTTGTTGTGTTGAGCTGCTGGCATGTGTTGCAAGTTGTAAGCTGCTCATCACATGTCTGTGATTCCACAGTCATCTCTTCTTCAGAGACATGGGGTTTATGAGAAAGAGAAGATCTGCTGGGTACCAGCTTGTCCTAGACCAGGAATGAAAGGACTTGGGTCTGCCAGTTGTTACCGAGTGGGTTTGATTGAACCATCTGTTCTTGCAATGCAGCTAAAATTTGAGCCCCTGCTTCGAGGTGTGTCAGGTCTCCTTCTAGTTGGCCCTCACCTTTTCTAGCTTGAGATGATTCTTTCCCGGTTCATGGGCCCACCTGGGCATCCAGACAAGGGATGACCCCAGCTGACAGCCCTGGATTCATACCTCTGACCCCGTAGCACCGTCAACCTCATCAGGAGAGGCCCTTCTTTGTGTTCTCGGCCCGCCGTCTTGTGACTCTGATCTCTGCTCACCTGTCAGTGTTCTTCCTTCTCACCCTTCCCGCCTGTGCGTGCACAAGTTCTGGGAGAGAAGAACAGCATGTTTTCACTGTCGCTCCTCTTGCTGGTTCATTTGCACCGGGCACCGT
Source organism: Rhynchonycteris naso (assembly GCA_037038555.1). Lineage (NCBI taxonomy): Eukaryota > Metazoa > Chordata > Mammalia > Chiroptera > Emballonuridae > Rhynchonycteris > Rhynchonycteris naso. Next base: position 78,405,851 of record CM073000.1, read on the forward strand.
TAGGGTGGCCTGCTCCTGTCTCCAGCCTGTGTCCCCCTGCCCCTTCTACCCTGCCGCCCACCGCCACTCCCACACAGCATCTGCCTGTCCTTCTCTACCACCTACCCCATTCCACCGCGCTGTCCCTGCGGGCTCTTCCCTGGCTCACACTCTCTTCACCAAGCTTCCTCTGCTCCTGCAGCCTTCTTTACCCGACAGGGTGTGTCATTTCGTTTTTCAAGCAGGAGACTGGATGGTCCCCCTGGCCCAGGTTTTCCTTTTGGTCCTTCCAGAGCGCACATTCTCTTCCATGTGCTGGCTGCCACCAAGGCCTGAGCTCGGTGATTAGTCCCGGTCTTACTAGTGTCAGTGGCCAGGCCCTGCTCAGCCTGGAGGTAGTGTTGGAAGGTGTGGTCAGGGGTGCCCTAAAGACAGCATAATGTGCCTGACCGGGCAGTGGCACAGTGGATAGAGCGTCGGACTGGGATGCGGAGGGGCCCAGGTTCGAGATCCCGAGGTTGCCAGCTTGAGCCCGGGCTTATCTGGCTTTAGCAAAAGCTCACCAACTTGAGTCCAAGGTTGCTGCCTCAAGCAAGGGGTTACTTGGTCTGCTGAAGGTCTGCGGTCTGCGGTCAAGGCACATGTGAGAAAGCAATCAATGAACAACTAAGGTGTCAAAACGAAAAACTGATGATTGATGCTTCTCATCTCTCTTTATTCCTGTCTGTCTGTCCCTATCTATCCCTCTCTCTGACTCCCTCTCTGTCTCTGAAAAAGAAAAGACAGCATAATGCATGGGGGCGGGGGGCACAGGGAGAAGACAAGGGGCTCCGAATGGCTCTACGGATGGCAGGCAGGATTTTTTCTTTTAAGTCCAGCACAGACAGCATGTTCCAGCAGTGTCTTTGTCCTTCTCTGAATCCCATTACTCTGTCCCCTTTATCAGGTGCCTTTGTTAAACCTCGTACACTGCCCTTTTCCCAAATCTGCGGGGCATCACGGATGTGTCAGTCTGTGTGTAAGATTCTTGGAATGAACACTGCCTTTATCATTCTTGTTTCAACCCTCACGCCTTCCAGAGCATTGCACATAGTAGACTTCCAAAAGTGTCTGTGGAACTGCACTGGGTGGTAGAAGAAGGGCAGCGTGGGGTCATAGTCTCTAGAATTTCTCTGCACATTACCCACACCCTGAAGTTATTACACAAGAGATTCAGGGATGGTATGCCTCCCTTCCTCCCTGGCTCTTAGGGGCTGTGCTTCTATCACCATGGTGTGCACTGCTATACCAACTCCAAGAAAAGAATATAAAAATATTATTTGTAATATTTGCCCATTTCTGTGGTATAGATTCTCCGACTATTAGGAGCCAGTTCCAGTGGAGCCAAGCTGCCTGGAATCCCCTCCTCTCTTCTCTTCATCTAGCTCAGTGGTCGGCAAACTCATTAGTCAACAGAGCCAAATATCAACACTACAACGATTGAAATTTCTTTTGAGCGCCAAATTTTTTAAACTATATAGGTAGGTACATTCCTTATCGAGGTAGCGCCCGCATGTGGTATTTTGTGGAAGAGCCACGCTCACGGGGCCAAAGAGCTGCCTGTGGCTCGCGAGCTGCAGTTTGCCAACCGGGGATCTAGCTGAATCTTGATGGTTTCTGGGCTTTAGTTTTGAAATTGCATCGTCCAGGATGACTTTCTTGACCACTGCCCACCTGTCCCTTGTCTTGCAGAAGCTCTGTTTCACACACCTCCTATAAATAGCACTTGCCAGGCTGTGTCATAATTGTGTGTGCTTGGGCATCTCTCTTCTACTGTCGGCACTCTGTGGATGGGTACCAGCTGTGTCTGATTCCTTCCTCTAACCGAGCTCTAAGTACAAGGTCAAAGACAGAAGATGTTCCACAAATGTTTGTTGAATGAAGGCATGTTTTGACTTTAAAGTACAGTCACCTTTGTACTTAGCTCGAGAGGAGTGTTTCATGTTGATACAAGTTCTGTTCCTACACATTTTAGTTGCCAGACATACAGGTCTGCTCCAGTTTGAAAAGGGGTGTGGTTGTGTTATTTATGAGACATAGGTACGTGCCCAAAACCCAGGAGCAGGAAGGAAAGCTCAGTTTTTACCTGAAATTTTTGGAAGCAAGGCTTTTTCTTCCCAGATATAGGAAGCCATCGGTTCTGTCTGGCTTTCTGTCTCCTTGTCTATCTTTTCCCTCTGACATTTCTTTCTTTCTTTTTTCTCTTTTGCTCCCCTACCCCATGCACTGACCTTCTCTGCCATTCTTCATACATCACCTGAGTTCTCCCCCTCTTCCTATTCTTTCTTCTTTTGCACAACTCAGTATGGTCCACCATCCCCAATGCCATGTGCTCCAGCTTAGGCACTGACCATCTCTCTGTGTGTGCCTTATTTAAAATGTCCATTAGAATGAATATGATTGGCTCAGCACTTCTGGTTGAAGGTCCGAGGCACCATCTTGGATCAGGTACCCCTACCTGGTGTAATCAGTTGAGAGGAGGACAGTGTCAGGGCGGGACACACAGACGGTGATGGACTTGTCTAGGGCAGTCAGAAATTCAGTGTTTTCTTCCAATGGTGCAGTGCTAGGCTTGACTTGGAGTTGGGGTGGGTTAGGCACATCATTCTCAGTAAAATAATTGCAAGTCAGGATGGAAAGAGCTCGGCTCGTCGGCCATGGGGCCAGCTAACTCTTTGTTGGCTTATGTCGTTTCCAGCCAAAAAGAACTTAAGTCTATTAAAAATAATCATGCTTCAGCTTCTGTGATTGCCTCTGGGAGTCCAGTCAACACAGTAATTAATTATCCTCAGTGTGAACAGATTTCCTTTAAAAAGCCTCCTGTCTGTTTAATTTTTTTTTTAAGCCTCATTCTGAGCCTCCTAATTTGTCCCACCTTGATCCCCTCATCAATTGGTCACTGTCTTAGATTTCACCCCAGCATCTGGTTCGGCTCTGCACAGCATGGTCTTCTGGTGGGCCCGCTGCGGTTCTGACAGACCACACATAACCAGGGCCCTCAGCGGAGGAGGATGTGTCTCTGCCATGGTACGTCTCTCTGATTGATATCTCAAAGCATTGACGTGCTTGGGCATTGGCTTTCTGTACACAAGTCAGTCAATGTGCTAATAAATAAGGGACTGTGAACTGACAATAAATAACATCCATTTGGCTTGATTGGAGGGACAGTATAGCAAGTACCTAGGATTGTAGGCAGTGAGTCGGAAAGGGTGGTCTACACTGCAGTATTGGGGTTGAGCCTCTTTTTAAACTTTTTTTTTTTTTATAGGGACAGACAGACAGGAGCGGAGAGAGGTGAGAAGCATCAATCATTAGTTTTCCGTTGCCGTCGCAACACCTTAGTTGTTCATTGATTGCTTTCTCACATGTGCCTTGACCGTGGGCCTTCAGCAGACCGAGCAACCCCTTGCTGGAGCCAGCAACCTTGGGTCCAAGCTGGCGAGCTTTTGCTCAAGCCAGATGCGCCTGAGCTCAAGCTGGCGAGCTCAGGGTCTCGAACCTGGGTCTTCTGCATCCCAGTCCAATGCTCTATCCACTGCGCCACCGCCTGGTCAGGCAGGATTGAGCCTCTTTTTAAATGGCACATATCACAAGCTATGACAGTCACCTAGAAACGGGGAAGAGAACGTCTTCAGAGCTGAGATGGAAGGAAAAAAGCAGAGTGGTGATGAAGAGGATCCCTCCCCGAGGTGTGAGTTAGTGTTGAGTGCAGTGGGGAGGCCCGGCAGGGCTGGGAGGGGGATGCCTGGCTCTTTGGGATGCGACTTTGGAGGAATATGTCTGATAAAACATTTAGGATGTGATTGGTGAAGTGGTTCCGTGTGCAGTTTGGTCATCTTCATCCTTCATGCATTACCTTTCTTTTCTCATCTATTGTGTTGAAGAGAGAAGTAAATGCCAGCTGGTTCCTTAAGTACAGGCACTAGTGCTTGACATTGCTCACAGAAGTGGTCTGGGCCAAGAGCCTTCTCAGATAGCCTGTGGCTAAGAGCACTCCTGTCCCGTGTTGGTACTTGAGTGTCTTAGAGTGGACTTATGGGTCTTCAAGGGCTCCCTGTGGCTCTTTTTTTTTAAAGTTTTTATTTCTACAGTGTTGTCATCTGACCCTAAGCAAGTACTGAGTAGGTCAGGAGAGTCAGGAGAGGGTCTGGGGCCATATCAATACCGGAAGAAACAAACCTCTTCGGTGGTACCCGCTGAGGGCAGGCTTACAAAGTCCTCTTCCAAAAGAGGCCTGGACAGAAAACATTGGTGATGACTCTCTGAGAGTCAGTCAGAGGCACTGATTGTGATGTCTCCCTGAAGGTCTAGAGTAGTGCACCACTGAATAGAATACTTAAATAAACGGTGCATGTGACTGATGGGTGAGTGGGAGGATGGATGGACGGATGGAAGAAAGGAAGGGAAGGAAGGAGAGAAGAAGAAAAGAAGGGAAGAAGAGACGCACCAACATGACCACCAAACAGATACAACTTTGGTCTACTGGGAGGGGTAGAATATAAGATCCACGGCTAAGAGCGGTATGTGTTGGGAATGGGTTGGGAATCATTTGGGTACTAGTAACAGAAAAACCAACTAAAAGTGGCTTAAATAAGAATATATCTGTCTTAACATATGAGATCTTGGAGGTAGGTGGCTGATGCCATCGGTACTGTGGCTCTGACCTGGGAGCTCTGCATGAGTGAGTGTCTCTGCAGGTCTTTGTTGCTCGTTTTTACAAGATGGTTGTAGGACCTCCAAGCCTAAGCAAACACTAACAAGCACCCCATTCCCACAATGGCCAGTTTTTAAACATTTACCACATACCCTTGCCTATCTGGCTTGTATTTGTAGCAAGTAACACATAGGAGAGGCTCAATATGTCTATTTTTTGCATGATTTCACAGATGTGGTAGGGTTGTCAGATGAAATACAAGATTCTGTTAATTTGAATTTCAGATAAAGATCTAACAATGTTTATTGTAAGTTTATCCTAAATGTTGCAGGGGACATACTTATATGAAAATAAAGTTATTAGTTCATCTGAAATTCAAATCCAGTGGCTGTATTATACTATTTTTATTTCCTAAATCTGGCCACTCTGGGACATAGGAGCGACTCTATAAAAATTGATCTGAAGGTCTGCCTCCTTTTCACCAAGTGAAGGCTACTCGTTTTAATGCCATGGGGTAAGCTGGAATGTTGTAGATTGTGGGAAGAGTTGGAACAATGTTTCTAGAGGGAAACGTGAAATTGGAATTAGGAGTTAGTGATGGGGAATTAACTCAAAATTAAATAAATGGTGGATGATTTGTAACTCCTTACAGAGTTTCCTTAGTGTTGGTTTCAGAGCAGTGACAGGAAGGGCTACTGTCAGCTGGACTCACAGCCTGTGAGTTCTGGCCCTTTGCTCGGCAACATCTGTCTGAGATCACGTGAGAAACCTGAGCTGTCAAAGAGTAGCAACTTAAGCCCTGCCTGTGGGATGCAGCCAGAGTTGTAGGTAGGGGTCAGATGGGCGATCCTTGCCACCTGTCCCTGGATTGGAAAATTTGGGAGAGAGAATTTCTGAACTGGGAGCTTGTTGGAAATACAAATTCCTGGACTCCCCTCCAGACTTACTGCAGCAGATGCCTTGGAGATGGGGAGCCGGGAGTTCTTACATTTTAGCCAGCCCTCAGGGTGACCCCAGTGCCCGCTTAAGTGGGGAGCCACTGCCCTGGGTGGTGGAGAGCTATCGAGGAGTGTCTGCTTTGCAGACCAGGCAAACTGCAGCCTGCTGTGTGGGCAACCTGCACACACAGGCGGCCTGGGAAGGCCACCTGGAGGCTGGCTGACTGCCCAGGTGTTACCCTGGTGTCTGATTAGCAACCTGCCCTTAGGAACAGTGACTCAGAGAAGCAGGATGTCAGCGATCTGTCGTGCCTCCAAGGAGCAATGGGAGGGCTCAGTGGGCTGCAAGAGGACCTGTTGGCCAAGTATCTTATGTTGATAGTAAAACATGGGGAAAGCCCTGGGTGATAGGCAGGTAGCCTGAGTTCTGGTCCTGAGTGACATCATACAAATGCTTTGTTCTCTGGACCTCAATTTTTGATTGTGTAAACTGAGGATTTCAGGGGAATAGCCCTAGTTCCCATCCTTTCTTGCCCAAGCTTGTTAATTGTCGTGTAAATGTGAAGAGAGCAGAAACCCAAGGACTCCTGCCCACTGAGCATGAGTTCAGGTCTGCCTGCTTCCCATCCAGGCTTTCCTCTCATTTTATTACCTTCCTCACTGCTCTCCACAATGTAAAAACAAGTCCTCGGGGCAGCCCCGCTGAGGGTGGGAGAGAGGTTGCCTGTGACATGGGTTTCAGGGGACCTCCGCGAGTGACCGGGGCGGGGGTGCGGGCCTTGGAGGCTCTCAGAGCTGAGTTCACATTTCTACACTGGGACACAGACAATATGAGCTAATTAACCTGCAAGAGCATCAGTTTCTCAGTCTGAATAAAGGGCCAATGAGCCCAAACTTGGAGGGCAGCAGAGATGAGGTAAGGTGCTCCGACACTGATTCCCTCCCTCTCTTCCCCCCTCCCACCCCTGGTGGTATAACCCACAGGACTCTTCACACATGCCCCCTAGGTAGTCAGGACACAGGGTGTAGCCACCCGACATCCTTCCGTAACCTGAGTTCACAGATTGAAATTCAGGGTGCCGAGGAGGCCAGAGTGAGAAGTGGGCATAGATCAGAGGTCTCTGTGTGGTTGGTGGCTCTTGGAGTAGTACGTGGGGCAGCGAGGCCAAGACCAACCGGCCCACGTGAGGACAAGCTAGCTAGCAACATGAATGATGTCACAATCCATTTTACCTGAACATTGCAGATTATTTTGCCATGCCTTTTGTTTTTTCTTCCTTTGATTAGCTGGTCAGTCAGGCCAGTTTATATTATAGTTTTGTCTGACCCCAGAGCCAGCACAATGGTTTTCCCTGCCAAGACTGACTTTTCATTTCTTTCCAGGTATGTGGTCATGCGACAGAGGAGGGAGCCCATTATTTCTGGCCTGCCTGGTGGAGGCTCATTTTTAAATGCTGTATATCAAAGGGTTAGGGGAAACAAACCCATCGATAGACTCTTTTTTTTTTTTTTTTTCTGAAGTGAAAAGCTAGGAGACAGAGAGACAGACTCCTGCATGTGCCTGACCAGGATCCACCAGGCATGCCTGCTAGGGGGTGATGCTCTGCCCATCTGGGGTGTTGCTTCATTGCAACTAGAGCCATTCTAGAACCTGAAGCGGAGGCCACGGAGCCATCCTCAGCGCCGAGGCCAATTCCAGTGGAGACTTGGCTGTGGGAGGGGAAGAGATAGAGAGAAAGGAGAGGGGGGAAGGGTGGAGAAGCAGATGGATGCTTCTCCTGTGTGCCCTGATTGGGAATAAAACCCGGACTTTTACCCGACCTGTGGTGGCACAGTGGATAAAGCGTCGACCTGGGAACACTGAAGTCGCCAATTCAAAACCCTGCACTGGTCTGGTCAAGGCACATATGGGAGTTGATGCTTCTAGCTCCTCCCCCCTTTCTCTCTTTCTCTCTCTCTCTCACTCTGTGTCTCCTCTGTAAAATGAATAAAATAAAAAATAAATAAATAAAATTAAAAAAAACCTGGAACTTTCACATATCAGGCTGACGCTCTACCACTGAGCCAACCTGCCAGGGCTGATAGACTCTTTATGACTGAAGAAACTTCCACCTTAAAACAAAGCCTAAAACTCAACCACCAACTAGATAACTAAGAAGTTGTTAGATTAGCTAGAATGTCAACCTGTGTCCAGCTGGGTGTGCTGGCTGGTGTGTTTAAACACTAGCCAGTGGCAATCACAATAATGAATGAACCCTGACCTGTTCATTTACATGCTGGAGGCCTAGCAGAGGTGGGGACCCTTTAGTGAAAGGCTGTTGGGATACATTTTAATTAATGTGGTTCCAGAAGTGGAAATAGCTCTCTCATTCCCCCCACCCCCATCCAGTTTGGCAGATACAAGGGGGAGCTGGAACTTTTTTCAAACCCAACTCTATCCATTTCTTTAATGATCATCTGAGCAATGGAGCCTTCTGGGACGATTATGTATAATCGTTATCTACGCTATATCCATTTTCCCTGGTCTCTAGCTACGTTTCTCCCTTCCTCCTTTTTAAATAAAACTGATTGATTATAAGAAAGTAGATACAAAATGAAGCTCTGAGCATCGTAGCACTCCTCAGCCCTCAAGTGCTATGATTTTGCTCTCAAGATGGAGTGGTTTGTAAAGGGAAGATTTTTTGAGGATAGGCACAAAACAAATGAGCCATGAGGACAAGCAGATTAGGTGGCTGTGAGTAGCTGCCTTTGTCACCACAGGCAAATGTTTGACACACCTGTGAGTACAGCTGCCGTGCCGTGGAGTTCCTGCAGGCAGTGGAGTCCGTGCCACAGGAACACGATTTATTTAAACTTGACTCCCTTGAAGGGGTTGAGTGCTGGGGTTACCGCTCCTTTTCCCCCTGCTGTGCCTCAACTTCCTTTTTTGAAAGACTAGTATGTTAGTAGCTTTTCATGTTGGCCTCTGTAGAATGCATGATACCCACATATGCCTATTCTCTCTCCTGTTCCCTCCTCCACTCCTCTCCCCCACCCCTCTCTCCTTCCCTTCATTCCCCTTTCCCTTTATCCCTTTCTCAATTGCTATGACTCTAACCACTCTGGGTTTCCTCCAGTACTCCACCTGTTCTTTTCTGTGTCTCGAGAGCCGAGATGAGATTCCTGATGATTTTCCATTGGTGATGGAGTGGAGCGTGTGGCTCCCCTCATTGCCCAGTTCCTGGGCTGTCATTCTGCCACGACTCCCAGCCAGTGGGTCGTTGGCCTCAAGGGACACTCTCCTCTTGTGCTTTTTAACTGTTGAAGGCCTCTGTCCGCATGACCCATCCGATCCTGCTTGCCTCAGGACTGCTTATATGCTCGGGGAAGGGTCATCCTCTGACGAGGCTGTCGTCCTTTCTGGTCCGAGACCTTTCACATGTAGTGTTAGGGCTGGCATCCGGGTATCTTGGCTCCCCTATCATGTGGTATCCATCATCTTGTTCTTCACCCCACACGAGTGTTGGATAGGGTCGTGGGAGTGGTGAAAGCTCTCTAGAGCAGTGGTTCTTTACCTTTTTTGAGGTACCGAACCCACCAGTTTCATATGCGCATTCACCGAACTCTTCTTTAGTGATAAATAAATATGATTTTTTTTTTCCAAATTCAAGACATAGGTATATGTTTTTTTACTGGTGCACAAAATGAGCCATGCATGAACATCACCTTGCTCAAAGAACAAAACCAACAAAGTGCATGAACTCACAACAAATTACGGTATTACTTTATTCTGGCCTCTGTGGCAGAGGCTTCTCCGAACCCCTGAGACTGACTCATTGAACCCCTAGGGTTCGATAGAACCCAGGTTAAGAACCACTGCTCTAGAGTCAGACTACCTGGGGTTGAATCTTGGCATGAGCTTCTGCCAGTTGGGTGATTAAGGACAAGTTACTTCACTTCCCTGGACCTCAATGTCCTCCGCTATCAAATGGCACACCCCGAATTATATGGCAACCGTGAGCGCTTGTCCTTACTTTCAGAAAGCTAGAAGAAGCAACTTCTATTTAAAATGGACATTTCTGCTTTCTCTTCGCTACCCCTTCCCTTTACTCTCGGTCTGGTCTCAGGGGCATCTCTGCTCGTACCACTCGGTGGTATGGCAGCACATGTCACATTTCCCGAACAGAGCCGTCTGAATCCATCGGCTGCAGGCAGCTCACCTCACTTTTTCACAGGAAGATGATCGACCCTATTTCTGCTTTCCAGTGCATCCTTCAGACTTTTATTCCATTCAGTATTTTTGGACACATTTAAATGAAAGTAGGAAGAGGTCCAGATGGGGGGTGGGTGTAGCAGACTATTCTGGTACAGAGGTTAGATGTCTTGAAAAAGGATGAGTCAGGTCCATTCTCAGAGTCTTCGGTTCTGCCCTGCCGTGCCTCTTGCTGCAACCCTGTTTCTTCATCTCTCTGTCCCTCCATCCCTCCATCCCTCCATCCCTCCATCCCTCGGCTTCCACAGTTGACAGAAGCCCACGGTCACACCTGGTCCTTGCACGGCCCGTGCCTTAGCACAGAGCCCTGCCTCTCCTGCCCTGGTTCACCTTGTTTGCCTTGTGAAACTGCTTCCTCTCTGTGGCATCAGGTTGGAGTCAAGTGCTTCTCATCCCGTTGCCTCCCTTCTAATCCCTGGCAAGGTGCCTCTTGCACAGTAGGGGCTGAGTAAACGAAGAATGGATGATTTTCTAAAATAAGGGTTTGGCACAGTTTGCTAGTAATGGTCTTTTCCAGGTCTGTGACTTGTGGCTTTGGAAATGTCTACAGTATTTTAACTGGTCTCTTGAGAAAGTGTTTTACAATGTTTACGTTCCGCTTGGATACCCCTTTGTTGAGACTGCGACCTCCTGTTGAAATGCACTCTGGTTTTCAAGAACTTACCTGCCTCCTTCTCTAGTATCGAGGGTGTCCTCCACACCCTCACGTCCCTGCGCCTGGCACTGGGGCGCCTTCCTTCCTTCATTCTACTGCAGTCGAAGCAGTGCAGTTGGGGTGCTATTAATTCCTCAGGAACCACTTGCATTATTTTATTCCTCTGCTCGGGGAAATTGAATGGGTTTCTGGTGCCCACTGTATCCAGGCTGAATGCCTCCGTTTAAAGGGCTGTTTACGGTCCTCCAGGACCCCATGCACCTGGCCACTGTCGCCCGTGTCCCTCCTGCTGCCGGCCGGCTCCTGTGATCTCCCATTATGCACGCACGACTTGACTTCCGGGCCTCTAATTTATGCCGTCGTTCTTCCCGCCTTGCTCAAGTTGGCACCCTGGTTAATCTATGCCTATGGTCAAACATAAGATCCAGACCTGTTTGTCATTCGGTTCACCAGTCCAGTCTCTTTCCTTCCAAGAAGCCTTTATTCTTTAAAATCCCTAGTCCTATGCTGCTTACTGGGTATCCCTGAAAGGCTTATTAGCACACATAATACCATTTGTGTTGCATTATCCTGCATTCTTGAATGTTCTTGATCTCCTTGAATTGCTGGTGAATGCCGTGCTGTCATGAGCTGTTGTCCCCTGCTTCTTTCGGACCTGCCTGTGGTAGTTTGTGCTCATAGAGCTACTCACGCAGACATTTGTTGAAGGACCACGGTATTTTCTTAATAGGAATAGAGAAAGCAGAGACAGTGAAGTTAGATAATGACAGTGAACTTTTTCTTCTTTCTTTCTTTCTTTCTTTCTTTCTTTCTTTCTTTCTTTCTTTCTTTTCTTTCTTTTCTTTTCTTTTCTTTCTCCTACCTGGCAAGGATCTGGCAAGAGAGGAAAGTATATCGAAGTAGTGTTGAGATTAATCCTAAAGGGAAAGTTTAATTGGTCCCCTGGGGCTTTCCATTATTCTGTATCTGGGCAGGGGCCGTTAGTCTCGGTAGTCTCTGTGGCCATTTCTTATCACTGCACCCTCCCCCGGGTGATGCTGCCTGGAGCACTGGCTGGCTGGGGAAGATTCACTGGAGAGAAGAGGGGAAGGCTCTGGTTTGGGTCTCATGCAGTCCTCAGTAGTCCTAGAGCAGAATCTTGGAACTTCAGCTGGGACCTTCAGCTGAGGTTAACCATGACCATGTCATGTATTCATACGTATGTTCACACGTTCAGCAAATATTCATCAAGACACTCCTGTGCACAAGGTTTTCCACGAGACAGCATCTGAGGGTCCTAGGAGGCAGGAAATCCAATTTGGAGGGTAGGCATCCATCCGATGGGGGCTCACTGAGGGTTGCTGTGACCCCACAGCAGCATGGCCCATGAGGAAGTTTGTATAAAACTTGGTGCATTACAACGGAAAACAGGTAGCTCTGTGCAACTGTGTGTCCAGATAACCTTGAACACAGAAGAATAAGTTACAGTGATAGGAATTTACTGGCTCCACCAAAAGCAATTTTAATCCAAGAGCAGTCGTGACATCTCAATGTCCAAGACTGTTTAGCATAAAGTTAGAGAGACTCTGGGTCCACGTCCCTGTGTCACTCTTTGAGATCTCTGTCCCTCTGGTAAGCTACGTAACCATCCAGTGTGTCTCATGCTTCTCAATAGGATAATGATGGAAATGACTTTTATAGGTGAATCGTGTTCCCCTCAAAATGTGTAGGTTGAAATCCTGGCACCTAGTGTCTCAGAGTGTGACTGACTGTATTTGGAGACAGGGACTTTAAAGAGGTAATTAAGGTAAAATACAATATGGGTGGGCCCTAATTCAGTGTGACTAGTGTCCGTTTAAGAAAAGGGGATTAGGACACAGACACACGCAGAGGAAAGATATGTGAAGACAGCCCTCTATAAGCCAAGGAGAAGAGGGATCGGGAGGAGCAAACCCCTGCTAACACCTTGAGCTCTGATTTCCAGCCTCCATAACTGTGGTAACATAGATTTCTATTTCGTCAGCCACCTAGACTGTGGTTCTTTATGGCAGCCTTTGTGACCTCATGCAGTGACATTCACCTGGAGAGAGGCAGTGACTCGGAAGGCATGCAGTGCAATGTTTAGGCTACAGTGTGTGGCACGTGGTGGGGAATGCTGGCATGGCCAGGTACACAGGCTCAGGCTGGCGCTCTGTCAGGTCCTGTGTACCCCTTAACAAGCACGACCATCTCCTGCGGCGCTCTCTCTGGTAGTCCTGGTGCCGGGCACACAGTGACGATCATTAGACTGCTTTGTACACTGTGGTCCCACTGAGTGTCAGCCACTGCTTTTTGATCTGAGGAAGCCATCCACCCTGATAGTGCCAGGCTCAGTTGAAAGCATAGGTTCCCTCCAGGCCTCGTAGTTGATTCATCCCAGGCAATGACCAGAGGAGTTTATCCTAAGGGCCTTATGGGGGATACATGCAGGACTCCATCATTCTCAGCACCTCAGATTTCATCAGCTTGTGCAAGTGTCCCTGCCTCTCTTGGACCCCGGCTCATGTATGCCCATGGGTCCATTAGCTTGGTCTCTGCTTGGCGGTGCTGCAAACGCTTCCAGAGCCAAGTACACGCTGGTTTCCTTGTTTCTCTCTGCCTTTCTCAGAGGCCCTCCGTGCTGTTGGTTGTCATGGGGGCACTCGTCTGCAGGGTCTGCAGGGTACCGCTAAAATCACAGTCGTGACATCGGCCCCTTGGCTATGTGGGTAGCCCATGGGAGGCAGCTCCATCTGGAAACTCAAAAGAGAGACAAAATCCTCTTCTTCTGCTTCCCTTGGACTTTTCTGTATCTTTGTAGGTAGACAAGGCCAAGTGGGAAGTTTATAAATTGATACTTTATTCCCCCCCAAAAAACAGCTTTTTTTTTTTTTTAAGTTCCTTTGATTCCAAAGCACTGGGAGCAGGGAGTAAGTTTGGCCAGGAAGCCAGAGCAATTAGAGAAAGAAGGGGGGATGACGCATGTGTGCCTGGAATCCTATGCATCTGGAAGCTCTCCGTCATGCACTCTGGACAGGGCCACAGACCCCAGCGAGAGAGGACCTAGGACCATTTCCAGCTGGGAACAGCTGGAGACGCACTTTCTAAGTTGCAATGTCTCTGGCAAGCCAAACTTGACTCTAATAATCTTGTTATGTGGCATTTAAGTACTTCTTCTACTCCCTGTATTTTTCTTGATGGACACATAGTGAAGCGATCGGGCTGCCTGTGTCAGAGGGCAGGTGTGGTCCCAGCGTGGTGTCTCTTTAGCTGTTGGTAGAAGGATGACAAGGAGCAGACATGTCCAGCCAGCACCAGGGCATTGAGGAAGGGAAGCCGGCGTGGTGGCGTGGCCTTTCCCCCTTCTTCCTCCCATTTCCTTATTGGGCGTGACGTCCCTCAGCTAGACTCCCCCTCGTGTGCCAGTTCTGGGGTCTCCTGGAGATGGCAGCCTTCCTCCTTGATGACAGAGGTCGTGGTTCCGTTTTCAGGCCGCTCTGAATGGGCTGTAGCACTGGGGTGTGAGCCGGGATGGTGGTGCGAGACCTCCGGATGGTAGCGGCTGTAGGCCAGGAGAGGGCCAGGCGCAGGGTGTGTGCCAAGGAGAAGAGCTACTAAGATGGGAGGTTAGTTGTACAGATCTGGGACCTGGGTGTCTCATCTTGATTTGCTGAATCGTTTCCTTTCTTTAAAGCTTCACGGTCTTGACTAGACTCTCCCTTGCCTGCTTTAGAGGGGTGTCTGAAGTTTCATCGAGCTATTTGTTTAATAATTTGCCCATATTTGATGGGGCTGAGATCGATTTGCCAACTTGCCCCAGGTCACACACTGAATTATTGGCAGGGCTGGGGCTTGAACTGAAGACTTCCTTCCCAGCCTGAGGCTCTTCCCCTCATGTTGACCTCCTGCTGCTGCTTTCTGGGAGCGCTGGCCCTTGTGCTCCCACCTCTGCCCTGCACGGAGTGCCCCTGAGAGGGAGCCTGCACGTTCCTTCCCAGGCTCAGCTGAGAAGGCCCCTTATAGCCATCAGAAGTGCTACTCGAGGTCTGCGCTGTGTTGTGTGCTGACCGTTGTGATCCAGGTTTGCTTTAATGGGAAGCAGCCCTCAGAAGAGAAAGACATGCATTTGTATGCAGCCCGCTGGATGGCATGGAGATAAACTCAGCACTGCTGAGACGACACACAGCCAGCACGTCACGGGGGAGACGCACAGGCACAGAATGCTGAGTTTTCTCACCGTCTTCTCTAGAAACCTTCCTCCGGGCCACACACCTGAGGTTGTTAATGTTAGGGACTGTCTAGCATTGCAATTAAATTGCTTAGATTTTGGAGACAGCCATGTGTTCAAATCTACATATTGATCAATACATTTTCCATCACTTATCCATGGGGCTCTCAAGGGAAGTCCTTTTTTTTAATATGTGAACTGGACATATTAATACCGTGTGCATAGATTTCTAGCGTTTCTACGTGGATGTCAAGTGCGCTGCATAGTGGCTCACACATGTTGAGCAATCAGCGACTGGTAGGCTCTGTCCTCAGCAGCTGCAGTGTCCTCGTGACGAGTGCCTCGTTGACTTGGATGGATGTGGACAAGGTGTATAATAGAGTGCCCCGTCCAAAACCTGGTCTGTGGTTATCTTTAATAAATGAGAGCCATTGCAGAAGGCTGGGAGAACTCAAAGGTCTGAATAATTCAGCAGCTACAGCAGAGCAGAAAGATTCTGGGACGTGGATTCTATCCCCTGCCCTGTCTCCACATAGCCGTCTGGCTGTTACCAAGTCACTTTTCTTGACATGACTTCACGTTCCTTGTCGGTCCAATGGGGCTAACAGACTGAGCTTTGCATGATACTGAAAAGAGATTGCAGAAATCCTTTGTTCATCTGTGGCAGATAGATCTGAACCACGTGTGACACCTGATGACACACTCTCTGGAAAGCATGCTGCCAGTTCACTATGGGCATACACTGTGCAGACCCTTTAACTCAGTGATTCTGTTTTTTAGGAAGGTCTTGTCCCTGTGTGTAGACTCCCAAAGAAGAGGAGGAGTGGGGTAGAGTGAAGCCTGTCAGAGTGGTTCATTAGTTCAGTTGGTTGTAGCATTGGCCCAATAAGCCAAGGTTGTGGGTTCAATCCCCCATCAGGGCACATATAAGAATCGACCAATAAATGCATAAATAAAAGGAACAACAAATTAATGTTTCTCTCTTTCTTTCTCTCTAAAATCTATAAATTAAAAAAAAATTCAAAATTAGAAACTCCACCTGGGCCCCAGATTGTCAGGCAGTTTGGTAGTTTAACACCCCCAGCCACAGGGGAAGGCCAGCCACAAGACTTTCGTGGAATGTTGAAAGCACTGTTTGGGAGGGAGCTGAGTGGTGGGGACGACCCTGTATTTTAACTGAGGCCCAGAGAGGGATGGTGATTTTTGAATTGAGTTCCTCAGTCCACTGAACACCGCTTTCTGGGGGTTCTGTGCTGTAGCTACAGCCAGGGCACTGCTTTGGAACCGCTGCAGTGCCTGCCTGGTGGCCTCAGAGGTCTGGTGGCCGTGCCAGAGCAAACCCAACTTGTTCAGATCCAGGGCTGCTTCATTGTCCCGTGAGCAACTCCTTTGGCAGCAAGTGACATTCAGCAAAGGGCAGAGGTGGCAGAGGCCCTGAGGAGGAGGTGTGTGTGTCGGGGGGGAGATGTGATACAATGCATGCAGTGGGTAGGAAGGGCAAGGACCTGGAAACTGGCTGCAATGTGACATTTAAAGACTTTCCTGTGTGTAGACAGAGACTGGGCAGAGGTCATGGATGATGGCTTATCTCCTCTGCGTAGGTTTCTCTGATGGTCTCCATGCCTTGCAGCAGCTATGATCAGGGAATGGGTTTGGGTCACTCAAGTCTCGGGATCCCCCTGGCGTGAAGGATTCTTCCTCTGAGGATCATTGGGGGTCTCAACAAGGGACTGCACACGAAGTTTTTCCCTCTGAATGAGTGCTCAGGAAGTGGTGGTTGCCTGAACCTTCTTGGAGGTGAGGTAGGGGTGGGAATCGGCAATCACTTTTGTGCACAGCTATCATCTGGCCGGGATTTGGGGAAAGCTCTCTATTTCCAGGACAGTACAACTGCCCACGCATGCATATTTGTACCTGCTGATAGCCCTACAGATATAGGCAATGCATCTCTGAAAACATTAGCTTGGAATTTGTGGGGCTAGAAATAGAGTTAACTTACTCTTCAATAGGTTTATCCTTCTCTTCATAAAGTCATTATAGCCCATGATAAAAAGAAATGAGGGTCCATAAAATGTGAAATTAGATGTGGCAATTCCTAAGATTTAAGATCTAAAAATTTGATAATTCAGTGCTTTACACGGGTAACCTTATTATGCCCTCCCTCTGCTGAATGTCCGTCAGCAGCTGCCTATGTTGATGATAAGATGGAAACTCAGTTGGGTACACAGAAGGCTTTCCTGGTTCAGCTGCTCCCTCAGTTTCATTTTTCTGACATTCTTCTTTGACATTCTTGAAGATGCACGTCCAACGAACACGTGTGTATTAGTTTCTCATTGCTGCTGTAACAATGAAGGTAACTGCTTAAAATAAGAGAGGCTTATTCTTTTGCCCTTCTAGAGGTCAGAAGTCCAGCAGTGTTTGTCTTTCTGGGCTAGAGTCAGTGTGTCAGGAAACTTCCATGGACTCTGAGAGCAGAATCCATCTCTTGGCTCGTTTCCCCACCTGGACTCCTTGGCGTTTGGCCTCTTCCTTTATCAGCAAAGGTTATCATACCAACTTCTGCTCTGTCATCACGCCGACTTTTCCTCTGGTGTTAACTCTTCCTACGTGTTTCTTATAAGTGTCTTGTGGTTATGGTGGGCTCGGCCAGATCAACCGAGGTAATCTCCCTACCTCAAGGTCTTTAATCACACCTCCAAAGTCTCGTTTGCCATTAATATAGCTGTCACAATTTTTTTTAATTTAATTCTTTTTTTTTCTTCTTTTCCAAGTGAGAGGAGGGGAGCTAGACAAATGCCCTGCATACACCCCAACCAGAATTTACCCAGCAACCTCGTCTGGGGCTGATACTCTGACCACCTGAGGCCATGCTTGCAACTGAGCTACTTTTAGTGCCTTAGGCAGAGGCTCCATTGAGCCATCCTCAGTGCCTGGGGCCAAAGTATTTGCACAAATTGAGCCATGGCTGCAAGAGGGGAAGAGAAAAGAAAGAGAGATAAAGAAGGGGCAGGGGAGAAGAAGATGGTTGCTTCTTCTGTGTGCCCTGACTGGGAATCGAACCTGGGACCTCCACACACCGGACAGTGCTCTACCACTGAGCCAGTTGGCCATGGCCAACATTCACAAATTATAGGAATCAGCCCATGGACATCTTTGGGAAACCATTATTCAGGCTATCCTAAGGTCTTTGCACCAAACATTCTCACTGGGACCTCTTTTCCTGCCTTCTTTGCCAGGCTCATGCCTGTTCACCCTTTAGAACTTACTCTCAGGGTCTGCTCTTGGAGAAGACTCCCTTGGACCTCCTCTCCCCCGCCCCACTGATCTGGCGACGTGCCTCTCCACTGGCTTAGTAGCATTACCACACACTACTATAATAGTTGATGTATTCGCCAGCCTGTTTTAGAAGACCTTGAGGACAGCGAGTACAGTATATCTATCTTCCTGTCCCTACCATGTAGACCAGGGGTCCCCAAACTATGGGCCCGCAGGCCACATGCGGCCCCCTGAGACCATTTATCTGGCCCCCGCCGCACTTCCGGAAGGGGCACCTCTTTCATTGGTGGTCAGTGAGAGGAGTACAGGATGCATCCGCACCCATAGTTCCCATTGAAATACTGGTCAGTTTGTTGATTTAAATTTACTTGTTCTTTATTTTAAATATTGTATTTGTTCCCATTTTGTTTTTTTTACTTTAAAATAAGATATGTGCTGTGTGCATAGGGATTTGTTCATAGTTTATTTTTTATAGACTGGCCCTCCAATGGTCTGAGGGACAGTGAACTGGCTCCCTGTATAAAAAGTTTGGGGACCCCTGAGGTGGACCCATGGCTGCACATGGCCGGACTGGTTGATGGATGCCCAGGAGAGTGGGGACCAGGGCAGGAAGCAGGGCCCACCATGGAGATGTCCCAAGGAGAAGCCCTTGGTCCTGATTTCATGCAGCCGTACTTGGCCGGGAATGGCCTTTCCTCCCGGGAACTGAAACCCTTCGGGCTTCGGCCTGTCAAGTTCTGTGTTCTCCCGTCCCTTCAGCTGTCTTAATTCCCTCTTTGTTGTGCTATAATAGATTAGCCAAAGTGAGAGCGAATAGACAATTTTCTATTAACATTTATATTGCTTTTCCTTTCTGTTTCTTGGCGAGGCTCTGAAGACTGGGATGGCTGCGAAAAATATTCTTTCATCTAAATGATGTCCCTGCTGGGGCTGGATTCCTGCACGTTGCTGGGCCATGGAGAAGAGTGGGGAGGGGTGGACTCAGGAGCCCAGGAAAAATCAAAGCACAGAATTCAATCCAGAAACTGCGAGTTGGGTTCGGTGAACGTCAGCGGACAGAGTGTCCACTGTGTCTACTCCTCTGTGGGGTCTCAGTGTGTGACCTAGTGTTTATCAAGCAGTCACGAGGCGAGCATTCTTCCAAGTGCTTTAATTGTATCACCTCCTTGGCTTTTTAGAACTATCCTGTGAAGTCTGGTTCCTGTTATTATTCAACTATTACGGAAAAAGAAACAGAGGCAGAGAGTGGTTACTTAACATGTCCGCGGTAGTAAGTGGCATGGGCTCCAAAGCCCGCAGCTGTACTGCTTTGCTGGTGGGGAAGACCTGGCCCCGGTCCCCCCATGCCCGTGCCCAGAGGTGGCGTCTGAACTGGCATGCACTGAGGAGTGAGACTCACAGGTGGTCAGAGGTTTAGAAGGGCATTTCAGGCAGAGAGAATAATAAACACAAAAACAAGGAAGTGTGGAAATATTTTGTTGAAGGAAGAGTGAGTAGCAAGTTGAGTTACTACAGGTGACTTTCAAGGCTGTAGGAAAAGTTGACAAGGAGCAAGAGACCTGGAGGGACAGGAAGGTATCACCAGTCAGTGAATGGATTTTCTGACCTGTGGTCTGAAGGAGAGCAACTGGAGGTCAGGATGATGTTGACAGCAAGTTTCTTTCAAACTCTGAGGCTTACAAGTGTCCTAGGATCTTGATGAAATGCAGACTCGAATTCATTGGTTTTTGGGTTTTTTTTGAAGGGAGAGAAAGAGAAACTTTAGTTTGTTGTTCCACTCATTTATGCATTGATTGGTTCGTTCTTGTATGTACCCTGACCGGGGATCAAACCCGCAACCTTGATATTTGGTATAACGGGGTGATGCTCTAACCCAGGGGTCCCCAAACTACAGCCCACGGGCCGTATGCAGCCCCCTGAGGCCATTTATCCGGCCCCCGCCGCACTTCCAGAAGGGGCACCTCTTTCATTGGTGGTCAGTGAGAGGAGCACAGGATGCATCTACACCCATAGTTCCCATTGAAATACTGGTCAATTTGTTGATTTAAATTTACTTGTTTATTTTACATATTGTATTTGTTCCTGTTTTTTTTTTTTTTACTTTAAAATAAGATATGTGCAGTGTGCATAGGGATTTGTTCATAGCTTTTCTTTATAGTCCAGCCCTCCAATGGTCTGAGGGACAGTGAACTGGCCCCCTGTGTAAAATGTTTGGGGACCCCTGGTCTAACCAACTGAGCTACCTGCTCAGGGCCCAGACTCTCGTCCATAACCGTGGAGTGGGCCGTGGGGTCTGCTTTTCTGATGAGCTCCCAAGTGCTGTGGATGTGGTTGGGAGCTGGTCCCATGTTGGGCAGTGAGGGCGTAGAGGGGAGGGAGGTGCTGTGGGGTGTGCAGCTGAAGACACTTGGGAATGCTGTTGTGCTTGGCTGTCAGGCTAAAGGATCTGTGGTCACGTTCTCAAGAAGAACCCTGGAAGGTAGAGAGGGAAATGGGGCGTGGGGGCAAAGGTGCTCAGCAAGGGGGGAGGGAGGAAGAGCCGGCCTCCCTGTAGGTGAGAAGGGTGCCGAAGGGAGTGAGCGGTGAGCCAGGCACAGTGGGGCCTGGCAGCACACGACAGTGAGGCTTAAAGCAAAGGCAGTTTGTCTCTCACGTCCCAAAGAGTCTGCGTGCTGGCAGTGTGGGCTGTTGACACGGCCGCTGTAATGGTGTCATTTGATCCCTCGGAACCAACTTCCTACTCTGCCATCCTATTCCCTAGGTGAGGGCACCTCAGTGTCTCATGTGGTGCTTGAGCATCAGCATCCTTGCTGGCCAGCGGCCAAGAAGAAGGCCAGAACGGGCACGCGTCTCAGTGGGCACACTGCCTCTAAGTGTAAGGTGACTGGACGTCCCGCTTTTGGCAGGACAGTCCCGATTTTTAACAATTTGTCCCGCGTCCCGCGACGTTTTAAAAAAGTTCCGATTTAAAATTATATATATATTACAATACTATTTTTGCATTCTATGAACATTTTTTTTTGCTCCATATAGACCAAATTTTTAATCAAGACCCCCGCCCCAGTCAATGGTGTCCCGCTTTACCAATTTTAAAATCTGGTCACCTTATTAAGTGGCCTCTCTGAAGTCCCACCCCGTGCTTGGCTGCCATAGAGCCTGTGAGGTCTGGTCTTTTCTCTGGCTGCTGTGCTCCCCTCTATGTAAACAGGCTTCTGTTCCTAAGCAGAAGAGGGGGGATGGCCATGGGCAGTGGTGGGATTCAAATAATTTAACAACTGGTTTTCTGCCCTAATGACCATTTTAAATATATATATAAAAAAGATATACTGAAAGGTAGTTTATTATTTCATGCATATATTACTTAAATAAGAACAATAAAAGAAGTACACAAAACGAGACTGTTACCAGATAGGTTTAAAATATTAATGAAAATTATTAAATAATACCTGACCAAAAATAATAAGACTGTTATTTAAGGTATTTTCATATTACTTCTTGATTGGCATCCCCACTTGCAATATTTTTCATCTATGGACGGAATGGACATACTACAAGCACTTAGAACAAGCTGTTGCACAGATGAACATTAAGAAAGAGTAAGGAATGTACATTTGTGATTTCCACATTGGGCAACTGCCCAGGTGCCCACCTTAGAGAGAACCCTGATTACAAGTGCCATTTTAATAACTAGTTTGAGGAACACAACAAAAAATTAGCTGTCGGTTCTGCTGAACCAGTGCAAACCAGCTGAATCCCACCACTGGATATGGGATGGCCACGTGACAGTCCTGGCCATGAGTTGAATTTGTGGTGAAAAGTTAAAAGGGGCAGAGTGTTAAATTAATCAGGTTCTTGAGTGTGTTCCTGAGTGGTGGCCCCTTGTGCTGATAGGACTGTGAATCTACTTGTGCCCTTTGCTTGTCCTTGTTCCTTAGCGTGAATGTCTCTCTCCTATGTCACAGAAAACCTGTCTAAAGCCTTCTTTCCTTACAAGATCCAGCTCTATGCCAGCCTCCTCTGAGAAGCCCACCAGGAACCTTGAATTGGCATCAGTTCTCCAGTCTCTGAATAGAGTGCAGTTCTAGCACCTCCGTCTGCCCTGGTTTCATTCTCTGTGTGTTTTATGTAGCAGTTTGCATGTGTCTTTCTCTTTAGATTGTGAGTCAAGGCTCGGTCCCTGGAACTGTGCCTGATACACGATGAATTTCCAGGACATGTTAATTAAACTTCAGTGAGCAGTTAAATTTGAGGGGATCCAGCTGACTGTGTCTGGCCCAGGTGTTTGTCCTAGAGCAGTGCTTCTCCGGCACTGGAGGGCTTGCTACAACTTCTCTGCTCCCCCGCCCCACTGTGTCTGACTCAGTAGGTCTGGGGGGATGGGATGCAGGGTTAAGAACGTGCATTTTCTACAAGTGCCCAGATAATGCTGACACGGCTGGACCCCGGGACGGCCCTTCCAGAGATGGAGTTCACTCTCCTTGAGAAAGACAGATTTGTTTCTTGGTTGTTTTTTTTTCTGGGGAGTCTGCAATGTAAACCCGGCCCGAAAATAGGCGTGGGAATCAAAGACAGGGACATGAAGTAAGTGGATGAACCAGTAGAGAAATATTTGGGATCAAGAATGCTTTGGAGTCTTGTTCCTAGTATTTTTTCTAAATGAATTCCCATTTTACCTCATTTTAGATGCTGCCAATCATGAGATGTACCTTTATTTAATATACAACCAAGAAATTAATAAAAGAATTTTTAAATTCTTTTTATTTTATTCATTTTAGAGTGGAGACACACACACAGAGAGAGAGAGAGAGAGAGAGAGAGAGAGAGAGAGAGAGAGAGAAAGGGGGGAGGAGCTGGAAGCATCAACTACCATATGTGCCTTGACCAGACCCGTGCAGGGTTTTGAACTGGCGACCTCAGTGTTCCCAGGTCGACGCTTTTATCCACTGCGCCACCACAGGTCAGGCTAATAAAGGATTTTAATTCAGCTGTGGCATAATGCTTACTTGTTCGTTTGCATCTTTTCCATGTATGGGAAGAAGGCTTTTAGACCTAATTAGATGGGTTTCCTCCTATTCTACTCTGCTTGCATAAGAAGGGAAGTAGCAGTGCGTGTATAGGTTCAGGTATTCCTGAAGCTCCTTCCTGTTGGGTCTCACTCTTCAAAATCCCTTCTCAACTCCGGGTCACCGCCATCTGTGTTCTTCCACATTGAGTCACCTTTTGCTCTATCATGAGCATCAGAATTCTCATAAGGACCCTGAGAGAAGGCACGGGACAGCACTTGGCAGCTATGGGGTGCGAGCCTGCCCCCCGGGTCCTCTTTGGAGAAGTTGGCTGACACATCTGACTCCCCCTCGCCCCCTGCCCCTTCTCACACTGTTTGGTTCATTGGGTTGGAAGAGCGACCCCTCCCTGATCTCCGGGATTTTCATGGGAGCCACTGACACCCATTCGGCAGTGACCTCAATGGAGTCACTGCTGTGTGGTCCTCAGTGATTGCTGGAGCCTCCCTGGCGTTTGAGACATGAGGCTGGGAAACAGTCAGTCTTAGCATCAGTCCATTCTTCTTAAACATTTTTTTTAAATTTATTTATTCATTTTAGAGAGGAGACACAGAGTGAGAGAGAGAGAGAGAAAGAGAGAAAGGGGGGAGGAGCTGGAAGCATCAACTCCCATATGTGCCTTGACCAGACCAGTGCAGGGTTTTGAACTGGTGACCTCAATGTTCCCAGGTCGACGCTTTATCCACTGCGCCACCACAGGTCAGGCCTATTCTTCTTAAAATGTAGATAGACCCCACACCAGGCACATGTTTTCACTGTTGTGACTTTTCTCATCACCACGTTGTGAATATTTACAATGATTGTTCAAGGTCGGCATTGAGACCTCAGTTTTATGGATGAGGACCTCTGGGTCCCCATTCAACATGCAGGCAGGCGCTCATTCACTCCACAAATATTTACTGAGCTCCTACTTTGTATCAATCACCTTTTAGGTCCTGGGAATATTGAAGTGAAAAATTCTCTGGGAGATAGTCAGGGAAGCACTAGGTACTGAAGATTGAATCCACGTAAGTGCTTTCTTTGTAAGAAGAATAAGTTTGGATATGCTATGCCGGCTGTTGAGGAAGGTATTTTAAGTAGACTCTATAGTGAAGTGAGGGTATACTCCATACAGTTATAAAAAAATGCAGATTCCAAGCAGAGGAAATTGCAAGTGCAAAGGGCCTGTGGTAGAAAAGTGCTGTCTTCTTTAAGGAATAGTAAATCTGGGCAGTTTTTACCTACAATACTTGTGACATCAAATGTGTGGGGTCTTTTTCCTCATACCAGTTGTCCAACTCTCTGGACACCAACTGTGTATCCTATAATTTAATTCTGTCACAAACTACTCAGTTTTTTGTTTGTTTTTTTTTTGCAAGAGAGAACAGACAGACAGAAAGGGAGAGAGATGAGAAGCATCAACTCGTAGTTGCGGCACTTTAGTTGTTCATTCATTGCTTCTCATATGTGCCTTTACCAGGGGGCTACGGATGAATCAGTGATCCCAGGCTCAAGCCAGCGACCTTGGGATTTAAGCCAGTGACCTATGCTCAAGCCAGCAACCATGGGTTCACGTCTATGATTACACGCTCAAGCCAGCAACTCCGTGCTCGAGTCATCGACCTCAGGGTTTTGAACCTGTGTCCTCAGTGTCCCGGGTCATCACTCTATCCACTGTGCCACCCCCTGGTCGGGCATAACTACCCAAAGTTAATATAGACTCTATTGGTTCAGGGCTCGGTCTCATCAGACTTCTCCCACTTCAGACTCTAGTCATAAGCACCAGGTTGCCAACTGAACTTCTGACTAACTGGCTGTACATTCAGGTGGTTCCCAGAGCACCACTACCCCCTCCCCTGGAACTCAGGGGAAGTGTTTTACTTATAATACTGGTTTATTATAAAGCATGCAGCTCAGGAATAGCCCAATGGAAGAAATGTATAGAGCAAGGTGAGAAACAGGGTTCTGCATCCACCTCTCTGGCCATGCTGCCTTCCCAGGAACTTGGTGTATTCAACACCCTGGAGGCTGTCTGAACCCTGTCTTTTAGGGGGTTTTGTGGAGGTTTCATTATGCAGGCATGATTGATTACCTCATTGGCCACTGGCACTTAGCTCGATCTCCAGCCCCTCTACCCTCCCTGGAGGTTGGGAGTGGGGTGGGGCTGAAGTTCCATCCCTCTGATCTGGTCTTTCTGGTGACCAGTTCCCATCCTGAAACTGGCTAGTGGTCCCCAGCCACCAGTCATCTCATTAGCATATACAAGGCACTTTTATCATTCCAGAGATACCAAGGGATTTAGGAGGTGTATGTCAGGAACTGGGGACAGAAACCAAATATATGTTTATCATAGCAAGGAAGCCAGCTGGACTGGAGTAGTGGGAGTTCAGAAAAGGCTCAGTAAATGACCCCAAACTGGGATGCAGCTGAGCTGAAAAGTCCAGATCTTTGGGGTGCAGGTCTGGGGTTTGACCGCGTGCAGGTAGGTCAGTGTGAGAAGCCACTGCAGATGACATGCTTCTCTGTTGACCAGAGTGAGTTTAATCTTTTAAGGGACAGAAGCCTTGATTCATTCAGCTCCAGTAACACCTCCCCAGCAGAAAAGTATGCTAGTTGTTGTTACCATTGTGCTGCCGAGGAAGTAAGTAGCTACCATGTCTGACTCCCAAGCTGCAGTTTAACCAACCCAGGTCAAGATCACTGCACATGTGCAGAGGCGAGCAAAGGAGCACAAACATTTTATCCCCGGTTCATGTTAAAGTAGAATGTGGGACTTTCAGCTCCTCCTCCTTTGAAGAACATGGTGGGGAGGGAGACTTCTGGCAGCCACTGTAGAAGAAAGAACAGATCTGAGTTTTGATCCCAGCTCTGCTGATAATTAGCCACGGGACTCTACCTATAGAGTTCTGTTACAGACAAGAGAGGTGAATTTAAACAGAAAAGGGGTTAGCCATTATTAGGTGCCCTGCAGAATCCAGAAGAAGCTAGAGGCACAGGCACTAAGCTGAGTTGTGAGTAGAAGTTCTCCGAGCCACCCAGAACCAGACCTTGGAGGAGACTCGGTCAGAAAGCCACTGGGACAGCTCCTCCCAGAAGGACCACACAGTGTCTGCTGGAGGTGAGTTGGCAGGACGGGTGCCATATTTGACACTCGTGAAGTTTGGGACTGAACTAGGGGACCTAACAACAGATGCCTTGGAGAGAAAAAAAATGTCCCTTGCTCATGCTTTCCCAAAAAGAGAAGCAGCGGAAGAGGTTTCAACTCTTGATGTTTATTTCTGCCTCTCTCGTCTCACACAGGTGTGTTCACTTGGTGGGAACTAAGTTTCAGAGTCGATGTCCTCGGTGTAAAGGTCTCTGGAAAAGGTCTCACTTGGCTCTCCATGTACATAAGAGAAATATGAAAACAATTCTATTGTCAGTGGGAGAGGATAAGGAGACATATAATGCAATATTTATAACAGCCACTCAAAAAGCTATACACAGAGATACCCTAAAAAAAACTTTCAGTGAATCAAAATGAAATTATGAAGAATGTTCAAGGACAATACAGGAAGGCAGGGAAAACGCCAGTGAGATACCACTCAAGTAGCAAGGCTAAAATTAAAAAGACTGACAACCTCAAATGTTGGTGAGGTTTGGCGCAAATGTAACTCTCACACGTTACTGGTGTAAAATGGTTTCTCCACTTTGAAAATAAGTCTGCTAGTTTCTTATGAAACTAAACAACTATTTTTTTAAAGATTTTATTTATTGATTTGAGAGAGAGAGAGAGAGAGAGAGAGAGAGAGAGAGAGAGAGATATTGAAGGTGAGAGGAACGGAAAGCATCAGCTCATAATAGTTGCTTCTCATATGTGCCTTGACTGGGCAAGCCTGGGGTTTCGAACCTCTGACCTCATCATTCCAGGTTGGTGCTTTATCCACTGTGCCACTACATGTCAGATGGGACACTGATCTTTTTGATCCTTCAGTTCCAATTGTAGTCTTTGCTCACACTGAAAACAGACCAGGGTTCATCTCTAAGACAATAGGTAAACAAATCATGATCTGTTAATAACACAGTGTAGCTCAATGAGCAGTTAAAAGAAACAGATGACAAAACCATGTTTACAACATGGACCAGTCATAGAAATAGATAGGCTGTGAAAGGCTCA
The DNA here is from genome assembly GCA_037038555.1 of Rhynchonycteris naso. Lineage (NCBI taxonomy): Eukaryota > Metazoa > Chordata > Mammalia > Chiroptera > Emballonuridae > Rhynchonycteris > Rhynchonycteris naso. Next base: position 78,433,067 of record CM073000.1, read on the forward strand.
CCCCAAAGAGCATATACATGGCATTCCTAATAGATGACATTTGGGGACGGGAAGCACCAGTTGATAATGAGAATAAGTCACAAACGTGGTAGCCTTTGGGGAGTGCAGGTGGAGATGGACTGGGAAGGGGTCTGAGTGAATTACTATCACACTTTAGAATGTTCCGTGTCGTGAAAGAACCTTGGGTTACACAGGAGATCCTTGAATAACATTTTTTTACTCAATATTGTTTTGTCATAACACTGATAAGATTAAAAAGCTCCGTTCCTTCTTGGGGCTGCTGTCTGTATGGAGTTAGCATGTTCTCATGTCTGCATGGGTTCTCTCTGGGGACTCTGGTTTCCTCCCACATCCCAAAGATGTGCACATTAGGTGAGTTGATGTGTTCGAGTTGTCTCAGTCTGAGTGGTTGTTTGTATGTGACTCTGAGATGGAAGGGTATCCTGTCCAGGGTTGGGTCGCACCTGGCACCTTGAGCTGCCAGGAGAGGCTCTGGCCACTCATGGCCCCGAACTAGGATAGGCAGGTTATTTTATGAACCTTTTTTAAATATATGTATTGCCCACATTTATTTCAGTGCTTAATATTGGAAAGTATTTTGGATCTTTATTTAGAAATGTGGTGATGTTTCTGTGACCAGAAATAGGTTGTAGGAACTTAACTCGTTTATATTAATTGGCTGGTGGTGAAATTGGTTTTATTATATGTCAATTCCCTGAAAGTCCAAGTTTCTACGAACCTATGGACCACATTAAGTGAAGACTTATAGTACAGGTGTTTGCATCTGTCAAAACTCCTGCAGCAGTCTGTGCATTTTATTGTATGTTTCTTTTATCAGTTACACTTCCTTGAGCCCTAGTTAATGTTATACAGACTGAAGTGCCTAGAGAATGATGTGCTGAGGACAAACTTACTGTTTTGAGATGAATTTAAAAAAAATGATGGGTTGGTAGTTGGATAGAAGGATAGGTAGATATGATAAAGCAAGTGAGGTAAGATGGTCATAGAATGTAGGTGTGGAAATATATGTTCCCTGTAAAATTCTTTCACCTATATGCCATGTTTGAAATTTTTCTTATAAAAGTATTAGAGCAAAAACTTTTTAAATTATGGGAGTTGTGGTCTCTTAACTCTCTTGCATCAGGCAGCTGTTGGTTAAGAAAGTTATTCCAGCTGTCTGGTCACCACTTTATGGGCCAAGGAGATTTTTGCTGACCTGGATAGAGCGCAAAGAAGTCAGGTAACTGTAACAGTTGGGATGGAAGATCGTCTGCATAGAGCGCCCATCCACGGCAGATGCTCGATTAATCTGTTTCTCTTACTCTGTAATTGACAGTCCGAAACCCTGATTTCTTTGATGTCCCCCTCCCTGTCCCTCTACCCACAGTCAGTGCCAGCCATGCAAAGACAACAACTGTACATTTCTGAGATAAGTGTAAACGTTTGTAGTTGGGTGAGACCTAGGGGACCATCTAATTCAATTTCCTTCTGTGTGTGTGTGTGTGTGTGTGTGTGTGTGTGTGTGTGTGTGAATCGTTGGGTCCTGAATAAGGCTTAGTTGATTTTGTAGGGAACAGCAGCAACCAGAAGGTTTGAGGCAGAATGGGTTCACTTCCCACTCCAGCTGCACCCCTTAGGAGGTACCCAATGGTTTAAATAACTTTAACAATACTTTAGTGACGTCTCTGTCTCCTGTCCTTCCAAATGCTCTGCCACCATCCTGCAGGCTCATGAGAGGCACACATGGCAATGTCAAAGGGACTAAGGCTGTCACCCTCGTCGCTGGCGTCAGGCACACAGAGTTCTTTTCAAGCAGTGACTGGAGACAAGACTGCTTAGTGATTCCCCCTTAGACACCGTCACTAAAGAGGATAATTCCAGCATCTTCCAGATGTTTAGCCTGCTTATAAAATGGGAGACAGTCAGTATCTCTAAACATTTAGCCTGTCCACGTTTCCTGAAAACCTCATCTCACCAGAGAGAGCTCTTCTCTCACATTCCACACACCGTTTAACAAGCGGCTATGTCACCAAGAAAACCTCATTCAAAAATCTGTAGGTCAAGGTGTGCAACACACATCTTGATAGAAAGCTTCTGGGTGCAGGTTTTCCTAGTAGAATGCCCGTTTGTTTAACTGCTGCAAAGTATACGTAGCATGCAATTAACTGTTTTAATCATTTATTACTGTACACTTCCATGGCATTGAATAAACTCAGTGTTATGTCACCATCACCACTGTCTGTTTCCAGAACTGTTTCCTCACCTCCAATAGAAGGTGGGAGCTGGACCCATTCACCGAGCCCCTCACCAGCTCCTGTTAACCTCTGTTCTACTTTCTGCCTCCATGAATTTGCCCATTCTCGGTTCCTCCCATATCTGGAATCATATACGGTATTTGTCCTTTTGTCTCCTGTTTATTTGAGTGGGCTAAATCATTAAGGTTCATCTGTGTTGTGCCATGTGTCAAAATTTCCTTCTTTTTAAAGACTGAATAATATTCCAGTATATGCCTGTACGACATTTTGGTTATTGATTCATCTGTGGGTGAACATTGGGGTTTTTCCACCTTTTGGTGATTATGAATAATGCTGCTGCCGTGTGTGTGTGTGTGTGTGTGTGTGTGTGTGCGTGTGTGTGCGTGTGTGTGCGTGTGTGTGTGTTTAATGCTCAAACTTCGTAGAAAGAGCATGTGTCAACAGAATATTTTTGGGGGGAGGGTGATATTTACACAGGAGACATATATACATTGCAAAAAATCAATGTAATACTTTTAACACAATAATTAATTGTGGTAAGTATTAAGTTGCTGGCCAGATACAGTAGGTAGAAAATTGGAATCAATAGCAAGATGTTGAGCTGCCGCCAGGCCTTGACAAGATGGGATGTGCTTCCCGGGGGCCGCTGGTGCAGTGTGGAGAAAGGCGCGCTGTGGCTCGCACAACTGTTTGCAGACCGCCGCATGAATAGTTTCCTGATGGAGCAGCAGCATTTTAAGGCTTTTACATCCTAACAAGAGCATTTGTCACTTGTGTACAGGTGTTTTATGTTTATGATGTCTTTGTTTCATTTTCGGGAATTGATTGGGAGGAGGGAGTTGACATAACATGTAATGCATTATAAGTTCTAATTATAACTTTAATTTATTATTTTAATTATGAATGTTCCTGTTTAAAAAATCATGAGGAACGGGTTCAGTGTTAGCTTCTTGGTACAGAACATTTTTGGGAATGAATTATTGAAATTACAAGGGAAGTGTTTGCCTTCCCAGGTGTGTTACAACACCGTGACACTTCTTACTTTGAAGAGGCGATGAAATATGAGTACTTGGTATGGAAGGAGGAAGACACTTACTCCCCCTTCCCCCACATTCTTGGAGCTGCCTAGAGAAGAGGATGCGTCACCCCTCCCAGGCTGTGGCTCTTTCTGGTGCTTACTGAGTTTCCACTTGTCTCCATTCTCCATGTCAGAACCACTGAAGGGACCAGCCCAGGCAGTAGGAGGAGGCTAATTGTTGACAGAAGTCTTGGCCTTTGCAAATGCTTATTAGACATTCACTGTGATTGGCCAGGGCATGCTGGGAAGATTAATGGGGCTTAGCCAATTTTATGTCCCAGTCTGTATGGAGATGTGCGGATGTGAGCCGAGAGACATGTCTTTTGCTTGCTTGCTGACTCACCTCCTCCAGGCCTGTGAAGAGCCGTAGTCCAGCCTTGGGCTCACACGCTTCCTTACTGTGCAGTCAGTTATTGCTGGTGAGAAAGGAGTCCACCGGTGCCGCCACGTCCAGTACTCAGCCGTGCAAACTCTCTCTGTGATCAATATCATGTGTGTGGCTTGTAGTGTTCGGGCCACAACATACCTATTTTCAATCCTGTCCTTCCTCCAATCTCATAGAAGAGGGTGAAACCAATCTTCCTGACCAGCCCCCTCCCCTCCCCTCCCCTCCCTCCCTCCCTCCTCAAAATGTCAATTGGATTAACATTTTGCAGTGTGGCTGACTCCACATCTGCTTACAGCACGTGGCTGGACTTTGGACTGCAGCAGACAGAACCTTTGTGGGGTCTGTGTATTTAATTTCTTTGCATGATCTCCATAGCAAATTTGCTCTGCTCTCAAGCCAGACTGCTGCGACTGCACCCTCAACCTGGGCATTCCGGAGGCCGGGCTGGGGCTGGACCTGGGGCACCTGCACCTCCCTGAGTCTAATCTAACACAGCTTCTGGAACTCAGAGGAGCTTCCAAAGCAGGGTCTGTGTGAGCTCTCATTTCAGCAGCAGCAGTGGCTCTGGACAAGTCCAGGAGAGGGAAGAAGGGAGGGAGGGAGGGAGGGAGGGAGGGAAGGAGGGATGCCAAGTGGGAGAACAAGCCAGATGGGACTGGGGAGAAGTGGGAGTAAGGGATTCCTGCCTCTTCCTGGCCTCGTTGGCTAGAGGGACCTACTATGCCAGATGGAGGTGGTCCCAAGGCTGACCTCCAACTCGATTGCCTTTGTAGGGAAGGTCTCAGGATTTCTTTCTACTCCTTTTGTCTTTTCTGTTTCTCTCTGTCTATTTGCCTTCTCACTGTCTCTCCTCTCCCCTCTCCCCAAAGGGGAAAAGGTATTTCTCCTTTTCTATCCTCCCTCCCTCTTTTCCCACTCTCCTTCCCTCCTGCCCCCCCTATCCAGTAAAAGGAATATGGAGTCTGTCTGAATTCCACCTCCTATGAACTGCTAGGTATGTGAAATTGGGTGCTAGTGTCTTTAGGGGTTAACTGGGGATGCAGGTACCTACACCTGGGGTTGTTAGAAGGACTAGGTAATAACAGTGATCACTAAAATGGTGATAGCTCTTCCATTTATATGGCTCTTAATGATTCTGCACGTGTACCCTCAATCCTTGGGACCACCCATGAGGCCAGACTGTTGTCCCCAACTTACAGAAGAGAAAAATTGAGGCCCGGAGAGGTCAACCAACTTGCTGAAAGTCACTTAGCGCTTACAGGGTGAAGTTAGTGTTTGCGCCCTGCCTGCCTGGCCCCACCATGACGGGGTTGCCTGGGGAAGCATCTGGTGCATAGGGCATTGAGGGACTAGCACTTACTAGCACTTACTCACTTACTATGGCGGCTGTTCTTTAACATGCCTTGTGAAAGATGCATGTTATAGGTTGTTAAATACAGTGGCACCTTGAGATATGAGTTTAATTCTAAGTTCTGTAACGAAGCTCGTAAGTTAGTCAACTCGTATATCAAACAAATTTCTCCCATTTAAAATAACTGAAATACATTTAATCTGTTCTAGCCCTGTGAAACATCCCCAAACCATCCTAAATTACGAAAAAAAGACGTTTTTAATTAAGAAACACATGTATACTTTACCAATGCATAACAAAATATATGAAATAAAATAAAAAAGTGTTCTTTAGTACTGTATTCTTACCTTGGAGACAGACGAGTGCGGCTAATGGAGGTGAATGGCGGAGGAGGAGGGAGGGAGGGAGGAAGGGATGCAGGCACTGTAGACATGTAAACTAAAACTGCACTTTCTTAACACTAAATGTAGACTAAAACTGCACTTTCTTTACTTTAAACAAAACTAAAACTGCACTTTCTTTACTTAAAATGAAACCACAAAAACTTAATCACAACTCGTATCTCGGAATTTCGCTTGGATCTTGAACAAAAATACGGAGCTTGTATCTTAAAAAAAATTGTATGTTGGTCTGTTAGTATTTCAAGGTACCACTGTAATTTAAATTTATGCATATCATTTTCCTCTCCATTCTAATTGTCCTTTCTTGTGTTTTTGTTTTTCTTTTCTTTACACTAACACTTGCCTCCTTTCTCTCAGGGATTTGGCCTCCCCTCCTTCCTTTCTTCTGGCCTTTTCTATATTTCAGATTCCCCCGTATGTAACTCCTCCTCTGCACCCATTTCTTTGATCTCTCCCTGAATCTCTTCCCAGCCCTCTGCTCATACTCACTCTGTTTTTCTCTTTCTTCCCTTGCCTGTCTCCTATCTCTCTGCCTTTATCTATCTTGATACTCTCCAAACCAAACCCCAGAACTACAGTGGGATTAAGTCATCTCCCTGACGCAAGAACCCTGTGTAGCTGGAACCTCCTGTTGCAGGTGGGCACCCGCTGAGGACGGAGTGCGGCTCCTGAGTGGTCCTCAGAAGTGCCCTGTGCTCCCTCCTGTGGGAGGGCACTCACCGAGCTGGCCGGGCTGATCACTGCCACAGGGCTGAGGCTGAGAATTTAATCTCCCCAAAGTCGGGGAAGTTCAGAGATGGAGTTTTCTCATTCCTCATAATTTAGACACACAGACTCTCTCTAAGGCAGTAAATCTGTCAGCCTGTACCGTCACACGCAGTTCTAAATACAGACATGGTAGGAAGAGAGATGGTTACTGTGGGAACTATAACTTTTAATTTACTGGCTTGGAGCTCTAACCCAGAGCTTGGTGCTTAATGTAGTGTTTTTACATTTGGATGTATGCTCAGGAAAGGCATAAAACCTTGCAAATCTTGGGCCAGTGTTAGGGAAAAAATCAATGAAGGGGAGGTTGGGGGGGGGGTGTTGAAAATGAGGGAGGTGGAATGAGGCCTTTAATATACCTTAACAATCGGAAGGAAGTAGATAAATCCTGGGGTCAGCGTGGGCGGCTTCCTGACCAGCAAGAGCACTTCCATCATCTTGCAGATGAGAAGAGCTACGTCCAGAGGGGGAGAGAAGGAGGCTGAGGGAGGGAGCACAACTTTGGGGACCAGAGGTCTGGGTTCAAAGCAATGCAGCTTGCATGGGATTTGGACCCCAAAAATCTGAGCTTAAAGCAGTGAACACTTGGGTACCACCTCCCACGTGCCTGGCACTGTTGTCTGAGTACCAGACAGGACTCCCTTGTTTAACCTTCTGCAGATCTTGTCGCTGCTTTGTAGGGGGACATTGTGGTAGAGAGGGGTCAGGGCTAGGATTTCATCCAGACAGTCTGGCTGTAGACTCCCTACACCTAACTTGCTACATTTTGCTACAAATAATCCTGACTTTACTTGCTAGCTGTGTTTTCTAGGCTAAGTTACCTAAGCTTTCTGAGCACTGATTTCCTCCCCTGTAAACCCAAGACAGTGATACCTTCCCCGTGTACCTGCGGTGACTCTTAGGAGAGAGCATGCCTATGGAAGTTCTCTGTAGGCGTGTTTGTTGTATGCCGTCCAGAGAGCAGTGGAGAGGGACGTTGTTCCAGGAGGAATAGGACACTGATTAGTATCAAGGTATTTTTACTGTCTAGGGGGGCGACACCCATGCTGGCATCGAGCCTGCCTGACAAATAGACCCTCTGCCTCCTCCGTCATCATCGTCATGCCCCTGTGCTCCTCTCCTGCTCCAGGCCTGCCTGCCCCACTTTCCCCAGCACAGCGCATGAGGTAAGGGAGACCTCAGCACCTGCTGAGGGGTAGGGGGCTGATGGTGGGGGGCTGGAACTGGGCACAGCTTCTGGTGGAGCTCCCCTCAGCAGAGTGGAATGGGATGCCTCCTCAAACATTCATTCAGCAATTATTTATTTTGCACCTACTGTGTGCCACTGATTGTTCTCAGCTCTGGGGATGCATTCATATCCTAATGAGGGCTAAGCTAGTCTTTGTCCTCATAAAACTTCCTTTCCTGAAACATCAATGGATAAGCAATAAATTCTATCAGCTGGCAATAAAAATACAATAAGCTAGGACTAGGTGAAGAGACAGAGCCTGGGGGGCTGGGTGGAGGGTGGAGTTTTAGGTCAGGGAAGATCTCTTTGAAGATGCCATATTGGAACAGAGGCCTGAGTGGAGCCAGGGGGTGGAGCCAAGCAGGGAAGGGTGGGCAGAGTACATACTCCATTTGGAGGGACCCATGAGTGTAACTACCCTAAGGTCAGGCTTTGATGTTCTGAGATTGATGTTCTTAAGGGACAGCAAGCCGGAAGCCATGAGAACAGAAGAGTGCGGCCCTTGCGCCCTTGCTGATGGTGTGGGCTCACAGATGCTAGCAAGATGATTGGGCGATAGGGCTTTATTCTATGTGCAGTAGGAAGCCAGTGATAGAAGGTTGCTAAATAAAAACACAGGATGGCCAGTTAAATTAGAATTGCAGATAAACCATGGATAACTATTTAGTATGGACATAACTGAGCATGCTCTATTGTTATTGCTAAACCTGGCAACTCTGCACTGATGGGCTCAGAGCAGAAGCCCACCTTGTGGAGTGTTGGCTGGAAGGATTTTTGTAGTCAAGGGATTGGGAAGGAGGCTTTTCACCCAAGACCTAGGTGGGGTTGGTCCGAGCCATGTGGTGAAGTGGTGGTGCTGAGAGGTGTTAGGATTCAGGATATATCGTGCCACCTGTGGGACTTGGTAATATATTGGATATACCAGGGAAAGAGGGAAGTCAAGCCAGGCTGCTCCTAAGTTCTAGTTTACAAGAGGAAACAATTGTTTCAGGGTTTGGTCCCCTGTAGACAAAGTACCCGCTGTATACCTGAGCTGTTGACAGGTTAAAGATTCAGGTGCCTGCAGGAAGAAGAGCAATTTGCACATTTTGGTACATAGGTGTTTACACACAGAATACTTATATGCAATCTGTATCACGAGATGGTTCAATATATACTGTTATATACAAGTGCATCGTATTTTGAGCACTTACTCTGTGCCGGACACGCTGTTACTGGCTCCCCACATCTGTCTCCTTTCAGGCGATTCTTCTGCAACTAGGTAGGGCTGTGCTGGGCTCATCCACATCTCCAGTCTGAGAATGCAGCGCACATGCTCCTAGCTTTGGTGTCCCCTGTAGCACTGTGGGCACGTGAGTAGCAGGCCTACACTCAGCCCTCAGCAGGGATATTGTTTAAATGAGGGACATCTTCCAAAGCTGTCCTGATCCTGAGTGACAGAATCAGAACCCAGTTCTGTTTCCACTGCTTTATACAGGGAATAAAATCCCCCCAGGAGGGGTTTGTTAAAAATGCACATTCCTGAGATCTATGCCTGGGATTCCAGTTCTGTCAGATCCAGCGTGCAGCCCAGGAACATGCATTTGGACACACTTCAAAGTTGATTACGATGCCATCAGTCCTATATTTGCCTTGAGAAGCAAAACGCTATGTGACTTTGCCTTCATTATACCAAACAGAAAGCCCCTGTTACCTCCAATGCCCTAGCAGGGCAGGCTTGGATGCCGTCATTTGGGTATTAGGGGTGTGATTTTGAATGCCATTGGATAGTAGGTGCTACTCATAACCCCTATTTCCATGAATGTCCACATGCTTTAATAGATGTCTCCAGGAAGACCTGCTTTCAAGGTTTCCTGCAGAATCACTTTGGGTGTCTTTTGCATGTTAATGCCCCCTCCATCTTCCCTAGGACCTAGGGTTTCCTGATCTTTCTCACTCTGCTCTTCACTCTTCTTCATTTATTTTTTTAATTTTTATTTGTTGATTTTACTAGGAGAAGAAGGGGGAGAGACAGAGAGAGACAGAAACATCAGTCTGTTCCTGTATGTGCTACAACCGGGGATTGAACCAGCAACCTCTACCTGGGAACGATGTTCTAACCAACCGACCTACCCGGCCAGGGCCACCTTCACTTTTCTTCTCAGCTCTAGGACCTGTGCCAGCTGTTCTCACACATAACTCGAGCCAGGGGCCCTCTCCCCTCTCCCTGTGAGTGTGTTTGAAGGACGGATTTATCTGGGCTCTGCTTTCGTCACATGCTCATGCCGAGGGAGCTCGGGGAAGTATATGGCACCTGTATGTCCTCACATGGAGGCCACGGGGAGCCTCAGCACACACCCTCCAGCAGCCTGAGGAGGTGAAGTGGAAAGTGCAGAGTCTTGGCTGAACAAGTGGAGAGGTTAGGGAAGAAGGGAGCTTTGAGGAGGCAAATGGGATTTATGTGGCATCCTAGGGGGGTGGTGGGGGTACAGGGGAGAGAAAGCAGCTTTAGGTAACGATTTCTCTCCTTCCTTAGCTACACTGGAGCTGGCTTGGCAACCTTGCTCTTCATCCCTGGCTGTACTAGTGAGGAAGTTATTATATACACAGTGACCTCCAATGAGCTAGGTCCTGAGGTTCCATAGTTCCTCATGGAGTCCCGTGTAGCCATTAACTGTTCCTAATTGTGCCACACCTTTGCTTATGGGCAATGCTCTACTCAGAAAGTCCACCAAACACCAGATGGGTCCTCAAAAAGCTCTCGAGGGGTCCTCTATGTGGCTTTCTCCTATATCAGTCTTGTTTCATGAGGGTAGGTTGTGCCCTGTGGGTGCCAGGGACAGGAAGGTATCAAACCCATGGACAGCCTATGGCCAGTCTCTTTACTGTGTTCTCATTAGCCTCAATCATTGTGTCCTGGTTCTCTGTGTACGTGCTGTCCTGGTGTCGGCGGTGGGAACCCGGGCAGACAAGGAGCAGGTGCCAGAGAGAGCGGGCACGCGGTACTCCTTCCCTGAACACATTCCACATTCTCTGCATATACCACCCGCAGTGATTTCTGATGCTGCTCACTTAAGGGCAGGCACATGGGGTACTAAATCTTGCTTCGTGTTCTATTAAAGAGCTTCTCACTATAAAACTGTTATGCTGTATCTCAAAATGGTTTACTTTCTGCACCTCCCCACCCTACGGGCTTGCGTGCAAAGGACAGCCTCTAGGCTAGGGTGGTCTCACTGCTATTCCATCCATTACTACCACTGCTAGTAATTCTGAGATGCTGCCATGCCTTAGCCTCTGCTGGGCCTTCCCTGCAGCAAACCCTCTTTTGTCTAGTACCTCTGGACCCACGCTCAGGCTTTTCTGCAAGGGCTGTTGAGAGGGTCCCTCCTACCCTGTAAAGTCAGTCTGCTGGGAAGAGAGGCAGGCATGGAAGATGGTTCATATTTCTTCTCTGCCATTTAGTATAAGGGTGGCTTGGGTACCTTGCCTACTCTGTCCCTCTGTTTTCTCCCCTCTAAAAATGAAGATAATAAGATAATAGCAGCACATGGCCCTGGCCAGTTAACTCAGTGGTAGATTGTTGGCCTGGTATGTAGAAGTCCCAGTTCGATTCCCAGTCAGGGCACAAAGGAGAAGCAACCATCTTCTTCTTCACCCCTCCCCTTCTCTTTCTTTCTCTCTCTCTTTCTTTCTCTTCTCTCTTTCTGCACCCATGGCATGATTTAGAGTGAGTTGGTCTCGGGCGCTGAGGATGGTTCCAATTGCCTTCACCTTAGGCACTAAAAAGAGTTCAGTTGCTGAGCAATGGAGCAATGGAGCAATGTCCCAGATGGGCAGAGCATCAACCCCTACTGGGCTTGATGGGTGGATCCCAGTTGGGGTGCATGCAGGATTCTGTCTCTGCCTCCCCTCCTCTCACTGAATAAAACAAACAAAAATAACAGCACATGTCTTATATTTACAGTATTATAGAGGTAAGAGAAATTAAAAATGCAAAGTGCCTGGCACAGCACTTGTTATATCGGGGGTTGTGATGTGCTGCCTGTTCTTACTTTGGTCATCATCATTGTTGTGTTACTCTTATGTAGTGGCGTGGAGCCAGGAAGCCTGGGTTTGAGCTTCCAGCTCTGCTTTCTGTCATCGCTGTCGCTTTGAGCTCAGGTTTGGCCTCGTGAGTCCCAGTGGAGTCAAACCACTGGTGTTTTGGTGTTTCTTAGGGTTTCAGTCACTCCATAGCAAGCACGCAGTGGTGCATGGCCCACAGGGGATCGCTCACCAGTGTGTCCTCACCATGCTTCTGCTGTGTGTGCCAGACTGTGCACCAGAGGCTGGAGAGCCAGCGGTTCACACACAAAGGTCTCTGGTTTTAAGCAGCCTGCTGTTTTCTGAGAGCACAGATGTGACCAAGGAGGGTTTCACTCTGAGACAGTTGCTGGGATGGGAGACTGCACAAGGGCAGCAGAACCAGCCTGAGAAGAGCTCACTTCTGCCTGTGGGTGTCAGAAGAGGATGTGTACAAGTGTTGAGGGGGACTTGAGAGTTGAGTAAGGAGGACCCAGTGACGGGGAGGACATGGGGTGCTCTGAAGAAGGATGAGGTGGCAGCAGGGGTTGGGGAGGGGCCAGGGCCTGATCGCAGGGCATTTGTTCCGTTTGTATCTCACAGGGCTAGGTTTTTAAAATTTGATAGCTTTCAATCCCTTTCCCAAGGTGCAGAATTTTCACAGACCCCTGTGTCAACATACATTATAATTATCATTTTTTTAAGTAAGAGGAGGGAAGAGAGAGAGACAGACTCCCACATGTGTGCCAACCAGGATCCACCTGGCAACCCCTGTCTGGGGCCGATGCTCAAATCAACTGAACTATCCTCAGTGCCTGAGGCTGGCACTCAGACCAATCGAGCCACCAGTCATGAGAAGGGAGAGAGGGAGGGGAAGAGAAGCAGATGGTCGCCTCTCACGTATGCCCTGACCGGGGATCAAACCCAGGACGTCCTAATGCTGGGCTGACACTCCATACACTTAGCCATCTGGCCAGGGCCAACTATTTCCATTACAATATTACTTACATATGTGCAACATGGTGCAACTTCTGTATAGAGGTAGTTCAAATAAGCTGTAATAAGAGAACAACAGATTTATGTAATCTTTCAAACAAAACTGCAAAATCAACAAAATGTTCAAGTCACCAACATGATCTTAGTGCACGGGTGATGCTGTGTCACTTTCCCAGCACGAATATGGGATGGATCTCTGTCGCATAGGATTTGGAATCCGTGTGCCACATTATGGCTTGTTTTTCCTTGCGACTTTGCTCTGTTCCCATCAGAGAACCCCAGGCCACTTTGCACCAGATGTATGGCCGTTGTATGTTATAACTGCATCATGCTTGTGTTCTCTCTTTCCCTGGGCACCTCTCATTGGCCCAGGACAGTTAAAATCGTGGGTACAACCTGGGGCAGGCATGACCAGACCCACAGGTGTGAAAATGAGCAGTGACACAGGGCACCGCCATAAGTGGCTGTCACATGTTCCGAACTGTGCTTCTCTAAAATGTTTAAAAATGATGATTGTCAAAGTAAAAACCCCAAATTAGCAAACAGTTTTAAGGAAGCCAGGGAACCCCACCCAAATTGCATTTGAGAAGTAGAAAAAGCAAAGAGTATTTGCTGGAAATCTACTTGACAGAATCACTCTCCCATAGAGTGAATGAATTATTATCATTGTACCAATTGTGCTAATTATGAATATTAAAGGAAATACTTATTACAGCAAAGGCTTGAATTGTGCTTACTGTATGCCAGACACCATTTAGATTTAGTCTTCACCACCCTCCCTTGCAGTGGGTAGGTATTATTATTATTCCATAACAGAGGAAGAAGATGAGGCACAGAAAGTTAAATCGTGGGCCAGGGGACACAAGGCTAATAAACAGCAGACCTGGGATTTGAACCTGGGCAGACTGGCCCTCGAGCCCCTACTCCTAACAACTACAGATGCCAATTGACTTTTCAACACCTCTTTTTTTTCCTCTTCTTTTTCCAAGTGAGAGGAGGGGAGATAGACTCCCACATGACCCCGACCAAGATCCACCCAGCAACTGCCATCTGGGGCCATGCTCGCAACTGAGCTATTTTTAGCACCTGTTCTGCAGAGGCTCCTGGAGCCATTCTCAGTGCCCAGGGCTCATGTGCTTGAACCAATTGAGCCATGGCTATGGGAGGAGAAGAGAAAGAGAGAGAAGGGGGAGGGGTGGAGAAGCAGACGGGCGCTTCTCTTGTGCCCTGACTGGAAATTGAACCCGGGACGTTTCACATACCAGTCAACGTTCTGCCACTGAGCCAGCCAGCCAGAGCCTCAGCTCCTCTTAACAGCGACCGACTCAAATAACTAATGACCCGTGCCCATTATTCTCTGCACGTGTTTAGGGGTTGACAATATGTTAAAATTTAATATTCAGAGTTCCGCTGCCCCAGCTAGTTGACCGTTGCAGATATAAATCTACCTTAAAGAGGTACAAGTACAAATGACGCAATTTGATTTTTAAGTGTTTTTTTTCCAGCAATATAAATAATGGAGTGTGTTGGAATTGGCAGGTATAGTACATTAAATTGAGTGCAATTAAAACACCGTGATATTTTTAAATTAACAAGGAAAGAAAAAATGGGTGGCGGAATGAAGAAATGAGAACCTGTCCTTGCGGCCGCCTCCAGCTGATAACCTGGTGGGTGACGGCAGAGGGTCTTAGTAACATTGGCGCTCTGGATGTCAAATGCGAGGAGTGTCGCCTTGAACACAAAGAGCACTTTGATTTCACTTCTGCGTACCAGGCAGATGACATTTCCAACAGCATCATCTTTTCAGTTCTTTTGAAAGCAGATGACAAGGGGGTATTCTGAGAAGACATCTGAGTTGGAATAATGGCTTGCCTTCTGGGCGATGTGTCAGTGAGACATCTGAGAGTCCGCGTTCTCTCTGCGAGACCCGAGAAGAATCTGCATCTTTCACATTCACGGGTGGGCTTTGCCCTTTCCAAAAGCCAAGAGTCTGTTCAGTGGGAACCAGGAGGCTGGCACAGCTGTTCAGATTGCTTTTCACGTCCCTCCCAAAGCCTGGATGTGGATGGCTGAGAGCCATTCTCAGCGGTCATTCCTGTAAAGCCCAATCGATACATGTTTGTTTGTCAGCAATCACCTTTGGCCTCGTACTTGGTTCTGGAGTTAGAAAGGTCCAGGCGAGTCCCCAGTGACTGATTTTGTTGTAAACACACCTGTACCTCTGAATTCACCTGGATGTGTTTCTCCTAGAAGTGGTTATCTCACTTACCTGTCTGCTTCCCAGCATTTAACACCCTTTACCAGTGTTCAGAGAAGCCGTGTAAATCCTATGTATTGAAACTGGGTGCACAGTTCATCGTTTTGAGTGGCCCCCTTGGGGACCGTGAACATCTTTAGACTTGAATATGCCATCCTCAGTTTGGAGTCTCTGTATATTGATTTTCTAGTACTGCCATTATAAAGCGCCACAAAGCGAGCAGCTCAAACAACGGAAATTTATCATCTTAACATTTCTGGGGGCCAGAAGTCCAGAATCCAGGTGTTGGTGGAGCCGTGCTCCTTATGTCCTCAGGTGCTAGGGAAGGACCTGTTCTAGGTCCCTCTCCAGCTTCTGGTAGTGTCTTGGCTTGTGACAGCATCACCTTAATCTTTCCATGGCATTCTCTTATGTGCATGGATCTTTCCAAATTTCCCATTTTGTAAGGATACCAGTCCTACTGGATTCAGGACCCATTCTGTGCTGGTATGTATGACCTCATCTTAAGTGATTGCATCTGCCACTACCCTGTTGTCAATTAACATCACATTCTGAGGTACCAGGCTTAGGACTTCAACATACAAATTTCGCAGGGACGCAGCTCATAAGTGCGTGAGCAGCTAGCGCAGAGGAAACCGAGTCAGGTATTCCCTGAGTGGACAGTGAATGCCTGAGGACTTTCTCTGGATCAGTAACTGTTTGAGACTCTAGAGATAAAACAGTGAGCAAAACAGGCTTCTTGATCTTAGGAAACATATTTTAATGAGGGGGGAATAGATACTAAAATATAAAATGTTAAGTAGTGTTATGTGCCATGAAGAAAAATAGGGAGGCAGATAACCAGGGATGCATGGTGTAAGAGGCTGAGCTAGAGGGGTCAAAGCAGGTGTCTTGGAGCTGGTGGCATTTGGGCCAGAATTGTACTGAGATGAGTAAGCTGTGGAGAGGTCCGCAGAACAAGAATTCTAGCATGTGGTAAACACTTCGTTGTTCGTTAATTTAATAGTGCATGTTTGAAGAGTCAGTTCAAGAAGGTATTTGGGGAAGGGGTTTATTCTTAAAACCACCCTGTGAGTATTTAAGAGTGAATTCTGGCAAATAAGGGATGGATAAGCACAATAGGGAAAAGCAGTTTGGTAGAATCGCAGAATCTGCTGTCGCATTTGATCTGAACGCCAGCCTGGAACAGTCTCAGGGGCTGTAGGACATGCTTTCACTGCTGGAATCTTAGACGCATGCAGCTTCAATGGAACCACATGCCCATTTGGATTCTCCTCTTTGCCCCTAGTGCAGATGTGAACCTCCTCTTCCCATGTCTCCAGGGGGCTCTGCATTCAGCCCTCTCTGGAGCCACCTCGTGGACGTGGGACTGAGTGGCTCCGTGTTAGATACCCTTCTCCGCTGACAGACAGGACAGGCGGCTCCAGACCTCGCTCATAGGCCCTGGGAATCCTTTACTACTCTGCTTTGTCTCCTTTCCCAGAATGCCTACGTATCCCTGTTTAAGTATTTTATGCCCCCAACCAGTGGCTCACAAGGCTGGCTGTGTGACGGAACCATCTAGATGCTTCTGTTGATGGCCCATTTCCAGATCCAAGTCCACCCTGCTGAATTGGATGGAGTTTGTGGGGCAAGGCCTGACAGATATCTTAATTTTATTTACAAAGCTCTTTAGATAATTCTGCTATTAAGAATCACTACCCTAGCCTGGCGTGTGGTGGCACAGTGGATAAAGCATCGACCTGGAATGAATGCTGAAGTCACAGGTTTGAAAGCCCGGGCTTGCCAGTCAAAGCACATAGGAGAAGAAAAGCAACTATGAGTTAATGCTTCCTGCTCCTCCCCCTACCTTTCTCTTTCTCTCTTCCCTCTTTCTAAAATCAATAAATTAAATCCTTTTTAAGAACCCACTACCCTAGCCTGACCTGTGGTGGCACAGTGGATAAAGCATCGACCTGGGCTCACTCTGTGTCTCCTCTCTAAAATGAATAAAAAACAACAACAACAACAAAAACCCACTACCCTAAAGGACTGATGCTGTTTCCCCAGGGGTCACCTCTTTCATTAGTGACTATCAAGAAAAAGGGTTAGATGGGGATGTCACTTCTAGTCCCATCACAACGTCTTGGCCATCACAAGGCAAAACTCTCAGATGTGCCTTTTCCTTGTGGTAATTGTGGAGGGTCTGTTCAGTGGCGTACTCGGCAAGGGACCATGGGGGTGGTGTCACATAACAGCCACAGTCTCCTCAGATCTCAGCTTGTCATTAAGAAGTGCTGAGAGATCTGGGTCAGCTAGGAGAAGCAGAGGAGAGGGCATGAGCAGGTTCTGGTGCTGGTGCCAAAAACAGAACTTGAGCAGAGACTTATCATCTCTTAAGGACCATTTGGACAGAGAAGTCAAAAAAGATAATGAGGTTTCCTACTTCGTATTGAAGATCGAAACCTTATATAAAGTGAAGAAATCTTGGCAATGTCAGTTTTTTCTCCTCCTCAAATGTCTTGTGTCCACATTTGGGTGATTATTTATACTGAGATTTTTATTTATTTATTTATTTATTTATTTATTTATTTATTTATTTATTTATTTAAGAGAGAGAGAGAGAGGCGGGGGGACAGACAAGAACAGACAGGAAGGGAGAGAGATGAGAAGCATCAACTCATAACTCATAGTTGTGGCACTTTAGTTGTTCATTGATTGCTTTCTCATAGGTACCTTGACTGGGGGACTCCAGCCAAGCCAGTAACCCCATGCTCAAGCCAGAGACTTGGAGATCTAGCCAGTGACCATGTGATCATGTCTATGATCTCACACTCAAGCTGGCGACATCAGGGTTTTGAACCTGGGTCCTCAGTGTCCCAGGCTGACACTCTGTCCACTGCGCCACCAATTGGTCAGGATATTTTTTAATATATTTTTTTAATGCAGATTCAGATACTTCGTTATATCCATTAGCAACCCCAATGAGAATTTGCTGTCAACTTCTTTAAGTCACGCTGGAAGCCCCAGCTTCGCTCTCACTCTGGTTCACTCTGACCTTTACTGGGCTGAAAAGCTGCACCCACAACTGAACAGTAACCCTTTACATAAAATAAGAACAGCCTTCCCCACAGTTGTATTTTTATAGTTTTGTACGTTGGCTTTTTCATCTATAAGGTTATTTTTATCACTCTCATTTGGCCTCCCTCCAAGTCCTCCAGATTGTCCCTGAATTGAGTAAACATATCCCACTTCCTTTAAGCACTTTTGTGATTTTCAGCCTGGCTTTGTGCTCCTCTGGTCCAACTGCTGTTTCTCCCAGGTTGTAGCGCCCTTTATTCTGATATTAGACGTGTGGACGTACCTGCCTGTCTGTCAGAGAACCAGCTTTTACTGTGGCTCCAGCATTTCTAACTGTGTCTGGCCCCACAGGCCTGCTCCACCCTTGACCATGGCTGAGTGGTCTAAGATAGCACCCACGGCACATGCCTAGTTCCCTGTGCTTGCTTGTGAACAGCTGGGTGCTCGCTCCCCAGAATTTGCGCAAAGAGAGGCTGATGACAAGCGATGTGTTTATAGCAGAAGGAGAGGATGGCATCAGGACAGCAGCAGCACTGTGGCCAATGGACTTGTTCACATGTCAACCAGCGAAGTGAATGTGGGCACCTGTGAGCATTTGGAGGAAAGCAGCTGGGAGGGAGGGAGAATGTGTCAGCCACCCAAGGAATGGGACATTCTCAGGCTCTGACAGAGAGAGAGAGATGGAGGGGAAGGAGGGAGAAGAAGATGGAGATAGGTATGGAGCGACAGCTGCCTTGGTTTCTAGTGGGTTTCTAGTTCCTACCAGACTCAGTTCTTTGTTCCTGTGCAGTTTCCCTGGGTGAATGGTGAACTGCCTTTTTTCCAGTTGGGCCAAATTTTTTAAGGGTTTTTTTTTTTAATTTTTATTTTATTCAATTTAGAGAGGAGACACAGAGTGAGAGAGAGAGAGAGAAAGAGAGAGAAAGGGGGGAGAAGCTGGAAGCTCAACTCCCATATGTGCCTTGACCAGACCAGTGCAGGGTTTTGAACTGGCGACCTCAGTGTTCCCAGGTCGACGCTTTATCCACTGCGCCACCACAGGTCAGGCCCAGTTGGGCCAAATTGAGTGTTTCTTTACCCCTAAAACATTTGAAGCTGTTGCATCTTGAGGACCATTTCCTTACCTTCCCCTGTTCTATCCCTATAGAGATTGTTTGTCCACCCTTAAGCAGTTAGTCACATGGCCTGGTGAAAAGCACCTGGACACTAAAAGCCATTTAGCTTTTCTCACACTCCCTTCTACTCCTGACTCTACCATTTGCAAACTGGGTAGCCCCATGCAAACTATTCAAAGTCTCAGCCTCAGTTCCTTCTTCTGTAAAATGGGGATAAATGACGTTTGCTTCACAGAGCTGTTTCATGAACACTAAAAAAAACTACTCTGGGAAACATTTTAATTACCCTGCTGGTGTGATATCCAAGGTCTTTATTATGGCCTTGAAGGATGTGAGAAGACTTATTCTTGACCTTCAAGGACAAGGGTTGGCAGATTATGGCCTGCAGGTGAAGTCTGGCTCACTGTGTTTCTGTAAATAAAACTTATTGGAACACAGCATTATTTATGTGTTGTCTATGGCTTCTTCTGAGTGACAGTGGCACAGTTGAGGAGTGTCAACAGGGTCCATGTGGCCCAGCAAGTCTAAAATATCTAGTATCAGGACCTTCAGAGGAAATGTTTTCTAACTCCTGTTCCAGGATCTTAGAGTCTTGAAGGAACATATCCTTCGATAATCATGCTGTATATTACTGCAGACTTTAGTTTTTAAGTTTTGTTGATCTTTAGTGTGCATTTTGGCTTTTCCCTTACTTGCGGGGTATGCTGTATGTAACCCTCAATTCTCTTTCACTGTCTTTATGAACCATTTTAGCTGGCTAGCTTTTTTTTGGGGCCTTTGAATCTATAACCATTTGATGTATAAGTCTAAACTGCTCTCTCATGTGCCAAGAACGGCATGTGGGCAGTGACATTTCTCAGAGGATATTCCCACCTGTAGCTGACTGCTCTCCTGGTTTCTTCCCCATGGTGTGGCCTCCGGGGGAAGTGCAGAGCTATGCCCTGATTCTCAGCAAGAACAGTGAGCGGTGAATCTGCACAAGCCACTTCTTAACGTGTTATGCCAAAATAACGTTTTGTATCCAAAATATCACCGTATAACCCTGGTCGGCAAACCGTGGCTCGCAAGCCACAGGCGGCTCTTTGACCCCTTGAGTGTGGCTTTTCCACAAAATACCACATGCAGGCGCTACCTCGGTAAGGAATGTACCTACCTATATAGTTTAAGTTTAAAAAATTTGGCTCTCAAAAGAAATTTCAATCGTTATACTGTTGATATTTGGCTCTGTTGACTAATGAGTTTGCTGACCACTGCCCTGCTATAACTTACACTGTTATAGCATCTTCGATGCATAAAAAGACAATAGAACTGTTCTCTAGAAGAAGAATTTAAATTGGCATTGAAAAAAACAAAGCCAAACAGCACCTCCAGACTTCACAAGGGCCGTGGTTTGGTGCTAATACCATGGATATGGAAGGCAGATCTCTGCCCAGGTCTCAGCCCTTTCGCTCACCAGCCCAGTGACTTTGGGCCAGTTGCTTACCTTCTTTTAGACTTGATTTACTGTCTTCTCAATTGGAGAGAATGCCTACTTCTGAGAGCTGTTGCAGGGTGTGGGGGGGTGTCTATTGAGACATTACATGTAAGAAATGAGTCATAAAATTCCTGTGGGGTGTGTGGGTGGTCTTGGATAGTTAAAGACACTTCGCATTTTGGCAAGTCCTTAAAAAGTAAGGTACCGTTTATACTAGAACTTCCTGGGATCAGAGAGCATCAGTTTGCCAAGGCCTTTGTGTCCCGCAGGGTCAGGCAGCCCCTTCCCCGACCCCTCTTTGGAGGTTAGTATGCTCCACCTCACTGGCCTTTGTGTTGTATTGTTTGTTTCCTTTCCGGTTTCCCAAGCCTACTGCCCTCTTTCTTACCTTAGCTCTCTAACTGTCCTTCTGTTTTGGATCTTCTACCTCTTCCATTTTTTGCTTGGTTAATTCTTCTTCATCCCTCCGTTCTTGGATCAGATCTTTCTCAAGCATACCCTTTCCAAACCAGTTCAAGTCAGGTTCTGCTCTTGTGTTAATTTGTTAAATGAAACAAAGAGATATGAATTCTTTGTGACCCTTAGCATAGAAATAAGATATCCCATTTGAGGACGCTGTGCTAAGTGAAATAAGCCAGTTGTAAAAAGACAGTTTGTACGATTCCACTTATATGAGGTTTGTGGAGTCATTAAAATCATGGAGACAGAAAATTGAATGGGGGTTTCCAGGGACTAGAGGGGAGGTGGAAGCAGGAATTGGTGTTGAACAGGGGCAGAGTTTGAGTTTTACAAGATGGAAATAATTCTAGAAACAGACTCTCTTGTGGGCCCTGACCAGGATGCACCCAGCAAGCCCTCTACAGGGTGATGCTCTGCCCATCTAGTGTTGCTACTCTGTTGCTCGGCAACCAAGCTATTTTAGTGCCTGAGGCGAAGCCATGGATCCACCCTCAGTACCCAGGGCCAATTCTTTTGAGCCAATTGATTCATGGCTGTAGGAGAGGAAGATAAAGAGAAAGAGAGAAGGGGAGGGGCGGAGAAGCATATGGGCGCTTCTCCTATCTGCCCTGACTGGGAATCAAACCTCGGACTTCCACATGCCAGATCAACGCTCTACCTCTGAGCCAACTGGCCAGGGTTTTATGTATATTTTAACACACACACACACACACACACAAAATCATTTTTAAAAAGAATGGATGCAAGTGTATCAATGGGAAGGCTATTGCAGCAATCCCAAGGAGAGACCAGCTGGGAGTTTGGAATGTGGACTTGCTGGTGGGGATGGAGAGAATGTGATGGACTTAAGAGGTGAGAGGGGAGGGGAAGTAGCCAGGGCTCCGTGGTGGGTACACTGTGGTGCAGTCCAGGAGTGAGGGAGAGTCCGTGGAGGGGAAACCGGTTCCCGGATCTCTTTACCAAGGCAGAGAATCTGATCACAACTCTCCCGGCACTTTATCCTGTCACACTTAGACCTAAACAATTAATTGGGAAAGGGGTTGTCGATGCCCTTCTGCTGAACTATAAATAGCACCCAAGACGAGACTGGATCTGCCTTTTTCACCAAGTGTCCCCAGCATCTGGCATACTGTCCTGCCCACCCTAGGTGCTTTGTAGGTGTTTGTGAAATGCTTTTTGCTCTATCAGATCTACCTTTCTGCTGACTGACTTGGTGCTCAGGCTCCTTTCTGGGGTTGAGGTTTGGGGATCAATAACTAATATCATTGCCTTCCACGTCTGAGATGAGGACAGATTGAGAGATGTAGGACTGGGAAGAAAGAGGTAAATCTGTTACGTTTTTGTTAAAACCATTTAGGGACTGACTGTGTCTCAGCCAGGTAGACTTATTTCCTCACCCAAATTAGACAGCCAGTCTTGACAGCTTAGCAAACATCGTTATGTCCCCTCCCCTGGGGATATGGGGCACATGCTCTCCACAGGCAGACAGCCCCCAGAAGAACAGGGCAGAGGGGCCATGCTGAGCATGCCCTGTTCCTTACCAATCAAAGATATTTGCTCCTCCTCCCTAGGAAGGAGTGAGTGACAGGGATGGGTGGGATGAGAGGTGGGGCTAGTTCCTCTAATTGGGTTCCTTGTGGACCCCTAAGGAGTAAGGTGGGAAGATTAATAAACATAAGATAGCTTTTCTTGCTGCAATTTTCATAGTTGGAAGATTTTTCTGGGGAGATCTTGAGCCCAAGTCCAGTTCTAAGACGATTTCTGCCCTGTCTGGATGAGATGGGCTCCAGGCCCCTCTGTGGTGCAGTCATTCTGGGCAGCCTTTGCCACATCTCTCTTTATTCTTCTCTTCAAGACTAGGGTGGGCATGTCGGGGTCTGGTTACCTAGCCCCCCACTGTTTTCTAACTCTTGGAACTGCTGAAAACGTTGGGTGATGTTGAAAGTCCAGCTTTAGATTGATGAAAGCTTTTCTAAGCCTGGTAAGAAACTTTTCTTAAGTATCCCGTTTCAAAAATACCTTCGTGTATAAAATGGTCTAGGAGCCCTGTCTTCATTATTCTTTATTTTATTGTAAAATATGTCACAGATGCAGACAAGAATAGTCAGCGCTCTTCGACATCTCAGATGACACTTCAGAGGAATGACAACAAAGGTTGTTTTTGCAGGCCAGCTGTAGCAAACACTCTTGAAGTTACACAGTTCAGATTTCGCAGACAGCCCTTTCACCTTGTGTCCAATAGTTGTTTTAGGGATTAGAGGACCAGAGGCTCCTAAGCTTTGGCAATAATATAGAATGAGGAAGGGACGCATGGACAGCCTGCCGTGTGAGGGGTTGGGGCTGGATTTCAGTTCACTGTGGGGGGACTAATTTTAGAATATGAAACACACATATAAGTGTGAGATGATAACCTTTGTAAAGCAGTTTACACTTCACGTCCAGCTTTTACTTGGGTTCCACAGATTAGGTGAAACGGCAAGCCATTCTGCAGAGACCTTAGAAGGGTTTTCATCAGCGCTGGTCTGGCTTTGGTCCTCACCCCTCGGTCTGGACACCATGTGCAGGACCCACATAACAGGTTGTGGCGTGCAGCTGTCCTGAGAGCCCAGTGAGAAAACTCCGGCGCATTGCCTGTCGTGCGACAGGGATGTTCAAAACTTTTGTGTGGCTCCCATGGGCCTCACAATGAAGGCCAAGTTTTTCAATGTGCTCTTACAAGCCCTTCTGGGACCTGCCTAGTCTGTCTTTCTGGCATCCCTGTCTCTGGGCCTCACCTTGCCCTCAGTGCCTTAGTCGTGTGACAGTATTTTACGTCCACTGTGACACCTCTGGTCTCTAAACCACAGATTCCCTCACTTTTCTCATTTCTTCAGGCACTTGTTATGTTAGTAATTTTTTTCACCCCTACCCACGGGCCAAATGAAATGCCTAATTATTCCGTTCATTCACATACTAACAATTTAGTAGCTGTGTAAAAAAAAATAACACACATAAGGGGAATTTTACTTCACTCTTCAATAACCAGCATTACTTATTCACGGGCTATGTTTACCTGTTGGGCACTGCACAGCTTCTCTCACCCTGGAGTCAGACCGGACACCCTTGCACATCGACTTTCCTGCAGTATATGGCCTGTCATACTAGCTAATGTTGAAACTGTGAGCAAGCTTGTGCAGGTAACTCGGGCAGTGCCTGGCAGGTACTGAGAACTGCTGTGCTTCTCTGGAAATCTGAAAATAACCCTGTGGTGCCCGGTGGGTTTCCTGGGGACCCGCTGGGGTGCCTTGGCATACAGTTTGGGAACCATGGTTTTAAACCTTGTCATACACTGTTTCCTCTGCTCAGTCCTGCTTCTTGCTGCTCATTGTCCAGCACTCAGCATGGACATGAGGACCCCTCTAAGGTGTTCCTGACTGCAAGGCTGAGTTTAGCAGGTGCCTCTGCCTGCTTCCTCAGCCCGTTGTCCTTAATCCTTCTATTTTATCTCTGCACCGCAGTTTCCTCTTTGTTTATCTTTCTCCCCACCGGGCTGTAAGTTGCTCCATGGAAAGGGACTGTCATATTGCAGATGCTTCATAAATGTAGGTTTGAGGGAATGAATGACTAACTAACTGGCTGGAGCTTTTATAGAATGAACTTGTGGACTAGCTGAAGTCAGAATGACGGTGCCAAACAGACAGGTTGACAGGCGCAGGGCTCTTCTCATTTGTTTGAGGATGTCTTTTGTAAGAGCCTGACCTTAGGGACATGCCTCATTTGTTGTTCCCCGGGACCTTATAGGCTCCCTGGCCGCATGCTGCAGACCTCCTCGGTTATAAGCACATGGCCTCATGAATTATAATACAAATGACAATGACAGTGGAGGTCATTTGAGTCCTTTTGCATTTACTCATGTTGTGAGACATTGACCCATATCCACGTCTCTTTGCTTCAGAAATTGTAGGTATAACTTGCTTCAAATGTGTTTGTTCTTTCCCTTAGAGGGACATATATTAAGCTGCCCGATGGCTCCAACTCCCGGCCTACTGTAACATTAGAGAAAATACAGTTGTGCTGCAGTGATTCAATCTAGAGGTGATGGTGGCTTGGGGACGGGGCACGGCTTTTATCAGAGGGAGCAGGACATGGGCTTCAGGCCCGAGCAGGTTGGAAAGGTCCCTCCAGGCTTCAGCCAGCAGATGGTGGTCATCCAGCCGCCTGCCCACTGCTCTCTGTGTATTCCTGGTATTTGTTCCTGCAACTAATGTAACATTCGAGAGCCTTCTAATGTGATGAATGTCAAGGAAGGAAGGTGGGCCTTTCTTCCAGCAGGCTAAAATAACTCTGTGGCATTTCAGAGCTCTGCAGACGTTGTTTTCCTTCAGTTCTGCCTTTATCCTCGTGATAGGAAGATGCTAATCTATCATCTGCCACAGGAGTCTGTTTTTACTACTAAATTACATAACATGGTGCAGGAACATTTGCTAATCGTACCAGTAATCCCAGTGAAGTCCTGAGTGTCTTCGCTTAAGAAGAATATTATGTCACATGTCTAGAAGATTCCTTGCCTTAGCTAGGCCGTTCTCATAGACGACTTCTTCTTTTTCTTCTCCTTTTCTTTTACTGCATTTTCCAAATAGCCCTATGAGATAGACAGAAAAGTGTTCCCTGTTAATTGAGGCTCAGCAGTGTGAAATTACTTGCCCAAGGTCAGCACAGCTGGCACCCCTTCTGTTTCCTCCTCTGTCTGGGCTCCGTGCTTCAAGGGGAGGCTTGCCTCGCTGCTGCTGCTGCTGTTGCTGCTGCTGCTGCTGCATGGGTTCTGAGGACTTCAGAAACACAGCCTGAGGCCCCGGGACTTGAGGTCTGCTGAAATGTTTCCTGGGGAAGGGGAAGGTCAGCTAAGGGGTCTGCATTGATGCATCAAGTCTCCTCTCCTGTGACCTTTCCTTATTTTAGAGGAAGACCTGTTTCCATGCACCCTCACTCATCTTTGAATATATAGACTACTTCAAAAGTTGTGCAAGCGGTAAGCAGCAAACTGTGCATAGAACCAATCTCAGAGAATCTGAACTAGGGAGAGGGAACCCTGTCTCTGGCCCTGCTCGTGCAGAGTGGGCACAGGGACCATCCCTGCTCTGCCTGCGTCACCTCAGTGTGAAAGATCGATGGACGAGCGCACCCACGGATGTTCCAGACTGACCGCCTCGTGGCCTAGTGATGTAAAGGAGTATTATTATTTTTTTTATCAGAATTCAGTGACCTCACAGGAGATCATTTTAGAACCAGCATCCATGGCTTATGGGAGAAATAGCTTAACTGACGTAATAACATAAATAATAAGAGTCTTTGCCAGGTCCTTATTGTACACCTAGTGTAGGAAGCTAGAAGCCTTCTGTGCATGAGCTCACTTATTTTTTCTTAGCAGTACCACAAAGTAAGTGATCAGTGTAAGATTCTTAACCCACCTCCATGGAAGAACACATCCATTAACCAAGCATCCCTTCATTTTTTCTGTTCAGAGCCCACTGCACATGGACACTCCTGGATGTTGGCCTACTTTCTAGACCTCTTTGGCCTTGTCCGGCCCATCACTTGAATTGTGTGCTTAGAAAAGTCTCTTTATTATATTGCCAAGCCTGTTATGGTATATCTTTATCATATTAAATAATTTAATTATTACATAAAGCAGTGAAATGTCACTATAGGAGGAAGTATTTCTTTAGAAGAAACCCTATGTTATATATTTTGGAACAATGACCTAAAGGCCAATTGCCATAAAAAAACAGCTGTCCAAAGTGAAATGTAAGCAAGACAACTAAAAAAAAAAAAAAAAAAATGGACAAAGGGTAAAACTATGAGAGAGATGCTGTATTCTGATTACTTTATATTTGTTTATTAAATTTTCCCTACATTTAAAAGACACCAAAGCTGAAAGTATTTGACAGATTTCTTTGCAGTTTAAGCAAGAAAGGCATTGTAGATTTTCACAGTGGGCTCGTTCTTATAGAAAAGGTCTTAGCTTATTGTCAAATGAATGCATATTTGCCAATTATAAATCAAAATAAATTCTTTGTGGAACTCACATACCCTTATGGTGCTATGTGTAAGAGGGTCCTGGCAGAATCGTTCCTCCCTTTTTGCAGATGGGGGCACTGAGGTTCCCCCAGACGACCCCACACTTCAGCAAGAATGTAGAGACCTAGAGTTAATAATTTACATTGTTGTTCTTTTTCTTTATCCTGTTGTCTGCTTCTGCCTTGAGAATGTCACGGGTATGATTTTAGACGGCTTATAAATTTAGACAGCCCTGCAGCTTCCTTCCTACAGCCAGGTCGTAGTGTCTACAGGCAGCACTGTTATTTTGAAGTCCCTGATTCTTAGCCATGCTAAGGCCAGTGTCCTCACTGTTCTCCTGGGAGTGGTGACTTCTCTCTGACTGGCATCCTTGCCTAGGAGAGGAGAGACATGCCAAACAACTCCTTCCTTCCTCCCAAGCCAAGATAAATGTCAAAACAGAGCTAAGCCATCAGGCACTTAGAATTTGAGGCTGTTTGCATTATCTTCTAACCCCTCCATGGCTGAGGCTTTGTCAATGACAGGTGCAGAGATTGAAAAGTGTCAGGAATATGTGAAGAGCATGGGAGCCCTTTTTTGGAGAAACTAATAACTGTTCCATCACCCAGTAAAACAAGCCAGGTGTGTGCCTGCGCGCGGGCCTAGGTGTGCCCCGCCGGTTAATCGCACTCTGTTAGAGACCGGTGTTGTGGTTGAAGGCGTCCTTCCTTGTCAGATCTGGAGAGAAAGGTCTCTTGTTTGAGCTCTGGATTTTGACGAACAGGGTATTTCGGGATGTGAGTTTATTTCTGTAGAATGGCCTGGCTTGATTAGTGTGGAGATGGACATGCAAAGCTGACTGGGGCCCCACCCCATCCAGATCTCAGGAGCTGCTCCCTCTGAAGTGCCCTCTCCCTCCCATTGTGGCTGGTGAGGGAAGTGTGCTTTGCAAATGCAAGAACAGGTTTTGCTTAATAATTATCAGCTGGAAATTCTATTGATGAGCAGCTGAAGCTCCTCATCAGAAGAGGAACTGAATTAACCATTCCTAGGCCCCCCCCCGCCCCCAGGTGTTGTGGGCTTCTGCCCCATCTCTGAACACTGTGGTGACTGCAGACAAGGACCTCTTATTCCCCCCAGTTTTCACTTCTCCACTTCTATGGGACCACAGTCTGGCAGCTGAGTCTTCCTGACCCATTAGTACCTTTTGTGTATGCCTGTCCTCACCTCCTTTCTGTTGTATAGGCTACAGAACAGATCCACCTGTGTGTGTGCTCCAGGGCGGATTGCTTACAGCTAGCTCCTCACACTCCCTGCGGTAGATCACCTCCTTAGGCACCTGACAGCATCCTTTTAAAAGGACACAGGACACCTCCAAGGTAGGATACCCAGGATGTCCAGATGAAGATGTCGAGAGACTTTTTCCTTTCTGCGTCTCCATTCCTTTCCTTCTGTGTGTACGCACTTGCTCTGTGGGAGGGCTGATGGTCGATTTGGGCTGCTCTGTCAGTATTGCGTGCTCCAGTGGTGCCTTCGAGTTCGGTGGGATTTCAGAAGTGGTATTATTCAGATGCTCTTAGTATTTATCTGTCTGCAGGAAGTTCCTTACTTTCTTGATTCTTGTTGAAACTGCTCTGTTTCTGGTCTCTCTTGTAAGTGTGTCCCCTGCTTGTCACATGGGAGTGCCACCTTTATTTCCTGGAAAGAGCTGTTTCGAGTCAGAAGGCAGAATGGAAACAGGATTTGGTAGGTGGGAAGGGAGGGTGATCAGTTTACCCTGCTCCTTCTACTTTTTTTAGAGGAAGTCTTGGCAGGTTACTTAAGCTCAATGAGTCTCTATTCTTCTTTTCAAAATGGGGGCAACAAAATCTACCTCAGAATATTGGGAGTTCGATCATGTATGAGACTCAGCCAGACTGGGTGGTCAGTAAGGGAACCATAATGATGATCCTCATTTGAGACCCAATTTCTACCAATGGGCTGGGCTATTCCAGTAATTGCTTGTATTCATTGGTTTAGTCCAGGGGTCCCCAAACTATGGCCCGCGGGCCGCATCCGGCCCCCGCCACACTTCTGGAAGGGGCACCTCTTTCATTGGTGGTCAGTGAATTTTGACTGTTTTTTACTTTAAAATAAGATACGTGCAGTGTGCATAGGGATTTGTTCATAGTTTTTTTATAGTCTGGCCCTCCAACGGTCTGAGAGACAGTGAACTGGCCCCCTGTGTAAAAAGTTTGGGGACCCCTGGTTTAGTCATTCAAGGCATTCATTGAGTGCCTACTGTGTACTTGGTTCTGGGCCTAGAGATACAATGGTGGATGAGACAGACACCAAAGAGCCATCTCAATATTGAGCTTGGAGATAGGCAGACAAGAAGGTGGGGGTGAGGGGAGCAGGGGTAGTACTGTGACAAGTGCAATGGAGAAGAACAGCCAGGGGAAGGAGTGAGAGAAAGCCCAGGCTGGAGGGTGGGCAGGGATGGGGCTGTTCAGGCTGGTGTGTAGATTCTTCTCTGAGGATTGGTGGTGTTTCAGTAGATTCCCTAACTAAGAGGGTAGAAGCCAACAGCAAGTGCCCAGGTTTATGGCCAGTAGTTGCAGCCATCATGGCCACACACATGCAGGTTCTCATTAGATTTGGGCAGATGGTAAAGAAACAGTGGAGCCAAAAAATGGTGGGCCATTCCTTTATTCAAGACGCATACTGGCCAACGAGCAAACACACACAGGGCTCCCAAAGTCACTTATATATTCTCTGGTTCCATCCCAGGAGAATCTTCTCTATATTTTCCTAGAATCAAAGGCCCCACCAGTCTCAGTCACCTCTGGTTCCCCATCTGCACACCCTCTCCCTTCTCCTCTCTCCACAAACTGGCTTCTCCTTCAGCACCCTGCTATCTTGGCTCCTCCTTCAGCACTCTGCATCCTCTCTGCTCTCACTCTGCTATCATGGCTTCTTCATCCTTCTCCTCCTCCTTCTTTTTAAAAGTTATTGTTAAACCCCTCCTCCAGCAAATATTAGCATAACAATGGCCCTTCCCAAGCAGGAAGATAATTAGCAATTTCACAGACCAGCGCCATTTTTAACAATAAAAGTGAGCAAACTCAAATAACAGAAATTTCACAAACTTATTTGCCCAACAGGAGGCCCCGAGGTGGGAGAGGTCTTGGCATATATCAAAAACCATCTGCGAGGCCAGTGTGGTGGGCACAGGGGGACGGGAGGATCGTGGTAAGGTCAGAAAGATCACTGGGGTTAAGGTTTTCTGGAGCCTTGTAATCCACTGTAAGATATTCTGGTTGTACACCTGATGCAGTTTGAGCAGAATAGTGATGGGATCTGATACCCATTTTTAAATGTCATCTGGCTGCTGAGTGGACGGAGACTGTCTGAACGAGGGTATCTGAGTAGGTGGGAACTGTGCGAGCCCAGGTGAGCAGTGGTGGGGGCTGAGGCTGGAGAGAGGGTGGAAGGAATTGGTATTTGGGATGTACTTGGCAGGTAGGTAGAGCCGGCGTTCAAATAAATTGCTAATGCAGTGTATGTGAACATGAGAGAAGAAATTCAGGAATGAGCCCAGTGTTTCCAGACTGTGCCATGGGAACAACAGAGACCACATTTGCTGAAAGAGGGAGCAGAAGGTTTTGGAGGCAGGAACCCAGGGTTCTTCTTTGGATGTGAGGGCAACAAGTAACTGCTGAGTCATCATCTCTTTCCACAGTGGGGTAGGCACATCAGTATGCCCCTTCCTGATTGACATTGTGTGAAACCCTTGGGAAGCAAGAGTGATTCAGGATGGCCCCTGCCTCCACAGTATAGTGTCTGCCCTGAACAGGAGTTGAGGGAGCAGATAGGCATGGTATGAATGAAGCAGGATGCATAAACAGCTACGAGGAATGCAGTGAGTCACTTCCTTACATCCATGCTGTAGGAGGTTGCAGGGAGTCCTGTGACGGGAAGGAGTGGAGTAGGCAGCTCAGGGCGAGCAGAATAGAGGAGGGCTCCTACAGGGGATTTTGCAGGGAGCTGTCACAGAGTCGATGGTAATTCCCCAGGTGACAGTGCCTACAAAGGACATACACGGATACTTATCGCTTATTCCTATTGCTGGTCATGCCACCCGGGATCTTCATAGAGGGCTCATTACATGTGGGGGCTTTGGAAATCTTGGTTGATGAAGATCACTGGTTCCCTGGGGGACTCTTCTGGACCAGGAGGCGGAGTCGTGAAGGGCAGGAGCTTTCAACAGAAAGTCCAGAAAGTCCGACAAGACTAGAACCAGGGATTCCCCTTGACAGTGCAGCTTCATCCTGCCCATCCTGACACGGCCTCTGAGGCCAGCCCCCTCACAACGACCTCGGTGGGCCTCTGTCCTGCATGGGGACAGTAATTGGGACCTTGTACTTGGGGCCCCCCATCCAGGCATCTCTTGTATCCTTTGTTTCTGTCTGTGCTCCCTGCACCCAGCCCATGCCAAATCTCAGCTTGCCCAGAAAACCCTGGCTTTGCCTCAGTGGAGTCACTGTTAATGGGCCTTAATTTTATTCTTCTTGCTTCCATGATTATTGTTGGAAGCCCCTTATTAAAAAAAAAATACCATCTTCCCAGGAGGAAGAAGTAGAAGAAAATAACTGTCAAAAGTGGAGACAATAGGTTTTGCTTAATAGGCATTAGCACGGTATTTCCCCCCAAATATCTATCTTGCTGTTGGTAGCGGCTTATCTTTGCTAAGTGCCCATCCTGATAAAGCCTCGTTTCCATCAAGCCCATCAAGCCGAGCTCCTGATTAAATCTCCTCTCCCTTCCTCCTCCCAAATCTGCCCCCATAAAACTTCATTCTTCATTTCTGATCTGCCCCAAAGGGATAGTTTGGATTTGTTGGGAAAGGGTGAAGAAAGGATTGATAAGGGTTTTTATTTTCTTCTTTTTATCCCCCCTTGTTTTAATCCCCCCTTGTTTTAATGTAGATACTGATGGGAATTGGAGTATAACTGTCAGTCAAACCGATAAAGGGGGTTGGAGCCTGGGAAGCGGGACCAGGAGAGAAAAGGAGGGCCGTCATTTTTAGGCGAGGAATTGCTCGGGCAAGCTGCTACGTGTTTTCTCTTGTTTTTAATTTGCAATTGAGCCGAGGATGATAACATTGATTTAGGTGACTTGGCAGTTTGTAGGAAAGGGCTGCTGTGGAAGGGATCAGCCACACTGACAAAAATACACCCTTCCTCTTCTCTTTGAAATGGGCTAGACTGTTCTTGACAGCAGCCATGTGTGCTTCTGGTTGGCTCCTCAGCCTTTGCTCACTTCAGCCAATACGAATGAACAGCCCGGTTTGCCTTTGATGGCTGACTTTTTCTACCAGTCTCCCTTCCAGCTCCTTCCTTTTGGTAACTCATCAGGTCGAACTGTGTCATGAACACCGCAGGCCAGAGTTGGGTGCTCCTATGGAGAGGTGTGGGCGAAGGGTGGTGGCTTTGTCTCAGAGCCAGTTGACTGTAGGGGAGAAGGAGGTTTGTCAGAGGGCACAGAAAATAGGATGCACATCAAGTCAGTTCTCATGACGGGGGCAAAGGTTCTTTTTTCTCTCTGTTCATCCTCACTGTCTGTGCAGTCCAGGAGAGCCCTTTGCTCAGGTTTGGCACGTGTATAATTTCAGGTGCCTGGCTGCCCAGTCACTATCACTGATTTACAGGTTGAAGAACACTCTGTCAGACGTCTTCAAATATTTTATAAAAACGGCCCGCTTTTGCAGTGCTGGTCAACCTGGTCTATACCTCCCACTAGTAGGCGTTCCAGTTTTCATGATGGGCAGTAGTGGACCAACCAAACGGCACCGCGATTGGCCCA
This sequence comes from Rhynchonycteris naso, assembly GCA_037038555.1. Classification (NCBI taxonomy): domain Eukaryota; kingdom Metazoa; phylum Chordata; class Mammalia; order Chiroptera; family Emballonuridae; genus Rhynchonycteris; species Rhynchonycteris naso. Next base: position 78,465,815 of record CM073000.1, read on the forward strand.
CCATGAAAGCTGGAACGCCCAATAGTGGGCAGTAGGGACCATGTAGACCAGTACTGCAAAAGTGGGCCGTTTTTATAAAAAGTTTGAAGACGTTTGCTAGATGTCTAGTCATGTCTTGCATTCAGCTTTCCTCTTACAGTCCCAGGGAAGAGAAGAATATCAGAACCAGAGGGTGCTGTTGGGACGCCCCCTCTGTCCCTCCAGGAGAACAAGGCATCATCGGTTGTATCTGTTGGAGTTAAAAGCACTCTCATGATGTAAGGCATGCATTCCTTTGGATCTTTTTTGTGAGTCCCTTACTCTCTCCCATAGATCTGAGTTTCATTCTCATATTCCACCCTGAGATAACATGATCTGGATGCACCTGGGAGGGTAACGGAGCAGGAATGGGTGGTTCTGGGTGTGCGGCTTTGTCTGGAGTCCCGAAACAGCAGCTGGGAGCCATCGAAGTCTTTCATTCCTCTGTGATCTGAACTGGGTTTTTGTCAATACTCCCCATTAAATAAAAAAATCACCAGAACCCCTTTTTGGTAAATGAATATGGTCATCCAGAATGACAGTGTTGTGGTTTATGGCAAGTATGAATTTACCTATTTAGAATTGGATAGTTTTCAACATCCTCTGTGCGACAAATGTGAAATAGACCTTAAAACAGGATTGTCCCGTGTCGCTCTCTTGATTTGAATAAGGAAAAAAGTAAGACCTTATTCAAAAAATTTTACTGTAAAATATGATTCTTGCTAGAATGTGTAAATATGATTTACCACTCTTGGAACATACTATTGGGATTTTAGAAGGGCTCTGAATATTTCATATAAAATTACACACATTGCTAACATTAAAAAAAAATAGAGCAGTGGAAACATACTTATGATCTTGAGTGCTGCCAAAGAGACTTAAGAAGAAATGCTAGAATATTCCTGGGTCTGATTCTACATAGTCAAGGGCTAAATTGATTACCTGGATGAGCATGCCCAGTTCATGCTTTCCAAAGGTTACAAATTATTGTTCTTGTTTTGCTTTTAGTTTTGATGACTCTACCAATGAAGAGTATTATGCCCAATTGTTGCATGTGTATGAAATATGGCGTGAGATACCATGAATGGGGAAACGCTTTCACAAGCTTAATCAGTGGAGACCAACAAGGAGATGGGTGGTTATACCAAAAGTGGTCGACTTTATTGAGCTAACAATTGGAATGTGGATTTATTGTGTTCTCACACACTGGTTGATTCTCCAGATTTGGAGGGAATATATCTACTCAAGGTTTCTGGGAGACATTGGATTGTTCTTGTTACAAACCAATAGTTGTTTACTAAACTGCCTGGTGATCTCAGGTAAGAACTTGGCTCACTGTCAAGTTAGTCAATTATATAAAAAATGGAGCACCATATATGTTACTTTCTGCCTTGGTTGGTGATGATTTGAATGCTACTGACCAGAGTCCTTCTGCCCATGCTTAGACTCCTTGGATATGAAAAAGAAATAAGGTTGGCTAGATTTTGAAGCAGGAAGACTTAGTTACTGTATCGTGAGGACAGTAGTTCAAAGACCAACTGCCTCCAACTTTCAGAACTTAGAATATTTAGTAAAAAAAAAAATCATTGGAAGCTTTGACATCATTGAATTTCAAGTTTCAAGGGGCAAAAACTGACATCACTGCTCATTAGGGTACATTTCAGCACTTGTAGCCAAAGCCCAGCCACAGATACGGCAAATTGATGCTAAAAATGTCTTCATTTCCTTGTCTTAATGAAGCTCTTTAAAATGAGGTTCTGGAAAATAATTTCACGGAGGAGAAATGTCCAATTGCATTTAGCCTGTTACAGGGAACGAACTTCGGCTTGTTTCCCAGGCCTCTGGTTGCAGATTCTTTTGCGAAGCTTGTGAGGAACTCTTTTTCTTACTGTTGTTCCATCTTTGCCAGAAGATCTCCTCCAAGGTCTTCGCTGGAACTCGAGGTTGTTTTGGATGCCAAAGAGAACTTCCAGAAAATCACTACGGGGGAGTTTGGGGATGCAGCATTCTATGTTTATCCCGTAACAACTGAGCAGCCATTGTGCGCCATCACCACGGTTCCCTCCCCCCTGCAACTCTGGCTCCGCAATTCTGGACCATAGGAAAATGGCTGAGCGGCAGCCTGTGTCTTACTCTGACTTGTCAGCTGCTCAGAAGTAGGGATACAGCTTGTCACATGAACATCCAGAGCTCAAAGGTTAAAAAACAATTTTTTTTTAACACGAGAGTTTGAAGATTAAACGAAGTTTTCTAAATTTTTCTAAAATAATTTTGGCTACAGTGATTATTTTGCAATTTCAAAGAGCATCAAAGGAGAATGCTTTTATGTGAAATAAAAGGAGGGCTGTGTGTTTAAAAATATATTGCAAAATACTTACTTGATGAACACAGCTTAACGTGGAAGGGGAGAAATTGGAGAAATCGTTGGATCAAAGTGACCTATTGGAAGCTGGAGGGGTCTGGCAGCTGAAGTAGTAGGCCCTGCTTTGAACAGAGTTCTTGTCCTGAGAGGAGAGGGATTAACAGGATCAAAACAGCCCCCAGCTCGTAGGAGCTAGAATACAGGGCAGCATACATTCTGGGAAATCAAATAGGTCCTGGGTTACTCAGGAGGATCTGTCTGTTCCTGGGATCTGAGGTGTACTGGAACTGGAATTCAATGTGACAATGATGAGACCTCCTTTGCATTTAAACTAGTTCCTTAAATTTGCCTTAAGAAGCCACCAGATGTGTTTGCAAAGGGGGTTTAGCTGTCTCAGCCGGAGGATTGGGGGAAATGCCTGAGCCAGTGTTTCTCAACCTTGACTACATATGAGACTCTCATAAGAGTGGATACCTCTACAAATGCTGATAAAATGTTTCCAGGGATATATAATGGTAGCCAAGGACTGAGAGCCATTGGCGTAAAGGGCCAGGGATGAAGCTGTAGCAACAACAGCAAGTCAGATTTGAATTGTTTGGAGTGGGATGAATAGGAGACATTCAGGTTAGAGGCAATAAGAACAATGGTTGTAGAGCCAGTGAACCTGGGTTCAGGACTCTTCCTCTGCCATATGTTGTTGGGATGGCATTGACCAAGTTCAATCCTGTGTCTCTTTTTCTTTCTCTCTTATTTGTCAGGTAGGGAGGAGAAGACTTACTTCATTGAAGTGTTGTATAAACTAAAATGAGTTGATACATAGCCCCCAGGTACTCGGTAGACACTAAGTGTTAGTCAAATTTGGTAGATGACCTTGATAGATAGAGTTGCTTGTGTGCGTTGTCAAAGTGCAGAATGTGGGGGGAATAGGATCATCGCTTAGAGTATTAGCCCTGACACCTGTGACTGAGGCTGGCAGGAGCAGGGTACGACTTGAGGTGGGGAGACTAAGCAAGAAGACCGATGTTCTAGGACAGGGGTCCCCAAACTAGCCTGCAGGCCGAGTCCAGCCTGGCACTTGTTTTTATAAATGAAGCTTCACTAGGACAGAACCATGCCCATGTGTCATGATTTTCTGGGGCTGCTTTTGTGCCACAATGGCAGCGTCCAGGACCAGCATCAGAGACTACATGGCCTACAGAGCAGAACGCATTTACTCTCTGGGTGTAGAAAAAGTTTGATGACCCCTGTTTTAGGATAAGATTAAAAGGCTTGGTTTGGTATGGTGCTTTGAAATAGGACGAGAGAAGCAAGTTCTTCAAACATCAGGAAGGAGGAATTGGCAGGCTCTGGTGGCAGCTTGTACGTGGGGGGATTTTGCCATGTAAAGGTTAAGGAATGCAGTGTCTCTATCACAGGTAGAGTGATGCAGGGACAGCCTTCCTGTAGTCTGGGCATGGTGTCCAGGATCTTGGTGTCCTTAACCAGAATGACCCCTGTACATCTAGATTCTGTTGCCACCGGCAGAGGCTGGAATGAGCTCCCTACATGGGTGGCCCCAGGGCTGGGAGGTCCTCTCGGGTCCTGGCCCTGCCTCTCTCTTCATGAAGGGTGGACATCACACAGCGCTAACCACCAGCACTCAGATCCAGACATGCAGTGTACAGAGCTTGACTCAGACTGCCACTTAGGACATTCTGGGTGGCACGTCCCTCCTCTCTGTCACCAACCATACTGCAAGGAGGTTGATTTTCAATTTACCTTTTTTGTTCTGCATCTTAGATGTTTTGATTGTTAATTCAGAGTATTCATCTTGAGCAGATTCAGAGAGTCAAGCCTGATGATAAATTTATGTTTGTGGAGAAATTTTGGAGGGAGGAGGAAGATGTGTACTATGATTTTGAATAATGCCTTGTTGAGACATTTTAATCCCAGCATGGGCTAAACTGCAGATCAACACAGATAGGCATTATGTGACAGAGGTGCACCGTGTGTACAAACAGACTGTGTATATGTAAAAAAAATAGACACCTGGAGGACAGGTAAAGGAGAAGCAAGGACAAAAGGGGCTCAAAAATGAGGGGTCCCATTTGCTCTTGTTTTAATGTGTGCTGTGTGGGCTGGCGCGGGCCAGGAGGGGAGATACGATTCAGCCTGATGCATGCAGGCATACTTGTCAGTGTCCCCCAGTTTACATATGGGGACACTGAGTCACAGAGAGGTTAAGCGCTTTGCCTAAGTGCATTTATTAGTAAGTGGCCAAACCATAATTTAGACTCAGCTTTTACTTGCTTTAAATCTCAGACTCTTATGACTCAACTTGTTTGGTTTGTTTCTCTTGGTTATCTGTCCCTCTTTTCACAGCATTAAATATGATGAGGTCATTTTAGTTTAAGGTTTGCTAGATCTATTTCTTCATGCCATTTTCCTAATAAAAGTTCTAGATGCCAATCTTTCCCTTCATTCCCTATTCAAGTGCTTTAATAAGTGCACCGGGCCCTGGGGATAAAGAGAGCCCAGATACTGGGTTGTGGCATTCAAAATATGATCTTTTGACTGTCGTTTGTCCCTGTGTTAGGCAGAGTTCTCCAGACCAATGGGGTTTGTGTGTGTCTGTGTGTGTGCACATAGAGCAATTTATTATAAATAATTGGTTCAGTTGGTTACGGAGATAGTCAAGTCTGCAGGGTGAGTCGGCCACTGGAGACCCAGGGAAGCCAATGGTGTAGTTCTAGCAAGCTTCAGACCCAGGAAGAACTAGTGTTTTAGTTCAAGTCCAAAGGCAGGAAAAACAAACAAACAAAAATAATGCCCCAGTTTGAAAGCTGTGAAGCAGGAGTAATTTTCTCTTCCATAGGTCAGGGTCAGACTTTTTGTTCTATTCAGACCTTCCGCTGATTGGATGAGGCCCACCCACATTAGGGAGGGCAGTCTGCTTTATTCAGTCTATGGATTCAAATGTTAATCTCCTCCAGAAACACTCAGAATAATGTTTGACCACTTATCTGAGCATCCCACAGCTCAGACAAGGCGACACATAAGATGAACGATCACAGTTCCCAAACTGTTACTGGTCTGTAACAAGATGAGGATGGAAGTTGTAAGTACATGTTTAGAAACTTCTAAGAGCAATTGGACATACATCAAGCATGCAATCAGGTGACCTGTCTTGATGAACAGAGTATAGACAAATTTGTTGAATTCAAGTGATATATTGCACATGGGGCAAGCTAGGTACTAGGCAAGTATATTAGGACCAAATTTTTATCCAGGATAAATTGGAAGGGGTGCACTTTGTTCACCACTGATTGAGAGATACTGCTATAAGCCCAGTTGTTTTCATAGGTCCCAAATGCCACGTGATGGGCTTTATAGTGATGGTCTGTGCACAGAGCAGGGGTGAGTGCTCTGGGAGAGACCACAGCCCTTGAGACTTCCCAGAGAAGTACAGAACATATCTAAGGGGCCGGCCTCTCTCTTCCCTAACGCTCCCACCTCCCCACTCTCCGAGGGTTTAGGGAAGCCGTAACAAAGAGATCCGGAGGCCGAGAAACAAGGAGTCCAGGAACAAAAGCAAGAGTCAAGCTAGATAAACGCAGAAGGAGCCATGCACTTGGCGGAGCAACAGGCCCCACTTGTGTGAACTCCTGGCCATGCAGCGTTGTGTCGGTCAGCTGGGGTGGAGACGCAGGGTCCGTCTGCACAGTGGCGGTTAGAGCCGAGAGAGGCCTGGAACACACCTCCACCGCATTCCCTTTCGGAATCAGAAACCACCTGCGGATGAGAAAGGGGTCAGCTCGAGATCATGTAAAACAAACACACAAATCAGAAAGCATAATTTGCCGTTTATGAAGCACAGTGTATGTGCCAGGCACTGCGTGCCGCCTTTTCCAATGAGACTTCCCCTCTTTGAGGCCTGGCATTTACCGTTTTGTGTGTCTTCATTAGTGATGCATCTATAGAGCTTTAAAGTGCAGGAAGTCTTTTGAGAGCAAAGTTTGGTTAAAGGCACTTAGGATGCTGATAGTATCGCCCCTCCAGTATCCCTGGAATTGTAATTGCTTAGGGAATGCATAATTATCCTTCATTTAAAAGCAGATAATCAAAGAGTTAAAATTTAATTTCTCAGAAACATATAAAATGTGGGGCTTTCTGAAGAGGAGTGTGTGTGTGTGGGGGGGGGGGGTAATGAGACCTCCATGGGAAACCTGCCTGATTCCACAGTGCCCTGAATGAACTTTGACCTGCTTAAGGCTGAAGACAAGAGAGTTCAGAGATGTCACATGTCCAACTCAGCCATGGTTTGTGGACTGCTTGCTCCCATATGCCACTCAGAACAGCCCTATGTTCAGAAAATTTACAACCTTAAACATTACCAACTCAACTTAACCTGTGATACCACTCACCCTCACTAGGAAGGACTTGGGAGAAGAACTTTATATTGAGTGACTCCTGGTGATGGGCACAGTGCTTGTATTTTGGTATCCTATTTAAGCCTTCTATCAGCCTTGTAAGTTTAGCATTTTTGCTCCCATTTCACAGAAGGGAATACTGAAGCTCAGCATTTAAGTAACCCCTCCAGAGAACACGCTTAGAGCTCCTATTTGTTGTCAATTTTGTGAGCCCCCAGAGTTTCTTGGATTCCTGCCCAAATGTTCCAAAAGACCCCGTGCCCCAGAACAACTGTACCTCTTCACCTTGATTCAGATCACGTTGTACCACAATTGGAACATGGCTTAAGCTTGTAGAGTCTCAGTTTCCTCATCTGTAACAGGGACACCAACTGCACCTGCTTGTGCTGTGCTAACCTAAGACACACAGCACAGACATACAACAGGTGCTCCACGAAGCATGACTGCCCACCACCGAGATAGGTGTTTGTCTTCCCCACCCCCTGCTCGAAGGATTGCTGTCATTTGAGAAAACACAGTTGCTGTTCACAGCCTATTCTTTTTCATTCTCGGTGAAGCTAATTTGATTTGCCCAAACAGACGGGTTTCAAAAGCCTGGGTCAGAGCTTGTAATCAGTTGGCTGGATGACAACGCAACCCTAATCAACCTGTGATTTCACGTCCTCACACAGCACTCACCTCGGCCTTTGATTTCTGGTCCAAGACCATGAAATTCAGCGAGTCATGTTCTCTGCATTGATGGGAAAGGACCAGGAGCTCAGGCATTTAACCCCAAGGAGGTTCAGAGGGGAAAGAGGAGTCCTGTTTGTGAAGACTAGGCTATACTATACATCAAAAAGACCTGGGTAGCAGCACTGTAGCTCCCAGTGCAGGGGGAACCTGTGGGGGGTCATTCACCACATTCTTTGATCCTCAAGTTTTGTGAGTCGCACAGACTCTCTGGGACAGTTTGGAAGCCGAGTGGGATCTGGGCAGGAAATAGAAAAACTCCAAGTACGAAAAAAAAGGAGCGTTTTTGGGGCAAGCGGCTGAGAGAGGGTAGTTGGCTGGATATGTGATTTTTGCTTGGTTGTCTCTGAGCAGTCGTGGTGCAGGTGGTTCCTGGGATTTCTGCGGCACGGGTGCAGAAGGGTGACACCTTTCAGTGTATCTTGTACTGTTGGGGTTCCTCAAGGGTAAGTAAGCATGCTTAAGCCTGCTGTATACCTGGTGGGATGCTAAGTATCCTTGGGTGAAGAGTTTTTACATGAATAATTTTTGAAAACTCTGTGGATTTCTATATAGCCCATTATGAAACTGCATTTAGGTGGAATGTGTACGGACTTGGGCATAAGAAAGACTTAGCTCCGCCTCTGACATCACTGCACTCTGGTTGTGTGACTTTGAAAGGCCTACTTATCTTCTCTGTGTATGATTGTTAAATGGAGTGGGGCTGGCACTTAATTTAATGGTGACTGCTTTGCTGGGAAAACTTTGAGATTGATTACAGTCCTACTTTCTTCTTCCTTGTTGGCCTTAATTATTTTACTCTTGGCATGGGCATACACATCTACCCTTTCGGAATTGATCAGATATTATGATAATGGCAGCAACAAAGATAAGAAAGACCTAGTTTTTGTCCTGATTGAACACCTAGTCTTCATGGAAAACATTTGATAGATAATTTACCAAATACAGTATAACAGATACATGGTTTTATTTTATTGTTCTTTTGTTTGGGGGGTGCTTATGTACAAAATACTTTTGGGTTATGCTGAAGGATATTTTGCTTACAATTTGAAGGTTTCCCCAGGGAAGTGATGCTTCTTCAACAGGGGTTTGAAGGATTAATAGGAGTTCACATAGGAAGAACTAAATAAATGTAATCATTATTAATATTTCTTCTTTTTTCCCCTCCTCTCTTTTATGCCACTTCCATGTAATCCTACTCCTCACCTCCCTTCCCCTTCCTTTTCTCCTTCTTCCCCACCTCTTTTTCCTCCTTCACATTCATAATGCTTTATTAATAACAAGATGTCTATCTAGTAACATGCCAAGTAGGGAAAAGAAGACAGTGCATTTAATTAGGAAAAATTGTATTATGATTTCCTTCTCTAAATAGCATGTTAGCTTTTATCACCGTAATAAGTCATTCTGTTCTCAACTTTCTTCCCAGTTCAGCCTGGATGCATTTATTTGTAACCCACTTTCCATCTGTTTCCCCTTGTAAATGGGATTGTGAAAGGAACTTCGCTATGCAGTAATAATGGCTGTCTGGGGTACATAGAGGGGCTGGGGTGTTTCGTTCCGGGTTAACTCCTTCCTGGTCTTTCTGTACCCGCAGATGGGAAGCCCGTGTCTCTGTCTCCGCTGGAGTCCCAGCCGCACAGCCCCCGGTACTCGGCCTCGGGCCAGCGGGAGCGGGAGAGCCTGGAGGTGCGGGTGCGTGAGGTGGAGGAAGAGAACCGTGCCCTCCGCAGGCAGCTCAGCCTGGCCCAGGGTGGGGCCCCAGCCCATCGCCGTGGCAACCGCTCCAAGACCTACTCCATGGAGGAGGGTACTGGCGACAGCGAGAACCTTCGTGCTGGCATCGTGGCAGGCAACAGCTCCGAGTGTGGGCAGCAGCCGGTCGTGGAGAAGTGTGAGGTAAAGAGCACCTGGAGCCATCAAAGGCTCACCTGCCCCCACCCTTTGCAAATACTGCCCTAGAAGCACCTCCAGGTGCCTGGACAGGCCTGGCTATGAATTCAGCGTGGTCACTAACTTTGCTGTTTGGCCTGACAAATCTTTAACCTCTGAGCCTCAGTTTTGCCATCTGTAAATTGGGAATAAGAAAGCCTACACTACGGAGATAGTAGAAAATGGTACAAGCTGATGGAACCCGCTTCTCCTTTCTTTGTGGTTCTGTTCAGGGTTTATATACCTAGTTGTCATCCTGGGGACCCCTATTACTTAGACTGCAGTGTGAGTTGTGACCCTGGGGTTGTGGCCCTGCTGGACAACTCCCTTGGATTTCATTCTTACCTTATGAACAGGTTCTGCAATGCAGAACCAGAGACCGGTCGCTTATTCAAGGCAGTGATTTGAAGTTTTATAGCTTGATCTAATGTTTCCTCCTTTTAGAGTATGCTTTATCTCTTAGTAACTCTTTGGACATTTTGAAAACCCACCCCCTTTTCCTACCACCCGTCATTCCCCTCATTCATGCAGCCATGCTTATGTGTCTCCTAAATACACACACTCTTTCTCTCGTACTCATTTCCCGCTTCTAGTTCCCATGGAAAGGAATTAGAGCATCTCTGTTAAGAGGAAGACTTTTTGAGACACAAGCCCGAGTTCATATCCCAGCTCTCGTGGTTTATGCTTGAGCAAGTTTCCTGACCTCTCTGAACTTCAGATGTCTTATCAATAAATTGAGAAAATAATACCTGCTTCATGGAACAATTGTGAGAATTAAATGGGATGTCCATATAAAGGCACAAATAGTAACCTGGTATGTAAGTTTCAATTATGGGGCATTTAAAAATTAGTTTTAGATAGACACAGATATGTGCTGTTTCTTTATTTCATTTCCAGGCCACATTCTCAGAATGTTAGACTTTAGATTTTCTGAAGAGAAAACACTTTGCAAACTATAATCTGCTGTCTATGTGAATGAAATTATTTCTAATATTGGTGATGCCATACAGTGTCACAAGGGGATACAAGGTTTACTATCTATCATTCATTCATTCATTCATTCAGTACTTATTGAGCCTCTGTTAGGTATCTCACATTGTACTCTCTGCTGGGAAACAGCAATGAATGAAAAAGACACAAACTTTCATTTTTCTGGTTCTTGTATTATTAGGTGGGAAGTGGAAAAAGAGATAATAAACAAATAGAGAAATGCAAATGTCAATGCTGATAATACATGTTTGTTCAGTCCTGCCTACACGCCAGGCCCAATCTCCCTTAATCTTCCACAGCTCTGGACAGTGGCCCATATTATTTAACATCTCTATTTTACATCTTTGAATATGGGTACTTGGCAATGTTCACAATTCCCTTGGCCTACGCTGGTTTGGGGAGGGCCCTAATTTGGGGAACTTCTCTGTTCCTGCCTGGGGGAAGGCCTGTTTGATTTCTTAGGCTCTCTGCTCTCAGGCGATGGTCACAGCATCAGGTTGGAGTGGGTGATGGAGTTCTGCTGACTAGGTGGGAAGGCCTAGATGGAGAGCTTTTCTCCTTGAGTGTATTTACATTAGTATGACCCAATTCTACTCAAAGAACTGACCAAAAAATCAAGAAAATTAAAAATATAAAAGGAAAAGGGAAAAAGGGGGGTAAGTATCACTCAGAGAAAATGAGGGATTTCTCTGTCTAGACAGCAGCTTACCTCCCCATGTATGTTACTGAGAGGTAAACATTTTACTTTTAAAGAAGACTTCTTTCTGACCTGACTAGGTGGTGGCACAGTGGATAGAGCATTGGACTGGGACACAGAGGACCCAGGTTTGAAACCCTGAGGTCACCAGCTTGAGCGTGCACTCACCAGCTTGAGCACAGGGTCGTTGGCTTGAGCATGGGATCATAGACATGACCCTATGGTTGCTGGCTGGAGTCCAAAGGTCACTGGCTTGAAGCCCAAGGTCACTGGTTTGAGCCCAAGGTTGCTGGCTTGAGCAAGAGGTCATTCACTCTGCTGTAGCCCCCCAGTCAAGGCACATATGAGATAGCAATCAACGAACAACTAAGGTGCTGCAACAAAGAACTGATGCTTCTCATCTCTCTCCCTTCCTGTTTGTCTGTTTCTGTCTCTCCCTCTCTGACACTCTCTCTGTCCTGTTCAAAAAGCAGAAAATGAAGAGGACTTCTTCCCTCAGTATCCCCCCAAATAGTGTAGGAAAAAGACCATTGGCTTTTGAAGAATAGAGACATGTGAGTGACTCCTGGCATAGTCCTAGCTTAATAGCATTGAGTAATTTATATCACTTTTCTGTACTCAGTTTCCTTGTTTGTAAATCACAGATGAAAATCAAGTTCCTGCCTCATATCATTGGGGTGGTGACAGTGGAAATTAGAGCTCTAGGCAGACTCCTAAGATAGTTGTGTCAGCATTGGATTTCATTATGGATTTATTTTAAAAATTCCTAAAAATAATGATTTTGCATCTTATTTCTTTTTATGTTTAAGAAGTCTAGAGCTTTTAGTATAGGGCTGTCAATGTTGGGCAGGTAGGCTCCCTTTATCTTTCATTTAGCTTGCTTGACTACATTCTCAAGGTCATCTCATGATCCACAAAGTTCGTCAGAGCTTCAGTCATGTTATGTTGTCCACATTCCAGCTGGCAGGAAGGAAGCAGCATTAAAGTGAGGCATTGAAACATCTTTTAAGAACAAGTCTTATAAATGTCAAAGTCAGTTCCTTTTAGAACCCCCTTGTAGCACTTTGTTGCAGGACTACCTTTAGCTCCCACATAGCTGCAAGGGAACCTGGAAAAGAATAGATTTTTATTCAAAGAAGTCATATTCTCTATTAACACATTGGAGTTCTGCTTCTAAAGACAATGGTTATTATGATTACAGTGAATGTTCTTTGACAACTGGTGATCCCCAGACTTGGTCGTACATTAGAATTACATATCAAAAATTCATATTCATGGCACCCACCCTCGACCTAATAATTGAGAATCTCTGGGAGTAGGTCCCAAGAGTATAGCTATTAAAAAGAAATCTATTCAGGTGGTTCTTAGATAGTGGAGACGATTGGAAACCACTGCTTGAAGGCACAACGTAAATACATAATGGGGTTCTCTTTATTCCCTGTGCTCCTTAAAGATAATGTAGGACTATGGGAATTCAGACCTTGAGGTTGATGATTGTTGCTATAACTTATTTTTTAGTCTTTTGGCTTGCATCTGAGAATTATATTTGTTTTTCTTTTTCTTTGTGTTAATTACTTCTTAGATCCTTATGAAGTTATTTTTGGTAGAATGTGTCTGTGATGAGCCCCTGGTCCTATTCAGATCTTTTGTAGATGAGTTTGAAAGTCTTGATCTCCTGGCATCTTATTCCAAAGCAATCTACTCTAGGTGTGCATTCACCTTGAGATGCTGGCTTTATACTCATTAGTGTATGTTTCCTCTGTCTCCATGGCTTGGTATCTTATAAATTTTAGTTAGAAAGCCATGGAAAGCTAACAAGAAATGTCAGTCAACGGAGTCAAAATAGAAGCCTCCCTTCATCTGACATGTGCTGGTTACAAGTGTTGAAGCTAGTCTTGACATGCTGTCAGATGCAGGGCCCCGTAACCAAGGACATCACCCTCATCTCTTGTTGCACTGAGACTTCTCTGGGTTATGACAGGTATTTCTGAAAACTCTTCTATAATGATGCCCAGGCTGTCAGCTGAGATATCGGATGAAAAAAGCAACGGGCCCTCGCTAGTCCTTGTACCCTCTTATCATTTCCTAATGATGTGGTTTTCAACTAGCTGCCCATGTTTTCCATGCATTCCTGTTGTCAGAGCAGGGCTGATCCAGGGAGGGGCTGGTTTCTGGGTGCCTTGAGCAGAGTGCTTCTCTTTGATCTCCACTTGTGCCTCTGTGTGTGTGCGCAGATACGTACATTTTTCTTGCATTTCTGGTCTACTTTGGGGCTGAGCTATGGTACCGCAGGAAAATCACTGGGCCCAGAGTCAGAGTTCCTCACCAGGAGTCTTTGCTTTGCCACTCACTAGTCGTGTGACCTTGGGTGATGCAGGTATTCCCGTGGAGTCTGTTTTATCACTATAAAATGAGACTGTGTTTTTCCCAGTGCAATTGTGAGGGTGAAATGAGATAGCAGGTGGGAAGCTAACTCTGTATGAGTGTCACATATACTTATTACAGCTATCCCTGTTTCCTGTGGCTGTCTAACATATCACCTAAAACATAGTGGCTTCAAACACCAGTCGTTTTTATTGCCTCTCGTAGCTTGTATGGGTCTGAGGTTTGGGAAGCGCTTAGCGGAGTGGTTCTGGTTTGTTCTGAGCTTGTAGCTGGATCTGGAACCGTGAGGGCCTGGAACGGTGGGGGCTGGCCTGGCATCGCTTTTTCCTGTTGTAGACTTGGGGCGTCTCCGTGTGGTCTCTACATGGCTAGTTTCGGCTTCCTCACAACATGGCAGTTGGCTGCTTTAAGTACAAATACTCCAGTGAGCAAGGTAGAATGGAAGCACTTTATGACCTGGCCTTAGAGGTCACATAGAGTCACCTCTACTGATAGTGTAACCCCATTAGTTGAAACATTCACAAAAGCCAGCCTAGTTTCAAGGGGGAAGAAACACACACCCCATCTCTCAGTGAAAGGAATATCAAAGAATTTGTGGACATATTTTAACACTGCATTGATTGATAATGTTACAGAAAGTGAGGTGGATCTCTGATGTCAGACCACCTTTAAGGAAGAATCTGTCTTTCCTTCTACTCTATGATTTGAACTTTATTACTTAGTAGCAATGCCTTTAAAGTGTACCAGACACTACCTTACATAAAATATCTCATGAAGTTCACAAGACATACTTTCTTCCTTTTGTAGATAAGAAAACAACTAAAGGTGAAATAATTATTTCAAAGTCACACAGCCAGGAAGAAGTGAAGCTTGCATTAAATCTAAGCAGTTGGCTTCCAGAAGCTGTGCTCTGAACCTCTGTGTTAAATACTCTGTAAATTACCCCTCCAGGGCCCCACACTTGCATTGGCTTCAGAGCCCCAGTTCTTACTGTGTGCCTGGCAGGTGTCTCACCTCAGAAGGCTTTCGGGTGACCAGGTAGGATATGTGGGTCATTTTTCACACTGGGGGCCCCAGCAGCCCCTAAGTGTTCTCTTTTCTCAGTAGGTCTCCATAAGGAAATGTCTATTCTTTTAAAAGAAGCTGGGCTGTTTTAAATCACTTTCCAGATTGTGGCTGCATTTGTTAGCTCAGCAGAGGTTTGCCAGCTTGCATCAGCTTGCATGTTTATAGAACTTGTCACCTCTCACCTGCATTTTCTGGGCGCCTGACTAAACCATGCTATTTTGAGCTGTTTGATCTATTTCCTTGTTTTAGCCTCATCTCCCAGGATTTTACACAATATCCCAGCAGTGGAGGGGCTTACCTGCTATCTTCCCATGTACCACATTCCTCCTGGAAGATATTGTCACGGCATGTGGACTCACATTTCATTAGCTTCCTGTGTCGGCTTTGGGGCTCCTTCAAGGATGTACATCCACTAAAATACTTTCCCTAAATGTCAGGCCAGGCCCTGAAATTAGGGTGTGTTGTAGATGGAAGGAGCCTAGTGATATTTCTTACACGTGATTTTCAGGGCGTCCTGGCTCCCTCTGTATCTTAGGTGCCTTCCCTGAGTCTAATACAATAGTTATTTATAGCTTCAGAGCATGGTATCCCCAACACGTAACAGCTTAAAACAACAAGCATTTATTATCTCATACAGCTTCTGAAAATGAGGACCCTGAGAGCAATTCTGTTAGGGTTGTGTCTCTAGATCACACACACGTGAGGTAGCAGTTAAGATGTCTGCTGGGGCTGTGGTCATCTGTAGGCTTGGTTGGGACTGGAGGCTGCGTTTCCATCCAAGATGGCGCACTGGCATGGCTCGGGCCTTAGTTCCGTTGGACTCCCGCCTATTCTCCACTGGACTGCTGGAGTGTTCTCACAAAGCTCCCGAGTAAGTGATTCAGTAGAACAGGGCAGAAAACACAATCTTCTTTATGACTTAGCCTTGGACGTTATATTCCATTTCTGCTGCCAAGTTCTATCAGTGTTACACATCAGCCCTGAGAGTGTAGGAGAGTTTACACAAGGCTATGAACACCGGCTGGCAGTGATCTGTAAGGACAGTCTTGGAGGCTGGCTGCCACACTATGGCCATAGCAAAGGGGGCCGTATCTCTGGCAGCCCTCCCCCCCGCCCCCGTCTGTGCCTCCTGAACAGACCTGCCTCGATCTGCTTCATATATTCCCTTCTCTTACAAAGTTAATTTTTGAAAATGTACCAGCAACAAACACAAAGATATAGCCATCTCCTTTTAACGATTATGAAACCGAAGTAGAGAAGAACCCAGAGGCAGATTAAGGTCTGTTGAGGCCCCGGGTGCAGAAGAAAATATTGGGCCCCTTGTCATTAGAAAAAAGTGTAAAGTTGGGGTTTAGTGGGGCCCCAGGGTGCGCACCCAGTGCACCCACTGTTAAATCCGCCTCTGGAAGAACCAAAGTTCTGTCCTAATTTTCTTTCTATGTTGTCACGCCCAGGTGGTGAACGATTCTGGTGGCTCACGCCCTCATTCCTGAGTCTTATGCCCCCTTGTCTGTGAGGAGGGGAAAGGCAGTACCAGCATTGACAGCAGAGGGAACTGGGCAAGTAGAAGAGCCCTCCTTCCAACAGCGGGGGAAAGGCTGTCCGGGTCCTGACCCGAAGGGATGTGGGAGCCAGGGCAGCAGGAAGAAACTGAGGCCTAACTTGAGAGTATTTAAGGCTTAATACTTTGAATAGAGAGCCTTATTATACGATAAGCTCTTTTATAGTAATAATTGATAATAACGACGGCTGATACTTACCTACAGCTTATGAAATGCTTATGGAATGCCTGGCTCTAAGTCCTCGACATGAATCATCTCATTGTGTCCAGTGACCCTGGAACTTGATATATTTATTACTTTTTTTTTTTTTTTTTTTTTTTAGTAGATGAGGAAACTGAGGTTTCAATAGGTGGTATTATATCTTGAAAGATGGGGAGGCATTTGATAGGTTAGGTGCTGCACCAGGGCATCCTAAACCGAGCGCATGGTACAGAGATATGAGTTGGCAAGCCCAACTTGATCACAGCACAGATACTGTGGGAGACAGGACGGGCTCCTGAGGGTGACGGTACCGGTCATGTCTGCCCTCATTTATTGTGTAAGTATTAGTCATTAGACGTGGCACTTTACATATGTTAGCTCATGGAATTATTTTAATCGTCCTGATTATGAATGGAAGGTCTAGGCTTATCGAGGCCACATAGCTGAAAAGCGCAGATCCACAAGGTAAATCCTTATTTTTTAACTGTGGTAAAATGAAACCATGTACCATGAAATTTACCCTCTTAATCATTTAGAAGTAGATTCACGTTGTTGTGCACCAGATCTCTAGAATTTTTTCACCTGGCACAACTGAAACTCGGTACCCATTAGACAACGACTCTTCCATTCCCCTCTCCTGGTCCCTGGCAACCACCGTTCTACTTTCTGTCTCTAAGAATGTGTGTTTGAGGCACCTCACATAAGTGGAATGGATCATTCAGCATCTGTCCATCTATGGCTGGCTTGTTTCACTTTACGTAATATCCTCAAAGCTTATATGTGCTGTAGCATGTGACAGGATTTTCTTCTTTTTTGAGGCTGAATAATATTCCATTGTATATATACCACATTTTAACATTTTACTCTGTGTATAGATGTACACACACACACACACACACACACCACAATGGAATATACACTGTGTCCGTAAAGTCATGGTGCACTTTTGACCCGTCAGAAGGGACAACTGGGCAGCGTCCACCCTCTTGGTTTATTGCAGTAGCTTCTGGACTCTTCTCTCTGCTTCCTTGCTTACTCCCTGGCCACGCCCCTACCCCATATGAGTACATGCACACACACAGAGTCTGTACTCAAGTGACACCTTGAGTACGCCTTTTAAAATAAAAGTCAGATTGTGCCATTTCTCAACTCTGAGCTCTCCGGGGGCTTCTCTCCTCACACTCCAGAAAAGAAGTGTTCTTACAAATGCCTGTGCGCAATAAGGGTCAGCCTCACGTGCAAGCCCCTCTGGTCTCACCTTGCCTTCCTCCCCACTGCCTGAGTGCCAGGCTCCGGCGTGGGCCCTGAGCACACCGGCGGCCTTTTATGCCCACCGCCCAGTGCACTCCACCTGGGGACCTAAAAGGTTCATTTCCTCATTTGCTTTAGATTTCTGCTCCAATGTCACCTCTCCGTGAGAGCTGTCCAGACATCCCACTTTAACATCTTAGCCCTACTCAGCACTCATGTCCTTCTTCTCCTTAATTTTTCTCCCTAGACTGCCCATCATCCAGCATTCTGTATATTTCAATTATATATATATCTGTGTGTGTATATGAATTATATGTATATTTGTTTGTCTATTTTCCATGTTCCCCAACTAGAATGTCAGCTCCCAGGTGGGGCAAGGATTTGGGCTCTTTTGCTCACTGCTGTGCCCCCTGTACCCACAAATGAGCCTGATGCACGGTAGGTGCTCAGTCCTCGTTTGTAGAATGATTGAATGTTTGGTGAATGTGTGTCAACCGTTTGGTTCAGGCCAGCCATTCAGAGGCCCCGCAGGGAGGAGCGTGACGCGTGGCAGACGTGGTAGGTCAGCATCAGGCAGTATTTGGACAACACACGTGCCCCAAACACAGGGCTTCCCTACCTATCAAACTTCTTTTGACCCCAAATCAATCTCATGCATTCACGTGCTTTCTGAGAAACATTTGGGTTTCTGACTCCTCAGGTTGTGATGTTCTTCCAAATATAAGCACATCAACCCCAGAGCAGGCCCGGAATGTGCGGGAGGGAGGAGGCTGGGGATGGGTCTTTCACCTCTTGTTCATTATGGGGCCTTGACTCAGGAAGAGGCGCTCGGGGTCACCCCCTGGAGGTTTGGCCTGTCCTGTCCTCACCCTGGGCCCTGTAGCGCCAGCAGCACACCCTGCCCCTCGTCGAGTCCCCTGCCTTTGGCTTCCATTGCAGTCAGGGGGTGTCTCCTTCTGATTTCCATAAGGTTGAGATAATTGTGTCTTTTGAGTCTGTGATTCAGTATTTAGAGCAAATAGAATTGTATTAGTAGTTTCCCGAGAGAGGAAGGGTGCCCTAGAGGTGTTGTTAGATTATTTTAAATGACACATTAGCAGTTCATTTTTTTTTAAATTTTAATAGTTACATATGCACTTTATTGAGGCTGGGTAGTATAGGTTTAAAGGCAGGACTCTAACTCATTTGCCACTAGCTGGCTGAGCTGTGGACCTTGGACAATGTACATCATGGCTCTGCGTCTCACTTTCTTCATCTTGACTTTGGGAAAACCCTGGATATTAGTAAACCTCTGAGTAGAAATTCTAAATCCCTCCTTTTATAAAGGAGTCACTGAGGATCAGAGAGGTTAAGTAACTTGCCCAAGGTCACCCAGCTGGCTCCCCCGTTTTCCCAGGTTTTGTTCTCGGCACAGGGGAAGCCTGCGTCCCTTTGGTGTTTTCTCACTCTGGACGAGTCGGACATCCCCAGACCTGGAAGAGGATGGCGCTGGAGGAGGGGTGGCCCCTTTCCTTGTGGGAAGTGCTGCTCTGCATGGGAAAGGTATTGGAAACAGAGTCTGTGAACACCCGTCTTACCCTTTTGAAGTAACCACAGCTCGCATCCCTTGAGGCCTGATGTGAGCAATCCTCCAGGTGCTTTAGGCAGAGCGGTGGTTCCCAGGTGTGCTCCCTGGACCCACAGCATCAGCCTCACTGGGATGCAGGAAAGCCTCATCCTCGCCAGCTGTCCTAAATCAGCAGCTCTGGGGGAAGGGCCCAGCACTCTGTTTTAATAAGCCGTGCGGTGGTTCTGATGCATGTTCAAGTTGGAGAACCACGAACTCCAGGTCCTCAACCCCTTGAAAGAAAGCAATAGTGTGTCCCTGTAAGACAGGTAAGGAGCCTGACCAGGCGGTAGCACAGTGGATGGAGCTTCAGACTGGGATGTGGAAGGACCCAGGTTTGAGACCCTGAGGTCACCAGCTTGAGCGTGGGCCCATCTGGATTGAGCAAAAGCTCACCAACTTGGACCCAAGGTCGCTGGCTCCAGCAAGGGGTTGCTCGGTCTGCTGAAGGCCCGCAGTCAAGGCGCATATGAGAAAGCAATCAATGAACAACTAAGGTGTTGCAACGAAAAACTGATGATTGATGCTTCTCATCTCTCTCTGTTCCTGTCTGTCTGTCCCTATCTATCCCTCTCTCTAACTATCTCTGTCTCTGTAAAAAAAAAAAAAAAACGTGAGGAAGTGACGGCAGGGCGATGATGGCCAGCGTCTCCTTTTGCTGTGAGTGTATCCACTAAGCACGGACCAGCAGCAGCTCACCTGGGGCACCGTCTCGCACTTCAACTCTCTGATCCTCCCAGCAGCCCTAGGAGGCAACCATTTTTATCTCCTTTTCACAGATGAACGGGGAGGCTCCTGGAAGTTAAGTGACTGCTTCCAGGTTCCTTGCAACTTAGCTTTGAGGCTGCAACTTAAACCCAGGTCTCTGGACTCTTGTTGGTTTTCTTTACTAACTCACTCCTTCATCTGTCCCCAGCTGAGTGCTTTTCCGAGTGGCCGCTGGACAGCGCTGCACCCCCACCCCCAGCACAGGGGTCTGCAGCCGCAGTGCGGAACCTGGACTGAGCCTCACTTTTCATGGTTTTGTAGTTTTTAAATCTGGTCTACGTCTCATTTCCACTCCTGCAGTTGCCCTGGTGTGAGATGTTTCCCTACATTGTGCCCCCAGGCAGAATGCCCTGAAGGGTGTACCACGCCTTTGGGTCACTGCTGAATGTGTGGCTAGGGCAGCAGGGCTGGGTGGAGGTAGGTGACTTTTGCCAGGACTACCACTTGCCTGCCATCCCCTGATTTGGTCTGCATTTCTTTTGGGATTATTTTCCTCCTGCTAGCATATATAAGAAAACAGGCCGAGGGGATTTTTTCCTGGCACATTGGAAGCTCCACAAATGCTCTGGTCCTGCATGATTTCTTCCTGCAGGTCCTAAAAGTAAAAGTCCCTCACTGACCCCAGTGGCATCAGGAATGAGCCCTTGTTCACAGATATGAGACTCTCTTGCCCATGTGTTCAGGTGCGGCTTCCCGATGTGAAAGGTGTGCAGAGCACCCTGTTCAGGGATAAGGGGAGTGAGCAGGTGCCTTTATGGGCTTCCTTAGAAAGAGCGTTGTGGTCCAGGTATCTGAGAACCTTGGTGAGCTCCTTAAAATGAATAAATACAGTGACACATTTTCAAGTTCAATTCCTTGGTGCCCTCCTGCTTTGCCTCACCATGTATATGTGCTTCTCCGTGTCTATGAAGGCTTCAAAGTGATCTGGGTTTCCTTCCCAGCCACCAGGACAAGGGGGTGCTGAGGAAGCTCACAAGAATCAGTCAGGAAACATGGCACGCTCAAAAGCTGTGCAAGGGGTTTAAATACAGGGCCAAAGGCATGGGCAAAGTGGAGGGGAAATGATGAGGGTGACCAAGCTCCCTGGAGGGAGTCACTGCAAGCCCTGGGCAGGGGGGCATTGTGAACCCAGCAAGAACTGGAAGTGTAGGAGAGGACCCCCGATGGGAGCAGGGGACTCTGACCTCTTTGTCCTTCTATCCTCCATTGACTAAACTCAGCCAGGATCCAGAAGTCATAGGAAACCAGTAATTCATTCTATAAAAGTGGGCTCTCCGGCACACAGCAGGTTGGGGAAGGGTAGAGAGGAGGAGTCTGGAGGAGCAAATAAGAACATCATGCCCCCCTTCTACTCAGGCTTTGTCACCAATAAAGGCAAGTGTGACATCTATAAAGTATAGGGAAGAAGGTTTGATAAGCGGGCCAGTGGTCACAGAATCGGACCCTGCGACCCTTCCTTCTGATGGAAGGAATGTGTAAGTGTCCATGGCTGTCTTTAAGCTGCCACATTGAACAACTTGTAAACCTGGACTTGATCACTTCAAGATCAAAAGCAGTCCTGGTAAGACCATTTTTGTGACCCTGCTCAGTTCTATCCCCTACTCTCCCCACTCCTATTGTTCATGGCTGCGGCCACAAGATTTGGGACCACCTAGAAGTCTCCCAAGAGTATATTCAGGGCACTTCAGTCTCCTGCTCTTCTGGGTAGCAGGGAGCAGCTGCTTAGGCTTCAGGGGATGACCGTATCCTCGATGCCATGTGTAGTGGATGAAATGAAAGAGGTCGGAAAGTTCTGTAAAATGTTGGAGAATACACACACCTGTGCTGACATTTAATGAACCATTTTTAAAAGTTCCTGAGCCCTGAAGCCAAGACAAAGTTTGGTACCTCAGAGAGGCCACGTGTTTAAATATTTATAATTCTAAAGAATCTGATTCAGCTTGCATTTACCCATTCTTATCCCCTTCCTCGTTATGTCTCCCCACCATCCTGTGTGCAAGAGATTCTGTTCTCCCTATTCATTTTCTTTGTGACTTAAATGGTGACAGTTGCATCTTCATTTCAGCCTTTCATCCTGGGTCTTTCTAGACCTTACCCAGAGATGAGGGTTAGCGGCTTCATTTTAAGTTCGAGAATTGAAGATAGACATAAATTAGACTGAGAAAAGGGGGCATTGCTTCCCTGTTGGGATCTGAGGTTCTCCTAACCCTCCTTCTTCTTCCAAAAAGGAGGGTTTCTAACCACCGCAGTCTTGACCTTTGGGGCAGGTCATTCTTGGCTAGGAGGGCTGCCCTGTGCATTGTAGGCTGTTAAGCAACATCCCTGGCCTCTACCAGGTAGATGCCAGTAGCCTTGCACACCCCCTAGGGGTGACAACCAAAATGACTCTGGACATTGTCACAATGTTCTGGGGCAGGGGGAGCATGGGTAGGGGAGTGAATTGAGAAACAGTGCCTCCAGCAGAGTAATTTACGATCCTGGATACCAAAGACTGTGAGTTAATTGGTCTGAGGTGGGGTTGGGACCTGGGGGGTATTTGAAAAATCTTTTAGGCATTTCTTATGTACCAGTGGGGTTGGGAATCTGTTCCAGAGCCCGAATCTCACTCTCTAAGCCTGTGTTTTCTCTCTGTAATACTGAGATAATAATACTTAATAATACTATGCCCACCCCATACAACCAGGAGACTTAAATCTAATCATTTGTGTAAAGTAGTAAGCACAGTACTTAGGATATACTGATTTATTTGCTCAATAAATATTAGCTCTTAGTGTGCTTATTATTCCTCTCTCATTTTCTGTCATCTCCCTTCTTAATCCCCAGGGGTGGGGGTTTGCATATTGAGTGGGGGGTGAACACATAGGGAGCCAAGGGCAGAGTGAGGTGATTGGTCAGGTAAGAGCAGCCAGGTAGGTCTGACAGAGCTTGGAATGGGCTCTCCGCCAGCATGAGGAGCGGGAGCAGTGCGGGGAGGGGGGTGCGTCCACAGCTTCAGGGTTTCAGAGACAGTGAGGATCCAGGCAGAGCTAAAGTCCAACTTCTGCCACTGAGAGCCGGTGGCCAGGGGGAGGGAAGGCCCCTGAAAATGAAGAGTCCTGGAAGTGCATTCAAGGCCGTTAGATGGTTCATCCCCAAGATGGTTAGCCTGCCCTTGGTGGTGTCACAGGAGGGGTGTCATTGTAGGCCCTTATGGGAGCAACCAGGGTACCAGAACTGCATTGTCAAGTGGCTGATTAGGGTAACGGGGAGTCTGAAAGCCATGCCACGGGAGGAAGGGCTGGAAGTAGTTCTGAAAATGAAGAGGCGCCTATCAAGAACCTCCCTTTAATTTAAGTGCTGGGTGTCAAAGAGAACGTGCATGTTCTGTGGTCTTCCCAGGACAGGTCGGTCTTGCTGTGGGATCAGGGGACAGATGGCAAAGCAAGGAGGGCCATGCTTTAGTAAAAGAGACAACATTGAGAGGCAGAGCCCTCCTCCGTTCCTGGAGCTGGTTTGAGAGAGACTAGATGACTTCCTGCAGGGGGTACCTGAGAGCAGTGCATTCCAATTTTGTCAGTTTGTAACCTCTTATAGAAAATGATGGCTGCCTGATGCTGGGAGGTAAACAGGAAAAGTAACTGGCAGCAGTGATGGCCAAGCCCAAGGGCGCTACCCTGCCTGATAGCCTGGAGAGCTTGAAGGGATGACTATCTTCATCACCTGGAGTTCACATACAGCCCACCAAGGCGCCAAGGCGCCCCCTTTGGGAAGCTCCATTCTCAAGGACATGTGTGCTATGATTGGAATGCAGTACGCTGAGCACCATTTTCTGCTCTTGGCATCAATGCCCTCACATAGTCCTTGACATTCTGCAGGACATGTGTCATGCCCCTTATGTTATGAGGAGTCACTTGACACTGCAACTTCTGCACGGTTACCTTGGGTTAAAGGTTGGATCCAGGATTCATTCATTCGTGTCTGGGGCCCATGCTCTTGACTAAGAGGAGATGACCCATCAGGTTTCCTTCCATTCTGCCCGCCTTCACTTGCTGGAATGCTATCCCAGCCGCGGCCTATAAGTCCTTATCAGCCCCTTTGCCATGCTACCAAGTTGACCCTAACCTGAGACATCTTGTGAGAACATTTCACAACCTCTTGGAATCATCCCTTCTCAGTCTGAGGTGCCTGATGGCCAGCTCATCCTTCCCGGGTGTATTTCTTTCTTCTTCATGGTACCAGCTGTCACTGTCTCCCAGACTGGGGGCCGGAAACTCAGTTTGTCTATTGGAGCCAATCCCCATTTCTCTTTCCCCAAAATGTAATTGTAAGGAGCCTTAGTGGTTTTCAAATGGTGATAGCACCTTAAACAAATTTAAAAGGCCTTAATAAAACTGTCTCGGGTTGTTTTCTCAGAGCAGTGGCCTGTGTTCTTCGTTTTCTAACTATCCCAAGAAGAAAGAAGGAGTTTGTCGTGTGGTTGGAAGCACCAGAAAGACCCTCTTCCGTCTAACTGCTCGCCCTATTTTTGTTTACTTCCCAGACAATCCACGTTGCTATCGTCTGCGCCGGATATAATGCCAGCCGGGATGTCGTCACCTTGGTCAAGTCTGTCCTGTTTCACAGGTGAGCGTGCTGGTTACGTGCTGCGGGCCTGTGATTGCCTGCCTGTGAGTGTTTCCACGTGGTGGAGTTAAATCAGAGCACCATTTCTCATCAGTCACGTAGGCTGCCATGAAAATGAAATATTTTATCTGAGACCTTGGGGAGATGATTGTGTTAATAGTATTTAATAGCAGCGATGAGGTGCTATCCTGCAATGTGTAGAATTGCAGCTCTTAGATCTGAAGGGATCTTCAAGGACATCCCAAATATGATGCTTCAATTTCTTCATCAGCTTCCCTTACCTGACTGAAAATTGAATTTCTCTGTTGACAGGTTGTGACTGATTTTTGTATATTCCCCTCTCTCCCTTTCCCTGCCAAACTTTATCTCTTGGAGTTCTAGTACCTCATATGAGACTGAATTTGGAGATAAGATCTTTAGAAAGGTAACTCAATTAAAATGAAGTCAGGAGGGCGGGCTCTAATCCAGTGTGACTGGAGTCCTTATAAGAAAAGAGTAGGACAGAGACACACACAGTATGAAGACCATGTGAGAACACGGGTAGAAGACAGTATCTACAAGCATCAATAAGCTAAGAGAAGAGGCCTCAGAAGGAAACAGCCCCTGCCAACACCTTGATCTTGGACTTCCAGCCTCCAGAACTGTGAGAAATCAATTATTATTATTTCAGCCACTCATTCTGTGGTGTTTTGTATCCATTCTGTGGTGTTTTGTTATGGAGGGCCTAGCAAATGAAAAGAAGTTGCTTACTCGGTGCCAATGTAGCCCGCCCCACCTCTGGGTGTATCTGACCATTAGGAAGGTCCTGCCTTATATTAAAGTGAAAATTATCAACCTGCAGATGATATCAGTGGCCTTTGTGGGTCCTCATGGAACCAGTCATACAAAGGGTAGATTCCTGTTTTTCCTGGAGTTGATACTGCCTTCCTGAGTTGTCATCTCTTCCTGTTCAATTCCTGGAGTTTGCCTGTACTTTTTCAAGGAACTTTTCTTTTGTCCCTTCATAGTTTTGACTGATCTCTAAGCATACTGAGGGAATATCCAGAATTGAATCTCCAATTGCAGCCGCTGTCCTTGGCTCTGTTCAGAATATCTGAGGCTTTGAATGAAGCTTACCCAGAGCTGTAGCCAATAGTATGGAACTGCATCAGATGACTGAGTCAGGATCCAGAAAGTCCTCAGAAGTAGGAGTGGTCATAAAAAGCTCTGAGTTCAACCAAACAGAGATCCATTGAAAGTTTTATACTTGAATCCAACTGTCAGTGGTGGCAACAGAGACAGGAGAAGTGGTGTATACCCAAGACCTACCAACCCTTGCTCTGGTCCCCTGACCAGCCCATCTGTTCTCAGAGCCATTTCACCCTTTCCTCTTCATCCCCTCTATGCCTGGCATGGCTCAGATATATATAGTCTCTCATGGGCACTGTCCTTCCCGTTCCCCCAGATCCATCCTCTCTAATGCTGGAATGATGTTTCAGACAGGTAAATCTGATTTCTGAACACTTTTCATTGACTTCTCCCTGTAAAACTGAGAGAATCTAATCTCTTCGCCGTGTCACATGGACCATCCAGGATCCAAGGTCATGCCTGACAGTGTGTTCTCTCTGTTCCCCTTGCTGATGCTTCAGGCCCCAGTGGCACTCACCTGCTCTCAGCTGCCATCCTCCCCAAGGTGTCCCTGCCTACTGTTTGTCGTTGGTCCCCTCTGTCCAGTTCTCCACTCTCCCTTTCTTCCACCCTAATCTGGCAAGCCCTCCTCGCCCTCCCAGACTTTGCACATACCTCATTTCTACCAGGAAGCCCACCTGCAGCTGTCAGCCTGGTTGTGGCTTCCCTTCTGCCAGCCCATAATGCCCTGTGCATCTTTCTGCCACGATCTTTATTACATTGTATTTCATTTATCTATTTATGTTATATCTTTTGTAATAAAGTGTGGGACTTGTGGGGACAGAAATTATGCCTTATTTTTTTCTTTGTTTCTGGTATCTTAGCAAAGTGCTTACCACATATTATATACTCGATAAATATTTACTTGGTTAGCAAGTGAATCTAGGGGGCTTCATTAATAAATAACCTGAAGGTATATAGTTAACTAATATACCTGGCTCAGACCTAGTTCAGTTCCATATAGCAATACTGTCAGTATCCACAGCTGGTGGCACGCCACAGTCTCATGGAGGTATGGGGATTTGAGAGGAAAGCAGATCTTTATTATGTGTCATGAAAATTCTGCACTCCAGGTCAGTGACGACTTTTTGAATCAGATAACCACTTCTGTCCTTCCCATGCATGAAACTCTACAAATGAGATATATTCTGTGAATTGATATGCTAGTGCTTATGAGTTTAGATATCAAGACAAAAGGGCTTCTGAAAGATATTTCAGCTAAGAAAGTCCAGCTAGAAATAGCGTCATTGCTTCCAAAGCACCAAGTGGGGATTAACGAATGCATCATGATAAACTGCTTGGACGAAGGAAGCACCTTCCTGATGTTTAGGATAATATAATACTGGGGTAGGATGCCTCTTTAGGCTTTCACTATGAATTACAGTAATTAGATTTATTTTCCAGACAAGATTTTCAGCAAATTTTCACTCAAGGCTTGCTTTGTTACATGGAATCAATTTTACTTCTGCAGGATGCCTGGTGATAGCAGTCACATTGTGTTTTGAAAGACAGTGGGAGAGTGACAGGGCATTCATGAAAACTGAAGCCGGCGATGAAAATTGCTGACAGTTTTTGGGAAAGAAATATCATAATATTATGCCCAAGACCATGACCTTATATCACTACATCAGGGGCTCTGTCTTAAAAGGATAATCCTAACTTAAAAAAAAAAAAAAAAAGCTTTTATGAAATATTTCTCATAATTATAAAAATTTGAATAACTCTTAAGAACAGTAATATTAACTGAATGGGACATCCTCTTATAGTAAACCATGTTCTCAGTTGGTTTTAAAAACATAAACAAAAATGATATTTGATATTACCAAATAAGTGACGGCATAATTCAAAAGCATACGCACAATATCATTCCACTCTATAAACCTATGTGTCACACTCATACTGATACACATATAAGGTGGCAAGATAGGGGACGGGTAAGAGACCAGCAGAAAATAAATAAGAAATGGAATTTTTGCATGCGGTTGTTAGGGGTGACCTCGTTTTTTGTTTTCTCTTAACATATACAGTGTGTCCGTAAAGTCATGGTGCACTTTTGACCGGTTGACCAGTCAAAAGTGCACTATGACTTTACGGACACATTGTACTTTTGGTCATCTCATTATGCAGCCTCTATGGTGAAAAAGAAAATGAATGAGAAAAAAATAACTGCAAAAGATACGTGTGCAAAGACTTATCTAATTGAAAGTACTATAATATCTGTCAGACAACAGTATAACATGTGTCTTTAGGTGGAAAAAATGTTTAAAGAAAAATTGTACAGGTACCCCTGTAACTCCAATCCCAATGGCAAATAAGCGGGGACACCTGGCTGCTCTTCAAGGAAACCAAGCTTTTAGTGAGCAGAGAAAAAAATATTTATTTAGTAACTTAAGTGTTTAACCGCCTGGGCAGGAAGGTTGGCCAGCTTGTAAAAATTTAATATTTGCTTGCTAGGATGATCTACTTATTCTCACACTCTACAGCCCTGTTGGCAGGAGGAAGCTGGGTGACTCCCTCACTTTGCATATCAAGCAGTAAGATTGTGTATGTTGCTTTTTGTTGTTGTTATTTAACTTCACTGGTGTCCTGGAAGACCATGGAGGATAAAACAGCATATTTGTGACCAGTTTCTGCCTCTGATGGTCTTACTGCTTATTCAGGCTTAAACTTATTATAGAAGTAGTTTCCCGATTGTGAAGGGAGGAACCTAGGATTTGAATAAAACAAAGGAACAGAGTTGGTTATGATTCAGGTCTTGCCATCACTGAGCTGGGTGACCCTAGGCAAGTCACTAAACTTCTAGGAGCTTTGGCTAGTTCCCCAAGCAGTCACAGAGCCTATTTTGAATATCAAAAGAGATGACATATGTGAAATATCTGCATTTTCTTTATTTAATAAATGAATGTATCATGCTGTGTTCCTAGTGTTTGTCAGATATTAATGAATTTTATGCTCATGTGCCTCTTTGAGGTGGGAACTGTTATTGTCCCCATTTTACAGATGATGAAACTGAGGATCAAGGTGTTCAGTCTAGGCTGAAGATCAGTCACACAGAGAGAATGGGCAGGACCAGGTTTGAACCCAGTAAATCTAGTTTCAAAATCTGAGTTTTCAATAAGGAAAAAGAAATTACCTTCTGAGTATCATTATTCTTCTATTTTTAATTATTCTGGAGGGACCATGTAGACATTGCTATTATTATTGTGACTCTTCATAATCATTGCCATCCTCCCAGGTATATATTTTTGGGAGACTGACTACGAAATAAATGGAGGTTGTAAAGGCATGGATATTCATTTCCTAGTAAGACCTAAGGCAATAGGATGGAGTAAAGAAAATAGGATGAATATGCTAATTAGCTTGATTGTGGTGATATTTTTATAATGTATAATACATATAAAAATCATCTTAAACATTTGATATTTAATGTTCACCGTAAAATATAGACTATTTTTATTTGTCAATTATATCTCAGTAAACTTGAAATAAAAGAAAATATGGACAGGTAATTTCTTTAAACTGGTGGGAGAGCTGTGCTATTTGGTTATGCATGTATGTATGAAAGCAAAGAGAATTAATGCATATAGCTCAGATGCTACGCATCACATATTTGTATCTGACCTTCATCCCAACCTGGTCAGTAGATGCCATTATCCCTATAAATGGATGAGCAAATGGAGGCTCGTTGAGGTTACGTGGCTTGTTCAAGGTCACTGGTGAGTGACTGAAGCCCCTGGGAGTCGGACCTCACAGCTCCGCACAGCCCAGAACCCCAGCCTCTTTGACTACCCAGGAGGTCTTTTGATGTTTCCGGGAAGGCACTCTGTTCTTCTCCCGTGGAGAGCTTTCCTGACATGACAGTGACTTGCCCTTGAATCATCCCACATGACCAGGGCCACTTGTTCCCCCCCAAACGAAGAACGTACACTGGAAAACCCTCGTGGCTGCCGTGTTTTTCCACAGTATTAAATCTCTGGCTGTGATGGATTCACGGAGTATTCAAGTTGCTGTTGCAGGCTCTTTTTTCTCAAATTGCAATTCCATTCGAAACTTAATAATTAAGGATTATTTCAGCTCAGCTGTCTCTGTATATTTTAATAAAAACAGACCCTGGATTGCCTTGGAGGGGCCGCGGCACATTCCTGACAAAATAAGAAAGGGAAAAAGTAGGGAGGAAGCTGAGGTTTAATCATCTCTGCCTCTTTGTATTACCATATTGATTGCATCCCAACCTGGAACAAGGGAGCAGTTAAGGCAGCCAGAGGCAGCAGGAGCACTGCTCATTACAAGCCACGTCTGCAGGCATTGCTGGAGATGGGGCATGCCCTTGCTTCCCTCTTTGTCATAAGAGCGTGGTCTTGTCCGATGTCTGTGGCAACGTCTGTGTTGGAACCTAGGTAAGCGAGGTGGGACCCAAGCCAGCCTGGCCAGGCAGAAGAAACCTTTTCTCATGGACTTAAAGCGGTGCTCGCAAAATGCATGTATAACCAGTGACAGGTATTAAAAAAACAAACTGTGTTAGATGCTGTATAGATGTAAAATTCGATAATATTGAATCCTATATTAAGAAAATCCCTTTTTGATTCTTGTGAATGAGTTCCTACCGTCATTAGTAGATGAAGTTCCCTTTGGTGTTAGCAACTGTCAAACTCTTGCCAATTTCCTTCTAAATAAAAGAGAAACAGGATGGAGATATAGCCTTTGGCTGATGGGAGAATTTGCAGTGCCCCATCATTAAAACTTTTTGAATTAGGAACCAAATGCAAAAAATAAGACTCAGATGGCACAGCTGAAGGATGAAGTA
Source organism: Rhynchonycteris naso (assembly GCA_037038555.1). Classification (NCBI taxonomy): domain Eukaryota; kingdom Metazoa; phylum Chordata; class Mammalia; order Chiroptera; family Emballonuridae; genus Rhynchonycteris; species Rhynchonycteris naso. Next base: position 78,496,363 of record CM073000.1, read on the forward strand.
TCACCTTCGTGTTATTAGTCAACCTGGATTCTGGGGTGTTCTTTCAAATGTGGACATGGTCAGGCTCCTTTATTCGGTCCCTGTGAATTGGGTTTCCCTTCTGGTCAGAGGCTAGCTCCACAATTACAGGCCTTCCTCACACAGGCAAGCCATTTACTGTACCACACAGCTCCCCCAGAAAGGAACCCAGAAACAGTGGAACAGACCAGGCCTAAATCCCTCTCCCAAACTCGTCTCAGTCAAATGAGTAAGTATAGGGATGCAGTTCACATATCACAGAATTGACTTTTTAGAAGTGTACACCTGGTTGGTCTTCAGTGTATTCCCAGTTGGGCAGCCCTCACTCTCTACCTAATACTAGACCAGTTTCAGCATCTCAAACAAGAAACCCAGTACCCATTAGCAGTCACTTCCCATTTCCCTGGATACCACTCATGCACTTTGTCTGTGGATTTGTTCATTCCAGGTGTTTTATAGACGTGGAATCATACAGCAGTCTTTAGTGGCTGGCTTTTTTCACTTGGCGCACTATTTCCAAGGCTCGTCCGTGGTGTAGCGTGGGTCAGTATGTCATCCTTTTCATTGCTCAGCACTGCTCCAGTGTGTGGCTAGGCCACATTGTGTTTATCCATTTACCCCCCAGGGGGCATTTGGGTTGTTTCCACCTCTTTTGAATAACACCACTGAGAAGATTTGTATACAAGTTTTTGACATGTTTTCATCTACTTTTTGTGTATAACTAGGAATAGAAGTACTGGCTAAGTGAACAATAAGTGACTGTGCTTGTGTGAGGGGACAAGAGAGGACAGAATGAGGCCCTACTGAATATGCTGGACATCTTTCTGGGGCCTAGGATATACCAGTGAACAGCAGACCCAACTCCCTGTCCCCATGGAGCTGACATTCTTGAGAGATCAGTCCTGAACAAGCACTCCACAGACAAGTAGCCTGGCATGTTAGGGGGTTATAAATGGGGCGTGTTGGTTCCCAGGCGTCAGTGTGGTATGAACGTGGGGCCATCTGGTTGGCAGTGGAGGAACAAGGTCAAGCTCAAGGGAAACATTCTGGTTTCCATGGAGACTATAAGAAAAGTGGTCTAGGCAGTGTTTTCCGGTGCTTTCTCCATGGCCTCCAAGAGGTACAGGGGCCAGGACCCATGTTCTCATGCCAGTACAGGAGGTGTGGCCTCAGCAGAGCCCCCGCCGGCATTCCGCCTCCCAGGAAGGAGATCCGAGCCACTGCTGGTCAACCTGCGTTTGACTGCTGAGTCAGTGTCAGACACAGCCAGGGCCTGTGGTCACCTGCTCTGGGAACCCCCATGGGTCCCCTGACTAAGCATTTCCATAGCCTTCTAATGAAGGAAGCTCAGGAGACACACTGGATCCTTGGACACTGCAAGCACCTAGTTTTACCCTAATGATGAGCTCAGTGCCGTTGCGGGTTTGCTCTCCCCTCTGGGAAGATACTTTAAATGGACCAGAGGAAGGTCATGGAGGGTACAGTCTCCTAGGAATGTTTTCAGCGCCCTCCTGTAAGAGCCTGCTCCTCCCACCTGGCTCTGGGTCATTTTCTCTTGAACCACGTTAGCCTCCTGAATCACGGCTTTAATAGGCTGCCCGTGGAGTCCCCACACCTGTCTGGCTCTCTCTTTCTCTCCGAGAATGCAAGTCAGAGTTCTTAGGAGGTCACATATTCTGTTTCAGCCTGCCATTAAGTCTGACTCTCTCTTTTCATCTTGCCTGTTCCTGGCAGGCAGTCAGTGTTTGTTAAACGTCATTGTATGAGCCACCCAAATAAGACTGGTGTTCTTTCATAGATGTTCTTTGCCCCTTCCTACTTCTGCCCTTATTCTAGTAGATCCTGCAAGAACGCCTTTCTGTGTCCTCCCTCTCTCCCCATCTAAAGATGCAGGTTAATTGCCACCGTGTGTGTAAACCTCCGACCTTCTCTATTGGTAGGGAGGGTCTCTCCCACCCTTGTCCCCTGTGGCTTCTGTCCTCCTCACACAGCCTCCTGGTACAGCCGCGCGGGTGGCTGGCCATCGACTTGAGGGGTGCCCATCACTTCCCACCCGTGCTGGTCTCTTCCAATGGCTCCCTGGGATGTGTGCCTTTCCCAAACTTGGCAGTTGGTGTGTGGCAGCCCTATTTTGGGTCACGCACATGCTGTAAGGTCTTTGTAGTCACCTGTGCTCTCTCTTTCCCCGTCTCTGCCAGATTGGTCGCTGCCTGGGCAGAGCTCGTGCCTCTGTGATGCCTATGTGTATTTGCTGCCTGGGAGCTCTTTGTTGGATGGTTTAATCGTTCAGCTCATTCTTTTGTTGTTAGTGGGTGGACGAACTAATTGAAATACTTTATTTGAAAACCAATGCAAAAGTATAGAGAAAATAGCAACTTCCTAAGTGCACATTGGTAATAGTTGTCTTAGTCCTTTGGGGTCAGTGTAACAAAATGCCCCCAGACAAGGTGGCTAATGAGCAGCAGAATTTTATTTCTCTTGGGTCTGTAGGCTGGAAGCCCAGGGTCATGATACCAGCGTGGTCTGGTTCTGGTGGGGGCCTGCTTCCTGGTTGCAAACTGCCGGCTTCTCTGTGCCTTCACATGGAAGGAGTGAGGGGGCCCTGGGGCCACATCCCTATCAGAGGACTCTGCCCCACTGACCCAGTCACCTCCCAAAGGTCCACCTCCCAGTACCACCATCTTGGGGGTTAGCATCCAATGTGTAAAGGTAGTTGGGGGGTGGGGCTCAGATATTCGGACCATCCCGAGATTCACCACGTCACCACGCTGCAGTCTCACCACGCCCAAGGCACTTCACCAAGCACTTTCTCTATATTGTATAACTTAACCCCCGACAACCCTCAAATGTAATGCTGCTTCGCATTGTTCCTGTTTGGTAGATGAGGAAAGGGAGGCCTCCAGGTCTGAAGTGACTTCCTTATAGTCCCCCAGTAGTCAGCTCAGCCGGGGTTCCAACCCAGATGCTCTAGAGCGGAGTTCCATCTCTGTCTGCACCATTGCTGTGGGATGTGCCATCAGCTGTTTGTACCTTTACGGAAGGGGCCATTGACTCTATTCTCCTGTTGCATGCATGTTTGTTGATGGCACCCACATGTGCCAGCCCCTCTGCTGGGCACTGGGGCGGAGATGAGAAGATGGCCCCTGTCCACAGGACCTCACAGTAAAGATGAGGGGGGTAAATATGTATCACAATGCTGTGCTGTCAGTGGCAGACTTGCTTTTTATATGCGGTGCTGAGTTAGCAGGAAAGGATCAAGGATGTGCTCTGAGAAGGTTTCTAGAAGATGACTTACAAAGGGAATTTTGAAGGATGAACAGAAACCCATGGGATATCTCAGTGGGGGAAGGAACAGCACAGAGATACAGACATGTGCGTGCAAAGCATAATGGTTTGGAGCAGAGAGAAGCAGCTTGGTCTGTTTGGTATGGTCACCCCATGTCTGAAATTTTGCTATTTCTCCATTGTGGATAAAAGTGCAGGTTAACAATGATACCAGCGGGCCTCTATCCATTCTCTATGCACAAGGCTCTGCTGGGGCTCACGAGGGAGAGGGGGTGGTTGTGCCAGCACGAGGGCTACATGGACCATCTGTCTTCCCAATGACTTTGGCTGCCTGTGACATGGCCTTCGGGTAAGCCACTGGCCAGTAAGTAAAGCATGACCCCTTCAGGCCCTCAGGCCACCAGTGATTACTCAGGCCTACTGGCAGCTTCTCACAGAGCCTCCCGGGAGGCTGGGGGCAGGCATGCTCACCGCTCAGGCGTAGATGGCTTAATGAAGGAATTCTCAGTTTTCTGGAGATGGTGTCCTGGAGAAATTCTGTAGTGTTGTTTCTGCAGTTCATTTCTTCAGTTTGTTAACCTTATGTATGGCCAGTTAGCCTTGGATGAGAACCTTCCTTGGGTCTGGACTTAGCCAGCTCCACCTAGCTTGGCCATCCTCACATCATACTTGGTACACTCAGTCCCCAGTCCCAAAATCATCATCTTCCTCTGGTGTGTCTTTCTACTTGTATCCCCTGTCCTAGACACGTCACCAACTCAGGAGTCTCAGTGTCACCTTCTTCCTCTCCCTTTCCCCCACACATCAGATCTCTTCTCCCAAAATGCCTCCAGACTCAGCCCCCTCGCTGCTGTTCCCTGGCCCGTCTCCGTCAGACCCTCAGTCCACATCCACCTAGTCCACTTGGTTAAAGGACGCTTCCACCTCTGTTCCCTTTATCTGTCTACTGCCCACCACACATTCATTCATTCAGTTCATTTTTGAACTCCTCCTGCGTTCCAGACACTGAACCAGATCATGGGTGCTATCCACTTACTCACACCTGGCATGATCCTGACCTCCCTGGCTCACCGTCCAGCAGGAAGGGAGACAAGTAAACAGGTGATCTCTGCCTGAGGATGGGTACGTGATACTGCAATGACTGTCTGTTAGGAAGGGCCCTGACCGAGTCAGGCAGGGAAGGATTGCAGGAGCAAATGATGTCAGAGCTCAGAACTGATGACTGGGTAGATGACCCAGTGCCAGATGGAGAGCAGGAGGGGGTGGTGCGGGAGGGGCAGAGGTGAGACTGTGACCCCTCTGATCGCAGGATGGTGTGTCTTTACTCACCACCATGTCCGCAGCATCCTGCTCATTGCCGGGCAGATCCTGTGTGCTCAGTAAGTATTTACTGAACTACTGAACAAGCAAATGCAAGAGGATTTCATGCAGAACAAACCAGATATGCAGAGGCCCAGGTAGATAGCTTGGGGGCATGAGAGACCGGGAGAAGGCCTGGATGTCTGGAACTTAGGACAAGGCTGCGTAGGAGGCTAAGCTCAGAGGCAGGTTGTGTTGCTCCCTCACACCCAGCTGATGAAGTCCAGACTGTTTAGTTGGCCATTCGTGGCATTGCTTCCTATGGACTTTGATCTCTCCTCTTCTCTGCTCTAACTGTGGAGTTCCTGCTAACCGGAGGCGGATTAAGGCCTTGGGCGCAGAAGAAAATATTGGGCCCCTTAAAAAAAAAAGAGATAGGGAAAATAAAAATACATGCTAACCATATTTTTAAATAAATAAAAAATATTATGTACTATTAATGTTAAAATTGCACATATGAAGCCAAATTTGGTGTCATTAGAAAAGAGTGTAAAGTTGGGGTTTTGAGGGGCCCTTCAGAAGTCGGGGCCCAGGGCGCATGCCCAGTGCTCCCGCTGTTAAACCTGCCTCTGATGCTGACCACTTCCTTTCCCTACACACCCTGAGCTCTGGCGATAGTTTCTATTATTCTCCTCTCCCTTCCCCTCCTGTCAGTCATTTATCCTTTAGGGTGCTGCTTCCCCCCAACTCCTACACGTCCTTCTGACGCAGTCAGAATGAGCCCTTCTGTTTCTTTACTCCCTTAATACTTGGCTGTGCTGTTATAATCATTGTCACCTTGTCACATTCCACTTCATGTTTGTAGTGTTTAATTGTGGGTCACCTGTCTCTCCAGATAGGAAGAGTGCCCTGAGGTCAGGGGATCATGTAATCCTCATCTTTAGGTCCTCGCTCATGGTATTAAAACTGATGCTGTCACTTTTACCGGCACAAAAGTATTTATGATAGTAGTTCTTCTGATTTGGTCTATCGCTTTGTGTCTGGTAGTCTCTCAAGAAGGCATATCTGCTATTTATTAACACTCTGTCTGTGTTGACTATTGATATGCTTGATATGTGGCACTTACCATTTTGTTTCCTTGACACAGTAGCCTGATGAAGGGGTTTTTCCAGTGTTTTATAGAATGGAACAGCAGCTGTGCAGAGCTACACGTGACACGCTCCAAAGGCCCCAGTAGCAAATGCCAGCTCTGGGATTTGAACCCAGTTAGTTCCCTTTGCATCCAGAAGCTTCGCTCTGTGTAATGTGAGTGCCGCCCCAGGAAGGGCTGGCTGGCTGAGGCAGACTGAAGAAAAGCTGTAGGCATATTTGAAGTGGGGTAAACCGACAATTAGTGATGGGGCCCCGGATGACCCCTTCTCGGGTGTCTGGTTTTCTCTTTGGAGCGCAGCAAGCGGAAAACAGACCTCAGGAGCTGTGCCGGCTCCATACAGCCCGTCTCAAGACGCGATCTTCTACCCCTGTGCTTCCGCTCTAGCGCCGGTGTTTCTAGGTGATGGAAATCACACGTGCTTTACTTAAGATATTTGGAAACACAGATATCTTAATAACAGATACGGTGGTTGGCTTGAATTACATGTCACCATTTTACCCTCTCTGGTCCTTGGCTGCCACCTCTGTGAAATGCTGAGGTGGCGAGAGTTCCTCTCCCCTTTGCGGCTCTGCCAGCCTCACCAGTGAGCCCGGATCGGGTCGCACGGCTGATTTACTTTCCCGGTTGCTGTTAGAAACTAGCCACATGAGAAATGGGCTGAAGTCCCAGGCCTTGGTGCTCCCTTCTGACCCGGCTTCCCCTCCTTCCCACAGGCGGAACCCCCTGCACTTCCACCTCATCGCCGACTCCATCGCCGAGCAGATCCTGGCCACGCTCTTCCAGACCTGGATGGTGCCCGCGGTGCGCGTTGACTTCTACAACGCGGACGAGCTCAAGGTACAGGCGGTGGTGGGAATAGTGCCTCCCGGCCTCCTCAAAGAGGTCGATGATCTTATTATCTAGAGAATTCTGTTATCCCAGGAGGTGAATGCTGAATTCAGGAGTCTGGTGCACCAGGGCTTGAATTCATGGATTGTCCTTTACTGGTCATAAGACACCAAGTAAATAACCTATACCTTGTTTAGGTATATTTTCTCACCGGTATAAAAATCGTACAATATCAGCCTCATGGGATAGTAAGAGGCTCCAAAAGAAAGTGAATGTGAGCATGTTTTTAAAGACTGCCAAATAAATATTGAGGATGACGTTGGGCCAGAGCATTTCAACTAAATGAGCCCCATTTGGTCCTGTCCCACCCCCACTTGAAATCCTTCCGCAGTGCCCCTCTGCTCACACGGGGGTTGAGAGTCACAGTCTAGTTGAGAGGTCCTGCGTGTTCCGGCTCTGGGCTCTCCTGTCCTTCCTGCAGATCCGCTCTGTTACTCAATATTCAGGAGCATCTCTGCTTGCTCTCCTGTGAGCACACGTTCTGTGGGAGGTGCCCTTCTTCCCCCATCACAAGTGCTCACCCTTCTGAACTTGGATGCCTTGTCACTTCATCTGAAAACCTTTCCTGATTTCTCCAGAGAAGGGGGACGCATTTTCTATTCACTTGTCTGTCTATTTAGTTTTGAACCATCTTAGTGGGGGAGGGTCCAGCGGCACATTGCATCCTTTTCCATAGCTCTGGCACACACTGGGTACCCTGTGATGCTTGTGGATTTTAACAGATTGCCGTTATTAGAGGAACATGTAGCTTCGCAGATTATGCAGTGTTCCATCTCCGATCACCTTGGGAAGGACTGAACACCTAGGCATGAGGCTGTTTCCAGCAAATTGCTTGTTCCCAACCTCATAAAGCCATTATCTTTTCATCTCAGAGCCATAACATTTTAAATAGATCACGGAGATGCTGGCCAGAGATTCGGGTTTTCTCATATTTCAGGCTCTGAGGTTGATGGGAGATGTTCAGAATTTAGCATTTGGGGATTGTCGTGGTAATTTGTGTGCTATTCCGATCTATTCTGAGCTAAAATTGATTAACACTCTTAAAAAGGGAAAAACAAAATTTAGCAAATTGCTGTGCTAATTAAGGTGAAAGCAAGCCACTCTGCCTCCCCGGGTCTGAGCACCAGCACTGGGGGTGGGGGATGGGGGTCACAATGGGAGGGGCTGAGCGGCATCTGGCTCAGAAGGATGCTCCCGCCTCCTCCTGCTCCATTCTCCTTCCTGTTGGCAGTCCTCGACCATGGCCTTTACCAGCCTGTGCCCTCTACTTTTTAAGAAAATACAGAGTGGCAGAAAGGGGAAAAAACCCCAACTTTATATCCTGGCCTGCCACTGAAGAATGGGGCTGAGCCCTGGCTCCATCCGCAGGTGGATAGGTGGGTCAGCACCAGCTGCCAAGAAAGGGATCCAATAAGATCACTCATGTGAAGGCCCAGCACTGCCCGAGGTGCAGCAGCTTATTAAAAATAGTATTAAAATGTTCCCAATTGTGCAGCCTGCTAGCAAAGCCATGGAGAGCTGGGAGGATAAAGGAGTCAGGAACCAAGGGCTGTAATCTGTCTGCTCCTGGGGACTGCAGAACTTCCAGGAGGTCTCGGAGGAAAGGTGAATGGGAGGGGGAGAGACTGGTGCTTTGAATCTTTCCTTCCCCCCTTTAATGCATGTAGACCCACTGCTGTTCATTATTTTACATACTGGATTTTTATCCATTTGAACTCAAGTTGCCATGCCTTTAAAAATAATAACAATAATAATCATTAAAAATAATACAATCTGGATGAGTTCTAAAAGATATCTCCGGTATCCGGTCCTCTAGCCTGACTTCTGCTGTTGGCTGTGCCATGCATGCAAGGTCCCTGACGCCTGCATTTTACTTTCCTACCAGTTACATGCCCATCTCCCCCAGTTCTCTTCCACAGGATCAGAATTGGGTGAGACTCCAATAAGGACAATGAATATAAAGGCATCTTATAAAACATCATTTCTCTGTAATTGCTGATGATAACAGTGGTGATAATTTATACATAAAGCTGCTCAGCAAACCCAGAGCCATGCTCTGCCCCCTCTCCCCAGCCGGAGCCTCTCCAGCTTGTCACATGACCGCCTTATCTCCTTAGTTGCTCCTCCAGAACCCAGTGGTTAGTCTTTGACAGGACCCTTCCGCCACCCTGTATCTCACCATTCCAAGTCCTGGCCCATCTCCCTTTCCACTGCCGGCATCCTAATCTCCACGTCGGTGATCTTCCCCCAGCACTTCTGCAAGTTTTGTTTTCTGGATGAACCTCTTTCCTTCTGCCCTGCTCACTTCTCCTCCCCCAAATCTGTTCTCTGTCGGTAGCATGAGTCACTTTTCCCAGAAGCAAGCCCAACCAACACCATCCCCTTTCCTCTGCATGAAACTTTCAGCGTCCTCACCTGAGCTGCATTTCCCCACACAGCCTGCCTCCTGCCTGAGCCATCATGTACCACTCACTCTGTCACTCACATCCCTCCCAGCAGGGGGAGTCGGCTCAGGTTATCCTATCTGTTAACCTCTGTTCCCTAGCCTGCCTTCTCTCCCCTCTGACTAATAAATTCCAGGTTCTTCTGCTTAAGCCTCCTATACGGGTACACCTCGGGTACACCTTGTTCTATTGCACTTTGCAGACATTACTTTGTTTTTTACAAATTGAAGGCAGGACCCTCCATCAGCAAAAAAAAGATCCCTGCTGGTTTTCCTTCAGTCCTCGCTGTATTGTGGTGGTCTGGGACTCAGCTGTGGGGTCGGCCAGGTCACAGGAGAAATCTTCCCTGCCTTTTGTCTCACAGGGGTTCCTTTGCCGTATGCTGCCATAGGATCACAAACGTTTCTCCAGGAAGCGCACAGCAGCATGCCATCTGCATGCCTCTGTGCGGTGAGCTGGTAAACATGTCCCTCCCCTCGACACAGAGCTCCAGAAGGGCCTGGGTTTGGTCTGCTGCTCATCACCCCTGGGTCCAGATGCCTGGCTCATGAAAATGTTTGCTACCTGAATGATAGTAAACTCGGAGCTGGGTCCCTGAGAGGACGCAAGTCATGAGGAAGGAGTTCCGTCGGGGCTCATCACATCCCTGAGGCCACCTGGGCCCGTGACCCTGCCGTGGCATAAATAAGGCTGCTCTGTCTTCACCACCCCACCTACTGTCCCCAGAGCAGCCCTGGGACAGGCGAGTCAGCATCCTTTCATGACAGGTGCACCAGGAAGGGAACCTGATCAAATCCCATTCATTAGCTGGTGTTGAAGGAGTAGAGACATGGGAGAGAGGTGGGCCAGCACTGTGATCTTCAGTTGTGTTCTAGAAGCATGTCCGTCTGTAGCCTTAGCAGATACATGTGACCGCCTCCTCTGATGTGGTTCCTGGACGTCACTCTGTATAGCTCTTTGGCATGGCGTTTCTCCTGCGGGCCTCTTATTATGTCTGTCATGCTAGAGCCTGGAGTAAGGGAGGAAAACAGGTGTATGAAGGATTGGTGCATTAAAGACGAACAGTAGGTGATTTGCGGTGAACTCATACGTGTCTCTGTAATGACCAGTTAGTGTGGATTTGCAAATAGTGGTTGCTCAGCCCGCATGTCCCTGAAGACCCGTCCTCATTGGTCTTCCTCATGTTTACACGGCCTGTTCATTGCTGGCCTCTAAGTCTCTGTATCAACAGGCTACCAGGACTGGAGATGTCTTTGTGCTGCGAACTCCCCTCCAGACACGGAGCTGCTATCAGCAGTGGAGGAGAACCAGGACAAGAAGGGGGCTTATCTCTGCCTCGAGCTTTGAAGATGGCTGCATGCTGTCACTCCTTTCTCACAACAGCTCTGTGGGGTGGAGAGAGAAGTTTTACTACCTCCATCGCACCGATGATTTATAAATCGGTGCACAGGGTTGAAGAGTATTTGCCTTAAGAGCGGGCTGCTAATAAATGCCAAGGCTGATATTTGACTGTTTCCCTTTCGGGTGAAACGATATGAGATAATGGGGTTGTATAATTCAGGGGAAAATGGGTGTGGAAAGGAGGGAGACATGGTCTGCAGCCATGGGGGATGGTGCTTGCCTCTGTTGAGTGGCACTTGAGCTCAAATTTCCTGTTGTCAGTGACTTTGGAGCCCGTCGCCTATAGTGACTGCACCTCTTATTTACGGGAGACTTTGTTACATCTTCTGTGGCTCTCTCAAGGAGCGCTCACAAGGATGGAGCAGGTCCTGTTATCATCTCTGCTATACAGATAAGGAAACCGAGGATGAGGGAGGTTCAATAACCCAGAACCTGTAGCCAGTGGCTGGCAGAGCCAGGATTCAAACCCAGAAATGTCTCACCCCACAATCCCTGCTCTTTCTCCCCTGTAATAATTCTTTCTCAGTGGCCTGCTTTTAAACTAAGATACTGTAACTGTGTCTAGACAAGGGCCCTCCCAGCTCTCGCGGTTGTTCTTTCTGGTTGTTCCCGACGAGCAGCTGCGTTCGGCATGACCCCTCTGTTTAAAGGCTTGCTGGGGACAGAGCTTCCCGCCAGGGCCAGAAGCAGCGTACTAATGATGCTGCTAAGTTTGGGACGGCCCCCTCACTCCCATCCGAGGATAGTTTTTCTAGACCCAACAGTCATTACCCTCCACAGTCTGCCTTAATCAGCAAAACGTGTCTTGACTTGCGTGTTTTCAGAAGCGAGCCCTGCATGCCTGTCAGCCTTTGATCTTGCCCTCGTTTGACCCACAGAGTCACCCCCGTGCCACCACTGGGGTGCGGATGATCCCAAGCTCGTGAAGGGAGCGGCAGGGGCAGGGGCTGTTTCATGATTCACCTGTCTAGTGGAGGGCCCTCATTTATTTCTTTTATCTTAGACCGATGCCTGCTCGTTACCAGCAGCAGAAAAATTAGGAAGTGGAAGTCAGGACTGTGGCTGCAGAAATATTGATGGTTGACTGAGAAATTGGCTGCCCACTCACACCCGGTTGCCTTTGTACCTGTTCCTGTGGAGTGTAGCGGAGGCTCTAGATCCCTGTGCTTTCCCGGCACCCTCAAGTTCTTAGGGAGACAAACATCTCTTTTTCCTCTCACTGGGGAAGGTGGGTAAACTGCTCTCTAGCCTATCTGTTTCCCGGGAAGACAGGCTTGCTGAATGATGGACATGTTCACTAGCAGGGACTCACAATACCGTGCAATCACAGGGTCTCAGAATTAGAAGGAAGCCAATTACACATAGCACTTTTTTGGACAAATGAAACCCACAAGGGTTAGGCACGTCGCCTAAGATCCCACATGTGATTCTTTCCAACACTGTCCTCTTCCCAAAACTGGATTTGGGTTTTATGATTGTCAGACCCAGAAAATGGTTCAGAGGGGGACCACTCTTGGCAGTGGTCACATTGCTGTGATCACATACCCTGATGTGGCAGGAGGAATTGCCTTGTGCAGTTTAATAAAATGGTACGAGTGATAGTAACACACAGAGCTTAACTGTCTTTCAAAATTGGTAGCTCCATCTCTCCTTTGTTGGTGAAGGTTAAGTCCAATAAAAGGGTTTTGTAATGGTAAGTATGCTGTCTGGCACATGTTAGGCACTCAATAAATTCTGCTTCCTTCTCTCCCCTCTCATGTATTTGAAGTTGGCTGTGGTTAACCTCTTAAATCTCTTCTTTCAAAACCCATCATGTCGCCTGACCAAGCAGTGGTGCAGTGGATAGAGCGTCGGACTGGGATGCGGAAGACCCAGGTTCGAGACCCTGAGCTCGCCAGCTTGAGCGTGGACCCATCTGGCTTGAGCAAAAGCTCATTAGCTTGGACCCAAGGTCGCTGGCTCCAGCAAGGGGTTGTTGCTCGGTCTGCTGAAGGCCCGCGGTCAAGGCACATGTGAGAAAGCAATCAATGAACAACTAAGTGTTGCAACAGCAACGAAAAACTAATGATTGATGCTTCTCACCTCTCGCCGTTCCTGTCTGTCCATATCTATCCCTCTCTCTGACTCTCTCTCTGTCCCTGTAAAAAAAAAACAACCATCATGTCAATCCACCTTGTCTTCCCCTTCTCCAGTGGAGCATATGACTGCTGGCCTCTCATCAGTATGTATTTTGGGTTGTTTTTATAGAATAGTTTATGGATTCATGTTCTTGTTTCATCTCTTCTTTTGGGTCCCATGCTGTGCAGGAGGGCTGGCTAGGGTCAGCTATCATGTTCTAATCTGGAAAAGTTAGCATTCTCTCATCTTCTTCATTGCTTTGCTGGTTCCTGGGTTATCTGTGTGGTTTGTGAATATGAAGGCTGGTTTTTCCAGGCCAGCAACATGAGCTTTGTGTTAATAAACTTTTCTCTCTCGGATTACAAGGAAGAGATCACAGAATGGACATGGGTAAGTGAAATGAATCTGAAGACGTACCTTTCAGTATTTTGCTTTTAAATATTAGATGTGTAAAATTGTAGACAACCAACAGAAATAATCTGCGTTAGGAAAGAATCTTTCTGTGTCATTTGTACAATTCACTGCATACGCTGGCAAGTGTTTCTTATATAATGGAGTGTCCTAATGAATGGGCCCTGTCCCCTTTTGAGTCATAGAATCTTAATTAGGGAGAAACTTGGCATTCATCCGGCATAACCTTTCACTTTATTCTGTAATATTCTACATAAATGGTCATTACTCTTACACTTTTGAATACTTCCAGAGATAAGAGATCATTACCTCCCAAAGGACCTTGTTCCATATTCAGAAACTCTATTAGAAATATTCGCCTTGTGCTGTACTGACATCTTCATCTTTCTGAGTCTCTCCATTGGACCTAAGCAGAAATAAAGACCAAATGTAAGTGCATATATTATTGGGTGTTAATTTGCCTGCCTTCCCCACTAGACTGTGAGGACCCTGAGGTCAGGACCTATAACTTTTATCTCTATGCCCAGCATTTAGGACAAGCCCTGGCCAGCAGTGGCCTCCAACAAATGCACTGGGTACTGCATTGTGGAGCTGCAGAGGGAATGACTCAGCCAGGTGTTTGAAGACCTGGCTAAGCTACCGAGTCCTCTCGCCATTGTCCCATCCCTCTGACCATATTCTGACCGGCAGTGCTCAGAGCCTGGTTGGACATTTCTTCTGGCACGTTTGTGTCGTCAATGATTCCCTAGTTGTTGCTTCCCTTGACTGGTTCAGTTTTGTTTCTATTTCATCTATCTACCATTCTCTGCAGTTCTTCGCGACACGTCAGTTTTTCCAGATCTACATAGGTGTTGTGTCCCCTCGCTCCCCCCCCCCAAGGAGCTGTATATAATTGGTCTTAGCTCAGAGACTTTAAAGAAATTACGTGTCCCTTGACCCATCTTTTCCCTGCCTTGAGCACTGGTCCCTTTTCATTGTCATTGCTGGGATCTCCTCGTTCATGGTTCATTCACCTGGATCAGGGAGGAGATATGTTCATGGACCTTGTTTCATTATGTTCTCTCAGGAGTCCCCAGCTGTAGAAATAGTATGCTTCCTTTTGTTGTTAAAGAGTTTAGCAAAGGAATGAGCAGGGTGCTGCTTAATCGGGTAGAGTGAGGTGACAATCGGGTTCTTCCAGCCGTCAGTGCAGTACTGCTCGCCTGTACCACAAACCCTTCTGGAACTTGAGGTACAAGCAACGTCAGTGATTCAGGTCTATGGTTATAATGAGGGAGGCTGGAACATAAGCTGGACACACACAACCCCCCAAAGAAAAAAGAAAGGAAAGACCAGAGGTAATTGATGAGTACTGAGAAAATAATGGGTCGAGTGAACTGGAAATGACAGTGCGGTTAGGAACTCTGTGTGGCGAGAGCAGGAATCTTTGAAAAGGATAAAAGGCTAGGTCTGGGGAATACAATGTTAGTGCTCTGGTGTTTTAGACGAGGTACCGTTTGGGGCATGTTGTCCTGGTTGGAATAGTTGAGGTAGTGTGTTGAAAAGTTAATAAAGATGAGGGGCCCCAGGCACTTCAAGGTCAAGGTGTTTGATGGTCCATCCAAAGCTGATTGAATGCAAGAAAAATTGTCAAGAGCTGAAAATAATTTTATTCATTCAGGTCAAAAGGGGGCCCCTGCAGTTCAGGCAAAATCAGTGATACATTGTTTACATCAGGGTGCATGCTAAAAATATATATATTTGAGTTATAAGGATTTTAAAAATCCTTTCATTAAGAATAATAATAACTCTCATAAATAAGAATTGATTATCTGCCAACATAATAGCTTTACAGGCATAATCTTATTTTATCCCCACCATAAGCCTTGAGGTGAGTCTAATTGTTTTCACCCATTTTCACAGGAGGAAATGGAGGCTTATAAAAAAAAGACTTGAAGTTACTCAGCATTGTAGAGCCAAAATGTGAATGAATCTGAGCAGTCCAGCTATTGAGCAGTGCTGTCCAAGAGCAATATCAAGATGTAATTTTAGGCCCTGGCCAGTTGGTTCAGTGGCAGAGAATCAGCCTGGTGTGTGGAAGTCCCAGGTTCAATTCCTGGTCAGGGCACACAGGAGAAGCAACCATCTGCTTCTCCACCCCTCCCCGCCCCTCTCCCTTCCCCTCCTGCAGCCATGACTCAAATGAGTTTGAGCAAAGTTTGCCTCTGGCTCTGAGGATGGCTCCATGGCTAGCCTCAGACACTAAAATAGCTCAGTTGCTGAGCAACAGAGCAGCAGCCCAGACAGTCAGAGCACTGCCCAGTAGGTGGCTTGCTGGGTGGATCCCAGTCAGGTGCATGCAGGGGATCTGTCTCTGCCTCCTTACCTCTCACTTAATTAAAAAATAAAAAAGATGTAATTTTAAATTTTCTAGTAGCCACATATGCAAAACAACATGAAACTAAGTGCCTTTAAATAATATATATATTTTTTAATCCTATGTATCCCAGTTATCATCCTTTCAACATGTGATAGGATTTTTAAAATTACTTATGAGGTATTTCACACACTTTCTTTGTACTTAGTCTTTGAAATCTGGTGCACATTTTACACATCTCCCTTTGGACGTGCGGTGTTTCAAGTGCTCAGTGCCCCATGTGGCTGGTGGCTGCACACCAGGGGTGGGACCTGATTTTTAGGGCTGCACTGTACTGCATGTGCGCAGAAACAGATTGTCTTCAAAGAATAGAAATTCTACCTCAGCCTTTTCCATCACAATAACAAATGTCGTAATAAAATGTCTACAGAGTTTGGGGCAATAAAAGACAGAGACCTAAGAATACCAGCCAAGTTCTCTCATGTGAGAAAACAACAGAAAAGAAACAGTATGCTATGCTAGAGCTCACACAATATACAGCAGTGTACACTTCCTGAAAAAAGTACCAAAAGTCATTAGCCAACCAACCAAAACAGTCATCAAAATGAATAGTCATGAACGAAGAGGTCTTGTTCTAAAGCAGTGGTTCTTAACCTTTTTTGAGGTATCGAACCCACCAGTTTCATATGCGCATTCACCAAACCCTTCTTTAGTGATAAATAAAATATGAATTTTTTTTTCTAAATTCAAGACATAGGTATATGTTTTTTTACTGGTGCACAAAATGAGCCGTGCATGAACATCACCTTGCTCAAAGAACAAAACCAACAAAGTGCATGAACTCACAACAAATTACGGTATTACTTTATTCTGGCCTCCACGAACCCCTGAGACCCACTCATCGAACCCCTAGGGTCCGATAGAACCCAGGTTAAGAACCACTGTTCTAAAGGGATAGGAGGTTTGCAGGGAAAGCAGTTATTCATGGCAGGCTCTGTGAGTAATTGTTTTAAGTCATTTGCAAAGCCAACTGCAGATGCCAAAAGTTGTTCTTGAAAATATACAAATAGCCAGGTGGTCACATTTTAATACAACCTGGGAAGTGTGGGTCAGGTTTAAAAGCTGGTAAGTCTTTTGTATTTTGTGGTATGACTGAGGGGTGATTTTTAACCTTTTAACCCTTCACTCTTATCATCTGGGGGAAAAATGTGAGATGTTTCTTCCAAGTTCAAATGTGACCCCTAGTAAAGATATAAATAAAATTAAAACTAAGTTATTGGAGATGATTATGGCAAATGAAAAAGAGTCTGTATAAATTAAGTAGGAAGCAAACAAAATGAGATAGATGCTGGAACATTTAGGTATCCATATGCAGAAGAAAAAAATAATGAACCTGACTCTCACCTGATGCTACTTACAAAAATTAGCTTGAAGTAAATCGTACATCTAAGTGTCAGAGCTAAAATTATAGACCAGAGGGAAAGAAAACAGAAAATCTTGATGACTTTAGGTTAGGTAAAAATTTCTTAAATAGAATACAAAAAGCACAAGCTAAAAAAGAAAAAAATCATAAGTTGAAATTCATCTAAATTGATAGTTTTTTTCTGTGAAGACATTTATAAGGAAATGAAATGACAAGCCACAGACAGGAAGAAAATATTATAATTTGCAGAGCACTGGTCTGATGAAATAATTTTATTTGGAATATATAAAGAACAAAGCAATAACAAGAAAACAAATGACCCATGTTTTAAGAGACACATCACCAAAGAGAACATAGGGTTAGCCATTAAGTCCCTGAGTAATGCTCACCATCAGTAGTTATTGGACGGAATCAAATTAAGATTGTTATGCGATATAACTTTACATCCAGGACAATGGAAAAGACTGAAAAGGCTGGTGACATAAAGTGTTGATGGAAATGTTGAAGCAGCCAGAACGCTTAGATATTGCTGGTAAAAGTATAAAGTGGAACAACAACTTAGGAGACCAGTTTGTAAATTTCTTAAAAAGTCAAGCATCTATGTAACATAAGGCCCACAATTCCTCTAGGAACTGCACAGTTGCAATTCCATAGTTCTACTAGGTATTTATCCAAGAGAAATAAATGTATTTTGTACACACCAACATTTGTCCTTGAATATTTGTAGAACTCGAATGTCCCATCAACTGGAGATTAGGGAATAGTGGCGGTATATCCATTCAGTGGATGGCTACTCAGCAGTGAAAAATAATTTCACTGTTTAATTACATTTACAGTCAATATTATTTTGAATTACTTTCAGATGTACAGCACAGTGGTTAAGCAATCATACACTTCACAGAGTGATACCCCTGATTTTTCAAGTACGCATCTGACACCATACATACATAGTTATTACATTATTATTGACTGTTCCCTATGCTGTGCTTTACATCACTACGACTATTTTGCAATTACAAATTTATACTTCTTAACCCCTTCACCTTTCTCACCCAACCCCCCAAACCCCTCCCCTCTGGCAGCTGTCAGTCTGTTCTCTTTATCTATGAAGCTGTTTCTATTTTATTCATTTATTTTGTTGTTTAGATTCCACATATAAGTCAAATCTATGGTATTTATTTTTCTCTGTCTGACTTATTTCACTTAGCATAATACCCTCTTTTTCCATCCATGCTGTTGAAAAAGATTATAACCTTTTTAATGGCCAAGTACTATTCCATTGTATATAGGTACCAGACTTCTTTTATCCAGTTGTCTACAGATGGACACTTGGGTTGCTTCTATAGCATGGCTATTGTAAATAATATTTCAGCATTTATTCTTTCAAATTAGTGTTTTGGGTTTCTTTGGATATACACCCAGAAGTAAAATTGCTGAGACATAGGCAGTTTCATTTTTAACTTTTTGAGAAACCTCCATACTGTTTCTCCATAGTGACTGCACCAGTCTGCATTCCCTTTTTTCCACATTCTTGCCAACACATTCTTGATTTTTTGATGATAGCCGTTCTGAGAGGCATGAAGTGATATCTCATTGTGATTTTAAGTTGCATCTCTCTGATGATTAGTGACATTGAGCATCTTTTCATGTGTCTATTGGCCATCTGTAAGTCCTCTTTAGAAGAGTGTCCATTCAAGTCCTCTGCCCATATTTTAATTGGATTTTCCCATATTTTTGTGTGTTGAGTTGTATGAATTCTTTATCAATTTTGAATATTGCCTGACCAGGTGGTGGCGCAGTGGATAGAGCATCGGACTGGGATGTGGAAGACCCAGGTTCGAGACCCTGAGGTCGCCAGCTTGAGCGAGGGCCCATCTGGCTTGAGCAAAAGCTCGCCAGCTTGGACCCAAGGTCGCTGGCTCCAGCATGGGGTTGCTTGGTCTGCTGAAGGCCTGCGGTCAAGGCACATGTGAGAAAGCAATCAATGAACAACTAAGGTGTCGCAATGGCAATGAAAAACTAATGATTGATGCTTCTCACCTTTCTCCGTTCCTGTCTGTCTGTCCCTATCTATCCCTCTCTCTGACTCTCTCTCTGTCCCTGTAAAAAAAAAAAAAAAAAAAAAAAAATTGAATATTAACCCCTTATCAGATATGTCATTGGCAAATATCTTCATTCAGTAGGTTGATTTTCATTTTGTTGCTGATTTATTTTTGCTATGCAAAAATTTTTATTTTGATGTAGCCCTATTTGTTTATTTTTCTTTTGTTTCCCTTGCCTGAGGACATATATCTGAAAATAAATAGTGTTAAAAGAAATGTATGAGATTTTACTGACTATATTTTCCTCTGAGTTTTACAGTTTCAAGTCTTACATTTAAGGCTTTAATTCATTTTGGGTTTATTCTTGCCCTGGCCAGATGGCTTGTTTGTTTGGAGCATCATCCCGAAGCCCAGAGGTTGCCAGTTTGATTCCCTGTCAGGGCACATACAGGAACAGCTCGATGTTCTTGTCTCTCTCTCCCTCTCTCCCTTCTTCTATCTTTAAAATCAATCAATAAAAATTTTTTTTTAAGAGTTTATTCTTGGGTATGGTATAAGAAGGTGGTCTGTTTTCACTTTATTGCTTGTATCTCTCCAATTTTTCAATCACCGTTTACTGAAAATATTGTCTTTACCCCACTGTGTGTTCTTGCCTCTTTTGTCATATATTAACTGACCATATTGGTGTGGGTTTATTTCTGGGCTTTCTTTTTAGTTCCAGTGATCTATGTGTATGTTTTTATGCCAGTAACATGCTGTTTTGATTACTATAGCATTGTAGTATGTAGTTTGATATTAGTAGCATGATACGCCCAACGTTGTTCTCTCTCTCAAGATTTCTGTGGCTATTTAGGGTCTTTTGTGCTTTCATACCAATTTTGAATTATTTGTTCTAGTTCTGTGGAAAATTCTCTTGGTATTTTGATAAGAATTGCATTGAATCTTTAGATTACTTTAGGCAATATGACATTTTAATCATGTTTGTTCTTCCTGTCCATGAGTATAGAATATGCTTTTGTTTATTTGTTTCTTCTACAATTTTTTTCTTCAGTGTCTTATAATTTTCCAAGTACAGGTGTTTGCCTTGTTGATTAACTTTATTCCTAGGTTTTTTTTTTAATGCAATTATAAAATAGCAATATCTTAACTGAGTGCTTATTATCTTCAAGAAACACAACTAGCCCTGGCCTGTTGGCTCAGCGGTAGAGCATTGGCCCAGCGTATGGAAGTCCCGGGTTTGATTCCTGGTTAGGGCACACAAGAGAAGCGCCCATCTACTTCTCCACCCTTCCCCCTCTCCTTTCTCTCTCTCTCTCTCTCTCTCTCTCTTTTCCCCTCTCGCAGCCGAGGCTTCATTGGAGCAAAGTTGGCCCAGGTGCTGAGGATGGCTCCATGTCCTCCACCTCAGGTACTAGAATGGCTCCTGTTGAAATAGAGCAACAACCCAGAGGGGCCGAGCATTGCCCCCTGGTAGGCATGCTGGGTGGATCTTGGTCCGGCGCATGTGGGAGTCTGTCTCTCTGCCTCCCTGTTTCTCACTTCAGAAAAATACAAAAAAAAAAGAAGAAACACAACTAGAAAAATTATGAATTTTAAATATAAAATATGTATTAGGATGTTTCAGACATATGAAGGGAAATATGGTATGGATATGTTAATTTCAGATATTATATATACAATAAAATATATAAATGTATTGTTTTATATTTACATATATAATAAAATATATAAATGCACTTATATAATTTTATGTAGTATACACTATATATAAATGATACATTATTTAATATGATATATAACAAATATATTAACTGTAGTAAAATGTGTTTAATTAGATAAATTTTATACTTTTATGGTGGAGACAAAGAAAGGGACAGATAGGGACAAATAGGGAGAGAAATGAGAAGCATCAATTCTTCATTGTAGCTCCCTAGTTGTTCACTGATTGCTTTCTCATATGTGCCTTGAACGGGGGTGGGGGGAGAGCTACAGCAGACTGAGTGACCCCTTGCTCAAGCCAGCGACCTTGGACTCAAGCTGGTGAGCCTTGCTCAAACCAGATGAGCCTGTGCCAAGCCTGTGACCTCGGGGTTTCGATCCTGGCTCCTCTGTGTCCCAGTCTGATGCTCTATCCACTGCACCACCGCCTGGTCAGGCAAATTTAATACTTTTGAAGTGTCGCCACATGTCATATGATATCCATAAGAGGATATAATAGCCAAGCTATCTCCCAAGTATAAAGGTTTCAAATATATAAAGCAAAAAACTGATAGAAAAGGAAAGAGGTAGGATATGTCAGGACAGTTTCAGCCAATGCAAAGACAAATCATGTTGTTATAATGACAAGGGTAGTTTTTTAAAATGTATTTGATATCCGTAGATATCAAGCTTCATATCCATAAAAATGTGTTACCGTGTATGAAAAAATGACGTAAATTGAGGGCACAAGAAAGCCTTGTTGAATTCCAAACCACAAAAGATTATGCCGGCCCCCACTCTCTACCACAAGGCTGTAAAACTACACACCAAAACCAAGCTTTTTAATGGAGTTTCAAAGTACTTGCATATCAGGGGGTTGTGAAGAACTTTCCTAAATGCTTATTTAAGCCAAAAGGAAATAAAAACTAAAATCATTACCCATTTTGAAAACAGCAGAAGGGGGACATCTCACAGTACAGCTGACACAGTGTTCCCAAAGCTGTCACGGGAGATGTCTTAATAGCCACCTGCGCCTTCATTATTCAAAAGTAGTGATGATGATGAATGAATCTCGCATTCCACTTGGTAACTTAAATGAGAACAATGGCATGGACCGGAGGAAAATGAAGTTAACTATACAAATTTATGATGTAAGAAAAATAGAAAAACAGAAAACCAAATTTAAACATTTTAAAGTTGATTCTACACATAAGGAAATAGCGGAGCTCTGGCAAATTTAGTAATGAACAGTGTAGATAATATTAATAAGTTAAACAATGAGTAAGAAAGTCTACAAGAATATGCATAATATAGTAATAACAACAACCACCAACATTTGTTTGGTACTTTTATGCCAGATACAGTGCTAAGCATTCAGTGTTGGTTCTCTCATTTAATTTTCACAACAACCCATTAGAATTAGTGCTATATTTTGATCCTGTTTTGCACACAAGGAACCCAAGACTAGAGACAATTTGGCAAAGATATTTCTGCTAGAAAAGGGTGGAAACAGGAATGGAGACCTTCAGCCTAGCCCTGGGTTTAACCCGTACAGCATAATTCCATGTCAAATCCATGCCAGTTGAGGAAAGCACGCGGCGGAGACTTGTGTTTGCCTGAAATGTTTGTAAACAGGCACCCCTCAGAGAATTTGCGGATTTGGTTCCAGATGACCCCAACAAGTGAGTCGTCATCTCTTTGCTGGTGAACTGTCTAGCATTTAGTTTGTAAAAAAAAAAAAAAGAAAGAAAGAAAAAGCAAGGCCACTCTGAAGTGCAATGAAGTGATATGCTTGCATATTACTGCCAATCGCCGGAGGCACTGTCAGCCCTCATTATTTTGAATTAAATTCGCCTTTTGAGGTTTGTCAGATCTAATAGGTAGCTTGAGTTCAGACTACACATCATTGCATAATACAGCTTCCAGGTCCTAATTCTCAGGTTCCCTCTTCCACAGCTAGCCACCTTTCACCATCAAGCCAAAAGCCAGTGTTTTCTGCTAGAGATTATTTCCAGATCACCTTATGGAGAAAGAACAGTTTTGGGTCTTAACTTTATGCTGTCTTCTCTCTGACTTTTTTTTTATAGATTTTTATTTATTGATTTGAGAGAGAGAGCCATATCATAGTCGCTTCACTTTAGTTGTTCATTGATTGCTTCTTGTATGTGCCTTGACCAGGCAAGCCCAGGGTTTTGAACCAGCAACCTCAGCATTCCAGGTTGCTGCTCTATCCACTGTGCTACTACAGGTCAGGCTTCTCTCTGACTCTTAATTAGCCAGGCCATGAGCTTATCTTCTCTCTCTGCACCAACCCACAGAAATGAAAGCAGGAGTTCAGGGGCTGCTTCCCTTAGGGCAATGTGGGTTTGGGGATTATTTACAGTCTCATTTTTCTACTTTGACTTGCTTATATTTGTAGTTTTGCTTTTTTTTAATATATTTTGCATTTTATTGAATTTAGCAATTTAAATGGTTTTCCCTGATTTCTTTGTTTTTTTTTTTGTTTTTGTTTTTGTTTCTTTTTACAGGGAGAGTCAGAGAGAGGGATAGACAAGGACAGAGAGATAGGAACGGAGAGAGATGAGAAGCATCAATCATCAGTTTTTCATTGCCATTGCGACACCTTAGTTGTTCATTGATTGCTTTCTCACATGTGCCTTGACCGCGGGCCTTCAGCAGACTGAGCAACCCCTTGCTCGAGCCAGCAACCTTGGGTCCAAGCTGGTGAGCTTTTGCTCAAGCTGGCGACCCAGGGGTCTCGAACCTGGGTCCTCCACGTCTCAGTCCGACACTCTATCCACTGCACCACTGCCTGGTCAGGCTGTAGTTTTGCTTTTATGTCAACTTAAGTTTTATATATAATATAAAGTATACAGTATATAATTATATGTACATAAGTATATGTGTTACCTGTGTACATTATATGTATGATATACATCTTAATATATCTCAATATATCATATATAACTACATATCTAATACTTACATACTTGTATCAACATACATGTTATATATTATATAATAGATAATATATAATACATACGAATCTATTACATGTGTATAATAGTATATTGTATAAGTATGAAATGCATATACATATTATAGACATATTAGATATGTGTTTATAATATACTTATTTATATGTAATATATAGTATAAAATGTATATAATATAAACATAGATTACATATATATTTATTTATAATATACTTATTATTTCACTGGGAGGGCTTTTTCATTTTCTAGTTCACCACATTACCAAAAAAACAAAGTCGTCCCTTCCCCACTCCCTCCCCATGTGACGTTTAGAGCTCAGTTTAAATCTTAGGGAAACTGTTCTTAGCCCACCATTCTATGAATATTTGGGTTCCCCTGCTGTAGGTTGTCATGCTACTCTGTGCTTCCTTCTTCATAACACTTGTCAGTATATAGTTATCTGATCAACACTTTCTTTGTATGATTATTTTTTAAATACATTTGACACCTACGTATTGGCTGTCAGTCTAACTCGCCCACTGCAGTGTGACACTGGTGTGGATGGACCCTCTGCTCTTTGCTGCCCAGCCCCGCTGTTAGCATAGAGCTGGCACATAATCAAGCGGGTAATGTTTGAAGGGAGAAGTCTTGGTGAGGATGCTGGGGCTGTTGTCCATCAGCCGGGAAGAGTCTCAGAGCAGTTTATTCTGTCTTTATGAATAGGAAAGGCAAGTACGATGTCTTATAGTCTAAGTATGTGTCAACCTTTGCTCAAGGAAGAGGTTCCAATACATAAAGAAAGAATGGATCATTCAGGAAAAGACATTATTGTGAAGATTGAGCATTTGGGAAAAGATCAAATAGGATATTGCCAGATACAAAAATAAATAAATAAATAAATTTTGGATTAATTAAAGACTTAAATTTTAAAACAGAAACAAACAAAATTAGAAGAAAATATGAAAAATTTTAAGTTGAAGAAAATGTGTACATGCCTAAGAGAAGTGGGAAAAAAAATTGTCAAAGGAAAACTCTAATAGATTTTATTAATTAAAATGGAAAAAAAAGGGGGGTATTTTGAATGTCAGTTAGCAACTGAGACAATTTAATGAAAAATGAAAAATTAGGAAATTTATACTTGAAACACATAGTGTGTCATGTATAAAGAGCTCTTACAAATCAATAGTAAAAACAGACCATTGGGAAAATAGATAAAGGATAAAAATGAAGGATTTCACAAAAGAAGAAAAGCAAATGATAAAAATAATAATAATAATCTAATATCACTAAGTATTCAAAGAAATAGAAAAATAAGATAATATTTTTATATCTAAGTGTCAAAGGCTTTAAAAAAATTATTACTCAGTATTACCAAATATCCACTGTGAACAACTCTCATGAAAGTGTCTCTTGTAAATGAATGTTGGAATAATCTTTTTTTTTTCTTTTTATTTATTCATTTTAGAAAGGAGACACAGAGTGAGAGAGAGAGAGAGAGAGAGAGAGAGAGACAGAGAGAGTGAGAGAGAAAGGGGGGAGGAGCTGGAAGCATCAACTCCCATTGGAAGCATCAACTCCCATATGTGCCTTGACCAGGCCAGTGCAGGGTTTTTTGAACTGGCGACCTCAGTGTTCCCAGGTCGACGCTTTATCCACTGCGCCACCACAGGTCAGGCTGGAATAATCTTTTTAAAAAATAGTTTTGTAGTAAGTAAGTATCAAGATTGTTAGACTCTGGCCTGTTGGCTCAGTGGTAGAGTGTCAACCCGGCATGTGAATGTCCTGGGTTCAATTCCCAGTCAGAGCACATAGAAGAAACGACCATCTGCTTCTCCACTCCTCCCTCCTCTGTCTCTCTGTCTCTATCTCTATCTCTTTCTACCCCCCTCCCTTCCTCACCCTTCTCCTCCTGCAGCCATGGCTTGATTGGCTCAAGCAAGTTGGCCTTAGGTGCTGAGGATGGCTCCATGGCCTCCTCCTTAGGCACTAAAAGGTGGCTCCAGTTGCAATGGAGCAACAGCCCCAAAAGGGCAGAGCATCACCCCCTAGTGGGCTTACTGGGTAGATCTCAGTCGAGGTGCATGTAGGAGTCTGTCTCTGCCTCCCCTCCTCTCACTAAAAATTTTTTTTTTTAATTATTAAAACCATATACAAAACATTCTGCCCTAGGATGTGGAAATTCTTTGCTTGTGGAAACAGAGTGAGTCAATGGGTTTCATCATGGTATTGTTTGTTTACAGTAGCAAAAATCAGACACAGTGGGGAAAAGATAGTGAGGTTATGGGTACAGCCTCACAAACAGATAAAGTATTTAAAATAAAGTTTTTATTGATTTAATAATAAATGTTGAATGTTGCTTGAATATATGAAAAAGGAAAATAGGTTGATTTAAAATTAAGTTTAAAAAAATACAATGCTACTTCTCTCACATTTAAAGGTGTCTGTATCAGTTATATGCTTCCTACAAAAGGAAGAACACGTGGCAGTAGGTTCTCTCTGGATACTGAGATTCCACTGGGATTTTTCTCTTTTTATTACATTTTACAAAATCTTCACAGTAGTGCAGTTTTTTAATAAAATGATTTTTTCTTCTGGAAGAAGTAAGGGAAGGAAGGAAGGAGGAAAAGAAAGAGAATATAGTGGGGAGGAAGGACCTGATGGTTTCCCAGTGTGGCGGGCAGCACTGTCCATGGGTATAAGAGCAGGCGCCCACTGTGGGGGCCAGCTTGCCTGCGTGAGCGTCGTGGGCGCTGCCTCGTCTGTAACAGGGCTTGCGGGTGAGGACCTGGGTGGAACAGCACCCAAGAACTCCTTAGGGTTGTGTGCATTAGAGAGCCGACCTTTTTTTACATCTATCTTGTTGAGGGTGTCTTTGTAGGACAGATAGAGGAGCCCAGTGAGGAAAGAGGTCCGCAAGGGCTTGCCTCACGCCCTTTCACACCACCCCAGCGACTCTTCTTTGTGTTGTTTGTTTTCTCCGAACAGGATTGGGTCATGGGTTCCCGACTAATCATTTAGTATGATGACAGTTCCCCAGGAGAAGATGCTGAAATGCTTTCATTAAAACATGAGTGTTTGCTTTGCTGCAGGTAAAACAAACACACAATACACTAGTAGAGATGGCTTAAACAGCCTCTTTATTCTTCTCACACAGTAAGGAGCCCAAGGGCAGGCAGTTCCATGAGAGATGGTCATCATCATGGGGGTTCTCTTGGGTTCCTCGTGGTCACAGTGGTCATAGCAAATGCAGCATTCATCTCCTCACAAGGTGATGGGAAAGAAAAAGAAAGCCTCTCTCCCTCTCTCCCCCTTACCCTCTCCCTCCCACCCTTCTCCCCTCTCCCCCCTCCATCTCTCTCTCTCTCTCTCTCTCTCTCTCTCTAAGAATCTTCTCCCCCAAATCTGCCAGCAAACATTCCATCCTTGGCATTGGCAGGATTGTCATCCACCTGCAGGGGAAGCAGGGGTTCCCCTGTGTCTCTCTGTGTGCAGTCTGCACAGCAAAGCAGTGGGATAGTGGGCTCGGGTGATGACTAGCACACTCACACTCCCCTCGGTGGATTTGCTGGGAGAAGGAAGTGCATGGGTAGGAAGCAGGGGTCATCAAAATACTTAGCAGTGTTGCTCTCCCTCACCTTTCTTTTCAACCTGTGATATCTGACTTAAGTAGGTTGGTGTTGGGCTTGGATAACTTCATTGGAATTTTCCAAGGCGCTCAGTCATACATGGGGGAAGTTCCCAGCCGCTCCAGGGTCAAGCAGAACGGGCTGCCAGTAGTCCCCATTTTCTTAGGAACACGGGCAAACCTGATGCAGAATTCTTGCCTAATTAAGAGGGAGCAATTCAGGTCCACACCCTGGTAGAAATCGATCGATAGATAAAGGTTTGCTGGCGCACACCATTCCAGGAGAATTTGGATGTCTTCTCCAGACTTGAGTGAAAATGAACGGAACTGGGAGCAGTGCAGTATCTTATCAGTTACCAGCTGGACCTGGATCGCCAGGGACAGCTTCCCACAGGAAATGGGACTGGGAGCTGAGCGTCCAGCGCTCCTGTGATTTCCAGAAGTGAAGGGGGAAAGGGGTGTGTTCCCCACGCGAGGCCTATCATTGTCGAGAACAGGTGGTTTGAGGAGTGTGGAGAGAAAGCGTGGAGCTTTCCATCTTGCTCTGTGAATGAATGATGGCTTTTGTTGCCCAAAGCAGAGCTTTTCCAAAAGCAGGGCTCCTTTGCCTGCTCGTTATCTGCTGAGCTTAGCTATAAAACTTAATGCTCTTATCATGGCACTTTTTCTCTCAGAAAAGAAAGAAATGCATTTTTTTATCTGCCTGCTACTTCTATTTTTTCAC
This sequence comes from Rhynchonycteris naso, assembly GCA_037038555.1. Classification (NCBI taxonomy): domain Eukaryota; kingdom Metazoa; phylum Chordata; class Mammalia; order Chiroptera; family Emballonuridae; genus Rhynchonycteris; species Rhynchonycteris naso. The sequence continues at coordinate 78,524,223 of CM073000.1, forward strand.
TTACAAAGCCTACGCCTTTGTATAGTAGAAGAAACTAATAAACCAGATCACTTACAGCACTATCCAGGACTGTTCAGCATGCCTATAGGAAAAAAACAAATTGGGATATTTTTACCTTCTGGTCTTCAGTGTCTATATAGTCAATATGTTCACACTTATATTAAAAACAAATGGAGTATCTGCTGTATGCATAGCACCTTGGAAAGCTCTGGGGGGGCCTGAGGTTAATACAGTGAGTGTCCCACAAATGAGGCTCCTATGGGGAGACCCATGTGTACCGAGTGAGTTACCCACTCGGTAATCAAGGTGAAGAGAAGCATGCTTAGTAGCGGGTGTGGATGTAACTGGCCGTATACTTGGAAAATTGAACTTCCACTTTACAGTGTGTAGAATCTATTTAAAAAGCAATATCCTCGACCTATTCAGTGGGTGGGTGGGGGCAGAAAAGGGAGTTTGGATGGGTTAGGCATTGTTAAATTCATCCCTGAGGTTCTGTGTCTCTTATTTATTAAATAACTTGCAATGGAATGGCCCTGTAGGCCATTGCTAACATGAACAGAGCAGTCCAAGACCCTGATCTTAAGGTTCTCAGGTCCAGAGACCTTGTGGCAATATGGGTGTTTTTGGTGGATGAATGGAAAAATCAAGAAAGAATAGACTTGGTTCATCTACCGAAAACTTACCTTTTTACATATGACTGTTCCTAAAGAGAAGGTATAGAAGGATTTTGGTTAAAAGACTAACCTCATCCTTTCCAGGTAACAACCTTGGAAGGCAGGTTGATTTCAACAACCAGCTAGACAGGGTTTGGACCTGTTAGATAGGGCAATAGTAGAGGGAGAAAGGGATCAAATTCAACAGCTGGCATGCTGGTACAAGCTGGTGGGTGCATGGCAGTGTCACCTAAATTGGGAGAAACAGAGGAAGGAGAAGGCTTTGGTGGGAAGGGCGCGAGTCCTGTCATGTACACACCCACTTAGAGATAGATGATGGGCAGGGAGTATAATGCATGTTCCTGGGAGCTGTACAAAAGGAAACAGGCTCAAACTTAGTGTGATATCTTTTCCCTTAATTGATTGCAGAGTGCAGGATCAGCAGGGGCACAGGTCTGCCATTCTCTGCCTCTGGCTGAGAGGCGAGCCCAGGTTGGGGCACTGCTAATTATATCCTGGGACTGGAGTCCAGCAAGAACTTGTTCTCTTCTTGTGTAGGGCAGGCACAAGAGTGCTCTTGACTTAGTGAAGTGGACATTTGGGGCTCAGACACTAGGGAGCTTAGGATGAGCTGTTTGGAGAATGAATGTTAAGCTACAAGAGCTGTCCAGCACTGGAACTTGGAGTCCCTGGTTCAGTGTGAAGTTGAGTGTAGGGTGAGGCTTACCTGCTGGGCAGAGGAGTGCTCAATCCAGTGAGAGGTGGACCCCTCATTCCGGAAGAGGGACAGCCATGGTCCTGGCTAGCTTATAGCTGCTGGCCATGAGAGACCCCATTGAATCAGCCACTGGACAGTCTTGCGTGTTTAAACTTCAGTCTTTCATTTATAAGCCTCATTTAATTCTGTTCCTTATTTGTAAGGGTATGAAGCTGTCATTTTTTCTTGAAGTCAGGGTGCAGAGGACTCTAACCCTGCCTTCTTCCTCCTGCGTGGTACTTCCGTAACTCTGGGTAGTGCATTAGTCTCCATGAGGTCCAAATTGAGGCAAACTTGTACTAGGGCACCAGGATCAATTCAAAATTCTGCTTGTTTGTCTACACACATTTTTCTTAGTTGTGACTAGCACTATTGAAGAAGGTGCCTCCCCTGTTGATGTTCTGGGCCAGAGAATTCTTTGGGAGCCTTTCCTGTCTGAGGATGTGTGCCATCCCTGGCCTCTACCCACTCGATGCCCAGTAGCACCTTCCCCTCAGGTTGGGATGATCAAAGATGTCTCCATGCATTGCCAAGTGTCCCTTAGCAGGTAAAATCGCCCCTGGTTGAGAACATGCATTAAAATCTGACAAAATTAGGGGCAGCTTCCCCCCTCCCCCATTTAGGCAAGCCCTGACTGGCTATGATGCATGTGAAGGCAATGGGGTGGAAAATTCAAGCCACTAAGTCAGAAACCAGCCAAATGGACCTAGGTGTAATTATTCCCAGCCACATGAAAAGTAAGCAACGTCCAGATGCTGGCAGTCCTGGCCACATTACTCATGGACCCCGTGGTGCTATCCATTCATAACTCTCCGGCCTCCTTTGGGACCCTGGGGAGCCATATTCTCTTTGTTTTCTAATTGAAACATGCAAAGCAAACCAGAATCATTTCTACACAAAAGTAACTTTGAATAGGAAGCTTGGAAACATTTCAAGTTTTTATCCCTTGTTGCACCAGGCCACCAAATTGATTTTGGGAAGAGGAACACATAGGTGTTAAAAAAATGTGAATTTTTCTTGCTAAAGTACAATAGACAATACTTCACAGTCTATTAATTCCATCTGCTTCCCATGATAAAGTCAAAGTATTACATGGGGGTGTCAGAAGGCCCTGGACCTCATTGAAGTGATTTTCCTGAAGGTCAGAAGAGGTGAGTTGCAATCTGAAATCATTCACTAGTGGTATAACTTTGGACGGTGATGTTTTAAAAATCTTACTTTCCTTGATACAAAGTGGATATATGAATTCCTTACTTTCTTCATTCACAGAATTATTTCAAGAGCCCAATGAGATAATTGACTTGAAACTGTCGTGCATGAGAAAGTGCTGTACACACACAATTATTGTTATCCTCATTCCTGTTATCTTTTTCTAAGATGGGTGCTTCACAAACTGACCTGTTAAATAATCCATTCAAATACTCCACTCCCTTGGCTAGAACACTCATCCGAGGAGGATATTTTCATTGGATTTAACCACTTACGCGGCTGAATTAAAGAACCCCAGTGGGTTTTACATCTCACTCCTCACTAAATAATAGACTGGAAGAGGAAACAGGAAGGGGATGATCAAGGTCTTATTTGCAGGCATAATGGTGCTGCAGAAACTCCCCTTTCTCACCCCCTGAGGTATTCACGTGCTATTATTGCTTAACCTACATTGTGTCCCAGAGTGGGCTTGTTGCCTTTCCATTGCATATACATAATACAGAAGCTCTACCCTCCAGAAGCAGCCATTGTAAGCAAGCAAGTATTCACCACTGGTGGCAGAGGTGGTAAGGCATTGCCGTTCTGAGCTCCCTCACTGTGACTGGGCCTGCATTCTACTTGCCATGTGATGAAATATTTTGTGTCTGGATTCGGAATGAGCTAGCAGCTCATGAGTGCAGGTTTGTCAGGCATTCTAAGGGGCTTCCACATACATCATCACATGTCAGTCTCCCAGAACAAGGAGGTGTCTGTCCCTGTTTTTCCCACGTGGAATCTGAGAAGGGAACTGACTGGACTCCAACTTGTGATTTTCATACTCTGAGTTCAGTGTTCATTTCAGGATGTTGCTTCGGGTCAAGAATACTTAAGTATTCCCAGATTAGGGTTTTTTGTTTTTTTGTTTTAAGTAAGAAGAAGGAAGATAGTGAGACAGACTCCTGCATGTGCCCCAACTGGGATCCACCTGGCAACCCCTCTCTGGGGCTGATGCTCAAATCATTCAAGCTATCCTCAGTGCCTGGGGCCGATGCTCAAATCAGTCTGAAATCATTGGCTGTGAGAGAGGAAGAGAGAGAGAGAAGGGGAAGAGGAAGCAGGAAAAAAGCAGATTGTCACTTCTCTTGTGTTCCCTGACCAGGAATCAAACCTGGGACTTCTACGTGCTGGGCCGACAATCTATCCACTGAGCAAACTGGCCAGGGATTGGGAATTTTTTAAGACTCAACTATCTACTGAGGAACTTGACAATGCCTGTGCCAACAAAAACAACAACAGAAAAAGCTCAAGTTATGGATCTATGCCATCAATTCGAGTCTTGATTTTCCCAGCTGGAAGTTAGAATTGATTGGTGGGTTTGTTTCTGCAACTGTTATGAACCTCAGGCTTGATTGCACATAAAGAATTATTTGATAGGCGTTAGTAACACAAAGTAACAGCAAAAAAACAATGCTAGGGCCCACGCTTCATTGCACATTAGCTTCACTTGTGATCTGTTTTCTTTTTGTTTTCCCCCATGTATTTCCTTTGAGGTAACATTGGTTTGTAACATATATTTCAGCCGCCTAACATTATAACTCAGCATGTGTCTGTACTGCTCACCCCAAAGTCTAGTTTTTGTAGCCATCCTGTTGAGCTCCCTTACCCCTTTTTTGTTTGTTTTATTGATTTTAGAGAGAGAGGAAGGGAGAAGAGAGACAGGAACATCAATGTGTCCTGACTGGGGATCTAACGGGCAACTTCTGCTTTTCAGGAGGGTGCTCTAACCCCCTGAGCTGTCCGACCAGGACTGAATTCCTTTACCCTTGTCACCCTCTCTCCACGTCCCTTCCCCTCTGATATCCACCCAGCTGTTGTCTGCCTCTACAAGTTTGTCATTCTTTCATTTTGTTTGTTTATTTTCATTTTCTTGTGTGTTTTGATATTCCGCATATGAGTGAAATCATATGGTATTTGTTTTCTTCCGTCTGACTGATTTTACTTAGCCTGATACTCTTGAGGTCTATCCAGGCTGTTGCAAATGGTAGGATTTCACCTTTTTTTTCATTTTTATGGCTGGGTAGTAGTTGTCCATTGTGCACGCACAGTTCACACCTTTATCTGTTCGCCATCATTGGACACTGAGGTTGTTTCCAGGTGTTAGCTATTGCAATGAACATAGTGGTGCAGATATCATTGTAAATCAGTGTTTTTATATTCTTCAGATAAATACCCAGAAGTGGGGTTGCTGGATCAGAGGGTAGTTCTATTCTTAATTTTTGGAGGCCTCTCTGTAATGTTCCCCATGGTAGCTGTAACTTCTGATCATTATCAAACCAGAACCAGCAGCAAGGCCAGGCCCCACTGCTAGGAATCCCAAATTAGATTTTCCGGGGTGAGCCCAGTGGTGGGCCCAGGTGGTTCTAATGTACCCCTAGTGCTGGACCATGGCTCCAAATGGTCTTCATGAGTGTCCTAGAGGTGGGCACCCAGACTCCAGTTGGCCTTTGCCCTGGACCCTCGACAGTGTCATTTACGTAAAGGCTGAGCATTGGAGGATAAGCTTTTCTCTGGCACTCTAATTAAATGTCAAGAATCCATTCTATTTTCTAATTTTTTTTTTTAATTTAATGAGAGGATGAGGAGGTAGAGACAGACTTCTGCATGTGCCCCTACCTGTATCTACCTGGCAAGCCCACTACAGGGTGATGCTCTACCCATCTGGGGCCCTTGCTCTGTTGTAATCAGAGCCATTGTTTTTACCATCTGAGATGAAGGCCATGGAGCCATCCTCAGCGCCCGGGGCCAACTCACTCCAATGGAGCCTTGGCTGCAGGAGGTGAAGAGAGAGATAAGAGAGGAAGGAGAGGAGGAGGGATGAAGAAACAGATGGGCGCTTCTCCTGTGTGCCCTGACCGGGAATTGAACCCAGGACATCCACACACCAGACTGATGCTCTATCACTGAGCCAACTGGCCAGGACCTAAATAAAATAAATAAAATTTATTCTAACAGTTTTTGGGGATATAGATTATTGTTCAAGCTTTCCTCTCTGCTTTTCATTTTGGTGTCATGAACCATTTTCCTAGTAGAATGTTACTGCTCACTTGTCCTCCTCCAGATATTGGGGAAACACTTGTGCTGAGAAGTCACGGGACTCTTCACTCTGCATTGACTCTCCCCAGGTTGGAGAGTTCATTCGTGCTGAAAGTATGAGCCCGATATAACTGTCACCTTCACCTTTCCTGACTTTGCTCCCTAGTTCCAGGTGCAGTTGGTTACTCCATCCCAAGCATTCCAATACCACATTTTATGTATAGCTCTCACTGCCTAATGATCATCTTAATATTTTATTTGAGTCCACTCTCGAAATGATTACAATTTTTAGAATGAGCCAAATTTGATTTTCAGTACAAGCTCCTATAATTCTTTAAGATGGTGTAATTTCCTTGATCTGTATTTTCTAGGGTTTATTGTGTGACTTAAAGCTGATATTGGTAAATAACATATGGCGTCTGTTACATAATGAGCATTCAACAGACACAATATTCTTATTATCACAACTATAATCCTCTTAACCTCTTAACTGTGATCTAAGAGATGGGAACATTCTACATTCACTATTCTTCCCTTCGCGACTAATACGGAGTTTGGCACACACAGGGAATGTTTAGGTAAATGAGTCACTTTCATAATTAGGTGAGGTTTTTTTCTTTTTTGAAAGGGGAGTTTAGAGCATTAGGAATTCCTTTGATCAGTAACCAAATCCCCAAATGGAAGTGAGGCTGAATGGGATTATCTTGTACCACTCACCATCTTCCTAAGGGTGTACTTTCTAAGGGTGACATTCCTTTCCCATCTGCATGTTCATGCGTGATCCATTGTAAATCTAAACAGGTTAGACAGCTATACTCACTCCTGGTTTCCTTGACAACCATTCATATAAATAGTAAGGGCCTGTTATGGGTGGGGGGGGGGTCAATAAATCCGTGGTCTAAGTCACCTAAAACAAGGCTTCAAGGTTAAAATATTTGAAATTACAATTGAGAACTTTGATTAATGATTGTTAGATATATTACAGGAGCTGAGTAGTGACATCATCTCTTCAGGAGTGACTGGTGAAGGGGGCCATTTTGGCTTGTAGCCACGAGAAAGTCTATCACTGACAAGGTTTCCTTTGGATCTCTTGACAACGCCTGAAGAGTCTTCTTGCCTTCTGTGTTTTGTGAAAGAAAACAGTTTTTAAACCAACCGGAAATTAATTAAATAGCACCTCTGTTTTGTCCTCCTTAACCCACCTTATCTTTTTGGAGTCGCCCTCCTCAGGTACTTAGAGCTAAATTCACCTCAAGGTAGATCTCTGAAGCTGGGGACAGGAGTGTCACAGGCAAGCACTTGGCCTCCCAAAGATTGCAAAGCCCTCTGAAAATGAAAAATGCCTCGTTAATGTGGAGCAGCGTGGCGCCTCCTTGATGTCAGCCTCTGAGGGTGTCCTTTGTATGGTTCCCTGCAAAGGAGATGGCAAAGTAGAAAGGAAAATATGGAGGGGAGGGGAGAGAATGGTCAAAGGGCTCCCTGATCTTTAGATGAACTTGATGACAGATAACTGTAATGTTTTCTAGTTAGAGAACCTTCTGATTCAATTCACAAGGAATGGGTAGATTTAGGAGATGCTAATAACTGGATTCAGCTTTTTGATGTATTTATATCTGCAGAGCAAAGTTTCTCAACCTTCTATAAATTTTATTATCCCTAGGAGCCTTTCTAGATAGATCTTTTTCTAATAGCATTCTCTAATTGCATCCCCCATGAGATATTTTTTGCCCCACAAGAAGCAGTTTTTGCCCCACTGATGAGTGCATGCTGAAGAGTAAATGTATAGTGACAGGGAAATGAGAGTTTTGTTGTGATTTTTCCCCCTTCCATTTACTAATGAAATGATTATTTCGATTTACGGCACTTTGAGCAAGAGTTGAGTGCATGCATGTATGTGTTACTTTAGTTGCTTAGGCTGGGTCCCTCTATCTCCCAGTTCTGTGTTCTGTGTAGGTCACAGTTTGGATCCTGGGTCACCTGTGATATCATTCTACACACACATGTGAAGATCGTAGACAAATACGTTATAGGACACATACATACATTGATAAAATGTGCCATCTATCTTAGAATTAGAACACCATCACCAAAGCCACCTGGATGACTTTTCCATCCCATCACCCTCTTTAAGCCTCCCCCACCTGTACTAAAATTCTCTCAAAGCCGTCATCTGGTGTTTGAATGAATGAATGAGGGATTAATGAATGAAGCAGGTTTACCAGTCTATCCCTATCACAAGGAATGGTTCTCGGTGAGCTTTGCTTATGTATATATATATATTATTTTACTTTTTCAAAAATGATTCAGAGTGCCTCCTGTGTGTCAGACACTGTGCTAAGTATACACCCATAAATATATACTGTGCTCTGTAATAAGAAGAATTGCAACTTCTAAAAATATTAAGTTCAGACAACACAGAAGCTAATGCAATTTTCTACTCGGTACATTGAAAAATCTGTTCATTAAGAAGGCAGCTATATTTCAGGAAATTAAGCCACTGTAATAGTCCAGTTCACAAATCAGAACTCCAAGTCTTCGAAATGCTTCATTTCATAACATAAAGTACTGAGGGATGTTCAGCACTCGGCGAATGCCCTGGTGACCAATTCCCCCAGACTGCACAAGGCTCAACAGAAGCTGCTTGTTGCCAGGCTCTGGGGTGAAAGGGGTTTTGTTGCCACTGGTAAGAGGAGGCATGTGTTTGTAAATCCGTGATCACATTCATCTTGAGTCACTGTACCTTTGTCATTATTCTAGAATTAATTTTCTTTGTGGAAGATGGTTGCTCAGTAGATTACTGCACAATGAGCATTTCATGGGGAAGCCAGCTTACTACTTTTTAGGCAAGGGTTGTCTGTTCTGAATAAATGTTCATTGCTCTCACCTGCAAAGACCAGCCTAAAGGCTCTGACAAAGTCCTCTTCCAAGCTGCCATTGTGGGAAGATATGAAATACAGGGTGGAGCAAAAGTAGAATTAAAGTTGTTCATATGGATAATAATACAAACTCTGTGTTTTGCATAAACCTGCTTTTGCCCCGTCTAGGTGTGACTCAGCCTTCCTGTGGATACTGGTTCCATAGAACTTCACAGTCACTGGCCTAGAGCTGCTTTTATTGAAATGGGATTTCTAAGTTTAAAAAGAGGGACACACGGCCCTGGCTGGTTGTCTCAGTGGTAGAGCGTCAGCCTGGTGTGTGGAAGTCCTGGGTTTGATTCCCAGTCAGGGCACACAGGAGAAGTGCCCATCTGTTTCTCCACCCTTCTCCTTCCTCTCTATCTCTCTCTTCCCCTCCTGCAGCCACGGCTCCATTGGAGCAAAGTTGGCCTGGGCACTGAGGATGCCTCCATGACCTCCGTCTCAGGTGCTAGAATCACTCCAGCCACAATGGAGCAACACCGCAGAGGGGCCAAGCATCGCCCCCTGGTGGGCATGCCGTGTGGATCCCGGTTGGGCACATGTGGGAGTCTGACTGCCTCTCTGCTTCTAAGTTCGGAAAAATACAAAAAATAAATAAAATAAAATAAAAAAGACATACAATGCAATCAACAGTTCAAATGCTATAGAATGTTTACCTGAAACTTGTGTACTCATATTGATCAATCCCACCTCATTAAATATAATTTCTAAATTAATATATATATATACACACACACACACACACACACACACACACACACACACACACACATTTATTTATTTATTTATTAAAGAAAGGACAAACAGGAAACCCTTTGTGGCTCTGCAGACATAAGCCACCCGTGATATGCAGGGTTATCTGGAGATCCTGATCTTCCGTCAACACTTTCCTTTACTAATCTTTGAAGAGGTGTTCTCCCCCCATGCATCCAACTATGTTAAGTTCAGGTAGGCCACTTAAGTTTGAGGCTAATCTTCTATCATGTTTCTGAACAGGAGGCTGGTTGGTGAGCTGATGTAAATGATTCAGTCACCAAGACTCTGAGAAAGACCGTACTTCCTGTACCTCCTAACTTGGTGTTTCTTAGTGTATAGTATGAGGACATCTACCTTAGGCTCACATGGGGTGCCGATTGAAAAATACAGATTTCTGGGCCCTGCCCCAGACCTGATGAATCATCACCTCTGTGTATATGACCCCAGAAATCCGCTTTCTTTTTTGGTCAACATCCTCCAAGGTTCTGATGCAACTCAGCTGCCTTCTGTTAATTTTTTCCTTCACGGGTAACTAGAACACATTCAAACAGTGAGATTACGTCTCTTCTAATGAAAACCTTTTTGTGTCTTCCCACTGTCTCCGGTACATTGTCTACTGCTCTTTAGCATGGCATACAGGAGTCGCCAACCTTTGACCCTTTCCATAGTCTCCCCATCACTTCCAACTCAACTCTAAGCCATATCTATCAGATTGTAGTTATTTTACACAGACACACAGAGACGGTCACTTGTTTATATCCCTGTGTCTTATTAATATCTCTCCTTGTCTCCCAATATTTGAGAAACTCAGTTTTCAATGCCAAAAGTGATGCTCATCTCCTGCAGACGTCTCTACGTGGTTGCTCTCCCTCCTTCCCTTCCTAACATTCCCCTTTAATTGCCCAGCTCCTGGCCTACTGCTCCCAGCACACTTGGAAGTGATCCCTTTCCAGTTCCTATCATATCATTACAGATGTAGTCGCTAGTTCCCGAGACGGCTCAACGTTCACCGTCCCCTAGAGTTCACTCTCTTGTCTCGTCCCTTTGCACCGACCTCTACAACCGATATTGCATGGAGGAAATGGTGCCGTGTACCTTCAGAGGCCAAGTCCTAAAAGACATCCCAGCTCCTATCTTTCTCTCACTCCCTCTGGGAGAGGTCAGCTGCCCTGTTATAAAGACATATAAGGAGCTCTATGGAATGGTCCAGGTGGCAATGCCCTGTGCCTCCCTAATAGCCAGCATCTACTACTGGGTGGGTAGAGTAAGCCAGCTTAGAAGCAGATCCCAAGCATTCTGAGGTCTGAAGAGCCACCTGATGCCTTAACTGCAGCCTCTAGAGCAGGGGTTGGGAACCTATGGCTCCCGAGCCAGATGTGGCTCTTTTGATGGCTGTATCTGGCTCACAGACAAATCTTTAATAAAAAAAATAATGTCAAAAATATAAAACATTCTCATGTATTACAATCCATTCATTTCCTACCGCTCATGTTCATGGTTGCAGGTGACTGGAGCCAATCACAGCTGTCCTCCGGGACAACACCAAATTTTTATTGGATAATGTGTAATGTACACAGGTCATTGTATGGCTCTCACAGAATTACATTTTAAAATATGTGGCGTTCATGGCTCTCTCAGCCAAAAAGGTTCCCAACCCCTGCTCTAGAGAAATCCCAAGCCAGCACTGCCCAGCTAATAGGTTCCTGAATTCCTGACATAGGGACTATGAGAGAATCAATAATTTCTGCTGTTTTAAGCAGCTGTATTTCAAGGTACCTTGTTATGCAGCGATGGATGATGAATATCCGCTAGACCATGTACTCTTAGAGTGCATCAACCATGATTTATTCATCACAGACTCTGGTCCCTAGTCCCTCCTTAGCACCTGGCCCATATCGAGTGTTCTATAAATACTTGTTTAAATGATCCCAGCTGGAGTTTTCCTTGGCAGGCGATGCTAAATACAAATGCAGGTGATTTTAGCTAATAGGTATGAATCTTATCTTTTTCTATTGCACTAAACACCGTTAGTAATAGCATAACAACAGCAATAGCCATCACTTACATACAGCACCAGAGTTATCACAGTCTTGTGGAATTTGTGCTCCGTGATGCCCACTTTACAGATGAGGAAGACTAAGGTACATAGAGGGCTAATTACGTGCCCAAAGCGACCCAGTTTACTGAGCGATGGAGACAGGATTCAAACCCAGGCAGACTTCAGGGTGCAATTTAAAAGCTCATCTTAAGCCCTTATCATATGTGAGGCACCATGCAAGGTGCCTTAGTTCTCCTGCCTCATTTGCTGCTTTTGCAAACCTTATGCAATATGTATTATTTTATGTTAGGGAGTCAAGTTTGCCCATGAGGAGGTAGTAGAATTGGGGTTTGGAGTCTAGCCAGTCGGACCCCTGAGCTGTGCCCCCCATGAACCCTTCCCCATGGCATCTCCCAGTGTCCCTGCCCCACCCTCACCCCTTACCCCCCATTTCTCAGCAGGGATAGTCTGAACATGCAGGTGGGTTGTCAAGACCACTCAGAAACAACATGAAAGGCAAATGACCTTCCGAGCATTCTGCAGCTAGGATGTATTCTGTTTTTCATTTTTAAAAATGTGTCAAGGTGATTTGTAGTCCATGGGAAGATGATGAAATGGGTAAAGAACTCTATTTTGAGTGGTAAATATTTCCCGGCTGATGGAGGAAAGCTTACAGACTACAAATAAAAGAACTAACTTTCTGGGAAGGGAGCAGGATGTACTACTATTATCTCTGTTTTACAGATGGGAAAATTAAGGCCCAGAGAGACTCAGGAACCAGGGATGCCCAACTCGAAGGCCTTCGTACCTAACTGCCACACAAGACAGACAGCTCCTTGATGAATGAAGATTTGGCGAGATGGAGGCGGGGCTCAGTTATGCCTATACTGTAGCCAGAGGACTGAAGAGCACATCTGGATAGGCCAGGGGCTGTGGGAAAGGAGATAGAGAGGCATCATTTCAGGGGAGAATGTTGGGGGCTAGGGGCATGGAAGTTGAGTGAAGGTAAAGACTCAGCCCTCATCACCCAAACTTTGGGGACCAGAGTAACAGCACCTGACCTTTAGACTAGTTGGGAGGGGTTTTGGTAAGATAGCCCATCGAAGCTCCTAACACAAGGCCTGACACACAGTAAGCACTCAGTGAATGCTAGGTGATATTGTCTGTTGTTACCATTACTGGGGCATCCCACAACCTGCTGAAAAGGACATCTGCCTGTACCAATGGACACTATATCCCAGCAAAATGAGCTCATTTCCCAGCCTTTCCCTTGTCTTTCAAAGGTCAGAAACCTGGCTTCACCATGGAGACATTAGTTTTCTCCATGCCCTATGTATTAAGCTGTCACCTGTGGGTTAGTGTCCTCTGTCCCATCCTGTGCCTCCATGCTCATGTCACTGCCCTAGTGAGATTTCCTGAGGAACTTTCGTGTGGACCACCCAGCATCAGATGCAGAACTTTACAGAAACTCCCTCGGGGTTCATCCACCAAGGAGCTGGCAGCTCTGACAAGGCCAGTTTTCCCTTGAGAGCACACTACCCCCCAACCCCACTCTGTAAGCAGAAACCCTTCAGACCTGGGATCGCGTATGAACCTTTACATAAGTGCGTTAGGTGGTATTCTTGAGCACGATTGCATTCTTGCTAATTAAATCTTAGGGCATGCTGCTTAGAATTATTAACAGCTATTGCAAGGATAAGAATATGTCCATTAAAATAAGGTAACTTTCAGTTTTATTATACTTTTAATTACACGAACCCTTTGGTGCGTTTATAATGGTAAAGAGCATAATTAGGATGTTCTGTACCGGGGGCTGGGGACTCGGTAGGGCACTTGGGTCTGTCTGCACAGTGCCCCAAGGCTGTCTCACCTTCCCTCAGGGGTGGTCTTCTCCCCTCTGACCCCGTGACTCAGTGTTCCTGCTTGGATTGCAGTGCGTGCAGAGTGGGTGTGACATCATATCAGTGCGGGTTGTGTCAAGAGACTGCCCTGAAGAGTACATGGCTGGCCCATCCACCCACATTTCCTTCTCCTAAAACAAAGGGTGTACTGTCCCGTTTGGAAATCTAGTGGAGGAGGATTCAAGTTTCCCAGTACATGTCAGATGGTGACTTTTGTTAGTCTTTATGTAGAAACATAGGAAAAGGGGATGGGTGACTGACTTCCTCCGGCAACACCATCTCCATTCCCAACCTCCCCTGTACTGTCAGAAGTCCATAATTCCTTGATTTTATCAGACTCAAAATCCTGAATTGTCTGAGTACTGGCAGCGTGAACAGGTGTGTTCAGTGGGAGAAGAGGAGTGGGCTGTATAGGGGCCCACTGGCTGCCCGCCCAGCTTTGCAGTCCCAGCAATTTTGTGGAATGTTCTCAGATCCCCATTTTGCAGATGAGCAAACTAAGGCTCATGGGACTTCAATGACTTACCTGAGCTCGCTCACACAGCTTATTTGCACTGGCACTGGTACAGACACCCAGGCCGTGGGGCTCCGCCAGCCACACCCCTTCTGCAGTACCACTCTGAGCCTGGACTTCAGCATTAGGGATGCTTCTGGCTCCGAGTAGTGGAAAAAGTCGGAGATCGCTTCTGAACCCAGGTCTGGCTGGCTAGCTCTGCAGTCCTGAACATTTTTGAATAATAACTTTTTTCACATAAAAATGACATCATCCCTGCCTCAAGGAGTTCCAGCCCAGAGCCAGAGAGAGACACGGAAAATTAGACACAGCGTGATGGCATGCTGTGCAGAAGAAAGGGTAACAGCTGTGTCTGGAGCCGGAGCCCAGCCTGGGGCCGTGGGAAGGTGGCGACTAGGGGGTGGTGGTGCCTTCTAAGTTGAGACTTGAAGGATTCTCAGGATTAGGATGACGCAGTGGGGGCAGGTATTATATGCTAGTTCTAAGAGAGTGCGCCAAATATGATACATTTATCTGCTTCTTACCACACATCCCTTCCTCCCATAGAGACCTTAGTTTTTTTTCTGAACACAAACTCATTTACATGCTTCTGTGACCTCTAATTGTACACTCTGACTTAATTGATTATGTATTAAGTTGGGGACTTGAGATGACATTCAGGCCTGGACTCATGTTGAGATTAATTTATTCCTGTAGCCCTACTGTTCTGCGATGCATTCAAGTGCCTCACATGTATGTTAAAAATAAGTCCAGGAGTCAGGGCAATCTAATTAGATGGCTTAACCCAGTGCTCTAGTGTTCAGTCTTTACTAGGCTCTCCTGCTTTGATGGTAACCAACACAGATGAATAAGTTAATTAAAGGTCTGATGCAATAGCTTGGCTCTGCAGCATGGATAGATGATTGCCAAGCTTCAGCTCAGGCAAATTCTCAGGGGAGAAAGGGAACAAAGCGGAGTTCCAAAGGCTGGGGCCTTCACGAGGACGAGTTTCATAGGGTCTGCAGGAGGGAAGTCCTCGCAGAGCCCTTAGGCCCCGGATGGCTGGTCAGGAAGCTGACTCTAAAGCAAGGATAATTTGGTTTATGGAAAGAACAGAAACCTTCTTCTGATAGGTTCCAACTGTAGCTTTGTATCTTGCTTGCTGTGGAATTGTAGACAAGTCACTCACCTTCCTGTGCCATTTGTCTGTCTATTCATCTTTTGGTCCATTCATCCACCCACCTACCCATCCACTCATTCACCTATCCAATTGCATCTACTATAATAAGTCCTTGTGCCCTGAAATTGACATGGTTCAATTAATTTAGTGACTGTGCTAGCTGTGTTAGGTTAGTCCTCCGTGTCCTTTCTCTCCCTTCTTTACCCTGTTTTTAGCCCCATGAGGCTGAAGCATGAGGTTCAAATCTCTGAGTTTACTGGGTTTGGCCAGCAGGTCAGTGGATAGGAAGAGAGAGAGGCTGAGATGTCTCTCGCCGTTCCATCCTGTGGAACTGACACAGGTAGTCCATGCCCCTCTACTGAAGGTCACTGCTCCTGTCAGGTGGCTTATTCATAGGATTTTCTCTCTGGATTCCAGCAGCTGCTGGCATTGGCCCTGGGTGCTGATGGCCTCCCACTCTCCCCTCCCCCAGGTGCTGCTCAGTCCTTGTTACTGCCCCTAAGTTTTGCATACACCTCAGTTCTATTGTTATATTTAGCTCAGATTGTCCAGGATGAGTGAGCTGTTTCCGCCCACACCCTGACCGAGACAATGCAGTCAGCACTTAGAAGTAACTGCCTTTGATAAATGGCAGAAGCCCAGAAAGACCAAGCAAACTTGTTCAAGTTGACATTGCGATTAAGTGACAAGGCCAGAACCTGAATCCAGGTGTGCCTGACTCCAGAATGCAGGGTTTCAGGCTGTACTGTCTTCCAGAGACAGCCCCCGCCCCTCCCCACCACCTTTAATGGGAGCAGTGAAAGAGGCATGGCTACCTGAATACCTGAAATGAGGAGGGGGCATCAGGAAGAAGTCAGGGGCTTATATTCACTGAGGGTCTTTTGTGTACCGAGCACTTGAGTCCTGTAATCTCCTTTAATTTCTACGTCAACCATGTGATGCAGGAAGCATCTCCATTTTATAGGTGAAGAAAGAGGCTTAGCGAGATCAAGCCCTTTTATGAGGCTGGAGTCCAGATTGTAACATTGGTCTCTTTTATTCCCATCCTCCATGCTGCCCAGGTGCGCGGTGACAGGGACTACAGACATGGAGCTAAAGATTGGTTTTCTTGAGACTGACACGCGGTGAATAGTTCAGTCCATCGGTTTATGGGTTGATTGGTTGTTTCTTTCCTGTCCAGAATTATACTCTTTTATGCGAAGGACTGTTGTAAAACTGAGAATAAGGAGCAGTTACGTGACATTTTCAAACTGAAGATGAAAGGATACTATGGGGTGGGAGTTTGAGATATGCAGTGGGTCCGAGGAGATGCCACAGGGGTTCTGTCTCAGTGTTCTCACTGTCAGCGGGTCTGATGTGCTGAAACACAATGTCATGTGTAGGTATTCTTTACAACAGTAGTAGTTGTTCCTTTTATAAAGTTGAAAAATAAAAGATTAGTTAAATATATGTGTGTACAGATCTATGTATCTGTGTCCATCTGTCTCACATCATGCCAAAAGGGTCACCATTAGTCATTTGATGTCATGCTTCTCTTCTTTCTCTACATAAATTTGTGTGGCTATGTTTTCATGTTGTTTGATTATACGTAGGGGTTCTTAAGCAAAAGCCATTTCAAAACTTGCTATTTTTCCCTTTTAATATCTTATGCAGATGACCCTTTAGCACCTCTTAATTTGCATTGTAGATTGTATAGTATGCTATCAGTCTCTCATTTTTAAATTTGACTAATTCTTTTAGAACAGCGTCCTCACAATAGAATGATAAGGACAAAGGGGATGATGAGTATTGCGTGGAACCTTGATCGGGTGGCCGTGGTTTTCAGTAAGAGCTGCGTGCTGCACATGTCAACTGCACGACGATCAGAACTGTGCTTGGGACCCCACCAGACACCTCATGGCAGTGAGGGTGGGGGCCCTGCCCATAGTGACCTTCACATGAGACCTGTACCTTGGAAAGCTTTCATCACACTAGTGTTAGGATTGTTTTTGGCCTTGACTTTGGGTACCAGGTGGTACCAAAGGGTTTGACTTGCTTTTGACTCTACCCGCCCATGAGATGTTAGCTGCTATAGTAGTTGAGGACTTAGAAATGGCCCTCATGGGCTCATTTGGCATGCACGCATGCGTGTGTGTGTGTGTGTGTGTGTGTGTGTGTGTGTCTTGTTACCCAGTGAAATGTTACATAGATTATGACTACTTTCCCTTCGTGTGTTTATGTGAGCACCAGAAGAAGGTGACAACACTAATTGGTTTAATTACTGCTTTAAAAAAATAGGTAAGCATAAGCTTTAAGACTACTATGTAGTAATCTTTAGTGTTTAAAAGAAATACGTCTGCCTAGAAAAAGTGTTAGGTACCATTTGTAAAACATATAGTCTGATGCCGTTTTTATACTTTTATTTCTTGTTTCGTGTATATTTTTTATATTCTTATTTTCTCCAAATGAATCTGTGCAATTTCTGTGATAACAAGAGCATTATTTAAAAAATCAGAGCGTAGGGTTTAAATGCAATAGAGATTTTAAAACCGTTACTTTTCCTCTCCCTTGATTCAGATGCATTTTCTTCCCCCCAGAACTTCACGTGCCATGCTGAAAATTATAGGAACACATCTTTAAGAAAATATTCATCTATTCAACAAGTTTTTGTTGGGTACTATTTAGGTACCAGGCACAATTTATAGTGTTTATGCAAAAAATAATAATAACATAGTGATTTTATTTTCTCTCTCTCCTTCTCCCTCTGTCCCCTGCCCTGTGCAGTCTGAAGTGTCCTGGATCCCCAACAAACATTACTCTGGGATTTATGGCCTGATGAAGCTCGTCCTGACCAAGGCTCTTCCCACCAACCTGGAGAGGGTCATTGTCCTTGACACAGACATTACCTTTGCAACCGACATCGCTGAGCTGTGGGCTGTGTTCCACAAATTCAAAGGTAATTGGTGCCCGTGTCTTTTCTGGTATCTTTGAAGGTGTTGGTATGCCAAGAATCGTAATTGTATTTAAAAAAAAAACAAAACAGTGAGGCGAACTCTCAATGGGGTCATGTTAATGAAAGGGATAAGGAATTACAAATAGGGTTGAGTGTCAAGTCTGCTGGCTTTTGAAAAATGCTACACTGGAATTTGCTTTTCTTTACCATGTGAAGAGGTAAGGTCCCTGTCCAGCGGGGAAAAGCCAATTTAGGGCGCTTTGTCAGGGATAACGATGAGCTGTGTGTGTTTGTAATACAAATCACTGACCGTTGACTTACCTGTGTGGAGACACACATTTGTCTGCTTTCTCTTTTTATCTTGTGATACTTTGATTGCTGAGGAAGCCTGTGAGGTGGCCGAGCTGGATACTGATTACAGTATGTTTGGAAATATGCTGATGGCTTTTGCTTTCGTTCACATTGGGGCTTATTACGTTAAAGGGGTACATCCATTTGGCTGTGCAAGACATTCCTTCCAGCCCCGTTCGTTTCTTCTTAGCTGTTATTGTTGCTCTTGCCACTGCCTCAAGTGCACTGCGAGTGTTCAGTGGAAATTGTGAGCCCAGCAGGTGTACTTAACTCCGTGAACAGTGACGTTTGGCATAAATCTGGGGCTATTATTTTAACACCCTTCTCCCCGATGTCGTCCTTACACTGCAATATTTTTTCAATTCTTCTATATATTAGACATACAGCGAGAGAGATTCGGCAGTAAGGTTTCTTTCTTTCTTTCTTTCTTTCAGTTTTTGTTTTGAAATTGCACTCTAACTTCTGGGTTTAAAATTCCACTTACTTCTTCTGGAATACCTTATCCCTTGAAGGTGCGATCTCACTCAATGATCTGAAATGATGGTGTTTCTGTAAATCACAGGCTATTCTAGCTGGTTCCTGTCTCTGCCCACTTCCTTCCTGGAGCCTCTTAGCTCTGAGCCAACTGAAAGAGTCCTCAGCATATCGTGTGGGAAACACTCTGACCCTCAGACTCTTTCCCTTGTGACGACCAGGATTCCTTTCCTTACCCATGTCAGTAATGAATGACACCAGTAAAGACATCCTTTAGCAAGAGTTCCGAAGCTGAGATGGCTTGGATCTGCCCATTTCACAGATAAACTGAAGGTTGGTCTGAGGCAGGCTGTGCCCAGAGTGGAGGCCAAGAGGCACATGTGCGATGGCTTTCCTATGCATCTCTTATCCAGGTCCCCAACTATTTCTGCTTGTTTTCCTAATCACGTTGAACACTTTAAGGGGACAGGTTCTTAAATGTTCAGATGTCAGTGATGTATGTCTTTATTCAGCAGGCACTTCCTGCATCCCTGCCAGGTGTCAGATAGGGAGTTGGGCTCTAAAAATATGGAGGCAAACAATGAAGGGGAGTGAAAAAGACCGCCTCTCCCACAGGGGGGTCAGAGAAGGCAGCCAGAAGGGCATCACAGATGAGGTGATCGGCTGTACGTTCTGACCTGCCAGATAGGAGGAGTGATGGTGTGCAGTACATGCCCACGTTGCCCTCTTGTAATAAAGGACTTAGTTCTCCAGCGGCTGGGAATGCTGCCTGCAGATGGCTTTTCTCGGGGGTGGCCTTAGGTGCAGAGTCCCCTGCCCATGGCCACGCCCCTTCCTGGGCACCCCTGTATCACCCAATGACTGGTGAATGCAGAGTCTTGCAGGCTCAGCTGTAGCCCTCCCTCGAGACAGCCCTGTGGCTGGATTTCTCTCTCTGCCCAGCCCCGTTTTCTTCCCTTGTTTCACAGGTGCTGTTCCCAAGAGTGCTTCCTAAATTACCCTCCCGCACGCTAACTTCCACATCGGAGTAGGATCCCTGAGAAACCTGGCTTGCATTTGCAGTGACACATTTCCCTTGGATAGTGAGGGTAACCCTGCAGAACCACTGGAACGGGGGGTCCCTAATTGCAACAAGGAGAGCGCATTCGATCTTGCCCAGCTAGGACCTGCTGCAGAGCAGATGGGGCGCTGTAGCCAAGGGCAACGCAGGTGTCACCATGGTGTTCAGTCCCCAACATTCTCTGCAGAAGGGAAGCCTCCCAAGGCCCTCCTCCCAGGGCCGGTCCAAGGATTTGGATTTGGCAGGCTCTGCGGTCCAGGGCCGTTTCCTTCCAGGGCAGAGCAGCATGTGTGGGTGAAGGCCAGGACAGGGAGAAGAGGATCTGGATGCGAGGAGCTAAGACAATGGGCTGAGCTTTATTGTTCATTCTCTCGCAGGTTTATTTCTAGCATTCGTTAGGCCCCCCACCGTGCAGAGGAACATATCAGACAGCGGCGACATTATCTGAACCCGTCGGAAATGTGGCACCTGCCTCCCCGGGGCTCACAGACAAGGCAGGCTGTGTTACAGTTTTTATCTGTCAGCAGCCAAGGAGTGTGAAAAACATGTGAGGTTTTCCCAGGCTTACCCTAACTTTTCTGGGAAAATATGGAGGTGAAAGAAAAATAAGTAAGCTCTTCTCCATATGGCACTCTCTTGTACAGTTTTTTGATTTTGGGTTTTTTTTTTTTTTATTATGGTTTTGTTTTGTTTTTCTAAACTGGACCAATTAGAGGCCAGGTCATGGAACAGGGAGAAAGACCCTGAGGATAGACTCATAAACATAGAACGTTCTGGTCTAAGGGGAGATTTCCCCTCTCCTAAAGGCAATTGCTGTTGACATCTTTCACTGTAAACGTTCTGAGTGACATTGATGCAATTGGGCCTTGTTAATTTGTCTCTGTCTTAGAGCAGCTCCTTCTGTGGGGACTGCGCTGCTACTTACATTATGCTCGGTACACCCTCGACCCGTTAATGGTGCTATGACATTCCTCTGACCCAGATTCATTATAGGACGAATCTAGTACGAAGCCTTTTTAGAGGGGCTCGGACACATTCTCAGCCTCTACCATGCACAGCTTTGGGGGTGCCTCCTGGGGATGTCCACGTGCTCCCTGACCCTGGACTTAACGCCAGTGGAAAATCCCTCTGTCAGCAGGCTGCATCCTTCACGAGCCTGCTCCAACCAAAGGAGGTGTTTTCAGAGCCACAAGTTCTTAGCAGGAAAAATCAGACATTCATTGATGGCTAGAATTAGGAGTCGCCTGTTCAGTCAAGCTTTCGTTTTCTGACTATTGGAAATGTTGCAAGAAGAAGACAAGCCCAATCCCTGCCCTATATTTGAGTGGGGGACATAGACAATGAAGAAATAAACAAGTGAAATCTATAGTCCAGGAGGCAGTGATTTGTGCTCTTGAGGAAATTAGAGAGGAGATAAGGATGTCGGTGGGGATGTATGTGTGTGCGCACGTGTGCGTTGTTTCAATGTTCAAATAAGGTGGTAATGAGAGGTCTAACGAGAGATGACATTTAAGCAAAAACCTGAAGAAATTAAGAAAAACAGGTACGCCCGATCTGGGGAGAGTGCAATAGTGTCCTAGGCAAATGGGACAGCAAGGGTAATGTTTCAGACATTATATTATCTGGCTGGTTTAGGGAATAGGATGGAGGCCAGAACAGAGCAGGGAGAGCCCAGGAGAGGACAAAATTGACACAAAGTCAAATCATGGGGTCTCATTTGCCTTTCCCTTCAGAGACAGGAGAAGTCATTGTCCGGCTTTTAGCAGGAGTGACATGACCTGATTTGTGTGTTTAATGGGTCATCCTGGCTGCCCTTTTGAGAAGAAAAGAGGAAAAAGGAAGCCATGTAGGAGACTGCTGTAGTCATACGGGAAAGATGTGCTGTTGGCTCAGACCCGGTGGGTCATTCGAGGTGAAAGAAATCATCCTGTTAGGGATGCACTTGGGAGACTGCATCGTCAGGATGTTCGGGCGATTGGAACTCGGAAGTGAGAGTTGATAGGAATCACGGAGGACCGAAGGTGTCCAGAGTGGCGTGACTGCATTTTTGGGACACAGAACTACAGGAAGAACAGGTCACAGGGGAAGATCGGGAGATGGCGGGGGCATGGTAATTTGAAATGACTCATTTGGGATCCCCATGGACATGGTGAGGAGGCAGGCCGGTAGATGAGTATTTGCAACACGAAGGGAAAGGAACTGATATTTCTCAAGTTGTATTTCTCCTGTCCCAGGCACTGTGCTAGAAACTGCACATTTAAAAAGTAGAATAAAGTGGCAAAATTAAGTGACTTTTCATGCACAGAAAGTGATTGCACCACAGTGCTGAGCCCCAAACTGTTGGTCTTCGACCTCTGTGCAGGTTCTGCCGCCTCCTGCCTGCTCTCCAGGCTTTCTACTGTGTGGGGGATGGGGAGGGGACACCCCTTGACCCGGAACACGGGGTCTGCACTTAGTCCAGGTGTGATCACTGATCATGTTCGCCCAGCACCCCTTGTAGCCATAGTCTTACTGCACACACAAAAAGTTGAAAATTAGGTCTGATTTTAGCAATCTGGGGAAGCTGTTACAAAGACATAAATAATAAGTGTACACCCATAATTTGAAGCTTTGTAGAAGAAAGTCATGCTAAGTACAGTATGTCCGTAAAGTCATGGTGCACTTTTGACCGGTCACCGGTCAAAAGTGCACCATGACTTTACGGGCACACTGTATGCAAGATAGTATTGTTATTTTTCGGGACAGGTGCCTATCCTGTATGTTGCCACAGTGTGGAGTTCGGGCCGCCTTCCCTTTAGGAAGCGTGTGTTGCCCTAGTGTGAAGTTCTGGTCTCCAGACAGGCACTAACTCTCAGGCACTGGGGGCCTCACACTGCTCACCATCACAGCGCCCCCATGTGGGCAGGTATGCACACCAGTGGGTATTTTTAACAACCTGACTCCCTGCGGATTAATTATAGCTAACATTTTTAAGTACTTTGCTCTGTGCCAACTACTCTGTGAAGCATTTTATGGGTAAACTCATTTAATCCTCACAATAATCCCCTGAAGTAATTACTATTAATGTTCCTATTTTAAAAGGTTTGGGAACTGAAGCTTCGGGGGAGGCCAAGTCACTTGCCCTGTGATTCAGCTCTAAGTTGTACAACTGGGATTTGAACTCGGGTTGTCCAAATCCAGTGCTCTTTCCTGCACTGCTCCCTGCACTGCTCCCTGCACTCCTCAGAAGAGGAGGTAGTGGAGCTTTCAGTCTCTTTGGAGAGACCCCTGTTAGATCGATGGAAGACTCTTAAGTGACCGTGTAAACCGGTTTGTAGAGGGCAGTGCTAAGGTGATGGAGGTGTTTTGAAAACAGGCAGAGAGAAAAGATGCAGAGAGAGGTATAACTTTCCTAGGATTTGAGAACTAAAATTTCGGTTTCCAGAATCCTAGCCCAGCTTGTGACTTCCCAGAACATCATCTTTAAAGTAGCAGTAAGTCCCCAGAGCTCTAGCCGTGTGCTCAGCACTGTCCGGGAGAATGAGCTAAAATTGGGGCTCACCCAATGACCTATGACCATGGTCAGGTTGTCTAACTTTTGGGGACCCGAATGAACTATGAACAATACCAACAGGGTCACTGTGGGTGATGCATAGGATAACGTACATTATTCTTCCCTTGTTCCATTTTCTCTAAGGACTCCCGCCAGAGGGCACAGAGTAGTAGTGGACATCATTAACGTGGTTGCTCCGTTCCCTGCAGCCTCGTCCACAAAAGCCACAGGGGCCGGGGTGGCTCTGTGTGCAGAATAATGTGGGAAACTGAATGTGAAGAAGCTCGAAAGTATCACTTTAGAGAAGACATTTGTAGAACTTCTGTGAATATAACCACTTGCCTTCTAGGAGATTTTAAATACTTCTTGACATTCGGTCAGGTTTTGCCTTTATTTCCAGCCTTGCCATGACTTGGCCCTCCCCCACTCCCTCCCCCTCCATCCTCCCTCCTTCTCTCCATCCTTCCTTTTTCTCCATCCTCCCTCCTTCTCTCCATCTGTCCATTTCTCCATCTCTCTGTCTCTCTGTCTCTCAATGGAACTGGTGGGTAGAAAAAGTTTTGTAAAGGGAGACACCACCTTTCAAATCCCTGCTGATGAACCAACCAGAGAGTGACCTTGGGGTGGTCATGTAGCCTCTCTCAGCCTGCTCCACACCTGTAGAAGGAAGTACCAAGTCTTTCCACGGTGGTGTGAGGTCTGGGAGGTGAGTCGAGTCACTGAGCCCAGTGCAGGGAGTTCCCTTCTCCTTTCCTTCCTCCTGTCCCTCCCCACCCCCTCTGTCAGTCTGTCTTTAACTCCTGGGTCCCTTTTCCCTTGACCTTCAATCCTCTTCCCTCCCTTCACCTACCTCAGATGAAGCTTTATGTCTCCCCGTCTCTACCCCGCTTTAGCTGGCATGAAAGGGATCAGGAAGGTCTTTCAGGAAGATCCTGTGCCCTCACGCCAGTCACCTTTCCCCAATGAGCACCCCGTCAATCCCCGGCAGGGCCTGGGGCAGCCTCTCCGGCCCGCAGCAGACTCCTCTCACATCTGCTTCTGAGTGAACTCGAGAGACTGTTTTGCCACAGGGAAGGAAAACGAAAATTTTAAAAGATAGGAATTCTCTAATAAAGGGCTTTGCAGGGACCGCAAAGGCCCGGGTCCATGTGGTTGACGTGCTGTTCGAGTTCCACCTGAATGAAGGTGCTGGTCCTGTAGTCTGTGGTCCCTCCAAAGGTTCTGATCACAGGCTAGGCATTTCTTCTTTGTCTGCACCGTAGTTTTAAACACTCCCTGCGCTCTCCCTATTGATGGAATCCCTCCTCACCACAGTTTTCATTGTTTTGTTTTTAAACTTCTAATTCAAATGGCTCTTCCTCTTAGGGGATTCCGATGCCTGTCACTCTGTTTCCTCCCCGTTCACTTCCGCCCCCTTCACATCTGCCATCCAGGCTGCCCTCCCAGCCGAAAACCAGCCCTCCAGCCCGGGAGATGCTCTCAGTTCCTGTTCGACTAGCCAGGATGCTCACCTCTGGGGGACATCAGCACTCATTCCTGACAAACTTGGTGGAAAGGTTTTAATTATTTTCTGATTAACTTTGAACTGGATCTGTTCTCTGTTAGTGTTAGAAACGTCACTCCACTTCCCTGAGCCTCTTTTGTTGTTGTTGTTGTTCTATAGAAGTGGGGAGAGGGAGATAATACATTCATCACTCCCCTATAAGCTTTATTTGGGTGGTAAGTCAGGAAACGGTTCTTCTCCTTTGCATGGTGCTTAATAAATGATTGCTCCCTTTTTCCCCCTTCTCTATCTTTCTCCTTCAGCATGAAACTCCAGAGAGATGGTCACTGACGCCTGCCTGCTTCCCTTTCACCCCCTTCTCTTCCTACGTCCCTGCTGCCCTGCCTCCCATGTTCATTCAGCTACTCCTTTCATTAATTCATTATCTTTTGAGCCTCTGGACCCACCCCAGACCCTGGGGATAAAATTGTAGTAATGCTAGTTTGTATTAATCGCTTTCTGTGTATCAGACGCTGCGCTCTGTCATTCAGCCTTTAACTACCTTGCTCAAGTTAATATAGTGAGTGGGTGGCAGAGCCCGGACTGAAGCCAGGACGACCCCAGGCTGACCCAGAGCCCGCACTGCTAACCACCAGATTCTAGGCCCAGGCGAGCACAGCTGCATTAAAGTGCAGAAAGTACCTTGACAGGGAGAATACAATATGAGGTAGACTTGTATTTTAGGGAAAGCAGTCCTGGACAGGTGGGTTGGGAAAGTCAGGAATTCTTCTGAAGGGAGGGGGTATGGGGACATTAGCCTCCGTGGCCCCACTTATAGAGAGGATGCCATATGGTGAGGCCTGAGAGGAGAGTATAGGCAAACACGGAAGGACGTCCCAGGCTCTGATGTCCCCTCTGCCAGGAACACCAATCCCGCCTTGCTGGTGTAACTCCCTTAAAGTCTTAGCTCTAATCTCAGTGAGTTTTCCTGGACTGTCACCCTTTCGTCCCGCAGCCCTGGCCCCATCCCAGCCTGCTTGCCCTGCTCTCCTTTTTCTAATAGCACTCATCACCTTCTAATCTGGTTGATAATGACTCATCGAGTTGGCACCGGGGCATGGCTGCTTGGCCTAGTTGCTGTGTGTCTTTCTCGCTAATGCCTGAACTCCAGGAGGACAGAGAGCTTGGTCATCTTGCTCCTGATGTGTTCCTAGTAGCTGGAACAGTGTCTGGCAGAGAGAGGGTGCTCAGTAGATGTTTGCTGAATAAACAAGCAGACAAAGCATATGTAATGCACGAGAAGTACGGAGGGTTTTCTGAGTTACAGCTTGAGATTTACGCAGACGTACTTGAGAAGATCATTCAGAGTTTCAGGTACAGAGAGGTAGGCTCAGGCTCCCAGATGTGAGGACAGCCCTTGGCTGCTCGGGGGCGGGGTGATCTAAAATCTGAGGCAGGACACCAGCACCTGGAAGGAAAGTTTTGGCAGCAGGTAGGCGGTTGACTACTGCACAGGATAATGTGTAACTATGCAAGATATGACAGTGGCCATATACAGCCAGGACCCTGTCCTCGGGGGCACGGAAAGGACAGGGATTGGCAATGCACCCAAAGGGGAGTGGATGGTGCTGGGTGATGAGTTCTGTTTTAAACACGCAGAGATGGGACAAAAGGGTCTGTATCTTTAACAAAACGGGTCTGGGCTGCCGGTATCTTGAGGTGCTTCCTTTTTGGAACTAAAGTAGAGCTTTTTGGTATTAAAATAGATGTTCTCACTGGGTTATTACAGTTCCTTCTTCTTGGACTTTTAGGTATGCCCCATTGTAGAGCCCAAGAGGTAGTGACCTGTGGCTCCTGGTCCTGAAGGGAGGGTGGCTGTATTTGCTGTCTTCAGTAGGTGACTAACTGGGCAGTGCCGACTGTCACACGCAAGTGCCAAGGATGAGTGAGGTGCAGTTGGAGAGCTGGGATTGGGGGGGGAGCAGAGCCAAGGCTAAGCAGATTCATCAGAGAAAGTGTCTCTGAACTCATCCCAGTCGTGTCCGGAGCCCCTGACTGTGAGGCCCGAACGCAGGGAGAGACGCTGGCTCCTGCCTCAGATCGCTGCTGCATCATCAAGCCAGCCACGTCCGGGGACCTGTCCGCGGTCCTCTCAGGAGGGGCAGAGCAGCCGCACTGACACATCTCTAGGACCCCCCTGACTAGGAAGACGGGACTGCTGCCAATAGTGTGGCTTTCCTACGTGCACAGGGAGCCAGGCTCTCTGTGAAGTGAGATGGAGAATACTTGGAGGCTCCTCAGGAAGAGGAGGAAAGACAGATTCCTGGAAGTGGCTGGAAAGTATTTCCTTCCCCTCTTCCTTAGCCTGTTCAAGTGTCCACTCCCGGATGGTAGGACGCAGATGTCCAGGCGTTTCCTTTGGGTTGCTCCCCATCCTCATACCATCTCTGTAATCTTGGCATTACTCAACACTCTGAACAGTTTCTGACTGGCAAAATGGGACAGCTGATATTCATAGGATACTGCTGTGATCATCATGGAAGAGGGTGCACACAGAGGTCTTCGCACAGCACCTGGCACGGAGGAAGCCCCGACAGTGTTTAGCCACTGCTGGTACTAATACTAGAGTCATTTTATTGTCCAGATAGTAAGGCACCTTTACATGTACTGAAAAGATTCCAGATGGAAGGACCTCAGTAGGAGAGGAGACAATACTAGTCCTCCTAAAGCAGTGGTTCTTAACCTGGGTTCTATCAAACCCTAGGGGTTCGATGAGTCAGTCTCAGGGGTTTGGAGAAGCCTCTGCCGCGGAGGCCAGAATAAAGTAATACCGTAATTTGTTGTGAGTTCATGCACTTTGTTGGTTTTGTTCTTTGAGCAAGGTGATGTTCTTGCACGGCTCATTTTGTGCACCAGTAAAAATCATATACCTATGTCTTGAATTTGGGAAAAAAAATCCTATTTTATTTATCACTAAAGAAGGGTTCGGTGAATGCGCATATGAAACTGGTGGGTTCGGTACATCAAAAAATGTTAAGAACCACTATCCTAGAGGAAGGAGAGCTCCCCCAGATAACCTCCATCAAAATGGAGGAAGGGGGCTTGGAGGGAGGGTCACGGAAGAGTAAGAGTCAGGATTTTGTCCCAGTTGGAAAGAGCTGGCCACATATTTCGGAAGTGGGGGGTGGGCACAGGCGGTAGAGTGTGATAGTCCTGTGACCTGTCCCATGCAGCTTACAGCTGAGTATCTCAGTCTCAATGGGGATAATATTTCAGAAGCAAAATATATAATTCACCTACTACTTTGCAAGTATTTGTTATACTATCTCAGTTCTCCAGTGCAGGGTCTTCATATTGCACACCTTCTGAAACTGATGTGACTTACAAAAGCAAATCAGCAGATGATGTTTTTCTCTCAGAAAATGTTTTGGTATATCCTACTATCTGTGGCCTCTCAGAATCCAGAGAGTAAGGCGTTATTATTTTTGTTAGTGTTGTTCCTGTGGTTGGTCCTTTTATCTTGAAAGGGCAGAGTGGAGCTGGAGGGCTGGGAGGGTTCTGGAACGAGGAAGGAAGAGCAGAATTTTAGGGTCTCAGCAGAACACTCTTTGATTATGTTTTATTGTATGGCCACACAGTCCTCAGACATTTGTACTGTTGCTATTTTTGGTAAATACATCACTTGTGTCTCACATATTAGAATGATTGCTATCTCCTGATGGGCCCTCCATTGTGGGAACCAACTACTTGTCTCATGAAAGGGAATATTTACATATATTTTGGACATGGAAAGACAGGAGGTTGAGGGATATGGAACAGAAACATTTTAGATTTTTTTGTTAATTTCAGGAAGAGATATAGAAAAGCTTAAGCATTAAACCCAGAACTACTGGATGCTGCTCTGCCCAGAAGTCTTCTTGTCACTCATTCAGACATTCAATACATATTTGTTGAACATCTACTTAATACCAGATGTACAAGTGATGCTCTGTAATGCTCAGTCCATTAGAAATTTATGTGACTAGCTCATCCTTCTTTGAGAAAACCTTATACTTCAGGAAACATTTTAGGGTTCCTTGCCTTCTGTGTGAATTATTTAGCTAGATTGCTTTTCCGACATTTCCTGATATCAGGTACCCTGAGTCAAGGAGACGTTGATTGTGAACATAGCTATTGTGGATGCATGGAAGAGACAGAGCTATCCTATGTCATTCGGAGGGAAGGGTGATCAGAGAGCACGTCGGGACCAAATAAAGGCATGGAGACCTAATGAGAGACAGGTGCAGAACAGGTAGTGGGAGCAGGGAAGAAGCAAACACCTGTTAAGTGAATTTATGGAGACAAAGACAAAGCCCACCTTTAGACTCAGTGTGCTCAGTAGATAAGCCAGTTTTTTTGTTTGCTTGCTGTACAAGTATCTTGGTATCTTGGCCAAAGGAGCCTTGCATACAGGTTAATTCTGCTTGTGGTCTACATTAGCCACATATCTAATTGGATTAATGGGCATGTGAGAGCCAAGCAGTAACCTAATGACGTTTACAACCGTGTTCTTAGAGCAGTAACCTTGAGTTGCAAAGTGGAGGTTGGCTTTCGGCATCAGAATTACCTGTTAGGTCTTTCCAAGTTGCCAAGGTGCAAAGGCCCACTCCCATCTCCACACAACGGCCTGGGCATCAACAATGACTTGGTAAGCAGTGCACGAGTGCAGGGTTTCTCCACCATGGCACTGTTGACATTTGGAGCTGTGTAATTCTTCACTCTGGGTGGCTGTCCTATACATGGTAGGATGCTTAGCCATGTCCCTGGCCTCTACTCAGTAACACCTCCTTCCCCAGTTGTGATAACCAAAACTATGTCAAGGCAACAGTATGTATCCCCTGTGGGCACAGTCCTTCTCTGTTGAGAGCCACTTCTTTAGTGGCCCCTTGTCACAGATGAAAATCCATCCTGATCTTCAGGCGGTGGTGTGGTTTTAAGTGGTTGACAGCATAATGAAATCAGAGCATTCTGCAGCCTGTGTATACTTTCATAACTTAGAGAACCCCTAGCCATGTGCTGTGTGCATGCCTTTCTGGGTCAGCCCTGGGATCAGGCTCCTACTGGGCGTGCTGCAGGCATCCTTGTTCTTCTCGCTTGTAATCCACGTGCTCCTAACAGATGCTCGAACGATGAACTCTTTCTTGTAGAGAGAGCCACAGATAGTTGAATAGCCAGTAGTAACGTTCCTCGCTCAGATGATAAATAAATGCATTTGTTGCCCTGTACCTGGAAAGATCCATGATACCAAGGGAATGTGTGTGATTGAATTAACCAGACTTGAAAGCATTCACATCCACAGAAGGCCATGGGTTCAGAGAGAACCCACTGGAATGTGTGAGCTTTCCTCTAAATGACAAGAGGGACCAACTTGCCGTTCATCTGTACTCTCCTGAAGGGAGGACATCAGCGCGTGTCTTTCTGTGACGGGCAGAAGGACACAGTGTTTTCTTACCTCCTAAGTGCACATGCATAGATTATTACCAGCATCTAACACATGACAAGGACAGATGTGGCCTGTCGAGGAAGATAAATAGCTGCTTTCTTTCTGTGCCACGTGCTGTGCTTGCCCATCAGGACAAGCGCAATGGGCCGAGCTGCGTATGCAGGGTCCTCACGGAGACGGATGGAGGGGCCATCGGAGGGAGCACTGGCCGCCGGCATAGGAAGCAGTGAAAATCAGATTCCCTAGAAGGAAAAGGATATATTTTTTATTAATAGTTATCTCCATTAGAAAAGGAAGCTTTGGTTTCTGTTTTCCTGTTTGCCGTTTGATGAGTCCTAGGGACAAAGAAAACATGACAACTTGGTTTCCTTGACATCTGTGTGAATTATTTCCTGTCGCTCATGTCCCACAAGGGTAAAAAATTTCATGAGATTGAAAAGAAGATTCCTCAATTTCAGTCAGTAATCCTCGTTTTCTTTGTGAAATACTAGACTGTAAGAAGAGGAGGCAGCCATGGAAGGCCTTGGCGCAGTGGGACAGAGGGACAGGACAGTTGGTTGGCCGGGATGGAACTTACTTTTCTTTTTACTTTTTTAAGTGAATTTTAAAATTCTGGAACAGTTTTGACTTACAGAAAAATTATTAAAAAAATACCGAGTTTCCATATACCTTGCACCCTCTTTCCTTCTTATTATATTAGCACGGCCCATTTGGGGGAACTTGCACTTACAAGATGCCGCCGGTACAGCCCAGACTGTGCATGTAGTCTAGCTGGGCTACGTGTACTAGCTCCCTGTATCCTCACAACAAAGAGTCAATCCTATTTTGCAATAGAGAAAATCTGATGCAGGTTGAATAATATACCCAAATCGGTAACTAATAGTGGCCAAGCCAGGACCACAGCCCATCTTCCCTTTGTTGATTCAGTCCACAGGTTCTTAACGGCTCTTCCTTGTCAGTCTCCAAGCTGTACTGAGCTGTCGGGATGGATGAGACGGTACACCTGTCCTCACGGAGGTGACACTCTAATTGAGAATTCAGAAGGGCAACAACACTAAGAGGGGATGTTGTGAGAAATAGGGGATATGTACCAAGCACAGTGGCATCGCCATGGAGTCATATATTAGCTTTGGGGGCTGGGAAGGACATCAACCGCAACATAAGGTAAATTCATCTTGTGGACTGGCTGGAGCTGTGAGGAAACGGGGAATGGGCCGTTCCAGGCAGGAAAAGAGAAAGGGCCAGAGTCGTGGAGGCACGCAGCAGCATGGCATGCTGCCCAGACTCCAGGGTTTTCCTATGACTGTGTATCTCATACAAAGGATTGCATATGGGTGGGGGCTGGGAAATGATGGGACATTGGAAAGTAGCCGGATGAGGGAGGGTCCTCCATGGCATGCCATGCTGAGGAATTTGGGCTTTTCTGGAAGTCATTGAAAATGCATTGATATTCACTAAGGAGAGGAGTGCTCCAGGCAGATCAGACCAGTCCTCTATGTCGAAATGTGTTGGCATTGTGGTGGGGGAATGGGTTGGATGCTGTAAAGCCCAGAACAGAGTCCAGGTAGGCAGCTGTGTCGGTAATCCAGGAAAGAAGTGGCATCTGCCTGAACTCCGGTAGAGCTAGGATAGAGCCATGGGATCAGCAAGAAATGGGTGTTCAGATAATACGTGCTACGTGGTACAAGAGAGGAAAGATTTGTAGATGACCCTTATTTCTCAATTTAGCAAGTTGACTGGGGAATACAGGAGGAAGCATAGATGTAGTGTGAGAAAATGCTCACACTAACTCTTGTCGTGGTTGGGAAGGGTGATGGTGGTGGTGGTGGACATTTAACTATAGCAAACATTCATCCTCCACTTCTAGTAGAAGTCCTGTTTTGCCTGCTGGGCCTTCATGTCCCCCTTCTGCAGACATCAGCAAAATAGCTCTTTTTCTTTTGAAAATCATACCTCTCTGTGTCTTAGTAGGGTTTTTAGTGTATGTAAGGGGTGCAGGGATAAACAGTCATGATCCAGCCCTGGCCAGCAACAGTTTCACAGCCATCTCTATGGCTGTGGTGATTGGTTAGGGGTGAGGGTCATGTGACCCAAGCTGAGCCAATCAGAATGAGCATCAAGCCGACATTTTTTTTCTGGAACTTCCAGGAATGGTTTTTCAGTTCAGTTGCTAAACTGTGCGGAGGTGAAACTGGAACCTTCATTAGGACTTTTGCCACTGTGTCAAAGGTCCTCATGACCACCCCTGGACTCAGTGGTTCAGTGGGCAGCCTCAGCTCATGGCTATGGCTTATTACAGCAAAGGGGCATAAAGCAAAATCAGCCAAGGAAAATCGACAAAGAGTGAAGCCCAGAAGAAGTCACTCTTAAGCTCCAGAGTCCTCACCCAGGGGAGTCACTCAGGA
Source organism: Rhynchonycteris naso (assembly GCA_037038555.1). Taxonomy (NCBI): domain Eukaryota; kingdom Metazoa; phylum Chordata; class Mammalia; order Chiroptera; family Emballonuridae; genus Rhynchonycteris; species Rhynchonycteris naso. The sequence continues at coordinate 78,556,919 of CM073000.1, forward strand.
CATGCTGATTTCCCCAACAATAAGTTGTGGCAACATGTGCAAAATGCTGTCTATCAGGTACACTCATTAGAACCTCCCATCTAGGATTTTTACTAGGGGCTGGATACATAGGCACCCACTACATAGCATGCTCCAACAGTGCAGACTCCCAGAGGAAGGCAGGCATTCTTCATAAACCGTAATGTCTGCATAGACGCGTTAGACGCAATGGGCCGTGATTACCAGGGAGTAGTGGGAGGCTTCATGGAGCCCATGTTCACACCTGCCAGCCAGGGGCCAACGTGGCAAGCAGGCCTTTGTAAGGACAGCGGTGTCAGGCCCCTGTTCTGCACAGCCACACTGTCTGAGAGGAAACACACAAATCTGAGAGTCTGACAAGAGACCCAGGTTCCAGATACTATTGTAGTTATAATGTAGTTCCTAGTTCTAGCCATGCTTGAAGCAAAATTTCTTTTTTTTTTTAATGTATTAAGTCAGTTTAAATTTCTGTCACAACTGTAAGAAGCATACTAGCTAATAAGAGCCATTCTAAATAAAGTGTTCTCTTTTCACTTCTTTCCCAAGTTCCCTATCTCAGAGGGGGTTCTCCTTAGTGACCAGGACTGGCCTGGTCAAATTTTGGTACATAGCTAAATTGTCTTTAGCAGTTTAGAGGATTATTCTGTCTAGATGGAAAAGGTAGGTTTGGGAGCCTGTTTATCCATGAGTGTGACCTAAATTACAAAGTTGACCTAGCTGAATGTCTCCTTGATGTCCCCTTTAACAAATTACTCTTCCCAGAGAACTTGGCTCTGCTTGTGCTAAGTAGCGCCTCCAGCTCGGGCTCTGTCCTGGGCTTCCTTCTTTGTCTGGCCTAATTAACTGTGCCATCATTCAAGCAGATGAGGTGTGTGCCTTCCCAGGACATCAGTTAAAAACATAAATCAGTGTTTGTCAATGTAGAAAGATGACACGTTGAAAGCTAAATACTCTCTATCACCTTATACAGAAGCTTCACTGACATGCGCAGCCTAGGACAGAGGACCTGGGAGGGATCTTAGAGATTGTGAACTTGGTGCATTTTGTTGCCAAGGTAAAGAAAGGTCCAGAAGATCTTTATAGTTTGTGTGATACAGGTATTTTTTGTCATCAGTGGCCTTTAAGCAAGTCACTCTACCTTTTTAATCCAAGGCTCTCTGGTCAATGACTATTAATTGAATGACTGTGAAGGGATGAAGGACTCTGTAAAATAAGTGGCCTTGACTGGGTAATCTTAGTGTTCCTTTCAGGGTTCTGAAATTCACACAAGCGTACACTGTCAGAGGCAGAGCCAGACCCATATAGAATAAGAGTCCCTTTGATGCCATGTTGCCCTCACACCCTGCATTAATCAGCTGGAAGATCCTGCTGGCTCTGGCTTCAACGTAGATCCCTGTCCAAGCCTAGCAGGTGCTAAAAATGAGTTATTAAATAAATTAAATGAGGTCGTCAGCCTCCGTCGCCCTGGATTCTGTAATCCTCTTTTTACCCCTTTCTGCTCCTGTAAAGTAGCAAATCACAGATGCCCTAGAATTACCAAGGGAGTTGGACACTAAGGTTATGTCCAGACATGAGACTGTGCCTAAGACAGGAATGGAGACCTAGAATACAAGGGAATGATAAAGTGACCCCCCCAAAAAATGGGCTCCCGAGAGAATTTGGATCTAAGGTGAACAGTGACCTGCTAGCCCAGCCCAGCCAGAATCTTAAAACATAACATTTGGCTTTCAAACCCGTGCCTGCTTCTAGCCTCTGTCTCTGGAGAGAGGTGTGTATGCAGTTGCATTGGGAGGTGGGCTTCAAAATGCCCCTTGGTGCTTTTCATAGAAGCACGCAATAGGTGCTCATCCTCAATGTTTGTTTCTCTGATGGGTTTTTAGAGATGCACAGATAGCCCGTGACATTATCTCTGTGGTGGTTTTTGTTTTTGCTTGTTTGCTTTGTTTTGTTTTTTAATTTGGGGAAAGAAAATGTTTTCTTTGAAGAACCGTAAGAAGAAAATTCCAGACAGGAAATGGGCAGCATAAAGATGCCCACTAGGCACCTGACCAGGCGGTGGCACAGTGGATAGAGCGTCGGACTGGGATGTGTAAGACCCAGGTTCAAGACCCTGAGATCACCAGCTTGAGCCTGGGCCGATCTGGCTTGAGCGCAGGCCCATCTGGCTTGAGCGCGGGCCCATCTGGCTTGAGCGAAGGCTCGCCAGCTTGGACCTAAGGTCGCTGGCTCCAGCAAGGGGTTGCTCGGTCTGCTGAAGGCCCGCGGTCAAGGCACATGTGAGAAAGCAATCAATGAACAACTAAGGTGTTGCAACGGCAACGAAAAACTGATGATTGATGCTTCTCACCTCTCTCCGTTCCTATCTGTCCCTATCTATCCCTCTTTCTGACTCTCTCTCTGTCCCTGTAAAAAAAAAAAAAAAAGAGAGAGAGAGAGAGAGTAAAAGAAAAAGATGCCCACTAGGCTTTATTGTAATAGTTAAAAGAATTTCATCTCCAGAGGCAAAAACACGAATTTACTAGACTCTTTCAAGAATAGACTGCTCTGTCGCAGGTATCATTAAGGTTCGGGAGGCTGGTGCACTTGATACGTGTATCGTGCATAAAACAATGGGTCACATCAGCAAAAAGATTAACTCCTGTATTTCTACTGCCTAGAGTTGAATATTATTAACTGAGTATTATTAATATATTAATGTATGTCCTTTCAGGCACATTTTTGTGCATGTAAAATTGTTTTTAACGTAAAATTAAGATTATGTTATAATACTGGGGTTATTTTCTTGATTTTACAGAGAAAGGAGGGGGGACGGGACTTGAGAAGTATCAACTTATAGTTGCCTCACTTTAGTTTTTTATTAACTGTTTGTGGTATGTGCCTTGACCAGGCAAGCCTAGGGTTTCTAACTGGTGACCTCAGTTTTCCAGGTCGATGCTCTATCCACTGAGCCACCACCGGTCAGGCTGGGCTTTTGTTGTTTTTGTCGTTTTGTTTTGTTTATTTTTAGAAAGAGAGAGAGAAACATCAATCTGTTATTCCACCTACTAATGCTGTCACTGGGTGATTTTGTGTGTGTGTGTGTGTGTGTGTGTGTGTGTGTGTGTGTGTGTGTGTGTGAAGTGAGAAGCGGAGAGGCAGAGAGACAGACTCCCTCATGCGCCCAACCAGGATCCACCCAGCATGCCCACCAGGGGGCGATGCTCTGCCCATTTGGGCCATTACTTCGTTGCAATTGGAGCCACTCTAGCACCTGAGGCGGAGGCCATGTAGCCATCCTCAGTTCCCGGGCCAACTTTGCTCCAATGGAGCCTTGGCTGCAGGAGGGGGAGAGAGAGAAAAGAGGGGGAGAAGGGTGGAGAAGCAGATGGGCGCTTCTCCTGTGTGCCCTGACCGGGATTTGAACCCAGGACTTCCCCACACCGAGCCGACGCTCTACCGCTGAGCTAGCTGGCCAGGGATTACTGAGTAATTCTTGTATGTGTCCTGACTGGGGATCAAACCTCAGCATGTCAGGGTGACATTCTAACCACCTGAGATACCCGACCAGGGCCACTAAGGTTTTTTCTCAAATATAAATTGCACCCGTTTTTCCTTAGCACTGTATCATTTGGTGCTTTTTGGTATTTCATGGTATGGCTGTATTAGTGTTTGTCTATTCAGACCTTTTGTTTTGCAGTCTTAGGTTGTTTCCAACTGTTTTGATATTCTCAAAAAAAAAAAAACTTAGAATCATCTGGGAGCTCTTTAAGAGGGACGATGGCCAGGCCTACCCCTTACCAGCCAGATCAGGGTCCCTGGTCCAGGTACTGGACATCATAATTGTACCAGCTCCTTGCATAATGCTTAGTGCGTCCAGGTGGCGACTCACTACCCGACAGGACCTGCCAGCTCCTGCAGCAAAGGAACCCTTGGGTCATGGCTGCTCCCTTTACGGGGCTGGTGGGGCAGGATGGTATTTGGGAAGAAGTGTTTGGAAATGAAATTAAAATCCTGGCACGTGTGCTTCCCAGGGAAAAGTACCAGCCTCGTTATTTTGTGTCAAGAGCTCAAACAATGATCAAAATCCAACCCGACATCATAAATACCAGAAAAGGTCAGTCAAGACTGGGGTAGTCGTGGGGTCGAGCTCACGCAGCCAAGCTGGGGTTGGTACTTGGTCAGCTCCAACTTTTAGCTGCCACTGAGCACAGGAACAGGGGCACTAGGCAAGGTCCTGGCACCCGGTGCCCCAGTCACAGAACAGCGGCTTGTGTGGCTCTGTTGTTTTTGCTGAGGAAGTGCCATTTTCTCAGTGGTCCTTCTCTCCACTCATTAGTAGAGTCGGCATGCGGTTATTCTGTAACTTCTCTGCAACGTTCTTATTGACTCATTAATAGAGTCGGCATGCGGTAATTCTGTAACGACTCCGCAAATATTGTAGAAAGGGTAGGGGAGTGCAAGGCAGAAGGCGTTAATGTTAACTGAGCTCGAATTTTGTATAGACTTCCCAGGATGGAAGGACTAGCCCCCTCAAACCAGGCAGGTGGCCCACAGCGCAGCTGAGAGGCCTGAGGTCACTCAGCCAGCAAGTGGCAGAGATGGAAGTTTTATCCTAATCAGCAGAACTTCAAAGCCTGTATTTTTTTTTTCCTGAGGACTACACATCTGAAGAGTTAAAGGGGTTTAATTAGATCGTTTTGGGATAATCAGCTCTTGATTTTGACAATCGGGAAGAAATCCCATTATAGGCTATTTAAAGGAACTTTTCCACATAAGTTTGTCAGGTCAGCCTAGGTAATAGAAGAAAGTACACCTGAGCAGGTCACTTTCCCAGGGAGCCCACATGTGGACCCCCACCGACTCCTTTAATAAGAGAGCATCCCGGCCCTCAGGGGTAGCAGTGGAGTGAGTATGCAGAGAAGATACCCGTGGGTTTTGGGGATTCACCTGCCGGGCTTCTTATTAAAAGAGCTGGCAGGAGTTTCTTGCCAGGTCTTGCTCTGTGTCTGCGTGTAGATGTGGGACCATCAGTTCTTTTCACACCTTTTAACTGTATCCCGTAGTAGAACTGCATTTAGTATGACAATCCAAATACAGATATGGATGTGTCTGTGCACACATACAGCTGTCTATACATCTCTACCTGCATCTGTGCAGACCCATGATGTCGGTGTGCGACTAAGTCAGTATCTTCATAAAACAGCACTTAACCTTACCGTGTGCATGGGATGTTTATAGCTTACTTTTAATCTGATCGGCATATTTTAATGTTTAAAATGCATTCCAGAATCCACTAAGTTATTTTCATAGCCCTCTAATGGATTGCAAACTCCAGTTTCAAAACTGTTGGACTGAAAGGTCTCTTAAGGTGTCTGTTGACTGTGTACCAGCATTCTAAACATTCAGCAAAGCTGCCGGTAATCAGAGAGACCCGTGTGCTGGACGGGGTTGGCCACGGGGATCACACTTAGGCTGCTCCCCTCTCGCCTGGCAGACCTCCAGTTAAATGGGCTCATGTGTGTGGCAGTGTCAGGCACGGTGGCTGGCACGCAGAAGAGGACTGCATATGCCTGTCTCCTTTTCCTGTCTCCCCAGGTAGCATCCTGTTTTTTTCATCTCTGTCTTCCTAGCAGCTGGTATTATGTTTAGCATTGGGCTCAGTAACTTGAAGGGGGGAAAATGGGAAAAAACATGTGGCTTAATTCTCTCTCTCTCTCTTTAACCTTTCAAGAAGATTGCACAGTCTCCCATGGTAATGCTACTCATTTATTTTTTAACTAGTTTCAACTGTGGGACTCGTATTGAATGCCTACTGTGTGCCAGGTGTAAGGCTGGACATGGCAGATACGACACAATGTGCGTGAAAGGAAAAGGGTTCTTGTTCTTAGGGAATTCCTACGTAAATGGAGAAGGGGGAGGAAGAGGCAGAAACCACTGCAAATTATGTGATCATTACTTGTGCAGAGAATGTAATTTACCAAAATGCAGTGGAGGCATTGAAAACGGAGACCCAGTTCTGCTCAGGAGTGACAGGAGAGGATTGCAGAGAGGAAGCACAGGATCTGGGCATCCAAGCTTACATAGGAGCTTTTGAGGAGGCCAAGTAGAAGAGATTCCAGGCAAAAAGAGCACCTTGGAAAAGGCATGGAGGAATAACCCCTCAGGGTAGATTTGGGGCACGGTGATGACAGATGTGGCCAAAGCTTGGTTCATGGGGGAAAAGGTATGCAGAGGCCCAAGAATCAGGTCTGATCCTGGACTACATGGGTGAGCCCTAAATGTAATGAATGTCTGAGATATAATAAAATATATATATTTGGTCTTAGCCCCTGATTCCTGACACAGAGCCTCTGAACTCCATGGAATTGCTTGCATAGCAGGAGTGTCTTCTATTGTAGTGAGGTTGTTCTTGGAGGGTCCCTTCATACCCCACCCCATTCCAGGAGTTGGGGCAGGGCTAGCACTAGAGTTAATCACCAATGGTCAGTAATTTAATTGTGTTTACCTAAAGTTTCTAGAAGAAACCCTAAATGATGGGAATCAGTGGGCTTCTGGGTTGGTTACTATATATAGGTGCTGGCAGGTGTCACAGCCAGGGGACATGGATGCTCGTTACCCTTTCACACATACCTTATTCTAGGTAATTCTTCCATTTAGCTTTTTATGAATTAAACCTTTCATAATAAACTGGTGATAGTAAGTAAAGGGCTTTCCTGAGTTCTGTGAGTTGTTATAGCAAATCATCAAACCTGAAAGGTGAAGGTTGCAGGAACCCCCGACTTTGTATCCAAGTTGGATGGAAGTGGGGGTTCACGAGAGGACCCAATACGTGCAGCTGGTGTCTGAAGTAAATCTGAAGTGAAGACAATCTTGTGGAACTGAGCCCTTAAAGCTACTACAGGGTCTGTGCCAACTCCAGGTAGTTAGTGTCAGAATTGAATGGCCTTGTAGGATACCCAGTTGGTGTCTGGAGAGTTGGAGAATTGTATAGTGTGAGAAAAAAATCTTACAAATTTGGTGTCAGAGGTGTGTGGATGAAAAAAGGTAGGGAGTCCTTATAGGAGAAAGACAGAGGGAGATTTGACTGTGATGATGGAAGCAGAGACTGGAGTGTTGCACTCTGAAGACAGAGGAAGTGGCCACAAGCCAAGGAATGCAGGCAGCACCTAGAAGCTAAAAAGGGCAAGGAAACAAATTTCCCCCACAGAACCTCTAGAACACCGACCTGCTAATACCTCAACTTTAACCTAGGAAGATTTTATACTTACCACCAGAACTGTAAGATCATAAGCTTGTGTGGTTTTAAGCCACCGAGTTTGTGGTAATTTGTCACAGCGATTAGGAAACATATCTAAATAGCCTTTGAAATTTACTTCACTTTCTTAAACCTCTTGTGTAAAAACGGGATAATCATCCCTGAAGTAGCAACTTTGAAGTCTTACAGTGAGGATTGTGTATGGACACCTGGACGTGGAGTTTAGACAACTCCCTGGCACATAGTAAGGACAGATTTGTTTATGGAAGCAGGTAAAGGCGAGGCAGGAGAGGTAGTCACAGATCAGGTTCATGTTTTATTGATGATGCTTTCTGGTTTGTTTCTAGCTAAGATGTAAGCCCTGAGGGCAAGAAACCATACCTGTCGTCAGGTTCATCAGCAGTCTCTCCATATATGTAGCACAGACCCCCCCACACATACTTAGCATCTGTAATTAATTGATAATCAATGGAATGTTGTATTTAGAGGCTCTAAATCAGGGAGAGATTACAGGTGGGAGACCAGCATGGTCACCACAGTGATCCAGCTGAGAGGATGCTGGTGAAAATCCCTCACATTGCACTTTTGTGCTCATGCCCTTTCATTCTGTTCTCGGAGCAAGAGAACAGCTGCAAACTGTCCTCCAGTGGTCTCTCCTCTGCCATTGATTTGTCCTGCAGCCTTCTCTCTCCAAGCAAAACGATCCAGGGAGTTCTGGTGTTCTGTTGCTTGGAGGGCGGGATTGTAATGCCTTGCAGATGTGGTGGGCAATGGCCCAGACAATGGATTTGGCTTGTACACGTGTATTTAAGTGACCCACATATCCTGGGGGGGGGGTGTTTTTTTGCTTTAATGTGATTTATATAGCATGGCAGATTGAACACATGGGCTTATGTCCATACCTTCCCAACGTCCACTAGAATGGGAGGAAGGGAATAATGATAAAAATACATTCACAAGGACAAGGATAACAGGACCGCAGAACAGCAGATGAGGGACATCAGTGAGCTTGGGAGCTAGGGTACAGATGGAGGCACTGGAACTGGCGTCACAAGCAGCCATTCAGTTGGCAACAAACAGAAAATGGGCTACTGACTCTGCTGACCCGAGACACGGTCATTCAGGAGAGGCTCCAGGCACCCCCAAAGGTAGTATGGAATAGGTGTAAGAGCCGAGTGGTCAATGGTCTGTATAAGAAACAACTGGAACTCCTTACCCTTTCTACATACAGCCCATGCAGCCTTGCCCGCACAGTGCTGGAGCTTTCTCTTGGGACACACTGTACCCACGTGGCCTGAATATATAGCTCATCATGCATCATGCACAGTTGGGGTTGGGGCATCCAGAGTGAAAATAGGGAGATTGTATGAAAGTGTGTGTCCTGAAAGGGATGACCCCTCAGCCCCCTCCTCTACTCAGGGCTCAGAAGACTTAAAGCCAGTTTTGTACCTTCCTGACCCGAGATTGTAATGATGTCCCTGGGGAAGTAGCCCAGCCCAAGAGTCTGGTACTGATGGTGAGAAACCCAACTGCACTCCTATAATGTCATTTTAAGTTATTACTCTCAGTCTCCACTGCTCCCACCCCTGCACTGGACTCTGCTCTAAGCCACGGGGGCTGGGACTTGGCTGACAGTTCAGTATTGCCAGTGGCTGCTGTGAGAGGTCCTACCGCTTGGGGCATTAGAGGAAAACTGAGGCTGGAGGGAGAAAGGGACTTGCTCCTGCTAGTCTGCTGTCTGTGTTTGGCACAACCATCCCAGTAGACCATCCCTTTCTCATACCACATGGGCTTGCCCCCTTCTCAGAGGCCTGGGCCCCAGATTGGGAGGGGGCTTCCAGACTCCGAAAGTCTAGTCATTCTGTTTTCTTCTCTGTGTTGTCCCAATCCTAGGAATGGCAGTTGTCACTTATAGGTACCAGTTTTATGATCGGTCAGTATTCCCACTTTGCTTTTGCAGTGCCCCGTACCAGGGTAGCAGCCCATTATTAAGTAAGGTCCCTCTGTGTGTGGTTTTTTTCTTGACTGGACTCTGATGGATGGACCCAGTAAAATGCTATGACTCTTTAGTGAAAGCCAATAAATAGCCAAGAAGCGCACTCACTGGAAGTACTGGTCAAAGGGTATAGACATGTAGTTACAAGATGAACAAGTTTGGAGATCTACTGTATAGCATGGTGATTCTAGCTCAGTGGTTCTTAACCTTTTTTGTGGTACCGAACCCACCAGTTTCTTATGCACATTCACCGAACCCTTCTTTAGTGATAAATAAAATATGATTTTTTTTCCCAAATTCAAGACATAGGTATATGTTTTTTTACTGGTGCACAAAATGAGCCGTGCATGAACATCACCTTGCTCAAAGAACAAAACCAACAAAGTGCATAAACTCACAACAGATTACGGTATTACTTTATTCTGGCCTCTGCGGCAGAAGCTTCTCCGAACCCCTGAGACCAACTCATCGAACCCCTAGGGTTCGATAGAACCCAGGTTAAGAACCACTGTTCTAGCTAATAATGCTGCATCATATACTTGAATGTTGCTGAAAGAGTAGATCTTAGAAAAGACACAGTAACTGTGTGATGGGATGGAGATGGTAGTTAATATGATGATGGAAATTGTTTTCACAATTTACAAATTATCAAATCAACACATTCAACTTACACAATGTTATATGTCGATTGTATCTCAGTAAAGGTGTGTGTGGGGGAAGTTTTTTTTTTTTTTTTTTTACAGGGACAGAGAGAGATTCAGAGAGAGGGATAGATAGGGACAGACAGACAGGAATGGAGAGAAATGAGAAGCATCAATCATTAGTTTTTCGTTACCGTCGAGACACCATAGTTGTTCATTGATTGCTTTCTCACATGTGCCTTGACCCTGGGCCTTCAGCAGTCCCAGCAACCCCTTGCTAGAGCCAGCGACCTTGGGTCCAAGCTGGCAAGCTTTTGCTCAAGCCAGATGGTCCCGCGTTCAAGCTGGCGAGCTCGGGGTCTCGAACCTGGGTCTTCTGCTTCCCAGTCCAACGCTCTATCCACTGCGCCACTGCCTGGTCAGGCTGGGGGAAGATTTTTTTTTAAAAAAAGATCTCATCCACAAACTCAAAGCTGCTAAGCCATTTTTAGTGCCTCACTCAAATGTACTGTGAAGAGTCAGTAGACACTGGAGAAAAAACTCAAATATAAAAGTCAGAGGTCAGTTTTGACAAATCGAAAAAATGAGGGAGTGAGAAACTGAGATAAGGCAAAGAGGAGCAGAGAACTTCAAAAAGCTGAAGATGATACCCTCAGAGAGACAAAACAGCTATTTCAGTCATAAAACATAAACAGGATCCTACATAAAGAAACATTCAGAACAACAAAAGTAGAACTCTAGGAAATTAAAGATATAAAAGCTGACACTGAAGAAGAAAGGTCAATAGTTAGAAGACAAGGTGAGCATTCTCCTTAAAGTGATACAAAAAGACAAAAGGTCTATAAAATAAGAGATGGAAGATAATTAGAGGATCAGTTAGGGGTTCCCACATCTCATTAATAGGAGATTAAGAAATCTTGTTGTTTTTCTTAAAGCATGCATTTCTAGACTGAATGGGCTCACCAAATGATCAGCACGATGAATAGTTTTAAAACCCTGAAGTATATCCTTGGTTGATAAATTCTGACCCTGGCATCAACTAACTTTTGGGCTTAAGAAACTTACTAAAATAGTTCTGGGATTCTGCCTTCTTTTATAAGTAAAATTCAGGTGACAATATTTAGTGCCTTGTAGAATTGATGTGAGTTTAAATTATAAAATAAAACATCCAGTATAGGTCTTGACGCAGTAGCACGTAAATATTTTGTAACAATAACAAATAGAGTTGTTACCCAGAAAATTCATTAGCTTCATGTCACTGTTTACAATGGAGCCTCATCCTCTGGGTCCTTTCTAAGGTCTTTAGGCTCCTGGGAAAGAAACGCAAACTAACATTTATTGAATACCAAATTCCAGTCACTGAACTAACTTTTCTCTATGTTATTTTATTTCACTTCTTGCTGGTAAACATCCACAGAGCCTGAGTGTCTTGCGTTCATGTTAGTGTGAAACTGTGGCTCCGAGAGTGCTGCCTGGTTCAGAGCTCCCGTCGGCCTCTTTCCCTCCAAGAAAGGGAATCACACGTCGTCGGCAAAGGCAGCTGTCTGCAAAGTTTCCGACGGCCATGTGGGCAGACAGCCTCCTTGCTGTCCAGCTAATTTAAAAACAGGAAGGTGTCCCAAATAGATCTCAGCAGATAGGAATAGTCCCAAGTGGAGACTCATTCTTCCAGGGCATTGACAAGGCCACCCAGTGGCTGACACTGATAATAAAATTGTCAGAATAGCTTAAAATTACCCAAATTTTTATAGGTTCCTAATTGTCCTTGCTCATAAAATGAACATCTGTTAGCTCCTGAAAGACTGGTATCCATGATTCATGGCTGGACTGCAGTCCCTCGCCCCTCCTAAGATAATTAGCTAGGTATTGGGTTTCTACTCTTTTCTCTAAAATGGCCCCTACTTATCTGGCCTGTGGTGGCGCAGTGGATAAAGCATCAACCTGGAACACTGACATCGCCAGTTCAAAACCTTGGGCTTGTCCGGTCAAGGCACATATGGGAGTTGATGCTTCCTGCTCCTCCTTCCTTCTCTCCCCGCCTCCCACCCTCCTCTTTAAAAATGAATAAATAAAATCTTAAAATAAATAAATAAATAAATAAAATGACCCCTATAAGGATCTGCTTGTTGGTTCCTTGTTCTCAATATTTTTACCTTTTATTTTATTATCCCCACTGAAAGATCTTAAAATCAAACATCAGCTCCAACAAGCATACCTTGAGCTCTAAGCAATGCTGTGTCTCGCTCTGTGCTGACCCATTGGTACACTCGTTCATCCTCTCTGAGACCATCTCTAGTCACTTAATCACTGGACATTATCTCTGTCGTTTCTAGGCAAATTGTGCCTAACACTGTTTGGGACTCACAGAGGAATGGACCATTCTTGTTGTGTGTATAAGGGAACACGGTCTTAGCACTGAATTCTCTCTTTCATTCTCATGAGTCCGCACAGTTCTAATGTCAGATCTTAGAAATACCAGGAGGACCCGAGAAGCCTGGAAGTTAAGCAACAGTTAATGATGATGACAACAAGCATTTGCAGACAAGAACTGTACTGCCTCCTAGCTGTCTTCTGTTGAGTCAGTGACGGCCTCTCTTAGCCTCAGCTGTTATATCTATAAAACTGGGGCTGGAAAAAGCTCTGCCTTAGAGTGTTGGCATCTGGACGATCTGAGATAATTCATGTGAAATACACAGATGGGCACCTGGCTCAGTAAATGGGGTTCCCTGGTCTCCCTCTATTCAGGACTTGTACATCTGTGCAATCACCTAGCATACATATGCATAGACCCATCCTAGAGCCTGTGGGGACAGAGACAAGTGTAATAGGCGTTATAGGTGGGGAAAATGGGTCATGGAGAGATTAGCAAGCCTCTGGGTTTCACTGTACAAGAAAGGAAAGGCTTAGCGAGTGGGACACAACACATGATGGAGATAAAATTATGGACCTATCTGGTCCTCCTCTTCTCTCTCACAGTCATTCATTCATTTATTTAGCAGGTGTTAATTAAATACCTACTACATGCAAAGCATATCAGAGTTGTATGCTGCATCTGAGTTCATTGCAAAATTGGGCTAGAACAGCTTTTGGAATCATCCTGTCACTTCTAAGGCTTCAAGCCCTCCATGCAATCCCAGCCTTTCAGGTTGTGCAGCCTCTGTTGCATGCATGCACTGGGAGAAAGCCCACCTGGCCAGACAGTCCTTTCTGTGGGATCCTTGAGCAAGCCTTGTATAAGCCCAAGCCAGTGACTATACAGCTGCCCCTCCCTGAACTGACCTCTGTGTCCTTGAGACGCTACTGCTAAGGCTGATTGATTCATCGATGACCATCCTCTAGGTAACACTGGGGAACAATTTTTTTTCTTTTTCTGTTGCACGAAATTTAGAACTGTTTCTATATACTTCTGCATTGCTGAGTCCAAATCTGAAATCTGTTTTTTGGTGCATGCTCTAGTTTTTATGCAATTTTAATTTTTTTGTTACAGTTAATGGCATGCATTGGTTTTTAAATTGGAGTTAAAGGGCAACGACTCTTGGATTGAACAGAACCACAAGGCAATTAATGTTTTACAAACATCACTTTACATAATTGTAGTTGTTTTTAAATATAAAAAAATTATTTTCTGATAAAAACACCATCTTATTTTGTTTTAAGATTGAATCGTGGCTTCTTCAAGTAGGTGTAAATGTAAGAATAGTCCTGACATCTTCTGTTATAAATGTGGCTGTTACACACTTCAATGTCAAAGGCACAATATTTCATCATTTGTGACACGTGCATAGATTGCCTATTTTTAAGTTCCCCTTGGCGATCAAGACAAGAATTGGGCTCCTCATATTGTGTGTCATAATTGTGAGGAAATGCTTCATGATGGACAAAAGGAAAATGCAAAGGAATGCCTTTTGGTATTCCCATGGTTTGGCGTGAACCTAAGAACCACAGTAGTAACTGTTATTTCTGTCTTATCCATATAAAGGGCATCAGCAAGAAAAAATGGCATATGATCGCATATTCTAATATTCCTTCAGCAATACGACCTATCCCACACTCTGAGACACTCCCGGTTCCAGTTTTCAATGGTTTTATTTCTTCTAAGGACGAAGAAAGTGAACATGGTGGTCAAGTATATTTTGATAAGATGCATGAGGAAATGGTTGTAGAATCTGAAGGGTCTTCTTCTGATGCCAAGCAGTCATTAACCCCTCAGCAGTTTAGCCAACCCAAATTGAATGACTTAGTAAGAGATTTGGGCCTGTCAAGGAAAGCAGCTGAGTTATTAGCCTCCAAGCTTCAAGAAAAGAATGTACTTCACCAGTCAGCTAAAGTATCCCATTTCAGGAAGCGTGAACAAATTTTTGTGGACTTTTTTTCCGAAGACAAACACTTTGTTTACTGTCATGGTATCAGTAGTCCTCTCAGCCAGCTAGGTGTTACCACTTACAGTCCAACAGAATGGTGGCTATTTCTTGACAGCTCTAAACAGAGTCTGAAATGTGTTCTCCTACACAACGGTAATGTTTATGCAGCAGTTCCAATTGGTTATTCAACTCATTTGAGAGAAGATTATAATGACATAAAAATTGTCCTCGGCTTACTGAAATATGAGGAGCATAACTGGATCATTTGTGTAGACTTTAAAATAGTAAATTTCCTGCTAGCACAACAGAGATTTCATGAAGTATTCTTGCTTTCTGTGTTTGTGGTACAGCTGAGCTCAGGAGAAACACTGAACACAGAAGGAGTGGCTGAAATGTGAAGCTCTGGAAGTAGGGCTTTTAATCTTCATGCTTCTTGCCTCATGGTGATAAGATGGCTGCCATAACCCCAGATATCTTACCTTCACTCCAGGATCTCAAGTACCTTTGCGTTCAGAATAAGCACCTCTACAAGCAGACTTCCCTTTACCTCTTATGGTTTTGAAATTGGTCACAAAGTGAGTTCAAGACTCTGTCTCTGCTAGTGGGAGAGTATTATCATGACCAGTTTATACAGATTATTAGTCATCCCTTGGGAAGTAAGCTAGGCCTACCTGCCTTGGAGTTAGGAATCTCCACCTGCTATTCACTACAAAGGTTGGTTGTGTTAGCAGGAAAATAGGAGAAAGGTTATCAGTGTCCTGTAACTCACACCACACACTCTTCTAATAAACCAGAGATGCTTTTTGTTTTAACAAACCTTAGAAATAGCCTAATACCCTGTCCCCATTTCACAGATGGAAAAATTAAGGCCCAACCTCAGGGAAACAATTTTAAGTTCCCTCAACCACACTGCTCACAAAAATTAGGGGATCCGGAAACGTTCAGATACTCCAGTTTTTCAGCCTTTTGTATAGTGCATTTTCACCAGTGAAATAATAGTTGGTTTTGTACCTCATTTGCATAATCAAACAACTTTCTTTGACTTGTCGTTTGCTTTTCTGATGTTCTTGTTTAATAACAAAAAATGTTTTTTCTATTATCGCTTCATATTCATTTTGAAATATCCCCTAATTTTTGTGAGTAGTATACATGTTGGGCTGCAAGCCACACCACTTTTCCTTTGTTACTTAGTGCTTTCTGGCCTGACCACAGCTGTGCACATCAGGGCTACCTTTGGTTTTGTGTGTACTTCATTGTTTCTACTACCCACTCGATAAATGCTCTGGACTGGATTCCTGGTCAATAATTGGTTGTCCACAAAAAATGAGGAAGATTGTATTAGCCATTGCATTTTGATGGACCTCTGTGGTGGAATTGTGTGTATACCATGCTGGTTCAATGAGAGGAACATACAAGCAGCAGGGAGAGTGAAGTGCGAAGGGGTTGGGTTGCCAAGGCCAGAGTCTATCACGACACTCAACTGCGATGAGCCACTGATTAGAGGGAGCACCATCTCCTCCCCTGAAAAATATACAGGTAACATTTGAAGTTTCTCTTCCTCCACCTCTTTGGAGAGTTCTTTTTTGGTAAGGCATGACTGATCAAACAGACACAGAGAGAAAAAGAGAAAATTATTAAAGAAAAAAATGCCATTTCATTTTTAGGGAGAGGAATAAGGGAAGTGAAACATTACAACTAGTTCCTGGTGGGTAGACAATAATTGTTATATTTTCTCCACCTAGGTAAATGGGGTTAGTAATAGTAACCTCCCCTGAGGATTGTTTTAAAAACAGATGACTCTGCTATATGCAAAGTGCTTACAACAATCCCTGGCGCTTAGCAGGCACTCAACAAGTATTAACTACAGTGCTCGTCAATGTTGGAAATTTTGCAAGATTTGACCTTCTAGAACTCATCATTTGAAGAAAGTGTGTGTACGTTACTTTGTGCCAGGATACGTTGCTAGAACTTCTTTTTTCTTATGTACTCTTTCCAACAACCTGAGAGATGAATATTAATGTCCTGAATGTATGGAACAGAAAATTTGGAAGACTCAAAAGATTAAGCTCCTTGTTCAAGTCCAGAAGTATGTGGACACCAAAGCTGATGCTTGTTCTCTTCCTTCCACACAGGAAGCCCAGCTCTGCCTACATGAAGGCTTAGACCTACACGGTAGAGGAAATTTGTCACTTAGAAACACAGATCATTCTTCCTCCTCTGCCTCCTGGGCCTTCTCTCTCTCTCCCCTTATTTTTTTCCTTCTGCTGCTATTATACTTTCTTTTGGCCAAGTGGACAGTCACTTTCTTTTTGTGTTGTCCCCTTTGTTTAATGGGGTCAGCATCTGGGAAAATGGTGGTACCTTCCCAAAAGGAACCAGGGAACCTGAGACACTATAACACTCAGAGTGTGGGTCAGAAGGTATCACCTGTGATCGAGGGACAGATTGAGTCATCTTGATGGAGAGAGACGACAATCGTGGTTAAAGTTGGCACTGCTGTTTGAAGGGGGTCTCAGAACTGATCTCCACCCCAAGACCACCCATGAAGAAGGAGTCAGCTAAGCATTGCTCTCCTTTGGGAAGATGTCACCGTCTGCCCTTGCTCTGTGCTCCCACCACATCACCTGCCTGGCCCTTTAGAGACCTTGCCACATGATGGTGTCCCTGTCACTGTGCCATGTTTCTCCAAGTGGGCTCTGAGGATCCCTGGCATTCTTGGGGAATCAAATTTCCAGGTCTAGCTCCCTAGACTTTCTTGGGTTTGTCTTTGGGGTCCATGTCATTAAGCAGGTTCTTTGGTGATACAGAGGCTATCTTGGGTCCCGCTTTGAGAAACACTGCACTCAACCATGCCGTGCATGGGAGCAAGCCTCGCATTATCAGCAACTTGCCTGGTGTATTTCTGTTTAATTAAGTGGTGGATTAATTGGGTATTTGATTGGTTAGTATACAGAGAGAACAGGGGGACATCCAGGAAATGGAAAAGTTAAGTTTCCTTAAGAGTAAAGGAAAAATCAGAATAAATCAAAGTTGCCCTGCAAGGTCAGAATGGTCTGGGGCTTATGGGAAGGGCCTGTATTCAGGGCTCTCTGTGCAAGCTCTTCCCAGGGCCCCGTCCGGCGCAGGTGCTCTTCTGAGCCATCCATCTATCTCACTGTGTGACTGCACTCGCCGATCTTACGTACTTTGTGGAATTTTCATCTCAAGGCAGACCCTTAGGCAGGGAACCTAACTGAAATGTGAACAGATGCTTGGGCTGGGTATCGTCCTTTCCTCAAGCCAAGCAGGGTGCGTCTCTCCTTTATCTGAGTTTCATCGGCCTCTTCGGCGGACCCCCCATGTACAGGCCTTGCACTGCCCTCACGGGAGATGTTTGCATGCATCTCTCCCTTGTTAGAGCGGAAGCTCTTGAAGACAGAATGGTCAAGTGCTGCATACCTAAGAGACATATTCGTCCTTCTGGATCAAATGGTTGATGGAGTGACCAGATGCTGATGTCAGCTCTGCTTCCTAGAAATGGACTTTATCTCCAGCATCTGATTTCCATGAATGTCAAAAAAAAATTAATGTTCAGTGGTGGCTGAGGCAGTAATGAAGGAGATACGAAAAGGTGGGTGGGAGGGTCTTGATTACTGTTTACAGTGTGTCGCGTGGAGAGCAGTTACTTCAGCTCCTCCGTCAAAGATGTAAAGATTTTAATGCACTTTGCTTTGTTTTTGTTTTCCTCACCAATACTAATTTTTTAGTAGGCATTCATTTACTGGGTCTTTTCTTCAAGTATTTTACTAGGTAAACCCACATCTTTTTTTTGATAGCAGCTTTATTAAGAGATAATCCAGATATCATAAAATTTTACCCTTTTAAAGTATGCAGCTCATGGATATTTAGTACGTTCAAATACTCTGAGCTGTGCAACTATCACCGCTATCTTAAGTGTACAATATTTTAATCACCCCAAAGTAAATACCTCTTCCTCATTAGCAGTCAATGTCCTCAGTCCTGTCCCCATCAGCTCATGTCAGTAACTGATACTTTCTACCTCTAGAGTTTGCCTAATCTGGATATTTCCTGTAAATAAAATCATATAGTATATGACCTTTTGTGGCTTCTTTCCCAGGCATACTGTTCAGTCTGCATCTGTGTTGCAGAGTGTGACTGTATTATCTCCCCTTGATGGCCCAGTCATATTCCATTACATGGACAGAGCATCTTTGTTCATGCATTCAGCAGCTGTTAGACATTTGGGTTGTTTTCACTTTTTTTGGCTATTATGAATAATAATGCACGAGTATTTGCATAAATAGTTTTTATATAGACATATTTTCAGTTCTCTCGGCAGTCTACTTAGAAGTAGAATCGTGAATTCATATGGCGACTCCATATTTCACATCTTGAGAAACTGCCAGACTGTTTTTCCAAAATGACTACACCATTGGCAAGCTCGGATCTTTGCCTTGGATGTTCAGGTGCTAAGATTACCAACACCGTGTGCCTTCACTGACAGCCAACTAATAGGGCAGGTGAGACACAGGTGATGGATGCGCAGCAAAGAACTGCAGGGTCTTCTCAGGACTGCAGCCTCTCTGGGCTCCAGCTCAGATGAAACAAGTGGGTTTGGTGTGCTGGGTAAAGACACAGAGCCCTAGCCGGATGGCTCAGTTGGTTGGAGTGTCGTCCCAAAGCACAGAGGTTGCCAGTTTGATTCCTGGTCAGGGCACATACAGGAACAGATCTATGTCCCTGTTTCTCTCTCTGTGTTTCTCCCTCCTCCCCCTTCTTTGTCTCTAAAGTCAATAAATAAAAATTTAAAAAAAAAAAAAGACACAGAGCATGCATGCAGGGTTTAGGTGGTCACTTAGAGACAGATCATGTTGTTTAATCATGAAGTAAAGGCAGGATGCTATGTAATAGATGAACCTTCGTGTTGGGCTGGCATCCTAATCATACATTGTATATCACTTGCATTTGTTTCTCTTTATTTTCATTGACGGGCAGATGGGTTTAAGAGGCTGTGCCTTGCTGCTTTCAGCTTGTTTCTGTCCCTTTTCCTACTTGGCACAGTAGTTACAATCAAGATTCTTAATACCTCCAATCTCTTCTGTTGCTGCAGATCATGCTGTTACCATGTCTCTGGGGCGGTGGTAGAGTTTGCATAGGAGACATTTTCATTGGAGACGTGTTTCTGCGGGCCCCAGGCTTCAAGGATCAAGCCGGGCATATTATTGCCGGAAGGTCAAGGACCCCTCTGTTCTTAACAGCAGAGCCTGTAATGAGACCTTTGGCAGAATGGGGTCAGGTTTGACTATGGTTTTCCTTCCTCCCTGTCCTAATTATTATTTGGGACAGCAACACATTGCCTACTGGAAAGATTCTAAACAAAAGATTAAACATTTAGGCCCTTGCAAAACCAGAAGACCTTTGCACTAAATTAATAAGTGCTAAACCATCTCTGGTGGCAACCTTGTTGCATTTTAAACAGAATTTCCTGGAGTCCCTTTTACCTGCTTTCTTTACCACAGCAAACTTCCTCTGCCAACCAGAGATAAATGCAGTAGATACACCTGGAAAGAGAGCCCCCACCCCCACCCCCACCCCGCCATACTGTACCTTCTCCCCGGGGACTGAGCTTGACTTAGGGCTTCTTTCTGTCTGACGTTAGGTGTGTTTGAGCTCTCCCTTGCCAGTTTTGGTAGACCAGTGACTCCAGCCAGTCAGGGAGAGGGAAGTGACATTCTCAGACCTCCAGGGGTGCCCCTGCTTCCAGTTCAGAGATGCGCAGGGATGGAAGACAGCTGTCTGGCCCTGGAGGTAGTTCAGGAAAGGAGTGGTTAGAGGAAAATGACATTGGAGAGCTTCTCCGTGGCCCCAGGGTTGAGTCAGAAGTTTTCCCTGCTCAAGTAAGCAAACTTTGCATCCAATTCTACACTTGGAGTGTTAGAGGAGGTTTCATTAGGTGACGAGAATTAGAAGGGAAACAGTATTAGCAGTTGCCAGGAGCTAGGGGTGGCACAGTAGAAGGGCACAGGAGCTGCTCTGATTATTAAATGGACAGCATTAGGGAGCTTACTGCTATGAGGGCACACTTCTGTAGCTTGATTGCTGCGGTGGTCGTGTGAATCTGCATACATGGTACAGTGGTATGGGACTATGCACACATTGCACCCGTGTCAGTTTCCTGGCTTGGCAAATGTACGGCAGTCACCTAAGATGACACCCTCGGGGGAAACTGGAGGAAGCAGATGTGGGACTTCCCTCACTGTTGTGCAGCTTCTTGTGTATCTATAATAATTTTAAATTTTAAAGTTATTTTTTTTAACCTGGGAGGGAAAAAATGGAAATAGTAATATATACAGAAAAACAGTAAATGACATGATAGTACATATCATGGCATAGCATCTAAGTAGGTGTATCCTGGCAAATGGAGACATTTAAACCAGGAGGGCAGCCACATCACAGCCCATGCTGTGGGCTTCATTAGGATTTCCCAGGAGAAAAACATTTGTGACTCATGTCTCTGACAATGGGCTAATCTCACTAATCTCAAAATTAGATAGAAACAGCTCCTAGAGATCAATATAAAAAGCCCGATAGCTGTGGTCAGAGAGTTTGAATGCATAGTTCCAGAGGAATATATACAGATTGTTCTTAAACGTAAAAGAGACTTAACTTCTCACTCAAAAATAAATTTTAAAAAACATGCATATAAAAAATATACCAAGAAACCATTTTTGAACTCCTAGTGAATGTCTGTAAGTTTGGCCACACGTTGTGTTGGTGATACTGTGGGAAAGTCTTTGCTGGTGGGAACACAGACGTAGATGGAGCCCCTGTAGGTGGTGACTGGGCAGTATTGACAAAAGTCCTGAAACAGAGGTGGCTGACTGTTCACAAAATCCGTTTTCCCCTTTCACAGTAATGCTGTTACAGCCGGAGTGTGGCCACGTGCCCAGCCCCTCCCTCCTGCACATGTGTGAATACTGTGCAGCAGGGAATGAGTAGATGAAAGTGCATGCATGCAAAAAGGGCAATGAGTTTTCTTTCCCTGTGCCCATGATCTCTACCGTGACTTTGCAGCCCTTCCCATCAAGTCTATATTAACTTCTGGAATCTGAACTGCCCTTGTCACTCCTTTTGGTCAATGGGACAGTAACAAACATGCCACAAACAGAGACCTGAAAGTGCTTGGGCTTTGGGGTTCACCCTCCTGCTATTCTTGGAAGCCTTCTGCCATGATGTGAACAAGCATGAGCTAGCCAGCCAGAGGATGGAACCAGTCAGAGAGAAGCCCCAGTCATCCAAGCTGTCCTTTGAGAGCTATCAGGACCATGCTGTTGTAGCCAGCCCCAGCTGGCCCACCAGCTGACTACAGATGCCAAACAGCCCAGCAGGGTCAGGCCAGATTGCTCACCTGCACTGTTAAGCCACTGCATTCCAGGGTGATTTGCTACACAGAGTGTGCTACTTCTGGAGCAAGATTCCTAAGAACTACATGTGCCCCCCCCCATGCTTTCTTTTCAGCATGCCGTAGTCTTTCCTGAGATAACAGAGTTCAGGGGGAATATCTCATTTCTCCGACAGGCAGGCAGTATCAACAAATCCTCATCAAGACTCCACTTTGCCAACTGCTGGGGACTGCAAGTCACCCTGGCTTCAAGGAGCTTACCCTCGGACAAAGGGGACACATGTGAACTACACGAGAGATAAATAGAAACATTTATTTCAGGCACCATAAGAACAGTGGTGAGGATAAAGTGGAAAGACTGGTGTGCCTTACCTAAATAACAAGGAAGGAAATAGGACAGTTAGCAACTCAACACTCACTTTTTATAAACAAGGTTAGACAGGCCCACACAAAACAAGTCGTAAAACAATCGCTCATGTTTTACACCGTGATCCCGAGAATTTGTCAGGCCATGTTTCACAGAACATTATCGAAAGCAGAACAGACAGTTGCAGAAGACCATGGGGATTCAAGGAGGGCCCTCCTGGGATTAGAATTCAGAGGTGGAGTGGGGAAGCAGGGGAGGAACTGACCCTGGTTCAGCTTCACGCCCGAGGGCTGGGGAGTTTGGGCAGGTTTTAGGGGGTGTGTATTTGTGATAGCACAATTCAGAACTGCAAGTGTTAGGCAGAGAGAGACTGAGTTACCGAAGAGGTTTTTCAAAACAATCTGGAGGCTCCCCGCTGCACAGTTGTAGGGTCAAGGGGGCATCCTCGTAGTAATTCCAGGTATACGGGCAGAGTACGTGGACAGGCCAGGCTACAGCAGGACGCCAGCCAGAGCAGCTTTTGAACCCCATGAAAAAGAACATGGATATCAAGAAGAAACAAATCCCTCTTTCCCTAAAACTATGACTTGTCAATGTTCTCCTTTGTGTCCAGCTTTAAAATAAAAGCAGAATGCGGGCTGATGATACAGCCATTCAGATCGGGCCTCTAAGAGTTTTGTTTTTTCTCTTATTCACTTCTAAAATGCTCAGTTGCTTCTGTTAGTTAAATAGCAGACTTCTTTCAATAGAAGATGTAAAAATAGCCATGATTTGGAAGAAATATGGGAAGGAATCAATTTTTTTTGGAAACAGAGGGCTCAGGGGTATGGGCAGGTGGCAGCCTGGAGTCTAAGGTGGGACCTGGGAGGTGTAGTGCTTTTCTCTATCAGCTCAGGTAGCCTGCCTCGGGACCAGTAGCATAAGGTGAGTTTTATAGGTAACAGTGCCCCCTTCTGGGGCGAGAGGTTTTTCAAGTGTAACTTGTAAATCCTGAGCTGAGTGGTGCACTTCCCTGTCTGGAGCAGAATCTGTGCCTTATCTGGTCATCTCCATGTAGCCTACCCCACCACACCCCCCTGTCTCATTTGGGATGAGCTCCTCTCTGGGCCATTTGTGTCCTCTTGACATGTGGGCAACTCAGGGGACCTTCAAGTGGCTCTGGAGGTCACCATGCCGGGCGTCCTCGGTCTTGGATTTGCACTCACCAGCTTCTGCATACCTGTGGAATTCCTTTCTTCATGTAGGAAACCAAAGTACCCTTGACTGTGGTCTCCAGTTGTAGTAACAGAACCCTTTTATTTTCCCTTTCCTAAAAACGCTTTACAACTGGTTCACCAAATGGCCGTTTCTGTGGACATGTCTGTGTATCAGTCAAAATGTGATCTAAATCTTTATCAGTGATCACTACATTCCTTTCTCCGCACCAGCCCCCCGCAGGTCTCCCTAGGAGAGATCTGGACTCTTCCCTATGGACTGGGGGGCCCCACTCCTCACACAGCATCTCCCATGTCCGTGGCCTGGTACCCTGGGTGGGCCACTTTGGGGGGCAGTATATGGGATTCTGTAATGGTCAGCTGGTGGAGGTGAAAGGATTAAGCAAAAAATAATAATAATTTAAAAAAAAACCTCATAGACACAGACAACAGTATGGTGTTACCAGAGGGAAGGAGGGTGGGGGAGGTAAAAGAGGGTAAAGGGGGATAAATGGTGTTGGAAGGAGACTTGACTTGGGGGGAGGGGTGAACACACAATACACTATACAAATGATATATTATAGAATTGTACAACTGTTGGCCTGGCTGGTTGGCTCAACTGTAGAGTGTCGGCCTGGCGTGTGGAAGTCCCGGGTTTGATTCCCGGCCAGGGCACGAAGAAGTGCCCATCTGCTTCTCTACCTTTCCCCCTCTCATTTCTCTCTCTCTTTTCCCCTCCCACAGCCAAGGCTCCATTGGAGCAAGGTTGGCCCTGGTGCTGAGGACAGCTCCATGGCCTCCACCTCAGGCACTAGAATGACTCCTGCCTCAGTGGAGCAACGCCCCAGATGGGCAAAGCATTGACCCCTGGTGGGCATGCTGGGTGGATCCCAGTTGGGTGCATGCAGGAGTCTGTCTGACTGCCTCCCTCCCCACTTCTAACTTTGGAAAAATACAAAAGAAAAAGAAAACCACAAAAATAAAAAAAAAGAATTGTACAACTGAAATTTATATAATTTTATTAACCAACGTTACCCCAATAAATTCAATGAAAAATTAAAAACAAAACGAAAAAACACACTGGTAGAGAAGGGTCTTGACTACTGGCTGAGCCAATCTGCCTGGGTTCAAATCCCAAGTTTGCCCCTTACTGGCTGTGTGACTTTGGGTGGGCGATTTAACGTGTGGGGGCCTCAGTTTCCTCGTGTGTAAAATAAGGATGGTAACAGTATCTAACACTCAGGACTAGTGTGAGATTCAAATAAGTTAATAACATGTTATATGTTTAGAATAGCAATCAGCATAAATTATATGTTTGCTGTTATTGTAGCTTCTTAGTTTCATTTTTATTTATTTATTGACTTTAAAGAGAGGAGGAAAGAGAGAAAAACATTGATTTTATTGTCCCATTTGTTGATTGACTCCTGTATGTACCTTGACCAGGGATTGACCTACAACCTTGGCATATGAGAAGGATGTTCTAACCAGCTAACTTCCCAGCCAGGGCCTGTCTAGCTCCTTCGTTTAAAGCTTGAAGTCACTGTTGGCTGTATTCTCTCATGTCTCATCATGGATCCCATTGCCTTGGAAAGAGGGAGCCAAGGTCACAGAAAAATATGTAGGGGGTGGAATTATCTAAAGACAGGGAGGAAAGACACTTTTGGTCTCATTTAATTCTATTGAATGACCC
The DNA here is from genome assembly GCA_037038555.1 of Rhynchonycteris naso. NCBI lineage: Eukaryota > Metazoa > Chordata > Mammalia > Chiroptera > Emballonuridae > Rhynchonycteris > Rhynchonycteris naso. The sequence continues at coordinate 78,581,821 of CM073000.1, forward strand.
TGATTTTGGGGGTCCAAGTTTGTGACCTCATTTTTCCAAAAACAGCCACTCTTATTGACCCACATCTACCCTTTCCTCTTCAAGGTGCGCTGTGTCCATCAGAGTCACAACAAGGCACCCCCCTTCTTAAATTAGGTGTTCTTACTTTGGGCCCAAAGATGATAGCAGTTCTCTGGCCCCCTCAGAAGCTGTGTATAAAACTCTGCGTATTTGGTTCTTTTCTTTTCGTAGGAAACTACTCCATGGAAGCCCTCATTTTCTTAGAGGGAGGCTGTCCTAGAGGTCAGAGAATGTCCCTAACACTTGATGAGTGGTGATGGGGGAGGGAGACTCGTTGGTGAGGGAAGGAAGCTTGCAGCCACCTCCCAGAGTTCCACCTTTCATCTCATAGTGTTTTTCCTAAGTAATCTAGGTAGGGATTGCTTTCCCATGGCTCAGGGTGTAGAGCCTCAGGATTATCTGTCAATAATTATTTACAGTGAAGGGGGATATGCCGGAATTAAAAGCCACATGGTGCCTTCCTGAGCTGGGGATTTCCATCAGCTCTTTTGAAGTAGGCACACTCCCTTCTCTTTGTGAATGTAGAGAATAGGGAGTAGGTGGCATTGTGAGGCCCAGGACCCAACACAGCCATGATTGTTTTCTTCTTAAAGGTTTAAAAAGATAATTAAGGCACCCCCATGGGCTCTTCTGTGAGGTTCTTGTCATCACTGTCTAGTAAATGGGGGACTGAGGTGCTTAAATAGGAGGAAGCGGCAGTGCTTCCTGGCAGGTTCTTGAGGATGAATGGGGGGGGGGGGGCGACGGGGGAGGGTGAGGTAGGGGGTAGCACGCCGACAGTGTCATCTCTGGAACCCAATGCAAAATTAAACCTAGGACCCCTTTTATAAAAATTGTTAGCAGTTTCAGAAAAGCCACCACAGAGAGTTAGACTAAGGGGAGGGTCCTTCTCAGCAGGAGACCCTGTGTGACTGCCAGGTCACAGGCCCACAAAGCCTGCCAAGGCAGGGATGCTAGGAGATGGGCCTCTCCCCTTCCTTGCTGCACTGTTCTCCACAGGGCGTCTTGCTGTGCTGCCTGCAAGTCTGTCCCGGATCACCAAGAATCTCTCTTCTGTCCTTCAGTCTTCCACTCCGGAGTTGCCTTAGCAGTAGGGCCTCCCTGGATCACCCTCTTTCCAAGAGCTCAGCCTTCACACTTTCCCTGCACCCTTTGTGGCAAAGACGCCATTCTCTATGTTTTTTTATTGTTTATTGTCGTGCTGGCCCTGGGAAAGTGTAAGTGGGGAGGGGTGGGGGGAGGCTGGGGCTCAGCAGGCGTCACTCATCACCCCCTCTGGGCCAGCACAGGCCGGGCACCCAGGGCTGCTGAGGTTGCAAGCACGTGGCGTGGATACACTCAATGCTTTCCCAAAGGCAGGTGGGCGTTCAGGGGAGGTGGAAGACCGGCCCTCAGCACGTCCTGGGCACTCTTCCTCCTGGTCACCATCATTCTGGCCATTATTGGTAAGATTCGGGACCCCGACCACAAAATCAAGGGCTTCAGTGTGCAAACACATCACCAGCGTTTGGGCATGTGTTAACATGCACCACCTTCCAAAGCTGTTAACCAGCTGTTGTGTAGGAGGCTTCTGAGGGTGAACAGGATGGGCAGGGGGCTGAACAAGGTCCCCTGTTCCCTGACTTCCAGACTGCTCAGAGCCTTCCTCAGGCTCATGCGCACTGAGTCTCATTTATTGGGGCCACTGGGGCACGGTTCACCTGTGAAAGTTACCCTGGGAAACCCTGGCACTGGGCACATGACCTGGCGTCAGGAGGTTGCTGGGCAGATGGAGACTAGGGACCAACTGCCGGGCCCTCTCATGGGTTCTTCATTCTGTAGTTCTGCTGTCCGACGTCTGCTGCTGAACCCCGACTTCCTGCCTACCTCCCCCATTCTGGAAAAGGCAGTCCTGGGTTTCATTGCCACCCCTCCCTGTCAAAATTAATTTGTTTGTACAAATCTGTATAGAGTGCCTATCACGAAGTCCTCAGAATACAGCAGTGAGAACACAACAACCAGACCTCCGCCCTCTGGAGCTCACCTCTTCATAGGTGTTCGGGTGAACCACTGGCGGGGACGGACTTGCTGACTGTCACAGTTTCACTGCATCAGTCGGCCCTGGAGAAGCCACTCGTGAGGGTGTGACAGAAGGTGCATTGGACCCAAAGTCTGTGCACCTGGATGAAACATCCAGGCCTCACCAGCAAGGGGGTTTTGGGTCCTGAGGTCACACGACGCAGGGGCTGACCTCGGTTTTACTGTTTGCAGAGATCTGGAGCAAATAAACTCTCCCTGTCTTTGTATTTCTTATTTTTTTCTTTTCTTTTTAAATTATTTTTAAATTTCTTTTTATTTATTTATTTTAGAGAGGAGACACAGAGTGAGAGAGAGAGAAAGGGGGAGGAGCTAGAAGCATCAACTCCCATATGTGCCTTAACTAGACCAGTGCAGGGTTTTGAACTGGCGACCTCAGTGTTCCCAGGTCGACGCTTTATCCACTGCGCCACCACAGGTTAGGCTGTCTTTGTATTTCTTTCCCCCATAGGCTAGGTACAGGAGATAACTGCACACAAAGCACTTAACCCGTGCCTGGTTCACGCTGCTCATACCAGGTTATTATTTCATGTTATTTGCACCTTCAGTGAACTTAGGCAAGTCCCTTTCTTTGCACCATAGCTGCCTCCCTCTGTAAAGTGAAGTGCTGTATCAGTTCCATAAAGGTCTGCGTTTCTGGCTCAGTTTGAGTGGTATTACAACCCAGATGATTGTCTCTCCTCCACTGACTGAAATGTGGCTGTATGATATATCTCTCCATTTACACCTTTATAGATAGATGTGTGACACGAGTGTATGCATGTACTATATATGTGTCTACTCACCATCATTTGTGCATAGGAATGAATGAGTGGGCATCAGCTTTTACATCTCTCGGGCTTTCTGCATCTGTCATTGCAATCTTTCAGCCAATGCCCCACCTCCTGAGACATGCTGCTTTTCCAGTATGGGCAGTGCTCTAAGGTCAGAAAAATGAATTCCTGCCCCTTCGACTACCAGGATTCTATCGGTCCTTTTGCAGTTCAGGGAGAGTTTACTTCATTTCCCTTTTTGCACTGAGTCTGTTTCATCTTCTCTTATTTGAGAGTCGCCTCTCCCTTCCTCCTGGCACTCATCAGCCACACTTAGCACTGACTCATTTCCTTGGGCAGCAGCGTTTTCCTGCTGCCGGTCCCCAGCCTCTCATGCCATTTGTGAGATGCCAGGCCCTGCTCCTGAAGCAGTCTGGAATAGAAACCGAAAAGAGCTTGACTTGCTCTGTGCTCGGTAGTACTCTGATTTCGCAAAGGTCAGCCCATTTAATGCACAAAGGCATCTCAGGCAAAATTTAGACATGGGTAGCTTTTCCTGTTATCTCGGAATTAGTCTCAATTACCCTTAAATTATTGCGGATTGACCACCATGCAAAGTGGTTTCTCCTTTCATTAATCTTACTAAATGGCCGCATTTGTTACAGATCTTTTTTCCCTCGCCAGTATGTGATCTCTTTTTCTGCAGAACGGCTCTTTGCTCACAATGCCATTTTTTTTTTAATTCCTTACTTTTAGCTGAGCATTTGATTAATGGTCACACTGGAGCACATCCTGACAGCTGTGTTTCTGCCTGAGTTTTGCCAATGAAGCCATCTGGATGCAACATCGGCATCTTTTAGGATGCTCAGGTATTAGGCACCGCCTTTTTTTTTTCGCAAGAAACTTGGTCAGGCATATAAAACGTTATTTAAAAATCACAGCAACTGTGCTTCCTCGTTATAAAATAAAGCACGTGCTTCATAGACCATGTTGGGGACTAGAGAAAAGTAGGAGGAAACAGAAGTCATGGGTCTCCTGCTACCTAGAGGTTGTCAGTATTTGATTAGTTTCTTCCAACTTATTTTCTGTTACATTTTTAAAGACAGTTATCTTCCTGACCTGTGGTGATGCAGTGGATAAAGCGTCGACCTGGGAACACTGAGGTCGCCAGTTCAAAACCCTGCACTGGTCTGGTCAAGGCACATATGGGAGTTGATGCTTCTAGCTCCTCCCCCTTTCTCTCTCTTTCACTCTGTGTCTCCTCTCTAAAATAAATAAAATTAAATTAAAAAAAAAAAGACAGTTATCTTCCTTCTAAGTGCAGTTCTGTTTCCTGCTTTGTATTTGCACTTAACATTATTGATCTTCAGAAGTATCACTTTCACAGATAGAGAATGTTCCAGGTTCCATCGAATGATATATCATCATTATTTTATTAAGACAGTCTAATTTTTGGCCAATTAGGATGTTTCTGATTTTTTTTTTTTTTGGAAGATTTAATTAAGACTTGGTTGTATTTCTTGAGCATATAGCATTTTCTCTCTCAGATTCATTATCTAATATAAATCAATGGGGTGTGATCTCTGGGTCAAAGGGTTTGAATTTTCCTAAGATTCTCAATTACCGTGGTTGGTTTTCTTCTTAAAAGGTCTGTTGCACTTTACAGTGTGGCCAATGATGTCAGAGAGGGACCCGTAGAGGAAGATGTAGTGTTTCAGCTCATAGTGAAGTTCTGCCCAGAACTTTGATTTTCCTTGCATAGGATGTTTCTGAGTCATTATTTTAATTGTATGACTTGCCCTGGATCCACAAGGAAATGGTTCCCTCTCCTGGGCCTACCTATGAGATTGAGAGATCAGGTGAGACGCTGCCCTGTGGCTCATCCACGTGCGTGGGTGGCTATTACAGTGGGACAGTCTGACCAAAGACATCTCTTCTGGTGGGGTTGAAGGAGGAAAGGTGGACCACCCAGTAGAAAAAGGACATTGTGTTCACGGGAAGCAAAACAACCTTGACAGGACTCAAATTTGTCTTACCAAGATAGGTTGAAAATCTGCCTCTCGAAAGATGCTGGGTGCTATAGAGGCAGGTGGAGGCGAGAAGACACACTGCTCATTGTAAGCACGTCTCTCCTCCCAAGTCCTTCTCCGGAGTGTAGCCTGAATCCAACCCTGTTTGTCATAACAGCCTGCAAAGTCCCAGCTTTGGGGAAGTTCATTGTCTAGGCTGAAGTCATCCTGCCTGGATTCATCTCAGTGGTGAGACTGCTTGGTTCACCTAAATCCTCAGAACATTTGGGAACGACGATAACAGAGTCCCAAATGCTCTGGGGCTTATGATGCAAAGCTGATTCCTGCTTTGCAGTTTGAAGTGGCAACATGGATAACATGGAAGAAGCCTCTTCAGATGTCAGGGAAACACCACCCCATGCTGTCTGTGGCAAAACCTTCCAGTCTGTAATAGTTTAAAGGATGCTCAAAAAATGTCACCACACAGGGTATTTATTAAGCTTCCAGATGATCCACATAAAGGCATCAGGGTGCACAGGCTCAGGTAACAACTGGTGCGGGTGACACTGGCAACATAACAAAGTAGCAGCAATAAAAGCTTGTGTGTGAAGATACCGAGCACAGCTGCCACATGTGGCAACATCTGTCCAAATGGGAGCAACCTCTGGCTGCCCCAGATTGGTCTCATTAGTCATTTAATAGCCCATCAGTAGATCAGAAAGAAAGTCACTTTGTGGGTGATGGATTGCTGACATTATAGCACTCTCCTGGCACCCACCACCTTGAGCTGTGTTCATTTGTTTTTTTCTTGCCTCCGCTCAAGCAGGACCCACACACCAGTCATCAGGGAGCCCGGGGCATGGAGCATAAACGTCAGGATCAAAAGCTAAGTCATTTTCTGTTTTGTTCTGGTGGAACAGACTGACAGCTGTTAGAAGGGAGGGGTTCGGGGGACTGGATGAAAGGTGAAGGGATTAAAATACACACACACACAGACAACAGTGTGGGGTGGTAGAGGGAAAGGAGGGTGGGTGGAGGTGGATCAAGGGGAATGGAAAGAGACTTCACTTGGGGTGAAGGGCACACAACGTGGTGTGCAAGTGATGTTCTATTGAGTTGTACACTTGAAACCTGTATGGTTTTGTGAGCCAATGTTACCCCAACAAATTCAATATTAACAAAGAAGGGGAAGAAGGCTGATTCAGTTTGTAAACTCCATGGGCTTTCGCTTTCTTGCGTGTTGTCACGTGGATGGTGTCACTCCCCAGCAGAAGCAGTGGAGGAGTGCAGACAGCACAGTCATTGGCACCTTCTCTGCAGGGAGGTGATGCGGGTGCACATGGGGCCTCCGCCTTCTACGGGGGGGACAAGAGTAGGTTCACAATTGCAAAACATATAAACAATACAGTATTAATAACTAACAATGCAAGAATAAACCGTGTTTAGCATACTCACAACTGTAAGCCATCCTCTGGCCCAGCCCTGTATTAGTAGAGTGGCCTGGCTTTGGCCATGCTCTTTAATCTCTGTGGCTTAGTTAGTTTCTGCATCTGTAAAGTTGCTGATTCACAGGCTTGTTATGGTGATTCAACAGGTAAATAAGGTGCTCAGTGCTTTGAGGAAAAGTAGAACCTAACGGACTCTGTGCTCATTGGTGACATCATCACCATGGCCACTCCCTTCCAAGGGCGCCTCAGGGTTTAGGACTGATACCTTGATGCTGCTAGGTGTAAGGCGGGCCTTCGTAAGTAGTAGGTGCTGTTACCACACTTCTGTTACTTACTTGCCACACACTGCCTGCTTCTGGTACTTTGTTGAACTGAATGAGCCCGTTCTTTGGTTTAGTCTCTAATCTCAGGTGAGGGCTGGAATCTGTATTTTATTATTATATTCACACACTCTGGGTCTTTAGGGCTCAAATGTATATGAAGACCTCAGTTGGAAATGCATCCTAGTGTAGGACTTTTTGAATCGCCAAGTGTGTCCTGAGTGGTGGAAGCCTAGGTAAATGATGAGTACCACTCACTGTGCCTTTACTCTTCCTGTGGTCCTTTCTGTCCAGAAGAAAAGCAGAATAGTCTGACCAGGAGGTGGCACAGTGGATAGAGCATCAGACTGGGATACAGAAGACCCAGGTTCGAGACCCCAAAGTTGCCAGCTTGAGCTCAGGCTCACTGGCTTAAGTGCAGGATCATAGACATGCTGGGGGGTTGCTGGCTTGAGTGCAAAGGTCGGTGGCTTGAAACACAAGGTTGTTGCCTTGTAAAAGGGGTCACTTGCTCTGCTGGAGCCCCCCAGTTAAGGCACATATGAGAAAGCAAACAAGGAACAACTAAGAAGCTGCAGTGAACACTTGATGCTTCTCATCTCTCTCCCTTCCTGTCTATCCCTATCTGTCCCTATCTCTGTCTCTGTCGCAAATAAAAACAAAAGAAAATAAAGCAGAATAGAGAGATTGTAAAATCTCTGGTTAGGTTTTTTTGTTGTTGTTGTTTGTTTATTTGGTGAAGGGAACCAAATGATTAATTTCTAAAACTTCCGTTGTTTAGTAGATGTCCTCCTGTTAAACATGGCGCCTGTGCAGTGCAGTGCAGTGCTCCCTGAGACCTATGTGGTATTTGTCTTTCTGCACTGCCTCCGTGTGGCAGATGGGACACCTGAGGCGGGACAGGCAGGATCTGCCTAGGCTGAGGTTACTGAGGCCAGTGATTCTCAACAGGTGGCCCTGGGACCAGGCACATCCGCATCAACTGGAAACCTGTTCGATATTCGGCTTCTTGGACTCCACCCCGGACCTACTGAGATCAGCATCTCTGGGGGTGGGGTCCGGCGGCCTCACTCTGATAACCCCCCAGGTAATTCTGACACACACGGGAAAGTCTGAGAGACATTGGGTTAGGCGCAGCACTTCAGGCAGGTGATACCTTTTGTAAGGACAACCTAAGGCACCGTGTACCTGCTCTCTTTCCCCACTCCCAGAGGAAAATATGTACCTGTGACCACACGATCAGAGCGGTAAATTGAAGCTAATTAGCAAGCAGCTTAAGTAACTGCCAGCACTTGTCACCAGGTAGTTGTTAGTAATTATCACTAATGACTCCAGAGAGGAAAACAGTTGTGGTTCAAAGACATCCCCACCATTTGAATTCACTCTGAGTTTTCCAGCATTTTCCTGCCCGTTTGTCTTTTGCCTAAAAGCAATATTGTAGTTGGATAAATGCTTCTTTGGAGACAAGATCACCTAAAGTCATAATGTGCACTGGTGTTTTATAAAGCTTGCCAGGATGAGCTGATTTAGTTGGGGGAGGGAGTGTCTGTGAAGTCTGTTGGATCCACCTGTCTAATTCCTATAGCGAAGTCAGGATGTACGTTGTAACTTTCTCTGGGAAGCATAAAATGATTTATAGGCATGACAGAAATTGTTGGATCAGCTCACCAAATGACAGTTTTCTCTGAATTTTGAGAGGCTAGAACCAGAGAGAAAGAAAGGAAACCAACCAAGGGTAATTTTCAAATAGTCAAACATGTTAACTTCTGTTTTGAGTCACCAAATGTAGGTTTTTAGAAAGCTCTTTTGAGAAACGGTTGAAGGATAGATTTAACACACCCCTCCCTTCTGCTTGTCTGTGGACACCATGTGTGTTAGAAGAGGCCAAAGACCACCTCAGCACCCGCAATGCTTCTTCAAGTTGGCAAGGATTGTATCTGCCACGCCCCCCATGCCTTGCCCAGGGTTGACTCTCCAGATGGTCTTCAGATGCTTGGACTGAGTTGAACGGAGTTGCATTAAATGGTGTCTGATTTCGGCTTGTGGGGAATTTCTCGTTCTGTTACAGATACCCTGTGCTCCGCCGTGGCCAAAGCTCATCTCTGTGAAAGTTTCTGAGGCTGGCTGGCATATGTTCAGTTGTGTAGGGTCTTGTTAATTAGGAGAGGGAGCGAGTTAGCAAAGGGAAGCCTGTCTGTTTCAGCTGTTTCCTTTCTCCCCTCAATCCAGAGGGATAAAATTAGAGATGTTTATTAAAAATTTAGAGAGATGCCCAAAATTGGGTGATTCTAAGGTTTGCCTCTTCGGGGAGATGCCAGCCATTTAGAATGACTAGGTTACTTGTGAAGAGTTGGTCTGAGACGGTGGCCACAGGGGTGTGGTTTCTGTGCCACATCAGTGCCGGACATCCAAGGTTCCTGAACTGTCACTGATTAGGGAAGGGGGTGGTCCTGAACATGGGTCTCCAGGAACACCATGCTTCCTACGCCATTTCCTTTCTTTTTTTAAATTCATTACAGTAAAACATACATGACAAAATTCACCACTGTGACCACTCTTAAGTATACAGTTTGGTGGCCTTAAGTTACCTTCCTTCACACTGTTGTGCAACCAAGCCACCATCTATCTTCAGAACTTCTTTATCTTCCCAACCTGAAACTCTGTGTCCATTAAACACTAACCCCCACCCCACCTCCCCCAGTCCCTGGCACCCACCATTCTACTTTCCCTTTATATGAATTTAACTATTCCAGGGACCTCCTGCAAATGGAGTTATACAAGTGTTTGTCCTTCTGGTCTGGATTGTTACTCATAGACCCTCTTCAGAGACATCCCCATCACCGTGTAGTAGCACGTTCACAGCTCCATTCCTCCGGGCGTCGTTCCTGCGGGCACAGACCTGCGACCGTCATCCTTCCCTGGGGATTTCAGGCTCCTCTGTGGGATCAGCTTTCAGCCCGAGGCGCCCACACGGACCCCTTGTCTCAGCCACACTGAACTACAGTAGTTGCAGTTTACTAGACCCTATAGTTCACAGCTCTCCGGCCTCGATGCTTTTGCGAGAGCTAGTTCCTGTGCCTGGAACGTCCATTTCATCAGCTCCTACTTCATTCAGGATTGCTTCACTGTCCCCATGAGCTAGGGACTCACAGCCCTCTGTGTTTATAAAGATCATGGCATGTGGCCCAGTTATAATCACGGATCCTCTTATATTCCTGACTTCTCACTTGGTCCCTTCAGCCTGTGAACATCCTGAGAGCAGAGACTCCGGCCCTGGTGTCTCCCGGACATCTGGCAAAACTCCCTGGTGCATGCTCTGCATGCAGTACCCTTTGCAGCTCAGACAGATCATCCTAAGCAAATCGCAAAACAGAGACCAGAAACCCGGAAATTCTACTAGAATTCTTACTAAAGGGGGAGCTGCCTCCGGGGCCGAACAGATTCTGTGTCTAGCCGGATCTCTATCTCAGCTCCTCCCTGAAGTGGAATTTTGCAAGTTGGGGCCAGCACAGGTCAAGAGGAGGAGGGGGTCCCAGTAGGGCACATCTGCAGTTGTCCAGCCCGCATGCTCGAGCCCTGCTCCAGGGGTTTTGATCTCTGGTTTCTATGCCTGACCCAGAATTGCCATTATTGCTGGATTTAAATGGAAAATGACTCCAGAAGCAGCAACTGCCTCCCCAGCCCAGAGTAAAAAGAATGTAAGAATATGCCTTTCTCTGGTAAATATATATGTTTATCCTGTGAGGCAAAGTGGTTTGCAGTGAGACCCTTCCCCTCCCCTTAGGGAAGTCTCATCTCAGAGGGAGTCAGGCAGGTGTCCAGGAGATTGCGTTTTGGTGAGTCTTATAATTGAGTAAGAACAGTTGGTAATTGTAAAGCACGGGGGATACAGCTGCCTTCACCTGCGCACTCAGCCCTGACTGTGCTTCAGGGCCCCGGTGTTGGGGATGACAGGGGCAGCCCCTGGCATGGCAGTTCTGTCCACTGTGGACTGGCCAGGGTTTTGTAGAGAAGAATGCAGGTTGTTCTGGGAGTAAAGTTGTCAGATTCATTATTTATTAGTAAGTGAGGGAAGAAAAGGGGGAAAGATTCCAAACGAGTAGAACCATAAGGTGATGCCTAAAAACCACCCAGTCTCAGCGTGACAAGAGTCCTGGAGGCCTAGGGTACTTGCTGACCTTACCCAAGTCGCCATGCAGCCTGGGCTCACACCCCCAGTGAGGGGGGACTCATTACCTGTCACCACAGCCAGTTGTGCCTCCACAGACCTCTAGCCTTGGAAAGTTCTTCTTATTCAGCCTCAGATCTCCTAGGACTTCTCCCCCGTGCTGGTTTTATCCCTCACCATGCAGAATAAACCCCTCTTCCCAGCACGGCCATGCAGCTGTCTGTATAGTGAACCTGGTGAACCCTTCTCTTTCTCCAGGAAAACCATCCTCAGTTCCCACAGTCCTCCATCGGGTGGGGACGACAGGAGAACTGGCGCAGGATGAGTAAAGCCCATTTGGGTCCTCCTGTCTCTCTGATGCTAATGCAGTGGTTCTTAACTTGGGTAATATCTAACCCTAGGGGTTCGATGAGTCGGTCTCGGGTTCAGAGAAGCCTCTGCCGCGGAGGCCAGAATAAAGTAATACCGTAATTTGTTGTGAGTTCATGCATTTTGTTGGTTTTGTTCTTTGAGCAAGGTGATGTTCATGCACGGCTCATTTTGTGCACCAGTAAAAAAACATATACCTATGCCTTGAATTGGGGGGGAAAAATCATATTTTATCACTAAAGAAGGGTTCGGTGAATGCGCATATGAAACTCAGTACCTCAAAAAAGGTTAAGAACCACTGTGCTAATGGTATTAGCAAAGGCTCCCGATGGAAGTCAGGGATGCCTCTGCAGCCTTGACAGCCCAAAGCTCGGTGTCTGCACAGGCCACATGCTGCCAGGCAGGCTGCTTGTTCCCTTCATCGCCATCCCTGCCTGGAGCCCCGGGCTCCTCTGTGAATCGCAGGACACAGGAGAGGACACCACTGGGCTCTTGGCGCTGTGTGCCTGTTCGATCCTGACAAGGCTGACAAAGAAAAGCTCTATGGGAATACACTGTCTTCGCAGCCTCCTCAGCAGTTCACATGAAACCGTGAGGAGAGGAGCAGCCCTGCCTGGTCTGGCAGCCTGCCATCACTACTTGATGGCCACAGGTGACCGTCTCACCTGGGGCAGCCACCTGAGCTCTGTCTCTCTACAGCCAAACTAGACGAGATGGCAGACATTTGGGCAATGAAGCTCTTGCCTGGAAATATGATTAATTGAGCTCTTGAATGCCATGGGTTGTGTCAGTAATCACAGCATCCACAGGAGGCGTTAGGTTTTGTTCAAGGTGGGTATTTGGCGGCAAACATGATGCCAACACCCCACAGGAAATGTTTCATTTTGTAGTCGCCACAGCAACCCCATGCAGTGGTGTGATGCATCTTGCACAGATGTGGAATCGAAGGCTTGGAGGGAGAATTTCACCCGTCCCACTTCACGTGGCCCAGCAATCAGCAGGGCTAGGACCCAAGCCCCTTCTCTTGGGCTCTAATGTTTGAATTCTCAGTCACTGTTCTTTTTTTCCCACATACCCGTAAAATTCACCCGTTTAGAGTGTACGGTTCAGGAGTTTTTAGTACCTTCACAGAGCTGTGTGACCTTCACCAGAATGTGATTTTGAAACATTTTCTACACTCCAAGAAGAACTTTGTACCCATTAGCTGTCTCTCTACTCCCCCGTCCTTCCAGCCCTACGTGACTGCTAATCTGCTTCCTGTCTTTATGGGTCTGCCTCTCCTGAGCATTTCATGTAAATGGAATTATGCAATACAGTTCTTTTTGTGACCGGCTTCTTTGACTTAGCATAATGTTTTCAAGGTTCTTCCATAGTCTGTGTCGGCATGCTTTTCTTTTCTGTGGCTACACAATGTTCTATTTTGTGGATATGCCATGTTTTATTCATTCATCTGTCGGTTGATGGACATTGATTTAGGTTAATACCACTTTTTGACTATGACGAATAATGCTACCGTGGACGTTTGTGTACTTTTTGCATAAACGTGTGTTTTTATTTCTCTTGGTGTCCGCCTAGGAGTGGAATTTCTGGGTCGCATTGTAACTCTGCATGTGGCATTCAGAGGAACCTCTGAGCCCTTCCCCAAAGTGGCTGCATCATTTCTCAGTCACTGGACTTGAGTGCTTTTTGGAGTGCAGGAATCGTGTCTTAGGTATTCTGCGTACACCATCTCCACCTCGTTATTCTAGCTCAATATCTCACCTGGTGAGTTTTTCACTCCATTGCACAAAGCAGCCTGGCTATCAGGTTTCTGAAGCACACCTGATTAGGGTCTCAGCTTTGGGACTTCCTACCTCTGTCACCTTGGGTTTATCAACCATTCATTCTCTGTCAGCAAAATGAGTTGACTCAGTGAGAATCAGTGAATTGAAGGATTCCATGGGATATAGTATATAAAAAAGTCTGGCACAGGGCCTAGAGCATGGTAGGGAAGCTTTTGTTCATTCAGTGTTTATACATGAACTCTTTTCTGTGAGCTATAAAAGCACGTAGCAGGAGCCATAGTGGTAAGCCGTGAAGAGTACAGACATAAGTCCATGCCTGCCTGTCTGGTCAGCTTCATGTCTCCATGCTTTCCCTTCCCTGGCTCACTCTGGGAAGATTGGTGTTCTGTGAATCGTTCTCCCTCCGACCCCAGGACCTTTGCACATGCTCTTCCCTTATACTGGAACTCCCCCATTTTCTAGGCCAACCTCCCCACCTTTTCTAGGTTGATCCTACATGTTCTTTCATTTAGAGAATTATTGTTCACATCCCCACAATAGACTCTAAGCTCCAGGAGAGCAGGGCCTGGGCTACCATGACTCATTGGTGTATCCCTTGTACCTGGAGCATAGTAGGAAGCATTCAATAAACATGCTATGATGGCATGAATATTATTTCTTTCCCCGTAATTTCAAACTGTCTAAAGCCACTTGCTTTGAGCTGAAGGAAGGCAACATCCACATCACGCCTGGGTGAGTGAAGAGTCACCGCATTCACATGTTGACGGACAGTCTGGTATTAAGGAGGCTGAGATTAAGAAAGACTTTGAGCACTTGCTAGTCATTCGAGGAAAGAAACCCGGAGTGTGGGAGATCAGAAGCAAGGGCTGCCAGCAGGCTATTTTAGGGGACCCAACCCGTCTCTGGCTTTATAATAAAGTTAATTAATCCTCCCTATAATCCTGCCCCATCCCACTCGGGGACCACGGTCAGCCTCTGATCATCACAGGTGCAGGCATCAAGATTAATGCCCCCTGGGGCTTGCACGACCTCCCAGCCTCTCCCCAAGTCAGCATCTACTGTTCTTGTGGGAAGCTGCTCCTCTCCCCAGGCTCTCTGCTGCTTGCTGCCTTTGAAGTCTAAGTAATAAACTTTTACAGATGGTGACAAGAAAAGCCTCATTAGCTCCGTCCCTGAGTGAGGAGTGGCTATAATCCACTCGCCTTCCAGACTGGCTCTTTAATGTCTCATTTTCAACCCTGTACCTCTCAAGTATAGCCCCCGGGCTTCTCTGAAGTGTCATGGCCTCCCTCCCCCAACCCCCACTCTCTGGGCTCCTCTTCTGTTCCAGGCTTGTCTGTGGAGGGTGTGGGGCAGGGCCAGAAGCCTCCACTGTGTTTCCCCAGAAGCCTCCATCTTTCCTTTGGTCCAGCAATGATGGTCTGCCTCTCCACTGAGGTCACACCTGTGCTCAGGACAGATGCTCCTCCTCCATTCTTTCTGGGGACAGCGATGCTTCCTTCCATTTCCCCATGAATTCCCATTAAGACACTGCTTGGATGGGCTTCTGTGTTAGCAAGTGCTGAGGTAATAATTAAAATGGCAATAACATTAGAAACAATAATACCTTCCATTTATTGATACTGCTTAGACTGACGACTTCATGCCTTGTGCCTTAGTTAATCTACCGGCTTTCATGGAAGGGCAGGTGCTATTATTGCCCCATTTTGCAGATGAGGACACAGAGACTTACAGAGGCAAAGTCACTTGCCCAACATTACCTAGCAAAGAGAGGGTCGGTGGTTAGAATCAGTCAGAGTAATGCATTTAGTCACCTTTTAAACAAGGGAGCTTAGAGACTAATTTTTAATAAAAACACACTAGAATGTTTATATCCAGTTGGTGTCCTGCAACAGACAGACTCTGTACCTTAATGACGTTTTCCCCTTGCTGTAATTGTCAATACTGTGGTCCTCAAAGGGTGTTTGCACCTGTAATTGGACAGCTAAGATTTGGGGTTTGTGGAGATTGAGATGAAGTAAGTGCCTTGCTAATTCCTTTGCTGACTAAAGGTGTTTCAAACTCAAATTTAATGGATTTGGAGAGACTCATCTCCCACTTAGCACCTAAGCGTTGACAAAGCTGTGTGCTGAGTATCAGGGGCTGGCTCAGTGGTCAAGGAGAACTACTTTCTACTCTGAGAAGCTTCTGTGTAGAAGACAGAAACCTATCAGCAGATTTGCATATCATCTTACATATGTACATTATATATTTTTTTCATGTATACGGAGTATACTTATGATATAAAATTATGTATTATATGTTTACATAGCTAATATCAGCAGTAAGCACCATTGGTATTTATAAATTTACCAGTGCTCAAACTTGATTTCTGGGCTGAGGAGCTGAAAAAGCAAATTTCACTTGGGCGCTTCCCTGTTCCTATGTTAAACTGGGAGTGGGCGTGGCCAGGCTCATGTTTGGGATGAGCACCTTGAGTGATTTGTGTTCCTTTTGCAAATAGAAAGTGGCTCAGGGCCACCACCCAGTCAGAAGATAAAGCACCCTAGTTAGCAGATGGGTTGGGGAGCTTCTTAGTTGTGTCAAGAGAATGGGCACACTGCTACTCACTAGCTTTGTACGGTGCAAATGTGGCCCAATGAGCCAGGCTACCCGGGGCCAATGGCTAAAATGAAGGCTCTTGAGTCCAATAATGTGAACATGAATCCCAACTCTAAGATGTCACCTTCAGCCTAGTTTAGATCACCCCTGGACAAGTGGCTCAACCTCTCTGTCCGCAGTCTCTGCATCTGCACAGTGGGCATGATGGTGCCGCCTCCTTTGTAAGGTTGTTGAGAGGGGTTAATTGAGGGCAACCAAGTAAAGCCCTGAGACCAGTGCTTGGAGCAGCAATCAGAGTCAAGTGTCATTAGCATTAGGGCAGTGGTTCTTAACCTTTTTTGAGGTACCGAACCCACCAGTTTCATATGCGCATTCACTGAACCCTTCTTTAGTGATAAATAAAATATGATTTTTTTTTTCCAAATTCAAGACATAGATATATGTTTTTTTACTGGTGCACAAAATGAGCCGTGCATGAACATCACCTTGCTCAAAGAACAACCAACAAAGTGCATGAACTCACAACAAATTACGGTATTACTTTATTCTGGCCTCTGCGGCAGAGGCTTCTCTGAACCCCTGAGACCGACTCATCGAACCCCTAGGGTTCGATAGAACCCAGGTTAAGAACCACTGCATTAGGGTGAGCAATCATGTCACCCCCACTGGATACTAACCGATGTGGCCGTATGAAAAAAACACCCTGCCCATGGGGACACCCGTTTGGACAGAGACGATGTTTGCCAGGAAGGTAGCACAGGTAGCTTGTTTCTCATTTGGAGAGTTCTGCAAGTTATTTGCCAGGGCACTGTGAGCCTCCTCACACACCCAGCCATTAAGCATCAGTTTGCCTTAAATGGGGTACTCTGCTACTTCCTGTTTTGCTCTGGGAAAGGGTTGTTAGCAGCATAGCAGAATATGTTGCCTTTCAGGACATTGTGCACATCGCCTACCCCACTGCCTTCCCCTCTCCCCTTGGGTACTTGCTATTCTGCCAGGCACTGTTCCAAGTCCCCAGGACAAGGACAGGACATCCTTTCATATGGTAAGTAATTTAAAACATCACACGTTATTTTTCAGTTAAAACACAAGCAAGCACATTATGTGATAAAAAAAAATTTGTGAGTGCACAAATGATTAAGATAAAAATTGAGACTTCAAAGAAATCCCTTGCTTCGTGCCAGGCTAATTTAGGCCGTGCAGTCACTCTCCAGGGCTTTTGGGAATAACGTGAGTGAGAGTATGTGGGCTGCAGAGCTCTGGGGGTTCACAGCCTGTCTGGTCTGCAGACAGACCAGCCGTTGAGTGCCTGCTCTCTTCCCTGCATGCCGTGTGACCTGAGTAGGTGACTCACAGACTCAGTTTCCGCTGCTATAAAATTAAGGTGAGACTGCTATCTACATCAGTAGGTGAGGGGGAGAATCAAAGGAGATAACGTGAGTACAGTAAGAGTACAGGATCTAGCAGGTGGTGCATACCCAGTATTACCTGCCACCCTCCTGTGGCTTCACCTGGCATTTCGGGATCAAGGTGGGCCCACTCTGTTCCCTGGGCCTTGGAATCTGCAGCCCACTCTCCTTGGCTCTCTGCACCTGTCAGCTAAAGAGGCTTTGTCTTGGGGCTTGGAGTATTTTGATGCCTTCTCATCTCGTCTCCCTCAGTGTGATGCATTGGCTCATCGGTCACCTGCCAGTGTCTGACCAGTCCTCATCCATCTTGCTGTTGCCTATTCATCTGCCTGCTTTTTCTCCTTTCCGTCATCCCGCATGTAGGAATTCGGCACTTCCCTGGCGCCCGCTCTGCGCAGAACACAGCGTCTTTTGCATCTTGTTAGTTTTCAGATATTATGTGAAATGCTTATCATTGATGAAGCCCTACAGCCCTGTCCGTGGGTCAGCCCCCATCTCAGCGGACATGCTGCATTTCAGCTGGCTCTGGAATGATTTTCTTTGGCCCCTGACCCTGTCTGCATTGCAAAGTAATTCAGCCCCATCTTTAATTCCTCCTCTTTTCTGTCACTTTGACATTTGTGCTTAGTTTCAGCTATGCAGGCAGCTCTAGCCAAAAAGAGACTGAGGAATACATACTATTCCAATGCTTTTCAGATCTACCCAATGCCGAGCACAAGAATGGGGCTATAAAATTTGGGATTGAAGTTCCAGTTTCAGGTTAAGTAGTTTGTTTTCTCAGTAAAGCCCTGTAGGATTTCCCCTCCCTAGACAAAGACCTGAGCTCAGGGGACCAACCAACACTTTAATTAAAAGGAAGTTTTGAGAAGACTCTTTCATCTTCAGAAATTTTATTCACCTTGAAATGAGCCATCCAGCATTGTCTTTTAAATTATTGAGTCCTGGCCGGCTGGGATATCTCCACCAAGAATATGCATTCGTCTTTTTAATGACCTTGATCAGAGATTCTCTCTGACCCTCCAGGGTTGCAGGTCTAATGACATCTGTCTCTTGCTACCCATATGTGGCCATCTATAAACACACAGTTTCTGCTCATGCCCAATTAATAGTTCTTGATCTGTGTCTTACATCCCACCTGTAGTAGCTGGCCTATTCATAAAAGAGCATTATCGTGCTCTCAAGCTTCCAGAATGTCTGAAAGCTTAGACCCAGCACAAACTCAGCTCTAATAAAAATTCTGGAGACTGTGAATTGTAGGAAGATATGTATATTCGCTCAACTGCCTTAAAAGCCCACGTCGTCTGCTCTTTGCAAGAGAATATTCTGAGGCCCAGAGACATGTCTGCTTGAGGGGGTCCACTGCCACTTAGGAGGGACCCGTAGGTACAAGGCTCAGTGTGGTCTGGCTGAGCTGCTGCGGTTCCCCGGGTCCTCACAGACAACATATGGGCAACATGAGAGGAGTAACTAGGGAAGAGCATCCAGGGAGTGGGCAGCAGTGGTTTGAAGAGGTGAGAGCAGAGAAGACTCACAGCGGGGGGCAGGGAGTATGAGGGGTGGAGCGCTGCACTTCTGAGGGGGCAGTGCAGAGAGCCGCCAGAAGGTCAGTACTGTGGCTCTGAAAGCAGAGGATCTCCACTGTATTTGAGTATTGAGAGTGTTGAACATGATGTAGAGGGTTAGTGACCAGCTCTAAGTCAGTGCAATGCCTTGAAATAGGCGCTGTCCTTTTAACTGAGCAGATAAGCTGAGCAGGAGTCCTAGGCCATGTAGCACCCACGTCAGGTGTACAGAGAGGGCATGCTAGCATTTCACCTTATTCTAGTCAGACTTAAATTAGAAGCATTTCAATAACCTACTTCTGAAAAGTACATATATTATAGTAAACATATACAAATTACTTTAGATTAATAATAATTACAGCAACGACTTACATTTGCTAAGCAGTTTGTGTGTTTCCTCTAAATACTTTTGCATGCTTTTTTTTTTCTTAATTTAAATGGCACATCCGTCCTTTGTTGTCAATGGGTGAGGTGGAAAGAAAAGCCAGTCTTTTCAATAAGGGCAAAATGGCAGGGGTTCGTCTTTTCTTCCCGAAGGTAGAGAAGCAGGGTTAGCCTCATACCCAGTGGTATTCTATGGAAGCTTCTAGAATGAATAAATGAAGATGAATAAGACACAGTCCCTGACCTTTAGCAGTTTGAACCCAGTGGGATTGATATATACCTATACACATGAAGATCATGTATTAGGGGTGTTTATTAAATCAATCAAGGTGTTTACAGTGCACAGGGAGCACCCTATGTGGGAGAATCACAGAAGCCCCAGAAAGAACCACTGCAGCCAGGGCTTGGGGGAGAACGTGGCCACAAGTGCGAGGCGAGGAAAGCGCATTCCCACAAAGAGTAAAGCATGTGCATGCAACCCTGGAGTGTCCAGGTGCAGTGACGGTCTGCACCGACCGGAGCACCACCTCCCAGTCCCACTGTGCGCTCCCTGCCCCCGGCCCCTGCCAGTCCTTCCTGTACTTCCCTTCCGCTGACCTCCCATGCTGTCGTTTTGTTTACTGTCTCTGCCGCTACACCATGAGCTTCGTCAGGTCAGGGCTCTTGTCTGTTTTGTGCACCCCAGGGTCAGAGCACCTCCCCACCCAGGGTCCGTGTGTTCCGTAAACATTTCTTGAGCAAATGAAGAAACAAATGACAATTTCAAAGGATTCAAGAAAATAATGAACATAATGTCTGAATATAGGAAAGGACCCTTCCCCACCACCACCACCACCACCCACTCTGGGTCTCCGTAATACCTATCGTCACTTGACATTCTGTATATCTGTTTATCTGCCGTCCATCTTCTCCTGCTACCAGTTAGGCTCCAGGAGGACAGGGATCTGACCTTGTTTTCTGTTTTCGTCACTGCTATATCTCTAGAACCTGGCATGGAGTTTGGCACAGAGCAGTGTTTGATAAATAGTGGTGAACAAGAGAATGACTGAACAAGGGGTAATGGCCATGGGGTGTGAAGAGGAGTGTATCATAGCCCAGGGCCTTTGATTGATAGGCTAGGGAATGGAGTGCTGCTTGAAAACTGTGAAGCTAGGTGATGTGATTTTGTTTCCATTTTACAAGGAGCAGAGAGTATGGCACCAGAGGAGACTGGGAAAGAGTTAAAGCCCCTGCATAGACAAGGTTATACCTTGACTGAGGGCTCCTTGTTTCTAGGAACATTGCAAAGCATTTCCCCCAGGTCCTGATGATTAGCACACGATTTATTTTGGGGCAACAGCTCCTTAGTGCTAGGGTATCAGAATGAACATTGTCAGGGAAAATGGTAGGGGAGCCATTTGGCTTGTGGGAGTAAATTCTATCTAACTTTTTACATCTTTATTTTATCTTTGCTCGTTAGTAAAGTCACATCTGAAAATGTAACACCTTTGAATGGCGCTGAACTTTTAGTAACCACAACTACAAAAGCTGCCGATGAAGCCATCCAAATGCCCCCAGCATACATTGTCAGGACAGTCTTGTCCTCTTAATTCTGATATATTATTGAAAAGATGCCCAAATTCTATGAGCCTCTGTGGAACTGACCCCCGTGGCCTTGTGTTGACTTTGATGTCTCCTCCTATAACTTACTCTCCATCTCCTAGCTCTGTCCAGTTGAACTTTTTGCACTGATGAAAAGATGTTTTATTGGCACTGTTTCATACTGTAGTTACTAGCCCTATCAGTCATTAAGCACTTGCGATGTGGGTAGTGTCACTAAGGAACTGAGTTTTAATCTAATCTGATTTTGATTACTTTAAATTAAATAGCCATCTATGGCTGGTGGCTACCATATTAGACAGCACAACTCTAGACATTAGAATCCACTCAGTCTGAAATTTCAACACATCTTTTGTGTACCTTTGAAGAGCCTCATTACTCGGTGGGTCAGAGGGAGAGAAAAGAACAAAGGCCTCTTTCTAGGAAGTGGAAATGTCAAAATCCCTCACCAGTACTTGTGGTAGCACTTGATCGGAGGCTAACGTGAGTTAGAGTGATTAGATTAAGTCAGACCCCATTTGCAGGACTGCTGTACAGGCTGTCTGACTCATACATAGTAAGTGCTCGGTAAAGACAGTATTTACCTCATCCTCGTAGTAGCCCTAAGGAAGAGCTGTCATTACCTCCCTTTCGCAGGTAGGACAACTGAGACCATTTTAAATCAAGTGCTCAGGATGGTTTTGCAGCCAGTAACAGAACAGATCCCTTATTCAGGCCTATCCGTGCTTTCCTGTACGCTAGGCCAAGAGGCAACCTCACTTTCCAGATTTCAGTGAGTTTTATCCCCTTAACTCTGTTAAATGAAGGTCACCTCTTAACAACAGCACAGCTCGGCATCCAGTGCAGCATGTTCTCCTGTCCCCTTTACTCCATACGTGTGCTGGCCCTGTGAGACGGACAGGCACTTCCTGTGGCTACTCAGCAAGGTGGCTGCAGGGAAAAGCCTTTATGGCTGACTGTGCCCTCCACTCCAAAGGCCTGACTTGAACTCGTGAGCCAGAGAAACAGCAGAGGGTTGTGTATGGGAGGAAAGGAAAGGAAGAGGAGGAAGAGGAAGCTGCAGCAGAGACACCCATTAGAATGATGTAAGTCAAAGCCTGAGGAGTTGATGACTTCCTTTCACGATGTGGCATGGGGACTCCCCAGGGAATCCAGCAGACCTGCAATGAGGGGATGAGGGCAGGAGGCAGCCTCCTCCCTCCTCCTGCTTGTGAATTGCATCTTCTCTCCAGTTTGAATGAGATACTTTATCCCCATTGTCTGGAGCAATGCCTTGTGGCTAGGAGATGGGTGGGTGAACAGGTGAATAAGTGAAAGTGTGATGAGACTGAAGTTTACTGCTGCCCTGGAACACTCCTAAAAACCAAGGTGTTTGTTCCTGCAAGCTCAAGGCAATCCAGAACTGGAGAATAGACTCCCGCAGTCCACCCCACCCCCAACCCCCACCCCCTGCAGGCACTGTAAGAAAGGAGTCTGGATCTGCTATTCAGATCTTGCCTTTTGAGGGAAGTCTAGGAATTCCAGTCAGAGCAGCAACACAGCGCAGTCAGTAGATTCGATAGGACTGTGGCTGTGTTCTCCTAAGGAAGCCTGGGGGTTGCAGCAGCAGCATTTCCTGAGGAGTCTGCAACCCTCGAAACATGTTTGGGGAGTGGGTAGGAGAGACCACCGGTTTCCCTTGTCTCCCTCTCTCCCTTGGAGGGTTGAGGGTGGATGCACCCCGGGAGGCAAGTGAGTGCAGCTCGGCTGGCCCCAGTGTGTGTGTGTAATCCCCGTGGGACTGGTCAGGTGGGGCTGTTGCAGAAGGAGCGTGTAAGTAAGATTTGGATGAATCATGGGAATGTCAGGTTCCCACCTTCTGATGCTTTCTTTCTCACCCCCTCTGAAGTTACGGTTCACCTCGCCGATGGAACTGCTCCGTCTCTCTGGCTGCCTCCCCCCATTGCTTCTGTTTGGCCCTGCCGACTTCACTGTGGCATCCTGGGCACATGCCACGCTTGATGTTGATGTTCTGTGGGGGTGCGCGCACTGATCAGCCAGCAGATGAAATGAATGAGCTGCTCCTAATGAAGGCACTTTGTAAACTGTCAAGCACTGTGCCTGTGGGAGGAGGAGGCCCAGGTGGCGTAGCCGTGGCAGTAGTTAGACATCCACCTGCTTCCTTTGCTTCTTTGGGCACCATAGGCATCCAGCCTTCTCATTTCCATGAGAGGAAGCTGGGGCTCCGAGTGGACAAGCCACATGCTGAAGCTCAACCAGAAAGTGAGCAGCGGAGCCGACATGGGAAGCTGGGTCTCCGGTCTCTCTCCTTCTTGCTCTCCACTGGCTGATCCACACCCCGTCGTCTAGAGCAGCGGTCCCTGTTCCCAACATTCTTGTTAGAAAAGAGAAGCATTTGCTTTTCTGGAGATGATTCAAACTTATTCCTTCAGCCTCCCTTGTCCATGGATGCTCACTGGAATAGCAGCAAACCAAACAGACAGGGCTGATATCCTCCCCCAGGGAAACACGTACCTCTGTGGTGTGTTAGATGGTGGTGGGGGCCCTGATGAAAACCAGAGCAGCGCCAGGAGCCTTGAAAGCACCAGATGCAGGGGAGTGGAGCCACAGGGGAGGGAGCTGCTGTTGCTAGGAGGTGTGGGTCGGACAGCCCTTGCGGATCATGTGACATTGGATATGATTAATGGTTGGATCAACTTACAACCAAATTCAAAGTAATAATTTGGCAGAAATCAGCACAAGATTTTAAAAGAAAGAAAACAGCATCTAATTGATAGGAAATCATTGAATACCTTCTAAAATCTTAACAGTGCTAATCTCTAATTCATGGGATTACAATGATTTCTAATTTTCTACATTTGTACTTCCTGAATTTTCTATGAGAAATATGGATTGCTTTTATAATAATGCTACTAATAACAGAAGATTCATTGATTGCTTTGGGTGAAGGTATTTCATGCTATGCAGTGATAACAAGCCAACACGGACATGAGAAGTGAGGTGTATAGGGAAATAGAAAGATTGGACAAGAATAGCAAGATTTTGGGAGTGGCCGGGGATGGCTTTTCCTCCTGATGCTGCCATCTATTGACAGGTATAACTAAAAGAGTTTGGGAAAAGAAAAGTAAAAGCAACCATTACGAGTATGGCCAAGCATGCTCATCCATTGCTATCCCCAGGTTCGAAGCTCCCTGAGACATCTGTGTGACCTTCTCGCCACAGTTTAAGATGTGTGGGTCCCCGGGCTCCTTAGCATCACTACCACCTTTAGATGCAGAGACTCTGAGAACACGAGAAAAGAGGAATTTATCATCCCTTAGCATGGATTTTTCAGGAACATTATCCCCTTTCCAAGTATGATTCACAGTAAGATTTATTGAGTGAGTCCTGCTCCCGCATTTAAATCATGACATTGGTCGTAGGGGAAAACGATGACTCTCAAATAGTCATTAAGTTAAAGCTCCTCAAGGTTAGGGACCATGGCTCATTTTTCTTTGTATCACCCATAATCCTTAGCCCCATAAATATTTATTGATGTTGTTAGAAAGGATTGTTTGATAAAGTGAGAAGAACAATGGAAATGCATCTAATTTTTTAAACATTAGGGACGTCAAAATCATCCCCGAGTTGTCCATTACCCCAGTTTCTTTGTGTATTTGGTCTAGAGCACCTTGGAAAGATGTCACAGATTTAGCCTAGAGCAATACATATATTTGTAGGTGTGAGGCAGTGGTCCTCACCCCAGATCACCACCTGCACTGTTTGTACCCACTGTCTCCTTAAACATGCTCAAGGATCTCTCTCTCTCTCTCTCTCTCTCTCTCTCTCTCTCTCACACACACACACACACACACACACACACACACACACACACACACACACAAATCTCAGCTAGCAGCCATCTTGGTTGTGGCGCTGGCTTTGCCAAACCACCATGATGACCACACCTACCACCAGGCCACACCCAGCTGTAGACAGAACTTTGCAAGGAATGAGAGGACAGGATTTTCTCTTCTAGCCTGTTACCCCTTGCAGATCGCCATCCCTGTTTCAGAAGAGCATTCACTGTCCTGCCTTCATCAGTTTAACAGAGTGAGGATAATTTAATCGTTCTTTAACGAGGCAGGAACTTCAGTGCCTCCTGGTTATAATTAAGAGCATCGGTGATCATTATAAGCATCCATTATTCTGGTGCAGTGCCCCCCTCTTTAGTTCCCCGTGGCTACCTCCCTGGGCCCCCGCTCACCTATCTCTGTCGTTCTTTAAGTGCCTAGAGTTTGTCTCACAATTTCTAACCTGCCTCTTTTCTGTCCTTATCCTCCTATCGTCCATCCTGTTTTCCCCATCTGTTCACCACAGTCTTGGACATGGGAACGCAGTAGCTAGCTTTATATGACCTCTCACCCCTTATATCAGTGTTCCCACAGTTTGCTGGACTGCTGGTTGTGCAGGAAGCCATTTTCATTAATAAAGGAAAATCTTTAATCTCCTGGGTAGCTCTTTTCTGAAAAGAAGCCGGGGGTGGGGGAGGCCTCAGACTTTGACCTTCCGCAGCATGGGTCCTTTTTCTCCCTTCTGCCTGCAGCCCTGTCTTTGCCCCTCCGAGGCTCCTGCCTCACCCTGGTGCTCGGGCTCACGTGTGAACCAAATCTAATGTGGACCAGACAAGACTTTCAAAAATATGGAAATTTTATCATTAGAAAGGAAGGCAGAAATGATAAATAGAACACGAGAGGCACAACAACCTAAAGTAGATAAATGGTGGCGGTTTCTGGTGCTGCAGTGTTTGTCTTGCTGGCCTGTCTCACATGTCATCTCCGCTTTGCTAATTTCTCGGCTAGTGGAAAAGGCACCATCCCTGCCCCCACCCCATAATCTGGGAGCCCCCCAGTACTCAGCCTCTCAGTGTGGTCGTCTGCAGAACTATGGAGCCATCTTCAATTTGCCTCCCTACTGTCAAATAGAGACTGCGGCCTTTTAGTCTGGTTTTTCTTCTAAAAGTTGCTTTCCTTTAAGTGAAGTGAACCATTGAATAAAGTCTCAGTACTGGCGAGACCTTCCTTTAACAAACAGGAAGTGACCTTACCCATCCAGCAACTAGGAGGAGACCCCTTGAGGGACTCCAGATTACTGACCCTGTTGGTGACCTCAATGTCACTTAAATTTTTATTATCCCAAATGAGGCTTCTGCTATTTGACTTTGATAAAAGAACTGGTCTGGTGTCTGTGGGGCCAATTTCTACATGAACTGCCAGCTGCTGCTTGGGTCGGTGGTTGCTCTAGAGGGCAAGGTTTACCACCTCGAAGAGAGGTCCTTCGATCATCCAGTAGATAAATCAGCAATATAGCTGGTGTAAACAGCGTGTTTTCCCTTCTGCGCAAGTGCTGCTTTACCAACTACTATTTAACAAGTAAGGAGACCAGGCAAACCACAAATGAACAATTGGGAAGGTAGATGAGGAGAGGAAACAAAACACTGTTAAAAACAAACATTGAAACAAAGTACTCTGGAGAACTTGTACATTACAGGTGGAAAATAATGGATCAGTGCTTCAAGATGTAAAATGGTCCCAGAAATCAATTAAAAAAAAGGATAGACAAATTACATGGAAGTTCTTCGCTGAAGAAAAACATAAAGACAGTTTATACGTGTAAAAAGTTCTACTTGGCAGTAATCAAAATAAATAGTTAAAAGTAAAACAGGCATTAAACACTGGTAGTGCTTTATATACATAGTACTAGTGATAATAAAGATTTTAAAAATGTAACCACTTCTTCCTAGAGGGAGTATAAATCACAATAGCCTTTTTTCAAGACAATTTGATAAAATTATCTAATTTTTAAAATATACATATATGTGACATAGCCGTTTCATTTCTAGAAAATTATGGAAGATGAGAACAGGAGCTGTTATCGTTATTTTTCATAAGAAATATTTAAGAACAAACCCAACTTTCAATGAACAGGAACTTGTTCAGTCTTGGCACATCCATACAACAGGATAACACGGAGCTAATAAATACAATGCAGACTCTTGACATGCGTCAATGTTGAGGACACATTTATAGAGCAGCTGGAAAAGTAAGATGTGTAATGAGTCTGCCATTATCCTGTCTTTTGTCAAAATATATATCTGGATATTTAAACATGGAATAAAAGTCTAAGATTACATTCTAAAATTACCTCGAGGTGGTAAAATGCAATTTTTATTTTTCTTGTTTGTATTGCACATTTCCTGCAAGGAATACATTTTTATTTTGTTGTTGGAAATAAAGATAATACACATTTAAACAAGAGAGTTGATTTCCTGAAGTTGTGTTTACATGCAGCCCTCGAGAATGTGTCTGCTGTTTAGAGCAAGGCCCCTGCTCTCCACAGCTGGAATAAGACTTTTTTTTTTTTTTTTTTCTGGAAAATACACCCAGGGAGTACAGAACTACTACAAAATCTGCTGTGAGCACGGCGGGCGCACCTCTCCTCTCTGGGCAGAGAACCAGAGAAATGAGCAGGAGATTTATATCCACTTGACTTCTTGTTCTTATCCCTTTTGATTAAAAACTACACCAAGACATGAGAGGGATGGAAAAACCCATAAAAATTGTTTTACTGCATCATCAAAGGCTTACATTTCTGACATTAGGATCACAAAGGGATTAATTGGTACTGTCACTCTGCCTTTGTGTTCTTCAGCTGGGATTTTCTGCCCTGCTCTGCAACCAGTGAAGCTGCAGAGGGTGGCTGCTCCTGCCTGTCCCCCAGCTGTCACCCACTGTGTTCAGTTTAGGCCACTGTCTAGGTATTTGTTGCTTCTGAAAGAAGGGACAGTGTCTTGATGTATTCCCAGAACTTTGTACATTGCTTGGCCCCTAGGAGACATTCATTTTGGTTAATCTTGCTCACCACTCATTTTGAATTGCAGGAAGGTTAAAATATCTTAATAATTTGGGGGAGTAAACAGTTCAGGAAGTAATCTGAGAGCAATTTGATTGGTCAGTGACTAGTAATTATTTATAGCCAGTTTTCTAAATGATAGCGTGGCTTAGTTTATTTAACCATTCATCTGTTCATTCAGCAAATATTTCTGTAGTTTTTCTTAGTGATAGGCACTGTTATGGCCCCGTTGGATACAGCAATAGCTAACAAGGGACAAAGGTGTTGTTTTTGTGCGGTGCATATTCCACTAGAATTGAGATGCATTCATTCCTTCCTTTCTTCCCTATTTTTTCCTCCTCTCTTTCCCATCTTTACTTCTTTCATCCATTTGTCTGTCCACCCAACCATCCATCCACCCACCCACCCAACCATCAATCCACCCACCCACCCAACCAACCATCCATCCATCCATCCATCCACTCATCCATCCATCCATCCATCCATTTACCAACCCATCCATCCACCCATCCACCTACCCATTGTTTCCTGAGTGCTCATCAGGTACCAGGTGCTGTGCTAAGCATTGGAGGAAACCAATAAACAAACCCTGTTTCTATTCCGAAAGAGCATAAGGGCTTGTTTGGAAAGGAGACATGGTCAGAACCATCCAGAAAGTGCTATGCCAGGCAGAACTCCAGGTGCCATGGGAATGACCCACCGTCACCCCAGCTGCAGATCACTTCTTCCTGGCCTCAGGGATACCTGTTGTTACCCAGCTTCTATAGCTCCCCTGCTCTGAGAGGAAAGTTAGCCCTTGAAATCACACATTGAGAAGTCTGGAGATGTCACTTGGCTACCAGGAACATGCTGGTGACCAGTAAGCTTCCTTGAGAAAATAGCTGATGTCTTGGTAAAAATCCTTGATGTCAGCCATATACTGAGCAACCTGCTCTGCTCTGGGCATTCCAGGGAAGGTTTAAGTCCCAGAAGACCCAAGGCCCAAGCCCTAATGAGCATCCCCTGAGGAAGCTAGCCTGTGGTGCTGACCAACACCTTTAAATGCCAAATGAGTGACTTGGACTGTTCCTGTTACAGGACTTTCATGAAATAAGAGGAGTAAGAAACAAACTCTTACTGAGCAGCTATTATATCCACCCCCAGGCATCATGTCACCTGCTTTCATAAGCTGTCTCATTTCGTTTTCACAGAAATCCTGTGACAAACAGTTTATGTTTTCACAGAAAGAAATTGTGGTTCAGAGAGGTTAATTGACTGGGCCAAAGCCACAGGTGGGGAACTCCAGACCGAGTTCCTGAGCAGAACTGCTCAACCTCTTCATCCTTCTACAGTTTGAAGAGCAGCCTAGAGGAGGGTTAGCCCCTTGGCACTTTATTTGCTCTCTCCTGGCCTTGATTTCATCCTCCTTTGCCATGCAGAGCTGTTTCCCAGACTGCTCTATAGGACACAGGATCTTAATAGGTGTTCTAGCCAGAAAAAGCCCCCATGGATATAAGTGGCCTGGGGGAGTGCCGGGTTCAACAGGTGTTCGTAGGGAACACTTTCAGTATACTGGCCTGTGTCTTGAAGCCCAGGGCAGGCTGTAGCCAGCCCAGGCACACACAGGTGATGTCTCATGGCACGAGAGTCTTGTGGAAGCCACTTGGGGAAATATTGTTTATTTAACAAGCATTTGCTGAGTTTTTTCTCCAAGAATAGCACCTATGGTCTGTGCTCTTACCTCCCTCGGGACTGTGAGCAGAGATTTGGTCCTAGTCCTCTCCTTTTCCCCAGTGCCCACTAAGCTTTTCATCATTACAGCTTGCACAGTTATCTGTGGGTGAGTGAAAAGGACCTTGACCCTGACCCTGAAGAAGGTGGAAGAAATAGTTATGGACTTAGGAGAGGTCTTCTAGGAAAGAGAAGTCATAGGACCTGTGACTCCAGTGCATGAATGGAGATGCTGCATGTTGGGGAAATGGACAGAGGCATGAGTGAGGCAGAGGGAGAGTGTTTTAGACCTGTGGCAATCTGAGATCTTTCTCTGGGCATTTGAACTATTTTTATTGTGATGAAATGGACTTTGCAAGACCTCTGAGGACAAATGGCAGACAAAGGCTTTAATTCTTCATTTATTTCCAATTCATGGAAATTCTTTGTATTACCGAGGTTATAACCGTATTGCTTCTAGTCTACTGCTGAGAGGCTGAGCCCTAGGATTGGAGGAGCTCACTGGCATTCTGGGATTGGTGATGATGATGTCTACACATGACTAGGGGGAGTTGTGCATAACAACAGACAGGCTTCTGGGAGTTCCTGATGAACCCTTTTCTGCTTTTCTTCTTAGACAAAAATGTTAAGGTAAAGATAAGGACCTTTCTTTTACCTCGAGACTACTGATAGACAAAAAAATTCCCCAATCTTTTGTTAAACCCAAGGGAGCAAACCTGCATGGTTTCTAAACAAAGAGGGACTTTTGACAAAGACTTTTTAGGTGGCATAATTATTACACAGAAACTTTCAACAAAGAGCCCTTTCGAGATTGCAAAGTTCCCTTTTCCTTACACTGACAAGTAAATGCTTTCTTGGAAAGTACCCATTTGCCTTGCCTACTTTTTGCTGAAGTATCCACCTGTTTCTTCCCAGTTACTGTAAGAGGGAAGACTCTATCCACTTAGGTGTCAGGATCTCTCAAGCCCCAGGTGGGGCTTTTCTAAAAATATCTACTGTGTGTTTCAGCACAACTCTCAGCTCTTCCTTTTAATCTTATTGAACACATTTTTCCAGGAAATTTATTTCTACATGTGCTGAGACAAGAGAGCCTTTGACAGGCTCCTAAAGGAGCCTCAGTAAGAAATTGTTTCTTTGCGTCCTGTGCAGCCCTGAACCTCCCCACCACTTTTCATTTAAAGCGAGCTAAGCTGAGCAGTAGCAAGTGTATTAGTCTGCTCACGCTGCCATAACAAAATGCCGTAAACTGGGTGGCTCAAACATCATTTATCTTCCTGCAGTTCCGGAGGCTGAGAAACCCAAGATCAAGATGCTGGCAGGTGCTGGCAAGGTGGTTTTATTCTGAGGCCTCTTCTCTCCG
The DNA here is from genome assembly GCA_037038555.1 of Rhynchonycteris naso. Taxonomy (NCBI): domain Eukaryota; kingdom Metazoa; phylum Chordata; class Mammalia; order Chiroptera; family Emballonuridae; genus Rhynchonycteris; species Rhynchonycteris naso. Next base: position 78,612,323 of record CM073000.1, read on the forward strand.
CTTGTGGGTGGCTGCCATCTCTCTGTGAGCTCATGTGGCCTCTTTTTTGTGTGCAGTTTGGGAAGGTGGCATCTCTTCCTGTAAGGTTATATGGGCACTCATGGCATCCATCAAACCAGGACCCACCCTTATGACCTCATCTAACCCTAAGTGCTTCTCAAAAGTCCCATCTCCAGATGCAATCACATGGGGGAGTTAGGGCTTCAATGTAAGGATTTTTGAGAGGACCCAAGCATTCGGTCCATCACAGCAGGGTAGCACAGTGTAATACATTCTAGACTCATGTCATTAAAGCATTGATGAAGAAAATCCTGTGTTATCTACACCCTGACACTATCATTTGGGTCCCTGATCTGCCCTTTTCGCTCATGACCTTGCTATGAATTTGTGGCCTGCATAATTAATACCCAGTTATACCTTGGGGTGGAGGTATGGAACAGAATGGGAATGAAATATTACCTTACTTAAATGACAGCATACTCTAACCACACCTGTCCAAACTATGGTTCTGAGTACTGTATGGGCAGCAGAAATGTGGAGGGCTAAAAGGAATGGCTAATTATTTTGTATGTTAATTATATCTCAATAAAGATGTTAAGAAATAAAGAAGAGCTGACTGCTAATGAGTATCCAGAAAGAGTTAGGAACTGGAACAAACATTTTTTTCGAATTCTTTCTCAATTTGTGTACATAGCAACTTGTCTAATGTTCATTCTGTTACTATCATCCTTGTCTAGCAAATGAGGAGGTCGAGTCAGAGATCTGCAACTTGGTCTTGACCGGTGAAGATGTACAAATAAAAAGAAATGGAACAGGGATTTGAACCTACCTTCTATACTGGGTTAGGCAACATTTCAGCAAAAAATTCTTCTAAATGCAGTTTCATGCCCGAAGCTCTATTCCAGTGAGTAAACTGTATCATTCCTTGTCCCCAAATCAGTTGCCCTGGCTCTTCCTGGTTGTATCCCTTGTGGTTCACAGAGGTGGGCCGGGGTGCACAGAGGTTCCCCATAGATGACATTAGGTCTCAGGAGGTCCTGACAATACTTTCAGAACTGGAGGTTCCCAATTTCTCACTTCCATCCAACCATCTTCTTTCTCAACCAGACCTCCCTTGAACAAAATTGATTCAGGGTTGCAGATGAGCAGCTGGGCTGTGGGCGCAGGAGCAGGGGCATCCTGTTGACAGCTGGGTTTTCTCTGGCATCAGCCAACCTACACTTTTTCTGCACGCCTTATTTTTCTGGAAGCTTTCGTCAGTTCCCTCTTGTGACCACAACTTAATCTGAAAGGGAATGATTTTCCAGTTACCCCTTATTATCTCAACACAGATGTTCAAGGTGAGGCTCAGGATAAACTTATCAAAAATATAGAGGGTAGCCTGACCTGTGGTGGCGCAGTGGATAAAGCATCGACCTGGAATGCTGAGGTTGCCGGTTTGAAACCCTGGGCTTGCCTGGTCAAGGCACATATGGAGAGCAGCTATGAGTTAATGCTTCCTGTTTCTCCCCTCCTTCTTTCTCTCTTTCTCTCTTCTCTTCTGTCTCTAAAATTCAATAAATCTAAAAATATATATTGAGAGAGGGCATTATTTAAAGTCATAGAACAAAGTTTCAAACTTACATGCAGACAGGTAAAAGCCAGATAACATCAATACACAAAGCTTCCCAAGTGTAAGTTGGTAGGTATTACATCTCAGGAATTTTTATTGTGTCACCTGTCAAGATATATTGCTTTTTTTTTCAAAAGACAGGTGAAAGACATTAGCCAACAATACATGTTCTGAGACCCTTTGGATAATAAAGGTTATTCGTATTTAATGATCAGGAATTTCCCTTGAAAGTCCGTGATTCTACAATTCCTTTGCAGAAACCAAGCCAACCTGCCTTCCCTCCAAAGAAGCATTGGGGAGCTACTTTGCAGAAAATTTAAGAGTATGAGATGTCTTCAAATTGTAAGGTGCCAGGAAGTTGTGCCTTGGTATCAGCCACATGTTTCTAGAAAGGAGTATGAATATGGAGTAGAATTAATTTTCGTAACCCTGAGAAAACGAGCTCTTCTTTTTTTCTGTCTTCTCCCATTCATTCAATAGGCTTTTTCATCAGTTTCCATGTTCTGGGCATGTAGAATAGGGGGTATGTTTTTGAAAATGCAGTGTATTTTAATATGTTCATGTTCAGTTCTGGCAGGGTAGCTCAGTTGGTTAGAGCATTGTCCTGATACACCAAGGTTGCAGGTTCGATTCATCCAAGAACCCCCTCACGACAGTCATCATACTGCTGAGCAGTGACCCCTCTCGAGGGCTCATGTGCTGGCATTAACAGGTGTCATTCCTGTGCATGCGGCAGTCCGAAATGAACAAGGATTCAAGTGTGTTGCATTGGTGACTCAGATATTCCAAGTGACACCTGCTGTTGGTAGTATTATTTTACAAAATAATGAATAACTCTTGGTAAAATTCCAAACAAAGCAAAAGGCATTCTTCCCTAAATTTACACAGCTAGAAAATGCAATATATATTGACATGTACAGGAACGATTGGGTTTAAATGTAAAGTGTGATTTAGAGTCTATACACAGATGATTATTGGTACCTTGTCACTTAAGTGACTCTCTGGTGAGATGTTCGGGACAGTTCCTTATGGTGTGGAATTGCCCTGTGTCCTGCAAAATATTCATTATCTGTTGGCTTCACCTTCTGAAGTCAATCAGTGGCATTCTCCAGTCACAGCAACAACAAAAACAGCTGCATGTGTTTTCCATCTACCCCTTGGGAGGCAGTCCTGCCCTTATTGGAAACCACTTATAGGATCTATTTGAGAAGAAATAAATGTTTAAGAAGAGATAAGGTGCTTCTGGGTGCTTCTTTTATCCTCTTTCTCTTGTTTATTCCCTCCTTAGTTAACTAAAACTGTTGACATTTTCTTCTCTGTAGGATGAAACTCTCATCCTACAAAGTGCTTGGGAAAGTCTAGAGATAACAACCATGGTTTTCTCCAAACAGCTGAAGTTTGCTTGCTCACAGACCACCAGCCAACAGGATCCGCTTCAGTACGCCCATGGCCCCGGATCAGGAGTGTCTGCTCACTGCCACTTTCTGCTGAGTCGATTGGGTGGTCCTTCTATCATCACTGACCCAGGCTCCCACTGAGGCTCCACTTGGCTTCTGTTCATGATAAACGCCCAGTGTTTTCAGTCTCATTGTCCTCTGGCCTGTCAGTGGGAAAGAGGCCCAAAGATCCCTTCCCCAGTGTAGGGGATTTTCCCACAGTCTGGTTTCTGATCTTCACTGGGTTTTTTTGTTCTGTTTTGTTTTGTTTTGTTTTGTGACACACACACACACAGAGTGACAGATAGGGACAGACAGACAGGAAAGGAGAGAGATGAGAAGCATCAATTCTTTGTTGTGGCACTTTAGTTGTTCATTGATTGCTTTCTCATATGTGGAAATGAGAAAGCATATGTGGAAAACGACTGGAGGGCAGCAGCAGAGTAAGTGACCCCTTGCTCAAGCCAGCCACCTTAGCTCAAGCCAGCAATCATGGGGTCATGTCTATGATCCCACTCTCAAGCCAGATGAGCCCATACTCAAGCCAGGTGAGCCTACGCTCAAGCAGGCAACTCAGGGTTTCGAACCTGGTTCCTCTGCATCCCAGTCTGATGCTCTATCCACTGCACTACCACTGGTCAAGCTGATCTTCACTGTTATTCAGCATGAAACACACTGGCACTCTTTTGGGTGAGGCACCATGCTGGGAAGCAAGGGGTGTATAAGGCATGAGAAAGCAGTGATTGGAAAGCAAAAAGGCCAGTAAGAAATTATTAAAGAAGCACATGGAGAATTTAAGCAGATGCTTTATACATAGAAGTGTTAATACCATCATTATTATATATTACAGAAAAATATATATTATATATTAAATCAATTTTATTATATTTATAGTACTATGTAATATTATATTACTGTGTATACATTATAATGAATTTTATTACTTAATATTGAATTCTATCCATTGATATTGAATTAATTACATATTAAATTAATAAAATTATTATAATAATTACAATATATATTATATGTAATAATATCGTCATTGCTGTTTTTATACTTTATGGTTTTGTTATGGACCTTCCAGAATCAGTGTCTCATTGATGGAAGAAGGACACTTAAATGTTGACTCTCACCATGGTTGTAGGTCACTATTATGTACAGTCACAACAACCCACTTAAGATCTCTATCCTACATAAGTTTAACTTGGGGCTCAGTAAGATAAGTTGATCTGACCTAGGTCCCACAACCAGAGCATAACTGACTCGAATACACAGATACCTTTCTGAGACAGGACACTGCCTTTTACCTAGAGGGCGTTTGTGGGGCTGAATCTGAATTCAGCATTAGCTGTGTGGGCCAGACCAGAAGAGCAGAGGGCAGGCCTTCGTAGAAGGGCGTGCTTCCCCGTGGACAAAGCGCCACTCCAAGGAGACCTAGAAATGTGGGCAAGATTTATGGAAGGCAAGGAAGGGCTCCTCCTGGGAGGGGAGACAGAGTGCATGCCCCCAAGGGGACTGGAAGGTATAATCATGATACCAGGCTTATTGGGCCAGTAAGCACTTGTGTGTGTTTTGACTAAAAGGGGAATGCTGAACAGATTCTGAAGTCTTTAAGGGCAAAGAACGTCTATGCGAGTTTACATTCTGAGGACTGGATCATAGATGTCTGAGACAAAGTAGTAACTGTTCACTGGAAAGGTGTGTGAACAGTTCAGAGCCAAGCGGAGGAGTTTATGCTTTAATTTGCCATCAAGAGATGGCTTGTCCCCAGGCGCTGAGGACGGCTCCATGGCCTCTGCCTCAGGTGCTAGAATGGCTCCGGCCGTAACAGTGCATCACCCCAGATGGGCAGAGTGTCGTCCCCTGGTAGGCATGCTGGTAGGGTCCAGGTAGGGCACATACGGGAGTCTGTCTGACTGCCTCCCCGCTTCTAACTTCTGAAAAATACAAAAAATAAATAAAAAAGAGAGGGCCTGTCTTCTGTCTTGACCCCATTAATGAGTCTGTGGTTTTTAGTTAGTGAATCTCACAGCTGCAGCTTGTGGGGGATGGTAAACGTGGCATTACAAGAAGTATGATCTGGCCATGGTGTAAGTTGGAAGAGGGAGTGAGTCAGAGGCAGGTCCGGATGGATGTCTGAGTCTGCAAGGAGACGGCTAGAAAACAGATGGGATTTCATGAGACATTTCAGGAGGCAGCTTGGATAATGAAATGAACTGGGCTTTGTAGTCACACAAACTTGGGTTTGAATCCCAGCCCTGCTACTTTCTACCTGTGTGTCCCTGGATAGGAAGCTGCACTCTCAACTTCAGTTTTCTCCTATGTAATGTGATAAAACTAGAGAAAGACGATTATCTACTAAGAAGGGCTCCTGGTGGCTAACTGGGCTCAAATAAACAAACAAACAAACAAAAGCGAGGAAGGGAGGGAATCCTAGCAACCATTTCTACACAGGGACCTCTCATGCAAACTGTGCTTCAGGGAGAAGCCTCCATTGCACTGCCTGCCTCTGCACTGAACTGCCTGCCCACCCTGTGTTTCTGCCATCTGAGCCAGCCCTTATGAAGGAGTTCCTGGGATTTCATTTCAACCAGTAGGACTAAGGCTTTTCCCATCCAGTCAGAGCTGCACAGCTCCAACCAACCAGAGCAGCTCTATTCTGAGTAATCAGGATAGTGCCTTTTGGACCAATCAAACTGTGAGGATCTGGAGCCCTGCTTTGCATAAGGATAGACCAATCAGGAACCAGGGACGAGGACTTCTGTCCGTGGAAATCAGCCCCTGTGGCTCTTGTGCTCTTTTCCTTTCCACTGTGTCCCTGGCTGAGCTGAGACACCAAAGATTTCTTGCCAGAGCAGAGTGGAGCTGACCAGCACAGAAAAGCAGACTGGCAGGGAGCGGAACAGAGCAGATTATCAGGAAGCAGAGTACAGCTGTCTAACGAGAGAGGCCTTGCCCTAGGGCTGCCTCACAGCCATGCTGAATCACAATTTAGCTGTTTTGCACTGAATAAAATTTCTTCACCACACCCCAGATTGGAGATTCCTGTTTTCCTTGAATTGGTGCCAACAACCAACTACCATCAGCTGACAGTAACAATGGAGATTAAGACACATCCCTCAGAGAGCTACCTGAGGAAGAGGAAGTAGATAATATATACAGAGCACCTGTCCCCAGGAAATATTCAACAAATGTTATGACTTCTTTTCCTTTTTTTCCAAAGGAATTATTGATCAGAATTTGATAATTAATTGAATTCGAGGCCTCAGATGTGTTACCTAATAATGGCGAACGAGTTAGAAAAATTGAGTTTTTGCCACGTAGAATTTGACTGACAGCCTAGTGGAAGTGTTCCCTCTAGAGCTGGTGACAATGCACGGAGATTCAGATGACACATGAGTAGTGCTGGAGGCATTGATGGGAAGAGTCCTCAGCATAAAACGAACTATCTGATAAATGACAAGATCAAAACAGAGATGGGACCTTTTGTGTTTGAGGCTCTCATCAGCGTTGCCACATTTTAGGAAACAGGCTGTTTAATTCCATTCAACGTAACACCTCCCAGATGTTACTGTCAAGTTCTGGGCTCCTTCAGTTTCCTCATCTGCCACAGCTAGTGAGGTTGACCACGTGCGGGTCAGCCCTCAGAGCCTCCTAGTGAGAGAAGTGGAGCCAGGCACCTCACTGGTATCCAGGTAGGCTGAGCTAGGCAGTTTTCCATAGACAGCTGGACTTGAAGAGCGAGGTTTTGGGTGGCTTGGAACTCAACCAAAGCAGTTCCAGATGTTGGAACTAGAGTACCCTGCTCTTCTGTTGCTCTGCACCCTGGTAGAATTGAAATTATCCAGAGAGCAAATGCCAAGTAATGAAGTCCAGGTCACTCCCTGTCTGTCTTACTAAATGCCATTTGGAACCAGTGCCTTTTCCATTTGACAATAAAATCAATAAATGAAATATCACAGAGTTGAAAGCATTGCTGTGCAGAATTCATTACGGCAATGCTGTGTTCCCAGGGATGGAAAGACTTGGCCCTCTGTACTTTACTTTCCGGAACATCAACACATCTACTTAATGAAACTTGAACCTTCTGTTAATCCTTCACCTGTTTGCTTTTTAAACTTGAATCCTTTGAACAAAACTCAGAAGGTCTTCTCTTTGGATTCTGCCTCTTTATAAGTGAGCTATTCAAAGGAAGAATTGGAATATGCATCAGTAAAGGGGAAAACATTAATTAGGAAAAAGGGTCATGAGATTAAAGGACTTTTACTGTTAACCACCGCGTCATCTATGAGCCAACACCATTTCCTTTGGATCATTCTTTTGAAAATCATGTCAATACTGAGCACACTGTACTGAGTGTCACAGTTTGTGCAGATTCAGAGACAGCCACCCTGTGGGTGAGCGAAGTAGGGTGGCTGAGGGAAGGGAGGATGTCTGTGGTCTTGCAGAACTTAATAGACCATTGAAAGAAGAATGTCATTCCTTTAGAAGTGATGAAAAATAGGGTCTGGACAAGAGAAGCACTCTTAAGGTGTACACGTACCAGCGTTGAGAGAACAGAGAAGGCTCAGATGAAACCAAGGCGAGGACTGGTTATTCTGCAGCCCATTGCTACAAGAAAGTGCCTTTTCTTTGCAAAAATGTTTGATTTAAGCAAGGGGATCAGAAAAGAAGGAGCGACATCTGGGAACAGAGTTAAGGTTAACGGCTCATCTAAGTCCTATCTTCACATTTAATCCAGGCGCTTTTTTTTCTCTCCAACAGATATTTATTAAGCACTCACTATATTCCAGATACTGCCGGGCTCAATATATAGCAACTCATGCCCCACATCCTCAGAAGCTTATGTCTGAATATAGAAGAGAGAGGCAAAGAATAAGCAACAAAAACTGACATGATGGGTGCTGTGAGGGAACTGTAAGCAAGAAGTGTATTGGAGAATAAATGAAGGAAGTCTTCTCAGAGGAATAGAAATTTAAGCTGAAAGAGGGTCAGTGAGCTGACCCTAAGAGGAGTAAGGGAGGGTGACGCATGTAGGCATGTGTGGACCCTGACGTGGGGAAGACCTGATGGTCTTGGAGGAGCGGAAGTCCCATGTGGCCGAGAACAGTGAGTGACAGGCAGTGTCGAGAGATGGAGGCGATGGGCAGGAGCTTGTTCATGTAGGGACGGGACCTGTAGGTGAGTTTGCTTTTCATGATTGAATAATATTGTCACAAGGGACTGGTGCTGACTGATTTGCATTCCAACAACAAGACTGGTTTGCAATGTGGAGCGGATTGGAGGAGACCAGCTTGGAAGCAGGGTAAGCAGCTAGGACGAGTTAGAGCCAGTTAGTATAGCAGCATTTGCAGACAGGTGTATAGATCTCAAATACATTTTGGATACAAGGATGTGGTTGGCAAGGGAGAAGGCATCAGGGTTGACTTCCAGCTTTCTAGCCTGAGCCAGAAGAGGAGGCTATGCTCACCATTAGGCTTCCTTTCAACAAATGTTTCTGACACACCAGCAGTACCTGTGCACTGTGACAGGGCTGGGGAAATGGACTTGGATGGAACACAGTCCCTGCCCTCACTGGGTTTACAGCTGGAACCGAGAGACAGATGTGTACAGAAACACTTAACAGAACAAGACATACTGACACACCACTGCAGGGGTTTGGCAGAAGCCCCTGGGAAATTTATTCTCCCTTCCCCATCACCACCACCACCCATTTGTTTTATTGTTTTGTAGCAATTGTTGTTTTTACTTTTGCTTATAGGGTATATTTAAAATATATGCCACATACTCGTCATGCAAACAAAATAATATATAATATTTACGTTGTCTTTAAAGAATTACAAATCTGGCCTGACCTGTGGTGGCGCAGTGGATAAAGCGTCGACCTGGGAACACTGAGGTCGCCAGTTCAAAACCCTGTACTGGTCTGGTCAAGGCACATATGGGAGTTGATGCTTCTAGCTCCTCCCCCCTATCTCTCTCTCTCTCTCACACACACACACACAAACACTCTGTGTCTCCTCTCTAAAATGAATGAATGAATAAATAAGTAAATAAATAAATAAATAAATAAATAAATAAATAAATAAAAAAGAATTACAAATCTGACATTTGTGTATCCACCCTCTAGGTAGAAAAATAAGTCTTCATCTCAAAACCTTATGCACTTTCTCCCATTGTTGAACATTGTTATTCTGGACTTCTGACTTCTCACTTTTATGCTCTTCTTTGTGGGTTTCACACCCATGTTCCCAAGCACTACGCTATTTAGTTTGCCTCTTTTAACTTGACATAAATGGAAGCGTTCTGCACTTATGCTTCTGAGAGTTCCTTTTTTGCTCACATTCTGTTAGAGGGATGCATACATGTTACAGCATGTGAATCAAGTTCATTTATTTTGCTTCTTAAAATTTTTAAGAGAAAGGTAAAGAGAGAGAGACATAACTTTGTTGTTCCATTTATTAATGTGTTCACTGTCTGATTCTTGTATATGTCTTGACCAGAGAACAAACTCACAACCTTGGTGTATGGGCCAATGCTCTAACCAACTGAGCTACCTGGCCAGGGCAAGTTCATTTATTTTCACTGCTATGTATGAATAACTCTCACCTCCATTCTTTTGCCACAGATTACTTGAGTGTTTACTATTTGAGGTTATTTCCTATAATATTTCTATGAGTAGGGTTTATATATTTCTTAGGGCTCATATCTCCTGGGTGTTTGCTGAGGGGTTACAATTAGGAGTGGACTAGGTAATAAAATGTAGATGCCCAACTTTATTAGTGATTGCCAATGGTTTTGCAAAGTGGTTGTTAGATTTTATACTATGTGACCTAGTGATTAATAGTTCCCATGACCTGTTCTTCATCATCTTCACCAGTATTTTACTCATTGTTGTTTTCCCTTTTAACACTTTGCCAATCTAGTGGGTGAAGGATAATATGTCACTAGCATAGTAATTTGCATTCGTTACTAATCAGGTTGCACATTTTAATATGTTTATTGAATTTTTATTTTAGAAATATTTTTTCATATCTTTTACCCATTTTATGTTGAGTTGCTTATATTTTTCTTATTGATTCCTAACTGCCCTTTATATATTCTGGATATTAAGCCCTTGCCAATTATATGTGCTACAAATATCTCTCAGTTTGTTACATGCCTTTCCATTTTTTTTATGGTGTTGATTGATAAACTGAAGTTCTTCACTGTGGTGTAAATTTATCAAGCTTTTTCTTTAAGGGCTTGAATGTTTTTGTATTTGTTTTAAGAAAATAACATGTACCCTGAGTCATAAAAATATTCTCCATATTTTATGCTAGTATTTTAGAATTTTGCCCTTCACATTTAACTTCTCATTCATGTGGGATTGAGTCATATATGAGGTATGGGTTAAGTTTGTTTTTCATATAGTAATTATTTATTCCAATATAATTTTTCAAATTACCTATCCCTTACTTTGTCTGTCACAGATCAGTTTCCTACCTATACATGACTATGTTCCACCAGTCTGTTTGTGTCTCTGTGCCAATCCTGCATTATTTTTGTGTTACCATGCCTTTATAGTAAGTCATAGTAGCTGCCAGCACTCGTCCTCTCACCTGTTCCCTTCCCTTTAAAAACACTTCTCAAAGGTGAGCTGTAAAGAAATACACTACACAGTGTATTGCTCAATGAATTATCAGTCTTAGCTATTCTTAAAGATAAGTATTTTAGAATAAGTTTTTCAAGTTCCGTGCATGTACACATACACACAGGGATTTTGATTGGAATTTTTATATATCTATAAATTAATTTGATGAGAATTGTTATTTTTATGATAACAAGTCTTCCTATCTATAAACATGATTTGATATTCTTTTGGGTTTTTTTTTCATTCTTTCTCTTCCAGTAACATTTTGCAATGTTCCCCGTGAAAGTCTTGTACCTCTTTTGTTGAATGTATTCCTGAGTACCTAATATATTTTGTTGCCATTGTAAATGATACTTTAGTGTACTTTTTACCTACTCCTAGTATATGAAAAAGCAGTTGACTTTTGTAGATTGATATTATATGCAAAAGTCAACTGAACTTTCTTACTAATTCTAATCACTTATAAGTAGATTTCAATTAGACATATTGCATATTTGCCTCTTGTATCTTTCTTGTTTTATTTTCCAACATTTTTCTTTCAAATGACATATTGCTGGACTTTTAAAAAATTCCATATAAAAATCTGTCTTTCACCCAAGAAGTATAGTCTGTTTATCTGGATAGCTGTTACCAAAACGTGTTAGTTCTGTCATTTGATTCTGTGCTTCCTATTTCTCTCCCTTCTTAGGTCTCTTCATTTCTTTTTCCCTTTTTTATTTTTTGCCTTCTTTGACTTGATTATAGGTTTAGATTTCTCATTTTGATTTTAACCTCTACTAGATTAAAAGTTATATACTTGAAATCTTAACATGAATATTTAAAGTCTGAAATTGGTAACTTTCTTCTTCTTAACAGTGTGAGAACCTTAGAAAGCTTCATCTGTAATCACCTCCTTTTACACTATATATGCCTGCTATTTAAAGCCTTCTTGTTTATTTTGATTTTGTTCTAATTTGATTAATTAGAGAGCATTGTTGATTTTTCAGTTTATATGTTTACAAAATCTCACCTATAAATTTGCTGTTTCCTCTTCTCACTATTCATTTTCACCTTTCAGGGATTTCTTCTGGGATCATTTTCTTCCTTCCTGAAATGTATCTTCCAGATTTTCCCTTAGTGAGTGTCTGCTACTAGGAAAATCTGTTTCTGAGTCCTGAAAAATGTCTCTATGTTGCCATCTTGAAGGATGATTTGGCTGGGTCTAGAGTTTGAAGTTGACAGCTGTTTCCTCTTGGGCCCTGAAAAATTCATTCCTCTCTCTTAAGGCTTACATTGTTTCTGTTGGTAAGTCCACAGCCTGTCATTTTTCACTGCTACATCTTTTAGTTCCTTTTCAAATATGCCTGGTCACTTTTGACAGTTTGCGTGTTCTTTGCCATACTACTTATAGTCTTTATAGCTGTTTGTGCATAACAAATTATAGTAAAATTTAATGGCTTAAAACAAGTGATTTAGTACGTATCATGATTTCTGTTGGACTGAAATTCAGGAAGGGCTCTGCTAGGCAGTTTTCACTGGGGAACTTGCATGAAGTGGGGAACTGGATGGCATCTCAGGCTGGATAACTGTTTATATATACTAAGTGACATTTTATTGTGTTATGGTCTTGGCATTTTAGTTCTTGTGTTTTTTTCCACTTTATTGAGAAAGAGATGACTTATTGTATAAATTTAAGGTGCCCAGCATGTTGATTTGCTACATATATTTTACAAAATGATTACGATGGTGCTGTTAGCTACCATCATGTCACATTCTTATCAGTTCTTTTTTGTGATAAGAACATGTGAGATCTACTCTCTTTGCTACTTTCCAGTGGATAGTACAGTATTACTGTCATCACTGTGCTATACGTTAGAGTCCCAGAGCTTATTTATCTTATTACTGAAAGTTTATACTCTTCTACCAGCATCTCCCCATTTCCCCCACTCCCCACCCCATAGTAACCACCATTCTACTCTCTTTCTATACGTTCATCTTGTTCCGATTCCACACATAAGTGATATCATACAGTATTTGTTTTTCTTTGTCTGACTTACTTCATTTAGCATAATGTTTTCAAGGTCTGTTTATATTGTTGCAAATGGCAGGATTTTCCTCTTTTTGTGGCTGAATAACATTCCATTATATATATACCACAAGTTTCCCTACCCTCTTGTACAGAGGGACTGCTTTTTACTCTTTACTTTATCAGAGGTATGCATTTTGGGGGAATCCTGCCTTTATGCTTTGTCCCCTGGCTGCTTTAGCACAGTCCCAGTCTGTCTCCTTTTTCCTGTGTTTGGCTCATTCAGCCTAATGCTTAATGATATTAGCAGTTGGAGGGTTCTTTGTTTCAGGGCCCACCTTCAGCTTGCTTACTGTGCTTCCGCATCAATCTTTACTGACTCTGAGGCTTTGCCTTTTGTTTTCAGCTACTCATCTCTTTTATCATGTGCGCACACACGTGTGTGTATATGTACATTTTCGTTTTGATCTGGCATTTTTAGGTATTTCCTACCAAGGTGTTGTTTTGCTTTTCAGCTGTGCTATTCTCCATGGTGTCAGAGACTGAAGTACTTAGAGAGCTCTCTGAAAACACAAGTTCCCTGGCCAGCCCACCCTTAGCAAATTAGAACCTCTTGAGATGGGACCAGGTCAAGTACATGGATTTTCTACAATCTTCCCCAGAGGACCCTGATGCCTGCCACTGCTAAGAGGAAATTATTATAATGAAGACATGGTCCAAGAAGTTGGGGAAAGCTTTATAGAGGTGGAAATTACTTTTTACCCTTTTAAAAATTTTATTCTCGTGCTCTAACTGCCGCAGTTAGTTTCATGGCATGTAAGCACCCAACATCAGCATCAGTCCATGTATCTCAAGGCCCTTGGGGAATGTCCAAAGGCAGCCATCTTCTCACTGAGTCTGTAGCAAGACCATGTGACCTGGACCTCCCTGTGGGAGGGGTTCCTCAGCACTTGTTAATGCCCCTCCACTTGTCTATCCATTTCATGGGCTCTGAGCCACCTGGAGTCCAGCTTACCAAGCAAGAACCCACCTGCAGCATCCACTGCTCCTACTGAGGGCATGGCCTGGGCTGTCTGAGCTAACAGGTGCGGCCTAAAGGTACGAGAATTTCAGCTATACTGGCCGGGCAAGGAGGATTCGGTACAGGAGACACCTCTCAGAAGCTAGGACCCCATTTTTGATACTGAACTACACTAAACCCTGTAATGTCAATGGAGGTTTTCTTGACTTTACCTTAAGCAGCTTCTACAAGGCGTCCACAGTGGACCACATGCCTAGATCCATTTGAGAGGAGATGCTAAACAGTTCAAGAGACATGCTTCTCTGTAGTCAGGAAAACCTAGGTTTGAGTCCCAGCTCCACAACTTGCTAGCAGCATGACCACAGGCTAGGAACTTCCATTGTCTGAGCCTCAGTTTCCATTTCTGCTACCTGGAACATAATAATATCCATCTTCTAAGATTACTGGAGAACTTAAATGAAACAATTTATTTTAAATATCCTGTGTCTCTTGGATATCTCTGTTATTTTTTCTGCTGCTCATTACAGTTCTTAACAACCCTAAGGAGTAATTAGGACAAGGAATATTCTCATGTTCTTCTCCTGTGTAGCAAATTTGATGCCTACTCACCTTTGCAACCAAGTCAAGATCAGACTTATGTATCCACACGCTAGCCCCAGTGTAGCTTTCCAGATTTAGTTCCTAATAATAACAGGGAAAACCATAGTTTATTTTTGAACAGCTCTAAGTACCAGGCACTAAGCTAGGGAGTTTATATATCTTGTCCTTGGCACTTACAATAGGGTTTTATCAACCTCATTTGAGAAAGAGCAAACTGAAGCTCGGGATGAAGGACTCGACAAGGTCACGTGGGTGGCCAGTGGCTCAGATTGAAAAAAAGACTGGGCTGTTTTAAGTACGCACCCAGCCTGTCCTTCTCCGTGCAGCTCTCCATCACGATTGCTCCGCCCAAAAACTTTTCTCACCCTGAATGGCCTTCCACTTCCTACGCTGCCCACTAAAATCTTATTCCTCTGTTAAGACCCTTCCCTATGGGCCTTCGTCTGGGTCCATCAGTCACAGAGCATCACTCTTTCTGCTATATTTTCATGGGTTCTATTTCTAGTGCATTTGTTATTGTCTTGTATCCCTTATGCACATAAATGTCTCCTATATTCAATTTGTATTGTGTTTGAAGTCAGCAATTATATCTTAACTCATTTTTTTTAATTTAATAAGAACCACTCATTACACTTCATAGATGTCCATCAAATGTTTATTGAATTTAAGAATGAACATTGCATCCAGAAAGGTTGTTCCAAGGTACCTTCTTAGGTGTGTTCATCCTTAAATCTTTAGTGATGCTGTACAGGTGACTGTTAGTGAAGGACAGAGGTGACAAAGTTTTGTGTTAGTACCTCTGAAAGTTCCCCGGTTGCAGTTATGCAAGTAAAGTATCTCCTGTCTACTCAAGCTTTATGAGTTGTGGGAAGGTTTTTTGACTCAGTCAGCTCTCCTGGTACCAGTCTATCTGCCCCCCTTTTGGCGTCTTTATTTTCACCTGTAGGTTGTCCAAAATCTACAGAAGGGGGCTGGACAGCAGGTTGAGTTCTCTTGGCTCAGAGCTGCAGCTGCCCCTGTGTGGAAACTCTTTAAAATGATTCATCACGAGGAGCCTTATACCTAAGTTACTGTGTCACAATCAGTCAAAAATTGCATAAGCAGAATGGAATTAGAAACTCTCAGGGGCTAAAAGGTTGCTTGTATAACGGGTTTGTCCATTTCTCTGAGGCCTTTCATCCAACCACACTTTGACAGAAAGTTAATTGAAATGGAAAACGTCAGCACAAAGCCAAAAAGCAAAACAAAGGACTTTGTAAGGCATTTAGGACTCATCCACACTTTGATTAAGCATAGATTTAGAAGTCACAGGCAAACCAAAGCTTGATGTTTGGAAACTGTGAAGACAATATAGGCCCAAAATCTCCCTTTCCCTAAGAAAGATTAAAACTACCCCAAATGGGGTGTATTGATTCAGCAAATTGGGGTATATCAGGGTCCTTAAATCACATGGGAGATTTTGGGTACAGATGGATTGGTGTCTAGCTTTAAACCGCCGTGAGATCATTGACAGCCACAGAATCCGAAGCCGTCAGAACTCTGGGGGGCCTTTGAGATTATCCTGTGGAAATGTTTCACAAAAGAGGAAGTCCCGGTCTCAGAACAGCTGGGCCCTCCCTAGAACTCGAGTCCCTAGTTCCTTATTTCTAACACTGTCTGTAGTAACTGCTCAGACCGTCACTAAGCAGGTCGCAGTAGAGGGAGAAGTGTAAAGGAATCCCACCATGTGGCTGGAAAATTGCTATAAGTGAAGGAATAGTTGAGCCAACACCTTATCTTTGGAGCTGGAGCCTGCTGATTGGAGTTACATGTCATTTTTCTTTCAGAGCCTACACCCATCATGTTAGTCCCCATTTCAGTTACTCGAAGCAGAGTTAGTATTTAAAGATGTTGTCCAAGCCCAGAATTGCAGAATCTGACTGCATTTTTACTACCTTTCCAAGTCATCTAAAACCACCGCATTTTTTTCTCGCAACTCGCGTTATCAAATCTTGCTCAAGAATCCAGTTTTTTTCAAAGATGTAACTCCCTTTCACACTCATAATCAGTTTATATACCATTTACATTGCATGTTTAACTAAAACCCTGGTTGGCAAACTACGGCTCACGAGCCACAGGCGGCTCTTTGGCCCCGTGAGTGTGGCTCTTCCACAAAATACCACGTGTGGACGCTACCTCGATAAGGAATGTACCTAACTATATAGTTTAAGTTTTAAAAATTTGGCTCTCAGAAGAAATTTCAATCGTTGTACTGTTGATATTTGGCTTTGTTGACTTATGAGTTTGCCAACCACTGAAAAAACAAGGCATGACATGACCAGGTTGGAGCACAACCTCAACCCCCTCTTGCTAAAAGCGCGGCCAGGTGGGTGGACATGGTTGTGCAGACCACTGGATAGTGGGTCCTGCTGAGCTTTCGTGTGCACCATGTACATCCGTCAGTGTAAAAACTTCGACTGGGAAGGAAAGCAATGGTCGGCGGCAGACCCTCCACGTACTGCAGCCTGTTCCCTCCCTTCACAGACCTGGGAAAGAAAGAGAGATGACCTGTCACGTGTCACAGTAATAACAGCTCTCTGTCACACGCACTGATAGTACTTAGTGTGTGGATTGTGTGAGCAGTATGGACCCGGACTGTCCAGGTCAACCCTGTCTCTCCGTCAGTTTGGGCTGCTATGACAGAGTATTATAGACCGGCTGGCTTGTCGATCACATGTTTATTTCTTAAGGCTATGGAGTCTGGGAAGTGCAAGTTCAAGATGCCGACAGATCTGATAACGGCTGAGAAACCTGCTTCCTGGCTCATAGATGGCCATCTTCTCACTGCGTCCTCGCACGGAGGAAGGGGCGAGCGAGCTCTCTGGACTTGCCTTTTACAAGGACAGTGATCCCCTTTGTGAGGGCTCCACCCTCATGAACTAACTGGTCAGCTCCTAAAGTTCCCACCTTCTAGTACCATCCCACTGGTGATTAGGTTTGAACATATGAATTGTGAGTGCACACAGATATTCCATAGTAAAGAAACCTAATCATAGGATTTACAGAGCGGCTCCCCGGGCAGCAGCACACAACGCTGTGACTCGGAGACATTTCATGGCCGACATTGGCTTCCTTGGTGTGAGTGATTACAGGATGTGAGAATCTGGGCCAGGGCACTTCTCAGTGTGACAAGGGGTGGGGCAGGACCTGGCGGCCCCGGGCTCCTCTCTGCCTCTCCTGCACCTGGGGATTACCTGACACTAGGTGGGCACGCTGATCTTTGCAAAGCATCCTCTTTATCAGGGGTAGTCAACCTTTTCATACCTACCGCCCACTTTTGTATCTCTCTTAGTAGTAAAATTTTCTAACTCCCACCAGTTCCACAGTAATGGTGATTTATAAAGTAGGGAAGTAACTTTACTTTATAAAATTTATAAAGCAGAGTTACAGCAAGTTAAAGCATATAATAGTAATTACTTACCAAGTACTTTATGTTGGATTTTCGCTAAGTTTGGCAGAATAAATCTTTATAAAACAACTTACTATATTTAAATCTATCTTTTTATTTATACTTTGGTTGCTCCGCTACCGCCCACCATGAAAACTGGAACGCCCACTAGTGGGCGGTAGGGACCAGGTTGACTACCGCTGATCTATATCAATGCACTTCATCCAGGGCATTGATAAGGTGAACTTCACTGAAGAGAGTCTCAGATGCACGTTCAAATGGAAGTGAAGGAAAGATCAAATGAATGGTTTCCCCATTTCTCAGGTTTCTGAGAAAACATCGACAGAACCCAGACAGGTTGTGGGAGCTACAGGACGTCAGATAACAGAAGAAGGTGGAGGTCAGAACAAACTTACTGCTGCATGAGTTTAGCCAGACCCAATGAAATCCTGGACCCAGGAGTGAAAGACAGGCAGAGACCGAGTGCGGGTGGCCTGGCCACGGGCTGCTGGTCAGATGTGCTCCGGGTCAAGGTCAATGTGTGGGACCTGGCCCCTCCCTGAAGCATGGGATCTCGTCCCTCTTTGACTGTAATTGAGTCTCTGTGCTTCAGTGGTAGCCTTATAAACTCTCTCCCCCCATGGCGGGGTGATTGTGGTTACTCTCTGGGAGACTAGACCGAGCATAAGTACCTGTCCGAGTTTGGAAGATAGTGAAAGGACAACATCTCAAAGCCTTAGCTATAAGAGAGTTCCAAACCTTTATAGATTGACAGTGAAGTCAGCATGTCCCTGGTCCACTACTGGAAAATAGAAAATGGGAAATAATTTTCAAAAACTCATATAGAACAATTCACCATCAGAGGCTACACCGAAGCTTAAAGAAACAGGCCCAGAGTTCATCCAACGCGGTTTTATTTATTGCTCAATTATAGAGTACTGTATCCTACCAAAGGCTTTAGGCAACTTATAAGAAGAAATACAATGATTTATGTACAAGAATCTTTATAGCCGACAGTTATTTTTTAAAGTTGAGCTCTGAGCTTCCCGGCAGCCAAAATAAAATGTCAGCTCGGTTAGATGGGGTAGGGGTGGGGGGAATTCTTGCTTCAAAATAATACCTATAATTCCTTTTCAGTGGACTTGAGTTAGTTCTGTTGTTTAGTTTTGAAAGGGATTTCTCACTTGAGACTAACCAAAGGGAATATTGAGCTAGTGCTACAGTGACCAATGCCCTCAGCAATATCCCTACATTAAATAAATCTAGGACAGAGTTATTTATAAAGCTCTTTTGTCCAGTTTCCCTCAGGGGAAGCTGGAAGCCGGACACGGGACTTGAAGGGGGCCCGGGAGGTGTGGCTAAAGCACACAGCATCCTGCACGTACCCCTCTGGTCTCCCCTTGCTCATTGCTGGGACTCCTCCACTGGGCCTTTCGGGAGACCTGAGTAGCAGATATTTCAGGGTTAATTTGTCGTAGCAAAAGAAGGGAGCATTTTGTTAGCTGTAGTATATGTAAATCAAGATGGCAGTAATGTGGAGTAAGACTGGAGAGTTGAGAACGCTTGTAGCTGTCTTCAAGGGGTCGTCACCAGAACTGAGCCTCAAGGCTAAGGACGTGTGTCATCTTTCTGCAGTTCTGCTGCTCTACCCATGGGGGCAAGGGGGGGGGTGCATCCTTCCCTACCTGTGATGTCTCTGCAATGTGATTCTGACCTGTCCACCACGCAGCCAGATGCCCCCCCCCCCAACCTGGTCCTTCATAGGCAGCCTGGAGCCCTAAGTAGGAAAAAAATGTCAGTCAGCCTAGGGTGATGTCCCTCTGCTATTTGCTACCAAATCAGTAATCTCTTCCAGATCAAGCCTGTGACAATGGCTTTTTTATGCAGCGA
The DNA here is from genome assembly GCA_037038555.1 of Rhynchonycteris naso. Taxonomy (NCBI): domain Eukaryota; kingdom Metazoa; phylum Chordata; class Mammalia; order Chiroptera; family Emballonuridae; genus Rhynchonycteris; species Rhynchonycteris naso. Next base: position 78,631,950 of record CM073000.1, read on the forward strand.
GCTCACCTGGGACAGGTGTGCAGGAGCTGCCCCATGTCCCTTTCCTGGAGGCATCAGCCTTCTATGTATCTGTCACTGTTTTTTTTTTTATTTCCCTGGCATTCCTCTGAGCAAGGCACAATTTTCTTTCTCCTCAAATGTCACCTCAACTATGCTTTTTCATCCCCCCTTCATCTTCTGTCATAGTCCCCCCTCATCCTTGCCCCCATCACTCTCTGTCTCTTTGTGTACTTTGCTTTCACAGTGTCTCTTAGCACCAGTGGGCATCTTTTCTCTTTGTGGTCTAGGTCCCCCAGAATCAAAGTGCCAATGAGGCAGGGACTCGGTTCCTTGGCTTTGTTGTTGTTGTTTATGACTAGAGCCTGGAACAGGACCTGGCACATAATCGATACTCAATAAATAACTGTTTGATGAATGGATGAGTGGATGAACAAACAAATGGATGGATGGATGGATGAGCAAATTTTGATTGGTATACACAGCCTCTAGCTCCCTGTTCACAAATAACCGTTAGTGGTCAGCTATACACACGTGCATCGCCCCCCCTCCCACCACTTCCCAGCAATCTCCATGATTTTGCCAGACCACATTATTTTCTACCTTGAACTTGGAAGCCTCCAGTTCATCTCCATCAGAAAGGATATCACAACGATCAAAAGACAAGGTCTTGTTCATTGCTATTGTTGGTGATTTAATACCCTGCCAAGAGCAGAGCATTAGCTGACTATTAGAGGGGTGTTGCCCTTGGCTTGCCAAGAGAGGAGCTGTCCAAGGACAGCAGTGAGCTGGCTCAGTGAGAGGGGCTTCGCTAGTAGAACCCCACCTGCTTTTACTCCAGGCGTGTACGTGGGGTGTTTACTGTTCAGTATTTGGGGGGTATGAGGTGAGAAAAGTATTGTCAGGCCCTGTAGGAAGCCAGGGTCCATCCTTCTACCCCCATTCCAGATGTCATTCTAGCCGTCTTTATTTCCGAGTTGGTAGTGTGTGGTGAGACGCACAATTTTTTTAAGAACCAAGGGTTCTGGTCTCTGCTCAGCTATGTGAGACCATTACCTCCCTTCGCCATAACTCACTCACTTCCAACAGCCCCACCATGAGAAATTAGGGTTAGATGGTTTCTAAGGTACTTTCCAGGTGGAATATTTTTAAGACTTTGCATTCATATACTGTTCTAATATCTTGAATTCTGCTGTTTCTTACCATGCCTCGATTATGACACCTGTTTTGGTCTATCTGTTTGGTCATGTGCTTCATCTCCTTTATGAAACCATGGTCTTTCTGAGGGGGAAGACCCTGTCTTATCCAGTTTTTGTCACTCAGAGACAAAAACACTTCCCCGGATGTGTATATTCTGTGAACAGTCTGACCTAGCTTTTAGTTAGTTGTGGATTGATTGTAAATATGCAGTGAGATGATGCTCCCAGTAGACAGGGAACATGTACAAAACTCAACTACCCATGCGTAAGTTCTAGGCACCTCACCACTTTCATGTGCATCTCTGATTAGGTATATAAACATCTTGTAATCCCCTCTCTTCTTCTTCTAGTGTCTTCATTCCCAGAAAAACAACACCTGGGCTTTGGGGTCACACTCAGATTCCAGCCCCATCACTTATTAGTTAGCTCTGCAAAACGGGGCCAGTTACATTCCACCACTGGGCCTCCGGTTCCTTACCTGTACATGGGAATGAGTGCACTACCCTTGCAAGGTTGATTGCAGAATTAAGTAGCCGTGAGCACAGTACCTGGTAGGAATTAAGTTCATGTCAGTTGTTCTCTGCAGGGCTCAGTTCAAGGTGCCACTGTCCCTCAGAACTTCCCCAGCCGACCAGTGGGGATTGTTCTTCAGATATTTTAGGATAGGATACCTCTGTTATTTATCTTGGAACACCCCTACTCACTTTTGCAGAACAAACTATAAAACGCTAAGTCTCCAAGCTTCATGGCGCCTACTGAAGGGTTTCCTCCATTCTCAGCCCAGTGTCCCACAAACAGTAGATGCTCAGCTCATGTCCCGCGTTGTGAAGGAGACAGCACAGTCTGCCGGGAAAGAGCAGTCTGCAGCCCCTCTCAGCTCTCCCCTGGGGTTGAGAGTTCCAGGCTTCTCACCACGGCTAGGCTTCCCTGGCAGCCAGCCGCCAGCCTGACGCCTTCTAGGGTTCTGCCATGTGGTTGCCTCATTAGAACAAAAGGTGTTCTTACAATTCAGGAAATGCCAGTGATTTTAAGCACTCTGCCAGGAACCAGGGGCAAATATTAAATATCTTTCTTTTTTCTTTCCCTGGCATTCCTCTGAGCAAGGGACAATTTTCTTTCCCCTCAAATGTCACCTCAACTATGCTTTTCCATCCTCCCTTCATCTTCTGTCATAGCCCCCCCATCCTTGCACCCATCACATCCCGGGCTTCCTCCTTGTCAGGCTTCTCAATGTAAGGTTTAGCTCACACTATTCCCCTTCCTTCACGCTCTTCCCGTCTCCCCTCAGATCTCGGTGTAATCCTCGTTTCTCAGACAGCCTCCTTGGCTGGCCTCCCTTTTCTGGACCCTTCCATCACTGTGGACCTCTCCTGCTCAGCTCTGTCAGGGTCACAGTTCCACACTAGTTACAAAGATTGTCCACTGACCCCATTCTGTGTTATGGACTGAGTTATACCCCCAGAGTTCATACGTTGAGGTCCAGCATATGAACCCCCAACACCTCAGAATGTGACTGTATTCTGTGATGGGGGTCTTTAGAGAAATTAGTTAAGATAAAATAAGGTGATTAGGATGGGCCCTAATCTGCTATGATAGGTGTACCTACAAGAAGAGGAGATGAAGACACAGATGCCCACAGAGGGGAGACCCTGGGAAGACCCAGGGAAAAGACAGCCACCTACAAGTAAAGGACTGAGGCCTCAGGAGAAAACACCCTGTTCACACCTTGATCTCAGATGTTCAGCCCCCAGAACTGGGAGAAGATGCGTTTCTGATGTGTCAGCCACCTGACCCAGGTACCTATTATGGCTGCCCTAGGGGACCAATCCCTCCAAGGCTGTAAGCCCCGTGGGAAGCTGGGACCATCTCAACATCCTTCCTCTTTGTGTCCCACAGCCCAGCATGGAGCTGGACTCAACCAATATTCAGTAAGTATTGTTGAATGGATGAGTGACTTATCTCAGGGTGATGACAGAGACTTGAAATTTGAAGTTTCATTAAGCCTGTTCTGAGTAGTCCCAGGCTGGTAATTCTTTATCCTTTCAGTGTCTCTGTTTTGCACTTCCTCCCTGCCCTTCCTCATTGAATGAGCATCACGGCATCTCCAGAATCTGCCCAGCCACCAGACTTGACGAGATTTTGAAATTAACATTCCTGATTCCTTCTCAGCCATGCACAGCCCCCAGGGGTAACTTCCAACCTCTAGGCTATGTTTCAGAGAATAAAGTTTGTTCAGCGTCTGGCCTCTGCATGAATATCAACAAGTAATAATGCTGTAATCTAGGAAATGCTATAAGGGGAGAAAACTAAGTAATAGCTACATAAGACCTAGAAATGTTGGGTAATAATGATGATACCTAAAGTTGAACAGTATTTTACAGCTTACCGCAGGGGTTCCCAAACTACAGCCCACAGGCCGTATGCAGCCCCCTGAGGCCATTTATCCGGCCCCCGCTGCACTTCCGGAAGGGGCACCTCTTTCATTGGTGGTCAGTGAGAGGAGCACAGGATGCATCCGCACCCATAGTTCCCATTGAAATACTGGTCAGTTTGTTGATTTAAATTTACTTCTTCTTTATTTTAAATATTGTATTTGTTCCCGTTTTGTTTTTTTACTTTAAAATAAGATATGTGCAGTGTGCATAGGGATTTGTTCATAGTATTTTTATAGTCCAGCCCTCCAACGGTCTGAGGGACAGTGAACTGGCCCCCTGTGTAAAAAGTTTGGGGACCCCTGGTTTACAGCATTGTTCTCTTAAAACAACCTTATAATGAAGATAGGGAGTCTTTTATCATCATCTATTTTAAAGAAGTAAAAACAAGAGCTCCAAAATCCACATTGTTTGGTCCCAGGTGGCACAGGTGATCACTTGGAAAGCCAGGATTTAAGTGTTGACATTAGGATCCTGCAAACAGGTGGTTTTTCTGCTACCCCAGTGATGGCTCCTAAGCGCTCTATTTTTTTGTTTTGTTTTGTTTTGTTTTTAGTGAGGAGGGGAGACAGCGACAGACTCCCACATGCACCTTGATTGGGATCCACTTAGCAAACCCACTAGAGGGCAATGCTCTGCCCACCTGGGGCCCTTGCTCCATTACAACTGGAGCCATTTTTTTAGCACCTAAGGCAGAGGCTATGGAGCCATCCTCAGCACCTAGGGTCCAACTTACTCTAATCAAGCCATGGCTGCAGGAGGGGAGGAAAAGAGAGAGAGGCAAGAGGGGGAAGGGTAGAGAAACAGATGGGAGCTTCTCCTGTGTGCCCTGACCGGGAATCGAACCTGGGACATCCACACGCTGGGCCAACGCTCTACCACTGAGCCAACCGGCCAGGGCCCTAAGTTCTCTCATTAGTGGTCCAGAGGGATGTCCGTGAGTGAAGTCTCTGAAAGATGCCAATGAATTGTGTTTTTGAATAGAGACAGATCCAGGAAGTCCGCAGAGGGAAGTTGGCACTGGACCCAGGCCAGCTCTGCTCCGTGGCAGAGGTCTCCTCTGAAGGGACTGCAGCTGCATGTCCTGGGAGCCATGTGATAAAAGCAGCCCTGACCGAGAGCCCAGCGGCTGGCCTCGCATCCTTTGTTAGTTATTCCTACTTCAGAAGACCAAAGATCACTGAAGGAAGAAGAGAGAAATCATCCTTTGAGATAGAGCAAAAGTTTTTATACCATAAATTAAGTTCATGTGGGCCCAGTTAGGGGGTGAGGTGGCAGGGGGACATGTTCCTGCATCTCGGCAGATGGGATCCTTATCTGAACTTTATGAGCTTGCAGAGTCTTTTCTGGGACTTGGGCTTTCCTTTTCTGTTCTCCCTAGATACCCTTCGGTAGGATAAACTCTCAGCTCTGTGCCCTGGGATTAAAGCTGAAGGAAATTAGACTCAGAGCGCCCTGATGAGAACCAGAGGGCTCTGCAGTGTCCTGGACCCCTGCCTGCAGCCCCAGGCAGCAACGAGGGCAGGAACAGCTGGGCTGGCCAGACAAACCGCTTTCCCCAGCCTCTCATGTCCTTTGGAGCCTTGCCCACAGTAGCATCAGCTACCACACCCCTAGGGAGAGAAATGTTTTTACAAATGTTTCCTAAGTGTGAGAGTAGGTGTGAAAAATACGCTTTTACAAAGGAGAGATCTGAACACAAGCCCCAGCCCTGTGGCTCCCCTCTTCTTGTCCTTGACAAAGGACTTCTCTCTAAACCTGTTTTCTTTTTGAAAGACAGAGCTAAGTGCCGCCTCACGGGGTTGTAGGGCACTCTGAGACCATGCAGGCAGAGCACACATACCAGGGCAAAGTGCGAGCAGAGAGTGGGCTGTGCTGAGAAAGCCAGGCTCCTATCACAGGACAGGAGGGTGTGGAGACAGTCTGGCACAAGGACGCTGTTGAGAAAACTCAGCATTGGCCTAAATGAAGAAGTCTCACAGTCTGCTAGGAAGGCAGCTTTCAGGTCATCAGATCTGTCTTCTACTCAGTGCAGAATTCCCCTCCCACAGCATGCCTGCTCGGTGACCTCCCACTCCCAGAGTCCCCAGGCCTGATTCTGGGAGAACACACTTCAGTTAGGTTTGGGGTACTGTCTGGAAGTCAGAAGCCAAACAGTTTGAGAAGCTCTCTGTAGAGCATCAAATCCGTGAGGCAGGGGCTGGGGCTATGTTCTTAACTGCTCTGTCTCTGGCAGTTGGCATAGAGCCTGGTGCACAGCAGGGACTCCGCGAACACCTGCTGGATGAGGGCTGACACAGGCCGCCTCTTCCCGAACAATCCCAGCACCGAGAAGCTTCTCCCCAGAAAGGCAGCTCCTTTCCGTGTTTGTGAACTCTAATGGTTACTTATGGTCTGGCTCATTCTAATAAGCAAGAATCTATCTTCCTTTAATCTTCACTTATTCAACATAATTCTGCCTTCTAGAGTGACACCGATTCTAATTCCTGCTAGTAGGGGTTATGCCTCGGCTGGGGAGGTCGGCAAGGGTGGGGCAGTCATCTCCAGATGCAATCAGGGCAGGCTGGACAGTGAATAAACTTTCTTCATCAAGTAACTGACACCCAAGGGAATAAGATGATGGACGAAAGGACCTTTGCAGCTCAAGCACATGGATTCCATCCCAAGGACATGAAGGATAAACCAGGGGTGCACACGCCTGGTTACGAGTCCAGGGATGAAGTATACTGCTCACAAAAATTAGAGGATACTTTATCACTTCATATAAAGCAATAAAACATCCCCTAATTTTTGTGAGCAGCATAAATACCCTCCCTATTTTGCAGAGGAGGGGGGATTAAACGTTGCCCCGAGATTGCATTCCAGTATAGAAGAGCTAGCATTTAAACCAGGGGAGGAGTATATTCAAGTTCAAGGAAAGAAGAGGGGGCCCAGTTCGAGAAGGTTACATGCAGAAGAAACCGATCCTCATTGGTAGCGTCCAGCTGGTTGGTGAGTTCCTAAACACCTCACTGGGCTTCACTGAGAGAAGTAGGTGGGTCCAGAGTGATTACTGAGGTCTTCAGAGCTCCTCTGAACTTCTGTGACCCCAGAATGCGTTAGCTGGGGCTGTGAAACATGTAAGTTCAGAAAACGATCTTTTTCAACCCATTCCCGGCTATTGAAATACCCTTTTGTGCTGCATCTTCTCCAGTGTTTTATTATTCTATACCCACTAGCCAGGGTCACCCTTGAAGGGATCCTTTCAGGATGTTAATGAATAGTAATGGCACACTGTATGTTTTCTTTATTGCAGCCATCCTGCCACAGACATGCATTGAACTATACCATTAATGGCTTTCCTGTTTTAAAATAGCTTATTAGAATAAATAGGAAGTCAGAAGGGCTCTCCCTGCTGATAGTCAGAACAGCCCCTAGTTATGACATTTTAATATTCACCAGCTGGTATAAGCACAGCTGATTTGATATGCAATGGTGATGGGCAGTCTCTCTCTCTCTCTCTCTCTCTCTCTCTCTCTGTACCCAGGATTTTCCCTGGGGGGGGGGGGAGACAGTACTGGAAGTATCCATGCTCAGAGCCAGAGCTACTTGCTCCTGGTGCTTACCTAGAAAAGTTACCCATCCACGTTCACCCCATTTTGATAGAATCCACCAGTTCTAAAAGGACTGGGATGGTGAATTTTAGATGATATTTCTTTTTTCTATAAACTGTCCATCTGTTCATTCACCCACCGACCCATCCATCCATTCATCCATCCACTCATCCATCCACCCATCCCTTTATCCATCCATCCATCCTTCTACCTACCTACATTGTACTGGGCCCCAAGAGTATTAAGCTTTTTTTTTCTAAAGGAAGCAGTCTCATTAACTTTCGCTTGAAAACTATTTTTCTGGCTGGGTCAGCTGAATGGAATGGCAAGGAGCTCCCCTGAGAGACAGGTGGCCATGTACAAATTTTCTAAAATAACCCAGGAAAGAGATGGTAAGGGTGTGGCAGAGCAAGGGAGGAGATGATTAGAAACAGTAGGTCAAATCTGTAGGATTCAGTTACAGTGAGGATGTGGAGGATGTGGTGATTGAGGAGGGGGAAGTGTCAGTGTTGATTCAAAGGTCTCCAGGTTAGATGACAAGTTAGATCTTGATGCTACCAACCAATGGTCAGGTCATTATTTATGAGGAGAAGGTTATGGATTTATTTTGGTCAGTCTGAGTTAAAGGTCACTGTGAAAGAGCCAAGTGATGATGGTAAGCAGATAGTTGGATTGAAGAGTAAGAGGCCCTGGAAAGGAGCCAGGGCTGGTGTGGGGATGGGTGGTTATCTTCCTATTAGTGGTGCTTGAAGCCATTGGGGAGCTCCTGTCAACCAGGGGTAAAATGTAGAGCCAGAGGAAGAGAAGCCACAGACAGGAGTTGGGGAGCCCCAGCATTGAAGGGGATGAGGGGCCCCATGGAGGCTGTGAAGGAATGTCCAGAGGGAGGAAAACAAGCAAGAGACTGTCACTGAAGCTGACACAGAAAGGTCTGGTGGGGTGGGGACAGAACCAGCAGAATGGAGACAGGGGACAGTATGGCCACATTTTTCAGATTTGGTCTATGCAGCTGTTACAGAAGAGAAGGAGTCGTCCGCCCAGAGCTAGCAAGTGGACACTAGACACTGAGAACTGCAGTGGAGAAAGATTGGCTATTTTATTAATGAATGGTGCCACCTGGAGAATGGGAAGCTAGTGCTCAAAAACCCCAAGCTCCCAGATGGCGTGTGAGCTACAGATCCACTAGGGCTAACCCACAAGACACCATGGGTTAGGGGTTCAGAGTAATGCTGGGAGCTGATTGAGATACAGGTAAAGAATCCTTTCTTCAGGTCTTGAGGTCAGTTCTGAGATCTTTTTCTATGACCCTCTGTCTGGTCCTGTGGGAAGGTCGCTAGGGGGTTCATTTCACATTAAAGCTCAGGAGCTGAAACATAAGTCAGAGAGGTCCAGACAGTGTGACCATTAGTCAGGTCTCAGCTACTGTCTTCTGCTGGCTTGAGGGTTGCTGATTATCAGGAGAATGGGGGTAGGGATGGGTAGCCTAGATCTCTAGGGATTGGGGAGGGGAGAGACGATTTCTAGAGCTAGGATTTAAAACTAAATGTAATCAAAGTCACAAGGACCCTCAGTTTCATAGCTAGTGTCAGCACTTGAATGGGAAGACTTAGACAATGTGGACAATGACTAACGAAAGGAGAGAAATACCTTTAGTAGAATGTCTACCATGCAACAGGCACTCTACGTGTATTATCCTAGCTGAGCTATACATCCTTTCTGGGAGGCAGGAGGTAAATTCTATTCTCGCCCTCTAAGATAAAGAAGTTGAGGCTCAGAGAAGTTACACCTTGCTCAAGCATACAGAACTGGAACTAGAATCCTCTTTCAGGATCAAAAACCCCTTTTCTGCCTGACCAGGTGGTGGCACAGTGGATAGAGCATTGGACTGGGATGCGGAAAACCCAGTTTCGAGACCCCGAGCTCGACAACTTGAGCGCGGGCCCATCTGGCTTGAGCAAAAGCTCGCCAGCTTGGACCCAAGGTCGCTGGCTCCAGCAAGGGGTTGCTCGGTCTGCTGAAGGCCCGCAGTCAAGGCACAAATGAGAAATCCATCAATGAACAACTAAGGTGTTGCAACGGCAATGAAAAACTAATGATTGATTCTTCTTACCTCTCTCTGTTCCTGTCTGTCCCTATCTATCCCTCTCTGACTCTCCCTCTGTCCCTGTTAAAAAAAAAAAAAACCTTTTCTGATTTACCATGCTGCCATCCTCACACCTGGTGGGTGAGTGCCTGGCCTGCCCTTTCCACTCCTCCGGTGCCACAGAGGAGCATCACCGAGCCCTCCTCCTGGGCTTCATCTTTGATCAGTGCTAGCCGTGCCATGAGCCAAAGCTGAGGAAGGAGGAGGAGCAGAGTTCCCAGCCTGGAGCCATCCGTCTGCTGCCTGGTGACAGGGCACCAGGGCCCCAGCAGAATAGCAAGCTTGTTGGCTCTTGTCTGGCTGTTAGTGATGATGTATGAATAAGCAAAGAAGACAGCTTCATTTTCATAAGTTAACTTGTGCCTAGAGTAAGGGAGCTGGGGAACAGTGCACTTCATCATAACCACAGGGCCAGCACGGAAAACAATGACAAAGCCTTTTCCGTTAGTCACGGTGTCTTATTCTAATAACTCCTAAGAAGATGAGACCGCGAAGTGCTGCGATGCGGAGGAAGGCAGCTCTCGGGCGAGCCGTGTCCTCTCCCCGAGAGGAACCCCGGGGACTCTGCCTCCCAATGGCATGTCAGGCCCAGGACATGTTCACCTCGTCAAGGGTAAGGATGGAGATCAGCAATCTTCAACCTTTCTCATCTCATGGCACACTTGAACTAATTACTAAAATCCTGCAGCACACCAAAAAAATAAATATTTTGCTAATCTGCCAGAAAAAAAATAGGGACAATTTTGACTCATTCACACTGGACAGCTACTATTGTGTTGGTGGTTGTCATTGTTTTTTATTTGACAGTCTAAGGGAAAAGAGGTCAGTGTCCCTGACTAAATAGTCAGGTACTGCATGTTTTAAAAATTCTTATGGCACAATGAGAATTGCTGATTTAGACATTGACCTTTGCAGACCAGGGCGTAGGTGCCCCCTGGCTAGTGAGCTGGGATTTGACAGAGCTGTAGAAGATGACCTGTCTCACATGCGCTATAAAAGGGGACCCGAGGGACTCTGCCTAGACTGATGTATGGGATGGCACCGTTACCAGGGAAGGTTTTGGGGAAGCTTGGGAGTTTGGAGTCTGCTGAAAGTGGAAGGGCAGGGAGGTCCACAGCGCAGGAGCGGCTGGGGCAGATGACTGCAGGCCGAGAGGCCAAGCGGGTATCTCTCCCCCTCCTCAGAAGTAGTTAATCCCTGGCCTCCCCTCCTCTGACCTGGCAGGGTTCCTGTCACTGCAAGTACCACACTGCTTCATAATTGTTCATCTGTCTCCTCTTCTAGCTGCCTCTAGGGCAAGGACTGTATTATTCTCTGTCTTTGATTCCTTAGTATTTTGTGTGGTATCTGATACAAAGCAAATTCTTAATCAGTGTTCACCTGAACTGAATGAAGTTGAGGCAGAGTAAGGATCATGTCAACTACGGAAGGGAGGAGACCATTGAGATTGCAATGTCTGAATCCAAGCAGATGGGGCAGTACATAGGGCCAGAGAATTCTGTGTATAAAGATAAGAGTAAATACCCACTGAACATATTACTGTTTTCTAGGCATTGTCACTGGTGATGTTTGAAGAAACAAAGAACACATCTCCGTTTTCACAAATTAGCTTGTGCCTTGAGGGGAAAAAATTCTGATGTGTATACTATTTATTAACTCCACTTTACAAATGAGTAAAGAAACAGGCACAGAGAGGTTAAGTAACTTGCCGAAGGTCACACAGCAATTGAGTGGAGGAGCTAGGATTTGAACCTGAGCTATCTGGCTCTGGCATTCATTTCCTTCACTACTTATTTAAGAAGCGTAACTCTGGAGCCCACCACTGATTTCTGCTGGTGCACGAGGTAGACTGAGATGCCATGTGAGGTTCCTGTGTGTTAGTGGCCCCTGACTAAAGCAGGGATAGAGCTTCCAGACTATGCATAATTCTTAACCTGGAATGTGCATCTGAATGACCAAGGGACTTTTTTTTTTTTCAAATGCAGATTACTAGACCCAATGGCTAGAATTCTTATTTAGATTTTTTGGGTATGTGGGAATTAAATTACTTCTTACTCAGTCCCACATACTGAACAATTGAGAGATAAGATAAAAGAATAAGAGCAGAATGGCCCCTTACTTTACTGATAAAAGTTAAATTGGAGGACTTGGCACCTGGGAGAAGAAAGGGGCAAACTGCTTCATCTGTTCTTTGAAACTGTCAGTCAGGTACCTCCTCCCATGCCCATGGGGCAGAGCAAGGGTTGGTGCAGGCAGCCAGGAACTCCTTCCTTCTGGAAACCAAACAGGTAGGGGAAAGCAGCCTTGTGCTTGCAATTAACTTTCAGGTTGAGGCCCAGAAACCTGCACATTGAGCAAGAACCCCAGATGTTTCTGAAGCAGGTGGCCCTCAGACCACCCTTAGAGAAAGTTCTAGAATGATTTAATTGTTGTGTTCGGTGACCTCCAAAGAAAACTACATGGGTGGCTTCAGGAGCTTACTGCTTGGACTGTGATATTTAAATAAAGCTCTCACTTGTATAGGACTTAATATGTGCCAGCCCCTGTTCTGAGCACCCTATGCAGAGGAAGTCGACACATGAAATCACAAAAGCAATAAGAGTTAGACACAGAGGTTGTTGGGCAGATAAAATATATTATGCTCACTTTGTTAAAGATGGCGTTGCCCACATGGAAGCCCATCACCCAGGTGATATTATTTGGCCTTATGCTTGGGATGGGTGTAGGGGAAAGGCTGTAATGTAAGCAGGCCAGGTCGTTATGGCCTAAGGCTTAGTTTTAAGAGTAAGCTTTTCCCCACACCCTTGACTGATTGGATGATGTAGGGTGGTGCACTCTCCTGAGGAATCCCATTATGCCTCAGATGGGTAACTTTGTATCAGAGAGTTCCTTGTGTGTAGATTGGATTAAAGGGTTTGATTCTACACTATAAAGTGGGGCAGGCCAGTAGCTTGATCTCTCTCTTGGTTCCTGAAGTATTAGAGAGGAGAGCAGATGAAGGCCACATGGAGGCCAGGAGAAGCAGCCAAGATGGTGGAATGCTGAAGAAAAAGCCAGTTTGTGCAGAGTTTGAGCTGGAGGAGATGGGAAACAGAGGTGAATAAGTCTGGTGAGCTAGAAAGCTTTGATTCTAGGAAACTCGGATAAGTCAGTAGTTTTGTGAGCACTAAATGAGTGGGTTTTGGAGCCCAATGTGTGTTTTTGCTTGCCCGCCGGGTGCAAGCTAGAATTAAAACTGAAGGCTCACCAGTTTTTGGCTCCATTGTTTCATTACCAACTGTTCGAATTCAATATGAACCTGCATGGGCCAGGCGGCTGTGATGGCGGCCTTGGCCACTGGCTTTACAGAGGTGGAGAGAAGCGAAGTGATTTTCCCCAGGGTGCGCAGCGATAAAGTGGCAGGGTCAGGGACTGGAAGCAGGCAGGCTGACTCCAGTCTGCACTTGTCCCCCCTCTGGCTGTGCTGCCGCACCTTGTTCCCTGTGCACGGATGCAGACTGTTGGGCAGATAAAATATGTTATGCTCACTTTGTTGAAGATGGCGCTGCCCACATGGAAGTCTGTTAATATTAATGTGTGTTGGGGGACAGGCTGTAAGCAGGCTGGGTCGTTATAGCCTAAGGCTTAGTTTTAAGAGTAAGCTTTCCCCACACCCTTGACTGATTGGATGCTGTGGGGTGGTGCACTCTCATGAGGAATCCTCCCATTATGCCTCAGATAAGTGACTTTGTATCAGAGACTTCCTTGTTTGTAGATTGGATTAAAGGTTTGGATTTCTACACTATAAAGTGGGGCAGGCCAGGAGCTTGCTCTCTCTCGGTTCCTGAGGTTGGCATTAGAGAGGAGAGCAGAGAAAGGCCACATGGAGGAGAGGAGAAGCAGCTAAGATGGTGGAGTGCTGAGAGAGAAGCCAGTTTGTGCAGAGAGAAGGAGATGGGGAACAGAGGTGAATAAGACTGGTGAGCTAGAAACCTTTGATTCTAGGAAACTCGGATAAGTCAGTAGCTTTGTGAGCACTGAATGAGTGGGTTTTGGAGTCCAGTGTGTGTTTTTACTTGCCCGCCACGTGCAAGCTAGGATTAAAGCCGATGGCTCACCAGTTCTTGGCTCCGTTGTTTCATTACCGACTGTGAATCTAATGCGAACCTGCATGTGAATGGCCACGATGGTGACTACTGGCTTTACACAGACCTCCTGAGGTGGAGTACACTGAGCTCGGGATTCACAAGACCATGCGCAGATCCCAGCTACCGTTTTCATCATCGACAGCAGTTAATGAGTCCATCAGAAAAAGCACACTGAAGCCTTAGTAGCTGTTTATTATTTTGCTCTCTCAACTAGTGGATATTAAAATTATAGCTATCACATTGCTAATTAAGGAAGTTCTTTTCTTAACCTTAAAGATAGCTGGTGTACAGGAAAGGGCTGTGTGCCACCGTCGTAAGAAATGCAGCCTAAGACCTTACCAGGCAGTGGCGCAGTGGATAGAGCGTCGGACTAGGAATGGAAGACCCAGGTTCGAGACCCCGAGGTCGCCAGCTTGAGCACGGGCCCATCTGGCTTGAGCAAGGCTCGCCAGCTTGGACCCAAGGTTGCTGGCTCCAGCAGGGGGTTGCTCGTCTGCTGAAGGCCCGCGGTCAAGGCACATGTGAGAAAGCAATCAATGAACAACTAAGGTGTTGCGACAGCAACAAAAAAAAACTAATGACTGATGCTTCTCACCTCTCTTCATTCCTGTCTGTCTGTCCCTATCTATCCCTCTCTCTCTGATTCTCTCTCTGTCTCTGTAAAAAAAAAAAAAAAAAATGCAGCCCGAGCCCAAATTGAGAGAAGAGGAATCTGGGTAATATTCTTTGGAATAACATGACTTGAGGTTTACCGTGCAAAGTTCTCTGGAGGTGAAGACCTTGAGTTCAAGCCTGAAGCAGAGCAGCTGATGTCAGGGATGTTTTTGGAGCTGCCACCCCACCTTTGCAGTTTTCCATGCAGGTGAGGAAGATGCCAGAGTCAGGGCTGAGTGGGAGAGTGCGTTCACATTGGTGAAATGCTTTGTACCTTCAGAAAAGCGGGGACACTAAGACACTAGCATTAGTGATATCCCAGGCGGGAGAGGTTCATTCGCCAGATATCATTTATCTAGCAAACACTTCCTAGTGCCTTTTGTGTGTTAGCTGCGATGCAGTCCTTGCCCTCGGACTAAGGTAAAGACGGTGTAAGTCAGCTGGGTTTTTTCCCATCTTACATAGGAATGAAGGTGAAGTGATCATTCAGACTTGGGGTAGTCATAGGCAGCTCTCTGTGGGACATGGGCCCGGAAGGATCAGGGTTGGGGTAGGCAGGGGCCAAGGGCAGTTTCTGCCTAGCGAGAGTTGGATGAGCGACACACTGGTGAGAATTCCAGCTACAGAACTCCAGATGTTCCTGTATCAGGAATGAAGTGTGGCTCATAAAATATTCATCTGAGGAGGTGGATCGAGACAAAATGTCATACGTGGAATGCCAGAATACAGAAATTGGGCTTGCAGAGCGCTGAAGATTACCTTACCTGAAATCCAGATGAGATGTTACCCTAAACTCCATGAAAGATCATTATCCCTCTGTCAGTCTGGAGCACATGGCACCCTTCATCGTACCAAAGAAAATTATAGCATCAACCGGGGGTCACTCGTAATTATAAACCAGTTCCCCGAAGGACTCAGCTTCCTCTTTACATTACCATCTCTGTGTAAGGTTATTTATTACATGACTCTCTAACAAGGTCACAACTTCAGGACTGTGTACACACCTGTCTTGTCTGAGGGCACCACGCCTTTCAGATCTAATTGTTTTGCGTGAACGTCCCAAGCTTGTTGCACTTGAAAATGATGGGCTCTTCCTGAATTGGTGATGTGTTTTTCTGAGGGATTCTACAAGTTTTGGATGTGATTACATAGCATGACAAAGTGGGTGGTAGTGTTTTTCCCATGCCTTTAATTTATATATTTGTGCTGGGGTGTTGATTCAGATAGGAGCTCAATAAATTGATCAAATAAATTACAGCAAACCCACATGGCACCATTGCAGGGAGCTGTCATCACACTGAGGAGGCTCTGTATCAGCCAGCCCAGCGCTCCCGGAAAACCGCTGTTTTCTTAACCACAGCTGCTGGGCTCTTGTTTGGTCAGGAAGGTCTTTGCTTTTCAAATTGGCCAAGAGGGTAAGGATTTTAACTCCAGAAGGTACCAGATAGCTGTGGAAGATAGCAATTATTAGTCATGTGACCTTTAGCACATTAGTTAGATTTTCCAATCTCTAGTGTCTCTTTATATAAAATGTGGATTTATTGTTTCTCTCGTAAACCTTTGTCATAAGGTCAGTAGTAATGCATTGAAACAGCAGGAAGAATCTGGGGTCAGACAAACGAATTATGTGCCAGCTCCATCTCCAGTTGTGCAAATCTCAGTTCTGCACGAGCCTCAGTTTCCCAATCTGTAAAATGATATTGATACTAATTCCAAGAGAATACATTGACCATCTAATGTATGATAGGGTCATCTAATGCAGTGTTTTTCAACCACCACTCCACCAGAAATTTCGTGCCAGTCCGTGAAAGTTTGAACCATTCTGATATCACTGGGTCTATAATCTTCATGCAACATCAGGGAGGTCCACTCTCGCAGGCCAGTGGTTGGAAGACACAGGTCGAATGGAAGGCAGTTGGATCTGATGCCTGACTTACCCTACTTAACAGGCCCAGCGATTTGCTCAGGGGACAGAGAAACAGTTGTTCCTCTGTAATACACTCCTGAGTTGACGGGATGTTGACATGATGCTTTCTGACCGTAAGAGTGAAAACAATGTGAGAAGATGGCCAAGAGGTGGCTCTTCTCTGTGGGTGCTCATGTCATTAAACAGGGGTCACCGCTTCCTCTCTGCTGTGAGAAAAGCATGTCGAATCATAGCCAGAAAACCAGGAAATTAGTACATAATGGGAAGCATTAGAAGCAGAACACTTGAAGAATATTATGTCAATAAATATATATTGCAAGAGGTAAGGAAAGGACGGACGGATAGATGGATGGGTGGATGGATGGATGGATGGATGGATGGATGGATGGATGGATGGATGGATGGTTTGGGATTCTGGCTTTATCATAGATTAACAGAATAGCCTCAGGCAACTCAACTAACTGCTCTGGGTGGCCTCCACTTTTTCTCCATAAGTGGGATAATAAAAACAGATGGGCTGCCTATGTGTGAGAATTAAATAGGTTAATACAAGTTAAGCACTTAGGTCAGAGCCTAGCAGTTCATAAAAATTCCCAGTAGTGAATGTTAGTGTTATGAGTTCCCGTTACTCTGTCTCCTGTCCAGTGCTCACTGACTCATGTGACTTGGCTGCTTGTAAGACCTTTGCGTTCTATCCCTTGCAGGTCAGCAGGTCCTGGGCTTGGTAGAGAACCAGAGTGACTGGTACCTGGGAAACCTGTGGAAGAATCACCGCCCGTGGCCGGCCCTTGGGAGGGGCTACAATACAGGTAAGACAGGACAGGGCGGGGAGGCACGTTGGTTACAGAGGGTGCTGTGGGGACTCAGGCTCCTTCCTGGGGAGGAGAGGTAAGCAACAGCACAGATGAAGGCCATCTTGCTGCCTGGAGACCTTCCAGCTCTTTCTCAGTGCTGCCACTGCAGGCAACGTAGCTGTGGGGCTGTGGCAGTATGCCCAGGGTCTCACCAAAAAGCCCCTCTCCTTGCTGACCTTCAGATCAGATCCTGGGTCTTTATGATTGTGACCCGAGGGTGCCTTGGCTCCGTTAATATACACGAGAGAACTTTCTGCAGTGGTGAAGAACCCCAGTATTTCAATTTCTTAACACGATGGGAATTTATTTTCCCCGCTTACACGCCTTGTCCACTTTAGGTCCCCCGGGACCCATGCCCACTGTAGGCATTCGGGGTTCACCTGGGTGTTCACTAACTTGCAGAGGGAGGAACGTAGCAGATGACCTATTGACTGAACGCTTCTGCTCAGAAGTGATGTGATTTCTGGTAATATTTCATTGGCTGAAGCATGGCACATGCCACGTCAACCTTCAAGGGATGTGAGCAGGTGTAACCTGCTGCCTGGAGGAGAAAAGGCAGAAATGTTGGGTAATCAGTGCTTAGGAATCCCACAGCCGTTCAACACACGTGTGTGAAACCAAGTCCACTGCTCCCCTTCTTGTCAACCCCACACTCGTGTCTCTTCTTTCTGTCTCTGTTAATGAGTATCATTCCTGCGCCGGTTCATTCTTTGTTCAGCCACTGTCTGTTGAGTGATTACAGTGTGTCAGGCCCAGTGCTGGTGGGCCGGACGCAGCCTGTGGCCCCATGGAGCGCAGAACTGAGGAGACAAGAGCAGCCGCCCTCTCCTTCAGCTCAGGTCCTACTGGTGTCCATCTCTGAAATACTTCTGGGTCCTTCTGCCTCCCCCCTCCGTCCTCTTTGCCACTGCTTTGGTACCCTGTTCTCAGAATAGACAGAACCCTGGTCTTTGCCAGGACTAGAACTTGGAGCTTAGAGAACAGTAGGTTGGGTCAGGCCCAAAGGTGCTTAGACCTGGCCTCTGAGACCTGCTGTCCTGGGGTGGGGCTGGTGTCTTCAGGAGTTGATGCCACCTGATGGTGATAGGTAAAGCCTGTGTTGGAGGCTGTCCTGGGAAAAGCCAAAGAGTCGATTCTGAGAGCCCAGGGTCAGACTCCAGATAGGTCAGGTACAAACACAGGATCCCAGAGGCCAAAGGGGATAAAAGGCTGAAAATCAGGTTTCCAGAGGTAAGCATTCAGAGGTGGGGTCAGAGTGGGGACAAAGCTGGACTAGGACAAGGAAGGAAAGGTCCAGAGTCAATGTCCTGAGCAGCCACAGGTGGCAGTTAGAGAGCCCTGTATGGAAGGCCATTCTTTGACATAGGGGACATTCCTTTGCTGACATTGCCCAGAGTCAGGCATGCCTCGCTCTCTGTAATGTAGTCCTGCGACATTGACCAGACGACCAGATGGTATAGTCTGAAAAAGTTACAAGTGAAGAATTTTAACCACTTGCCCCTCACCTGCCTCCTGGAGGCTCCAGGCTCTGCTGGGCATTAACCCTAGTGTGGCAGGATGGTGGGGGATTTTGGGGAGTCCCTGAGAGGCGTGGGAGGGGTGGAGGGAACTCCAGGGGCTCAGAGCAGCAGCTCTTCTTAGCTGCTTTGGCAGAATTTCAGTGTTTTCTGAATGGGGAAGGCAGTGTCTCTGCGCACCAGCTGAGCCCTGTGCCGGGTGCTCTGTGCTCTGCACGTGTTAATCTCATTTGATCCTCACCCCAGCCCCAGGGGGCAGGTGCTGTTCTTACCTCTATTTTATACACTGGGAACGGAAGCTTAAAGAGTTTACTGATAAGTAAGGAGCCTGCTGTGTTAACTACTAACTTAAACTTTCTAGCATGAACTTGAGTGGCTTCTGGATCAAGAATACTTTTTGAAAATGTAACATCCTAGGCTCTACCCTTGAAGGGTCCTGCAGAGGGATTTGCCCTATGAGAGGGCTCCTGGATGTTTCTGAAGCGGAAAGTCCAGGAGTCTGCTCCAATGAAACGTGGCTCCTGGGGGCTTCTGCGGCAGGACCCATTAGGAACACTGTGGCTAAAGGGAGGGCCCCTTGTGCTCTCCTCTGGTTCACCCCGTTGGTCAAATAAGTTTGTAAATATGATATATATGTTTGCCCGCTTTGGGTGTGGGAGACAGGCTGTAAGCTGGCAAAGTTATTATAGCCTAAGGCTTAGTTTTAAAACTGAGCTTTTCCCCACACCCTTGACTATTGCATGGTGGGGTGGTGCACTCTCATGAGGAATCCCATTATGCCTCAGATAAGTGGCTTTGTATCAGAGACTTCGTTGTTTGTATATTGGATTGAAGGTTTTTATTTCTACACTATAAAATGGGGCAGACCAGAAGCTTGCTCTCTCTCAGTTCTTGAGATTAGCATTAAAGAGGAGAGCAGAGAAAGGCCACGTGGAGGAGAGGAGAAGCAGTCAAGATGGCAGATTGCTGAAGGAGAAGCCAGTTTGTGCAGAGAGAAGGAGATGGGAAACAGAGGTGAATAAGGCTGGTGAGGTAGAAACCTTTGATTCTAGGAAACTCGGATAAGTCAGTGCCTTTGGGAGCCCTGAATGGAAAGGGAAGTGTTTTCCCACTTTGTGTATTTCTTGCCCGCTGGGTGCAAGCTAGGATTAAATGTAATGACCCACCAGTTCTTGGCTCCATTGTTTCATTACCATCTGTCCGAATCAAATGCAAACCTGCACAGGCCAGGCGGCTGTGATGGTGGCCGCGGGCACTGGCCTTACAACCCCATGTTGATCTTTGGTGCCTGGATCCCAGGCACTCCCTCCAGGCTCTGGTAAAGCTGGAGACGTCCATATGTGTTGGGTGGGGGAAGGGAAATCTCCACAAACCCCAGAGTGTATGTAGTTTCTGTCTTCTGCAACAAAGAATAACAGAAAATGTCACATGGAGGTACGCTGCAGAGCCTAAGGGACGCAGCATCGGGGTCGCTATTATCTGCATAAGACAAAAGCCGTGGGTCATCACTCCGGGTTTTGCAGGGAGAGAGAAAATGTAGCATACTAAGGAAGTTATTATGACAAATGTGACATGCCCCCTCCCACTCTTCCTAATCTGCCTCAGCATGGGAGGTCAGGAGACCTACAAGTATGCAAACCCCTCCTGGCTCCTACTCGAAATGCCAAGGCAGTGAGCTACTTCCCTCCCTGCTCCGCTGGCGGGGCAGAGCGGAGAGGGAAAAGCCCTGTAGAGAAGATGTGTCCGTTTACAGAAGCCAGTGACACCAAGCGATCATTATGAAGGGATTTCTGCGACATCGAAACACATTGGCTTTCAGGAGAGGGATTTGTTATTTTAAGACTAAGGATTGTACCTCACCTGAGTGGGTACATCATGCAGACGTTTTGATTCTTGTTGAAATTGAGCCCTAAATCTCAGCCCATTTCAAACCTCCAGAAGGGATCTCTCCAACCAAGCCTTGTGTCAACCTTCAGCCTGGTGTGGGGAAACTGAGGCAGAACTGGGTTAGAATCGCAGTCCAGCCATTTTCGGCTCTGTGTGCTCGTCCAACATGCCTCACCTCCTTGAACCTCAGTTCTCTCCCTGAGAAAATAGGACCATAAAGGCACCTAGTGTGTGAGGATTAACCAGGTAACTTGTCTAAGGAGCTGCGTCCGGTGTCAGGCACAAAAGTTATATCTTGGTAAATCTTAATCTGTGTCCTCTTGTATGCCTTTGCCCCCTTCCTATCGGGAAATGGAACCCACCTGCTTTAGAAAGGTGGTCATGTGGCTGGCTAAGGTTTGCTAGGGTCTCCTGAACACTTGGGTCACAAAGAACCACTACAGTTTTTGCTTCCTGCCAAATATAATGCAGCCACCCAAATATAATGCAGCCACCCAGCAGTTTTTCTCTTCTCTACCACCTGGAAAGGTATGCTTTCCATATTATTTTAGAATTTTAATAAATGATGATTTTAGTTAATGTATCAGCTTCCTGACTGTGTTTTACTTTGTAAGTCTCCCCCAAAAGCATGAGATGTTTGAGTCGGAAGACCTGCCTTGGTGACTTTTCAACTCTGTGCTTTTTGGAAAAGCTACCCAGGCTCTCTGAGCCTTGGGGTCTTCTTGTGTAACCTGAGAATGAGAGCCCCACCCAGAGCTACTGTGCTGTGCTGTGCTGCTCCTGGGGCTAGTAAACGCAAGTGCATTGGGAAGTTGGTTGTAGTTTTCATTTCTCCCCCAGACCACAGCCTAGCTGAGTAACTATTTTCAAAAAAGTGTGATTCAGCTACCTTCATCGAGTTTAGCTGCATTCCCCAGGCACCTTACCATGCTTTGTCTTTGTTAATTCATAGAATTTTCTTGTTAATATAGGCATTCTCTTTCAAAGAGCTAGCCAGCTTCTCCCTTTTCTCTTTTGTTTTTTCTTCTTCTTATGGTTTTGTTTTGTTGTTGTTGTTGTTTTTTGAACAGGGGATTTGAAAATTTTATTCATTTTATACTCGTGTGAACAAGAATATGGAGGAGGAATATGATCCCATGGATATGAAAAGTGACTTAAAAGGAAGTTTTCATTTTTTTAAAGTTTATTTTTATTGACTTTATTGGGGTGAAACCATACAGGTTTCCAGTGTACAACTCAATAAAACATCATCTGCACACTGCATCCCATCTGCTTGGACAAAGCCCACTGGGCCCTACGAGATAGGGACGATCTGCTCACCATCTCCCACTCACCTCCTCCATCCTTATTAGAGCAGTTTACAACTTAATTTCCTCCTCAGGAGCTGCTGAGCCACAGCAGCTGCTGACGTCGCGGCATCTCCCAGCACAGGGTCCATGCTGTACTGCTCAGGCAGAATAAAGGGCAACTCCATACCCTGGCCCTGAGACGGGTTCATTTCCCATCATCTGTCCATCGTGTCTTAGGTGCTAGAAGCTGTCATTCACCCAGCATTCAGCTGTCTGCAGGGCTTCAATATATAGATATATATTACAGGCTCTGTAAGATGCAACCCCTTCAGTTTTTGTGCTTTGCTAGTGACTATCTTAAAAACAAACACCAGCAAAGAAGAGAAGGGGAAGGCAACCAAAAAGTAGAGCAGGGAAAGTGGAAGGGAGATGGCAGGTTAATAGAGGGGTGTGTGTGTGTGTGTGTGTGTGTGTGTGTGTGTGTGTTTTCCCAGAGTTTACTCAAGGAGGAGATGTGTCCTTCCCAAGATTAAGGGCACAATATTGACCAGAGGATGTGCTTTCAGAAACAATTAGAAAATAAAATGTATCTGGTTCCTTCCAGTCCCCAAATTAGGCCACGCAGACGGAGACCTGGCACTCTAGGGAGAGAGGACAAGTTTCTCTAGGAATCTCATCCTAGACTCCAGGACAACAGACTGGGGGTGTTCCAGGCCTGGCTCACCTCTGTGGCCAGAGCAGACTCTGCACCCTGAAGAAGGGGAAGGCAGACACAGGGTAAAATCAGAGTCTGTGAATGCCCTGGCGGTGATTCGAAAGGAGCAAATGTTTGACAACTTACTAAAGAACTGCTCACTAGCGTTAGTGAGATAACAGTAAGTGTGGGACTTAAGCCTACCCTTCACTCTGCCTCTGACATCTAGCATTCTGCTGCTCCAGGCAAGTTCCTTCTTATCTCTGAGCCCTCCCTCTCTCTTGGGTCAAGAACTGAGAGCTCTTCTTGCTCTCAAGGAACATTGTGATTGGATTATTTCTGCCTGTAATAATTGCATCCAGAGAAACTAGATTTAAATGTAGTGCATTCACTCACTCATTCATCACATGCTACTGAATGCCTATTTTTCTGGGTGGAAAATAACTTTTAAAAAACCAGCGATACCAAGAACCTTCCTTCAAGGATATTACAGTGTAGTACAGGAGAGTTTGCATATCTACAAATTAATTTGGTGTGATTCAAGCACCTAGCACGATTTGCATTCAGAATTGAACATCAGCCCTGCTGTAACCTCTGGACCAGAGTTGTCTAAACTCTTTCAAGAACACATTGCAGGAGATGTTAATATGCATTTAGAAACTGTGGAAGATAAGATTGATAAGAAAGATTGAGAAATCTGGATACTCTATTCTTCCTTGCAGGTTCAAATTGCATGTTGGTGTATTAGAGATCCCAAGAAGCAGAAGTAAAGAAAGCCATTGGATCAAGCAGAGTTCTCTATTCTAATTTGATCCTAAAGCTATGGCAACAAGTTTGGGAGAAACTTCCCCTAGACCAGCTCTGGGCCCAGGGATTATCTCATCTTGAGCTCTGTATCCCAGGCTGTTAGTGCAGAAGTGTTTACATGGAGTTTGTAGAGTAATCCCATGGGAATATGCTTGTCATTCTAGGAATGGTTTAGGTGACACCACACTCAATTTAACTGTCCTTCCAGTCTTTTACTGTAGGAGCTCATTCATTTTTCTCCTGTCAGAACCTAGACATCATATCATTGCACCTTCTTTTTAAAAAAAAAAAAATTATTGATATTAGAGAGATAGGAAGAGAAAGAGAGTCAGAAACATTGATGTGTGCCTCTAATGCCTTGACCAGGAATCAAACCCCCAATCTTTGCATATGAGGATGAAGCTCTAACAAACCAAGCTATCTGGCCTGGGCTCATTGCACTTCCTTAGTCAATATCCTTTGTGCCATTTTTTCAATAAAAGAAATGCTATATGAGATGACTCGTAGACCTTTCTCCATCCTGGTTGGTTAACCACCTCTCAGTAACTCCAGTTTCTCTTTTTGAGGGAGACACTCTAACCGGAATGTTAAGCTCTGGACATGATCAATTTATCAGACGTTCGTGCCTTCCGCTGGACACTTCTGCCCACTTCTCTGAATCTGAACACCTGTTTATAACATCAGCTTTCAGGCCCTAACCCAGGGAGAGAGGATCTGACTGTAGAGATCAGGCCGGCTAACTATTATTTTGAACGTGTCCCCCGCATGACTCTGATGCATACTAATGTTTGAGAACCAGGATCCTAGCACAGACTTTTATTACTTTTATTGTCATTTGCACATCAAGCTCACGTTGAACTTGAGTTCAACTGAAAAGTTCCATGAATGACTGTTAGCCAAAGGCTGCCCAATCCCAGATTTCTATAGTAGATTTATTGAGTCTAAAGCACAGACCTTATGTTTATCTCTAGTGGGTTTTATCTGATTTAGGCCAATCTTTGCACCGTTTTACTTTACCTTATTTTAATTCTCCACTTAGGGTCATCCACGAAGAATAATGACAATGATCATGGCCCGTTTTTGTAACACATATTTTGAATGTCTCTTTTACAATCCTGGAATAAAATTTATAGATTATCTCTATTACACTGTCTACCAATATAATTTCCAAAAGAAAAAAAATCAATGTAGTGCCCTGACTATAACATAAAGAAGAAATAAAAGAAGTTAATTTACTATAAAATAATATTGACTTCAACATGTAATTGCTCAGTCTTGGCAACTGTGGAAGATCAAATGAAGGGGTCAGAGGCTCCCAGTCCAGGGTCCAGGATAGCGTGACCACTGCAAGTACAGAAGGGTACCAGTGGGGCACTCGCCATCACTCTCCATGAGTAGGCCTTTGCCATCTGTGAGAAGTTTTTCCAAACTAGTGAACAACTCTTGGTAAAGTGTCAAATAACAGGAAGTAGTACCCTATTTCCTTGATTTGTAGTCCAAGTTCAGGGCCTATTAAAACCATGAATAGCCTGACCAGGTGGTAGCACAGTGGACAGAGCATTGACCTGGGATGTTGAGGTCCCAGGTTCAAAACCCTGAGGTTACCAGCTTGAGCACAGGTTCACCAGCTTGAGCACAGTGTCATCAGCTTGAGCGTGGGATCATAGACATGACCCCATGGTTGCTGGCTTGAAGCCCAAGGTCACTATCTTGCACAAGGGGTCACTGACTCAACTGGAGCCCCCTGGTCAAGGCACATAGAGAGTGCAATCAATGAAATAAAATGCCACAATTATGAGTTAATGTTTCTCATGTGTCTTCCTTTCTCTCTCACTCTCACTAAAAAAAAAAAAAAAAGCACTTGGTCTATTTTTTGTAAGTAGTGTGAGTTTGAGACTCAGATAGTTATGTTCAGTGGGGCCCATGTTGGATGACATGGGAGGCGGGAATATTTTCATGGTGCTAGACTGCCCTGGGAAGGGGTACTGTGCCCTTTGGGGGTTGGCAGTCCAAGGCGTTACCAATGTTCAGGGGGCCAACTCAAGCGCAGTGCCACCATATGCTCAAGATGTCCCTCAAGGTTGGCGTCAGTGAAGAAGAGAATGCTGCCTGCTCAGGGCATCTGGCCCGCTGGAATCCACGCCGCAGTACTGCTGTCCAGCGACTTCTCTGCAATTAACTCTTCTCTGGGGTTCAGTGATGTTTCCCAAAGCTTGTCCATGTCCTATCCTGGCCAGAATCTCCTTTGGCCTTAGTTCAGCCTTGTAGCAGGGCCAGTACATGATAGAGCCCAGTGCGTACGCCTACTTCCAGTCCTTGCTGAGGGTTCCGTGCTAAGATCTGCCCAGGGGAACTGTGCAGCCCCCCCCCCCAACACAGGGCTAGACAGCTCTGCACCACCTTATACGCGGTGCTGTCCATGTATTGCGTTCGTATCTCCAGCTCACAGTTATTGGGCATTTACTCTGTGCCAAGCCCTATGCTAAGTGCTTTTCTTGCTTTTTTCCTAAATGTTGCTTACAATTTATTCTCTTTTCCTTTTTCCCTTACAGTTGACATTCTCTGTTTATTAATTTCAGGTATACAGCATAGTGGGTAGACATTTATATAATTTGCAAAGTGATTCCCCCTGAAAAGTCTGGCACCACACCCCAAAACAAATACCACATGATTTCACTGATACATGGAGCCTAAAGAACAAAATATGTGAGCAAACAGAACAGAAACAGGCTCATAGATAAAGATTAGGGGAAAGCTCATAGATAAAGATATGAGGAGAGTGGGTGAAAAAGGTGAAGGAAGGGATGAAGAAATACAAATTGGCAGTTATAAAACAGTCACAGGGATATGAATTACAGCATAGGGACTACAGTCAATAATATTGTAATAACTATGCATACTTTATCTTATTTAATTCATCCTTTGTAAATTTTACATGATTAATCAAAATCTTACTTTAGAACAATACTCCAGAATCCTGGCTGCACATTGAAATCATGGAAGGAGATTTTGAAAACCATGGCATTCACAAATCAGTTAGAATTTCTGATGAGACCCCACCAAGGTCGCTTCTAAAACCACACAAGTGATGTCTATCTTTTAGACGTCCTGCCTACTGGTGGGAATTCTCCCCTATCTGTCCAAAAGTTGCATCACAGAGACACCCGTTTGCACTTGAGTACCTTCCTTGGTACCCCCTTTCTCGAGTCTTTACCCTACTATATCTTGGTTTCCCGGCCATCAGCAGACTCGGGGACTCCATAGCTATTTGGATTTGTGTACATTCATTCAGCAAAGAGATTCTGAATATTATCGTATTTATGTGTGATGTCAGAGCCTGTGCTAGGCTGTGGGGATGCTGGAGGGACGCAGAGTCCTGGCACCCAACAGACTGCTGTTGAGGAAGACCTTGAGAATGCCCTCCAGATGCATCGTGTCATCACATCACAGATGGCAGGATCCCCTTCTTCGTGGCTGAATAGTATTTCATTGTGTGTGTTTCATCATACAGGTCCCCCACGTGTCCTTTCCCCTTGCATCCACTGAAGGACGTGTAGCTGTCCATGCCTTGGCTGCTGGCACTAATGCTGCAGCCGACAGAGGTGTGCAGATGTGTCTT
This sequence comes from Rhynchonycteris naso, assembly GCA_037038555.1. Classification (NCBI taxonomy): domain Eukaryota; kingdom Metazoa; phylum Chordata; class Mammalia; order Chiroptera; family Emballonuridae; genus Rhynchonycteris; species Rhynchonycteris naso. Next base: position 78,658,689 of record CM073000.1, read on the forward strand.
CAAGATACCACTTTCATTTCCCTTACAGAGATACCTGTGTTAACTCTGGGAGGTGATGTATGTGTTAATTAATTTGATCTCAGTCATCATTTTACAAGATAGATAGATGTGTACCAAATCATCACATTTCACACTTTCAGTGTATTCAATTGTATGTGTCAATTACTCCTCAATAAAGTTAAATAAAATAAACCTAAAAAAAAAAAAGATTCCAGAGCAAGTGAAGGAGATTATAATACACACGTGCCCAGTCAGAGAAAACTCTGGGCCGCTTGTAAAAGGGGGTGCAGAGACATGCCTCCAGCGGTTTATCTGTGCCCCTTTATCCTGTACTTCCCCTCGGGGCTGACAGAACCCAGCAAACAAGCCAGTGACGTCAGAGAGAAACCAGCGTCCTACTCTTTCCTTCCTTAAGAGCTATTCCTGTTGTCCACCGTTATTCCTACACACAGCCCTCCTTGTACCCCTGAGCCCCCAGTTGCTGGATTTCCTATTATAGCGCATTGAGCATTTCACCATGGTAGGTCAGATGTGTTTGGATCAGAACGGCGTGGAGGATCCTGCGTTGGTTGGTTAGCAGAGCTCCATGGGACTGCTACAGGGAGAGGTCTCAGCTCCGACAGTTATCCCGGAGAAATCGCCGGTCTCGGCCCATTGCTATGTCACAGGCCAGCTGTGCTCGTCGGGCCCACAGGGGTTCATTCAGACCACATGCCCAGCACAGTGCACACAGACTCATCTTGATGCTTAATGAAGGCAACACACAAAGTAGAAACCATGGCCCTTGTCTTCAACAAATCTAGGCTCAGGTTGGAGTGGCCCTGCAGATATACTGGGGGAACATTGAATCCTTATTCTTATTCAAAGCCCATTTAATACCTTCCCAGTGCGTGTTTAATCATATGCAGCAGGGCTGGATGCTTGCCAGGTCTAGCCACCACCTGCTTTTGTTTGTGTCAACCTAGGAATGGTTTGCACATTGCTATATAACTGAGAAAAAAAAATCAAAAGAGCATATTTTGTGGCATATAAAAATGATCTGAAATCCAACCTTCAGTGGCCACAAATAAAGTTTGATTGACATATACACTCACATTGGTCATTTTGGTTTTGTCTAGGGCTGCTTTGAGGCTACAGTGGCAGAGGTTGAATAGTTGCAATGGACCTTTTGATTCACAAAGCCAAAAAGATAGTATATACTGTACATCGGTCCCTGTAGGGACCAGTCGTTTGCAGCTCAGCAGGAAGCGTGTGGTTTGGGGAATCAGCGGACCTGGGTTAGATAGAATCTTGCCTGTGCTGCTTAGTTTTCCACGTCTGGAAAATAGAGGTAATGACACAGTCTTACTAAGCTGCTGTGAGGATTAAATAGCGATTGTAAATATAACTTAAAACCTGGTGCTCAAGAACTAGAATAGAAGCTCAATAAATATTGGTTACCCCACGCAACCCCCACTTCATGTTTGGTCCTCTGTCCAGATGTTCATAGGACTGTGAGTGGTGTCTCCCTAATTCTCTATTCTGACTTGGATAGCTGAGAGGAAAGGGATTCCCAGTAGCTTTTATTCTTTTTTTTTTTTTTTTTTTTATTTCTTCATTTTTAGAGAGAGAGAGAAAGAGAGAAAGGGGGGAGGAGCTGGAAGCTCAACTCCCATATGTGCCTTGACCAGACCAGTGCAGGGTTTTGAACTGGCGAACTCAGTGTTCCCAGGTCGACGTTTTATCCACTGCGCCACCACCGGTCAGGCCCCAGTAGCTTTTATTCTTAAGGAAATACTTGCATTATCTCACTAGACCTCTCTGGGCCCTCACAGCTCTTTCTAACACAGGGGAGAGATAGTTCCCAATAATCAAATTTATAAGAAAGCATCTCTCATGAACAGAACAGCCTGTGGGTTTGCCCAAACAAGGCTGGCAGAGAGCAGCTAGGCCCATTCATTAGCCTAGTTCAGACCCCAAAGTGTTACCTTCTAGTCACTTTCTAGTAAGTAGGGGCCTTTGTGTGCCCTGGGACTAACATTAATAGTCCTAGCTAACATTTACCGGGCGCTTCTTATGCATGTGGTGTTTCGAATGGATTATGATTTTGTTCAGCTTTCACCAGCAGCCCGGGAGGCAGGACTCCTGCAAGACCCCAGCTTACCGGGGCCTTGGCGCTGGTAGCTGATTCTGTGATTCTGCCCGCGTCCTTCCCCCATGCCGGCATGGCATCAGCCCTCACCTCCTGCAGGCCTCTGCTCAGAGATCACCTTCTCAGAGAAGCCTTTGCCAACCACACATTTAAAATTTCAATAGGTTCCCCGGCCTAGGACCTCTTTTCTCCCTCCGTTGCTTTGTTACTGGCCGTAACATAATGTAAGTTTCACCCATGTGCATGCCTTAACTCTTCTGTCAGCATGTAGGCTCCATAAGGACAAGGGCTTCTGTTTCCTAGTGGGTTCTGGTACCCAGGAGACTCTCAACAGATATTGGTTAAATGAAAAAAACCAAAAAAAGTCACATTACCGTAATGGTTGTACAGAAGAGGAAAAAGAGGTCTACAGGATTGAAAAAGAAGCAATGGATCCAGAATTCACCTGCATCTCAGGCCTCCAAGTCTTTACAGCGCTTCTCTGGTAGCCCCTGGTGAAAGTCAAAGCTTTCTCTAGACACAACCAAGAAGACACAACCACCCACTCCTCCCATTAAACGTTCCCTTGAAGGCGGCCTGTGTCACAGGGGTTCAGTGCAGACGGGTCATCTCTGGACTCTCCACCGCTCTAGGCACTGTGCGCTGGGCTTCCAGCTCTCCCGAGGCCCCTCCAGTTCCCTACTTATCATGAGCATACCTGCTGTGTGGCATGGGCTGTTTTGGAAGCAGTGGGTACAGAGTCAGTGAGACACACGCTGCCCCCGGGGAGCTCACAGTTTGGTGGCACAAAGCACCTGTATCAACTGTAAATCTTCAAGTCATGGGTGTGACTGTTTTGCGAGCTGGTTTTCCGCAACTAGTTTCTGGTACCAGGCACGTTCAATGTCATCTCATCACCAGTGATATTGGAGAATGCGTGGGCTTAGGGGCCAGGAATAACTGGGTTTGAACCTGGATTCTTACTGTCGTTCTTAGTTATTCACTCAACCTTTCTAGAATGTTATACAGAGCAGAGGTCAGAGACATGGCCAGCACAGTGTGATGACCTAGCAGGTGTCCTATGGTCAGCGGCTGCCATCTTTAGTTATCTGTTCCACCATTCATTATTATTCTTCAGCCTCTGAGCCGAGAATTTGCCCCAGGTTATAACAATAGCCTGTAGTTTGATTAGCACTAACCTGTGAGTTAGTCACAGTGCGGAGGGTTTTACTGGATTCTCAACAGTTGTAGGAGTCATTACTAATGCTTATTTTACAGAAGAGGACGCTGAACCAAACAGCAGTAATTGAGTCCCTTGCTCAAGGTCACGCAGCTAGTAAGCGTGGAGCTGATATGTGGATTGGTGCCAGTACCTTGACTCAACCTTTATGCTCGGCCCCCAGGGAAATCCAAGTGTGGGCTCTGAGAGGGGATTAAAACCCTGCTGTTACTCTCAAACCAGGCAGGGCAGCAATGAAAAGTACCCAAGCTGGAGTCAAGAGACTTGCCTTCAAATCCTAATTCTGCCACTGAGTAAACTTCCTAACCTTAGGCCACTGAGCTCACTCCTCTGAGTCTGGCTTTCCCATGTAGAAAGGGAAGAGGTTGCTCTAGAGCAGTGGTAGTCAACCTGGTCCCTACCACCCACTGGTGGGCGTTCCCGCTTTCATGGTGGGCGGTAGCAGAGCACCCAAAGTATAAATAAAATGATAGATTTAACTATAGTCAGTTGTTTTATAAAGATTTATTCTGCCAAACTTAGCGAAAATCCAACATAAAGTACTTGGTAAGTAATTATTATTATATGCTTTAACTTGCTATAACTCTGCTTTATAAATTTTATAAAGTAAAGTTACTTCCCTACTTTATAAATCACCATTACTGTGGAACTGGTGGGCGGTTAGAAAATTTTACTACTAACAGAGGTACAAAAGTGGGCGATAGGTATAAAAAGGTTGACTGCCCCTGCTCTAGATGGTATCTGGGGCTCCTTCCCACTCCATGGGCCTCTGATTCTATTCGTCATTCAGCTTGAGGTGTACCAGAGTCAGCATTCCATGCCATTGGACTCAGAAAGAGCTTGGTTGAAATTCCTATTCCACCATTCACCTCTCTGAACCTCACTTTCCTTATTTGTAAAATAAGCATAATCATTTCGACTTAATGGGATAGTCCAGGAGATTAAATGAAATAGCATACACGTAATAGGGCTCCACCAGGAAATGGATGTGACCAGATAACTGAAGGTATTTTAATAAAGGACTGTTGTTGGGGGGTGTGGACAGCATGGAAGGTATGAATGAGGATGCTGAGGCCCCAGAGACCGGCAGGAGCACTAAGCCGTTATGAGCTCTGGGCCAAGGGCTGTGTATTAGTTTCTTGAAGGTGCTACAACAAAGTACCACAGACTGCTGGCTTAGACAGAAGAAATTAATTTCCTTACAACTCTGGTGGCTGGAAGTCCTGGATCAACATGTCCACGGGATTGATTTGTTCTGAGGTCTCTTTGCAATAAGGGGGCTGATCTCCCTGTACTTCTGTGTGGTCGCCCCACTGTACCTGTCTGTCTGAATTTCCTCTTTTTTATTGACTTTTTTGGGATGACATTGGTTAATAAAATTGTGTGGGTTTGAGGTGTACCGTTCTATAATAATATCATCTGTATCTAGTGTGTTCATCACCCCAAGTCAAGTTGCCTTCCCTCACCATTTATCTTCCCTTTACCCTCTCTTACCTTCTCTCACTCCCCTTCACATTAACTCTTATAAGGACACCAGTCATACTGGGGATCACCCTAGTGACCTCATTTTAACGTAACACCTCTCTAAAGACCCCATCTCCAAATTCAGTCACGTTCTGAGACCCATGTTGGGTGGGTTACGACTTCAACATATGAATTTCTGGAACACTGTTCAACCCAGGACAAGATGCAAAGGGAAGAGACAGTGTTGTCAGAGCCGGTGAGAGCCAGACCGTGGAGACGGCTGTCCCTGCCCGGCGGAAGCTTCACCAGGAGAGGACATGGGCACAGTCGGAATATGGCAACCTCGCGCATGCCTGGAGAGGGAGCACGCTCTCTTTCCTCCCATCCTCCAGCCTGTGGCCGATGCTTCCTACCAGGAGGGAGCCACAGAGATCCCAGCTGATTCCATCTGAAAGCATGAGTCTCCTGGACACAGAGCACAGGGAAGGACAGACAGTGGGCCTGGATTGGACAGACAGGGAATATCCAGCATGGCCCCAGGCATGTAAGAGGCACCCCCGAAGAATTAGTTCTGTCCATAAATGGGCGAGAGGCATGGGGGTGAAAACAGAGAAGAAGGCTATTAGCTTTGCATACCTCATTGCTTGTTTTTTCATTTGTTTTTTGAGAGCGAAAGAAACGGGAAGAGAGATGAGAAGCGTCAACTTGTAGTTGCGTCACTTTATTCATTGATTGCTTCTCATATGTGCTTTGATAGTAGGGGGGTTCAAGCTGAGCTAGTGACCCCTTGCTTAAGCCAGGGTGCCTTTGGACTTCTAACCAGTGACATTTGGGTTCAAGTCAGTGACCTTGGGATCATGTTGATGATCTCATGCTCAAGCTGGCAAGCCTGCACTCAATCCCGCTACCTCGGTGTCTCAAACCTGGGACCTTCATGTCCCCGGTCAGCACTCTATCCACTGCACCACCACAGGTCAGGCTTCTCAGTGGTTGTTTTTGCAGTGCACACTTTTTCTTAGAGTGTGCGAATGAATGAAAAATGGAAATGCATCCGTGCCCTTCATGAGGGCTTGCTTTGTTTTAAGTTGGAAATTGCAGAAAGCTCCCTGCTCTTTCTGCGGTCCATCGGCTTGGCGTTCGGTCAGAGTCTAGCGTACATTCAACTGGTCAGAATTGCTTGGCTATCTGAGCCATCTTGCCCTTTTTGGTAAGCAAATGAGACATCATCTCATGCAGTGAAGCATCCAGCCAGACAGGGAGGGAGAGGCAGGCTTGTTATTTGTAAAAATAATAAACTCTCCATGCCAACAAGCTGGTCAGTCAGCAGATCTGACTTCTATTCAGAGAGGAGTTACTTCTCAGTACCTGATAGCAAGTCCTTGGGGCTGCAGACCCCCCAGGCGAGCTGTCCTTGCCTTCTACGTTGACTTCTGGCTTCTCTCAGCATTGTTAAGTCTGCTCCATTTTGTACGGTGGCGATTTTAAGACCAAAACCTTGGATTCTTTGAATTTCTTCCCCTATGCAGCTTCAGAAAATGCTTTCATCTTACTGGAAGAGACAGGCTGGACAGTCTTTGATAACAAACTACAGTGGCCGGGGCGTGGCCCGACGTCTTTTGTTCAGTGTCTCTGATCTACTGCCTCACGATGGACTGTCAAAGCCTGTCTTGTCTCAGAGCTGATCCTGCAGGAGACTCATCTCCTGGTGGGATTCCGGAACAGGAGGAGAGCCCAATCACAGACCCTGAGCATTGTCTCTGCCTTCGGTTTGTCTTACCACATGCTGTCTAAAATGAGCACAATCATTCACCTTCTATGATTTAATGATTATCTGAAAATATGTCCACATCTGTAAAATGGCAATAATAAGTTTGGCCCAAGACAACAGCCCTAGGGTGTTTGGGAGTCAAGTTACTCTTGTGCGTTTCTTTGAGACGAAGCCAGCGGGGGTCAGGGTCTTGGCACTGTGCCAGCTTCCTAGGATGGCCATAATGAAATGCTGCAAACTGGGTGACTTGAAAGAAAATGTATTCTTTCGCAGTCCTGGAGGCTTGAAGTCCACAGTCAGGGTGCTAGCAGGAAGATGCTCCCTCTGAAGTCTCTGCGCTGCAATCCTTCCCTGCCTCTTCCTGCCACTGGTAGCCCCAGGCATTCCTTCACTGTGGCAGCAGCACTCCAACGGCCACCTCCATCTTCACATGGCCTTCCTCCCTCTGCGTCTGCTTCTGTGTCTTCTCCTCTTCTTATGAGAATATCACCCTGAGTTAGTGTGGCTTGTCCCAACGAGGTCACATCTGCAAAGACTCTATTTCCAAATGAGGTCCCATGCACAGGTACTGGGAGTAGGGATTGAACATACTTATTTGTGCGTGTGGTACCCAGTTCAGCCCACAGCAGCACAGTTTCTCTGCTTGTTCTTTGAAGAGCATCTGGGTAAGAGAAACTATTTGTAGGGTCTCCTCCAGTCTGCACAGCTGCTCAGGAATTATCTCCCTCATCTGGCAAATGAGCCTAGAGCAGTGGTTCTTAACCTGGGTTCTATCAAACCCTAGGGGTTTGATGAGTCTGTCTCAGGGGTTCAGAGAAGCCTTTGCCGCGGAGGCCAGAATAAAGTAATACTGTAATTTGTTGTGAGTTCATGCACTTTGTTGGTTTTGTTCTTTGAGCAAGGTGATGTTCATGCATGGCTCATTTTGTGCACCAGTAAAAAAACATATACCTATATCTTGAATTTGGAAAAAAAAAACATATTTTATTTATCACTAAAGAAGAGTTCGGTGAATGCGCATATGAAACTGGTGGGTTCGGTACATCAAAAAAGGTTAAGAACCACTGGCCTAGAAAGAGGAAGGAAAGCTGGACTGAGTTTAAACAGAGGGATTAGAGAGAAGTGGAGAGTTGGGGGAGAGAGAGAAATAAAGCAAAGGGGAGAGGTGAGGATCTCGAATCCCCAAGCTCTGTTCTCTTTGTGTTGTGTTAGTTATGTTCCTATAAGCCACCGAGTTAGCCTTTCTGAGCCTTGGTTTCCTCAGGGTGGGGTATGAATTTGATGACCTCTGAGGGGTCTTCTAGCTCACTATTCTCTGATTCCATAGAAAGCTAGCAGAGTGGGCAGTGCACACTGTGCACCCAGGAGAAGTCCAGCAGCATTGAGCCGTGGATTTCAGCCTAATAAATACATAAAGTACTCCTACCAGCCAGCAAGAGAACCCAATAGAAAAATGAACAAAAGACTTGAACGGGCCCTTCCTGGAAGAGCCTTATCAGATGGGCAGTTAACATCTGGAATGGTGCTCAGCTTCCTGAGTTATTAGAAATGCAAGTTATAATTCATAATGTGATACCACTACATGCTTACCAGAAGGTCTAAAATGCAAGAAGCCTGGCAATGCCAAGCTCTGCGTGTGGGGGGGGGGTATCAGTTGGAGCTCGCACACGCTACCAGTTGGGGTGCACATAGGAAGAACCTCTTCAGTATCTGCCTAAGGATCTGCTTAAGCTGAACACGTATACTTCCTGTGACCCAGAAATTCCACTCCTGGGTGTGTGCCCAACAGTGAAGGCATACACATGACACCACAGGACGTGTTCCAGTGTGGTTATCATGGCTCTCAAACTGGGAACGACCCACATGTTCATCAGCAAGGCAGTGAGCGGCTAGGGGAAGATATATTCACATTATAGGATATGACACAGCATCAGGTGAAGAAATGACAACACCATGCAATACTGTGAATGGATTTCACAGCCAGAGTGTTGAGCTGAAAGGCCATTCGGTGTATGTACAATGCAGAAACTGGTTAAACTGTGGTGTGAGAATTCGGGATGATAGCTGGGTAATGAGTATATGTGTGACTCTGAGGGGGGCTGGGCACCCCCAGTCCTAGTCTGTAAGTGATGTTCTACTTCACGATCCGGGTCCTAGACACAATAGGCCGTTCACTTGGTAAGAGTGCCTCAAGCTGTGCACTCAGAACTTGTGTACTCTTTCTGAATGCATGCTAGATGTAATTCAGAAGTTTGCCTCTAGAAGCACAACAATAAAAATATTCTGTGTGTCTCGGTTAAAAAGTGTTTGCCAGCTCCCAGACCCTTTATAGTCTGAGCCCGATCACCGTCGCGGCCAAATCCACTCTGTCCAGGGAAAGAAGAGCAAGGGCCAAGGTTTGTTCCCCTAAAGGACCGCTCCCTACGACAGGAGCGCTGACTGCCCCTGCTCTTGAACCAGCCCTGCCTGCCCAGAGTACCAGCAGACTCCCCGTTTGAGTGCCCGCAGCACCTGCAGACCCTTGAGAGACGGACCACAGTGCTTTCCACCCCTGCATGTCTGGTGCCTGGCACCTGCAGGTCCCTTGATAGATACTGAATGAATGTATGGATGGATGAATGAATGAATGAATGAATGACCACCAGCTTTTTATAAGGTTTGAGCAGTCCCTTACTTCATCCATCCACACTTACAGAAATCCCAGAATAGTCCAGGAAAGCTTCAGGTGGAAGGATTTTCATTTGCTCTCTCCGATAAAGAGCTTTGAGAAGAGAAAAAAAAAAACACAAATATTTTTAAAGCAAAAAAATAGAACGTTTAATTTATGTGATCCAATATGAGTCCCAAGCAGAACCAGCAGGGATTTTAAATTAAGTGGTTTTTAATAAACTCACCTTCTCTCGGGTCATGCATGAGAAGAGAGCTCCAGAGCTTCAAAGCTGAAGAACATCGCAATTATGAGGGCTATTCTCATAAACATTTCCGCGTTCCCCCCAGAGCCTCCTGCATGGCAGCCCACTCAGTGCCCACCTAAGATTACTCTGGTTCTAACTGGCAAAGCCACAAGAAATGCTAAAGGACCAATAAACAATTCTTCATCTTTGCAGATTGGCTCTCGGGGTGCAGCGGGAAACCTGAGAAAATGCAGGCAAAGCCAGTGAGGACCAGAGCAAAGAGACAGGGAATACCTGACCAGAGTCTTGGGGGAACAGAGGAATCAGGCACATGGGTGCATCCATTGCTTTCACTTAAAGCGCCATCTCCCAAACTTAATTTTGTTAATCCCCTTCCCACAACACCTCTCCGCATCCTGCAGAGTGTCATGTGACCCACTGTGAGAAACACAAAGTTTAGGAATGAAAGGTTTCATTGGAAACCTGCTCAGAACTGGTCCAAAGAGGGCAAATAGGTACTTTGGACCCTAGTTTCTCCTTCTGAATTAAGCAAGCACATGGTCTGAATTGACCAAGCCAGTCCCCGCTGTCATCTCTAGCTTAGCTGAAGAATGAAAGCAGGCTGTTTAGAAAGGAGGAAAGGAAAGAGTGGCAGACCCTCCATTCAACAGGTTTTCCTGATGGAAGCATAAGGGGTCTCCTTGCTGGTACGAAGCAGTCGGACACGAGCTGAGAGGTCGGTTGGTGGGCTCCGATGCAGACAGAAGAGGGGACGCATGAGGGAACGTGGACGTACGGTAGCTCAAACTGTGCGGGATTACATCTGTTTTGGCTCCAGCTGTTTCCCGTGCTCACATGTACCAGGTCAGGTCCCGCTCTGTGCGTGCAGCTCTAACCTCACCCAGGACTGCCCTGACCTTCCTGGCCTTATGTGCTTGGTGTCCGCCCAACCCCTGGATTTCTACAAGGCAATCTAATTATGTCCTGTGGTCTTTTCAGCATCTTCTAAGCATTAACTTTATGCCCCTTCAGGAGCTACCAGACTTGTTTTGGCTCTAAGCCACTTATTCAGCTAGATTTCGCCATATTTAATAATGAGCATGTACACAGACTGACACACACACACATACACACACATCAGGAAGCAACATGCTTGAAAGACCACAGGTCAAAGAGTGAGACTGTGTAGGCCACTCACGAGCCATGTATGAGCCTTAGTTTCTTCATCTGTGAGGTTGGTATGATTGCATCCACCTTGCAGGTTTGTCGTAAGAATCTGAGGCCGCCTCAGTAAAGCACCTTATCTCTAGTACACAGTGGTTGCTTGATCAGTGGGAAGTATCAACAGCACTGTTGTCATTTTTGGTCTCTCCTTCCTTTTGTAGTTGCATTAGTAAAAATCAGTAGATGGCTCACTAAAAAAGCATGCTTTTCCTCTCCTCTCTGCATGGACACCCACCTTTCTCTCCCTGCCATCTTGGCTCCGAAGCGCTTGCTATGTGTTCATTTCGGGAAGAAGGAACATTGCCCTCTGATCCATAGATGAAACGGCCGCCACCGGCCCAGATATTCACAGGAGAAGGCTTTGATTGTTTATTTATTTAGTGTTGGTCTGTTAGGCTCTCAGCACAACAGCTGAAGGTAAAGAAAGTCCCATGGCCGCACTCATCCCAGCTGGCTCCGGTAGGAGCCCCCGTCAAATTTCAGACACTCTGCCTCTACAAAGTGCTGGCCTCCAGGACGGAGGGCTTGCTCACCCTCCTGGGCCCCTCCAGCAAGTATGGAAATGAGTAGATCAGGCCACACAGCAAATGCCAAGCAAAGGGCAAAGTGAAGCTTCTGCACCACCATCCCCTTGACAGCAGGCAGGCAGTGTCAAAGTCAGTCTTGGGGGCGGGTTAGGGTGGGGTGTCTGTTCCAAAGCCAGACAGACCTGTGTTGGTTCAGCCTGAAAGAGTCCAATTTCCAAAGGAGCCATTTCATCATTTGAACCAGTGTTCGCTTTAAAAAGGCATGCTCCCACATTGCAGAGGTGCACATAACATGTATTAATTCTTCTGGGAATTATACAAGTTGCATGAGTGATATTTAGAGCCCTTAATGAGGAAATGTATAGTTTCAGTAACTGTTAGAAGCTTTCAGGAACCACTTCGTGTTTTCAAAGCCTTCGACAGTCGTAATTTGGGTATCTCCCTAGCACCAGAGGAGTGAGGTCAGTAAATCGAGTTAGACTCCTCAGGGAAATACTGTTTTGCAGTTTTTGTACAACTTGGGTGCAAACTCTTAACCTCCAAAGAAACTGGCAGATTGTCTTATCAGCCTGTATTCGTGTGATTCTATTTAACAGTCTAAACAAACTCCTTTGGCTGCATAAGAACATAAATTATACAAGTAATTTTCCTTGTGATAGATTTTCTTTCCTCAAGTGTATTTTTTTCTTCCTGTGGTTGATATCTTTTGGCTGCCCCTTGCAATAACCTCAGGGGATATCCCAGTCACACTGGCTGTGACACCAGAGCTGGCCAGTGACAGGAAACAGAAGGAATAGGAGCCTGGCAGTATTTCCAGTTGTGTGAGTGTCCAGGGCATTCCACACACAGGATTTTTAAGATTGTTAAAAAGATGAGTGACAGCCCTGGCCAGTTAGCTCAATGGTAGAGCGTCGGCCCAGCATGTGGATATTCCAGGTTCTATTCCCGGTCATGGCACACAGGAGAAGCTCCCATATGCTTCTCCACCTCTTCCCTTCTCGCTTCTCTCTCTCTCTCTCTCTCTCTTTCTCTCTCTCCTCCTCCCCTCCTGCAGCCATGGCTTGACTGGAGCAAGTTGGCCCTGGGTACTGAGGATGGCTCCATGGCCTCTGCCTCAGGTACTAAAAAATGGCTCCAGTTGCAACAGAGCACCGGTCCCAGGTGGGCAGAGCATCACCCCCTAGTGGGCTTGCCAAATGGATCCTGGTTGGAGCACATGCAGGAGTCTGTCTCTCTGCCTCCCCTCCTCACTGAATTAAAAAAAGAAAGATGAGTGACTTAATCTTAGTAAACAAACAGCTAGGTATGCAGCTTGATTATCAATGATTATTTTTCCATTTAGTGATATTGAATACCATCCTTACTGTAGCAGATATATCTATCTATCTATAGATATAATCTATCTATAGAATATATCTATAGATAGATAGATATATTTAATGTCATGGGATTTTTACTTCGATGTAGGAAACAGAAGATCATGGCATATACCGGGTAGTTTGAAGGTCTTGTTTTTTCATCCTCATAATCCCGTTAAAGTTAATTTGGGATTGCCTCATGTTACAAATAAGGAACTAGGGTCCAGTGACTTTATTTAAGAGATAATGCTAATAAGTGACAATATGAAGGCTCAAACAAAGACCTTAGCTTCCAAGTGCTCTGAAGTCTTCGTGTGACCTACAGCCCTTCCTTTGTGATAGCTATAGCGATGCCTGTGCTCTAGAATTCACCCCAATGCCTCAGCCTGTGGACATGAGCATCTTTCTCATACAGATAACCTGTGGTTCATTATAAACTTATGGGCAAAAGGCAAATGTTTTCATCCATGCTAGACAAGTCTGTGCAGCCTCTTTTTGGTTTTCCTTTTGGGGGAAGGGGGAGAACTGGGTTATCAGTTCTTTCGGTCTGCTGTTCAAACGTGGTGGGAAAGACTTGCTACCTGATAGGCATTCACAGACCTGGGGGTGGGGGGGCTGTCTGGCTTCACCTTCATCCAGGTAATCCTCTGCATCCTCTGCATGTCAGTTTAGACATCATTTGTTTCAGGAGGCTTTCCCTAATGTTTCACACACACGCACATGCACACTCAGATTACAGTGGGTCGTTTGCCTGTAGTGGTTCTTGTGGTTCTGACTACATCTTGGATCTGTCACCGTGGTTTGCATTTTCGGGGTTACTCCCCAAGAACAAGGGATGAGGTTTGCAAACTGCTAAGTCCCCAGTTAACCCGGTAACTAGCACCACTGCAGGTGCCCCAAACCTGCCTCTATATTGAAGTGCAGAAGATACCACTTCTGAATGAGGACACACAATTAAAGATCACATAGGGTCCCTGATGGGTTTTGTTCAACATGTCAAGGGCAGCTCACATATGGCCCAGTGGGGGGTCCCATGAGCCCTGGTTCCCATGAGCTCATGTTGGCCAAGTCCTCACTTGGCATGCGTGTTTAGCATGCAGCAATCTTTGCAAACATCCGTTCACGGAGGAAATCCAGCCCGTAGGCCCTGCTGGCACGGAGTACACTGTCTTCGTTAGTGTTGATGTTCTAGGGTGGAAACCCTTTTGCACTCAAGGTAGTAAGAAGCATTTGCCAAGCACTGGCCAGCCCTGTGACATCGGAAATGTCACCTCACATCTTAGCATCTCAGTTCCCACATCTGTCCAAAGGCCATGACAGTGCCTAGCCTGTGTTCCTTTTGAAGGGTGCTGTAAGTCAGAAGAGACAAAGAACGAAGAAGCTGAGCATGAATCTCATGAGCTTTGTGACATGTTGGCTCATGAATGTTTGTGTTTGTTTGGATTCTTGGATGAGCCATGAATGGAGAGTAGTATATCCGGTAAACATACTGGGATGCCAAAGAGGGACCCAAGCTGAGTATTGGCTTGTCAGGTTTGCAGTGGAAGTGGCTACGTGTTGTTGTGCCAGTTTTGCCAGAAGGAATGGTCTGAGAAAGGGGGGGAGGGGAGAGCAAGACTCAGGTGGACCCAGTGTACTGTCTGAGAAACCATACTTGTTCTCTAGAGCCCCTGGGGAACAGGGGGCCTTTATGCCTGTGAGGTGCCCCGATAGAGCAACATTTTAGGTTGGCTTCTCTGAAACAGTCAGCCGTCGTCACTCCCTTGCTGGGAGGTCTTCATGAGCTCCCAGCGATCCTCAGCAGGACTTTCCAACTGGTGTGGCACACGTGAGTGACAGATGTGCCAAAGTACTGATCCCCTCAGCCATAGGGGCACCTGAATGAGACTCGATGCAGCCAGACCCCCTGGATCAGCCCTTCTAGCCACAGGCAGCGTCCTTTGTTTCCCCAGTGAGTTGTGAAAATGCCTCTTTTGCATAGACAAGAAGGCCTTTCTGCATATAATCCCTGCTCACTTGTTCACGCTCATACCCTGGAATTGGCCCCAAAGCACTCTAAACCATCTGGCCTTCACACATGGCAGGCCTGGCATAGCTCAGGGTCTCCTCGCTGCCTTTATCCGTGTTTCTGACACACCCACCTTGTCTGCCTGACTACACCCTAGCCCAGCCCGCCCGCCAGCCCCCTCTGTGTATTCTGCATGAGCAGTGCACATCCTCAGTCCTCATAGCACACCAAATCGTAAGGGTTTCCCCGTCTTCCACAGAAGGGCCTGGCAAAGATTGGATGTTATACATCCAAGAAATATGTGCTGAATTAATATTTTGAGTGGGACCCAGGAGATTAGAACAAACAGGGAGAAAACACAAGTACAAGTCGATTTCAGTACATTTGCACATAGTAGGTGCTCAGTCAATAACTGGGACGAACGAGTAGAGAAAAGGTGAGAACGCTGTTTTAAAGGTAGGATCCCTGAAACTCAGTCATGCCTTGAGAGCAAGAGAGAAGAAAGATGGAGTGATTCCAGATGTTTCTAGATGAGCAGCACCATCAACACAGCAGTCCTCCCACAGCCGAGTCTCAGACGTGTTCTTAGCAAGATGTGTGCACAGTGAATTGGGATTAGGATATTTATTGCGACGTTGTTAATAATACCAGAAACACAGAAAATGGCCAGATGTCCTTCGGTAGGGGAATGCATAAATAGAGTGGTATATTTGTACCGCAAATAAACTAGATACTGAAACCTTAATGTGGTTACATCTTAGATATATAACATTGGGTGGAAATGTAAGTTAGAATAGAAAATGTTCTCTCTAAAGCACTCTAAAAACACCATGTGTTCTTTATTAATATGTGAGTAGAAAATAAAAATATTAAGAACACGTGGAAATAAACCCCAACCCCCCCCCCAGGATAGTGGTTACCCTGGGGGGGGGGTGTGCTAGCATGAGATGGAGGAGCTTTTGATTTGTCTCTAATGTTTTAGTATTAACAGCAAATGTGGCAATACATTAGTATTTATTACATTGGGGTGGTGGATATTTGTTGTACTAGTTTCTGTGCTTTTCTGTTGGTTTGCAATAATTCGCACTTTTAAAAATTACAACCACACAAAAGGAAAGGCTGGGTGACTGGGAGGCTGTGAGCTGTATTTCTGTATTTAGTCTTCTGTTCTAGACACACTCCCCCTCCCCCTTTTCAACGGGCCTGGCAAACACGGTGGCATCACATCTGCCACGTAGAACTCGCCAAGTCTTCACACCACGTAAAAGCATCAATTCTCAGCTCAGGCGCCAGAGACGGATAGATCTACCATTGACTTCTTTAGAGACCTCAGGATGTGCATTAATATCTTCCACCATTGTTTATCACGTCCACCCCCGTTTTTTCTACATATCAGAGTATCTATCTAGCCTCATTAGAATTAACTTCTGCAATAAGATTTAATGAAATTATCTTCCACGGGTGTAACTAGAATATGTTTTCTTGAATCCATTACTATATTCTCTTAGTTTTAACATTGCAAAATTTTGTTCTTTTTTTTTTTTCTCTCTAAAAGAAGCAATTCAATAATATGCTGAGGTGAATTTTACTATTTTAGTAAAATTGCTTTTGTATTTGGGGAATATTTTTAACAATGTGCTAGAGCTAGTTTACACTGACTCAGGAGGGCCAATTGGACACCTTTCTTCCCAACTGATATTCAGTGACATCACATTGGTAGCTTGAAATCAGCCATGATGAGAGTGTTTATACCATGGGAATGGGCAAAAGTTACAAATCAGGTTTCTGCTTTTGTTTTTTATCTGGAGGACTGGTGATTAAACATTCACCAACCTAACATTATAGGGCATGAAAGTTTGCTAAGTTGTTTGGGGCAGGTAGCAATTGACTACTTTTATAGAAACCAAATAGTCAAAAAAGGAAAAAGTCTTCCGCCTAAGCCACAGGGCCCCAAAGAGGCATTGCTGGGGATCAGGTCTGTGTAGTGAGGCACTGGCTTTGGAGTCAGGTGGATCTGAGTTCGAATCTGTTATAGTAGTCTTGTACTGTGGATTGTTCCAGTGCCTGTCTCAGCCCCTCAGTTTCCCCACCTATAGAATAAGGATGACAATATGTAGCTTGTAGAGATCTTATGAGTGTTCAGTGAAATAATATCCTCAATAAAATCTAACAAAGCACAAAAGAGACAAGCAATAGGTATAATTTGCATTTTCCTGGCTTACAGGTTCAGATCCTTCCCATAAGTGATGAGCACTGCTCATGCAGGCACACACACACATTTTTAAAATTTTTGACTGTAACTGATAAAACACCTTCCGCCAAAAGGTGAATATACTTTTCCTCCAAATATGTGGCACAAATAAGTAAAAAACTTTGTGTTGATATTTATGTGTGATTTGAGGAATCAATTTCTTTCCAACAATCTTGGAAATGTATATCCTGAGTGTCAGCTAAGATCATTTTTCAGTTGCCTGGTCTTTTCTCCCCTGACCATTCTGCTGAGTTAAACATCCTGAGGAGGATTGATTTGGGAGCTCCTGGGTGCTACAATTCCATCTACTACATCAAGTGTAGTGGCCAGTAGGGACCAGCTCTCAGCTCCCGGGCGCTGTGCTCCGTGCCCTTTCCACATGTTCTCTCTGACCTGGCGGTAGACAGCTGCTTCTGAGCCACTGGACAAAGCCAAAACGGACTCATCTTTTTAGATTTTTATTAGTTAATTTATTTTTTTGACTGCATAATACATTTAGTAGTTTTAGTATATTTAAAAATAAAAAGAGTGCCCTAAGCAAATGGCTCAGTTGGTTAGAGCATCGTCCCAAAGCACAGAGGTTGCCAATTCGGTCACTGGTTAGGGTACATACAGGAATGGTTCATGTTCCTGCTTCTCTATCTCTTTCTCTCTCCCTCTCTCTCCATTCCTTTCCCGCTAAATATCAACAAATAAAGATTTAAAATAAAATAGTAAAAATACAAAAAGTTACATAATGGTAATTTTTCTGACAACACAATCACCCATTTACCTGGCCATTCCCCATAAAAATTAACAATAACAATAAAAGAAGGTGGAGAGGAGGAGGAAACAACCTCTTATTATCCGTTTCTTGTGAAACGGAAGGCTCTTGGAGCTCTTCAGGACCCAGCATCACTGCTGTCTTCATCGTAGCTTACGTGCATGCTGACTGCGGTGGGCTTAAGGCCACTGAGGTCAAGAACACCAAAATGATCTCATATGACTCGTCAGTAAATGTAAAGCACGTTGCTAAGGCTCATCCAGCATGAGATCACAGCAGAGCTGCTTTTTGTCTGAAACAATAAATGGCACATATTGTCCAAACACCATCCATCAGCTAAACTTACATGGGTTATCACATCTCTGGAGGAAGACAGAGCAGAAAACCTAACACTTGTAGGGAATGTATGATGTATCTAGTGCTAGGCTCTTTTTAAAATTACCACAGTAAAACATATGTAACATAAGCAGACCGTTTTCACCATATGTAGAACTATACAGCGGCATTGAGCGCATTCACACTGTTGTGTGACCATCATCACTACCCATCTCCAGAAAGTGCTAGGCTCCTCTGCCCCTCTCGCTTAGTCCCAGTGGCAGCCCTTGAGGTCTGTGCTGATGTTCTGCATCCAATGAGAGTGTTTCGGCAAGACTGTTTCAAGTCTCACACTGAGTGACCAGCGGAGCATGGGACTAAACCTAGACAAGTTCATCTCCAACCCAGGTAGGTGGACCAGTGTGCCTGGCCTCTAACTCCTGCTGTTTCTTTCACCTTCCATCCCATGCTGTGGCCTAGGGGTGATCCTGCTGCTCCTGGATAAGCTGCGCAAGATGAAGTGGGAGCAGATGTGGAGGTTGACCGCCGAGAGGGAGCTGATGGGCATGCTCTCCACGTCCTTAGCTGACCAGGTGAGTGGCCGGGTGGGAAAACACGGTTATTCCCGAGGACCCTACCCTATGGCTGTTTCTCAAACAGACCTGCAAGAAGATGGGTCCACGTGATTTTTCTACCTACTGTGTGACCGTATACCATATTTCTCTACATATAAGATGCACATTTTTTTCAAAAATTTGGTTTCTAAACACTGGGTGTGCCTTACAGAGTGGTTGTAGATTTTTTTTACTTGCATTTCTCGCTTTTTGTTTGTTTTTGCGCTCCGTGTTGAAGATAGTGATTCATCATCAGACACAGATGAGGACAAGCTAATGGATAAGAGTTATGACAGTGAGAAGGAGTTGTATGAATTTTATGATGAATAAAACTTGAGTTCAATAATTTTATGTAATTTTTTATTTTTCAAAATTTGGTCCCCAAAATTAAGCTGCATCTTATACATGGGATCATCTTATCTATGAGGAAATATGGTATACCTGGCCAGACCTGCCATGTACTGGCGGTCTAAGGCAACAACTCAGCCCACAAGTGGGTGTCCTTTGTTCATTCACTGGTTCACTCAGCAGACTTTCCCTACACACTCTGTGAGCCCTGGAGCGTGTTCAGAAACAGGATCGCAGAGATAAATGAAGGACGACGTACCCGGCCTCAGAGAGCTCAGAGGTTATTGACTTGACACAGACTCCTATGTAAATGATGAGTTGCTATGTTAAGAGGAGGTCACCATCTTCATCTCGTTGTGGTATGCCTGCTGCCCGCCCCCAGAGATTCCCGGATGTCACAGCCTAGTTCCTGGACAAGGTCGCATTCCCCTGTCTGGCAATAGAGCCCAACTTTTAAAGCAAAGCCTTTTTTTTTTTTTTACTTAGATCCTGTCCTCTGACCATATCCGCAAGCAAAAGGTATTTAAATAGAAGGGACAAACTGCCTGGCTGAAGAAACCAGCCAACCTGAAAAAAGTCCAGCAAAACCACCAAACTATTAGCATAAAAACCCCCATTTCTCATTTTCACCAGGAAATGCAGGGCCCTGAGCCTTTGATCTTGGGACATACCAGGCTCCCACATTTAAAGGTTTGGTCTCCTGTTGTGTGAATGGCCTACCTTGGGCTGTAAAGACGATCTCTCTGGGTTCTGTGCATTTTATCCTTTCCTGTTCCTCCCTAAAGCAAGCTCACTGTGCTGTTTTGTTGTCTGAGTCATTAGATTCTTGCAAAGTATTCTAATTCAGGGGAAACAAGAAAGTCTGTAAGGTCACTTGACACTATATTTTTAGTGTTACTATGATGCGGTGTTTCCCAAGCAGCCAGAAACTAATTTCCTGTTTCAAACATGAAATACAGTATAATGAATGAGTTAAAAATTAGCCAGGTAGTCGTTTTAAACCTGAAGGGATATTTGTTCTCCATTATCATGTTTTAAATCAGGTCACAGTGACTCCAGTGTGTCCCCATAAGCTAGCAATCAGATGTCCATGCCCAATGAGGATAGTTTATTCAGCCGTCTCCTGCCACGGAAGCCCATCACTCACCTCCCCGGCACCTCCCGTCAGCAGCTAATTAATAAGTACTGCCTGGGGAGGGAGCTTGGAGAAGAGCCCGAGAGAGGCCTCCCTGGAGAAAGCCCGAGTTGGGTGGGGATGTGGGGAGTGCATACCCAAGAACCAGGGCCCACAGGAAGCCAGGGCGCATCCATCATTGCGTCCGCCAACAGCCAGCCCCAGGAGGAGCTGCTGAAGCAGCAGCTCTCTAATTTGTCTCAGCCTCTGAATGAGCAGAGCAACTTGTCATCACTCAGTTTCCTCTCCTGGAGGCTCAGAATGGATCACACGGGTCTCCCCAATGAGGTGGGAAGAGGGGCAGAAAAGAGACTTCATTTATTCTACGCCCGCTGAGGTGGAGAAGACGTTCCCTGTCTGCCCCTGCGTCCCACCTGCTACGTGGTGCTTAGGAGACCAGCAGACTACGAGCTTCGAGCCAGTCTGGGCCATTTCCCCGTCTCCATGCATTACTGCTCCATCTCTAGTGATAGAAGGTGAAGGGGTGGCCCCATAGTTTAAGAGCCTATGTTCGGAGCGGGCTGCTGCAGTTGCCAAGGGCTCACATCACCAGTGGAACCCCCCTGACTGTCTTGACTGTGTCTCTGGTTTGTACCCCCAGGATATTTTCAACGCTGTCATCAAACAGAACCCCTTCCTCGTGTATCAACTCCCCTGCTTCTGGAACGTGCAGCTGTCCGACCACACCCGCTCCGAGCAGTGCTACAGAGACGTGTCTGATCTGAAGGTAGAGTCAGGACACGTCCTCGTCCTCGAGGGTGGAGTGAGGAGCCCTGTGGTGGCAGAGGGACGTGGGCGTGGGGACACCCTGCAGGGGAATGAATGGCTCCGGGCTTTGCATGCAGTGTGGTGAGAGAGATAAGGGTAAGAGGACCAGAAAGAATGTGCTTTTCTTCTTCTTTGTTTTTATTTTATTTTTCCTCTCTCTTCTTGTTTGGGCTTTCTGAAAGCATAAGGCCTCCCAGCATAAGAACCAGCTTGTGTGTTTAATCTTGCCACCTGCTGTTGGTTGTTTTGATTCATGTCGGCTCCCAAAATTCAGTCATACAATTTAAACAAAAACACGTATTGAGGGCCCATTCTGTGCCAGGTGTTGTCATTATGGGTAGGAATAACATACTTCCTACTTTCAAGTCATTTGTGGCTTAGAAGAGAAGAGAAACATGTAAGGAAGTAAATTTAAAAATATATGACAGGTGCTATGACAGGGCAGTGAATGCAGATGTAAATGTCTCATTCTATCTCCAGGAGAAAGGACAGTAACAGAAAGCCTTCCTTGTGGGTCCTTAGGTACCAAACACGGGTGGGGCCTGGCAGTAGAAAGGTGTATCGGTTATCTAGTACCGTAAAATTGCTACATAACAAACTGTCCTCACAGTGGCTGAAATTAGCAACCGTTTACTTAGTTGATGAGTCTAGAGGTTGGCTGGATGGTTGGCTGACTTTCATGGCTTACCCAAGTGTCTGTGGTCAGCTTCAGATCCGATGGCAGGTGGCTGTCCCCCAGTGTCTCCCATCTCCCATCAGCAGGACGGTCTCGCGGGTTCTCGTGGCAAAGCGGAGGTGGAAGAGAAAGTGCGTGTGTGGACAAGGAAACCTTGAGTCCTTGTTGCCAGTGTTCTATTGGCCAAAGTAGCCATGTGACTAAGGCCAGAATTCAGGGGTGTGTCAGAATTCCTCCCTACCTGCAGTAGGAGAAGTGAAGGACTGACCTCAGCCATTAAATGGCAGATCAAGGAATTTAACCCAGACCTGTCTCACACCAAGTGTGTTTTCTGCTTCCCAGGCTGTATCAGAGAGGAGGTAGATACACGCATCCACCTGGAATTTACATATTTTACTTAAAATTTCTATCCATCACCCATGTAACTCTGTAATAACAATAATTGCAAAGTTTTAAAAGGCAGAAGGAGACCAAACCTTGCTTTTCTAGTAAATCAGTATTTTCTAGTTGGCTTCTAGTCCATGTCCATGTGTGCGTATTATTGTATCTTATTTATGGTCAAAATGCTTGTGGAACTTTGTGCTCTTCCATTCCTGTTACCTTAGTTGTTTCCAGATGTTTACAGATACAAACTGTGTTGTGATGAACAGCTTCAGGTTTACAACATTCCCAGGAATGAAATCACAGAATTAAAAAGAAGTTTGTTTCTTCATTTGTTTGTTTTTTAAATGTACTTGAAGTTTATTGCAAAATATTAGAAGCTATAGCAGAAGTTCCCGCATCATTCATGCCATCAGTCTGCATTCATGCCGTTTCTTTATCACAGGGGTCCCCAAACTACGGCCTGCAGGCCGCATGCGGCCCCCTGAGGCCATTTATCTGGCCCCGCCGCACTTCCAGAAGGGGCACCTCTTTCATTGGTGGTCAGTGAGAGGAGCACAGGATGTATCCGCACCCATAGTTCCCATTGAAATACTGGTCAGTTTGTTGATTTAAATTGACTTGTTCTTTATTTTAAACATTGTATTTGTTCCGGTTTTGTTTTTTTTACTTTAAAATAAGATATGTGTAGTGTGCATAGGGATTTGTTCATAGATTTTTTTATAGTCCAGCCCTCCAACGGTCTGAGGGACAGTGAACTGGCCCCCTGTGTAAAAAGTTTGAGGACCCCTGCTTTAACACACTGTGGACTGGTCAGTCATAATAAAAACAGACATAATACACAGGAATATGTCCAAGAATATTCTGAACTAGAAGTTCAAAAAGGAGGGAAATAAAACCAACTCTCTAAAAAACAGGCCTAAAAGCCTAAAAGTCAGTCTGTCAAGTCAGTTAAATAAGCAGAGACCAGAATGCATGATAAAGTGTAAATCTCAAGAGTAATAAAATGCAGCCAGATAGGACACCTTCTGATTCTTGGTGGCTGGGAACCTGATTTAAAAGTCAGTAACTAGAATTTATTGTTCAAATGAGGGAATACTACACTGCTCACACAAAGTAAAGGATGTTTCAAAATGAATATGAAGCTATAAAATATCTCCTAATTTTTGTGAGCAGTATATCATGAGTTACACAGGAACCCTAAGTCACAGTTAGGCGAACCATATGTATAACCATTATGTTGAAAGGCTGCACATGGGAACTCGGACCCCCACAGGAAGAAAGACAGGCACAAAGTCAGGACCTATAAAGAGTGATATGCCTACTAGATAAACTGTTTAAAAGCCCCTGGTGAAGAAAAAGACCATGGTTGCCTGTTTTATCCTTGGCTTTAGGTGAAGTAAGGGAGAAATGTTTCCCCTGATAATTTCTGATTTCAAGTTTGTCCTCATATCATTTTGGGGGCTTAAATTATAGGCATTGGGGGAAAATAGAAAAAATTAAAATTTGCCAGGCACCTGGCAGAAATGGAAATCTGATCTGGAAGAATAACTCTCAAAAGCTAGACTTCAAAATTCTTTAGATGAAGTTTCAAGAAAAATGAGTTCTCAATCAGCAATCACCAAAACACACAGGGAAATAACACCCCCATGAGTGAGGGCAGAAACTGTGGACTGTGGAATTAAATCTCAAACATGGCAGGTATTAAACTCATCAGCATTAAAACAGAAGTATTTTATTGTGAATAGAATATCGATAGTAGGATGGAAGAATGAGAGATTCTCGAAGGTAAATAGGCCTATTGGGTCAAATAGTTCTTTTAGAAGTAAAATATATAATTATTGAAATTACAAATTAAATGGATATGTTAATTAGTAGATTAGGCCTAGCTGAAGAGAGAATTAGTGAAAATAAAAGAGACATCTGAAAAAGTTATTCAAAACAGTGCACAGAGAAACGGGGGAAAATCCTAAGAAAGAAGTTAAGATATTGGGATATGTCTGATTAGACTATCAAAGGTAGGTAATAGAGAAAAATTGGAAGTGAGAAATCATTGAATGAGATAGTAAATAGGAATTTCCCAGACTGTTTAAAGGTATCCATAGCTACAAGAAGGTTTAATACCAAGCAACTTAAATAAAAGAAAGCCATACTTAGACCTACAGTAATAAAATTGCAACACCCTAAGGAAAAGTTATCTTAAAGATAGCCAGGCAAAAAAGGCATATTTTATACAAAGCAATCCCTTGTATATGATTGAGCATTCTTATCAGCAGCCATGGAAACCAGAAAACAGTAGAAATAGAGTCTTCAGGGTGCTGAGAGACAATAACAACACTTACTGTATGTCTAGCAAAACAATTCTTCAAGCATGAAAGATAAATACTCAAATGAGCTATAACAAAGAGAATGTACCACAAACATACATATACAAAGACACTTCTAATGGATGTGCTTGAGAATAAGGAATATTATTCCAGATTCACGAAGAAATGTTGAACAAATAAATAAGAAATATTGTAGGAACTCCAAACCACAATTTCTAAATAACCTAATAGTAAAATGAGAATATTGTATAGTCTGTAGGTTCAAAAAGTTTATACCTGAAATATCAGAAAATGATATCTTGTAAGTCAAGAGAAAAGTGTTAAAATTAAAGTATTCTAAGGTCATTGTTTTGTTGTGGGGATAATATCTCTAAGCTAGGGATGCATACTAACATTTCAAGGTTAAGCTCTAAAAGAATCTTTAAAAGGGTATATAACTTATAAATTCATGATGGGTGTAATGGTGACAGGAATAAGAAAACCCAAAGCAAACAAGCAGAATCGCTCAATCATTCAAATAATAATAATAATAATGCACAAGAAAAAATAAAAACATGAAAAAAGGGGAAAAATTAAAAGCAAGAAATCAAGATGATAGAGATAAGTTTAAATATATCAATAATCAAACTAATAATTTGAAGAATTAAAAGACAAATTGTCAGATTGAATAGGAAGTGACATCCAACATACACTATTTACAAGAGACATACATACCTAACACATAACAACCTGGAAAGGTTGACAGAAGAATTGTGGGCAAAGGTTATCAGGTAAATAACATCTAAAAGGAAACAAGGTTAAGTATCTTTATATCAGACAAAACATTGGTAGGTATGCACATGGTCACAACTTAACAATAAAAAGTTCACCAAGAAGATGCAAGAATTCTAAACTTGTACACATTTTCTGCTGTTGTGTATGTATGCAGAGCTCAATAGAATTCCAGGAAGAAATTTATGTCTACTATCAGAGTAGAATATCTTAATATATTTTTTTAAATACTAAAAGATCAAATAAAAAATTAATAAAACATTCTGGAAGATTTGAACGACAGTAAAAAATCTTGATTTGTGGGAAAAATTAACCTTGTATTCATCCTTTTTTCAAGCTCACATTTATTAAAAATATCTATGTACATAATGCAAATTTCGGTACTCTTCAGAGAATCACATTATATTATTTTTAGTTCCCTGAATATAGTATAATTAAATTAGAAGGCAGTCACAAGATTTTTTAAAAACCCATTTAATTAAAATTGAGAACACACTTCTAAATTACTCATGGTTCTAAATAAATCAAAATTGAAACTGAAAACTGCTTAGAACTCAATGAAAATAAAATATGTCAAAATCAGTGGAATGAAACAGACAGGCAGGGACATTTATAGCTCTCAATGTTTATATTCAAAAGAAAGGCTGAAAATTAATAAGCCTAGTTTACGAGTTGATATATAAAGAACATTAGAATAAATTCAAAGAAAATAAAAGGCAGGACATAAAAAAGATAGGAGAAATTGATGAAGAAATTGTGTAACAAAGTCAAAATTTGGTTCTTAGAAAGGGACTGGTCAAATAGACAAAACTACGGAAGGACTTAGTGAGAGACAGTGGGAGAAGTCAGCAGGGAGTGAATAGGCTGGCAAAGAAGGTCCACAAATTATTCTGATAGGTTCAACATGACGATAATTAAGCAACCACGAAGTAACACCAGAGCGGGGCAGCCATGTGCTATATCAACATGTAAGCTCTCCATGACCAATGGCTTTGTCCGTTTTGTTCCCCATCCCAGCCTATACCTGGGTGCGGATGTCTGTGTCCGTTCTCAACGTTTCTAAGCCAGCTGTTTTTCTAAGCCCAAAGTCGGCAGTAAAGAGGAAAGCAAACAGAAGTCTCTCACTTTATGGAGCTAAAGCAGAATTAGTTGTAGGAGATCAGAGAATACCATGAACAATATTATGTCAATCAGTTAAAAACTTACGTGAAATGAACTGGTTTCTAGAAATGTATACTTTACAAAAACTGACATAAGGAAAAAAAATACGAAGTCTGGATTATCTTCTGGCAATGAAACCTTCTTACAAAGAAAACAGCACCCTTAGATGATAAGTAAAGTTCTACTAGTTTTTTTAATCAAAAGATAGTATCAATTTTAAGCAAACTTCAGAGCCTAAGAAAAGAGAAACACTTTCTCATATATGCAAATATCTTAAGCAAAATATTAGCAAACCTATCCAGCTATGTATAAAATAGATAATACATCATGATTTATTATGAATAGGATATAGGAAATAGGAAGGTGATCTACTATTGAAAAATCCATAAATATTGTTCATGCTGTTGATTGATAGGTTAAAGGAGAAACACCTTATAATGATTTACCATATTTCCCAATGTATATGGCGCACCCTTTTTTGAAAAATTTGGGGTCTAAAACCTGGGTGCATCTTAGGCAGTGGTTGTAGATTTTTTTTAATTGCATTTCTCTCTTTTTTCGCGCATGTTGTCTTTGCGCTCATTGTTTCGCACTTGTTACTGGTGTATTACTTACTATAGGTTACATTTTGCCACGTTCTGCTCAGAAAGAGATCAGAAAAAATTTTTGTACAGTGCTGAATTCAAGTTAAAAGTGATCCTATTTGCAAAAGTGAATGGAAATCATGCTGCTTAACATAAGTTTGGTCCTCCTCCAACTGGGAGGATTCATGTGAATGTTACTAAAGAAACCAGGTTCCTGACCTGTGCTGGCACAGTGGATAAAGCATAACCTGGAACGCAAAGGTCGCTGGTTCGAAACCCCGAGCTTGGCTGGTTAAGGCACATATGGGAGTTGATACTTCTTGCTTCTCCCCCCTTCTCTCTCTCTCTTTCTCTCCTCTTTCTTTCTAAAAATGAATAAATAAAAATCTACCCACCATGGACATAACTTTGCATTCGTGCACCCATATTTACTGAGTGGTTATTCTGTGCCAGACACTGTGATGCCGGGGATGCCGTGGGGAACAAAACAGACAAAGCCATTGGTCACGGAGAGCTTACAAGTTGATATAGCACATGGCAGCCCCGCTCTGATGTTACTTAGTGGTTGCTTAATTATTGTCATGTTGAACCTATCAGAATAATTTGTGGACCTTCTTTGCCAGCCTATACTGTATATAAGTAGAGGAATTTCTATCAAACAGCAAAACAATGAAAATAGCAGCATACCAAATCTAACTTGTATATGATCTATTTTTAATGTGTGAGGCAGAAGCTCGAACCAACCGAGATATCCTCAGCTCCCAGGGCCACACTCGAACCAACTGAGCTACTGGCTGCAGGAGGGGAAGAGGGAGAGAAGAGGGAGATGGGGGAGGAGAGAAGCAGGTGGTGGCTTCTTCTATGGGCCCTGACCAGGAGTTAAACCCGGGATGTCCATACACTGGGCCGACTCTCTCCATTGAGCCACCAGCCAGGGCCAAACTCATATTTTTTAGATAAACTTCAAAAGTAATCCAGAAATCGTTTTACCCACTCATCTTATTTAACAAACCTGACACAGAACCCTGAAATGTAGCCGATATCTGAAAGAGCAGCTGCCTGAGGTAGGAGAGGGTTGAAGGATGACAGGGAGAGGTAGGCAGGCCCATGCCCTGCTCTCTGGGTCCTATCAGGACCCGGGACCATGGTCTCAGGACACGGCCTGTCTGTGGGTTTCTTCAGGCCAACCAGGGCCTCCGATTCCAGGTAAAGGTGCATCTTTGTCCTTTTCTTTCTTATCTGTCTGTCTTCTCTTCTTTTCTGCCCTTACTCATTCTGTCCTTCATGTTCAACACTGTCGAAGACCCTCCAATTTGCTGGCTATGATGTTCCTCCTTGGGGAGTAGACACATGTACCCTGAACTCTGCTCCTCATCAGCTCCTGATCTATTGCTCCAAAGGGCAGCCACCCCAAGAAACCTACCTGTGGGAGACACAGGGGCCATGCGCTGGGTCAGCTGAGCCAATGTGCCTATTTACATAAGATCATAAACATCTGTAACTGTGATGCGCCTGCCTTTCCCTCCAGGGCCAGGTGTCTCTGCCTGGCTGTGTCCCTGTGTTCCCGCATCAACAGCTCTTGTTAGGCAATCTCTGTGGTTCTCATTATCCTTCCTTTTAAGTGAAGCAAAGACCCTAAGGACACTGAGAAAGCAGCTGAAGGACAGGCCTGGATTCTTGCGATTTCCCCTCACTGTGTCATCGTCTCATCTGCACCAACCCCAGCAGCCCTGTGTTATGGGAACTTCTTTCTCTCCAGTCATTCCTAAGGTGTTCAGCTTGCCTTTCATGGAAATAGCAACTCACTTTTTGCACTCATCTGATTAAAAGAATGTTTAATTACATTTCCAGTTACATTAGAAATATAAGTGACATAAAAACGTTTTGGTAATAAGCTTAGCTCACTCCCATTGAGCACAGAGTTCAAGTTGGAGGAGCAGACATGTCCCCACACGCACACTTCTGTCTAGAGAGGAGATTATTTGGGCCTTGGGTGTCTAGCCCTGGGTTCAGCAGAGGACTTAGCGCTAATTGGAGGTTGGTTAAAAGAATGTCTAAAGGGAGAAAAGGTTTCATTGCTCAAGCCCCTTTGGGAGCCAAGCAGCCAAGTAAATTCTCGTGACAGCCGAAAGACTCAGTAAATCACCTAACCTCTCCCAGGCTCAGTTACATCCCCCATAAATCAAGGGCCATTCTTCTATGCGTCCTCCCCCCACCCCCTTCCCTGCCAGGCCCCTGGAGTACTCCATAGAAATGCACTTGACTATACTTCAGTCTTTTGTGTTTCAGAGACCTTCATTTTTATCTCTTCAGTCCTAAAGCTTGATGACTCAGCCTTCCCTGTGTGAGTCTTAAATAGGGAAGGACCCACGGGGACATTGCTTATTCTTCTCACGAGAAGTACAGACTCAGGAGACCAGCCAAAGGGCGCTTTGCTGGTGTGGAGAAGGGAGGATGGGAGAAAGTCTATGAAGCCATGTTCTAGCCCCCGAGTCCACAGTAAACTCTGAGAGAGGGAAGCTCTGGTCAGAAACAGTGGGTAAGAGCCTGGAGGTGGGAACCTGGAGCCCCAGAGCTGAGTAAGCAGTGGTTCCTACCCTCGGGAAGGTTGTAGTCTAGTGAGAAGCAACCAGTGAGTAAATAGAAAATCCCAGGTTCAGCTTGCTAAGTGCTGTGATTTAAGGAAGTAAGGGAGGCTCAGGGAGCAGGGAGAGGACCCTGTCTAGCTGGGGGCATGGCTCAGGCTGCATGGGAGAATTTCTGTAGGAGGTCTGCACTGTTTTGATGCCCAGAAGCTACCCCTTCCTCATCTCCATCCTCACATCCGTCCCCAGCCCCCACAAATGCTTGTTCCCCCTCTCCCTAGGCCTTTGGAAATCTCTCTTCCTCCCCTGCATATGCCCTGGACATGGGGGAAGGAGTGGAAACTCCATGCAAGTTGGGATTGGTGTCCTGGGAGCCAGTAGGCCAGCAGCAGGGGCCACACTATTGCTTCAGAAGCAGCTGCCCAGAATGCAGGATGCTTCCCCTGTTGACAGGAAATGCAGTTCAGAGGAAGCACGCTGTAACTCAGCCACAAAGGACAAGGAAATGAGGTTCTCTAGGCAGAATGAGTGGGAATTAGGTTCCAACCGTGGCCTCACTTCATCTTTACAAACATCTCACTAGATGAATATTATTTGGTCTATTTTGTTCATCAGAAAATCGATGATTCTACACTTTAAGTCACTTACTTGCTCAGTTACACAGGTCATGTGACAGAGCCTGGTTCAGACTCATGTCTGCCTGACTCTAAGGACAGAGCTCTTTGCTCTGACACAGGGCTGGGTCCCTACCTGAATTGATTTTTCCCTGGGAAACATTTTAAAGAAGGTAATGATTCTATAGGATTATTCTATGGAGCCTTCTTTGGATTAAATGATTTTTTTGGAGGGCTGACCTCAGAACAGAGTCCCCGTGTTTATAATATTGTCTGCTCGAAAGAACATTTGAATTTTAAGCGACGGAATCACTCAGAGGCTGTTTTGTGACTGCCATCCATTCACAGCATTTGGAACTGAACACACTTAAAAGAAAAATCGTTAAAGGGAAGAGGAAAACCCAGAGAAGACATGCCATCCGTATGGGGAAATGATGTATGTTTCTAGAGGCAATCTAGCATTTGCATAAAACGAGTAGCGCATAACTCAAGTTTTAAAACATTTTATAATACTTAGGGAGGTGTCAGCTTTCACATCTTTTGAGGAAGATTGGGGGGAGGGGGTGCCCAACATGTTGAGCATCTTGTAGCTAAGCAGACTCCAGTGAAAAATGAGGCAGGGGAAACCGGAGAGAGAGTAATAAAAATGATGAATGGGAAGGTTGATGTTGGAGGATTAGGATGGAACGAGGAAGGAAAAAACAGTTGCTTGGGGAGGCTGGGAGAAGAGCTAAATCCTAGAACACCCCCTCCCAGCCAGACCTCACTGTACGTCACACCTGTGCCTGTTTAATTTCATTGCATGACATGAGTTCAAGGGCTCTAAGCGTGTTATTGTCTCTCTGCACTGCTGCTGCTTATAAACTCTGGGAGTCCCGGGATTAAATATAAGGCAGCTGCCCCCCCGCCCCCGTTCGAGAAGCCTGTCCTTTGGCGCGCTGTTGTGCCGTGGCTGATGCTGCAGGACGCTCCTTCATCCAGCAAATGCTGCAGAGTAGCCACAGACGGGCTCGAGGGCTGTAGTGGTCCCTGGCCCTCTCTTGACCAAGCGTCTTCTGAGGAAGCTGGGATGTCATCACCACTTCAGAGAAGAGGTAGAGATGGAAAGGGTGATAAGGTAAAGCGGTGAGCACCAGGCTGTGAGACTTGTAGTGAGCCTGGTCGTTTTATCAATAAGCCATCAGCACCATTCCCATGCTCTCTTGGAGTAGTTTGCCGTCCGCTGGTGGGTAAAGTAACAAGGGCTCTTACAACTCACCTGTTCCAGGGCTCTTGTTTCATGGACAGGAAGTAGGCACTTGAAGGGGAAAGTGGCTCGCTGGAGGTTCCACACTGGTTGGTGGCCCATCACCGTGTGCGCCAGTATTGTGCTGGAGAAGGACATACTCAGCGTGGGGGACTCTGGGTTAACTTAAGCTTTAGCCCTTTCTCTTGCCTCAACATGCATCCACTCTTCGCTCATGTGGTAGTTTTTAGAACTTAACTCCTGTGGGTGTTACTGATTTAGGTTACCCATTGCTGGCTTTGTTACCTGTGGCTGACAAAGTTCAGACACTGGGGCTCCTGGGAACATCAACAAGAATCCTAGAAAGGCAGAGATGACGGAAAATGTACCCTGCAATGGCAGTTGTGGGTGTATGGATGGAAATAGTTCTAAGAGAACTGTTTATGAGATTTGTTTAAAACAGAGGAGAGCTGGAGAGGGGGTGGGAACGAGGAGTTTCTGTACTCTTATATTTATTCCAAGTATGGAGCAGAGAGTTCTGCAACAAGCAAACCCGATTGATGTTGTTGATCCCCAGAACCTCCCACACGTATTCTATGTCCACACACAGCACGAACCCATTTGACCACAGAGTACCTCTGGGATCACATTCCTTAGGAGCCTGCTGTGAGAAACACGGCCCTGGATAATCTGGGCTCTATTCCCAAGGGAAGGATGTTGAGAGAGGGAAGCACCTGTGGATATCAAACCACTTATGTTTCTAAGTATGTAGAAATGAGGGTTTTGATAGGTGCCACCTCATTTTTCATTTTTTTACCTCCAAATCTGATAACGAGAGGAACAATTTCATGTATTTATTTTCTAAAAGCTCTATGTCACAGGTTGTTTCTCAAAGACGTTACTCTCCCATTCTTCACTTTTACGTGGAAGGCATCAGATTAAAGATGTGTATTTTTCCCCAGAAGTGCAAGATGCATACCTTTGAGAAATATTTTTCTCATAAAAGCAGAAATGCATAAGTCATCTTCACGTATGCCATCTCTGATAATTCTTTAGCCATGAGTTCACCAGTGATGCTCTTTGCTGCATAGAAGATTTTCATGGTCATTTCTCATGGCCTTACAAAGTATTGTAAAAATTCTGTGATATTTTCAGCCTCACCTTTATAAAATCAACCAAAGTAATTATACCCAGGAGTACTCATGCATGCTGGCTTCCAGTGCTTTGTTGCAAACTTGCCTAGTGGTGATCCTATAAAGGAATTCAATATGGGGCGCTTGCTCTCACTAACCTTGCTTGGAATCATTTTGTTATTCCATTAAAGCGGTGGTACCTTCAGTGATGACTCATACTTTCCATGTTACCGTCATTAATGTGGGAATTTACTGTTTGGACGATAAGATCTCCAGGACAGCCTTCCTTTAGTGCTCACTGAAAAATTATTTGTCTTTCATTATCTAAGCAGAACCTTGCACATTGGATGAGTGGACAGAGGTCAACATCCTGTGTCCTTCTACTTAACTCTATACCCAACCTCCTGTGTGCTCTAATGCTGGTGTCCCCGGACCTTGAGCATTTGTTGTCTGTGGCTGTTCCCACAATATTTGCTGACAAAGGAATTGACTTTGTTTTGTTACTACAGTATTAGCTTGTGTGCCTTTTTCCAGCCATTTTTGCCAAGACAGAAAAAACAAAAATCTCCTTTATTACATTTTATTATCTTCTTTTTTATGTATGAAATCTCCAAAGAGACAGCTAACCTCTTTTTGTGGGGCTTAGTGAAACGTAAAGTTCGGGACTGTCACAAGACTTTAAACATCAGCCAACAATTTGGAGGCTCTGCTTCCTACACTGGGTGCTGTGGTTTTGGATGTCTTGCTTCTCATTCATCTTTGTACACCCATTAAGTGGTATCTGAAGATAATACACAGTTGGGGAGAAGCTCTTCCTTAACGATGGTGGCTGTAGATCCATATTAGAAATGGTCTTGAAAATTTAACATTTTTTTGCCAGTGTCTTGTCAGATCTATT
Organism: Rhynchonycteris naso; assembly: GCA_037038555.1. Taxonomy (NCBI): domain Eukaryota; kingdom Metazoa; phylum Chordata; class Mammalia; order Chiroptera; family Emballonuridae; genus Rhynchonycteris; species Rhynchonycteris naso. The sequence goes on from CM073000.1 coordinate 78,691,870, forward strand.
TAGGCAGGCATTTCTGTGCTAGGTGAAGTAGCTAAGAATGAGCTCATGGGAGCGGAAGTGTTAGCTCAGCTGTTTTCTCACTCGTTATGTGAGCGGGTGTTATTGGTATTCTCAATCTGTCATTGCTGTGTAGGACTCCTTTTTTGTAAATATAAACTTTTATTTGGAAAGCATTTAGACTTACAGAAAAGTTGTAAAAGTAATACTGAGAGCTGGTATCCCCTCTTCCAATTTTAGTTTCTCCTAATGCAGTATTTCTTAACCTTTTTTGAGGTACCGAACCCACCAGTTTCATGCGCGCATTCACCGAACCCTTCTTTAGTGATAAATAAAATATGATTTTTTTTTCCAAATTCAAGACATAGGTATATGTTTTTTTACTGGTGCACAAAATGAGCCGTACATGGACATCACCTTGCTCAAAGAACAAAACCAACAAAGTGCATGAACTCACAACAAATTACGGTATTACTTTATTCTGGCCTCCGCAGCAGAGGCTTCTCCGAACCCCTGAGACTGACTCATTGAACCCCTAGGGTTCGATAGAACCCAAGCTGAGAACCACTGTCCTAATGTTAACATCTTATGTAACAATGGTGGTCACATACTATATCAAACTAACAAAATAGAAACAGACTCTTAGGTACAGAGAACAGACTGACAGCTGTCAGAGGGGGCGGGGTTGCAGGGCTGGGTGGAAAAGGTGAAGGGATTAAGAATAAAACTCAGACACAGATAACAGTGTGGTGATTACTAGAGAGAAGGAAGGATGACGGGAAGTAGAAGAGGATAGAGGGGAGAATAAATGGCGATGGAAGGAGGCTTGGGGTGGTGAACACACACTGCAGTATACAGGAGATGTATTATAGAATTGTGCAGCTAAAACCTGTGGAATTTTATCAACCAGTGTCACCCAATACATTTAGTAACAATTTTTTTAATGGTGTTTTGGTATTAACTAAACCGAGGCTGAGGCTTTAGTCACATTTTACCAGGTTGTCCATTAATGTCCTGTTCCCTGAGTCTCCTCTGGCCTCTGACAGTTTCTCAGTCTTCCGTTGTCTTTCATGCCGGACCTGGATAGTTTTGAGGCATACTGGTCAGGTGGGTCGATGATAAAATGTCCCTCAAATTTGGTTTGTGCAAGGTACTTTCTCATCATTAGGCTGAGGTTGCAGGTAGTTGGAACGATGATCACGGAAGTGAAGCGTCTTCTTATCACTCGTGTCAGGAGGAACCTGACTTCCAGGCCCGTCCTCCCCCAGATGCTAACCCATCCTCCCTCCGGTAAGCGTGTTTGCCAGCTATCTCTCCTCTACAGTTACTATGTTTCCCTTTCCTACTTCATTTTCTGGGAGTGAGCCACTAGATGCACCCCCCCCCACCCACCCCAGAAGGGATGGATGTAGAACCTACATACATTATTGAAGGGTTCTCTCGTAAGGAAATTTGTCTCTTTCTCCTGTTTTTCTTTATTTATTAAATCATTTATTTCCACGTGGACTCAACGTATATTTATGTTATACTCTGGGTTCTTGTTCTTAAACCATTGGTGCGTCTTGCGAGAATTATTTAAGTTTAATGTGATTTGTGTTATCATTAATAATATTATTAAAATGCACTAAAAATAGGTATTAGCATGATTGGTACAACAGTTACCCAGGCACGTTTAAACCCCAGTATGTCTCAATATTTGAGCGTGCCATGTCACACTTTCTGCACTGACACAGTTAGATATGGGCACTCACATGTCATAGAGGATCTCTCTCTTCCTCTCTCTGTCTCTCTCTGTCTCTATATCTCTCTCTGTCTCTGTCTATCTGTCTGGCAAGGTGACTCTGGCAACCCCTAGCCAGTATGTAAAGCTCAGTCACTCAACAGATCTATATTGCACAATTGCCGTGAGCCAGGCACCCTTCTGAGCACTGGTGAATAAGACAGTGGGGGCCCTGTTCCTCCCGGGCTTAGTGTTCTAACACAGAATGCAGACAAGAAACAAAACAGACAATCCAACTGGTCAATTCAGGCGGTAAACTTCAGGTGGTGAGGAAATCAAAGTAGGGCAATGTCAGTGATTAGCACTCATGGACCCAGGTTGAAGAGAGGGGCCCTCTTTCTCTCAGTGACTCTGCCAAGGACTGTGTTGACCCTTCATGAGACAGATATTCACGCTTGAGCCCATCTCTGTGTGCCAAGGAATGGTCAGGAATGACTCATCGGTCAGCCCACGTCACATGCCCATGCTTCCAGCAGGGCGGGCCTTGCGATTGTGCTGTTCAGGTCATAGAAGGAGGCGGGGTCTGGTCCTGCAAAGGAGCCATGCAGAGCAGAACAGAAAGAGCAGCCCCTGAGGGCGGTGCTTATGGAACCAGGAAGCACAGCTGCCTTGTCCAGAGTTCCCAAGCAGTGAGTCGTATAGGGCCCAGATCCAAGGGGATTTTTCTTTATTTTGACAAATTGGCAGAACCCCAGCGGACTCTGCACCGCCTGCTCCTCCACCAGCATTGGTAGAATCCCTCGGCTGAATGCTCCGTGCCTGTCTCTGCAGGTGGACTCTGCCTCCTTCTAGCCACACTGGCCCCAGGTCAACAGAGACACTCGCACGGAGGACACTGGGAAGGTTTTGTGAAATGTGAGTCGACTCTTAGTAATTCTGTAAAGAGAGGGAGAACGCAGGGCTGGCTGCAGCCACGGTGCATATCCTGGGATCAGCAGAGAAGCTGCACTGAGGTGACATTCATGGAGGCCCTTTGTACCGTTGGCATTGCATTTCCATTTCCTGTTGCTATTGCTGGTCCATCAGGAACTCTTTGCACATATCAGAATTCAAATTGAATTTTTACCCCCACTTTATAGCTAAAAAGAACCCAGAACATTGAACATAACAAACCTTAGAGAATGTAGTGGGATCTTCTCCTGGATTTATGACCCCCCTGGCCCTGCGTATTATCAAGGTATCCATTGTCTCCCCTCCGACCTCTAATCCTCAGACGGGAAGTAAGAACTGTTATAAATGACAGAACAAGAAGTGGGAAGTTATAGGATGGCCTCGGGGCCGTGCGCTGGCCCTCGCCGTCCACATTTTCCAGCTGAGGGGACTGATCACTGAGTTTGGTATGTCCTCGTCCCCTTTCCTGGGCAGTGGTGTGTTAGTGTCTGGGAAGATTTCTTTCTTTCTTTTTTTATTTTCTGGGAGTTGTAAAAACCAAGAAGCCACAGGGACCGGAGTAAAAAGGGAAGAGTGACACAGAGCATCTGTGCGTGGAGTCTGAGAATTGGGGCACTGTTTTAACTTAATAGCCGCTACCTGGTGTTGTCAGGCTCGGGATGGAGACGGAGGAGTGGCTGGTGAGAGTATGCAGCAGTTGACAAGGAAATAAAATCCCTGGCGTGGAGTCCACTGGCAGTTCGCACGCATGGTCACACCTGTCTCTGTGCCTGCAGAGTTGGACAAAACACAGCTCTTCTATTCCAGGAGCCAACAGTCCAGGCTGTACATAGAGACTGAAGGGCAGAGTCACTTTAGGGAGCATCCCATGGGAACAGAGGGTGTAACATTTCCAAGACTCCCGTGCACTGAGCACCAGTCTGCTCCAGGCTCCACGGTGGATGCCTTTAGTTCTCTTATCTCATTGATCTTCCAAAACAGGTATTGGTATTCCCCTTTCACAGACCAGAAAATAGAGGTTCAAATTCAGTAAGTAGTTTGAGTAGCAAAATTGGGAAGAACCAATGTAAAATTTGCCTTGTTCTCTGCCTATGACTCTCCCCAATCTCTGCCCAATATCTTCAAGCAACATCAAGTGTCTGCCTTCCTGACTAGCCCCCTCTTTGGGCCTTTTCTTGGGGGCTAGCCAGGAGGAGTATTCCCCTGCAGGGCATTTTCTCTGGGTCTATTGCAGTGGTTCTTAACCTAGGTTCTATCAAACCCTAGGGGTTCGATGAGTCGGTCTCAGGGGTTCGGAGAAGCCTATAAAGTAATACCGTAATTTGTTGTGAGTTCCTGCACTTTGTTGGTTGTTCTTTGAGCAAGGTGATGTTCATGCACGGCTCATTTTGTGCACCAGTAAAAAAACATATACCTATGTCTTGAATTTGGAAAAAATAATCATATTTTATTTATCACTAAAGAAGGGTTCGGTGAATGCGCATATGAAACTGGTGGGTTCAGTACCTCAAAAAAGGTTAAGAACCACTGGACTATTGTCTGTCCCAGTCCTCTTTCCTGCCCCAGGCTGGGGCAATCTGCCTGGGGCATTTTAAATCCTGTTGCGTATCTCTCCTTTCCTTCTTTCTACCAAAGACTTTTTTCATTCAGCTTTCCTAGTTGGTAAGATTGCTGTTCTGTGAAGTTTAAAACCATATTTCTTTTGCAATTTGATAAGCACATGCAACATGCCTTTGTGTGCATCACGCCATCGGTCCTGGTCTTTTCTTTCTTTTTTAAAATTCATTTTAGAGAGAAAGAGAGAGAGAGAGAGAGTGTGTGTGTGTGTGTGTGTGTGTGTGTGTGTGTGAGAGAGAGAGAGAGAGAGAGAGAAAGAGAGAGAGAGAGAGAAAGGGGGGAGGAGCAGGAAGCATCAACTCCCATATGTGCCTTGACCAGACAAGTACAGGGTTTTGAACCAGTGACCTCAGTGTTCCCAGGCTGACGCTTTATCCGCTGAGCCACCACACGTCTGGCCATCTGTCCTGGTCTTGACCACATACAGCGAGACAGTTGTTGTTATGTCCCCTTTCCAGAGGAGGGACAGTCTCTGTGATTTTAGGACTTAGTGCAGGCCACCCAGCTGGTAAGAGCTGGAGCTGGACTAGAGTGTAGGTGTGTCTGCCCGCCCCTTTCGATCGGGCATTGTAATCCTGCAGGTGGAGAGGGGAGGGGCTTGTGAGGCCATCGCCTTCTCCCTGAAATACCAGAGAAGGGGAGAACAGAGGGAGCTTCAACTCTTGCGAGAGAAAAATGACAAGCTATTTGGCCCTTAGACAAAAAGAAGAAGACTGTTTCTCCCACCCTAAAGCCCACATTAGTAGGGCGTTAATAACTGATCTGCTGTGGACAGACAGAATGTGAGGGTTGTTGCGAAAGTCATCATCCCAATTTCTATTCTTGAACCGAAGGACAACCATTGAATACAAATGGCCTGCCAAGCACTGAGGCACTCCGGATGAATAGCAAGTCCCACTCCCTGCCCACCCAGAAATTCACATGCCAGTGGTGGCAGGTGCAGGCATGTAAATAAATCATTACAAGAGTGTGCGATGAGTTCTCTGATAGGGTTACATGCAAGATTCTGGAGTGCCAAGGAAGGACCCAGCTTAGGAATGCTTACAATGAGATTCAGAATACCCAATTTGTAGAGGCTAACCATAAAATAGGGATTTGGGTTTTTTTGTGGGGTTTTTTTTTTTTTTTTGTATTTTTCTAAAGTTAGAAGTGAGAAGGCAGTCAAACAGACTCCCGTATGCACCCAACTGGGATCCACCTGGCATGCCCACCTGGGGGCAATGCTCTGCCCATCTGGGGCATTGCTCTGTTGTGGTGGGGGACATTCTAGCGCCTGAGGCAGAGGCCATGGAGTCATCCTCAGTGCCTGGGGCCAATTTTGCTCTAATGGAGCCTTGGCTGTGGGAGGGGAAGAGAGAGACAGAGAGAAATGAGAGGGGGAAGGGCGGAGAAGCAGATAGGCACTTCTCCTGTGTGTCCTGGCCAGGAATCAAACCCGGAACATCCACACATGGGGCCAGCGCTCTACCGCTGAGCCAACTGGACAGAGCTGCGGTTTGCATTTCTTAGTTAAGAATTCTGGAGTCAGAGGCTTATAGACATTGGTGAATAGACAGCAGTGTGTTGATTTCACCCTCTTAGTCACATGATAGCTGTCATGATTCCAGTCATCACATCTCTGTTTATGACAGAAAGGTGAGTGGGGTGGGAAGAGAATGGCACTTTATTATTAAGAAATCAAATACTTGCTTCCCCATGTATCTTTTTTGGGCAATCTTAGGTCCCATGGCCACCACTAGCTGCAAGGGAGTCTGGGAATCTGGAAAATCAGTAAATAGGAGCATCATGATTAGCTTAGACCATAAATGATCATGAGGCATTCACAGGGACAGTGCACCTACGAATGAAATCAGTGTTCTGTTAGAAACGAAGCATGGGGTGGAGAGACATACTAGGAGGCAACCTTCTGCCACGTGTGGTCCTGGGAACAAGAAGTGTGCCCAGCTACGAGGGGCGAGCAGGCGTTCGCATGGTAGAGAAGAAATAAGGGTATTCTAGGAAAGGGGAAAGCGCATGCCAAGGCACAAAGTGGTGAAAAACGGGTTCAAGAAATCCCAAGAAGTTTGTTAGCCTGGAAGTTGAGTTGCAATTATAGGTGGGAGTTAGTTTGCGGCAGCTTCAACTGCCAGTCTAAGGAAAACAGATGGTACTGTGTGGGTCACAGAAAGTCAATGGAGGTCTTGAGACAGAGACCCACTTTCCAAACACCGTTTGTCTCAGCAACTTGGAAGATATAAAGCCGTGTCTTACTCAGCGTTTGCACAGACTCGGATTTCTTAGCACTTTTGCACCATGAATTATTTTTATGAACCCTCTGGGTTCTAAGTACTTAAGAAGCTGAAGTTGTGGCTGAACTCTTCCCGTCACCTGTCCTTGTATTGAGATCCTGTTTCTATGTTTGAAATGCTTTTTCCTGTGCCCTTGATGGGCCATAGAGTCTCTCCTTTCTCTTTTAATCTTATTGACTTTTGCTATCTTCCCAGCTGATGTTTAAGTTTCCTGGACAGTAATCAATTTCCATTAATTTCCCTGGCCTGCTGCAGGCTGACTCCAAGTCTGCACCTACACTCAGGCTTTACAAAGTGTTCAGATGCAATTAGATCACACCCATGGGGCCCCTGGAGCCTGGCAGCTCCTGCGGCCCTCCTGGCATGCTACCTGGACACCACCCTCTCGGCCTGCTACCAAGCTGGAGGTCCAGCCTGTGTCTCTGGAAAGTCCTACGTCACCTGCAGCCTGAATATCCCAGAAATGCATGGGGTCCCTATGTCTGGCAGGGAAAAGTAGATTTTATTTCTGATCCTCTCATCTCAGGTTCATTTATATAAACAGAGCCTTGTAACGGTTAGGCAATGGGAGAAGTAAGAGGAATGGATTCCTCATTTCTCCCTCTTTGGGTTCAAATTTTGACTGTCCCACCTTCTACTGTGTAACTTGGGGAAATCAGCTGAACTTTCCCCACCTGTAAGATGGCACAATCCTTACCGTGTTAAATAAGGAATCAGGCGCTATGACAAGGAAGTGTTCAGAGAAGTGCTCGGTACACAGCACGTATCCAACACATGTGAGCTACTACTGGTGGCAGTTATGATTGTTGCTATGCTCGTGTGCCTCAGCAAGCGGCATACGTTTTTACTGGTTTTCACCACAATGTCAGAAGACTCACTTGTATTTACCAGTTCCTTGCAGAAAGTGTATTTTGGGAACATTCTCCTGTGCCACTCCATCTCAGGATTGTAAGCTTGTCAGTAAATGCCATCTACACCACCAGCTTGCTGCCCCCAAGTCAGCAATGACGGGTGATTCTGTCCCTCGGGGGGCCAGGAAATGGCATTTCTCAGTAGTGAGACAAGCGCTGGCCAGAATTACCAGCCATAATGATTCTGAGTCGGGTTTTCAGAGACAGACATGTGGCTTCATGGAAGGAGCAGTGGCCTGGGAGACAGAAGCTGGGCACGACGGCCCTCCACTGTGTGACTGTGTCACGTCACTGTCTCCCTCTGGGCCTTGGCTTCTTTACGCTTGAATTGGCCCAGCCTGGAAACCGTCACAAACAATCTCTCTCTAACATCTCTTTAAAAGCATGTATCATACTTGTAATTTAAAATGAACATTTACTTGATGATCTCTGTGCTCATCTCTGCCTTCACAGTCCCTCTCCATGTGTGGCTGAGAATCAGTGCTCATTTTAATAGTTAACAAATGAGGAATAAATTAGTGAGTGAATGAATGATATGGTAGAAAGAGAGAGATTTGGGAGCAAGACAGACCTGATTTTGTATCAGAATCGGCTCCTTACTAGCTGAGTGACCCCTGTGCCACAAGATGATCATCTGTGAACAGGATAATAATAGAAACAGCCTTCCTAGGTTGTTCGAGGATTGAATGTGAAAACACACACACCATCACCACCAACACCAACAATCCTGGCCTGATATCTAGCATAGAACAGGTATTAGATAAATAATAACTAACATTTGCTTCTCTAGAAACTAGCACAGGGGAATGGAGTATTCTGTGTTCTGATGACTTATAACTAGTTGAGGAAGGTAAATCTGAATATACAGTAATAGACCTTGAGTGGGTTCACCTATCCCAAAGCAGCTAGGTGACAAATAGTTTTACCAAACTCCGTTGGCCTGCCAGTGGCCCCACCATCTTCCTTTCCTTTACTCTTTGCCGCTTTTTCCAGAACCCCAACGTTGGCCCACAGGCATTACCCGATCCCAGCTCGCTGGGCAGACACAGAACAGAGCGGGGTGTGATGGGGTAAGAAATGGCCCACTGTGGGTGGGGACACAAGGAGACCAGGGTCCTCATCCTAGCTTTGACCTGATCCATGTCATCTCGGACACGCCGCCTCTGTGAAGCCCACTCTCCTCACCTGTGACATGCTCAGCCCATTGACACAGCCCTGGGTAAGGCTTAGGAACCTGGGGGATGCCAGGTTCAGGGCTGGCTTTGCGTCTCAGCTCTGCCGCTCACCAGCTGGGAGACACGGGCAAGCCAAGTACCATTTCCCAGAAACGAACAATGGGACTCAGCTGGCCTTACTTGAGGGAACTAATGGCCTAGTCTCCTCCAAGTGCCTAGCAGATTTGTGCCCAAGTTAATATGGTTGACCTGTGAGCCAGCCCATATTTCCACTTAGCTGAAATTTTTCTGGGTTGAGGAATTCCAGGTTTCCTGAGCCAAATGCACATCCATCCACCTCCCTGCTGGCTCAGCACTTGGCAGGCTCCAGAGTCTTCTGCGGCAAAGACGTGACCCCCAGTGGGTGGGAGGGACACTGGTTCCATGCAATTACTCTAATGTATGTCCCAGGGCCTGCTCATGTCTGCCTGGGTGTAACCTCAGAGGAGTGTCTTCTCTCTCTGCTCCAGAGGCTACCTACCCTTCAAGAGGCTCAGGAAGAGAACCTCATGTTTCGTGCTCATCTTTGCCTGCCATGCAAGTGCCTCCAGGTGACTTCATTCCAGAGAAGACCTGCTGGTCCTTTCTGCTCTCTCCTGAGGGCTCAGTGCCCACTTCCTTCCTTACTGCTATAGGGTTGTGTGCTGCCGGAGGGGCAAGGAGGGAAGAACATTGATAGTACAGGCTGGCAGCCCCGTCTTTGAGGGGAAAAGAGAACCCACATATATGGGGCCACCCCGGCAAGAAGGCACTGAGCTAGGCATTTGTTTTACCTCTTAACTACCTTGTGAAGTCGAGATGACTGATCCCCACTTAACACATGGGAAACTGAGGTCCCAAGAAATGAAACAAGTTCCCCAAGGACACACACACAGCTAGGAGCATAGCTGATCTATCATCCCAGTTCTTTCTCTGCAGTTGTAGCATTGCTGTGGATGGGATGGCACAGATGTGGTTTGGGCCAAAAAGGTGTCCTGGTATTAACTGCACCTGGGAGAGTGGCTTGGTCTTGCAGCCCAGTATTTATCCCACCAGCTCTCACTGCCATACAGCCGTGGGATCCCGAGAGATGGAGCAGAGGGAGACGGGCCTCCAGACCTGTCGGCAGACGGCAAGGCCCAGGCCCTGCTGCAGGCTCTCACAGACAGGCTGTGCCTGAAGGAGAGAGTTGGGAAGCCACTGAGCTCTGGACACCCAATTCATTCTTCCTCAGTGTGTCACTGCCGGAGGAGGAGAAAGCAAGGACATTGGGTGAAAGACTTATTCTGTTTCCTCTATAATGTGAAAAAGCATGGGAAAGGGAACTTTTTCAAACCTGGGCCCTCCTGTTCTCCATGGTATAGAGGAAAAAATGCAGGGCTTTGGTAGCAGCTTTATTCAAACTGATGTTGGAGTTCCAGCTCCAGCACTTACAGCTTTTGGTCCTCGGCAAGTTGCTTCTGCACAGTTTAGTCTCTCAAATTGCATTGCTTGTCGGGGTCATCGCAAGCATTTGTGAAAGGGAAGGAATGTGAAACAGATGGTGAAGTGTTCACTGGTAGGCGGGCTCCCCCGCAGAGGGCATGAGCAGTGCCCACTGGAAATGACCGCTGCCTCTTACCTGGCATCCCTGGCTGCACTTCTGACCCACCCGCCCATCCCACCACTCACATCTTCTTCATCACAATCAGAGTATCTTCCTAAACCTACCTAAAAACTACTTTACCCTCCTTAAAAATCTCTGGCAGTGCCATCTGAGTTTGGAGCATGAGACTCCGGGGCCAGGGTCTCACCCCACTCACCTCTGCAGCCACATCGCCCCCACCCACGCCCCTGAGCTCCAGCTGCACAGCACATGACTTCTCGTTTTCCAAATGAGCCACCAGGTCCCACGTATCTTTCCTTAGCCCGGATTCAGTCACCACCATCCCCTATGCCCCAGGCCCTGTCTCCCGAAGGGACTCCCACTAGTATCTCCTTCTGTGATGCTTCTCTGAGCTTTCTACAGTTGCCATTTCTTCCTGACCCTCTCTCTGTTACATTATGTCACCTGTTTGTGGACAAGTCTCCCCAGCCAACCATGAGCGGGCCAAGGGCAGGCACTGCCAACGAGGCCCTCTGGTCATTGCCCAACAAAGTCCATGGTGGGCACTTAGCAGTCAGACCTAGCGTTCATTGAGTGTTCCCTATGCTGGGCACTATTTACATGCTATATATATCATACGTCATTTCCCCACAGCTCTGTGAGGCAGTGTTTCCTCAGTCCTGGCTGGAGGCAGAAACAATACCAATGATTTGAATAGAGAGTTGACTCTTTGAAAATGGTAACTGGATACAAAGTGTTTACTTAGTAACTAAAAAAGCAAAAATGGAAAATTGCAGGCAACAGTTACCACCCCTGAGAGGGAAGAACAGAGGTGGCATTTATTGCAATCTGGGGCTGGACCCCAGACCTGGGGTGGAGTCAGCAGGCCACTCCACTGGTGGCGACGCTGGGCAGAGACGGGAGGATGATGCGGCTGGTTCTCAGTGTTAGAGAAACTGCAAAAATGCATGTGAGATTTAGCTGCTGCTAAAGGAAGGGAGTGCCGCTGCTGGTGTGAATAAAAGAGGTGGGGTGACAGTCACTGCAACAGGAAGGAGCCAGTTCCTTCTTCTCCAGATTGTCAGTCCCCCTCCCATGACCCCTGTTCGCAGCACCTAATGGAGCAGCTGGCAAAGCAGAAACAGGGTTTGCAGAGTCCCAATGTCAGCACCACAGAGCAGATTTGAGGCTGAGAGATGAAAACGTAGACACTGGCACATGCAGGAGCTGTTAACTACTGTATTCCCATTTCACAGATGAGAAAACCGAGGCATGGAGAGATTCAGTAACTTATCCAAAATTAAATGTCTCCCTATAGTAAAGGCAGGATTTGAACCCAGGCAATCTGGCCCCAGGACCCTTGCTCTTAACCACTCCACCAAATGAATGAATGAACAAGCCCAGAAATAACACTGAGACCAATGCCCAACTGTGGCATCTCCAGGCACGAGGTCTCCCCTGCCTACCTGTCTGCTGCCTTCTGCCCTGCCAGGTCATTCACTGGAACTCCCCCAAGAAACTTCGGGTGAAGAACAAGCACGTGGAATTCTTCCGCAACCTCTACCTGACCTTCCTGGAGTACGACGGGAACCTCCTGCGGCGGGAACTGTTCGGCTGCCCCAGTGAAGCTGACGTCAACAGTGAAAACGTAAGTCGTTCACGGGGCTGGACAGCGCAGGGGCGGCTTCTCTGCTGCTCTGCCAGGGACCTCCGCTGTGTCGAGCTCTGTGCCAGGCTCAGGGGCTGCGCGAGGTGAATGAGACGCTATTGTGGCCCTGGGAGTCCACCGCCTGGTGTGGGAGACAGGCGAGTAGGCGGATCCTGCCCACGCTCACCACTGTGGCTGCAGAGTGGGTGCACATGGCCCAGACGAGGTGAAGTCAGAGGTAAGCCCCCAAGCAGAGGAATCCATGTAAGCAACAGCACTAATAAAACAATGTGCCAAGGGTCTCTGCACAGCCAGGAGGCTCTGAGGTCTTTGTGGGCACTGTGCCCACACAGGAGACCCGGGATTTAGTGGCACCAAAGGTTTTCACAAGGAACTGGTGGCTCCTTTAGGGTTAGCATGGGTTAAGAAAGTGTTAGGTAAGTGGTCACATGCATAGCTAACATCTGCATTTTCTTATTTCTTCATTGGTTATGAAGAAATTTAGGCACAGAGAAGTTAAGTAGGTCGTTCATGGTCACACAGCAAGCATTTGACAAACAGCTGGATGTGGGGAAGTACTTCACTGTAGTGGGGAAAGCAGGCTGACCTGGGTTTGATTTTAATCCCTTCCAGTTACCACCTGTGGGATCCCAGGCAAGTTATTCAATCTCTCTGTTCTTTCATTTCCTCAACTATCAAATGGTGATGAAAAACTGTTATATGGGCACTGTGAGACTAAATGAGAAATTGATTGTAAAGCACCTTGGTCAGTGTCTAGCATATGTTAGATGCTTGATAAAAATTTGCTCCCTCCCCGCCTGACCTGTGGTGGTGCAGTGGATAAAGCGTCAACCTGGGAACACTAAGGTCGCCAGTTCAAAACCCTGCACTGGTCTGGTCAAGGCACATATGGGAGTTGATGCTTCTAGCTCCTCCCCTCCCCTCTCTCTCTCATTCTGTGTCTCCTCTCTAAAATAAATAAATAAAAAGAAATTAAAAAAAAAAATTTGCTACCTCCCTTTTCTTTGACCCTTAGTAAGTATCAGAGACAGAAGTACTTGGTTTGTTTAGTCAGTCAACATTTACTGAGGGTTTTCTTATTCTGAGCACTGAGTATTTATCAGTGAAAAGGGATAATGGCCCCTGGTGTCATGGTGCTTATATTTTAGTGAGGAGACACAATTAATTATGACACGAACTCTCGGGAGAAATGATCTGCCGGTGGCAAGTGCTACATGGCGACATAGTAGTGAGCAGCTGGGCAGCTCCATTGGCATGTGTGGTGGTGGGGAGGGTCATGGAGGACTTCTCCGAGGAGGTGACATTTAATCTGAGACCTGCATATAAGAAAGAGACAGTCTTAGAAAAGCAGGGGACCAAGGAAATACAAATCAAAGCAACAGAGAGATAGCACCTGGCTGTTATTAAAAAATAAGATAACTACTATCAAGATATTCAGATAACTAATATCAAGATATTATTAAGATAACCAATATCAAGTTATTATCGAGATAACAAGAATTGGCAAGGAGAAACTAAAACCTTGTGCACTGTCGGTACAATGTAAATCGGTGCAGCCACTATGGACAACAGGATGGAGGTTCCTCAGAAACTTAAAAATAGGACCGCCGCCTGATCCAGCAATCCCACTTCTAAGTGTGTCTGCAGAGGGACTGAGGTCAGGATTCTGAGTGATGCCTGCTCCCCCATGTTCACCGGGGCATTATTCACAATAGCGCCAAGATGGGGAAGCAGCCTGAGTGTCCACTGACAGGTACATAGATGAAGGAAATGTGAGCTATACACGACAGATTATCATTCAGGTTCTTTAAAGAAGGAAATCTTAGCATTGTGACAGCAGGGATGGACCTGGAAGACATTATGCTAAGTGAAATGCCGATTTCTCATGTCTGAGGTTTCTGAAGTAATGCAACAGAGAAGTAGATAATAACATGGTGGTTTCAGGGGAAGAGGAGAGAGGGATAGAGAGTTGTTCAGTGGACATGAAGCTACAGTGATAAGGATGACCAAGTTCCAGAAATCTGTTCTAAAACACAGCACCCAAAGGCAATAGAGGACTGTGCACTTAAAAATGTTCTTTAGAAAGGTAGATCTTGTGTTAACTTTCTTACCACACACACAAAAAATAAATGATAAACAGACACTTTTGGAGGTGATGGATATGATTATTACCTTGATTGTGGTGATGGTAACATGAGTGTGTGTGTGTGTGTGTGTGTGTGTGTGTGTGTGTGTACAAACTCATCATATGGTGTACATTAATTACATGCAATTCTTTTACATTAATTATATAACTCAATAAAGCTAAAGTGGAGAAAAAGGGAGGAAAGCTAAGGAAGTACTTCCTGGGGGACCAAGAAGCTGGTACAAAGGCCCTGGGGCAGGGCAAATTTGATGTGAGGAACTGAAGGATGATGGCCCGTGTGCCCAGGGGCTGATGGAGAACTTGGGCAGCAGTTAGGAGTCAGATTGGAAGAATGTTGTGTGACCTGGGTTAAAGAGTCAGAATTTTGTTTTATTATTATTATTATTATTATTATTATTATTATCTTAGACATCATGAGAAACATTTTAGGCTCCCAAATGGGAGGGGAGGGCATCTGTGGAAGGTCTGAAGTCATGCACTCACCTGGCCCTTTATCATGATGGCAGGTCACAAGGCCACCCCTGCTTTCTGTCACTTGGCCCCCATTGCACATCAGGGTCACCTGTAGCTCCAGCTTTTTTCTCCACGTCACCCTAGCTGCCTTTCTCAGTGTCTGCCCTCTTATACCACTGGTGATAGATGGCAGAAAACCATTAAGCACTTGAACTCTGTTTCAGATGCTGGGAAGCACTTAGTGGTTCCAACAAACACTGGGCTCTTTTGGTTTTTTCTTCTGTTCTCTTTACTCAAGTCAGTATTTGTCATCGTCATCACCATTTGAGTGCCCATTTGGCACTTGCTTCCAAACGCTAAGTAAAAACTACTCTCCCGCCTCTTTCTTCTTCTCCATGGAAGAGGCTCAAATAAAAAGGCTTATAGGATGAAGCCATCTGTCAGTCGTCTCATCGGGGGTTCCCCGGGTACCGTCAGCATCTTAGCAAGCAGGACTCCCTCTGAGAGTGACTCAGGGGATTTTCCTACCATCAGCCTTCTCTGGTTGTGGGGATGAAGGAAGAGCTCCTCATGGTCCTCCCCAGAATTTGTGACTGCATTTATTTTCTGTAAGCATGTGTGAATGCCAGCCATCTGCCAGGCACTGTGCAGGGCATGGGGTTTCAATTAGACTGACCCAATTCCTATACACGTATTAAGTGTTACAGGTGCCCAGAGGATGGTCTGTCCAAGTGCAGACAGGACCGTGAGCCAGGGAGTGGCATTCTGTGAACACTCACCCAACTGTCCTCCCAAACACTCTTGCCCTTAACACTGCAAGAACCACATTCACCACCTTTTCTGTTCCTCCTTCATCCCAGCCTCAGTCCCATCCACTAACCACAGTGCCTTTGCACTTGCTTCTCCCTTGCCCAGTCACCCAGCCCCTAGGTGTTCAAACACCTCAGATGAGGCATCTTCAGAAACATTCCCCTCAACCTCAAGTAACTGTCACTCTTTGTGACGTGTCCTATTTTTTTTGTCAGAGTCTGTGCACCACCCACAATTATTTGCTTCATGTAATTGTTTTCTAGTTTTTTCCCAAACATAGGACCAGACCATAAGACCATTAGATTAGAGACTCTGTTTGTCCTATGCTCCTTGAGGTCCCCTCCCCCAGAATGGAAGCAAGCACATAGGAAGCACTTAGTAAATATTATTGAATGAGTCAGCTATGTGAGAGAGAAGGCTGAAGTACCGGGTACAGGCAGAGCGGATGAGGAGTAGAGAGTGGGGAGAGAACATGCGGGCGTCTGTGTGACAGGGAACAGGCACGCGGGGAGACGGGTACAGGCAGAGCGGATGAGGAGTAGAGAGTGGGGAGAGAACATGCGGGCGTCTGTGTGACAGGGAACAGGCACGCGGGGAGACGGGTACAGGCAGAGCGGATGAGGGGTAGAGAGGGGAGAGAACATGCGGGAGTCTGTGTGACAGGGAACAGGCACGTGGGGAGGCGGGCACAGGCAGAGCGGATGAGGAGTAGAGAGGAGAGAGAACACGTGGGCGTCTGTGTGACGGAACAGGCACGCGGGGAGGCAGGCACAAGCAGAGCGGATGAGGAGTAGAGAGGAGAGAGAACACGTGGGCGTCTGTGTGACGGAACAGGCACGCGGGGAGGCAGGCACAAGCAGAGCGGATGAGGAGTAGAGAGGAGAGAGAACACGTGGGCGTCTGTGTGACGGAACAGGCACGCGGGGAGGCAGGCACAAACAGAGCGGATGAGGAGTAGAGAGGAGAGAGAACACGTGGGCATCTTTGTGACAGGGAACAGGCACGCGGGGAGGCGGGTACAGGCAAAGCAGATAAGGGGTAGAGAGTGGGGAGAGAACCCGCGGGCATCTGTATGACAGAGAACAGGCACACAGGGAGGCGGGCACAGGCAGAGCTGATGAGAAGTAGAGAGTGGGGAGAGAACACACAGGCATCTGTGTGACAGGGAACAGGCACGCGGGGAGGCGGGCAAAGAGTGAAGCTGACCAGAAGGGCCTTGGCTGTGTTTGGGAGCTTAGACTTCATGGAACCATTTTAACCTTGGTCACATTTACATTTGAAAACAATCAAGCCATGTAGAAATAGAACTAAGGAGCCAAGACTGGAGGTAGGAAGACCACTTTGAGCCTTTCACCACCTACCAGACAAAAAGATGGCAGTGGGGCTGTGACCGAGGCCAGCAGCCGTGGGGACAAAGAGGGTCAATAGATTTTTCTATGGGCGCTAAGAACGGGAGTGGCTGCAGCTGGCCCTCATGAATCAAGACAGCAGATCCCTGTGCCCAACTCCAGCCAGGCTCCTTGGTGAGCCAGCCCTCAGTGGCAGGGCTGGGACAAGGACAGGGTCTGTGGCATCACACCCCTGGAACTACGTTTCTGTAGGAAGTCCATCTCCTGGTTCTTTGCAGCATGTCAAATGTTATCTGCAAACTCGACCAGAGGAAAAGGGCAAGATCTTGGATCAGGCTGAAAGCCGATGCTCTCAGCTCCGTGGGTCAAGGTTGTTAGCACCCTAACAAGTACACGATGGTGGCAGTCTCAAGGAAAGAAGTCCAGAACCTCTTCATTGAACTGCAGATCACAGATGAGAAAGGGCTCCAGTGGCACCAAATCTCAAGACTTGTTCAGCCACTCAACATATAGTCATTCAAACAATCACCGGGCTCAGGGCTAGGGACCCAGAGGGAGGATTACAGATCCAGGCCCGGTTCTCACCT
This sequence comes from Rhynchonycteris naso, assembly GCA_037038555.1. Classification (NCBI taxonomy): domain Eukaryota; kingdom Metazoa; phylum Chordata; class Mammalia; order Chiroptera; family Emballonuridae; genus Rhynchonycteris; species Rhynchonycteris naso. The sequence continues at coordinate 78,709,146 of CM073000.1, forward strand.
TGTCTAGTGAGGGGTGCAGGTAAGTGGGGCTGCGATGAGTACCCGGGTGGCAGTGGTGCTTCCAGAGCACATGAGAAGGAAATTGCACACACTAGGAGAGAGAAGGTACATCAGGGAAGACTTCCTGGAGGAGGTGAGGTTTGAAAGGTAAATAAGGGGAAGTTGGGATTTAGAAAGTAGACTTAGTGGGAGGGAGGAGCAGCACAGAAAATGGAGGCCAGAGATGAACAGGAAGAAGCATGGCACATTCAGATTCGATGAAGGTGACATGAAAACATGAAGGACCACACAAGTTGTTGTGTTGTGGGTTTTTTGCATTGCTACAATTTCCTCACGGTGGGGGAGGGGATGCAGGGGTGTGTTATGATGGTGATAAGACTATGAGCCATATAGTCAGATCCCAGATCACTCATTTAATAGTCACACGACCTTCGAGAAGCCATATGAATGCTCTAGAACTTGGTTTTACCATCTGATAAATGGGGACGGGGATGCCTTTGTCATAGTGTTTCATGGATAATTTACATTAAGTCATAGAACAGGAAGAACTTGGCACCAGGAACAGTGTTCATTGTTTTTTGTTTTTTCAAACCACAGTGCCCAACCTACCTGATGACAACCTGTCGTTCCACAAATGGAGTTCAGGTTTTCTTAACCTTCTCAGAATGGCTGGCAGAGAGAGGAAGCAACAGAGTCACTTAGAACTCTGTCTCTAAAGCATACGGATTCTGTCACATTTGCTCTGGGTCAAACAGTCCCAGAAAGGCTTCCCACCACTGAGGGGACTGCCGGTGGGAAGGAGAGGCTATTTGGTTCACCTCACAGCCAGAAGAATAAACAAATTCAGGAAGACAGGATTCGTTTCTGCGATGTGGAGCTGGGAGCTTTAGAATTTGATATGGAAGTGATCAGGCCCCAATGGCGGTGTAGAATGACAGTAGCTAATGGGGCAGAACCACTCCTGTCCACCACAGAGTGTATCCAGACACCTCTCCTGGAACCAGTAAGTTAATTTGTGTAATGCAGTAAGCAGCCAATGGGCATTATTTAATTGAATGAGCCATGGAGGCTGACATTCTATACCTTAGCATCTCTCTCCCTCTTCCTCAGCAACCCACCCCCCTATGCATACCCAAGAAACCCCAGTACTCCACAGAACACATCTGGATAATCATGGATATTGTCCACCCCCTAATCCATGCAAAGATCCTTCTACAAGATCCCTGACAGGCTTGCATCTGGCTTGTGCTGGACTCTTCCCAAAGACAGGGAGCTTACCACCTCCAGCAGCTTATCCCACTCCTGGAATGCTCCAGATGCTAAGCCATGCTTCCCCATGTTGAATTGAAATCTTCCCTTCTCTAAGGAATTCATTTATCTGAGTCCTGTCCTCTGGAGCAAAATAAGGACAGGCATGTTGTCCCCAATAGCCTGGTGTGTAGTGTAGCATGTTTCCATACGGTGTGTCATTCAGAACTATGCACATCTCCTGTGGCATGGTATTTACAGTGATGCCTTGTCATTAGGACCACTTTGCCCCACCGAAGGGAATTTTTCAGATAAAGGAAGCTCACCTTTTTAAATGCAAAACCATTTTTTAAAAATCAGCATGCTTTCACCAATTTAGGTGAGAATCTTGCTAAAGTGCATGCCCTTCCTTTCATCATCAAATTATACTAAACTCAAGTGACCATTTCCGATGACTAAGGTTGCACTGAGCAGGCGGAGGGGGCTGGAATCGGCCAAAGGAGGAGAGGTCTGTTTATCCTGGCAGGAAATTACCTCGGACTCTTTGCTGCTTGTTCTGCAGATCCCTTTCTGACAGATGTCACTTTCACTCCATCAGCTTCTGAACAGCCCTTTCTGCACTCACCTCCCTGGCCAGCCTTCTCCGGGCAGCCAAAAAAAAGAAAAACCGATGGCACTGAAGGCAGAAAGACCAAATGGTAAAAGAAATATCCGCTGTCACATTAGAAGTTAAATTGTGAAACAGCAAACATCCAAAAAAAAATAAGTGCAAAAAAGAAAAAAAATAAAGCAAGCAATGGGACACCAGTGAGTTTTTGCATTTATATGGGATCGTAAGTCAGTTGACAGTGTCTGCAGGCTTAGCGCTTCCTCATCCCATGTCCCCCACAGGCACCACTAATTAATGGCCCCACTCGTTCTCTCTGGACTCCGTCCCAACCCCAGTGTCCTAGCCAAGACAGCACACCAGGGAAGCAGTACCAGTCTCCAAGCAGTGGCATGGGAGATGCTGGAGCCTCTTGGGCAGCCCTGCCTGAGGCACACGTCGTCCCTCTCATCTCTCCAGCCCTGGGGCAGCATTCTGTGCAGTTACAAAACCCTCTGCTCTGCTAGGCTTTGGACAAGTGGAGGTTTCACGCAGGGAATGAGAAGGGGAAACACAGCTTTAATCTGCCCCACAGTCGAGGGCGTTAGGGTCCCATTTGACAGATAAGGAAACCAAAGCTCAGAGTCATGGAACCCTCCAGTATTGGGGCCATGATCCAAAACCAGGTCCACCTAGCTCTAAAGTGACAAACCAGTGCCATGTGTCCTAGGTGTTTGCAACTTGGTATTTAAAATGAACATAATAACTACAGTTCACTCAGTGATCCTCTTAGTTGTTTTTGCTTGCATAATCATTCCTTTTTACACACGGCAGTTATCATTATTTGCATTTTCTTCAGGAGGACGTGGAGGCTCAGAGAATTGAGATCATGGAATGGGCTGGGGGCAGTCCTGGACCTGGTATCAACCTTGACCCACGGCTAAGTGGCCCTTCTACAAGTAGATGAAGCATCCCAACCTAAAATGGCGATGCTCACCCCCATCCCCCCACCCCGCCCGCCCCAGCATGCCCGAGATCCCAGGGCATCTTTATGCTCTGTAGCACTCAGCCTCAATCAGTGTGATATATTCTTGCCATGTCTGGTTGCTCAGGTGTCCCCCACGTGAATGAAAGCTCTGTGGCTACACCGATTTGTTCCTGCTCTTCTTCACTGAGCGTGCTTTTGTGCCTGAGAGAGGTTGCCGAGCACTTGGTATGTGCTCAGCAAATTTTGTTGAACAAAGAAACTATGACGAGGCCTTTTCTTGAAGCTTTCGTGGTGTGCTAGAAAGTTCCCTCTACTTGAAACCAGAAACCCAGCCCTAGGCTGTGTGACACTAGGCATAACTGTCACCTTCTACAAGCCTCCGTCTTTTCACCTGTAAAATGGTCATAAATAAAGCTGAGCAAGGCTGTTAGGAGGGCTGAAGAGGTTAAAGAATGCCAAGTGCTTTCAGCTGTAGGCAGTACGTTGGCCAGGAAGCTTGTCCTGGACCCCCCTCCCTTCCGGCTGCACGGAGATCCCCACGTCATCCCTGAGAGGAGGGCTTCTGAGCTCAACTCCCTCAGCGACAAGGGTGGTGGGCTGCCTGCGGGGCCCAATCCCTGACCCACTGGAAGGAAAGACAACAGCATCACCTTGGCTCAATTAGAAATTAAAAATAAGACACACATAAACAGAATCCACAAGCACATTCTAGCATCACTGCGCGGCAGTGCCAGGGAACAGATGGCTCTGTGGAAACAGCTGTATCCCGAGAAGCCCTAGAGAAAAACCAGAATGCATTACTGATCTCACGTGTGAGCCGCATGTCACCAGCTCTTTCATCACGCCGTGGGCATCAGAGCCCGGGTGCACAGTGCCCAGAGCCCTAAGACAGCTGCTGCCCAAGGCCGGCCTCCTGTGACCTTCCACGGGCGTGTAAATCCCGGAGCCTGAAGGATCCCAGGGTTTGCCTGGGAAGCTGGGGCGGGGATGCAGGGAGGACCCATGGGATCAAGATGCTTAGTGCATATGTCTGTGCCCCAGGAATGCCATTGACCTGTCTGCTTTGTTCCTGTCCAGCTCTGGCTTGCACACATCTCTCTTTGACACTCATCAGCCCTGGGTGTAATGCCCAACAGTGCCAGGTACTCTGCCTCCTGGGCCCTTACAGCAGCAACTTGCCCCTGCTCCTCTGGCCGCCTTCTTCCACTCACTGGCTCCTTGTGCAGGATGCAGGAGGGCATCTCTGCAGCAAGACTGTCGTGCAAAATCTTAGCAACAGTAACTATGGGGTTTCTGGCTGTTTGCTTAAACTCTCTATGCCTTGGCTTTCCCCTCTTTAAAATGGGAATCATGAGCAGTGTACCCAGTTGGCTTAATGAGGATCTAATAAGGTAAGATGGGTCAGGAGCTAAGATCAGTGTGGCACATAGCACATGTCACCCCCCCCCCTCCACAATTGTTTTGTTTGCATTTTAAATACCCTGTATTATAATTGCTAACTTGCTTTGTTTCTCCCCACCCAGGCTATATGAGCAATTTAAGTATAGAAACTGGGGTTCCTTCCCCATTTTTAGCACCAGGCTTGGCATAAAATAAGGAGCTATTCACCGTTTGTGAGGGACGAATCAATACTGATAACCAGGACGGAGCCTAGGCCTTTTTGTTCTTCATTTTCTGCAGAGCTGAGGTCAGAGCTGGGCAGACTCTCTAAACTTCTGCTGAACAGACCTCTCTATCATCAAAAGAATAAACATGGCCCGTGGTTGAAAAAAAAAAAAGTTTTGGGTTCCTATAAGTTCGTTGATTAATACACACAGCAGGCAGCCAGCGAGCCCATAATCTTTCTCTACCTGTTTGGCTTAATAAAACTGAATGGCCTCGCAGAAACCACTGGCAAGGGCCCTGACGCAGTCTTCCAGAGGTGTGAGTGAGAGCCCTCTGAGCAAACTCCATGAGGGCAGCAGGGCAGCCCTGCCTGCTTCATGCAGGCACAGGGAAGAGCAGATGAAGGGATGGATGTCAGGGTCACTGAAAAGTGAAAATACCTTGACCATTATTGATTCTTGTTTTGCCCTCCAGATGTTTCCTTTTGTTGTTTGAAAGCATCAGAAGGAGGGGTGTCTCAAAGAGAAATGGGTGGCTTCAGAAAGACTCCTTACTTGGTCCACTGTGCTCTGCCTCTGTCCCTATCTGGAAGAGTTCAAGTGGGTGTGTTAGTTAAGGGAACATGAGCAATTATAAAATGGGATAATCTAGAATTATATTTCTAGTGTGCTAGAAATCAGTTACTCACGTAAAGTCCACGTAGGTGGTTCCTGATTGGCAGATGGCTTTTCTCCAGGCTCCATCTGTCTTGTGGCTCTGCCTTCCGTGGGGCCTTGGACTCCTGCCTTGCATGCTCTTGCCCTGGCTGACTGTGAGGAATGTGCATGAGACAGCCTTGAGTGTGGTTCCTGTAGCAGCCAGACTGCCAGATTCTACTGACCAGAGCTTGGCTTCACAATTACCCAAAACCAAAGGCAGGTCAGAAACACAGCCTGCCTGTGCCCCAGGAAGAGAGAACATGCATATCGGGAGAGCACAGCAGGTCTCTGCCTTCATGGGGAGTACACACATTCAGCCCTCTGCAGCCCAGAACCATCTAGCCTTAGCGCTAGAAAAGCCCCCGAGATGGACAAGGCACTGTGGTGACTTGATTGCCTACAACGTACACCAGGAGGAAATCTCTCAGCTGCTTGGTTCACTCATCGTGTGACCCTGAACAAGGGGCTGAACCTGTCAGGTAATGAGCATCTTCATGTATAAGACAGGACTGACAGTGGTCCCTCACCCACTGAGTCCGTGTGAGCGTTAAATGAGAATGTGCCTGCAATGTTGTCAGCACGTCACCTGGCCTGGTGACCGCATGATCCTTGAGAGGTATTTTATGAAACCCAAACTCCTTACCTTGTTACAGAGTGGCAAAATGACTTGCTCAAGGTCACACAGCAAATGAGTGTCAGAGGGAGGATCAGTCTCACTTTCCAGTTATCCCTGTAATCTCTCTCTGTGGTTTTTCCTAACTTTGAACAAAAGTCCCTTCTGCCAGAGCCCAGGGACACACTTCCAACCCCTCTGAATCCTCAGCATGTGAACAGTGGCAGCTCAGAGGTCAGTCTAGGCCACTGTCCTTAAAGATGGGAAGAAATAAACGCAAACTGCTTAAAGGGCATTTTCCCGGGAGCCCAAATCTCCCTTTACCTCAGCTGGCTGCCCAAAGAAGCAATTTAGCAAATGCATTATATCTCTGGAGAAATCTGTCTTTTGATTCTGTGACTTTCTTGTCAGGAGCCCCCTGCCTCCCCCTGTAGCCAGAGTGTCCTGTTGTTAATGAAAGCCCTCCCTGCAGCTCAGCCCCTCCCTGGAGAACTTACTAGGACACTGAGTGACAAGGAGGCATCCCAGTCAGGGCACGTACAAGAATCAACCAATGAATGCATCAGTAAGCGGAACAAATCGATATTCTCTCTCGCTCTCGCTCTCTTTCTTACTTTCTCTAAAATTTAATTTAGAAACACATTTTAAAAAGAAAAGGATGCAGTTTTGAAGCTGCCCAGTCTCCCCCTTGCGATAGCGTCAGCCACCAGCCCTGGTTGAGAATTTGGAAAGGTACATAACGCAATCATAATAGCACTGCTCAGGTTCGTGTAGCACTCTACAGTTTACAAAGCACTTTTACATGCATTTGCTCATTTGAGAAAATTGCAGAGAATTTGTTAAATACAGAAAAGTAGAAAGAGGCCAATAATAGGCATCTGCCAATCCACCACTCAAAGAAAAGCTTTGTTAACATGGTCACGTGTTCCCTTTCGTCTGTTTTCTTTGTGGGTTTTTGTTTGTCTTTTTTCCTACATTGGGATCATCCTGCATATGCGTTTTTATGACCTGCTTTGCTCGCAGAGTGCCGTGTCTGCCACCCGCTCGTTGGTCCTCACATCCATCCTCCAGGGAGAGAGAAGTAATTGTGTTGTGAAAAGGCTCCTGGTTTGTCAAGACTGGATTCTCATTCCAGGCCGCTTCTCTCTAGCTGTGTAACTGGCGGATTACTAAAACGCTCAGCCTCAGTTCCCTCCGTGGTAAAACGGGTGTGTGCTGAAGGATTTACTTAATAGAGAAATGCACCTGAATGGGCACTGTGCCTGGCACATAGCAGGTGTGTGGTCCGTATTAGCTAAGCAAAGATGCAATCCACCATGTTGATAATACAGAAAAGCTCAAGGAAAGAGCCTGGTAGGTCCAGGGCCCCATAGGTTCCGACATTGCATGGCTGACTTCACACCTGATGTGCTTTCCACAGTGCCTGGTGTGGTTTAGAACACAATATCCCCAGACCCTGCCCCTCAAGCACAGGGATGGCCACAGGTGACCGTGGGATGTAGATGCTACCGAACCATATTATTTGTGCCATGAAGTTCCCAGATGCCAGCTGCTTAGCCCCTAGGCTTGTTGATAGACTGCCCCCCACTACCACCACCCCAAACTAGGTTCTGGGAGGACTGTCATTGCTCATTGTTCCTTTTCTTAACATGCGGTGTCTATGAGTGCGTCTGGTACAGGCTGCTTGAACACGTAAGATGTTCTAGATGCTCCCAGTCCAGGGGATTCGGAGATGGATGGGCTAGAGCTCCAGCCTCTAGGACTCCACTGTATGGGTGCATCTCAGAAAGTGGCTCTCAGGGCCATTTGCCTTTGAATGTCGTTTCCCCCAACTCAAGGGCACGTGCCTGTGTATGCACAGAGGGGATGAGAACCCCTGTACACACATGCGGTTTTTGTGTTCTGGTCTAATTTTCTTTCTCTGATGATGATATTCTTCTTTGAATCCTCGTCAAAGGAAGACCCTCTGCTGGATGCCCATGAGCCTGGCCCCGTCCAGCCACACCCATCCTCACATAGTCCCTCTCCTCTCTGCACGGAAACACAATGCAACAGAAAGCAGCCTTGCTCTTGCAGGGAGCTCTGCAGATATTCTCTGAAAGGAAAGGACCGCTTGTGTCCTGCTGCCGCGTGGGTGAGAATGGGGAGGAGTGTATCAGCTGGCTAGGTGTCTTCCTGGGAGGCAGCATCATGGTTTCCAGGCATATTTGGGTTCCTCAAGGAGAAAGGCATGGGGACTGTTTCTTAAGCTCATGAAACAGAGGGGCTCTGGGCTCATCCAGCCCCTGCCTCTCTACCCTCCACACCCTTGGCATCTCCTTCAGCTGATTGATGTGTGAGGACAGAAAGAACCCACCCAGCTGTCTTTAGGCACCCAAATGTCTCCCTTTCCAAACTGTGAAAATAGCAATTATGATAATAAATGATATCTACACTCTATATGCAGAATCCCCTGAAATGCTCCCACAACCCCCTGGGGCAGCTACTATTTTCCCCGTTTCACAGATGAAAACAGAAGCTCAGAAGGCTTAGCAGTTCTCCCGCTCACCCGAGATCATAAAGGCAGGAGTGGGAGAGACCCAGTCACCTCAGCAGCTGGGCCGCAGTTGTTGACCAGCATCTCCCCTGGGGAGGCAGCTGGCAATGGAGGGATGCAGACCCAGGTTTGACCTCCCCGGGTGACCTGCTTTCTCAACTGTCTGATGAGTCTACACGTGCCCCATGGGAGGCTCGCAGAGAAGGAATCACGGACCCTGAGCACTATGCACGGAGTCCACTGCATGCTCATTTGCTGTCCAGACCTTTTCAGCTACCACCAACCTTGAAGAGCAAATACTGGAGCAGATGATGGCTTAAGAAGGATCACCTTCTATACATAACATTAAGGATACAGAAGGAATCTTAGAAGTCTAGGCATTAAAGTCACTGTGATGACAGTCTCCTGTGTGCAGCAAATAGGTCATGTGCAAGCAACACAGGAACTGTGAACACCTGTCATGCATGAGGCATGATGCTGGGCGCCATGGGACAGTGTTACAGCCTCACCAGGGAAGTTGCCTTTAAATAATTGCAGTTCAGGTTAACAAGTGCTTTAGTGCAGTTGAGTGCTCTTGAAGCACAGAGGGGAAGTGGGCCAGTTTACCTGGCAGAGGTGCCAGCAAAGGTCCCACATAGGAGATTCCGTCTCTGTGGAGATGCCCCAGGTCGAGAAGTGGGTGAGGAGAGGGAGGGCATGGCAGAGGGAAGAATGTGTGCAAAGTCATGCAGGTGTGGAGGGAAAGGCAGAATCGGGGATCAGAGGAGACCACTGGTGCAAGTGCAGAGTATGTAGGAAGCGATGGGTCAGAAAGAGAGAGTTTGAGATTGTCAGCAAGGGCCTGGGTTTAATCCTGCAGGTCAGTACGGGTCACTCAGTTCGTAGGATCTTCGATGGAATGAGAATTCCAGTGTCCTGGTCTTACACTCTTGGTAAGAGAGGCAGTCTTCAAATAGACGAGGACAGCAAATCAAACTTGAAAAGCCAGAGTATCCCTAATGACATCCTTTGTAGCAGTTAAAAGTTTTAGATAGCTGCAAGTGTCTCACAAATCTCAGCATCATTTGGAAATACATGGGTGCCCTTGGAGTTGGACATGACCATCTGGAGAGTGCTACGAGCATTTAGTGGGCTGAGGCTCAAGAGGCTACCATCCTCTGATATGTGGGACAGGCTCACATAATAAAAAGAGCCCCTCACACAAAATGCCCATGGCACCTATCAGTTCTCTATGGCTCCAAACCCAGACACCTCAGTGGTACATGAGAAGTGTTTGCTGAGGCAGCTCTTCTGATCCTGGCTGGGCTAGCTCCCATGTCTGGGGCAGCTAGGGAGACTGTGCTCTGCCCAGGTGTGTCTCACCTCTGCCTGGCCAGCCCAGGTATATCCTTGTGGCACGGGTGGAGGTGTGTAACCGTGCACTCCCCTACAAGGCCCCGCCTCAGGACTGGGGCGACAGGTGTTAGGAGAGTAGGCTCTGCCTCTTTAGTAAGTGATACTGGAAGTCTCATGAGCAAGGGTGGGGGTCTGGGAATGGGGGAAGAGTTGGGGCAGTGAGTGGAATCATCTGCAGAGCTCATGTCTTGAGAAATTAGGCCAGAGCTTAATCTATCAAGGCAATGGTCTTAACTGACACAAGGTTTTATAGAAGAGAGTTAATATATTTTCTCATTAGTTACTACACAATAGGTTTAGAGATTTAAATATATATATATATCTTCTTGTTGGAGAAGTGCTCTATGACTTTCAGCCAGGTTGGTAGCTTTAGCCATGTAAGTTTTTTTTCCTTTTTAAAATTTTTTTATTGATTTGAGAGAGAGAAAGGGAGAGAGACAGGAACATAGATCTGTTCCTGTATGTGCCCTGTCTGGGGATCAAACCAGCAATCTCTATGCTTCAGGATGATGCTGTAACCAACTGAACTATCCGGCCAGGGCTAGCCATGTAAGTTTTAATTCCTATTTTAACTATGTGTCCTCATGTAATAGATAAGGAGGATGCAACAGAGAAAATGTTGGAACCAGCTGTGTGACTTTCAGCAAAATTATTATTTTTTAATTGTTTGAAATACCATTTGCCTACAATAAATCTGCCTATGCTCAGTGCCCACTGTGTCGTATCCTCACAACTGTGTATGCCCAGGTAATCGTGACATGGAACGTTTCCATCCAGTGATAAGCAGCTCTCCCACCTCTTCTGGCCTGGTCACTCCGCTACCACACGTCCACTGATTTAATCTCTGTCGCTACCAAAGTTTGTTTGCTTTTTCTTCACAGCTCTTCATCTACAAAACAGGCATTGTGGCACCTGCCTGGTGGGGTTATTGAGGGGTTTACACGAGACAATTGTGTGGCAGGTGTCTGAGCCAGCAGCGCCGGGCATCGGTGCAGCTGCATGAACGTAGGTCTGATGCTAAGTGCTCAGGTCCCCCTTTGCGTCAGCTCGCCCTTTTATGAATGGGGTAGGAAGGAACCAGTGTAGAGCCAGACAGAGAATGTCTACACATAGATTCACCAACTTAGACTTTCAGAGAGTGAGGAAAAAAGAGAAAGAAAAGAAAAAACGGCTCTGAGACTCTGCTTAAAAAGGAAAAGCATTTTGGATCTGTCTCCCCTTCCTGGGGCAGAGACGGAGACCGGAAGCGCTGGGAGATGGGGCCTCGGCGTCCGCAGAGGTGCCGCTCCTTCCGCGGTTGCTCCCCTTCTCTGCGACAGTTGACCCCCTGTTATTTGAAAACGTTGTGTGCTAGGTCATCCAGGGAAAGATTGCTTGTAAGGGTGTTGGTGGTTGATAATCCACGTGTGGTTGATAATCCACGTATTCCCGATCATCATGGTATTCCTGCGCTCAGAGGGGCTCATTGCTCACCATGGTATTCCTGCGCTCAGAGGGGCTCATTGCTCACCACAGTATTCCTGCGCTCAGAGGGGCTCATTGCTCACCACGGTATTCCTGCGCTCAGAAGAGCTCATTGCTCAGAGGGCAAGCTGCCCTTCCTTCCTCGTTGCCTTTCCGAAATCAAATTGCGGAAGAAAATGAAAACAGTGGCCTTGTCTTTCTGTGTTTGACCGGCAACAATGCCCAGTGGTGACAGAGTCAGGGGAGGGCAGGGCACGAGAAACGGGCTATGGTTCTCCCTCGGGTTTTCTTTCTTGTCCCCAAGTTCCCTCTCCTCCCTTTCAGCTCCAGAAGCAGCTCTCTGAGCTGGACGAGGACGACCTGTGTTACGAGTTCCGGCGGGAGCGCTTTACCGTCCACCGCACACACCTGTACTTCTTGCACTACGAGTATGAGCCCACCTCGGACAACACGGACGTCACCCTGGTCGCCCAGCTCTCCATGGATAGGTAAGGCAGATGGGCTTTACGCTGCACCACAGACCCCTCCCAGCAGCTGGTCACCTGGTCAGATGGAGAAGGGAGAGATGGCCTGCAGGCCAGGAATGGTGAAGCCTGAAACGGCAGGGCTGTGTCTCACCCCCTCCACACTGAACACCAGAGGCTCTCTTGTCTTTCGGTGCTGGTGCTGGTTTTGAGGATGGAGGGAAGGATTGATTCTGAGTGTGGAGCTCTAATTCTGTTACCTCAAAGAAAGTGGAGTGCATTCAAGGTAGACACATAGACTGGAACCACACACGGTTCATCTCCTACATGTACCGATGCCACAAAGATTCGTCAAGCCCTGACAGGCAGCACTGACATGACTCCTGCTTTTACGTGGCTCACGGTCTGATGCCCTGGCTGGGGACAGATTGAGTCACCTGGGGAGCTTTCAAAACAAGTTCCTGTCCAGGATTCATTGCAAACCAGTTCAGTAGGAATATGTATGAGGTGGAGACCTAGCATTGTTTTAAGTTTGCAGTGTGCAACCAGAGTTGAGAACTGGGGACTAGTGTATGAACAACAATAAACAGCTAGGTGAAGTGATTGTGGCAAGTGCTTTGAAGGAACTGGGATAGATAATGACAATGTCAAGTGAGGGACCTTCTTTAGGTGGTAAGGTCAGGGAAAGTCTTTTATAAGATAGGAGGAACATTTCTTCAGAGACTTAGAGGATGAGAAAAGGGGTCAGGCATACAAGTTGCTGAGAAAGTGTTTTCCAAGTGGATGAAATAGGAGATGCAAAGGCCCTGTGGTGGGAAGGGTCTTGCACGTTCCAAAACCTGACGGAAGACCAGTGCAGCTGTAGCATAGCAAAGCATGGAGAAGTAAGAGCCTTAGAGTAAGAAGACAGAACATTAGAGACTCATAAAATACCTGGACTTGATTCTAAATGTATTGAGAAGTTATTGAAGAAATTTATACGGAGTTATTTGATCTAACATGTGTTTTTTTAAACATCTCTCTGGCTGCCAGGATGTGGTTGGCTTCAAAGCCCTGAGGTCACTCACTCAGGGCCACACTTTTCTATACCTCCTGTCCTGTGTGTTCTCTTTCCCACCACCAATCACCAGCTTCCTCTTTGATTTACACATGGCCCATTGTTGCTGCCCTTGCCCCAGCTTCCTTCATGTCATCCCCCTCTCCCCCCACAATTAGGAAGGAGTTCAACTCTGTCTCTGAGCTGCCTCAGAGATGCTGGTGCCACCTAAGGATGCAATCCCATGGGGTCCTTCCTAGAAGTAAACAAGAGAATGCCTGTGAAGTGCTGAGAACAGAACCTGGCACCCTTACGTGTTCGATAACAGTTGGCTGTTGTTAGTCACAAATGATTGAAGAACGCACAAATGAAAGACCAAGCACCAGGCATGAAAAGTTTACATATAGTGGTCAAGGGGTCCTGGGGAGTGGGCAGACCTCGTACCTGAAGACATCTGGGATGATTCCGGGCTGCATAGAGCTGAATGGTCCATGAGGAAGCTGGTTCCTTGCTTTCTAACTTCTACCATTTGTTAGCAAGTGACTCCTCACAGTATTAAACGACTTCTTTCACTAGTGGTTTCCTGGAGACTCACCAGCCTCCAGGACCCCTGTGCACAAGCAGAGAACTTTGCTGACCATACATAACAGGTAGCAAGGAAAGACAACGTGAGACAAAGGGGAAAGAAAGGCAGAGATTCTAGCACTAGGTCAACTGTCCTTGACCTGTTGTGTGACCTCAAGCAAGGCTTCTCCCTCCTGTGGCCTCAGATTTCTTATCTCCAAAATTCATGTGATCTTTCAGAAAATATTACTTGTCTGTTACAATGTGTACCTGTTCTTTGTGGGGCTGGGAATATTTACAAGACCCTATTTCTGCCTTCAAGAAGTATGTAGTATACTCAGGACTCAGACGGCATATTGGTTTCCTATCGTTATATAACAAATTAGCATAGACTTAGAAGCTCAAAAACACATTTATTATCTTACAGTTCCCCGGGTCAGGAGTCTGGATGTATGTTAACAGGGTTCCCTGCTCAGGGTCTCATGACTGAAATCTCAGTATTGGCAGGGGCTGTCATCTCATCTGGGAGTTAGGGGCCACTTCTAAGCTCATCCAATTTAGGGCAGAATTCAGTCCTAGGACTGAGGTCCCATTTTCTTGTTGGCCATTGGCCAGGGTCATTCTTACCTCCTAGAGGCCACCCTAGGGCTTGGCCATGTGGTCCTTTCATGGTGGCAGCTTACTTCAGGGCCAGCAGGAAAGTCTCTCCAGTCTGCGACATCTCATCATCATCGGAGTGAGGTTCCATCATATTCCTATGTCCCGGCCACACTCAGGTGAGGGGATTCCACAGAGCATGGCAGGAGTCTTGGGGGCAGCTTAGAATTCTGCCTGCCACAGACAGGTTACAGGTTCATACAATAGAGAGAGGCTATGATAGCCCACATGAGGATTCCACAGCCTGGCTGGGGATGGAGATAAGACAACACGGAGAAGGTGACCTGCATTGAGTTGGAGACTGAGTAGACAGGCAGTAGGAGGCACATAGAGAGAGAAGGAGGGCTCCCCAAGGTGGAGCGTGCAGCATAGTCATAGGGCAGAGAGAACATCAGGCCCTCTGGGGAAACACAGGGTGAACTCAGGGTGAAGAAGTGGGGAAGAGGACAACAAATGAACTTGACCAGGTAGGCAGAGCCTCAATTCCAGGGTGCCTGGGGGAAACCAGGGCAGGTGGCCAGCCCTTCCCGCTCAAACCTCTCAAGCACCTTGAGATGCTCTACAGGGACTGATCTACTCACCCAGCACCCCCGAATCACCCCTAAACTTGTGCTCCTTTGGCTTCTCATCCAGTTTCCGGCCTGTGTGCCTAAGCTGTCCTCCACCAAGCCGTGCATTAGTAAGTCTCCTGGCCGTAGCAGTCCTCTCTTTTATTTCTCTTTTATGAAATGAAGAGAAAACCTAATTCTTGATATTCATGCTGAATGATGGTCTAGATCAGTCTTCTGTTCCCCATGCAGCACAAATGCCTCTCAGGCCCCTCAGACGAGGTACCTGAAGCTCAGATTCCATATTCTGCACAGGTGACTGAGTTCCAGACAATGCACCGTTTCTCCTAGCTCATATTCACGCCTCCTGTTCATGTGTTTAGTTTATCAGCAAAATATTCCAGACCAGAGCAGGTTCAGTAGCTAGTGGCTATCAGCAAACTCAGGAGAACACAAAACAAAGAAATTTGACATACTTTCTGATCAAAATAAAAAGTAGCCTGATAGTGAATAACCTGTTTCCCGGGCACTATGAAGTCCTGTTGGCTCTGCCACTTCCTGAGTTTGACCCTTGGGCAGCTCCCTTAACTTCTCTAAGCTTCAGTTTCCTCTACTGTGGTCAAAGAAGGATGGTTTTAGTAGCTATCTCCTGAGGTTACTGTAAAGATCAGATGACACCATGCACACCTGGTACTGAGCCCTGCCATCTGTTCAAAGGCTCCCTAAGTGACATTCTGCGCTGCAGACCAAAATCTTAATATTTGCGGTACATGCAAAAGGACACCAGACTTATCAAGAGCTCTGGGTTCAAAACCCACCAGCGTCTTTACTCCTCAGCTGGTGATCTTGAGCAAATCACTTAACTTTGTGTATCTTTCTCCTTCTATAACAAGGGTTAAAAATACTTTCCTCGTAGGATCCTGGTTGGAGTTGAATGAGAGACTTTGTGAGAGCGTTCTGCACATGTTGACATTCAATAAGTATTTGCTGAATTTATATACCCTGACCACAGCATTTGCACATGGTAGGTAAGGTGATTAAAAGAGAGAGACAGACAGAAACCTGGGTTCAAAGCCCAGTTGTACCACTTACTAGCTGTGTGGATTTGGGCAAGTTACTGAAGGGTTTCTGACTCTCACTTATCTGTGAAATGGCAATAATGTGTCAAGTTCACTGACTGTGGTTTGGGTTATAGAAGATAGGAGACTGGAAAGTGCCCAGGGAGCAGAGGTGTGTTACTGTCCCTTACCTTAATGTTTTTTTCCCCCTTATCCCCATGCTGGCCATGAAATATGCTACCTGGAATTGACAAATAACTGGAAAGATTTTTTAAATTATTAATAACCCAGATCTGTCTTCCCATATATTCTTATTATCAACATACAGGAAAAGCAGAGCCCTCCTCCTCACACCAGCCAGAAGCACACTCCTGGCCTGGGCTGCAGGGGAGCTGGCGGGACCTTCCTTCACAGCCCCTCCAAAGGAAGCCCCAGCCCCTCTCACACCTGCTGCAGACCCTAACCAGGAGGCCTTCCCTTCACACCACACATGTCCCTAGCATACAGGCCCATGCCCCCCTTCCCAGTGCATTGTGACAAGGAATGCCATCCTGACAATACCTAAGAGAGCCCCAGGAAACCCACACCCTGTCGAGAGATACTTAGCAGGATGTAATCAAACAGAATAAAGCCATATCACAAGCCGACGGAGACCGTAGGGACCCACCCCCACCCTGACTACGTCCCACACATCCAGTTATGATGAAGCAGGCTGGCTGGTGCCTGTTGGGTTGATTTTTAATTTAAGAAACATTTTGGTGTGTTTATAACCCTTTGAGTCAGAAGTAGACATTACGTGAATGCCACCAGGAATGGGGGCAGCATGTGGCTTGGGAGCGGCTCCCTCTGGAGTTCCGTTCAGGAGGAACGTAGGCACCAGCTGCAGCTGTGGAAGCTCTGCTCTGCCCTGGCTTCCCCGGGACACCCCTCCCATCCTGGCAGGAATGGTTGAGGACATAGGGATCCTATCCTGACCTCCTGACCTGGAAAGATCCTGATCACAGCATCCTGGCCACCTGGCCAGGAGACCCCTTCTCTTTCCCGGTCCTTTGAAGTCCTAACTACAGGCCCGAGGACTGATGGGTCTTCTGGTTTCTGCCCGTGGAGGAGACAGAACGTTAGCTGAACTGACAGGTCCCATGTTTTAGAGCCGTCCTGCTCCTATGGGCCACACTGCATCATGTGTTAGCTTATTAGAAATACCAATCCCCCCTGCCCCGCCGCCCTTAGCAAACTGGAATGTGTTGCAAGAACCTCCCAGGTGATCCTAAGCACACTTATTACGAATGAAAAGCTCCAGTCTGGAGAGTAAAAGGTAATTCTTCATGTAACAGCCAGAGTGATAGTTTAGAAATGCATATAAGGTGACATCATTAAAACTCTGAGATGTCACATTGCACTTAGAATGATACAACTGCCCTACAGGGCCATCAGGGACCCAGGTGATCTGACACCTGCCCACTCCCAAGATCTCTGCTCTGTCTGCCCCTCTCCCACCCACGTTCCTTCCCCCTGGTTCTGTTTCTTCTTAATGGAACAGGGAACCTTCTCACTGCCAAGGTCTCACATGTCACCTCTGCAGCAAGCCCTCCCTGGCAAGACCTCACGGCTACTTTTTACCTGTTTCCTGCTCTCTTGCCTCTCAAGTCCTCTGTTCGCTCTGCCTTGACCGTGGCTTGTCTGTTGTCTTCTCCCCCCACTAGAAAGAAGCTCTGGAAGTGCAGGAACCTTGTCTGCCGTGTGCACTCAGGACCCAGCACAACACCTGCACATGTTAGAGGCTCAATAAATATCTGTGGGACGAATGCATGTCTGAAAGCCAGAAATAGAACCTAAGCAGGAAGTTGCCGCTGTCATGTACTGAGTTCCCACTGCGGATCTAGCTTGGCACCCAACATAGTGTCCGAGTACACTGAGCACGCTTGTTCATGCGGCGGCCACTGTAAGGGTCCAAGGGCAGCCAGGAGCAAGCCCCACCAAACAGGCACTTTTGAACCTCCCTGCTTGTGTCCTATTTGCTAATGTTCTGTGGACCAAAGCAAGTCACAGGCCAGCCCAGAATAAGCATGGGAGGGTGTTACAAAGGGTGCAGAGAGAGAGAGAAGAACAATATGTAGCCATTTTGTAACCCACAAAAGTATTTTTCTCCCCATATGCATGTGTGGAGACGGAAGCTCCAAGAACCATCGTCCCTTGCTCAGGGAGACTGACACAGCATGGAGTTCAAACCCCGGTGTGTTCTACCCCAGCACCCACCCTTGCACCTTCTGTACCCAGCAGTCCCCTTGGCTCTAGTGGACCAGACTGGAATGAGCCACCTTATAGGGAGTGAGTTCCCTTTTCCAGCAGAGGCTGAGTGACACCTGCCTGGACTGCTTGGGCTGACTGATGTCCTAGAATTCCTTCCAACCCTGGTCTTTTAGGTTTCTGACTATCAGCCATCTCCCTGCCTGCTCCCTATACAGACTGTGTGAGGCTTCTTGTCTCAGGAGGACTCCCTGGGTAACCCCTCCTCTGGCCAATCCTGAGTCTTAGTCTTCCTCACCCCAGCATGAAGCAATGATGGGATCTACAGGGAATTGGAGAAATGCATGGGACTAAGTCAGGACCGGGGGTCCTGGTGTGATGAACTCATTCATCGTGTTCATTAGCAAGCCATGCCCCTCCCTGGAGCTGAGCTCTTTCATCATAAAAATGACATGCTCAGACTAAAAATAATCTCTAAGATTCCTTCCAAGCTGACAATTCAGTAGTTTTAGAATTAATCTTTGTCTCTTGAAACGCTCTCCATTGGCCCAGGTCCTCACTGTGCCAGCGATCTTCCTGTGTAAGGGACAAAGAAAGACTCAACCCAGAACTTTGCATTGACAAGAGCTACACAGGGCTGAACCTTAGGAATGGGTGGCCCTGAGAAGGGTCGAGAGCATGGCAGAGCCCAGGAGAGACCCAGGAGGAGGAAGGAACAAGGACAATGTGACACTAAAGCAAGACACGTTCTTATTTGGTGAAACAGGCAATGAGGAGCAGGGGTTTGGGGACATTTTTCTTAGCCCCACTCTAGCCCATATTGAGTAATGATCTGGGTCCTGGGCGTTACGGTCAGACAGACCTGGGTGTGAACCCAGTTACTCCTCTTTGTAGCTACGTGACTTGCAAGAAGTCAGTTCACCTCTTTGAACTTCCTCAGGGACGCTGTAAAGCAGTGCTGACAGTCTCAGCTTTATCATTGTGCTGGTGGCGAAACGGCACCAGGTGTTAGACCCCGGTTCAGCAACCTGGGTGCTTGAGTTCTGGCTAAGAAAGAATGCAGAGTGGAGACTCAAACTATAAGAGAAAGTTTATTTGGAAAGTCACAGAGGTAGAAGAAGTGAGGTTTTAGCAGAAATGGGCTCAGGAGACAAGTTACAGAGACAAAAGAAGGGCCCTGGAGCTCAGGAGAAAGAAAGAGACAAGGAAAACACGCCTAGGGGAGGCGCATGGGCAGAGTGCAGGCCTGCTCCTTAGAGAGAGCTGCACCGGGCCCTTCCATCTTGAGGGCATTTATCTGGAGGTCTCAGGGGGAGCTTCACAATAGAATATTCATCAGCTCTCTAGATGTGTCCCTTCATGGTTGTGGTCTCCACTGAGTGGTCAACCCCAGGGCAGGGAGTCTTTAGTCAATGCAGCCGGTCCTGCGGTCAGCCTGTTGTCACTTGTCTGGTTTTGCTGCTTTTCTGGGCCTGGAGCTGAAGCACAGCTGAGGCCTACATGTATTTGATGTGGATCAGCACCTCCTTGTCCTGGGGCCTTAATGCTCAAGGGCTATTTTCTGGCCCCCTTGTCTGACTGGCCTCCTTGTGTAACTATCAACATGCCAGGGGGAAAGATCAGGGAGGATCTGAACCATATGACCAGCAATGTGGAAGGTCAAGAGGTCTAAACCACATGACCAATGATATGCCAGGGGAGAAAAGGTCACTCTGGGGGCCGAGGTCCTGTTCTCCCAGTTTTGCCTGTTGCTAGGCACCCGGGGCTTTCTACCCTGGTGGCTTTCTGTGCCTGGCCCATCGTCCTTGCTCTGCTCGTCTGTCTAACTGCCTGCTGTTACTATGAATGTTACACGTGGTAACAGCTAGCATGTGGCCAGCCCACTGTATGCAACAGATAAATGATAGAGACTGACTGTATTATTATCACATTTTTATACATTATCTTCGTTACGCTAAACCACAGTTGGCCACCGTTGTCCTGGCAGAAAGCTTGGTGGCAAGGGAGAAAAGTTTGGTGAGATTGGGGCGTTGTCAGAGACACGGAAGTGGGTTGTGTCATGGGTAGTTCCCGCTCGCCGAGGTTCCACAGAATACCTGGCCCCATTCCCTGTAGAGCCATGTGGATGTGACGTTTGTCACACCAGCAAGCACCTTTCTCCTGAGACCTTTCAGCATTCTGGCTCTGGGTGCTGACTAACCTCCTCGCAGAGATTGGGAGAAGGGCTGCCCCTGGGTGGGGCTTATTATTCCTCACTTGGAAAACACAGACAGTATCAAAAACCAAGTCAGCAGGGAATCCACAGCAGGGGCTGGCCCCTCTCCACGCCCACGCATGCCTCCACATCCTGCTTCCTCTGGCAGCTCTCTGTCCCCATTGTTAGGAATGGCCTTTGCCCTTGACTCCCCAAATTTCAAAGGATTTGTACACAGGCAAGTGCAGAGCCCTCCCACCCCCTTCTGCGGAAGATGAAACTGAGGTTGCAGGTGGGATAACTCCAAATCCCAGTTTGGCTGGGCGCAGCGGAGCCCAGGGCCTGCAGCAGAGGCCCGATGCAAATTTCAGAGATTAGGCTTTGTGGAGAATGTAATGCCTCTAATACCTGCTCTGGTCAATTTGATTAGCAAGTGTCACATCAAGTATGAGAAATGGAGGGCATTTTATCCCATGAATATCTTAATCCCCTAAAGGGAAGGAGGAAGCAAATCCCGGCAGACCTGCTGAGTGGAAACTCTGAAAGCCCATTCAGAAAGCTGTGGTTATGGACGCGAGATGGGTGTACTCGTTCGCTTTGGCTTAGAAGCATAGCAACACGTGGCATCTATTTCCCGGGAATTGCCCACTTAAAAGGGACCTGCAGATTGTGTACCCCTTGCCGAGTAGGGAGGAAAAACTGAAATAGCCTTTTGCATTTTCTGTAGCATAGATTTTTATGTAGCCGGTCCTTCTGATGCCTTTGAATAAAAACTATCTTCATAGATTTCTCTCTTGTTTTTGCAGACCCCTCTGTCTGCCGGAAGCACCTTTTGTTTTTTCCTCTGGGCTCTGTTCTTCTCCAGTTCTCCTTGGCTGGTGCCACTCGGGTAGCCTTGCAAAATGGCTGTGGCCCTGGGACAATAAGGGCTCTAAAAAATGGAGAGAGACTGCATCCCCCAGGCACACTTTCTGTCCCAAACATTCACGTGTGTTCCCCTTCCCTTTACCAAACACCCAGTCTTGCTGTCTTCTCACCATCCGCAAGGCCCGGGCTGGGTACCTGTCTACATACGTCTGGTCCAAGCCCAAGATCCAAGGTTTCTGGGCCTCTGGAGTCTCAGCTTCTTCATCAGGAAATTAGGGGAGGGGGAGGTGTAGGGGGTTGTTGGGAGAATTCTGGAGGGTGCCGGTGCATGGGAATGAGTAAGGTAAGAGTAGTTGACGCTACTCTTGTGTTCACTGCTTGTTTTAACACTCCTTGTAACTCCTGGCCTCGGTTTAGCTAAAGCTGGGATTCAGCAGAGCTATGGATCTTTTCGTAGAGGAGGAGGAGAGGGATAGGAGGGTTGAGCTGGAAGAGGATCAAAAGATCATTTCATATCACCTTCCCCGCCCGGTGGAAAAGAAAAGGCTTATGTTGGGATGCAGCTCTCATCATCACTCATTCGATTAGAAGCAGACAAAGACCAGACCAGGACAGGGAGTGTTTCTTTGTATCCCCATCTGGTAGATAGAGGAGCTGAGGTGTGGCGATTGGCCTTCCATCACACAGGCTGGTTGACCAAGTCTCCATGGAGGTGGAGTACCCCCAGAAGGCGCTGCCGGGGGGGAGGATGCATGGACGGCTCGGTCCCCGTGGTCACCTTCTCTGTCCCTTGCAGGCTCCAGATGCTCGAGGCCATCTGCAAGCACTGGGAGGGGCCCATCAGCCTGGCCCTGTACCTGTCGGACGCTGAGGCTCAGCAGTTCCTCCGCTACGCGCAGGGCTCTGAGGTGCTCATGAGCCGGCACAACGTGGCCTACCACATCGTGTACAAGGAGGGCCAGTTCTACCCTGTGAACCTGCTCCGCAACGTGGCCATGAAGCACGTGGGCACGCCCTACATGTTCCTGTCCGACATCGACTTCCTGCCCATGTACGGGCTCTATGAGTACCTCAGGTAAGGGCCCGCGGGGTGTAGGGGCACATCTGCCAGCACCGGAACGCCCCCTGGCGTCACCTCCAAGTCTTTCCCTTGTGAACAGGTTGGAGGGAACCCCATTTTGCCTCGTATGAAATGTTAGCAGCAGAGCGCTATCTGGGAAGCATCTCTTTTGTCTGACATTCTCCCGATAGTTTCTATGAAAACATCATTCCTCATCCAGGTTTTGAATCAGACAGCGTTCATCTAACCATTCTAGAAAGATCCCTGCCTACTCTGTAAAACAAATGAAAGTGATGGTGGCAGCTTCCACTTACTTAAGTCCTTCCTGAATGCCAGGCCCGGTTCTAAGTGATTGACAAGTGGGATTCTGTCCCCTCCCCCTACTGTGCCTGCCATGGGCACTAACTATATATTATTATCTTCATTTTCCTTATGGGAGACTGCGGGAGTTAGACGGTGAGCCGTCAGCCCAAGGTTGCAGATGTATGGAGTCTGGGGCACAGCGTGGGTCAGTGCCTGTCACGGCCATCTCTCTGACTCCCCGGTGACCCTCCCCAGCCTCTCCCCCCCACCCCCCCGCAAAGAAGGGCAGGCACCCAGGGACTGGGGAAATCACTCAGCTCATGAAAGGCTTAGATGGCTGTGTGGGGAGTGACATTTATTGTGGAATAATAATCCGAGCTGAACGGGACTGCAGAATTCATATAATTCATATAGCCCTGAAGTCCTCACATGATGAAACTAAAGTCACAGGGTGTAAATGGTCAAACATTGTTTTAGGCCCTTTATTACGGTCATTTGTCAGCATGACTGATCCCTGCTGCCAGCTCAGTGCCTGGACCCAGGTACTAGGGAAGGTAGTTTGAATGTGTTCATGACCCTGCTGGATCCACACGTCAAGTTCAAAGGCACATGTGGAGATCCCCTTTTACTGCTGGAGCAGTCGGGCTCAGAGAAGCATAGTAACACACCCAAGTCCACACAGCTTGCTCTGGGGTGTGAACCAGGGTCTGCAGGCTGCCCTGTGCCAGTACTTGTCTGGCTGCTCGGGGGTCACCAGCTGTCCCACCTGGAGCAGGATCTGATCTTTCTGTCTTACCCAGCCTTCCTCTGTGTGTGTATGTGA
Source organism: Rhynchonycteris naso (assembly GCA_037038555.1). Classification (NCBI taxonomy): domain Eukaryota; kingdom Metazoa; phylum Chordata; class Mammalia; order Chiroptera; family Emballonuridae; genus Rhynchonycteris; species Rhynchonycteris naso. The sequence continues at coordinate 78,732,100 of CM073000.1, forward strand.
GTGTCTGTCTGTTTCTCTCAGTCTTTCTGTCTTATTATCTCTGTCACTCTTAAAAGAGCTTCCAAAAGAGTTGAAGAAACCTTCTGCACTGAAGCTAGACTGTAGGCAGCTGTGGGAGCCCTTTTGCCCTGTTCTCTCTAGCGAAGACAGTGGTGTTCTCTGTCCACTTCTGAGTTGGATTTGCTTCCCATGTTTTCTCTGGGGTCCAGCCCATTAGTCTCTCCCCTGGGAGGCGGGAGGGGGGGAGTGGCGGGGGGGTGGGGTGGTGTCCTTCCAGCCTCTCTGTTAAGAACAGTGGTGTGAGCGACCTTGGGGCAGCATAACCCTCCTTCAGGGAGGATGTAGGCATCTTCCCAAAGAGCATCTGCTGTGGTACAGAGGCCCTGTGAACCCCAACTCCTGACCCCACGGGGCACTAGGAATGGAGCTGTCCTGTTACTGCTCCAGCTGGACCTGGAATCCCCATGTGTGGAGTGAGGGCGCCCCCATGTGGCCAGTGGGTTTTCAGCTCCTGATTCTTGCAGATTCTGAAGGCTGGGAGTTTGCAGGATGACCAACTCTGAGTCAGGCAGGCCTCTGCTCCCCAGGGAACAGGTGGTGGGGAGGAGGACTGCCCAGACCTTCAAGAAGAGGGGCTTCAGGATCATGGTCCTTCCTCCACACTTCTAGGGCTCTTCCACAGGAAGAGTGACCCCGTCTTCCAAATCTGTGTTCTTGACTCTCCCCATCAGCACTATATTACTACTTTACCTCTGGGCATCATATTTGAATATTGTTAATAATGTTTCCCATGAGCCTTGTGTTTGCATATCGTCTCCCTATGTTGTATTGACCACAGATATCACTAAATCTAATCAAGGCCTTACTCAAAATGAGGTACCCAGCTTGCCCATTAATTCCTGTGTACTTAATGCAGAGTCACCTGAAGCTGTAGTTGACCTTGGCCACCTTATCACAGCTCGTGTGGTTCAGCAGTTCTAAAATATTGCACATTGCTCCTAAAACCACTCCTTTCTTCACGGGCCCTGTAGAAGTCCCAGGACCCTGATTGGAGAATAAATGAGCTTGTTTACTCCTCTTTTAGCATGCACATGGGAACTGAGACCACAGAGGTGGAGTGACTTGGCCAACTAGAGTGGAAAGACAGTGTGACCTTCCTGATGTTGCTGCTCCTCTATCCGTAGTGTATGTTCATCTTTTCATTCATTACAAGATGTATAAGACACTTACTCTGCTCCCGCATCTGCAACCACACACAGACTGTGAATCACAGGGCTTATAGACAGCAGAAGCAACAGGTTCTGTAGGTACCATGACGTGGTGTCCTGGTGTGGACTCACCTCATCCAAGGTTGGAGGGGGCTTAGGAAAAGATGTCCTGGAACAGCAAGGTCGGAGCAGAGACCTGAAGGTGAGTGGCAGTGAGCCAGCACAGGTGGCAGTGTTCCAGGCAGAGGGAGATACCCGGTCAGAGATGTGAGCCAGGTGGGTCCCACAGGACTTAGCACGAACTGGGCCAAGTAGTTTGGACTTGATGAAAATCACACTGGCAGGATGAGATGTGCTTGTGAGGAAGAGCATTTGGTGGCATTACGGGAGGAACTCAGTCAGTGGAACCAGACAGAGGGGACATTAACCCACGTGAGAGGTGACGGAAACCCAGTGACAGGGTCAGAAGTAGTGGAGACAGGTAGATGGACCAGCGAGAGATGCTGCAGTTGAAAGCAGTGACTGTCTGCAAAGGTGTCTTGCATTTGCAAGGGAAGCTTTTCCAAATGTTGCCACCTGAGACTTCCTTTGAGATGCCTGCGCCGCCCAGAGGCCTGCCTGCTTCAGCCTGTTTCTCCTGCTGGCTCCTCTCGGTCTGCTGCACCCACGTCCTTCCTGAGGCTGAACAGGAGAGCATGACCTTGGCTGTGAGTGTCATGGTGGGCGGGGCACAGGCTGAGACCCCGGCTCCCACTGTGCCTTAGTGAACCGAGGGACATCCAGCAGTTCTTTCCTTTTCTTTTTTTTTCCAGCCTATTTTCTCATTGTGAAATGAAGAAATGGACTTTTATCAAAAGTCACAAACTCAGATGCCCACAGGGACCAGGATCTTGGCCATAAAGAGCCAAGAATGTGCAGTATGATTCAGTAGAGAGACTGGTGCCCCTGTCCCAGGCAGCTGGTGTCTCTCCACTCTAATTGTGGAGTTATCGCCTAGGGGGTGGAGGGACAGGGGAGGAGGGCAGGGCTGCGTCTTTCTATTTTTCTAGAGGAGCTAGAAATCTGGACTTTCAGGTTTTACTTCTTAATGTTGACACCTAATTAAAACACACAGGCAGGCGTTGTTGTGCCAGACCAAACATGTCCTGGGCTGCGTGGAACTTCCCACCCCCACTCCACATGACCAGTTTGTGACCTCTGACCTAGCAGGTTCCTAGACACCAGAATCTGTGATTCTGTCAGAAGCCACAAATAAGCACGCACAGTCCTTTTCACATGAAAATAAACACACTTCTTGCCGTTGGCCTGAGGAAAATGTTTCCCAGTGAGTGGCCTGGATCTGTTTCTAATCCAAGCACTAACAGTGCCTGTGCTTCGTGACCAGCGTTCCAGCCCTGGTGTGGAATGAGGTTAAGGGTCCTGTTTGCTGAGATGGTCATGGACCCCAGCAAGGCCAGGGGATTCCCCTCCAGGCAGACCTCTCCAAGCGCACTCCTACCCAACACCATGCTCTGCCCGAAACGCTGTTAAAATTCTAATAAACAAGATGAGAGTTACCATTTACTGAGCCCTTACCGGGTGCTGGCAACTCTGCAAGCTGCCTTGTGTCTGTTAGTTACCTCTATTCCTCACACCTCCTTTCGAGGGAAATGTTACTCCAGGTGACCAAACCGAAATCCCAGAAAGGTTGAACTTGTGTCAGAGGAAGGTGGCCTCCCCTCCACGACAGTCTGCTCACTTATGGAGGGGGCAGTCACTCTGAAACTCCAGGATACTAGATCAGGCTGGTTGGCAGCCCTCTCATTGGACCCCAAAACACTTGCATCACCCCTATGGGGGGCCTACTTGGATACCGAAGAAAGTACAGCAGCGTAGCTCCCTAAGCAATTACTTAGCAACCTAATAATGTTACAGCGACAACAAGTGAATTGATGGAAAATAAAGTCAGTTATATGTATGGACACAGCTACAGAGGCTCACTAAAACCTCTCCCCCGCCCCTTCACCTTTCCTTCTAAAGAAAGACATGCGGCTTTTAGTCTTTTTTTTTTTTTTTTACAGGGACAGAGAGAGAGTCAGAGAGAGCGATAGATAGGGACAGACAGACAGGAACGGAGAGAGGTGAGAAGCGTCAATCATTAGTTTTTTGTTGCCATCGCAACACCTTAGTTGCTCATTGACTGCTTTCTCACATATGCCTTGACCGCGGGCCTTCAGCAGACCGAGCAACCCCTTGCTGGAGCCAGCGACCTTGGGTCCAAGTTGACAAGCTTTTGGCTCAAGCCAGATGGGCCCACGCTCAAGCTGGCGAGCTTGGGGACTCAAACCTGGGTCTTCCGCATCCCAGTTCGACACTCTATCCACTGCGCCACTGCCTGGTCAGGTGGCTTTTAGTCTTGATGTCAGAAATGGCACGTGAGGTTCAGTGGGGCGATGGCAGACCCACCCGCACATGAGCTCAGGGTCGGGCACACTTACCAAGTGCGTGATCTGAGGCAGCTTAGTCAGTCTCCCCAACCCTCTGTTTACTCAATACAGAGGCTAATAATCGCCTCTTGCAGGGTTATAGCAGGTCCTCAGCAGGAGTGAATTTTCAGTCCCGTGGTCCCATGACCTACCTGTTCACAGCACGCAGTGTTGAACTTCTTTGCTTGGCACCCACCGCCACCCCCAACCTCTACCATCGCAGACTCCGCCAGCTTGAGTACACTTCATATAACCATCTCCATTTTCTCTTATAAAATGAGAAACTATATGCTCATACTCACTCATTTAGGAAAACATTTAGTGAGCGCCTGCTGTGTGCCGGCAGTGTGCCGCACGGTGACAGTGCTGTCCCTGAGTCGTGCAGACCTGCATTTCAATGCCGTGAGCTCCTTACTCAGTGCCGGCTTGACCTTGGCAAAGGTGCTTAACTTCTCTGTGTCTTCACCTGTGAATTGGGGGTCGTATTATTTTTTTCCCTCTTAGGATCCTGGGAAGATTAAATGTAATAGTGTTTGGAAAGCGTGTACCACAAGGCCGGGGTCACTCTTTATTTCACAAATGGACGTTGCATGTCTGCCATGGCCGGCTCTTTCTAGGCTCCAGGGGTTCCCGCCCTTCTGGGGTTTCCCAGCCGGAGGCGCTGGAATTTCTATTCTTGTAATAGCACAGATCCATAGATGACAGGTCCAGGGGCTCAGACTCACAAGCAGGCCACCCAATGTCATGGGCAGGGAAGGCCTCAAAGGGAAGTGATAATTGAGTTTCTGCTTGAAGAACTAACAGGTATAGAGGCGTGAAATAGCATGGCATGTTTGAGGAATGTTCCAGAATGGGCGAGGGATCTCAGGTGGGAAGCCTGGACAGCTCCACTCAGCTTGGGGGCAGACAGGGCAGGTTTCTCTTGCACTAACCATGCAGAATCCTCATCTTTGTTCAATGTCTGGAGCTTAAAATCACTCTGCTTTGCTTTGAAGACATTGCCTTGACTATCTAGGGGACAGACACTCAACCCTGGACAGAGTCTCTATTCCAACAGTGTATGGGAATGACAGGTGTCAGTGTGAGTCTGTTCTCTCCAGGATGATGTCTGACTGCCCTCTTCCACCCCCTTCCCTGGCTCATAAGGACACTCCATAAATACTTGTTGAATGAGCACAGGAATTTGAACAAGGCCAGTAGAGGTGACACCGAGCAAGGCCCGCTGGCTGCCTGCCAAGAGGCAAGGTGGCATTTCCTTGGGTTAAATCGTCATTTCAATCCTACGCTATATAATAGTTAACGTTTATGGAGCACTTACTATGTGCCAGATGCTGTGACAAGCAGGTATCTTGCCATTTAACCTCACAATTCACTTTACAGGTGAGGTTTAGCTTACATCACATGCCCCAGGCACAGTGTTACTAAATGGGCAACACTGAGCTCCTCCTGGGCTTATCTAAGGGCATTCTATGCTTAACCTGTTTCCTGATCCGATTGCCTGATGGGCTCATCTCCATCATCGTCATGATGGCCATGATCATCATCACAGATGGTACTTACCAAGCACATTCCAGGCATTAGAGAACTGCCTTAACCTCCCCATGAGGTAATCCATTTACTGTAATCCTCACAAAACCCCGCAGCCCAAGTACCTAGACTAGTCCCAGCCCACAGAGGAGAGAGCTATGGTGCAAAGATGTCACTTGCTCAAGAGCTGGTGAGTGTCCAGTGGGACGTGAATCTAAGCAATCTGCTCCAGAAGCTCCTTCCTCACCACGGAGCTGTGGCTGCCGCTGACCCATGACCGGCATGGAGCACACACAGTGCCAGCATAGAGGGAGTGCTCCCTGGTGCTCAGCCCCAGCTGCTAGCAGGGCACGTAGGGGCAGCAGCGTAATTCAGTAGGACAGTGTTGAGAATTACATAAGATAAAGAATAGAGTCCAGCACAGAACATGGCACCATATAGCTGTTTTCTTTTCTTCCTTTAATTTACCCCCAAAGCCCATTCTTAGCTTCTCTTTCCTCCCTACCCCTCCCTGATGGACAGGTTCTCCTTTTTGCCATGTTAATGCCATCACTTGAGGTGCGGGATCTTGTGGGCCCTCCAGAGGGCTTTGCACGTCCCTGACCTCGCCTATTACGGGTGTATTTTCCAGTACCCTCTCTGGGGCAGCCTTGTCTCCCCCATCTGCAAATCCCAGCTGTTGTCCCCACACACCTTCTGGAAGCCTGCCTGCCTGCCAGACTCATGTCCTTGGAACTGGGATACAATCTGAGCAAACCTGTTACCTGGCCTCCAGTTCAGGGATGTGAACAGAGGATTCGGATGAGCTGTGCCTCCTCTGGTATCAGAGCAGGTGACAAGCACAGCCTCACTCTGCTGCTTCCTTCCTCTCTGCCCGCAAGTAGTGGCTGAGTTCTTACAGGTGTGACTCAGATGGACTCCCCATGCTTACAGCTAGTACTATTGAAGCCAGAGAGTTTAAAGGGCTGTGGGGGACAGCTGGAGACAACGGTCTTTTCATGGCCTCCCTAAGTCTTGCACACCCACACACATACACGCAAGTGCTCACACTCACGCACACCCTTTCTTGCCCCTCACTGATGGATTACATCTGTGGCCGCATGCCAGTTCCAGGAATAAACTGAAATTTGAAATGTATGAGTGAAGCCGAGAGCCGTGCCTCATCTTCATCTTGAAACAGGGGCCACGCCAGCTGCACCCGTCTCTCCTTGGGAGCCTCACAGCACAGGACAGGTGTGCCAGCCATCTGTGAAGGACCAGGAGGGAGGAAACACTCGCTTGCAGGTGCCCCTCCCTGTACCAGGCACTGTGCTAGGCACCTTCCAAACGTTCTCTCTGTACGAAAACCTAAGTCAGTGATAAGTGCTTTTATTCCCATTATCCAAGCAGGAAGATTAAGATGCAGAGGACAAATGGGCCTAAAGGTCTCCTATGACATTTCACCCCAGCTCTGTCATTTCCCAACGGCCCGCTTCGCCATCCCATCCTCTGTCCCACATGTGCCAACCACAGGATGATTTCTTTGATCCCTGCTCATTTATTGAGAGTTTGAAATAGCCAGGAACAAGGCTCATCCCTGATGTCGGGCCCAGCAGAGCTGATAGGCACCTAAGCACGCAACCAGGGTGTTGTCACCCCTGCTATCACCCATTATCCCCAGTGACAGAAATAATCCAGGGCAAACCAATTCCAAAGAAGATTGAGGCCCATCATCAAGGGGACCCTGGCAGGCCAGCTGAGGTGGGTCAGGGAGGCTCAGGGAGACTAAGTCCCTGGAAGCTCCCATGAGAAGAGCTTGGATTCCTTGCCTCTCAGGTTTGATTAAATAGAGGGCTCTAAGATTGGGTGCTGTGGGCTGGGCTTTGACCATCCAAGGCTCTGAAAGTCCCCAAGTCTCCATTCAACCTGGGGTTCCCAGCAGTTTATCGCTTGTGTCAGCCTTGTCATGCTTGGCACCAAGGCAGAGAAGCCAGTTTGACCCGTCCTGTGGCCAGAGAGGAAGCTCATGGGAATTAAAGCTGGTATAGGAGTCTATGTAAGCCAGAAGGTCAGAGCGCATGTCTGCATCCCCAAACATGGCCTGTGTTCTGGCCTTTGCCCCACTTAGCTGCTGTGGGGGTGAGACTGCCGTGTAAGGCGCATAAGCATGAGGGCAGCGGCCGGCGGCCACCATCTCCCTCCATTCCTCCTAACCGCTCCCCCACTGGCCACCTTACCCACCAACTCTGGGAAGCCTGTGGCTCCCATTGAGAAGCCACTTCCTTAACAGACTTGGCCCCAATTGCTCCTGTGGTTTTTTTTTTTTTATCATTCCAAGTTATTTCCAAGGTGGTGCAGCCTTAATTAAAACAATGATGATGGTGAGGATGGCAAATACTAGCTATGTTGTAAGACAAGTTTCCTTATCCTACTCTCTGAGCTTTAATGTTTTCATCAGTAAACTGGGACTACTAGTATCTATTTTATAGGCTGCAGCGATGAAAGTGGTAATGTGCGTAAAGTGCTTAGCACAGTGAATACCAAATCTGTATAAGCACTTCTATTACCATTTATTGACCACCTGCCATGTGTTGGCATGTTCTAAGAAATTCAACACGACTCCCCATACACCCAAACTCTATGAGTCTATGTGCTTTCTTATTTTCAGAGATTTTCAAAAACCTAGGACCCCTCTCTTGACAGGCTAACTCCTGCTTTGTCAAAACGCAGCTCTGTGATAGGGAGTTTTGCGTGGCTCACCAGAGAGCCTTGGGCTCTGACTTTCCCCCTCCCTACCCTTGAACTCTGCAAAGACAGGGGATACAGCTACCCAGTCATTCCATGTGGCTTCATCCATAGTCATTCTTTAATGGCCACATTATCTTAGTTCTCTTAATAACTAAATCTATGAAGTAGTTATTGCTGTCAAGATCAGGAAACAGATGAGAGTCCAGAAGATTGCCCGTGAGGACACAATTAGTGGAGTGGTAGAGGGACGATAGGACTGACATCATCTGATTTAAAAGATTATGCTCTTTTTCTCACTGGTCAGTCTGCCTTCAAACTGGCCTCCCCTGAGAGAGACCCAGCCCTGCAATGTGTTGAAAATTATTTCAGTTGGCTTCTTTTGAAACATCAGACTCTGGCCACAGTGATAACCATGAACCCACAGGGCAGCTGCGCAGCTGGAGTCGAGGACCGTAAAGGTGCTGGACATGGCTCCCCAGTCATCCCTGCCCTTTTGTCTCCCCAGCACGGGAGCCTGGTGGCCACTGTCATCGACCATCCCATCTGCCCTGTCCCCAACGGCCCACACCAGTCCTTCACATTACTGGCCTGGCCCCACAGCCATTTGAGTTTGACCACACCCCCAGGTAGGGACAGACCCAAGCAGGAGCTGATGCCTAAACCATTTCTCCCTGTTTAAATTCAGCTATGCTTTCTCATTTTTCTTTACATCGTTTGATCCTCACGGACTCCCTCTGAGATTCATACTGCTATCACCATCCCCATCGTTACAGATACTGAAAGGAGAACATAAGTAATTAGCCAGGTGTGAGCCTGAGCAGCCCCGCACCCAGCGCCCTGGCCTTCACCACTGGTGAGGCGGAGTCCTGAGAGTCCTGTGGTCTTTCCTGAGACTTTTCCCATGATCTCCTCATGCGAGGCACCAGGGCTATTTCCCTGGTCACGGATACCTGCCTCTAGGGCAAGGGATGGATTAAAAAGAGATAGAGAGAGAGATGGAGTGTGTGTGCGCGTGTGTGTATGTGTGTGTATGCATGTGTGTATACAGGGCCAGCTACCAGGACCAGTCTTGGGGTTTGGTCTTTTTACCCCCAGTGAACCCATCTAACAGGCTACCCTTTCATGCTTTTCCTTCTACTTCACGCTGAGCCCTGTGGGAGCCTCCAGTTTCTGCCAGCTACTCACTGACAGTGCCTGCCCTGCTCATCAGTTTGACCCGGTGGGAGGCGAGCAGGCCCCGAACTATCTGTGTACCTGGGAGGTGGAGAGGAGAGGCTGAGGGAGGGAATCCCACAGGAGAGGAGACTGGGGACTCTGGAAGTAGACACTGCCCGCGCACGATCCTCCTCTGGTCAGCCCCACCACACTGGGAGGGGTACACGTATTCCCTCAGGGTGTTTGAATTGTTTCTGACACAAGGAAGGACTCAGAGAGCTGGACAGAGACTGAGAGTTGATGAGCTCCGTTTCCATAGACAAGCAGCCTGGCAAGCCAGAACTCCATCCTGGTGATAGCCGTCTTTGCCTTTCCTGAATCCTCTGCTCTCTCCCATTCTCTTGCTACCAGTTCACCGATTGGCTGGGCTACAAAAGGGGCGGGGCTGGTTTGTTATCAGTTAATGTAAGTCAGGCACTGGGTCAGGCACTCCGGTGATTCTTTCATTTCATTCTTTCCACAACCCTGATTGATAATAGATAAGCCGTATCATATTATCATATCTGTTATACGGATGGGAACCTGTAATCAGGAGAAGACAGGATTTGAACCTTGTGCTAACTGGCTCCAAATCACTTGTATTTGCCATGTTGCCATGGCAAATACCAGCTGCCTTCTGAAGTACTTCATTAGATACCTAAGGTTTTATTTAAGTTATTCAGTCTAAAATTGTTGTGGTAGGTTTGTGAATACTTTTGAAGGAGTCTTTGACAAGAATTGAGGGCAGTGTATCTATCAGGATTCTTCAGAGAAACAGAACCAATAAGATGGGTGGGTGGATGGGTGGGTGGGTAGATGGATGAATGGTTGGATGGATAGATAGATATAGGTAGATATTTTAAGGAAATCTGGAGATGGGCAAGTCTGACATCCACAGGACAACCTGGAAAACTCAAGCAGGATTCTTAATGTTCCTGTCTTGAGTCAAATGACCTTTTTCAGGAAAGCTCACTTCTTGTTCTTAAGGCCTTCGACTGATTAGATGAGGTCCACCCACATTATTAAGGGTAAGGGGCATTATTTAAAGTCAACTAACTGGGAATGTTAATTACATTCACAAAATACCTCACAGTAGTATCTGAACGAGTGTTTGACCAAACTGCTGGGTGCCAGACAGAGCCTAGCCCAGCTGACAAATAAAACGAACCATCATAGGCATCAGCCACTATGTGCCCGTGCTTATTGCGTGCCTGATGTGGCACCACACACTCCTTTGTCTCCCCTCCACAAAATATTTAACAAGAACCTGGACCCTGAGACTTCGCATGGTTGACACGACTTGCCTGAGAAGAGCGGTGGAATCAGAGTTAGAAACCAGGTTTGTCTGGTGGCTGCTGCACCAGACCTCCTTCCAGAACCTCCAGCATTAATAACCCAGAGTTAGTGATCCAAGCGGGATGAATGAAGGGACCCAGGGTCCCTCTGCCTGCCAGGGCTGGCTCCAGAGCAACGGTCTCTTGGCTCTCGGCCCAGCTGTTCTCACTGAACTGCCCCTCTGTTCCCAGAACATCCACACCTGAAACACTCATCTCCCTGCAGGGTTCGCTTTCCAGATGCATGGAGGCAGCAAAGTATGCGGCCCTAGGTGGTTGGCAGGCCCCGGCCAGGGAGGGACACGGTGCAGGAGGCCCTTCCATTACCATCTCTGTGAGCGGACGTGCTCAGAGGTGGTACCAGGACCCGCATTACTGCTGAAACAACCTCATCGTGAGACCCTTTCAGGACATCCACATCAAAGCCTTGAACTGAGTTCAAAACAGACTTATCTAGTGATAGATCCATGCTGGTGGCAGTTTGTGTTTCAGGGGGCTTAAAGGGAATTTGCAAAAAGTACTCCAAACTCAGATGCTCCCTCTGCAGAGGGCATAAGGCTTTGGAGGACTGCATCTTGTAAGGCGTGCTGCTTAAGGGTCTCCTGACTCCAGGCTTTGCATTGACAGTTGGTCAGGGTTGTTTGGTTGCAACAGAAACTAAAAATAAACAGCTTAATTAAAAGACAAAGAAGTCAAAGGAAAACAAACAAACAGGTGGGTGGTAAATCTTTCAGAGTCCAAACAGGATTTGTGAACCAACACCTGAGACCATACCTAACCCAGGAAGCAGTTAAGAAACTCCTCAAGTGCTACCTGATTCCAGCACAGGGTAGCCCCACGGTTTCCCGTCTCTGCACCTCTGTTCAAATTTCCTAGCAGGAAAAATTTATTAGCTCAGCTTGAGTCAGCTGTCTACCCCTGAACCCTCTGCCCTGGCCAGGGCTTCAGGCAGGATTGGCTCGCTCTGGGAGCTACCCTTGTGTCCAGGGGCCAGAAGAGGGGGCTTTATCTTTGAGCACGCATTCCACAAAGTGGCTACTATATTATCTGTGGCTGTAATAGTAGTTCGAGGCTGATGGAGATAGACACAGCCACATTTAAAGATCTCTGCTTCTGTTGTGTATGTGGGTATTCCCTTGCCCATTCCCTGTCTAGTTCCCCCCTCCTAGCCTCCCACCCTGTTTATATAGCATTCCTATCTTAAAACAATCGTGGCACAGGCAATCATGGGCTTCTAGCATCCTGAGAATTTTTAGACGAGAATGTAAGAACACGAGGTAGTGAGAAGCGAAATTACTTACCCAGCATGGCCAGACTCATGTAGCGACAGAGCCAGGATTCAGGTTCTGTCTGTGTTTATTACAAACCCCATGCTCTGTGCCCTTCTCTCTAGACCTTTCTCCTTTTCCAGGCGATGGCCACAGAGCTGGGAAACGGCAGGCAAGTCCAGAAGGGAGGAGATGGGGTCCCAGAGCAGCAGAGCAGGTCACGTCTAGTCAGGAGAGAGAACTTCCCACCAGTACATGGGATGCCACTGCTCTGTAGTCCTGGGTACGGGCTGCATGGGGCAGCTCTGACTAGTTTAAATGCTCAAATGGTTGAGGAGTCACAGAGATAGACCCCATAATGCCTAGATTAGTCATTCTCTGAGCCGAATATCCAGCTGCCCCTGCTGGGCTCCATCCCTGTGACACCTTGGAGACCTGCCTGCCATGTTCCTTGTGACAGGGCCGTGTGTGGTGAAGTGAGGGAGGGCCCAGCCTCTGCCATCAGCCTGCCCTCCACTCACTCCCCAGGAACACCCTGCTTTCTGGCCCAGAGACAGCCATCTTAATCTGGACACCAAAGGGGTTTGGACAAGGTGTGTGGCCACGCTCAGCCTCAGTGCAGACATCTTCAAACTGAGAGGCTGACTTAGGCTTTCTCTCCTCCGTCTCCCTGAGCCAACCACCTCCCTGCCCTCATGTGTGGAAGGCCTGTGCCTGGCCTCACTGGGACCCTTGTCTCTGCCTACCCTCTCTTTTCAGGAAGTCCGTCATCCAACTTGACCTCGCCAACACCAAGAAAGCGCTGATTGTCCCTGCGTTCGAGACGCTGCGCTACCGGCTCTCCTTCCCCAAGTCCAAAGCCGAGTTACTGTCCATGCTGGACATGGGGACGCTCTTCACATTCAGGTGAGTAGTCGTCATGGCTGTCCCCTGGGGGTTGCCTGATGGTCTTCTCACTTCTGGGAAACCCGGATGCCAAAGCTGTTGGTCCAGGCATGTGTTGCTGGCCTTAGACCATTTTATGGTCAAGGAAAGCGCCCCTGTCCCTTAACCGTGTCCTTAGGGAATTTTTTCTCTTCCCACGTGTTGTGTATTTTGTTTTGTACGTGGGTGATAGGCAGATGTATTTAGATGGAAAGGTAGGAATGTGGAAGGAGGTTCATCTTATCCTTTTTGTATGTGACTCAGTTTACACTTCTGCCTCCTGGCTCTGAATTCACTCCTTGTTCATTTGTTCTGGTAAGTGGGTGTTACCCTGTTAGCACACAGTCACTGCTTCCCTCTTTCTTTGTGAGTGGTCCATTCTCTGAGGTCCTCGGTTCTGGAATGGACAGCAGTCACTCCAACAGCTGAAGTCATCCGGTGACTCCATGACTGGAGCAGCAGACTTGCCTGTAGCCCAGCGACAGTATCAAGGAAATCCTGTGCTTTCCCCATTTCTCGGGCTCCTACATCTTAAGAACATTGCAGGGGCGCTCTGCTGCCACCTGACTAAAGTACCCAGGTGCAAATAGGATCCACCTCCTGGCAACAGGCTGTGGCATGACAGATAGCTACCCTGGGCCAAGTAGGAATCCTGCCTGGTCTCTGCAGAGCAGTCTGAAGGGACAGCTGTAGCTTCCGCCTGCTTCTGTTCAAAAGAAAAATCTTCATTTTGAACACTGTCAGAGTGGCCAACACCTCCTTTGAACTGAAAAAAAAAATATTTTTTAGAAAATATGATTTTATTGAAATTATAGATAGTAACTTAGATTTTTACACCACTGTTAAGTTACTAAGTCCCTATGAGCTTTTCTCAAACAAACCTTATGTTAAAATAATTTTATGAGATGGGGTGTTCCACAATTCAGAGATGATGCTTATAACTACCCTGAGGGGTGGAGGGAGTCCTGCTGGAACCAGGACTCCAACTCCAGCCTTCTTCCTCTGCCCAGAATGTGGAGAGTGGCCTGAGAGAGTCACTGTCCCCACAAACCAAGCCTTTGTTCTTTTCAGAAAGAAATAACAGCTACCATTTATTGAGCAGTTACTGTGTACCATGCACTGTGGTTAGCTCAATTAGTCCTCACGACAAACCAAGCAGGCAGGTGCTATTATCCTCATTTTACAGATAAAGAAACTGGGGCTCTGAGAAGCTAAATAATTTGCCCAAGGACACATTCAGTGCAGGGTAGAGCCTGGATTCAACCCAAGTCTGAGGAACTACAAAGCCTATGCTTTTAACCCGGGATACTATGGAACTGCTGGTCAAGTCCAGGATGTTCTCGCCGATCAGCAGGCAAAATTAAGGCTCTGAGAGAGACCAAACCTGAGTCTGAGTCTCCCACAGATGCCACAGTCTGGAACATTTCTGAGACATCCTTCCTTTCATTTCCATCCCCAGCTGATTTGAAAACTCATTTCAAGGTCAAGTCTGCGGCCAGGAGAGCTGGGGTTTGGCCTACTGTGTCTAGGATTGCTGCTCCAGCCAGCAGCTTGCAAACCACCATGCCAGGTGCTAAATTACAGCCCTTCCCTTTGAGAAATTGCTTTTGTCACTTTCCTTCAAATGATGAACTCTTAAGCCTCCTAGCCACGGAAGCCTGCTCCCCACTGCACCTGGCATGAACACTCATCCACACCCCAGCCTGTCCTCTCGGGCCGCGGTTCTCAGCATGCTCCCTGGGCCTGTAGCGTCAGCATCCTGGAAACGGGTTAGAAATGCAGAGTCTCCAGCCCCATCCCCAGACCTGGTGGATCAGGAGCTTTCAGGGTGCAGCCCAGCAATCTGACTGTTAGACAGTAGTCATCCAGGAGCTTCCCAGATGCACTGATGTTTGAGAACCACTGCTCCAACCACATTAGCCCCAAATCTCTTCAAAGTAGCATCCTATGAGGTATACCCAGGAAGCCTCTGTCATCACTGTTTGTTTGGAGGCTGCCTGGTGTTGATGGTCTCAGACGGTAAGGCCCAGCGTCCACGGGTCTGACAGTAGGTTCCTTTCCAGGCTGAGGCTTATTTTCATGGCAGGTTAACTGTAATTTCATGATGTTCTGTGCTGACCAGCCATTCGGCATGCCGTCAATCTTCCAGGCTGAGCTAATGGAAGCTGCCTCCCCACCCAGGTGGACAGAACTGACCCAGCTGTCCCTTCCCTTCTCCTCTCTTTATTCCTCATTTTTACATGAGATGTAAACTCTGGTAGACCAAGAGTTTTTAGCTTCTAAAGATGAAGGGCAAATAAGGTGGTTATCAATCACTGTCATCACCAAGAAAAAAACCACCATGAACGGACATCATGTCTAGGTGAAAACAAGGGGAAATAGGAGAACATTTTCATTTTTTGAGGCATTATTGTCTGTCAGATACTCTACTGAGTATTTTCTGTGAACTGATTTACGGTAATGGTCGCAAATCCACAAAGTAGTTATTTCAGTTATCTGTGTTATCTAGAGAAGGAAACCATAATACTGGGGCTTAAGTGACTTCTCTGCCCGTGCGAGTGACGGAATTCTCACCCAGATAGGCTGACTCCAGAGCCACTGCTTCTAACCACTGTGTGAAACCGCCTGTCGGGGCACCGGCGTTTATTGAGGAGCCCTGTATGCCAGCCTGTGCCGAGTTCTCTAAAACACTTCCTCATTACAGCTCCTCAGCAGTTCTGCCACATAGGTATCCTTACCCCAGCCGACAGGGAGGAGAGGAAAGCTTAGTTTCAATGCTTTGTTGTATGCTGTCCACAGCTCCTAAGCGGTGGAGATGGTATTTGAACCCCGGTCCAGGGGCTCTAGTGTGCCGGGCTTTCAACCTAATACATGCTCCCAGCTGCCAGCCCGTTCTGGGCTAGTTCTGTCAAAGGTGTCAGATGTCAAGACTGCCAATTCAGCTAGTTCACAAATGGACAATCAACTCCTTCCCGGCCAGATTTCCAGGTTAGTCCCAATGCCTCACAATGTCCCTCCTTTTCACACAGTCCATTGAAGTGGCATTGCTGACCTTTCTTTTTCTTCCACTTGAGTGAATGTGGTTTCGGTGGAGGCTGAGAATCGGCATAGTTGGAGACTCAAGTTCCTGCCTTTGACTAGCCTGGCCACTCACCCGCCAGCACAACTTACTGAAGGTTCGCCTGGTACCCCACATCTATTCAGCACCCTGGACAGCTCTCTGGGGTCCAGGGGGAGTCCAACCTTGGTGTGTGAATGAGCAAACAAGGAAGCAGCTGCACCCCCTATGAGAATACCTCCACTAGCCGCCCCAAATGCTCACTACACCCTCGCTTGCTTCGGAGAGCATTCTCTGAGGTGGAGACAGAACCAGGACTACGTGGTCCTTTCTCCCTACAGCTACGTTGTTGGGTTCCCATCCTTTTGTCTTGCTATCATTTTATAAAGCATTTCTTTCTAGAATGTTCTTTTTCCCCTAATTCCATTTTTTGGTCCCTGCCTGCTGCTGCACTGGACTCCCAGCCTCCTGCCATCTCTTTGTAGCCCCCAGAGGCATATTCCTGCCCCACTAATCGACTTCTGTCTTAGGTGCTGCTCAAGCATTTAAGACCAGTCATTCATTCAAGTCTGTGTGCAGTCATTGACCACTTGCTCTATATATGAGCCAGAGAGTGTGGGTGACAGTGACGTATGAGAGAGGTAATCAGCATAGTAGTTAGGGGTCCTGGCCCTTGAGCCAGGCAGGCTGCCTTGGTTTGAATCCTGGCTCTACAATATACTGTTTGTAACTTGACATTGAGTAAGTTATAAGAATTTAAAGCTATAGATGTAGTATTTACAGAATAACCAATATATAGTGAATACTTTTTTTAAAAATATATTCACTTACTATCATTGTTGGTATGTGGTTGTATTGCTTTTCCATTGCCGTATAAAAAATTACAAATTTAAAAGTGTAAAACAATAAAAGCGCATTGTAGCACAGTCTCCAGGGGGTCGGAGGGCCGCTCGGGTCCCACCTGGCTGAGACTGAGGTGTGGGCAGGTGGCCTGCGCTCCTCCTCCAGGCTCAGTGGCTACTGGCAAAATCCTTTTTCTTGACACCGTAGAACTGAGGTTGCCATCTTCCTGCTGGCTCCTGCCATGTGTCCCCCAAGCAGCTCACAGTTGTCTCTTTGCTGTCTTCCAGACCCAGATCTGAGGGTTCATATGATTAAATCAGGCTCACCCCAATAACCTCCCTTTCAATTTATTCAAAGTTAACCGATTAATAACCTTAATTACATCTACCAAAATAGCTTTTGCCATGTAATGTAACAGCGTCAGAGGGGTGATATATTCACAGGTTGTACGTCAAGGGGAAGAACATTTTAGAAAGGTAAAGTCGTTGAGCATCACCGTAGACCCCTGCCTTCCCCGTGGGGTCTGGCAGGAATGGCTCTAGGAGAGGTGAACCTGCAGTCCATTCCGTAGAAGTGATACAGCCCTCCAGTTCACTTACCCCTTCCCAGTGAGGGTCTCCTTGGTAGTGAAGGCTGCAGATGAGTTTCCTAGGACTACTGTAGCAAACTACTACAAACTGGTGGCTTAAAACAACAGAAATGGACTCTCTCAGTTCTGGAATCCAGACGTCCCAAATCAAGGTGTGGCAGGTTCCTGCTACTGCTGAAGACACTAGAGAAGAATCCTTCCCTGCCCCTTTCTAGTTTAGGGTGCTTGCTGACTATCCGTGGAGTTCCTTGACATGTGGGCACACCACTTCAGTCCCTGCGTCTGTCTCCACGCAGCCTTCTTCCTTGCATGTCTCATCTTATAACACCAGTGTTGGCATTAAGCCTATCCTAATCCAGGATGACTTCATCTTTACTTGATTACATCTTCAGAGACCCTATTTTCAAATAGGCCACATCCACTGGTACTAGGGGTTTGGTATGAAACATATCTTTTGGGACAGACCCCGTTCCACACAGCACGAGGACTCTGTCAGCACATACCTCCTCTTCCTCCACATCAGCAGTGTTTGGATAGCTCAGCTCCCTTATTTCTATTCAGTGGCTCTCCTTTTTGTGTCTCCAGGTACCACGTCTGGACAAAAGGCCACGCACCCACAAACTTCGCCAAGTGGCGGACCGCCACCACGCCTTACCGGGTTGAGTGGGAGGCCGATTTTGAGCCGTATGTTGTTGTGAGACGGGACTGCCCTGAGTATGACCGGAGGTTTGTGGGCTTTGGCTGGAACAAGGTGGCTCATATCATGGAACTGGATGCGCAGGTAAGAGGAGTGGAATGTCGCAGATCAGTGACAGGGCAGGGAGAGGTCTCGATCTTAGAGCTAAAAGGGGCCATGGAGATAAGGGAGCAGAAACCTAAGAGGGAACAGACGTGTCCGGGGCCCTGAAGTGAGAATGTGGCAGTACTAATCCTCAGAGTGGCTGATTCCCAAACTATTCCTCCTCTAATCTTGGGTGCGAGTTGGGTTCTAAAGCAACACCCAGGCAGATGTGAGTGTCTCCTGGCAAACCATTCCACCCCCTCACCCTCACTTGATTCGGTGATATGGACAAGCAAAGGAAAACCATTCATCCCTCAGCCTGTGAGTCACACAGGTGACACAGAGTATTCTAGGAGTTCCACAGAAATGCCATAGAGCGTGCAGCTAAGGTTCAGCTGATTGTCCCACCCCATAATGGAGAGTGACACTTTTAGGCTGTATTTACTCATGAGACCCATTCAGTTCATACTACTGAGCACCTACTTCAAAAGCAGCTGCCTGCAGGCTTCTACCAGGTGAAACTGAACCAGGGTCTGTGATGTTTTCTGTAAAGGATCTGATAGTCAATTTGGGGGGCTTTGTGGAGGCTTAGGGTCTCAACTCGGCTCCTGTATTTCAGTCTTCGATGGTATCCAAAACTAATGGGTATGGCTGTGTTCAATAAAGTTTTATTTATAAACACATGCAATGGACCTGACATGCTGCAGCTGGTCAACCCTGTGTTAAACACGAATAAAACTAGTCTGGTGAAGTTGAGGAGAATGCCCGGGTCACTTATTCTCCCCTCTTTCTCTTGCATGCTGTTCTCTGGGGCATCTCCTCATGGAGCACCATGCAAATATTTCTCAACGAGAACCCACCCAGAATGCAAGGAAAGTGGATGGATGCTCAGTGCTGGCTTGCCTGAGATGCTCCTGGAGAACTTTCTCATAGTTCCAGCATGTTTGAGAGCAGTCCCAAGTAATTCTCATAAACAACGGGGCCTGAGAACCACAGATACAGGGAGATGCTGTGGAATAATGTCCATGTTTAATAACAGAAAGCATGATCTGTAGTCTCCGTATCCTCAATAATCCTCGGGAGGGGTCTGGCGCTGTTCACAGGCAGAAGGCTTCAGTCTGCCTCGGCTTCTGCTTGGGAGAAAAGAAACACTGTCCACATCCAGCTGCGTGGTGAGGGCAGCTGGTTCGAGTAAAGTGAATTTTTCAGCACTGAGATCAGGGCTTTGTTTATTTCAGGCAATTTTGACAGAACTCTTGAAAATCTTTCCTTGCTTATTTTCTTTTCTTTGCCAGCAGCACATGCCACACATAATTTCCTCCTTTCTGGTGGTTTCCAGAAATAATGAGTACAGACTGGCCAGGTGACCCAGCCATACCCTTTGGGGCTAGCAGGCTGGTAGGTCTCTGTCCCCGCATGAAATGTCTCAGACAGCTAAGCTCTGGAGGTTCTTGATTTTCCTCTTATGGTTTTTCTCACTCCTTCCTCTCCATCAACTGTCGTTTCTTGCTGCTGTTAGCATTCCTGCATCCTGACTTCCCTTTCTGAGTTTATGCTGCTCTGGGCTGGGCAACTAGATGACCAAAGCTTATTAGACACGAGGGCCAAAAGGACCCTACTTAGACTCCGAGTGAAGGTGTGCTGGGTTCTCCTTTGAGTTACCTGTCCTACATTCTTGTCACCTGTTTTGCTATTCAGAGACATTTTATTTGGGGTATGAATTTCTATCTGTATTCTGTCACATAGAGCAGTATTTTTCAATCGCCAGTCCATGAAGAAGTTAACTACCCTAGTGGAACCCTTTTTTGTTGTTGTTTTATTACTTTTTGTCCCTTCTTTTGTACTAACCTGTTGAGACTATCAGATCTCATCAAGCCTTGTGAAAAATCACATAAATAGACATCACTTAATTGAGCAAGTGTATCTTTCACAGCTTGCGTCATTGTAGAACAACCATCCAGGTATAAGCTTCACTGATCAAGAACCTTTATGGGTCATGAACTTTGCCCAGCACTAGGCATATATTATCAGTCATCTTTCAAGGTCAGTGTTATTCCTGTCACTTTATAGATGAGAAAACTTAAGGCTCAGAGAAGCCAACATTGTTTAATGCCTTGGAAACACTATGGTGGTGCTGCCCTCCTTGTTGGGGCCGTTCCCCACCTCCTTCATTCACTTAGTCATTCAGCCGTCCACTTGACTCATCATACGTTACCAAGGGTTCTTGCAAGTGCTCAAGCTGCTCTTGTCTCCTTCCAGGAATATGAATTCATCGTGCTTCCTAACGCCTACATGATCCACATGCCTCATGCCCCCAGCTTCGACATCACCAAGTTCCGGTCCAATAAGCAATACCGCATCTGTCTCAAAACCCTGAAGGAGGAGTTCCAGCAAGACATGTCCCGCCGCTATGGCTTTGCCGCCCTCAAATATCTCACGGCCGAGAACAACAGCTAGCACCAGGATGCTACCAGTAGGGAGAGACATTCTGCAGGGGGGAGAGCCACTTGCCGTGCGGGGCCCAGCCTTCAAACTCAAAATGAAGCAATGCTTTTTTTTGGTTTGTTTTTATTTGTCTCTTTGGCCCAACCAGGCTGCCCACACCACAGATATCTCGGACAAGGATCCGTCCAGCCCCTCGCTGTCCCATGGCCCAGCAGTCCCAGGATGTGGAAAAATATCTCATCGACATAGTCTCTTCAAGAATGGGATGTGGAAGGATGAGGGAGCAGTGGGGGTTATCCTATCACAAAGCCACTGAACCAAGCAGGTCTTTAGAATGTTCTTGTTGCTTTTTAAGAAAGGGAAGTTAGGGTGCTGGGGGGTCAGCCATCCAGGAAACAAAGGAAAAAATGTCTCTTCATTCAGAGGAAACTTCTTTGCCCTACAATCTAGCTGAGTACACAAGGGAAGGGCGAACCAATGATTGGAACCAACCGTTTGAAAACCCAGTGGGGACGTTGTACATGGCAGGACGTGGCGTTGGTTGGTTCTTTATCCTCAAAGTCACTCTTGTATTGATTTGTTTCTGTTTGGGGTGGGCGGGATTTTGTTTGTTTTCAGTATGGGAATCCAAAATAGAAAATCAGATCTTTAAAGGCTCTGAAGGAAAACCTGCTGCCTCAGCCAAAAGCCCTCTGTCACCAGTGGCCCAGCAAGGAGGAAGAGGCTTCAGCAGATAGATGTGGGCAGCCTTCAATGGGATTATCACTGAAGCTGCCATGACCTTGAATTCCCCGCTCCCCAGAATCCAGGGGATAAGACACAAATACGAAAACTGACTGTTTTACAACCAATCACATTTTCTATTGGCAATGACTGATTCCTGTGGGAAGGTTTTTGAAGGGACTGTTTTAACGCACAGGAAAGGGGCGAACCCCTCGGGACTTTAGAAAGACTTTCATAATTCACACGAGCCCAGTTCTGAAGATTCACGTGTCCTTTGGGAAGAATGTATTGAGTTCCTCTTCACTGCGGCTAGGGCAAGGTCACAGCCTCAGGCTCCCTTTGGGACCTGTCCTGAGGGTAGACAGGCACCTTCACTGTCACACCAATTAAGGAGACACTGGACTTTTTACCCATTTTCTTGAATCTTCAATATTAATGTTGTGTTTACAATGATGAGAGTAAGAGTCAATGCCCTACTCTGCTGGGTGGTTTGTACTGAGTTGCGATGTGACCAGCGAAAGCTGCATTCAATAAAAGGAAGTATGGACTGTTTCTTCTCGCTCCCCTCCCACGCCTGTAAGAAGCTACCGAGACATACTTCAGTGTAGAGAGCAAAACTGATAAATGGCAACGTGACATTTTCTGTTCTCGTTTTATTTTCCTCATCATTTGACCTTGAACTTTTTTTCTTCTTGCCTGAGGTTAGATTTCACTTTATCTTCTGTCCCTCGTGCCATGTTCATATTTTCCATTTAGTTTCTGTCTCAACACAGATGTTTTCTATACCGCATGTGGGATAGCAGGGGAAGTCCTGGGCATCAGTAGTAAAGTGAGTCCCCGCCCCTCTGTCCTAAGTCATATGAAACCCCACAGCAGCCTGGTTTATGAGACCCTTTGTGTGTTATTTGTATAAATGGATATTTCACACAGATTTATTTTTAAAAAATTAGGAAGACAACAATTAGTACTAATCCTCATATATAAATAAATTTATGTGTATACATATATCATATGCATATATGACATGCATAGCATATATGCAGCATGTATACTACAAAATTAATATATGAATCTTGTAAAAAGTAAAACATTCCAAAACTATTCAAAGTACATAGTAAATCCCCTCTGTCCACGAGCATGAGGGCACCAGCTCACAGACTCACTGCATGCATCTCTTCTTACAATGTCCAGTGACATCACCGTAGCTTGACATTGGCCATGGCGGGAGTAGTTACGGCGCAGATTGGGGCACCACTAGCCCGAGAGCTGGTGGTTAAATGTTTACAAGCACACTAATGCCTTCTCTCCCCCACGTACATGGGCACTCAAGCAGTCCTCTTTGTCTAGAGAAAGCCAAGGTAAATAGATGTTTTGATATAGCTTTTGGATCCATCACTACCAGCTACCTGAGCCAAGCAGCACTGGTTTCTCGATGTTCAAAATCAAATTTTAATTCCTTAAAGCCTTTTATTAAAAAGAAATATTCCATGGTATCAAAATCCTGCCCAGCCATCTGGCTTTCACTGTCAGTGCTGTGGATATCGTAGTGACCATATAATTTATCATCCAAACTGGGTTGCCTCCAAGAATGGAGAAGGCACCAACTGCTTTGAGACAATAGGTACAAATTGGAGGCTGATGTAACTTCATGGACATTGCATTTATAAGAGCCAGAAACTGACACTCCACACCAACAGGAGGAAATCCTGTTTCCCCAAAGACAGGTGCCTGACATGCTGAAGCTAATCTCACTTAAGGTTAAAGCTCAGATGTTGGCAGATCTCCAAGTTCAACATCGAGGCTGAGGTCTGCTGCACCAGCAGCATGAATTCCCAGAACTACATCGGGAAGTGGCAATGAGTGGTAGCTCATTGCCAGGCCGTGTGTGGGGAGCTGCAGCCCTTTGGACAGACAATAGCTATGGATGTCAGGTCCTCGTTTTCAGTTCCCTAGGGTAGAACAAGCTTATAAATGGGTCACACTGATGTTTTCATGCTTAAATAAGCCAATACCGTCTTGGCATTCAGCTGCAAGGAAGGAAAGGATTCTCATTTAGTCCCCTGTAATATTCAGTATCTGGGTGAGCTAAGATATATTGACCAACCACTATGTAGAAGAACCTTTTGCATGCATTAGCTTGTTGAATCCTTGAAGCAAAACAACAGAGTGGATATGAAGAAACTGAATTAGAGCTGAAGAAACTGAGCGATCTCTGGGAAAATAAGTCACTTCCCCAAATTCACATGATCACCACATGGCAGAACCAGAATTTAAGCCCGGGCCTACTGGTTTGAATCCAAAGCACAAAGCAGGCGCTGCTGCTCCCTTCCTCACTGAAGAAGAAACTGGTTAACTGTTAGCACACAGAAAGATTTGAGCCTACATAGCAAGATTATTAGATTTCTAGTCTTTTTCTTTTCCAACATCTGTCCAATAACATTCATAGTCTAGATGGCAACCTCTCCTGGATGCTCCAATTCTTGCTACACTCATGGGCTTTCTGAAAATTTGTTTGAACTAGACCTGAGCACTCTAATCATATTTAGACAGCTAGATCAACTCTAAGGTGCAGTCACTGATTCCCTGAACGCTCCCGGGTTATTTCCTAGATTTGGCACAAGTTGAGGCACTAAGTCTGAAGCTCTCCCTTTGGCTCTCAGCTCAGCCTGCTGCTTCCAGGCGATCTCAGGGTGTGCAGAGCTAACTCACAAAGCACATCTCTGCTGAGTTGACTGACCGCTTCATTGTGCCCCATCTTGAAAGGACAGACCCTACTTTAATTCTTTTCCTTTCAAGGACTCTACTGTCCTTGAGTTGAGGCTTCAGTTGTGGTCACCAGGCCTTTAGGGAGCTCTGTGTTTTTGAAGGAAATGTGATTCAAGTCCCCTCTCTGACTTGATTTCTGGCACACTATTGGTGAAGGTAAGAGCCACCATTGACTGAGCCAAGGCTTCCATGGCACTCATGAGTCCTCACAGCAACACTCTAATATAAGGAAGGTATTGTTATCCTTATTAAGCGCATGGAATCTGCCCTCCAAGAAATTGTGTGACTTGCCCCACATCACATGGGTTGTTCATGGAGGTGTCGGAATTTGAACCCAAACCCAGCTGACTTCAAAACCCTGTCCACTGTATGCTGTTGTCTCCTCATTTGGTACTAAAATCAGCTTGGCTACTGGGCTCATGTAGTCATGTCTTCCTGTACTTCTTGGTTTTATGCTTTATTTTTCCTTGCTTTTTAGTCCTAAGGTTAATTTTCCAATTTAATGCCACTGAAGTCTCTGAAATGTCAGTTACCTGCTAACTGCATTCTAAGAAGTTTCAGACCCATAGAATCTAATGTCAGAGAGGGACCATGGTCTCTGTTTCCATTCATTTAACAAAAATGTTCTTAGTAAGCTGCCTTCCAATTTCAAGGGATGATTGGTGGCACCTGAAAGGAGGTAATGGGGACAGTACAAAATTGTAGGGTGTCTCACTATGACTTTGGATGGAGTTGGTCAATGGTTTGTTCCAACACATACAGATAGTCTTGAGAGACAACACTCTCTGGAATGAAGTTCTGGGAAATGTCTGCATGGCGTGGTGCAAAAACCACTGATCAGTGAGGCTGGGACGATGTCATACAATGATTGACAGAGCTTCCTCAGAGCAAAACTCTTCAGCAGATTCTGGGTAAGCGATGCTGCTATGATTCTGAAGGAAGAAAGGAAGAGCTGCAGTGAGTGGTATCAGAATAATTTCTTTGCGCTCATTCCTACTTTTTTCTGCACTCCACAAACATGTATTGAGCATCTTCTCTGTGAGGAGCACTATGCATACTCTAATGAACCAGGCACAGTTGACATTCGTGTGATGAACAGTTCCCTAGATAACCGAGAAGTAAATAGACGATGCTAAGATAGGATTCACCTTATCACATTCATGCAGACAATTTTATTTTACTTTTAAATGTACAGTTTCAAACAGAAGAGTTAGAAGAATAGCTTGTGTTCCCTTCATTCAGATTAACCAATTGTTACCATGTGGCCACATATACCTCACATCTCTCTGTCTTTCTTCTAAAGCATTTGAGAGTGACTTGTAAACGTCATGCTCATTTAAATCTGAATACTTTAGCATTTATTTATTTCATTTATTTTTATTAAGTAACATGCAGGGAGGCAGAGACAGGCTCCCACATGCGTCCCAACCGGGATCCATCTGGCAAACCCCTGACTGGATAGGAGTCTTCAGGGCCATCTTAGAATTCTGCCTGCCACAAACCAAGTGATCACTATCACCTACCTCTTTCCAGGATAGACAGGGCACTACTTGAGAGAAAGGGCGACCAGTATGTCCCATTACTGGCACATTGTCCAACTCAAAGGGACACTTAGTACATGATCAATGTAAATTACAAAATACCACAGAGACTTTCCTGCTCTTATATAAGGTAATGCCAGACCTGGGTAATGCCAGGTGTGGTACCAACATGTATTTGAACTAACATTTCATCTGAAAACACTGACATTTAGGAAAGGAGAGATCTCTCCATTCTATGACGGACACTTTTACTCCCCAGTGATTCCTCCACCATAATTTCTCTCGTTCCCCTGTGCTCATTCTCTTCCTAGGGCAAGGCAGGCATGTTCTTTTTCTTTAATTAAATGCATCAGACATTCAGTGAGAACCTTTTGGGTGTGCCAGCTTCAGCCCTGCAGGCATCGGAGAAGGACACAGAGAAGAAGCTCACTGTTCGTGCAGAAGGTGAACACACAGAAGCCGTCCAAGTCAGGTTCAGGGTCAGGTACAAAAGAGAAAAGCACAGGCTCCACAGGACCCTTTTTGTAATGTGAGCCGAGTGTGAGCCTTTGGAAGTTGTTTCCTTTTAGAAAGAAACTATATCCCAGCACCTAGCATTGTGCCCGGTACATAATAAATGCTCGATAAATATCTATTGCCTGACGGAGGAGCAAGAAAGAGTAGTCAAAAGCTCAGACTAAAAAAAGTTCTCATTTCAAACCCAGGGCAGGCCACTTCGCAGCAAGTTATTGCCTCTCTCTGAGCCTCATTTCCTCATTTGTCAAGTGATGACACGGAAGATCCCTACTAAGAAGGGCTAAGACATTTGCACAAGGTAGTCCCTGGGACATAGCTCATCTATTCCACGCACACACGTGCGCGCGCGCACACACACACACACAGAATCCTTCCTTTTCCTTTTATTTTCCCTATGGTTTTTCCACCTCTTTTAGAGATGTTTTCCCTATGAATCCTTTAGAGAAGGTAGAAAGCAACGTTTTTGAGACTAGAGGTAATGGTGGGTAGGGATGGGGCAGTGAAAGGCCTGGCATGGGAGGGGGTGGGATCTAGGAACACTGGGAAGTACCAGATACACAGGAGGACAAACAGATGGCTAGCCCACATGCTCCTGTGTGTGTGATCACGGTCCCTCCTACTGTTCCATCACTTTCCATTTCTGATGTACGTCATCCTGTCCACCTCACAGGACAGCCCTATGATACAGGCAGCATGCACATTTGTATTCTGACAGTGAGTGAACTCTTGGAGGGGCTAACCACTGTGTTGCTGGTCACGATAAGCAGAATCAGAGCTGGACCTCAGGCCTGACCCCAGGGCTGTGCTCTCAGGAGCCATCAGCATCAGAGCAGCTAGACAGAGTGCTGGGTCCAAACAGTTCATCAGAACCCACTCAGGACCTGTCACCATCTGCAGGGGACTCATGAAGGGGAAAATGAAAGGCTCTGGTTGGCTGGAGGTTGACAAATACAGGAAGCAAAGGTTGAAAAGCTTACAATAAATCACCCAGGGATTTTTTTCAAGATTCCTGGTTGACTGAACACACAAATGGGCGAGCAGAAGGCAGACAGTGACGGAGGCTCTCGGATTGCCGAAGGGAAGAGGGAACTAATGAGCATTAGGCGGCCACCGTCTCCAGGTCCTGGGCTAGATGGGTGACCTGCATTATCTCCTTACTCCTCAACCAACCCTGTGCGATTGAGGCTGCAATCTTTGTTTCTGTACGTGGGGGAGTAGGCTCCAGGTGGTGGAGCAGAAGGCCCGCAGTCCTGCGACTGGGAAGGGGTCACCGGGCTCCGAACTCCACACCTTTTCACTAGCACACACCCTGGGAGACCAGAGGGATTTCACTTGGGATTTCCTTTTTTTTTTTAATTTAGAAATTAATTTAATGGGGTGACGGTGTTCCACAAGAACACCTAGGTTTCAGGTAATCATCTCTATCGCATTTGAACCGTTGATTGCGTTGTGTGCCCAGCACCCAGAGTCAAATCATTGTCTGTCACCATATATTGGTCCCTCTTTACTCTCCTCCCCATGACCCTCTCCACCAGGTGACCGCTTCACTTTTATCTATGTCCACGAGTCTCAGTGTTATATCCCACCTATGTGTGAGCTCATATAGTTTTTAGCTTTCTCTGATTTACTTATTTTGCTTAATATAATATTCTCAAGGTTCACCAACAGATCAGGAGATCTGTAAAGCTAGTTTGTGACAGTTCCCAAGAGGAGTGTGCATGCCACACCATGCAGCACCGAATGAGGAAGCACCAGAGTGGGTCAGGAGACAGAGGAACAGGAGAAAAACGTGGGCAGGAGCCCTCACTGTGGCTTCCGTGGGACAGCAGCTGAGTCAGGGTGAGCAGGCTGAGGATTTACTTTACTGGAATAATCTCAGAGGGCTCTGGGTCGGAGCTGTGTCTAGTTGTCCGTAACCTGGTCCTGGGATTTTGGAGCAGGGGAGGAGTGGTCCAGAGTGTAAGAGTTCCATAAGGAGGTGGTAGCAGGTATGAGCTCCAGGTGGGCTGATTTGCATATGGAAGGCTAGCCGCGAGCGGTAGGTCCCTCCAGAGTCAATACCTTCCCAGATGTCAGAAACACATGGTTCTTACAGAGGAGCCATGTTCAGCCAGGCAAATAGGTTGCATCCAAAACTTTACAGCGTGGCTAAAAATGGAGCTCCTGGGTCTTCTCTACATTCCGGAACCAGAGAGTTGGACTTTATTCATGACACCAGAAGAGGCCTCTCAGATGAGCTACATCCAGAGGCAGATTAAGGTTAGTTGAGGCCTCGGCCACAGAAGAAAATATTGGACTCCTTAAAAAAAGACAGGGAAAAAAAGTAAAAATATATGTTAACCATATTTTTAAATAAATAAAAAATATTATGTACTATTAATGTTAAAATTGCACATATGAAACCAAACTTGGTATCGTTAGAAAAAAGTGTAAAGTTGGGGTTTTGCGGGGCCCTTCAGAAGTCAGGGCCCAAGGTGTGTGCCCAGTGCACCTACCGTTAAATCTGCCTCAGACTACATCCTCTGGGGATGTCAGGATGGGCGCTATTTTCAGCACCCTAACAAAAAACAATTGCAGATCAAATGACTCAAGTGGATAAACTAATTGGAACTAAATGAGATTAATCAGAATAAGCTCTGTTATTCCTGTATCAGGGATGTCAAGACATTGTTTGTTAAAATAAAATGCTTGTAAGGTGTGTGTGTTTGTATGTGTGTACAGTGCACGCACAAATCAGGCTTGCAAAGAAACAGAAGGCATTTGTCCTCCTAGGTGACCAGGAAAGTGTGATGTGACAAGGGACTGAAGGACTGCTTTTCCAAGTTTACCTTTTGCCCTTTGGATGGTTTGTGGATCAAAATAGCAATTGAATCTACCTCCTCTATTACTTATTCTTAACATGATTTGTCAGTGTGTTTAAAGGTAAGGAATAAATACAGGAATCAGATAAACCTTTCAGCATTTCTCAGGATAAAGGAAAAATGTCTTATCACGGCTTAGAGCAGTGATGGGCAATCTTTTGAGCTTGTTGTGTCAAAATTCGCCAAAACACTGAGCATAACTCAGGTGGTGTGTCACTTCAGAAAAACGGCCTAACCGGAAGTCCCAGAACTAGACGCTCTGTGCTGGAGTTCTGTTGTTTTGGCCTACAGACCTCCGGCACAGAGTGTCTACACTACAGCAAATGTTTTACCCTCGGCTACTGCACCTGGCCGTGCAGGAGCCGAGGATGAAACGTCCTTCTCAGCATGCGTCCCCATACTTCTCTGGTAAAGCCGCATGCGGCCGCGTGTCATCGAAAATGGCTACGTGTGTCAGTGCTGACATACGTGTCATAGGTTCGCCATCACGGGCTTAGAGGGTGTACGGACTCTCTCCTCCACCTCTATGTCGAACCTCACCTCACACCACATTCGACCCCACCACCTACAGTGCCCTTTGCACCTTCATCCAACTACCTGCCAGTCATTCTTCAGTTCTCATCTCTAGCGTCATTCCATCAAGAAAGCGCTCATTGCCTGACCAGGCAGTGGCACAGTGGATAGAGCATCGCACTGAGATGCAGAAGGACCCAGGTTCGAGACCCCAAGGTCGCCAGCTTGAGCGCAGACCCATCTGGCTTGAGCAAAGAGCTCGCCAGATTGAACCCAAGGTCACTGGCTCCAGCAAGGGGTGGCTTGGTCTGCTGAAGGCCTGCGGTCAAGGCACATGTGAGAAAGCAATCAGTGAACAACTATGGTGTCGCAATGCCAATGAAAAACTAATGATTGATGCTTCTCACCTCTCTCCGTTCCTGTTTGTCTGTCCCTATCTATCCCTCTCTCTCTGAGTCTCTGTAAAAAAAAAAACAAAAAGAAAGAAAGAAAGTGCTCATTGACCTCTCTACCCGAGTCAACCCCCCAGGCAGTGTTCTCAGAACAAGTGCTTCTGCTTGGTAATTACTGTCACAGTTGAATTTCACATTTGTTTGTATAATGACTCATCCCACAGCTACCTCTCTCTGATAAGGCTGTGGGCTCTGGAGGTAGGTGATAACGAACTGTTTTTAGTCGCCAGGGTAGCTCAAGATCCAAACATGTAAGTAGGCCCTAAGTAGATGTTTGTTAGATGAATAACTAAGTGAATATACTTGGCTTCTCTTCCCAGACCCATCACTCAAACAAACTCTCTTTTCAATGACCACCATCTCCTAATCTGTTGGCCTCATCACCCCCAGCTAAGCAGGTCATTCTCCTCTCTGAGCCTTCCTTACTTCATCGTAAAATGAAAGAATGGATTGTGATGCTTGTTTTCTAAAGCCTTTCCTGTTATGGGCTGTTAAGGGCTGTTTTGAGGCTTTCTGTGTCCTATGGGGAGGGTTATTCTCTCCCAGGGAGCGGAAAGGGGGTTCTTTAAAATATAGGAAGGCCGTGGAAGCAGTAAGAGCTACCACTCTGGACTTGACTTAGATCAATCAGAAACAACTGATCACTTGTCTGGAAATGACAATAAAATAAAAAAAACAGGTCAGCACGAAATTACTGGGGGCTGGAGGCAGGAGCCCCCCCGCCAACCTCCCTGAGCTCCAGACTCTGATAAGCAGATGTCAAATATCAGGCAAAACAAAATGGACATGATCCCAGGAACTGACTCTTCAGAAAAGCTACACAGCTGAGATAAAAGGGCCCTACAAGTGACATCTGAAAGAGACACCTTGTGAAATTCATGTGGCTGCCCAGGCAGGGTCTTTAGTGGTCATGAATCTCAACCCAAACGCTCAGATACACAAAATATACGTCAACTTTTATCTGGCTTTGATCCTCCCATTTCCCCAGGTTTGGGGGACATTTTCGCCCACCTTTGTCCAAGGGGGCGCCAGTGAGGAGAGGAGGCCTGCCCGGTCTTTTGCCAGCAGTCCTCAGAGTTTCCACCCATTGTCTCATTTGTCCAGCTATCCTGGTTGGCGTTTCGGGTCTGGAAGCTCTGTTACCTTCTTGCGGTATCGGATAGGGTTCCATTTGTCTGCATACAAAAGTTAACAACAAAATAGCAGTGGCTTGATTAAGGTAGACGTTTATTTCCCTCTCACTTAAAAAAATAAATTCAGCCACTTTTACATGGTGGCCCATGAACACTGGCATTCTCTGACTAAAAAAGAAGGAAAGAAGGGAAATTAGGAAGCAGCTAGCAGTCTGTCTGTCATCCTCTCCACCCTGGGCATGGGAACTCTGGTGAAGGTGGGAGCAGGATCCTTTCTGGACTCCTGAGGCACCCCCAGCTCCGAGGTCCAGCCCTGTACTCGGATCCTGCTCCAGAGCATGGCGTGTTCCTCCAGGCCATGCTAGTCTGCTCTGCCTGGTCTGCTTCCTGCACACCCTCCCGGCTCCTCAGGGGCCTCCTCACTTCTCCCTCTGGGACACGTTGAACAATTCTTCAGTCAATTCAGGGATTTGACAAGAACAAACAAAAACTAGGAAAATAAAAATAACCTGCACTTATTAGTTCCTGCATGACACGATGGTTAGTGTTCCAAGGACTTTACATTTTTAGTTCATTGATTATCACAACAACCCTAGTAGGTAGGCAGCATTATCCTCATTTTACAGATGGAACAAGAGTCTGATTAATCAGCCAGGAAGTGACAAGATACCTCCCAGCCACACGACCTGGCTTGAGCACGCTAGCTCCCATGCCCAGCCCTGCATGCTCCTCTGTCTCGTTTTAGATGGCTTTGCTTTGTACCCTGACACATGGAGAGGCCAGGGGACCAGGGACCCAGCTCCTGCCTCATAATAGGAACAGTGAGGAGCGAATAATACAAACTGGAAAATGGAAAAATTACCCTGCCGTGACTTGCTGGGACTCGCAGAGCCACCAGGAGCTCATCGCTGTGGCTCACCGTCTCTGCCTCGTTATATGCGCTCGTCTGCTTTCCTCTACCATGTCATTGAAGAAGTGCCATCACGCTCCATTCCACAGCTCCTAAAGCCCTCCTTTCTCCTCTCGCAGGGTCAGCCTGGACTAACTCCGCACTCAGGCTCAGCTCCAAACTGCTGGAAGAGAGCCTGATTTCCCAGGGCCCGTCCCTCGTCCTAGCAACTGTGGTCAAGAGGGATGATGACCTTGCACAAACCCCAAATTGGGCCAGGAGCTCTTGGGGAAAGACTCTGTTTTCTCAGAAGCATATGTGCCAAAGGCAGAAGAAGGGAATCATAGCCAAACAACAAAGTACTGAGCTGAGAAGAATATTGCCAGGAAGAGCAGAGGCTGGCCAAGCTGTAAATAACAGGACAAATGAAACAAAGAAATGCACTTCTTTAAGCAAAAATTAGCACGTTAACACATGCAAGAGAAAAGTAAGTGACTCAAGTCCCACTTTATTGCCAAGTAGAATAATTCCTCACAATAAATGGTCGAAAAGCTATCTTTAAGAGGACACTTCCATGAATGGAAAAGATAATGATAGTAGAGTGATTAATATGCTTTTAATGAATTTTAATTCTCAGGACCAGAATAATTATGTCTTAGGGCACAGAATGCATTCATAAAATGTGTCTGTGTTGATGGTTCCCACATCTCTGCTCTTTAACAAATGGAGAAGGAGAGTTGGGCTGGAAGCCTGGGGGAAGATAAACATTATTCTGTTTTACCAACAAGGTAAAAAGGGAGGATTCTAAAAATATATATTGCCCTGGCTGGTTGGCTCAGTGGGAGAGCTTCAGCCTGGCATTTGGGTGTCCTGGGCTTGATTCTGGTCAAGACACACAGAAGAAGTGCCAAACTCCTTCTTCACTCTCTCCCTCTCTCTTCTCTCTCACTCTCTTTCTCTTCGCCTCCTGCAGTCTTGTCTTGATTGGAGCAAGTTGGCCCCAGGCACTGAGGATGGCTCCATGGCCTCTGCCTCAGGTGCTAAGAAGAGCTCGGATGCTGAGCAACAGAGCAACACCCCAGATGACAGGTGGATCCCAGTTGGGGTGCATGCAGGAGTCTGTCTCTGCTTCCTCTCACCAAATTAAAAAAAAAAGAAAAAAAAAAGAGAGGCCCTGACCGTTTAGCTCGGCAGTAGAGCATTGGCCCGGCATGTGGAAGTCCCAGGTTTGATTCCCGGCCAGGGCACACAGGAGAAGCACCCATCTACTTCTCCACCCTTACCCCTCTCCTTTCTCTCTCTCTCTTCCCCTCCCACAGTCAAGGCTCCCTTGGAGCAAAGTTGGCCCAGGCACTGAGGATGGCTCCATGGCCTTCGCCTCAGGCACTAGAATGGCTCCTACCACAATGGAGCAATGGCCCAGATAGGCAGAGTATTGCCCCCTAGTGGACATGCCGGGTGGATCCCTGTCAGGCACATGTGAGAGTCTCTCTGCATCCCTGCTTCTCATTTCAGAAAAACAAAAAAGTAAAAAGAAATATATATTAATGAGTTTGAAATTACAGCAAAGAAAACCTGAAAGGGTTATCATTTACAATGGTATCTAAACAGTTATAACTTTAATATTTTCATTGATTTGAGAGACAAAGAATCATCAACTCATTTCACTTAGTTGTTCCATTTAGTTGTCTACTTATTCACTGCTTCTTGTATGTGCCCTGACCAGGAATCAAACTCGCGACCTCTGGTGTGCTGGGTCCATGCTATATCCACTGAGCCACCCAGCCATAGCAGCAGTTATAACTTTAAAAGATCATTCTTAGGAGTTAGCAAAGTTAGCAAAGGTTTATTTGATTAACTAATGGATTCATTTGTCAAAACACTTATTGAGTATGTAATACATGCCAGGTACAGGGGTCATCAAAATATATAAAATTTAGCTTTGCCGTCAACCTGGTAGCAATAAGAAAAAGTAACAAAAATATATAACAAACTAGGCTCACTCTCTTATTTAGTATTTTTTCCAGTCTGGTCAGACATAGGGGTGCATTTAGAGTTCAGCAAAGCCCTTTAAAATGGACTGTAAACAAGATGGAGACACGTGAACTGGCTGGTAGTTGTTAAATGTTTTCACATCTGGTTAAATCGCCACAGACAGAAACTGCTGCATAATTGTCAGTCTCATCATCGTGTAAGCTTCATCTGAGGTCCAGGCATGTGAGGTCCCAGCTGGTGGGGAGAGGAGTGATCTGAGCCACAGTTCTGGTTCCTGTCACTAAGGTGGAAGAGCAGTGCAGGAGAGTGAGCTGGCCATACGGGTTGGTATTGACTTTTTTTTTTTACAGGGACAGAGATAGAATCAGAGAAAGGGATAGATAGGGACAGACAGACAGGAACGGAGAGAGGTGAGAAGCATCAATCATTAGTTTTTTGTTGCCGTTGCGACACCTTAGTTGTTCATTGATTGCTTTCTCACATGTGCCTTGACCGCGGGCCTTCAGCAGACTGAGCCACCCCTTGCTGGAGCCAGCGACCTTGGGTCCAAGCTGGTGAACTTTTTGCTCAAACCAGATGAGCCCACGCTCAAGCTGGTGACCTCGGGGACTCGAACCTGGGTCTTCCGCATCCCAGTCCAATGCTCTATCCACTGTGCCACCACCTGGTCAGGCTGGTATTGACATTTGAACGGAGCTAAATGACAGTACCTCCTTTCCCAACCCTTTGAGCTGGGTGAGAGAGATGAAAATAACAGGCGAAGGGAGAACCAAACTGCTGCTTTTATTACCCAGGTAAGTTGATAGTAGAGATATGATACATGGACAGGCCAGCTGAGTCCCTAATACTGAAACAAGAATTAGACTGGTCCCCATGTCACTAGATATTGGATGCTGGCCAGACTGTCCATGTGAGAGCACCCTCAGTTCCATGTTTGTCATGGTCCCAAGAAGAAATGGGAGGAAGATTCTAGTCTTACTCATACCCGATTTCTTCTTCAGAAATCGCATATCTGATCAATGAAGATTGTCCAGGCCAAGTATGTTTCCCTAGTTGAGTTACCTCCACATAGAAGAACCCAACAGGACCAAGGAAGATGTATGTCTTTCTTAATAATGAGCTCCAAACAGTTCCTCTGGGCAGTCCCTATTCAAGGGAACACAGTGGTCTATCTTCCTGGAGCAGCTGGCACTAAAACAGTCAGGATGGTAAGTGGAATACAGTACCAAGGGCCCCGCAGTGAACAAAGGTAAGCAATCAGATGGAGTCATGGGTCAAACATCAATTATGAGGTTCCAATCTTAGGGGAAAAAAATGACAAGAATAAAGACAGATGCTGACTTAGTCAATAGTCTGTGGTAAGAGTATTCCCCATTCCAGGGCTGGTGCTTTCTGAGGAGAGAGAAACCCACTCAAAATTTCTTGTGCAATGATCATGGGCATTTGTTGTATGGGGCACCAACTTTGGGTTATGATAATGAATACCTTGAGGTGTGTCCAGGCTCCACAATCAGTATATTTCCTTACTTTTTATTCCTTCTAAATTGGAAGATTCTAATTCATAATTGTAAGGATATCTAAATAATTTTGGAACTTCAGAGAAAACATTAACTTGGAAAGAATAGATTTATCACTGAAGATTGCTTTCCATGTTCCAGTAGACATAAACACATCCTATGCAAAGTTGCACTTTCAAAAAAAATCTTTCAACTTGAGATAAGAATGACAATTCATTCTTTGGTTGAATGTGTCCCTGGAAATATCGCTCCATGGTCTGTGACAGCCTTTGGATATGATTTTTCAAACATCATCAATAATATATCATCAGCTTCTTCCTCTGACAATGGAAGAGAATTATTAGCCACATGATTGAAGAGTTTCTTCACAGTTTGGTTTTAAATTCTAAAATCTTGTCCCAAACATTAGGAATTATAACCCTTTAGCTCTGAAATGACAGATTCAGTTTAAAACAAGATACTGACTCCAACTTTGAAATATAGCCATCCATCCTAAGTAAACTGAAGTAACCAAGTCACAAAGAAACGTCTCTCCCACCTTCAAAAATAAATGTTTTTTATCAACTATTCTGTGTCAGTATGAAAAAAAATAGAGTTCTGTGTTCACTCACTGCTTCTCAACCTAGCACACTGACAAGATGGACATATCTTGGCTCTGATGCAATCATAGCTAACATTTCCATGTTTTTTTTCCATCCTTTGATCAAGATGGGGAGGTATATAGTTGGCTACGGATTGGTCTCTGTGAATAAAAGATTTGAGACAACCTGTGTGACTGCTGGTACGGATCCTAGTGCATTTGTATGGTCTTCCTCCTGGCTCACAAAATCATTTTAAGTTAAATGAAAAAAGTCTTCTTTGGGCACAAGCTTTCAATGATAAAATCTGTTGAACACCTCTTTGTCATATATGCATTACATGTATTCAAGGAGTGGATTCATATTCTGCACAGCAGTGGTCTGCAAAATATAGTCTAGAAATTCGTACCTAATCATTTCCCATTTTTTTCTTCCCATTTTTTTTTTTACCATTAATAGTATGTAATATGCAAAAGCATTATTTCATCAAGGAATTTTGCAAATTTTTTCATTAACATTTGGCTAGTTCAATGGTGTGATACACATTTTAATAATGCCTCTGGAGTTTTGAATTCTATGTTTCGATAGAAAATTCACTTATGTTCATGCTAACAACAATTATTGGGTGTGAAGACTTGGAGGGGGGAACTTGACTGGTTTACTAAAGAGGTCACTATTTTATTGGAAAACGGTGCATTTCTGAGACGCCTGCCAGCATTTGCAAGACTTCACAACTGACAGTTCCCTGCACAGAAGCGAATGGGTTGAAAGTTCAATAAAACACATTTTCAAATACTTATTATCTTTTACATTTTGTTTTTATATCTATTTACAGTTTTCAGTTTTGGGCTGAAGATTTTCTTTTCACTTTATCTTATA
Organism: Rhynchonycteris naso; assembly: GCA_037038555.1. Lineage (NCBI taxonomy): Eukaryota > Metazoa > Chordata > Mammalia > Chiroptera > Emballonuridae > Rhynchonycteris > Rhynchonycteris naso. The sequence goes on from CM073000.1 coordinate 78,768,826, forward strand.
GGGAGACCTTGCCATAACCTATATTTATAATGCTGTTTTTAGTTTCCCTCACTTTATATTGTATGTGGCTCTGTCTGCAATTTTACATTTATAATATCATTATTATTTCTATTACTTTTATGATTCAAAAACCTACTTTGAGTCCATGGTACATTTCTTTAAAGGATGTTTTGGAACATAAAACAACACAGTAGAGTAACACTGAAAAGTTAAAACTGAGTAAGTGAAAACCATCTCACTAATGATGGCAGTGATGTAAAATATTGTAGGATGGCCATGTGGTAGGCATCGAACTTTTTAAGAATGTGACAACTTTGAAAGCAATGTGATTTCTATAAAAAGCAAAATTAATTTCAAATACATGAACAAAGTCATTACCTTGCTTTTTTTTTTTTATCTCTGAAAGTATCAAACTACCTGCAAACCACTGAGTGTTCTGGGCGGGGTGTACATGCTCAGCACATAGGGGTGAAGGGGTGAGGAACGAGGGGGGTTGCAGTATGAAATGAGATGTCCGTGACATAAGGAGCCGGTCAGCCTGTCATCTCAAGGACGCCCTCATAGTCAGGAGCAGAAGGGAGGACCCAAAGTCATGGCTGGGCTACCAAATCCTCAAATCTGAGACAGCATGAACAAGCCCCACCAAGGAGAAGGGGTGAAGGAAGGTTGTTGAATCTCACTTCAGGCTGTATCTTCTCAGGAGCTTTTGACAGGTTAACGACTGGCAGCGGCTCTAGTTTCCTGAACCTGGACTGGGCAGAAGCAAAGGAAATAAAACGGTCCTTTTAGCAGCATCTCAGAGGCAGTCCAAGAAGGGAAGTGTAGCTGATCTCCTGGGAAAGAGTGGATGGCGGGGTGATCCCAACAGACTCAAAGAAAGTGTCCAAATCAACTCAGTAGATTTTGGTAATGTCACATAAAATGTGTGCGTGAGTCTCTAGAAATCACTTGTATGAGTGCCGTCCTAAGTTGGCAGAATTCTTATAAGAAGGAAAGGGAAGATATTCGTAGGACCAGAAATTCAGGAGCACCAGGTCAGCATTTGGAATATTAATGCATCTGTGGGCTATATTAATCATCATGTCTGGACATAAATATGGATAAAGCCATGGTCATAGTAATGGCTTATCATGTCACAATATACCATTAGAAAAGATTTCCATCTTCTCTGTGTTCTCCCATTGCACTTTGCGTAATTTAGTCAGTCCAGATGGGATAGTTCTTGTAGTCGCTTTTTAGAAGATGCTAGCACATTAACAGCTGTCTTCATGAGACTGTCATTAAAAATTAGATCAGATACAGGAAGCCAGCACAGAGCCTGGCACACAGGAAGCAGCTTCATCTGTGACAGTAGAGTCTAAAAGAGTTGAACTCATAGGAGCAAATGGGAACAAGAGGATAACATTTATCTAAGCGATTTTATTCCAATTTAATCTTCCTGATGATCTCATGAGCTTGGTTCTTCATTCTCCTTCACCTGGCTAACTGCTGGGTATCCTTAAGGGTTCATCTTCAATGTGACTTCTCAGGGGAAGTCTTCCCAGCCCTCAACCCCAGTTCTCAATCAAGGTGAGATGATTCTGTCCTGGGCTCCTGTTTAATTCTGTCATCTCCATGTCATGGCACTTGACTCAGTTTTTTGTTAATGCTTGTCTAATTATCTTTACTCCCCAATGGAGTACCTGCCTTAGGAAGGCAGTGATTGTGTCTTCTCTGTTTAATGCTATAGCCTAGTATCTCAGACAGCACTTGGTTTTAGAAAATAGAGCTTAGGAAAGATTGGTTAAATGAATGAATGGATAAAATTGGGGTTTGGAGTGTTTGAGATGCTAAAATCTCATAATGTACAAGAGGCAGGTGTCTAGACAGCCCCTTAATTCGTACAATATTAAAGTTCTAACTTCTAGTACCTTAGCATATCACTATTTACAAATAACCCAATTTCTAATTAGATAAGTTAAGTTGAAGTCATAATGGAGGAGGGCAGGCCCCTCGTCCAATATGACTGGCATCCTTATTAAAGGGGGAAATTTGGACACAGAGAGATGGGCAGAAGAACAGCACCACAGGAAGATGAAGGCAGAAGTCAGGGTGATGCTGTCACAAGTCAAGGAACGCTGAAGATGGCTGGCAAACAACCAGAAGCCGGAGAAGAGGCCTGGATGGATCCTTCCTCTCAGCCCTCAGGAGGAACCAACTCTGCCAGAATCTCAGACCTCTGGCCCCCAGAACTGGGAGACAACATATTTCTGTTGATAAGCCACCCAGTTTGCAGTACTTTGTGGTACCAACTCCAGAAAACTAACACATGCCCCTAGAGTTTAGTTCACAGTCTTGCTAATTGTTAAGTTTGACTCCTGTTCCTTGAGTGCAATTCTGGTATTCCCTAGTATGAGGCCCCGGGCGGAAACAGGAGAAGTGAGGACAGCCCTCCGTGGGGTTGTATAAGAGAAAACTAAAAAAGGGGAAGAAAAACTTAGTTCTTTCAGTTCCCAGCAGGATGTCTGAGATTATATCCCTGTCAACCAAATTTATATAAGATTACTTTGAGAAGCAGGGGGCCAAAATACTTATTTGCCCTGTCCATCTATCTGCCGATAGATAGGCTAAGAAGGCATCGGCCGGCCAACACATTTCTGTTCCCGTTTAAGACAGCTACTTGGAAAGCGCATTAAGATGAGAAGATTGATCGGTGCATATAAACTGAATCTGGATAAGGGATATTTTTAACAAGTGCTGGGAGCAGAGTGAGTCACCTGTCTTCATCACAAGTATGTAACTGCCATGAAGGCTTTTGTGAGTCAGGGTTCTGTCCCCTAGGAGTGTATGGACATACTGAAAATGTCACTCACTGTTTCTTCTTTCATTATCCATTTGCTTTGTATGTGCTGGAAACTCAACAGTGAGAAGGACCCAGTCCTGGACTTCAAGGGGGACAGCGTGATAGGAATTGCACTGTTCTTATGAGAGCTCAGGGAAGGAACATCTAAGCCAGACTTGAAGAATCAGGACAGGTAGTGAAGCTAACAGGATGGGAGTGCGTGTGCATGGGGCATGTATTGTTTCAGGCAGCAGGAGCAGGGTGCACAAATGCCCAGGTGGGAGAGAAAGCACGTGTGTTCAGGGAACAATGAGTGGTTCGTTTTTGAGGTTCTTTGATTAGCCACTTAAAGACTCAAGATATATTTGGGGCCATCTCCTTTATCCTCTACGTCTCTAACTTCTACTTCGTATTTTTTCCCTATCTCCTTTCTTTGCATTATGGATAATTTTTTCAATGTATTCATCGTCCCTTTAACTGTATCTAATCTGATTTTAAGCTAACCGCTGAGTTGTTTCTGTTTTTGTTTTCCCAGTGGCTATGTTTTAATTTCTTGAAGTTCTATTTGTTGTTGCTTTTTAAACACTCAAACAGCCTTTTTCTCTCAGGCTCCTCCCATTTATTAGAATTTTTATTTCTAATTTTTTTATTCGCTTTAAGTACACATATAGCTCTTTTAGATCAGTCGTATTCGTTCCAGCTTGGAAGGGAAGGTGGATAATTTCCCTTTTACCTTGATAGTTCATTGGTTCATGCATTTTGTAATCCCTGTCCCCACCCCAGTAAACTCCATTTCATCAGGATTTATTCTCATTTCCTTTGTGTCGGTTTGGAAAGAGAATTATAGTCATCGTATTGTGCAGATGTTCCTTCGGGGTGGTTTTACATTTACCTCTACTTGAATCCTGCAGTTTCAATCACCTTGGACTCATGTTACTTTAGGAGTCTCAACGTGGACTTCTCATCACGCAGGTAGTGTACTTAATTCTTGTATCCGTGCATGACAAAGGCTTGGAACTTTTTTTTAAATCTCATGGATGACTTTTCTCCTCCCCTCCTCTACGTGACTCTAAATTACTTGGACAGATAGCAAGCTTCCTCACCTGGTGAGGAAGCTCTAACAAGTGGTGGCTGAATCTCTAACAAGTTCAAATGGTAATGAGTTTCCTGTTAGTTGAAGGGGCGTGGTAGATTTGTTAAGAGTCGGACTGGAATATCCTCCTGCCCTAACTCTAACCATCCTTGATGAGCTCTACTGTGTTATCTCTGTTGCATTTTTTAGAGTGTGTCCACATCCACTGTCTCACTTGGTAATGAGATGTCAGTGATTCAATGGTTTTTAAGCTTCCAGCCTTAAAACTCAGCTTCCTGGTAAGCATCCAGAGAAGAGCAGCTTCCTGAGGCATGCTCAGAGGCACCAGAGACTTGTATGTGGGTGTCTCTTTCCAGTGTTTGGGACACACGTGCCCAATGCCTGCTGTCTCCTTCTAGCGCTGGGATGGTCTGGCCTTGGCGCCTGGGGGGTGGAAGTGGCAACGGCATAATTAAACACCTTGGTGATTAATATGGTTCCTTGACCTAGCCACAGCAGGAGCTCAGAAATTGTCAGAGCTTTAGTTCAGTCTTTACATCCTGCTGAGAAAAAAATTTTTTTTGGAATTTAGTTTCACAGAAAGAATGGTGAAACTTGCAAGCTGAAGTGTAAGCTGTATCCCTAACCCAGGGGGAAATGTTGATGTGTAACACCTTCCAGAGAGGTTATTGAAAGACTTGCAGCAAGGAGCACATGCACATACACATGCACACACAGGATCATAAATAGAAATGGAAGATATGGTTTACTAAGGCAGGGAGGAACCAAGCTGATAGCTACTGAGGCTCTTACTGTTTTGAGATACGAACAGTCCCAACAGATTGTATTTTTCAAGGAAGAACCTGACAGTATTTCCCATCATTGTTCTTCTGTTCTGCAATGTGCAATTAACACACTCTCATGGCGGGGCATTGTTTCTCCACCCACGATTAGGTAGTGTCCTAGGGCTGTTGTAACAGAGCACCACAAAGTGGGAGGCTCACACCAACACAAGTGCATTTTCTCCCAGTTCAGGAGACCAGTGGTCAGCAGTCAGCAGGACGACTCCTTCCGGGGCCTCTGAGGGAGGAGATTCCCTGCCTCTCTCCCAGCTTCTGGTGGTTGCTGAAAGCACAGGGTGTGGGAGGGGGGCTGGAGGGAGGACAGCAGGTAGGAGAAACCATGTGACACCTGTGCAGACATCATTCCTATCCCATGCAGAGGCTCTTAGCTGGAGCGTGGCAGAGAATAAATGCCTGTAAGTGGTGGCTGCTGTTACTGTCACCATCACCATTGCTGTCACCATCATCATCACCATTGCTGTCACCGTCACGATCACCATGTAGGCTGCCAACACCTGACTTAGGCAACTCCCTGTACCAGAAGTTTACCACTCCAACCCTCTCGTCATGTCCTCTCTCCCTTGAGCTTCTCAGAATCCTCTCTTGCCCCTTCTATGCTGTGATGCCTGGACCTGCCGTAGAAAACCAGCTCCTGATAAGGTTTATTGATTTTTGGAACAAGAATTTGAATAAGCTGTGATAACTCAGAATTCAAAGCACATCCGACCTTTGAGCCCAGCAGAGAGGCTTCCAGGGCCTATGACGTCCCCAGCCAGGGTGACAAATAGCTGCAGAAATGCCACACTGAGGCACAAGCGTGGGCTCCTGCTTCCTGCTCTCAGGAAGGTGGCTTCTGGTTGGTGTGCAGACACTGGCTCATTTTTCTGCATCATTTCTGAAGCACAGTTGGCAGGTTCTATAAGACTTATTAGTCCGTAAGTCAAGCACCTTGCAGAATGGCTCCCATCACTCTCCCGTTTCTCACCCCACACTGCAAGTCTGCCTCATTTATTGCTGCTTCCACAGGGCACAGCTCTCTTCTTCCCTTGACTGCTCTGTGTTCCCGTCAATTAGACTCTGGTGAGGCCGTCATTGAGGGATACGCTTTATCAATGTAATCGTGCCAGAGCTGGGACGCCAGCGCCAGAGCGTGAAAGCTGAGGTGTCGAGGCTCTCCAAATACAAGAAGCAAGCCAGGCCTTATCTCAAACTAATCTTCAGGCCAGATACTGCCAGATGTGGGGCCCTCTGGTGGTTTTATTGTGATCACTTTTTTTTTTTTTTTAAATTCTCTTCCTTCGCGAGTATGACAGAGTTTATCCTTGCCTTTGGTACACAGGGATGTCCACAAACTTGTCACTCACTGGAAACCTTGCCAGCCAGTGGGCATGCTCTGGTTGAAGCTGCTATGGTTCTTGGAACAGAGGATCTGCTGGGTGTGGAAAAACTGTCAGCCCATGCTCTTTCTAAGCCATTAAAATGCCACTGGCATTTTGACAAATTGGCACCATTGGACTGAGCAATTGGGAATGATCTGTTTTGAAGGCTGAGAGAAACAGCTGTATAACTCTGGGCCAAATCTGCCTTGTTGTGTTCAAATACCTTTCAGGCAGAGAGGCAAACGGGTGGAGTGGCGAAGGCACGGTCTCGGGAGCTTAGAGGTTTCCAGGTTCAAACCCTGACCCTCTGGCTCCCTGGTTTTCAGTGGAGAGTAAGGTATTTAACAATCTCTTCATCTGTCAAATGAGGCGATAAATACAATTCTTGAAGAGATAAAGTATTACCTCTGTAATAATTAGAGATAATGATTTAGGTGTCTGACATTAGGTCAGTGCATAAATGGTTTCTGGCAGTGAGGCCGTGAGGATAGTCCAGCTGCAAGATTAGTTATGATTGCAGCAATAGCTACAATAATGGTTGTAGTGTAAGTGTTAATAGTAGCATTTGTTGTAATGATAATAATAGAATGATGAAAGTGCTGGTTTTGAGCTAGGAGACTTGGATTATACCAGTGACAGAGTCAATACAATGAGAGGTGAACAGAGAATCAAGAGATGTGATGTCTTGTCTCAGGGGTTCCTCAGTATTTTGTGTTAGTGTAGGATTATAGAAAATTGGAAGACTTATAACCCCTCCAGATTTCATTGAGATGCCCTTCTCTTACCTGCAACTATATGTAAGTTGAATAGCAGATGTTTCTTCCTTGTTCTGTGTGACTTCAGTGTTAATAAAAAAAAAAGCAACCCGTGTTAACTGACATTAAGTGTGTCCCATGTATTGGGCACATTTCAATTTTACACACATTGCTTCATTAAGTCCTGGCAAGTACTCTATGAGTGATATCTTAATTGACTTCCATAGTTCGGTATTGAGACACAAAGAGGTTAAATATCTTTCCCAAGGTCACAGAGCTTGTGGGACAATCTGAATTAGATCTCAGAACACCTAGCTCCAAAGATTGCATCTGAACTTCTATACCAGACTGTATGCTTTAATGAAAGTTGGTACAACTTGGAGGTTAGGACACATGGCTTGTACAATGGAGATTTCTCCTATGTACAATCTAATGCTATAATCTATCAGCAGTGGATTAGCACAGTGAGGATTCCAAGACATAAAGGCATATGAATTGCTTCTGTTTCGTTAACTGGTTAACTCATCAACCAACAACCAACCAATATTTATTAAATGTGTACTTATCAGCATGTGATTTTATTTTCAAATGTTAGTCATCAGTCCAACCATTTTGAGGGCAGGGATAGTGGAAGATCAAATACCTTGTCATTTTGGATAGTAGTGGAAGATCATCTTGGGATGACAAGACATGTAGGTAAGAGACCCAAACTACCAAGCTAAGTCTGAACGGGGGACAATGAGGAGTTAGGTACCTCCTCTCTGGGTGGCCGTAGTACCCACATCCCTTCTTTAGGGCATACCTGTTTTTTATAATGATTATGACCTTACCTGTTTCATTCAGGATCTTGTATGATCTCTGAGAACTGTGACAATTTCAGTGTTTTCCTGACCCATCCCAACAAAGATGTGTGTCTTCTGTCAGGTCCTCTCAGGCAAGCAAGTTCAATCACTTGCCTATAATATACACCCAGCCTGCCTCTAAGAAGGGATTTGTTCTCAAAGGTCAGAATAGATTAGGAGGCTAAAATCAACTCCAAAGTTATCTGCCATGCCTTTCTTTTCTTTTTCTAGAAAGAAAATAATGCTTTTATTTTCTTTTGGGAAATTCTAGGTTCATAAACACTGGCTTATGCTCTGGTTTTCAGGGTCCATTTAAGCTGCTGCTCCATGAGGGCAAGGCTTGGACCTAATCCTTGGACCTAACTGCCCTAGGACACTAACCAAGGCAGTTTTCACCACTGTTCTTTTTTTTTTTTTTTTTACAGGGACAGAGAGAGAGTCAGAGAGAGGGATAAATAGGGACAGACAGACAGGAACGGAGAGAGGTGAGAAGCATCAATCATTAGTTTTTCATTGCCATCGCAACACCTTAGTTGTTCATTGATTGCTTTCTCACATGTGCCTTGACCGCGGGCCTTCAGCAGACCAAGCAACCCCTTGCTGGAGCCAGCGACCTTGGGTCCAAGCTGACGAGCTTTTGCTCAAGCCAGATGGGCCCGCGCTCAAGCTGGCGAGCTCGGGGTCTCGAACCTGGGTCTTCCGCATCCCAGTCCGACGCTCTATCCACTGCACCACCGCCTGGTCAGGCACCACTGTTCTTGACTGTCAGAGAGCTGGCACTGAATTCTGTGCCGGCTGTTGTTTATTTAAGAACTTTGAAGGTAGCATTCCACAGTTGTCTGGTCTTTATTGTTTATAAGAGCTCTGCTGTCATTCTAATTATAATTCTTTTGTAGGGTAAAATCCTTTTCTCTCATTGCTTTTAATGTTTTCTTTTTATCTTTGATGTTCAGAAATTTGCCATGATGTACCAATGTGTAGGTTGTTTCTTATTTATTCTTCTCAAGATTCAGTGTTCCCTTTTGAGCCCTCTTTGTTCAATTCAGAAAAAAATATCAGTCTTTATCTCTTCAAATATTGTCTCTCCCCCATCCTTTCTATTCTCTCCTTCTGGAAACTTCATATTCCTTCTTTCTTAAATTTCTATTAGATGTATCCATGCACCTTCTTATGTTCTCTTGTAAAAATATCTCACAATTTTATTTCTCTTTGACACAATCTACCTTTTTTCCTTAGATGTATCTTTCAGCTTACTGATTCTCTTTACAACAGTATCTAATCTTCTATTTAAATCCACCATACTGATTTCAATTTTAATGACTATATATATATTTTTTAAATTTTTTTTAATTTTAGTGAGAGGATGAGAGGTAGAGACCAACTCCCGCATGCACCCCAACTGGGATCCATCAAGCAAGCCCACTAGGGGGTGATGTTTTGCCAATCTGGGGCCCTGCTCTGCTGCAATTGGAGCCATTTTTTAGTGCCTGAGGCAGAGGCCATGGAGCCATCCTCAGTGCCTGGGGCCAACTCCTCCAATGGAACCATGACTGCAGGAGGGGAGGAGAAAAGAGAGCGAGAGAGAGAGAAGGGGGGTGGAGAAACAGATGGGTGCCTCTCCTGTGTGCCCTGACTAGGAATCAAACCTGGGACATCCACACACTGGGCCGACGCTCTACTGCTGAGCCAACCAGTCAGGGCCTAACGACTATATTTTTATTCCTCAAAGTTTTATTTGATTATTTTCACACTATGCATATTTTTTATTCATTCTTTGTTATATGATTTTTGTTTTATCTTTTGTCTCTAATTATTTTACATATTATTATTTTATATATTCCTTTCAGGTTGCTTTTTTCCATTTTGTGTGAGTGCTAATTCTCCTTTTAATTACTTGCTGAATTCTGTCATGATCATTTTTTTAATTTATAATTTTAGATAGGAATCATTCAAATATTGATGCTCTTCTCTCTTTCTCTCTCTCTCTCTTTTTTTTTTTTTTTTTTTTGTGAATGGGAGATACTTCAGGTGTCCCAGAAGTATCTTTACAGGGTGGCTCTGAATTTGTATCTTCTAAGAGCCTTGTGATCACACTAATTCCAAAAGAAATTTTGTCTTTATTTCCTATTTGGGGTTTTCTGAGTTACGGTAAAAATATAAATTTAGATCACCTACCATAGGGCGTCAGGCTCTGAATTTCTATTATGGTGACTTTGTTTTCTCACTCACAGTTATGTAAGCACTTCCCTGAGCCGGATAATGAAGTTTTATCTCCTTTTTATGGATGGACTGGCATTCTAAGCTCCCAGCTTTATGCAAGGGGCTCTATTAGAGCTAATTCTCTCTCTCTCTCTCTTCCTCTTTCTCTCTCTTTCTTCCAAGCAAAGCCTCCTGCCACAATGAGGTTGTGAAACTCCCAAGCCCTAGCTCATATAGCCTGTATATAAGACTGGTCACTCTGTGGACCAGTTAGCTCTTATTCAATAGTCTTGTCTTGATTTCCCATTTTGTTTCCAGCATCTAAGTATTACTTTTCCTTCCTTTTGAATTCAACCTAAGGCCAGGCATGTGGCTGGAATGACGGGACAAGTGTGTATATTTAAAAGATGATATATTAATTACGTTTAGTTTTAACCTAGCCAGTTTTTGTGGCACTAGGGAAGCCCTGCCATATAAGCTCAGTCTGACCTGTCATCACGGTTGCCCACACCCAAACCATGGATGCTTAATTTTCAGACAGAACTAATGCTGAAACACATGCAGTCAGCATCAGAGTTGCTTCCATGACCTCTCTCTGACTTGGAGGCACAACTGTGCTCAGTACATCTCCCCTCCCACATAACGTTTGCCTAGCAACATGAAAGCCAATGGAAAGATGCTCTTCCATCTCAGTCACAATGGTTTAATTTGAGTTGCAGCCACACTACCCTTACCTCTTACTCTGTGTCACTGGTGCCTATCACTATGGTGAGCAAATGAGAGAAAAAAAAACTATAACTGCCACGGACCAGCGCAGCTCGTAATTCTGGGTCTTGAGTGAGAATGGTGCAAAATTAAGAAAAAGACTCATTAAGAGAAAAGGATGGGATCAGGAGGCCTCTTCAATGCTGATGGCAATATCCGAGTGCCCCATAGCCCCAGTTTGCTTTATTATATAGCCATATGCAAATCAAGGAAGTCCTTGATACAAAGTTACACATCTGAGGCAAAAACAGGAACTCTCCCAAGGCATAAACAGGAATCCCCCCACCATGCATAAGCGAAATCAAACCAACATCTGAACAAACAAAGAGTAAGAGGAAGGGCATGTAAATTGCTTCCAGCAACTTAAGCAAGCAAGTGAAGTGGATGAAAATACTTAGCATCATAGCTATTATGGAGGTGGAGGGGGGAGAATTTAGCCTTTTGCTAAGCTTCCATTTTACAAAGGCTTTTTGCCAGTTGCAGTCTACAACATATAACAACCAACATTCATCAAGCTCCTACCTGAGTGCCAGGCACTGCTCTAAATATTACAAATATAATTCCATTTTGTCCATACAACAAAGAACTGAGGCTCAGAGAGGGCAAATAACTTGCTGATGGTCACAGAACTAATAAGTGATGGTGCCAGTATTCACATCGGTGATCCTGATGCTCGTTAGTCCTCTCCCCTAGTGAGCACCTAAATAAATATCTATCGAGTGAATGAGACCATGTTGGTGCTGTTATTATTACAATCATCATCATATTTGGAGAAGAATGTACTTGAGAGAGATCCTCTCTGTGAGCAAATGGATGATCGATGGGCCAGAGAACCTGGAGGCAGGACACACGTTAAGGAGGCTGCATAGGAATGCTCCAAGCCCAAAGGTTTGCATTTGCTGTTAGAACTGTGGCAAACTGCTCTTTTCTCTCACATGTGGCTCCAACCACACTAATTTATACTGCTGGTCTTTGCAGGAAGCTTACCTTTGAAATCCAGTTTTTCTCCTTCTAAAATTTTCAAGCCTTAGAACTGCAGATAAAAGGTTTAAAATGAAGCCCATTTTAAAAATTATCTTTGGTAGCACGATTTAGATACAGTGCTCCGCATATTGGAAAGAGCAGATTTTCTTATAGTAAGACAGGCTGGGGGGTCTAATCCAAGCTCCACTCCTTACTGAACCTCCGTTTTCCCATTTGTAAAATGGAAAGAACATAATAACTAGCTGGCCTGTTTCAAAGACACTTTAGATAATGTAATCGGGGGAGAGGCTCCCCTGTCTAGACCACGATATTTCTGAACCCTTGATGGTGGGAAGACGGGACATCTCTGACAGCGTTTCTTCTCTAAGGCCCTGCTGTGTGAGCAGACTGGCCTTTGGGACTGGCTCTCCCTCCGGGGGGAAGGGGACCACTGTAGGCAAGTGTGGTCCGGTAGTGAAGAGCCTGGACTACAGAACTAGATGACCCGGGGTAAACCCTGCCATGCTACTTGCTGGCTGTGTTTCTTCAGGCGAGGTACCCAGGGTCTCTGCCTCAGTGCCTACCACTGTCAGATGGAGATAAAAGTGGATGCTATCTCATATGGTTGTTATAAGGATTCAGTGAGCTCATATGTGGACAGCACAGTATCTGGTCCTCGGGAGATGTTATGTGAGATATGACAAATCAATCAGTCAATCAGTCAGTCAGTCAGTCAGTCAATAAATAAGTCACTCAGAGGTAAAGACAAATGGTGAATTTCAACTGCATAGACTTTACACTGGATGGTCAAACTTTCTGTTTAATAATCACATGACTATCTTCATCATGGAGAGGTATGTCTACACTGACTTGCTTTTCAAATTTTTCACTTCCTCTTGTGGGGCCCAGATAAGGAAGACAGAGTTGGAATTGTAATGAGAAGACTTTAAAAGGTGGATTCTTGCCTGGGTGGATGAATGGGTCCCACATCATGGCCTGAGGTCAGCAGCTATGGGTCATGGTGACAACAGGGCTGATGTGTCCTGGAAGCAGTGACTATGGCTCTCTAGTTGCAGTATAGTGTCCTCATTTTGTTTTTAAACTTTGGTCAATGCATCCAGCACGGTGACCTTGAGTTTTCTGTGCATTGGGACTTCAAGGGGTGGGAGTCCCCACGTTCATTCTAGTCGTGAGCTGTGTGTGGCAAAGTGCAAAGTAGTCCCAAAAGGCTGGTGGCGTCATGGAGACGTGGTTTTGAAGCAGCCAATGTGAGCAGACTTCAGCTCAGAAAGCAGCTTGGGGGAAGAGGCAGCAAGCAGCCTTTGGGAACTCAAAAATATCAGAATTGTCCTGACTTTTTAGCGAACTGCAGAATGAATGCTTATATTATTTGACTATTTAAAACTAAATGGCTTAGTCTGAAATTTTGTAAAAGATGGACATGAAGTATCTAGCCCAGTGGTTCTTAACCTGGGTTGTATCGAACCCTAGGGGTTCGATGAGTCGGTCTCAGGGGTTCAGAGAAGCCTCTGCCACGGAGGTAAAGACACACTTGTGTAAAGTCGTGATGACACGCCCCGCTTGGCCATCACTTGCTGCAGAGGATCACGTTACATTGCTTGGCCAACCAGTGCTGTGAGGAATTTAGTGCACGCAGTAGTCAACGGCTGTTGCAGTTGTACGTCGTGTGGTTTCTTTCTTAATATTTTAATCCATACTAAATATGTCGAGCAAAAAATGAAAGTGGTCGGACAAATATGTACAACATGGATTCACATGTATCACGGAACGGGATGGGAGTCAGCGTCCTATCTGCATGATATGCAATGCCAAGTTGAGCAACTCTAGTCTCGCACCAGCAAAACTAAATTTGGAAAAAAAAAAATCATATTTTATTTATCACTTAGAAGGGTTTGGTGAATGCACATATGAAACTGGTGGGTTCGATACCTCAAAAAAGATTAAGAACCACTGATCTAGCCTTAACATAACCAGCACAGTGCCTGGCACATTGCAGATGCTGAATCATTAATCATTTTCTTTTTGTTTTTTGATCCTTTGTGGACTAAGATTCTTCCAAGGCACCCCAGCATGAGGACCAAGAGGGTGGAGGCATCCTCCAGCCCTGCTCCTGGGCCCAGAGCAACCTCCATGGCTTCTCTAAGCAAGTCCCTTGCTGCCTCTCCTGGCAGCTATCATGCCTGGGGGCACACCACCCAGGGACACCTGCTCCAGGCAGATGTAGGAAAGCAGTGATTTCTGTTGGAAAGCTGAGCAGAAGCTTTCTCAATGAGCCATTTGACAGCCCTGACAACTGGTGCCAGGGGGACTTTGTGGGGTAGTGTGGAGCATGGAATTATTCAGGTTTCTAAGCAGGGACCTGGCAGGTGCTTGCCTGCTCAGCAGGGCCCAGGCTTACCTAAGCATTTCCTGCAGAAGGAAAAATAAAATTTGCTTCCCCCTTCTCCTCTGGACAAATGACTCTGAGTACTTATTCTGATTCATTTCCTCTGGCTGGCAGTTGGATTCTGTCTTCATTTGACAGGGTGGACAGCCTGTGAGTCTGTGGTCTACCTGTCCTGGTTCTTCCAGACAGCAGCTCTCCTGTCCTGTTGCTAACAAGTGTCACATCGGCACTGCCTTTGACAGGACCTGCAAGTCGGGGTCAGGTACATTATTCAGCTGGCACCAGGGATCTGGTTGAATCTCGATGTAGGTCATGGTGGACCCCAGGACCTAGGGCAATGTTTCCCGAAATGTGAAATCTGCACGATAGTTAATATATGACATGGTTTTCAGTTGCATGAGGTTTGAACATTTTACTATAGCATAAAGATACTGAGATACTGTTTTGTTCTTATTTTTTTTAGGATATGAAGCATCACGTTAAACTAAGATTTTTGCTCAAAACATTTAAGGGAGAAAAAATGCATCAGTTTAAAGAATACCAAGACTATAACAGTACTGGTATGCATATGGAAAAAGTCACAAAGATCATACATGAAAAATAAATTTTAGGCAAAATTAATGCAGGGAGGAAGCTATACTCTCTATACACAGAGGGAAGTTCTTCACTTATCCATTCATTCAACAGCTTTCTGAGCCCGCTCCGCTGGGCTGTTGCAGGGTGGGGAGTGTCCACATGGTGATCATACAGGATACTGACCCACAGCCGGGTCACGCTAGCCATCTGTGAATTCTCTGGGGATTGGGTGACTGGCATTTAGCAATAATGAGTTGTAGGATCAGGTGCTTAGTAGTTCTGAGAAACGTCTGGTATCAGAGACCTAAAGTGGGATAATGTTAGAGGCCGATCCATGAGGAACTTGGACATCTTCAGAGAGATATAATCGATGTCGTTCCCTGAGCCCAAAACGAGTTGCAGTCAGGGCATGACCAACATAGTTGGCAGCCTTTGAGAAGCTGATTTTTACATGGTGGCTGCTTCTACTGAGTAAGGGAAGAAGGAACTTGGTGTGTGGGTGTCCCCCTTGCCTTTGACACGGTGCAAGACCTCAGTATTTACTGGCTCTGCGTGTACGTAATTTTGGGTACTGCACAACCCTGGAAGATATCATTCTCATCTTAGACATTGTCCATTTGCACCTGGTTGTGGCAACTTCTAGGCAGATAATAAACTGTCTTGTTCCATCCAAATTAACACATTATGATCACTTTCCAGCAGAGGGAAGTAAAGTCTTGTACAGGGGCACCTTTGGCAAATGCCCAAGCAGATTCACTCTGGGCATCTTGTTTCTTTTAATGTGGATTTTACCTGTTATCAAAATTCTTAGCCCATTTTCTGCTCCTGTCTCTGTCTTAATCCCTTGGTATTGATTATTTTGAAGTTTTAGGAAATAGATAAGTAACAGTCTATGTTCTCCACCTGAGATATTGGCAAAAATGTCAGGTAGATAGGGGTCAGAGTACCTACCCTCTGTATTACTGATGGAACTGGAGTCAAATGGACCAGGCCTGTTGTAAAGTGGCCTTGCTGAGTAGCCCTGAGTGAGATGTGCCTATTCATCCCAACGCTGGAACGACTTCTTCACACTCACAGGTCTCCCCCAGTGGAGATAGGCCCTTCACAATATGGCAGAGAGGAGGTAAAAACAGGTGTGTAGGTACGCAGATGCCATTTAGAGGATATAGGGAAAGTATAGAAATTCTGTAAGAGTCATTTTGCCTCCTGTGGAGGGAAAGCCAGGAGTGTTACCCAAACAGCCTTATGATTCAAAGTGATCTACAGATTCAATACAATCTCTGCCAAAATTCAATGGCATTTTTCATAGAAATAGAAAGCACAATCCTAAAATTTGTATGACATCATAAAAGACCCTGAATAGCCAAAGCAATCTTGAGAAAGAAGAATAAAGCTGGAATCATCACATTTCTGGACCTCAAATGATATTACAAAGCCGTAGTGCTCAAAACAGTATGTTACTGGCATAAAAACAGACAAAGATCCATGGAACAGAATAAAGAACCCAGAAATGAGCCCATGCATATGTATATGGTCAATTAATTTATGACAAAAGCCCAAAGAGTACCTAATGGGGAAAGAATAGTCTCTTCAATAAATGGTATTGGGGAAACCGGATATCCGCATGCAAAGGAATGAAACCCTCTTACAGCACTCATGCAGATCAACTCAAAATAGAGTGAAGACTTGAATGTAAGACCTGCAAGTGTAAAACTCATAGAAGAAAACATAAGGAGCAAGCTCCTTGACATTGGTTTTGGCAATGATTTTTTGGATTCAACACCAAAACCTAAGGCAACAAAAAGAAAACGAAACAGGTGGGAGTATACCCAACTATCCTCATTTTATTTTCGATTGTAAGCAGCATTTTTTAAATACAAAAAAGAAGCAAAATTTGATTTCAAAACAATGTCCTGAACTTCATTCAGCAGGTAGCCCCTTGCAGAAGAATGTCAAGCCTGGCAGGGGGCTTTCGCTGCCCAGCAGCCTTCTGGCTGACCCCTCAGCAGGTCTCCGCCTCTCCAGCATCCCTATCCTCAGAGCAGCACCACCACCCTGGGTTTCAGCAGCCCCACTGGAACTGGCCTTGATCCTAAAATCCATGCAGCTCCAGAGACTACTGCTGCTTTGAAACAGATGACAGAAGCCCTGATGGACAGAGGGTAATACTGAGGGACTTGGAAACCCTGGGAGAATGCGTACTTCCATATAAGTCTGGGCACAGTAAAGGACTTGACCTCTAGAGGAGGGTGTTTCTTGGTGGGTTTTTAGGCACCAACAACAGCTGTTGAAAGCATCATGGAGCACTTGTCTTGAGACATTGATGTAATTAGACCTACTACTGTAAAACGCCCTGTGACCCAGGAAGGAAAGGAGTGTGAAGGGGTTGTCCCCACCCACTTGAAGAAATACTATTCCACAAAGAAGAGGAAATGAGTAGATTCACCAGATTTTAGTCAACTATTTCATTCTCTCACTCATGAGCATCATGGATTAATCATTTACGAGCTTGACCTTTATATTAATGTGTGTTACAGGTGCCATTTGAGTTTTCTAGGTATTTTTAGCTCTTGATCTCCCCGCTTTGCTGTGGCAGGTGGGGCAATGGCTTGCTTGGAGCCACTCTGTAATCTGTGTGGTACTGGCACATTACTTTATTTTTTTTCTTTTTGACAGTGACAGAGAGAGACAGTCAGAGTGAGGGACAAACAGACAAGAAGGGAGAGAAATGAGAAGCATCAATTCTTCGTTGCAACACCTTAGTTGTTCATCAATTGCTTTCTTATATGTGTCTTGACCAGGGGTCTACAGCAGAGCAAGTGACCCCTTGCTCAAGTCAGTGACCTTGGGCTCAAGCCAGCAACTTTGGACTTCAAACGAGCAACCTTTGGGTTCAGGCCAGCAACCATGAGGTCATGTCTATAATCCCACGCTCAAGCCAGCAACCCCGTGCTCAAGCCTGAGATCTCAGGCTTTCAAACCTGGGTCCTCTGCGTTGCAGTCCGACACTCTATCCACTGCACCACTGCCTGGTCAGACAGCACATCATTCTTGGCTTTGTCAAATTAAATGTAATTTTCTTGTCAGTGAGATCTTTTTGCCCTACAACAGTAACACCATTTTGAACAACAAAACTTATAAAAGTGTTGTGAACTGTGAGCTAGTCATTCAGACTGTATATTTATATCCGTGCAAAATAAAATAGACTTTATATAAATATTTTTTTTAAATGGGCCAGGGAAAAGGGAAAGTGAGTGAAGAAATAGGGAGAGATGGTTCAGCCATTTCCCTGGAGGTTTATAATTGACTTTGCCTTTGCTAAAGACATAAACAACATAATATTTGCAACCAGAATTGTAAGTGGAAATAGTCTTTTTGATTATGGTAAGTCCTTTTTGTTCTCTCTTTTTTAACAAGGGCAAAAGCATTGAGCAGAAGATAAACTCACCTTATAATTGTAATGTTTCTTAATGGTAGGAAGATACCATGTACTTTTTGCTTCCAGGTGTGTGGGGGGAGGGAGGTGTGGGGCAGTGGAAACCTGGGAGTCTTAGCGAAGTCCTCCCTTCTAGTTTTTCCCAGTTTTCTTCCCAGGGGAATGGGAGAGAGAATGAGGTGTGTCAGCCCAACATCTGGACTCTAACCAGGGCCAGGCTCAATCTCTGTCCCCTGTGTAGCGAGGGGTTCCCTGCAGCTCTATTTCTCAGAAAGCGGGCAGGAGGATGCAGCTGAGAGCTCTTCCAGGGGAGGGTGGGAGAGGGGGGAGGACAGCCAGCCTTGGCTGTGGAAACATACAAGATCGAGATTAATTCTTTTTCTGTGGCTGGACCCTCGGCTAGACAGCACCGGATCCGCGGTGGTCTATGTAGAGCCTCAGGGCTGCACTTCAGCAATTTAGAACTTTACAAGGTTATCCATTAATATGGGTTTTAGGCTCAGAAGAAAGAAATAGCAGGGTCCCTGACAATGGGGGGAGGGTCAGGAAGGCCCAAGCTCTCTTTCAATGAAAAGGGAGGCCA
Source organism: Rhynchonycteris naso (assembly GCA_037038555.1). Classification (NCBI taxonomy): domain Eukaryota; kingdom Metazoa; phylum Chordata; class Mammalia; order Chiroptera; family Emballonuridae; genus Rhynchonycteris; species Rhynchonycteris naso. The sequence continues at coordinate 78,787,466 of CM073000.1, forward strand.
GCAGGACCTAAATTTCCTTTTCAGTCCAGTGTGCCAAGTCCTCTCATCCTTCTGTCTTAATCAGCTCCCTGTCATCCCCCGACTCCCCACCGCTCTTCGCTTTTTTCTTTAGCCTTTTTATTTGTTAGTTGTTTTTTCCTTCCTTGATTTTTCCATTTTCTAAACAACTGTTAAAATAAAACAAAACAAAAGATAAGTTGACACAATAGCAGACAACTATATATTTGTTTTCTAACCTGACCTCTGAGCTTCTAACAAGGTTAGCGTAACCTCTCTCCTTACAAGGACAGTTGTTTTGAGAAAAAGGCTTGAGCCGGCAGCAAACTCAATAAACTTCACGCAGCCCAAGCTGTGTGTGACCTCACACATCCAACGATGGCCTTTCTTTGTCTTGTTCCATTACGACAGGTTAGCGGCTCTCCCCAGAGTCCACGGTAGTGAAAGTCAGGATTGAATCAAATTTCCCATCAGCAGGCTGATCCCAGCAGTTAATCAGCTGTATGTAGCTGGCTACAACAAAAATGAAGGTTATCATGGGTTTTTATCAGAAAGTAATCTCAAAGTTGTTGTTGTTTTTTTTTTAATCTCTCTCTTCTCTCAGGACTAAGGCGATTTGAGGGGGAGGATTCCATGTTTTTTATGAAAGATGTCATTGAGAGCAAACTGTCCCTGGTGACAGGGGGGGAGTTTGAGCTTGACTGTGGCTCTAAGCCTCAGACTAATTACCTGCTCCATGGGCAGGCTGGACAATAAGTCCAGCGGGCATGGGGTCCAAGTCCTGGAAGCTTAAAAGAGAGGCTTCGGAATCAAGAACAGCAGAGGGCCTTTCTGACGATGACCTTCCTAACCTGAGAAGGCATCCTACAGGGCTTTAGGGAAACAGCATGGATTTGGAATCCAGAAGACCATGGAATGTCTGGGTTCCCTTTCTATACAGATGACCCATGGGTTCATACTCTTGTTCACGGACTTGTGCGTCGCTTTGGATCCAGCTCTGTGTATAGACATATAGATCTATGGAATAGATTAGAGAGCCCAGAAATAAACCCACACCTTTATGATCAATTAATATTTCACAAAGGAGGCAAGAACATACAATGGGGTAAAGACAGTCTATTCAATAAACGGTGTTGGGAAAATTGGACAGACATGTGCAAAAAAATAAATGATGCTAGACCACCTTCTTACACCATACACAAGAATAAATTCAAAATGAATTAAAGACTTAACTGTTAGATTTGAAACCTAGAAGAAAACAGGTGATAAAATCTCAGACATTTCTCTTAATATTTTTCTGATATATCTCCTTGGGCAAGAGAAACAAAAGGAAAAAAATAAATAAATGGGACTACGTTAAACTAAAAAGTTTTTACACAGCAAAGGAAACTATCAACAAAATTAAAAGACATCCCACTGAACAGGAAAACATATTCCCCAATGATACATCTGATAAGGGGTTCATATTCAAATTGATAAGGAATTTATAAAACTCAACACCAAAAAAATAAACAATACAATTAAAAGATGGGCTAAGGACCCAAATAGACACTTCTCCAAAGGAGACATACTGATGGCCAAGACATAAGAAAAGATGCTTAATATCACTAATCATCAGAGAGATGCAAATTAAACCATAATGAGATACCACCTCACACCTCTCAGAATGGCTATCAAAATGACAAATCAACAAACAGCAAGTGCTGGCGAGGGTGTGGAAAAAAGGGAACCCTTGTGCACTGCTGGTGGGAATGCAGACTTGTGCAGCCACTGTGGAAAACAGTATGGAATTTCCTCAAAAAATTGAAAATGAAACTGGAACTGACATGCATCACCACCCTTCAACTCATTATCACTCCCTGGTACCTCTCTCCAGCCTCACAGTTTCAGTATTTCTTCCCTCTTTCTTAATGACATTGTTTGTTTTTTGTCTGCCCTAAGAGCTCTTAATCCATATTTTCAAAATGATATGCATATACTTTTCATTTGCTTGCTTATTCTTTCATTCATTTATGAACCCGGTAATATTAGTTGCAAAATCTTCTGCTAAACCTTAGGGACCTAAAGAATAATGAGACGTAGTCTGTCACACTGCAGGACCTAGAGTCTACACTGGAGACAAATATGTGAACATTGAGACCACATTCAAGGGATAAAGGGAAGAAAGAGGGTGTGATTGGTGCAGAAAGAAATAGTTGGTTCTATCAAGGAAGAGCAGGGAGTGGTGATCGGGAGGGCTTTATAGAGAAGGTGATGCTTCAGCCGAATCTCCCAAGAGGAGGCAGCACTAGCCAGGCAGAGTGGATGAGGAAAGCATTTTGGAAAAAGGAAACAACCTGGACTGAGTCACAGAAACCCCCAAAGGCTTGAGATGCTGGGGGCCTCACCTTAGCCTGCATTTCAGCACCTCTGCTTACCTTTCCAGCTTCATCTCATGCTTCTCTGTTCTCGCTATAAACAACCTCTCCATACCCTCCCCCAGTTAAAAGCATTGAGGGTCGTGGAAGCTTTCCAACCATAGTCAATAAGTATACATATTGTTGGCACACCTGGGAATTGGCTGAGCAATAGAGACATCAGGAGCCAAAGGGAAGTATTATTGCTCGAAGTTTCCCCTTTATAGCACTAGATGGCGCTCTCCACCTAATTAAGGGGGAAAGGTTCATTTGCAACATTCTCCCAAGAGGTAAGTAAGACTCAATCATCCCACCTGAGAAATATCTGCGACAGTTGTGCAGCCCGCTCTGAACTTTTTATTTTAGATTTTTATTTATTCATTTTTAGAGAGAAACAGAGAGAGAGGAGGAGGAGAAGCAGGAAGCATCAACTCTCATTTGTGCCTTGACCAGGCAAGTTCGGGGTTTCAAACCAGTGACCTCAGAGTTCCAGGTCGACACTTTATCCACTGTACCACCACAGGTCAGACAGCCCCTCTGAATTTTTTTTTTTTAATTGCCTTATAACCCAGCAATTTCACTTTTATTTATTTATTTATTTATTTATTTATTTATTTATTTATTTTTACAGGGACAGAGAGAGAGTCAGAGAGAGGGATAGATAGGGACAGACAGACAGGAACAGAGAGAGATGAGAAGCATCAATCATCAGTTTTTCGTTGCAACACCTTAGTTGTTCATTGATTGCTTTCTCATATGTGCCCTGACCACAGAACTTCAGCAGACCGAGTAACCCCTTGCTGGAGCCAGTGACCTTGGGTCCAAGCTGGTAAGCCTTGCTCAAACCAGATGAGTCCACGCTGAAGCTGGAGACCTCAGGGTCTCGAACCTGGTCCTCTGCATCCCAGTCCGACGCTCTATCCACTGCGCCACCGCCTGGTCAGACCCCCTCTGAATTTTAATGCGATGGTGGGAAAGGGGATGTGCTTGAAGTGGGACAAATAAAAATTCTGACTTTGGGAGGAGAAAAGGAGATTAGTTTTTCTGAATTAGGACTCTCTCTCTCTCTCTCTCTTCTCTCTCCTTCCCCCACCCCACACAACCCCCTACATGGAGTATAGAGTCTGTTTTTCTAAGTTCTACTTTGCCTACTACATTCTGTAGCCATGACTTCACTAAGTGGCCCCAGGTGTGCTGTGTAATTTCCAGTTCCTATAAGGAATACATCTTTGTTTTTCCCCAAAAAAATTTCCAAGTGTTTTGCAATCCATAAGAAACACAAGGACCGGCCCTGGTCAGTTGGCTCAGTGGTAGAGCATTATTCAGGTGTGTGGAAGTCCCAGGTTTGATTCCTGGCCAGGGCACACAGGAGAGGTGCCCATCTGCTTCTCCATCCTTCCCCTTCTCCTTCCTCTCTGTCTCTCTCTTCCCCTCCAGCAGCCAAGGCTCCATTGGAGCAAAGTTGACCCCGGGCGCTGAGGATGGCTCTATGACCTCTGCCTCAGGCACTAGAATGGCTCCTACCGTAACAGAGCAACGCCCCAGATGGGCAGAGCATCACCCCCTGGTGGGCATGCCGGGTGGATCTAGGTCGGGTGCATGCAGGAGTCTGTCTGTCTGCCCCTCTCCCACTTCTCACTTCAGAAAAATACAATAAAAAACAAAACAAAAAGAACCACAAAGACTGTTACAACCACAACACTGGTCACTGATAGGCCGACGATGCTACAACACAGTAGAAGATCTTCTTAAGCCAATAATTTACTGCACCTTTTCAAACTTAGCGTCTATGTTTTAGAGAGTTGGTCTCATGTTGGTCCTAGCATGTAAACCTTCAGAGGTCCCCACTGAAAGCTAGGTGTATTAACCAGAACTCCCTACCTCTGTGGTCACCAAATCCCAACTTTTGTCCCTTCATCCCTGTGATTCTGGGGATGATTCCGCTCAGCCACTCTACCCTTCCGCCACCACATTTAAATCATCAAATGCCTTAAAAAGTAAAATTTTATCAAATATTGATCTCATCTCTCTGGCTTTCCTTTCTTCCTGTGATACTGGACCCTTGAGTTCTTACTCCCTTAGTATCTCTCTGATGTTTGGAGGCAACTTGCATATATACAGGCAGTCCCCGGGTTCCAAATGAGATAGGTTCTGTAGGTTTGAAAATGTCTAAGTATTTACATGCACAGAAAGGTAAAAATAAATTCTGTTAATATAAACATCTGTCTAAGTTGCAGTAAATAGGTAGATGTACCTGTCCCAGCTTACATCCAAATTCAACTTAAGAACAAACCTACAGAACCTATTTTGCTCGTAACCCAGGGACTTCCTACAAAAAATAAACAAATAAATATTTCATATATGTATATTTGGAAGGGCCAGATATTTTTATTCTCAGCACATTAACTATTCTGAAGACCCAGGTTTTCCAATCTCCCAGAGTAAGCGCTCTCAGCACAACAGGCCGTGTGAAACAGCCTGGCCCACTTTCCATGCTCTCATTTGGGGGATTTTTAAAATTGAGGTATAATTGACAAATAACACTGTTTGAGTTTAAGGCGTGCAATGGGTTGATTGGATGCATCTCTCTCTTGCAATATGATCACCGCCACAGCATTCGTTGACACCTCCATCACATCACATAACCACCATTTCATTTGTGATGGGAACACTTAGGACCGAGTCTCTTAACACCTCGGAAGTGTTTTAGTATTTAAACAATTTATTATGGTATTTTTTTTTACTATAATTGCAATACTATACATTAGAGCTCTAGACCTTATTCATCTTCGTTCAGTATCCTTTGACTAACATCTTCCCAATTCCTTCACCTCCCCCCACCCCCCACCCCTCACCCCCCACCACAGGCCCTGGTAACCACCGTTCTACTGTATCTATGAGTTTGGCTTTTTAAGAGTCTATGTATAAGTTAGATCATATGGCATTTGTCTTTCTCTGTCTGACTTATCTCAGTTAGCATAGTGCCCTCCAAGTCCATTCATGTTGCAGATGGCAGGATCTCCTTCTCTCCATGGCTGAGTGACACTGTTATTGGCTGAGTGACACCATTATTGGCATTCTGTCTTGCCCTTTCCACTCGTCCTTCCTCTACTGATACCACCTGCTCAGTGGTTCAAACTAATCTCAAGATACTAAGACCTCTTCAATGGATTTCATGCCTTTGAGAGCACAGGTTCGGTTACTTGCTTTTTACTAAGTCCTGAAATGCCTAATACAGTATATGTTCAGTGCATCATCATGGTTCAAGTGAAGTAATAAGAATCAGAAAGATAGGAGTTCAAATCCTGGCTGTGTCTCTTGTCAGCAGTGAGCCCTGGGTCTCAGTTTTCTCCTCTCTAAAGTGGAGGTGATAAAACGACCGTGGCACTGGTATGAGAACGTTAAGCAAGGCACACTTATCATAGGTGCCGGCAAATTCTAGTTGTTCCATAAGTCGGGGTAAATTGTGGGCATATCCAAGTTGAAGCTAACGGCCCTGACTGCAAACACTGTGATCTTGAATGCAGAACTTCTCTCTCTTCATATGTCACTCTGTGACTTTAAGAAATCTATTTCATCATTTTCTTTTAGAAAGGGATATGTGTCCTGATTTTTCAGTTAGTCTGTCAGTAACTTTTGCTACTTGTCCAAGGGGTAGCAACTCCTGAAATGGTCTCCCCCTCTTCATTTGACTCACCCTCATCCCCTCCTTCCCATGTTCTCTTCACCTCTGCGCTTGTAGAAGGAAAGTTGTGCTGTAAGTTTATTTATCAACAGGAGTGAAGTGGAGCTTTAAAAGAGTTGGTTATGAAAAAGACCTGGAGATGAAATATATGAAGATACATTTTACAGTGAAACCTTTTTCTGCAGTTAACTGTGCTTGGATAAGATCTCACCTCCTTTCTGACAACTGAGCAAGACATGCTGCCCGGATGGTCAGAGGAGGGAGACTGCTTAGGCATCATAAGACCAGACCTGAGCTATTGGCCTACTCAGAATTCACTAGAGATTCAGTATGGTCTCGTTGGACAAGCTCTTGATTAATTACCTGTGTTTAGGAATAGAAGGGAGTCCTTTTTCTAAACCCTGGGTGGCTCGCTGGGTTCAGATCTACCTGGGGATTGGGTACCTAAGAGAAGGCAGCCAGGCCAGGGCGCTGCTGGGGAGGAGTGGGTTATAAAAAGCTGGGCTTCCCTTGTCGGTTAACCTCCCTCTGCATCTCACTTGCCCCTGGCACATTTCACTGTGCCAGCAACTTTGTGATGATAGAAATTCTTTCTTCTCTCAATAAGGACAAATCCCTCTGTTATCTCTAGAGGGTGCTCAGAATCCACTGACCTCCGCACAAGCAGCTTCTGACCCACAGTGAAGCACACTGAAGAGCCAGTGCAGGAATAAGCAAAGAAGGAGCAGATAGACCTACAAACACATAGAGAACAAACCACAGTAAAGAGCAGAGCCCTCTTCCCTCTGGGGAAAGGATCAGCGAGCACTGATTCTCTGACTTGCTGGGCCACAATGTTTCCATGCGTATCTCACCTTCAGCCAACAAGAGGCTTTGGAGACAGAGCTGAACTGTGCCTTTCTCAATGCCAAGTGCAAAGGGATAGCAGTAGGTAAGGATGGAAGGAATATAATTGCCATTCAATGTGCATCTGTGTTGTGAGCCTCTGTAAAGAGGCTTCGCCCACACACTGTGGGGCTCCCTTACAGCTCCACGGCAGGACACGTTTTAGTACATTTATTGTATAGATGTGGAAATGGAGTTGCAGAGAAGGTGAATAGCTTGCCCACAATGAACACAGCTTGTGGGTATTGGAACAAATTTTAAATTCATGATTTCTCTAGTATGCCATCCAGCCCTTTGTTCCTGCTTTCAGGAAATCCGTAATTAAGGAAGCAATGATTTACATGCAGAAAGCAAAATAATAATGCATGATAAAAAATTTTTAAATGCAGTATAAGGGAGTGTAGTTGACTAGGGGAATTTCAGGGCTAAACGTGACCTCAGAGGCCATTCAGTCTAGAACCCAGACCAGTGAGGCAATCTTCATACACGGTGAGAGGGGCTTCCCCGCTTCTGCATGCATGCCTGCATCCGGTGAGAAGGAACCCCCAATTCTCCAATACATCCTTCCACTGAGGACCTGCTCTGTCAGAAGGATCCTCCTTGTGTGACCTCCAGTCTTCTGCCCTGAAAGGTCCCGCTGTAGCCTAAAGCCACCTGTGTGGCCACCAGATACAAGACCATTCTCCATTCTGTGTAATAATACTTCATATTCCCTACCCACTAAGCAGGCTCCGCCCCCAGGACTTACCATCTTCAGGTTAAAAAAAAAATCCAAGTTCCTTCTCTATTACCTTACATGATGCAGGTTTCAGGTTTACCCACAATTCCAGCCACCTTTACTCAGGTCACACCTGTAGAGGTGGGTAGTGAGAATGAGCAAATATCTACTCATCACACACGCACAAAACAACCCACCTGTTTCCCATCTACTGTAACTCTTTCTCAGATACCCCTCCATAACAAGTGAATGGTGCTCTCCTCAGGGCCCCTCCTCTTTCTAAAGCATGTGACATTTCTGGGTTGTGATTATATATGTTCATATCTGTTTCTTTAACAAAAATGTGAAGGCAGGACCTATAGTCATCTTTATAGCGTCACGGCTGTCTGGTACACACTGCATGCTCAGTGTTTCTGTTCCCTCAGGGCAGAGGTTGTGTTTATTTTGTTGACAGTTGTATAGTCAGAACTTACCCAGAGCCCAGCTCTCATTCTCCAAAAATACATATTTACTGAATGAATGCATGAATAACTCAACAGTGTTTCAGAAAGAAAACCAAAACACCATTAAATCATGCATTATTTTCTCTCTCATTTTATTTTTTTGATTGACTTTTAATTTATTTTTATTTATTCATTTTAGAGAGGAGACACAGAGTGAGAGAGAGAGAGAGAGACAGGGGGGAGGAGCTAGAAGCATCAACTCCCATATGTGCCTTGACTAGACCAGTACAGGGTTTTGAACTGGCGACCTCAGTGTTCCCAGATCGACGCTTTATCCACTGCACCACCACAGGTCAGCCTTGATTGACTTTTAGAGAGACAAAGAGAGCAAGTGAGAGAGAGAGAGAGAGAGAGAGAGAAAGAGAGAGAGAGAGAGAAAAGCATTTATTTGTTGCTTCCCGTATACACCCTGACTAGGGATCTAACTCACAACCTTGGTGTTTTGGGACAACACTCTAATCAACTGAGCTAACTGGCCAGGGAGAACCATGCATTATTTTAAATAGTATCTGCCTGAGCATGTTCTATGTACCTGGAATTATTCTATTTTAAAAAAATGCTATCAATGCAGCCCAAAGTGTCATTTCATTATTTTGACAGTTCAATATGATCTAACAGTCTAAGTTTGTTTACAATAAAGATGAGACCTTTGTCTTTTCTCCAAGAGTCTGCTACTAAGCCATCCCTCTCACTGTCTCTCACTGTAGGGTTTGCAGCTCTAGAGGCAATGGTTTAGATTTATTTCAAGCATGGCTCAACTTGTTGTTTGTTTCCTCTGTGCCCAGCTATGGATAGTTTTGTGAATCCTGATTCTATTATGCAGTCCACGTGTTGTTCGTCCCCTCAGCCGTGGTGCGTCCTCAGATTGGATTAGAGGACCGTTGATGCTCCCATTCGAAGCATGGGTTAAAATGTTGAATAGGATGAGACCAAAGCCAGAACTCCTTCACGGAGACTGGTTTTCCAGGCTGAGATTGACGTGTTACCCAGCCTTCTCAGGACGTAGCCATGCGGCAATGATTCCACCCACCAATAATGCCTCAATTTTGTTTTTCATTTGTTCACAAAGACATGCTGAGACTCTGGTAAAATGTCAGATTAAAATTCACAATCTAGCAATCCTGTCAATGACTCATTCATACACAAACCAACCAACACATCAGGGGAGTCTGGTACGATTTTATCTGAGCGAACCTCGGGCACCTCTTTGTAATCAAGGTCCTATTTTGCGTGTCCTCATGTGCCATCTTCTTGGCATTCTTTCTTAGAAACACTCTCAGAATTTCTACCAAGCTCACACACTGCAGTTTATGATGTCCACTTTCGTTCTCTGAAAACAAAAACATTTTCCAGTATCCTCAGAAATCTACATGCAATACCTCCCAGATCCCTAAAATACTCGAACAATTTAAGGTTCCTTTGAACCCCTACATGTCAATAAAAGGAGAAAGCCTGAGAAAAGTATGTATAATATTTATGATACCAAGGGTATGATATGTGACATTTATCCAACATACCTATTCTGAGGATCAAAGCCAGACCACCTGAGGTCCTCACCACAGATGAGGGGTACTCTTCTCCCCATTTTGCAGACGAGAAAAACAAGGTTTGCGCACATTCGGCAGCCTTCCTGAAGTCACGCAATAACTATGTACCAAAGCCAGAATGTACACCCGCTATATTTAACCCAGAGTGAAAAGTGGAAACCACACAGAAACAAGTTTATGTGGTCGTATCAAAGGTATAGAAAGATACACCCGAAACTGTGAACAATGCCTCTGACTGATGAGATTTTAGGCACAATAATACAGTGTGAAGAAGTGGCAAATAACAATTAAGACCTTATGCTCTGGAATTTATAAATAATAACAGGTGCACCTGGAGTGCTTACTCTGTTCCTGGCCCTCTGTCAAGTGCTTTTCACAGGACTTAGTGTCTTTAACCCTTAGCCTGCCCTTGAATACCCAGTATTCTCCCTGTAATGACCTGGTCAGGATGAGTGACGTTGTCCTAGGGAAACTGCATAGGAACACTACTCCCCAATAATCATAGCAGGTACTGTTCTAAGCCTTTAACATGTGTTAGCTAGCTGTATCCTCACCACCTCTGCAGGTACTGCTAATAGGCTAACTTAGCAGAAGAGACACTGAGACACATGGTTATGCAATTTTCCCAAAGACGTGAAGTCAGTCATTTGGAGATCTAGATTTTGAACCAGAGTGTGGCTCCAATGTCGGGGTGCAGTCTGGTTATTATTCTTCCTAAACAGCTGAAGGAAAATGAGGCTTAGGGAGGTGAAGGAGCTTCCTGAACTAGCAAGTCCTAGAATGAGCTGTGTGATTCTGGGCAAATTACTTAGCCTCTTTTGACCTCAGTTTCATCAGCTATAAAATGGGTAAATAATAATCCTCCCTACACAATACATGGGGGGGGGGGGTTGATAATTAAATGACATAAAGACACACACCCACACCTCTATGCCAAGTTTCTGCCACAAAGCTAATGCTCAGAATAGGACCCTCAGATAGTTTGCAAGTTTTATAATGGGCATACATTCCTTTAAAGTCAGCAAAAACAATACAAATATTCCCATTTTGAAATAAATCCTCACATGCCATTTGTCTGAGCAACGAGCCTTGAGTGCATTTTAGAGAGTTAGACTCTCAACATCATTGCGTCTCTGCTAAACTATTTTCACTAAGCAGATTTTAGCTCTTACCCTCAGTGACTCGATTAATTCTCCTGGCAGAGAGGACAGTAGCAGGGAGGACGTGGTTATAGGTTATACTTCCTCCGTGGGCTCTTGTACCAAACAAAAAATAGCCTTGCCGCCAACCTGGATGGCTTTTTGGGGTTGGTTTCCTGACCTTTCTCAGAAGGATTCCGGCCTGCCCACCCCCAACTGCCACCTTTTGGACAAATGCCCTTTGTGTCCTGATTCAGGAGGGCTCACGAAGCAGACACCCTGACCTCGATAGACAACAGCGCTGCCCGCCATTCTGCTTTCTCCCTCACTGGGACCATCTGTGCCTTTTAATCAGGATTTCATTTGTGACAAGAGCCTTTCCTTGCCCTCACTGTCCATCCAGGCATCACATTTAGTAGGCTGGGTATGAGAAAGAACCGGAGTTCTGTCTTCTCTGTCACAGCAGCCTTCCCTGAGTACATCTGTAAATGCTTCTAGAACCACTATGTCCACCACTAATGATGATACCAGAAGCTCCTTGTTACCAGTGCTCTGCATATGGTAACTCCGGGGTGAGGATACTATTATCATCCTCCATAAATGACAGAAAAACCCTGAGACTTCGAGAGGTTAAGGTGCCTACCCAAAACCATAGAACAAGCAAATGGTACAGTCGTCAACTTTTCTCTATACCCACCTCCATCTCCCTAGGCAAGCCGCCATGCCATCAAGTGGACAAGTTCACCAGCCTCCTAACTGGACTGTCTGTCTCCAGCTGTGACCTCTCCGCAAAGTATTCTTTACCCCAGAAAAGTGAAGTTATAAAAACATAAGTCATGTTAACTGCCTTGCTTAAAACCCTTCAGTGGCTCCTTATTTCTCTTCAGATAACGCATTAAGTCTTCATGTGGCTTTGAACTCTGTGGATTAGCCTGAGCTCTTCAGCTTTAATTTACTTCCTCTTAATCCCTTCTATGTAGTCTATAATCCAGCTCTCTTGGACTTCTTTTGTTCTTAGGCCTTACACTGTCTGTTCCCTCAGTTTGAACACTGTTCCTTGTCTTCTACTCTTATCCCTAGAAGAAAGGCATCTCTCTTGCTTCTCTGCCTCATACTTCCTCTAAAAGCACATGGATTCCCAGGTGATTCAATGCATTTGTGAATCTTCTATTGTGTTATTTAATTCACCCCTAATCCTCATCCCTTCACAGATGAGGAAGCTACCTCAAAAGACCTGCTCAATATCAGTGCTACCAAACAGCAGAGTCGGGATGCGAGCTGGTGTCTGTCTGATTCCTGACACGGTGATCTTTTCCCTGAACTTTGAGGCCATGACATTTTTTTTAGGTTAAAAACAACAGCAGGTAAACGAGTCTGTAGGGAGGGGTTGTCTATGGGGCTGAAATTAATCCAATAAATGGAAAGAAAAGAAATCTTAGCCTATGCCCTTGGGGGTGGGAAGGTCGGGAACTGGGCTGCAGCTGGAGAGTGGGTTTCTGTTTTTCAAATCAGTATAATTTCCTTGTCTAACTTTGTGTGGCTGCAATCCCAGGGGCTGTTTTATTAATGTCCTTGGCAAAGCCCAGCAAGATGATCTGCCCTTAACAACAAGGCAGGAGCCCAGGTCAGGTGCAGGGAGCCAGGGGCTCAGCAGGGCACATGCTCAGGAGCAGAAAGGAAACCTGCGAAGGAGACAAGGGGACCCCAGAAGTCAGGGCTACAGAACTTGGCTCCAAAGGCTCCTCACCTCCACTCCCTGACCTCTCCTCCACCCAGAACTCACCCACTCACTCAAAAATTCTAGGGAAGGATGGGTTTTTCCATCTGACAAAACTCTGAGGTCCTCCTCTGCAGTGTGACTTTCTCTGTGTCCTTTCACTATCTAGCTTGTTTCCTCATCTGTAAAAGAGAATTAAAATGCCACCTGCTGCACAGGGTGGCTTGTGATTTAATGAAATCATAACATGTAAAAGGGTCTAGCACAGTGCTGGGCACAAAGGTATCAACGTATCCGCAGCCCTAGACCCAGAAAAACGGCATTAGGAAAATGCATGAGATTTCTGGGTAAGGTGCCCCTGCCCTTATGCCCACAGCTTTAGCCTCCACCTCCACCTGGTTTATTTACCCGTCTGAGCATCATCCTGGTCACTGTCGCCGAGCACACACCATTTGCCCTGCACTGAGAACAGAGACAAACATCTGGGTCCCTTGCCCAGCATCGCAGCACAGACAGCTGTCCCCCTTCTCCACGGGGGCCACTCCCTCTGTCGGGCTCCAGAGCACCCACCTCCAGGACCAAGGGAGATCTTTAGGATCTCAAATTAATTGGCTCTGACCTAGGAAAGCTGTAACACTCAAATTAATAAATGTTTCATTTAGTATGTCTACCAAATGCATCCATCCACTTTCATAACTTCTTAGAATACTTTTATGACATAACATTATAATTTATTTGTATGGCCAGTAGTCATGGCCATTATGGTCACCATCACTGCCAGGCAGGTGCAGGTTCACATTAGATTCCGTCAGACAGTAATGAAACTGCGGAACCAAAAACTGGTGGTCCATTCCTTTATTCTAGTCTGGCACCCGGCAGGTGAGTAAAAACACATGGCCAAAACCTACTCACGTGTTCTCTAATTCCATAACCCGAAGAATCTTCTCTGAGTTTTCCTAGAATCAAAGGCCCCACCAGCTCAGTCACCCCTGGTTCCCTGTCTGCTTCTCTCTGTGCAATTGGCAGAAAGAACTCTGCAGAAACTGGCTTCTCCTTCAGCACCCTGCCATCTTGCCTTTCTCTTCCTTCCTCATTCTGTGAAAACATGGCCTCCTCCTTCTTCCTAAAACTCTTTGGCGTGAAAACCCCTCCTCCAGCAAACATTAGCATAACAAACCCCCTTCCCAAGCAGGAAGATAATTAGCAGTTTCACCTGGCAATGCAGTTTACATGGGCAGCGACCATTTTTAACAATAAAAGTGAGCAACTCAAAAAATACAAATTTTATAAACTCATTTGCCCCAAAATTATCAGATATAAATTCCGTATAATGTGGAGTGTGGGAGCATTTTAATATGTTTAAAGTGAGGCACTGAAGTCAGAAAGCCTGAAGTTAATGAAGGCTTTTAAAAAGTATATACTAGCACCCCACAGCAGAAACATTCCACTTTCTTTTATAAACCTTCACTGGTAGGGTTTTCCTTTTCCGGGAATGACCCCTCCCTCTCGGCAGCTGGTGGTGATTGGTGGCTGAGCAGGGTTCTTTACATCCCCAAAAGGCTGTCCTTTCTATGGGTTCAACATCCCTCTGTCACTCTCAGTCTCTATGGTACAACCTCACAAACACTGAACCTACTACCTCTGGGCATCAGGGGCTCTCTTTGTTAGGGAGAAAGAGTAGCTTTGTCCCTGAAGCTGTTGAGTGAGGGAGGTGGAGAATCCTATGTTACAATACATCATTAACTCTTCATACTGTACTTCAGATAAAAAGCCAGAAGTGGGAAACTAATATAACATAGAATGTCAACAGTAATTGAAAAAAAAAAAGTATAAAAGCGAAACAAAGAAAACCACAGCACTACACCAACTTTCCAGGGAGTGTCAGATCTCTTCTTTGGCTTTCTCTGTGTTGTGAATTAGTAGGAGCTTTCTTTTTAACGTTCTAGAACCTCTTAGCTGAACCCGTTGCCTTCAGAAGCTGCCTTGATTAGGGCATTTCTGTGAGGTTCTCCGTTGCTAGGGGGAAATCAGGGAAGTTTGCTAAGAGCTACGACCAGCTTCTGATTAACAGTCAGGAGCCGAGTGTGTGATGAAAGGCTCGGTGCTTGGCTTTGTCTTCCTCCCAATCCAGTTTAGTGCTTTTTAAAAATGGGCCAAGTGCACGTCGTGTCACTTTATCTTTATGTAAGCCTTCGTTTTTAGCAGAGTTTTCTGTTTATTGCTGCCTCATGTGGAATTTTCCCCTTTGTTGTTTTTATTATCTAACCAATGCATATTTATTGTGGAAGAATTAGACCATCAGATAAACAATGACTCAAGCCACCACCACTTTGGCATTGTAACGGTTGATCAGATCTGCCACCAAAGCAGAATGCCAAAAGCCTCCTGCCAGATGGTAAACAGCTTGGGCAGAGCAGCTATGTCTGCAGCCAGGCACTGTAGGAAGGCGTGGATTGGGGAGTCACTCAGTTTGGACTTGAAGCCCAGCTCCCGCCTTGGGGGAGGTGCAGACATCCTCACTCACAATAAGGACATCCATTGGCCCACACAGTCAGAAGCTTCAGGGTTGGCTTGATCCAGGGTTTTCTGTGACATTCCTGGTCGTGCCCACCCCCTGCACCAGTGTCATCCTCAGGCTGACACTGAGATGGCAGCACCCTCAAACCTCAAACCCACACAAGACAGTGTTGGTGGATGAGATTGCCTCCTGCTGAGGCTTCCTCTGAAGAGTGCGGACAATATTTGCAAAAGGCACAAAAAATTTTACTTTGTGCTTTTTTGATTCAAATGAATGTTCATTTCTGCGCTAATTCCATGGCCAACAGAATGCTCTGCACTCATTGGCTTAGGCCTGGGTTCTTTCACTGGGATACGGTTTCCATGGTGGCTCAGAGTAATCCAGCCCTGGTCTGCAGATGTTGTGGAGTGGACATTGGGAAGTCAACAGCAATTGTTTGGTTTTGGACAAGTTATTCACTCCCCTGAGCATCAAAACTTCCACTTATCCAATGGGAATAGTCACATACATTTTGTGGTGGAGAGACCCTGAGATAAGTCACATGCATTGACAAAACACTGTGCTTGATACTTAGCAGGAGCTCAATAAGTGAGTAAATGTTTGATGAATCCATTAATAAATTAATCAGGTGCCCAAAGGTGGCAATGACCAAATAGATGAACATCCCTCATCCCTTTCTCGTTGGACATTAGGAAAGGTGACTTAAGAAAGCACTTGGAACAGAATCAAGCAGGTCAAACTTTACCTGCACTTGAGCAAGCAAACCTGGCTTGGTTGATGATGAAGAGCTTGGGCTCTGTAGTTAGACTCCCTGGGTTCGAATCAAGAACTTGGAACTTACTGGCTGTGTAACCTTAGAAATATGACCTTCTTGCCTCAAGGTTCCATTTCCTCCTCCATGAAATGGGTCAATAAGAGGCAACACCCATTAAACACCATGCATAGGATATGAATTGCTCTAAACAAGTACAGGTAGAATCTCATCCTTTCTACTACCCCAGCAACCTGGCGCTTTTACTATTGCACTATAAAGAAAAAATGAGGCATGGAAAGGTTAAGTTACTTGCTGAAAAGCCCATATTTAGTAAGTGTAGAGCCAGGATTTTAACACAAATAATTGAGCTTCAAAGCACACCTTCATAATAATTAAATTCTACTGCCCCTCAGCAATAATATGTATCTCAGGGGATCTTTCTTTATGCTTATTAAATGATATAATGCATGCACAGTGCTCAGCAGGCTTTATAAATATTATGAATTATTATTTGTCATATGTGGTAATGAAAGATATTTTTATCTAAGCCCAAAACTTCCACCCTAAATTTGAGGGAAATCTTTCTCCTAAACTTGATGTGCTTGTATA
This sequence comes from Rhynchonycteris naso, assembly GCA_037038555.1. NCBI lineage: Eukaryota > Metazoa > Chordata > Mammalia > Chiroptera > Emballonuridae > Rhynchonycteris > Rhynchonycteris naso. Next base: position 78,803,934 of record CM073000.1, read on the forward strand.
GCTGTTGGTTCTCCTGTCCACCCCCCCCCCCAAATAAGTCCAGTTCCTTCCTGGATTCTACACCTGCCTCTCACCCCACCCTCCCCACGGTGCACAAGGACAAGCCTGCTCACCAGGCTTCCATGCACTGTTCAGGCTGTTCCCTGTGCTGGAACAACCATCACTCCTCCCTCTCTATTTGCATGGTCTCCATTAGCATTGACAGTAATCAGTTTCAGTTTCATCTGTTTAGGCCCATGTCTCCCTCTCAGCCCTGGGAAGGGTACCACATTCCAGCCATGTTTCTTTCTCCAGGGCTCGATGCAGAGCTGGCACCTGATACAAACTCAAGAGATATTTGTTGAATAAATCGCTGAATCACAGTTAGGGTGAGTAACTATTGAGTACCAGCTGGGTACCAGTTACCACCCAAGTTGCTTCATGTGCTACATTATGGCTACGGCCAGAGGGAAATTTGAAAATCACCTGAGCTTAGGATTTCATTGTGCAGCTGAGACAAGGGAGTCCCAGAGGGGCGAAGGGTATTACCTGGGCTGGTAAGTCGGGTAAGCAGAGGAGCTGGGACCAAAGCCTGCATCACCTGGCTTCCAGCCCAAGCTCCCCCTCTTTTGTCACTAGGGTTCCCCAGCTCAGACGGATGCCTGCTCCTCCTTTCATACTGGCAGAGACAGCTTCTACACTAAGAAGCGCCATGCCATCTCCAGGAAGGGGAGCCCACTGCCAACCTGTCTTCGGAGGGCTCATTTTTCAGGCTTACAGCCTTTGGCATAAATAAGCTGGGCTCACCGGGGGCTGTTCCTCACAAGGAACTGCTCCATTCTGTGAGCTCTGACTCACCCCTTCCTCTGCTCTGACTCACCCTTTCCTCAGCCCCGCGTTTCTGGAGGAGGAAGACAGAACATGATCAAGGGTCCTTTGGAAGAACCTGGGGCCCTCCAGTTCTCATTGGAGGCCTCAGGAAGCAGCTCACAGCTCCAGCTGCTTTAGAAATCCAGAGCCAAGGGCCGCAGGCCTGGCTAGGTGACAGTGAGCCCCGTGTTCAGAGAACCCGCCATCTAGAAATGAGAGGTAGGCAAAAGGATTGAATTCAAGGTAATGACTGATCCAGCAAAAACTTTCTTTTTTTTCTTCTCTGAATGTTGAATTATAGGACAAGCCAGGCTGGTGGAGCCCCTGCTTCCATATAGGAGCTGTTAATACCTTGGGATTGGGACAAACTTTTCTGAGAATGGGAAGCTGGGGGCGGGGTTGTCCAGGGAAGGAGCCTTAGTCTTGAAAGACAAGCGGGGAAGGGGCAAGGTGAGTTACAGGTAGAGAAGAAGGCACATGCAAATTTCTGGAGGTGTGCAAGTGCATGACCTGTTCAGGGAGTCATTTGGAACCAGTTGCAGCAAAGGAAGTGGGGAGACAGGCAAGGTCTGGAGCAGCGTGCTCACTCTGTCTGTGACACATCACTCTTATTCCCGCCCACACACTCTTCCTTAAATCAGCAGGCTTCCCTTGTTCTCCACCTACCAGACCTTACGGCCTACCACCCACACATGTTCCGCCTCTCCTGTGGAGCACGTGCACTGTCCTAGGCTGCAGGTTTCTCCCTCCACAGGCTCTGTCAGCACTCGCTTTCCTTCAGCCCTTAGCCTTTGCACTGCGTGGCCAGTGATACTTTTACCCAGAACACAAACAAAAAGCATTTGTATGTGAGTTTTCATATCCTATCTGTCCTCACTCTCCTTCTGGGTCAGTTTTCAAGGTTAGTTGCTAAGTTAGCAAACAACCTAGCAACTAACCTTGAGGTTTAAAACACCTACTTAGAAGCTCACTGTTCTCTAGGTCAGATGTCCAGCATAACTGGGGTCCCTTCTCAGAGTCAAAGCAGGCTGAAATTGAGATATCAGCAGGCTTTGTTCCTTTTTGAGTGCACTTCCAAACCCATTGAAGTCGGTAGTCAAAATCGTTCTTTGTGATTGTAGGACTGAGGGTCCCATTTCCTTGTCAAGGACTTCTCTTAGCTCCTACAAGTTACTCACATTCCTTGCCATGTGACCCCCCTCCCATAGGCGTTTCACAACAGGGTTGTTGCTTCTTCCGAGCCAGCAAGAGCACATCTCTCTCAGGTCTCTCTCCGTGACCAGCAGGAGAAAACCCTCTGCTTTTCTTTTGTTCGCTTTGCCATGTGGTTTATTTTTTTAAAACAATTGCACTCTATACATATAAATAAATGCCCATTTTATAAAAGATAACAACTTGAAGATTACAAATAATATATATATAGGCATATCTCATTTTATTGTGCTTATTTTTAAAAATTGAAGGTAAGACCCTCCACCAGCAAAATATTATGACTCGCTGAAGACTCCGGTGATGATTAGCATTGTTCAGCTATATCACTTTTTAATTAAAGTATGTATATTGTCTTTTTAGACATATGCTATTGCATACTTAAGAGACTACAGTATAATGTAAGCATAACTTTTATATTCACAGGGAAGCCAAAAAAATTCCTGTGACCCTATTTTGTAATATTAGCTTTATTGCAGTGGTCTGGAACAGAACCCGCACAGTATCTCCAATGTATGCCTGTATACTAATTTTAATAGGTATTCAATAACTTGTTTCTAAAAAAAGGGGGGGTATAGAAATCCCTATCACCATCAGCAATGTTTGAGAGTATGTATCTCCCTACATCCATACTAGCAATTTAAATACAAGATTTTAAAATTTTGTTCCAGTCTGTTTAGAGAAAAGTGATTATATTATTATTTTAATATGCATTTTCATAGTACTGTGAAATTTGCCATTTTCATATGCTTCTGGTTATTTGCACTTGTTTAAATTGCCTGTTCATATTTTTTACTCATTTTTTCCTTTGGGTTACTTATCTTTTCTTGTCCACTTGTTAGTGATTATATTTTTATTGTAGATATTAATCACTGGAAGTATCATTATGTAACCATTTTTTCAACTTATCTTTGGTTTTATTGCCATAATATTTTAATATTGAAGATATTTACATATTTTAATAACTTCTAGGTTTCCAATCTTGATTAAAATCTACCCAGCCTTCAATTGCAAATAGTCTTTTAGATTATACTGTAAAACAGTTCATTACTGTGTAATATATCTAGAAGGTCCTTTTAATGGTGTAAGAGCAGGGTCCAGTTTTATTTTCTTCCATTTTGACAACTGTAGTGTTAGCACCATGTAGGAAATTACCCTTTTTCATTTGGTAAAATAACACCTTTAGTCCAATATTGACTGGTCACATATAGTAGGATCTACTTTTGGAGTCTATTTTATTCCACTAATAAGTCAGTCCATAGCTATGTCAATGTTGTATTCGTGAACACTCTTCTTTTAAAGTGCTCGCTTGATTAGGTCAAGCTCCCCTGGAATGATCTTCCTTTCTCTCAATCAGTAATAACCGTGCCTCTGATAAGCCTCATTGGCCAAGATACTGCCAGCAGGCAAAGCTGTGGTCTCCCTTTGTTAAAGTCAACACACACATAGCATACCCAAACCGCAGGACTGAATTCCAGCATGCTTACGGTCCGGGGCCTTACAAAGGGCATGCACTCCAGGAAGTGGGGATGCTGGGGGACGTCTCAGAATTCTGTCTACCCTACCTTCCAAGCTCCTTTCCATAGGAGAGGGAGTTTTGCTTTCAGGGTCAGTTTCTGAACTCTCCTTTGCAATCTGAGACATGGACAGATGTCCACCCAGAAGCAGTGAGAGCTAGAGCCGCACTTCCTCTCCCAGCAGGTGACAGGATGCAGAGGTCAGGAGCACAGGTTTCCTGAAAGGAAGTGGGGCTTGTGAACATCGACTGGAGGAAGAGGAGGTCATATGAAGCAGCTTGTGAGTGAGGAGATGGGCCAGTGAGAGAGGTAACATTTGGGCTGACTACCTGTGTGGGAAACTGGGAGAAAAAGGCAGGAAAGAATCCTGAGCTAGATGTCAGGTAAAGAGTTGGTAGGAAGAGGAGAATGAGAAAGGGAAATGAGAGGAATAGTGAAAAAAGATTTTAAGGAGCATTGCTTTGAGTTATAAAGTATATCCTCTGAGACACTCTTTAAGAGAACCCAGTAAAAGCATAAATTTGTTTTTAGAAAAGTTTGCTACTGGACTGTCTTTCCTTGAATATGACTCTGTGCAGAGACAGAATCCAGTGACACATCTTCCAGTTGCATAAGTAGGTACCTTATCTCACTAGTGTAGCTAAAAGCAGGGATGCCCTCTGATGTCAACAGAAATACTGAGCAGCAAGGTAAAGAAGCACTGATCCCCATGAGGTGTGCCATCTAACATCATGAGACAGCTGTTTTTATGTATTAAACCAAGGACATAATAGCTCATTCCCAAAGACTATACCAATACCAGACTTTTGCAGTTCTTCTGGGAGCCCTTTGAGGTCAGTGGCTTTGTCTTGATTATACTTATATTTCCCAGTTCCTAGTATATATGAGATTCCATATATGAGAAAACATACTTTGCAACTGAACTGATTTGACTAATAAATATAATAGCTGGCATTTACAAAGCACGTTTCAGACAACATTACAAAATATTGTTATTTTCCCTATTTTGATAATGGAAACTGAGACACTGGGGATGTAACTCATTGCTCAAGTTCACACCAATATAAATTCCGAAGGCAGGAATTTAACAAAGGTATTCCAAGTCTTTAGCCAACACACTTGTCCATAAGCTATGAAACCTCTAGTTAGGGACCATGGGGTGAGTATACTCTATGTCTATGTCAGGGGTCCCCAAACTTTTTACACAGGGGGCCAGTTCACTGTCCCTCAGACTGTTGGAGGGCCGGACTATAAAAAAAACTATGAACAAATCCCTATGCACACTGCACACACCTTATTTTAAAGTAAAAAAATAAAATGGGAACAAATACAATATTTAAAATAAAGAACGAGTCAATTTAAACCAACAAACTGACCAGTATTTCAATGGGAACTATGGGTGCGGATGCATCCTGTGCTCCTCTCACTGACCACCAATGAAAGAGGTGCCCCTTCCGGAAGTGCGGCGGGGCCGGATAAATGGCCTCAGGGGGCCGCATGCGGCCCAGAGGGCCGTAGTTTGGGACCCCTGCTCTAAGTCTTCTACATCAAAAAGAGAAATAAGACCCAGGAGAGGAAGGACTTGATGTGGATGCTCCCTGGGCACCATGTGTTTCCTACAAGCACTGCAGAACTCGCCCTAACCTCTAAAATTCTTCTTCTAAAAAGTGACTGATGAACTAACAGCATAAACACTACCAGGAAGCTTATTAGAAAAGCAGACTCTTAACCAGCACCTCCAGACCCAATGAATCAAAATCTGCATTTTTAAAAGATTCCAAGGTGATTCATAAGTGCTTCAGGTTTGAGTAGTATCGCTCGGGCCATGTTACTTCAGCTAGCACCATCCAATAAAACCTGCTACAGTGACGGAAAAGTCCTATATCCATACTGTCCAATGTGACAATAACTAGCCACATGTGGCTATTGGGAACATGTCACCAGTGTGATTGAGGAAGTAGATTTTTTCATTTTGATTAATTTAGATTTAAATAGCCACATTTGGCTAGTGGTTGTCCTGTTGGACAACACAGATCTTAGACTCACTGACCATTCCTTGTGTTTATTCCCCTGTGATCCAATAACCCTTTGTAAAGTTTCATTAAAAGAGTCCTGTCTTGAAACAGCCATGTCAGGGAAGACAAGGAAAGATGTTGTGTCTCCTCTTGGCTTTTGTCAGAGCATTAAAGGAGTCAAGGAATCACAGTACAGAAGGCGTTCTGACTGATCTTGTGGCCTTGCCGACATGCCTGCATGCTTCTGCAAGAGTCTGTGCATTTTCCTGTGTTCACATAGGACCATCTTCTGGTTGCACACTAGTATTGAGTGCCAAATGCAAGCTCTCCAAAGACAACAACCAAGCCTCATTGAGCAACTTCTGTAGCCCTTAGGATGCCCTCCGCTATAAGTAACAGGAAATGATGTTCACTGGAAATGCCCCTTTCCTACCTTCCTACTTTAAATTGTCACCCTCCTCCTCCACACTCTTATCCACCTCCCCTGCCTTATTTTTCTCTGTATCATTAACTCATGTAGGGGAGGGAACAAAACCCTTTTTCCTCTACCCTTCTAGGTTTTCTAGGTGGCCCTGCTGAGGTCTCACAAATTAAACTGGCATATTCATTAGAGAAAAAAGCAAACCTAGATTTTTATCAACATGTACAGCATACATATATGCAGGAGAAACCTAGTGATGAGTAAATCAAAGGGGTGATTAGAACTTGGGCTTACAAAGCATCCTAAAAAAGAACAGTAAACCTGTAGAGAAACAGCATGACAAAGAATAAAAGGTTTTAGGTTTCCAAGGACAGTCAACCCTGGGAAGGTAAACACAGGCTGGGAACTGATGGAGGAGGGTTCACTGGTGCAGGTCTAGCTCATTGTTGACATCCTATCTTCATGACCATGGAATTCCCCTGGGAGAGGGGATCTATGGCAGGCCTCACTTCTCAGAAGCTGCCACTTTTAGTCAGATGAGAAAAGCTGAAAGGAGTCCTTCTGCATCTGCTGAGTCTCTAAATAATCTGAAAAAGTGGCTTATTTTGATCCTCATTTAATTTCCACAGAAACAGTGCTATTATAATCATTATTTTATATGAAGAACAAGTGTACCCACCTTCCTCTTCTCTTAAGTCAGGGGTCAGGAACCTTTCGGCTGAGAGAGCCATGAACACCACATATTTTAAAGTGTAATTCCGTGAGAGCCATACAATATGTTTAACACTAAATACAAGTAAATGTGTGCATTTTATGTAAGACAAACACTTTTAAAGTACAATAACTCTCTGAATTCCTTTTAATAACGTTGTTATGCTGTTGCTAACCAATGATGAATAAAGTACTTCTTACCATTAATGCGACTTCTGGTGCTGCATGGTTTTGCTGATGGCTGTGTAGTCTGGTTAATACGTAGTGAGACGCAGATGTTGAGACTTTCATCCATTAAACGTGATCGTAGGTTGTTAACGATCTTTAGATGTGAGAAAGACTGCTCACATGCATACGTAGAGCCAAACATTGTCAGTACAGCAATACTCATACGCTGCAGTGTGTGGTATGTGACGGGAAGCACTTCCAAGTTTTGACAGTCAGCTGGTTCGCAGGTTGGAGTTTTTTCATTTCTCCCCACTTATGTTTGCTCACCAACTCTGCTTGCTGTCGTGCAAGTCTTTCCAAATCTTCATTCAGTGACTTGAACTTATTCACCCACATGTCTGAGGCCTTCAGGTCAGCAGCTTGTAGCTCAAAATCTCTGATGGAGACACTGGGAATGTAACTCAGGTTGGCACTGTCCACTGCACACTCCTGTGGATGGGTGATGAACTTAAAAAGACAAGTGTGCTCATGAAATTCTCCAAAGCACGCTTTGAATGACTGCAGGATATTAGATCTGAAGCCTGCTAGCTGCTACAGATCAAGATGTTGAGCAGGGTCACTTGCTGTGCATGCATCTTTAAACTCTCCCAGTTTTTCAAAGTGTAGTAAAAGACCTGTTTCAATGTCAGCGATGAAGAGTTTCAGCTTGTTTTCAAATGCAAACACTGCTTGTTGAAGAGATAAGACTGTATTTCCAACGCCTTGCATTTTCACATTGAGCTGGTTCAGATGTTCAGTCATATCCACGAGATAATAGAACTTCAGGAGCCACTCAGTGTTAGCTAACTCAGGATGCTCAACGTTTTTTATTTTAAGAAAAGTCTGGATTCTGTTCAGACGAGCCGCGAAATGGCTGAGCACCTTCCCTCTTGACAACCAACACACATTGCTGTGCAAAAACAGACCAGGACAATTATTCCCAACTTCATCCAGCAGTGTTTTAAACTGGCGATCATTTAAAGCTCAGGCAACAATGAAGTTGATCACCCGAATGACCAACGACATCACCTCACCAAGCTGTTCGTCAAACATCTGAGCACAAAGTGCCTCCTGATGTAGGATGCAGTGAAAACTTAGTATGGGTCTCTTTTCATGTTCATGAAGAAGCGCTACGAATCCTCTGTTTTTCCCCACCATGCACAGAGCATCATCAGTACACACTGAAATAAGTTTATCCATCGGTAGATTTTTTTTCTTTAGCAAACTCAGTGAAAGACTTGAATAAATCCTCCCCTCTTGTTGTCTCTTTCATAGGCAAAACAACAAAACTTTCCTCACGTAGTGTGTCACTGACAGCCTACCTTGCAATCACACTAAACTGGGAGAAATGGCTTACGTCTGTTGACTCATCCAAAGCGAGAGAAAAGAATGGTGCTGCATTTATGTCCTTCACTTGTGTTGCCTCAATTTGATTTGCCATCATGATGGCACAATCGTGAACAGTTCTTGCCGACAGAGGCATGTCTTTTATTTGTTTGATTATCTTGTCTTTATCTGAAAAGTCGTCAAAAAGTTCATTGGCAACATCAAGCATGAATGTTTTGGCATACTCCCCATCTGTGAATGGCTTTCTGTTTCTCACAATTGCTTAAGCACCAGCAAAGCTGGCTGAATTCTAGTTACCTTGTTGGGTCCAAACACGGAGTTGCTGCTGACTAGCTTGCACTCTGCACAGTAGCTCTTGACATGCTTTCTTCTTGCTGTCCTCCGCTGGATATTTCTATGCAAACGTAGTATGGTGTGTGTCAAAGTGCTGCTTTATATTTGACTGTTTCATTGATGCAATTTTATCATTGTATATTAGACACACTATAGAACCTGCTCTCTCCACAAAGGCAAATTCCTTTATCCATTTCTGCTGAAAAGTACGATACTCCTCATCATTTTTCTTTTAGCCATCTTCTTCATCAAAAGGGTTTCTGCAATTAGCTAGCTCACTACTTGATAAAAAGGAGGAAATTTACTTCCTGACCTCACAACAACCTGTGTACATTACGCATTATCTAATAAAAATTTAGTGTTGTCCTGGAGGACAGCTGTGATTGGCTCCAGCCACCTGCAACCATGAACATGAGCGGTAGAAAATGAATGGATTGTAATACATGAGAATGTTTTATATTTTTAATGTCATTATTTATTTTATTAAAGATTTGTCTGTGAGCCAGATGCAGCCATCAAAAGAGCCACATCTGGCTCGTGAGCCATAGGTTCCCAACCCCTGTCTTAAGTGATCTAAACTCTTGCTTGACTCTTGGTTTAGGTCTAGGCCAGTGGTTCTTAACCTTTTTTGAAGTACCGAACCCACCAGTTTCATATGCGCATTCACCAAACCCTTCTTTAGTGATATATAAAATATGATTTTTTTTCCAAATTCAAGACATAGGTATATGTTTTTTTACTGGTGCACAAAATGAGCTGTGCATGAACATCACCTTGCTCAAAGAACAAAACCAACAATGTGCATGAACTCACAACAAATTACGGTATTACTTTATTCTGGCCTCCGAGGCAGAGGCTTCTCTGAACTCCTGAGACCGACTCATCGAACCCCTAGGGTTTGATAGAACCCAGGTTAAGAACCACTGCTCTAGGCATATTAGAACTGATTGGATAACAAAAAGATCTCTTTAGCCTGACCAGGCGGTGGCACAGTGGATAGAGCGTTGGACTGGGATGTGAAAGACCCAGGTTCAAGACCCCGAGCTCGCCAGCTTGAGCACGGGCCCATCTGGCTTGAGCAAAAAGCTCTCCAGCTTGGACTCAAGGTCACAGGCTCCAGCAAGGGGTGGCTCGGTCTGCTGAAGGCCCGTGGTCAAGGCACATGTGAGAAAGCAATCAATGAACAACTATGATGTCGCAACGGCAACAAAAAACTAATGATTGATGCTTCTCATCTCTCTCCATTTCTGTCTGTCTGTCCCTATCTATCCCTCTCTCTGATTCTCTGTCCCTGTAAAAAAAAAAAAAAATTAAATATCTTTTTGTAGGAAGCACTGGAGTTCCTGATGCAAAGATCTAGGGATAATGAGCTAATTCTCTTGGATAGAGGTGCCTTCAGAGCCTATGAAGATACAGCACTCCTTACTGCTTTTTTGGGGGAAAAAATATTAAATTAAACTTGATTATCTCTTCTGTTGCTCCCTTCCTTTATATTAATAGTTTAATCGGCATGATAGGTATTGGATGTGAGACTTGGGGCTTTTTACAGGAACTGGTGAAGTACTTAACATTCTAAAGCAATTAACTATCTTGTGTAGAGGACTCCAGAGGGCAGAAGAGGAAGAGATCAGATATCTGATCTGCTGGCAGGAGGAAAAACAAACTAGCTTTCTCCTGATTCTTCTCCAAACTCACTGACCTCTCTCATTTACTTTTACTTGTCCTTTTTTTCTTTGCTCACCCCTTCATGGGGATGTTCCCAAGGTTGATCTTTGGCCATCGCTTCACCCAGTGCCATGTTCCTTCCATGGACCATCTCATCATTCAGTGTATGGGGAGGCGAGGTGAGAGGGCCTGGGGAGGGGCATAAGAACCCAAGCCACCCAGGAGTGGTATTGAAACACACACTCCTTAATTATTTCTGTTTTTGTGGGGAAATCCTGAAGTCCAAGCACCATTAACCTCAGGAGGGTTCTTTGAGGGTACTCCAGCCTTACCCAGAGTAGAGCTAGAGCCAGTTATCTCCAGGAAAGAAACTGTGGTTTGAATATGGCCAGTCATCCCACAGAATAGATCCAGATACTTTCAAAACCCTGCAGGTGTTGCAGAAGGCTCCAAACCCAATGAGTGTAGAAACCTTGCGCGAGTTGCTTTGGAATGCTCTGGCCTTGCCAAGGCCAGGTCTTGAACCCATATTCTCTGAGTCTGCGTGAACTGATAAAGTACGATGAGTGAGTGAGTGATTAAAAGTATGCTGCAACCATAAAAAAAGAATGCCTATATTAAGCCACACTGAGAAGGAAGCGAAACAAGGAGAAAGAGTGAGATACAGCCTTGGTTACACTTTTGGGGCCCTTGGATACAGCTGCACTTAGAGCAAGACTCTTCTAAGACTTTCCAGTGATATTGCTGTTAGAATTCAAAGTGCCACATCTTTTTTTTTTACTCTTTGGTTTTAAGGTAGTTTGAACTGGACTTTCCATCAACTGCCATCAAATGATTAGAACACATTCTCCTTCTGTGTGTAGATGAGCTCCAGCTTGAATCCCAACTGTTCAAATGTCTTTCCTGAGCTTCAGACCCAGACAATGACCCATAATCTGGATCCTTCTCTGGAGATCCTCACAGGTCCCTCAGCTGAACGTGGCACCCACTGACTCTGCTATCCCTTCTCGCCAGCCCTTTCTTCTCTTCTGGCTCTCACTCTCCATGACCTGCCTCCTTGTCAGTATTCACTGTTCCAGCTTCTGCTGACCTAGTGGCCCAAACCAGGGACCTTGGAGTCTCTAGCCCTCCTTTTCATCTCTTGTACTCAATCACTCCTTAAGCTCTCCTGCAAAATAGTTTTCCTTCTCTCTTCTCCAGTCCTGCATGTAGTTCCCTGAACCAGTCTATCACCACCTCTTATTTGGCAATAGCCTCTTCTTGATTGGCCTCCCATTCTGTTTTAGCTTACTAAATGTAGCCTGCAGTTATTCTACTCTACAGATATGAAATTGTATCTCTCTTTCCCCATTCTATCACTCCAGAAGTCTCTCATGTTCCCCTCTAACTCTCAGGGTGAATTTCAAATTCTTTAGTATTTGAATACTAAATAGTTGGTATTTTGAAACACTCATCACCTTCATCCTTCATTCTCTTGTAGTCTTGCTGTTCCTAGAATATTCCATGCAGGTCAACACCTCTGTGCTCTGTATAACTACATCTGTTGTTAGTATCTTCTCTCTGAAGCCATCTCTGACCACACTTTGATACTGAATTAATTGTTTCTTCTGTGCTTCTCAGAACATTTTCTATAAAGCATCTTTCATAGAACCTTTCTCACTACATTCTAATTAGCTTCTGTCCTATGTTTATTTTTCAGAAGACTTCTAAGAACCCCTCGAGCAATTGGACCAGGTCGTACACACCTCTGAATTCATGAAGTTAACACAGTGCCTGGCACATGGTAGATGCTCAATAAAAGCTTATTGACTTAAATGGAGGTAGAAGAGCCATTGATCCTTCCTTTCAGCTTGCATCTCTCATGTTCTCTGTTTACAACCACCCCTCATTGATCTACCTGCCTATGGGTAAGGACACAGACCTGTTTGTAAAATTGTAGTGGGCTATACATACAGGGCAGACTGATGATTATAACTCATCAAGCAATAGGAAAAAGAAAGACATTGATTAGCTGAGTCTTATTTGAGCCTGTTTTTAGATCCTTGCCAGAACAGGAGGAGTACTGAATGGTCTTTAGTTTCTGTCCCATGTTTACCTCTTACTAGCAAAAGTAGATTGTAAAAACAGACAAAAAAATTTTCTATTCCTGTCTTTTCCCCTTTGTAGGTGACCTTGTAGCTCCTCCCAGCAAAAGGTGGAGGCAGTTCCCCTCCTCCTTGAATATAACCTGGACCTTGTGGTTTGCATTGACCAATAAGAGGGTAGAAAATATGATTCAGGGACAGGTTGAAAATCCCTTGAGCATTAGTATTTTCCCTGGGGTTCTTGGAAATTCTGTGACAACTGCTATACAAATAAACCCAGGTTAGTCCCTTGGAGGCATATGGCCTAATCATTTCCATCACTCACGCTAACAGCCAGCACCAACTGTCAGACTTATGAGTGAGACCATCATAAGACAACTCTTCCTCAGCTGACCAATCAGCTGACTGCAGCTGCATAGAAGAGCCCACACAAAACCAGCAGAAGAAACACCCAAGCAGTCACAAGTCAAATTGCCAACCCATAAGAACAGCTAATAAATGATTGTTGTTCAGACCACTAAGTATTGGGGTGGTTGTTATGCAGCAAAAACTAACTGCTACATTAGCTGTGTGACCTTGAGGAAGTCATGTCACTGCTCAAGACCTCAGATTCCTTATAAATAAAAGTTCATAGCATCTCTACCCTGAATCACAGGATAGTTGTGAAGGTCAGTTGAAATATAATTTTAAAATCCCTTTCGGGGGGAAGCAAGATGGCGACGGAGTAGGCGGACGTACCAACTTCCAACTCCCAGAAGCAAAGTGGATTATAACTCAATTTAAAGAACCATCATCTGGATAAACCAACTATGAACTAAACTAAGTGGACTCTTCAACCAAGGAACACTGCAGAAGCCACATTGAGACTGGTAGGAATAGCAAAAACGCGAAGAGGGCTGCCCAGCTCCCCGGAGCAAACGGCAGCCCGGAGAGACCCACGGGGCAGGAGGAGAGTTTGGCGGAGAAGGAGGGACCTGGGTCCCAGGAACCAAGCCCCAGCTTGCAGTCCCAGAGCCTAGAAGAGGCGTTTGGACAGTTTTGAGCTGTGAAACAAGTGAGGGAGCTCCCAGGCCTACAGTGTGGAGTATTAGGTCCCTTCCTACTCTGCTGAGGGCTGCTTAAGGGTTTGGGGCGACAGGACGCTGAAACGCGGTTCTGTTGATGTGGGCAGAGGCCAAGCCGGTGGGAGATCGGTCTAGCCCAGAGGGTCAGAGGGGACGCGCGAAAGCAATCCGGCAGCTGCGGGCCCGCCTTTAATCCCACTTACGGGGACAAAGCGGGAGGCCAGTAACGGGCAGAAATCTGCTCTACGACCCTGTGCAGGCCGGCCCTGACTGCGGGGACCGGGTTAGGACCAGGGACGGGCAGGGGCTCGCAGCTGAGCTCACGCTACCAGCCCCCCCCAGGCCGGAGAAACCGCAGTTGGCCAGTATACTTGCGCGAGCGGGCTCCAAGCGCGGGAACAGGCTAGACCCCGAGACAAGTGGAAGCTCGCAGTTGAGCTCAGGCTACTATCCCCACCCGGCCAGAGAAACCACGGATTGCATTCATACGTGCACGAGCGGGCTCCGAACGCGGGGGCGGGGTAGAGTCCTGGACGAGCGGAAGTACGCAGCTGAGCGGAAGCCAGCAAACACGCCCGGCCCAATAAACCTGGGTTTGCGACCCTGCGCAGAAGGGCCCTGGCCTCGAGGGCGGGGCTAAATCTCCAGACAGGCAAACGCTCACAGCTGAGAGCACGTCAAAAGCCCCGCCCAACCCGCGAAACTGGCGAGCAGGCTCTGACTGAGGGTTCTGGGCGGAAGTCCGGAAATAGGCTGGGTCCGCAGCTGAGCAAAAATGCTCACCTCTACCCTTGGTGCTAAGACTTGTGGCTTCAGTGACAGCCCCTCCCACGGAGGAGAGGCAGAAATCATAGCAAAAGCCACAGTGGGCCGGCGCTGGTAACGCTCATACCCAACCATCCTAGGCACCGGCAGAGGGGGTGGGGGGCCTGCAGACAGACCACACCTAGAGAACACAAAGGCAACACCTACTGGACTCCAGTGGCCACAACTTGCTTATACACAGAAAAAATGGGCAGGCAGAGGAAGGCAAACCAAATGAATCAAGAGAAATCCCCAGAGAAGGACCTGAATGAACCAGATATAACCAAATTACCAGAAGCAGAATTTAGAATAATGATAGTTAGGATGTTCAAAGAAATTAGAGCAACAATGGATAGTCATTATGAACACCTAAATAAAGAGATAACAAGTATAAAAAACGAAATTGAAATAACAAAAAAGAATCAGACAGAAATGACAAATACAGTATCAGAACTGAAGACCACAATGGAAGGAATTAAAAGCAGGATGAATCGCGCTGAGGATCGAATAAGCGAGTTAGAGGACACAATAAACAAAGGCACAGAAGCAGAAAAGAAAAAGAAAAAGAGACTTAAAAAATGTGAGGAAACTCTAAGGGAGCTCTGTGACAACATGAAAAGAAACAACATTCGCATCATAGGGGTGCCTGAAGAAGAGGAGAGAGGACAGGAAATGGAAACTTTGTTCAATCAAATCATAGCAGAAAACTTTCCTAAATTAAGGCTGGGAAACACTCCACACATTCAAGAAGCACACAGAACTCCATTAAAGAGAAACCCAAAAATATCTACACCAAGACACATCATAGTTAAAATACCAAAGCTAATGGATAAAGAAAAAATTTTAAAAGCTGCTAGAGAAAAAAAGGCTATCACCTACAAAGGAGCCCCCATAAGGATGACATCGGACTTCTCAACAGAAACACTTGAGGCCAGAAGGGAATGGCAAGATATAATCAAAGTAAAGCAGAACAAGAACCTACAACCAAGACTACTTTATCCAGCAAGGATAACGTTTAAAATTGAAGGAGAAATAAAGAGCTTCCCAGAAAAAGAAAGCCTCAAGGAATTCATAAAAACCAAACCAATTCTGCAAGAGATACTAAGGGGCCTCTTGTGAACAGTTTAAAGGGAGGAATGAATAGAGCAAAAGAAGAATACAGCTTTAAAGAATAAAATGGCAATAAACAACTACATATCAATAATAACCTTAAATGTAAATGGATTAAATGATTCAATCAAAAGACATAGGGTAGCTGCATGGATAAAGAAACAGGACCCATACATATGCTGTCTACAAGAGACACACCTTAAAAAAAAAATGCTCATAGACTGAAGGTAAAAGGATGGAAAAAAATATTTCATGCAAATGGAAATGAAAAAAAAGCAGGGGTAGCAATACTTATATCAGACAAAATGGACTTTAAAACAAAGGCTGTAGTAAGAGATAAAGGAGGACACTACATAATGATAAAGGGAACAATTCAACAGGAAGATATAACTATTGTAAATATCTATGCACCAAATATAGGAGCCCCGACTTACATAAAGCAGACTTTGATGGATAGAAAGGGCGAGATTAACAGCAATACTATCATAGTAGGGGATTTCAATACCCCTCTAACAACACTAGATAGATCCTCAAGAAAGAAAATTAATAAAGAAACAGCAGACTTAAAGGAGACACTAGATCAACTTGATTTAATAGATATCTTCAGAACTTTTCACCCTAAAGCAGTAGAATATACATTCTTCTCAAGCGCTCATGGTACGTTTTCTAGGATAGACCACATGTTAGGACACAAAAATGGTCTCAATAAATTTAAGAAGATTGAAATCATATCAAGCATTTTCTCTGATCACAATGCCATGAAACTAGAAATTAACCACAAAAGAAAAACTGAAAAATACTCAAACACTTGGAAACTAAATAGCATGTTATTAAATAATGAATGGATTAACAATGAGATCAAAGAAGAAATAAAAAAGTTTCTAGAAACAAATGATAATCAGCATACATCAACTCAAAATTTATGGGACACAGCAAAAGCAGTTCTGAGAGGGAAGTTTATCGCACTACAGGCATATCATAAGAAGCTAGAAAAAGCTCAGATAAGCAACCTGACCCTGCATCTAAAAGAACTAGAAAAACAACAGCAAATAAAACCCAAGACAAGTAGAAGGAAGGAAATAATAAAGATCAGAGCAGAAATAAATGACATAGAGGCGAAGGAAACAATACAGAGGATCAATGAAACCAGAAGCTGGTTCTTTGAAAAGGTAAACAAGATTGATGAACCTTTAACTAGATTCACCAAGAAAAAAAGAGAGAGGACTCAAATAAATAAAATTAGAAAAGACAGTGGAGAAATAACAACTGACACAACAGAAATACAAAGCATTGTAAGAAAATACTATGAAGAACTATATGCCAAAAAATTTGACAATCTTGGTGAAATGGACAAATTTCTTGAATCATATAACCTTCCAAACCTCAATCTGGAAGAATCAGAACACCTAAACAGACCAATTACAGCAAATGAGATCGAAACAGTTATCAAAAAACTCCCAAAAAAGAAAAGTCCAGGGCCTGGTGGCTTCACAAGTGAATTCTATCAAAAATTCAAAGAAGAACTAACTCCTATCCTCCTCAAGCTATTTCAAAAAATTCAAGAGAAAGGAAGACTTCCATACTCCTTTTATGAGGCGAGCATAATTCTGATCCCAAAACCGGGCAAAGACAACACAAAGAAAGAAAATTATAGGCCTATATCCCTGATGAATTTAGATGCTAAAATTCTCAACAAAATATTAGCCAACCGGATCCAGCAATATATGAAAAAAATCATACACCACGATCAAGTAGGATTTATTCTGGAGAGGCAAGGCTGGTTCAATATTCGCAAATCAATCAATGTGATTCATCACATAAACAAAAGAAAGGACAAAAATCACATGATAATTTCAATAGATGCAGAAAAGGCATTTGATAAAATCCAGCACCCATTCATGCTCAAAACTCTCAGTAAAATGGGAATACAAGGATCATTCCTTAACATGATAAAGGCCATCTACGATAAACCGACAGCAAACATCATACTAAATGGACAAAGATTAAAAGCAATCCCCTTAAGATCAGGAACCAGGCAGGGATGCCCCCTTTCACCACTCTTATTCAACATAGTTCTGGAAGTCCTAGCTACAGCAATCAGACAAGAAGAAGAAATAAAAGGCATACAAATTGGAAAAGAAGAAGTAAAACTGTCACTATTTGCAGATGATATGATATCGTATATTGAAAACCCTAAAGTCTCAGTCAAAAAACTACTGGACCTTATAAATGAATTCAGCAAGGTGGCAGGATATAAAATTAATACTCAGAAATCAGAGGCATGTCTATACACCAACAATGAAATATCAGCAAAAGAAATTAAGGAAACAATCCCCTTCACTATTGCAGCCAAAAAAATAAAGTACCTAGGAGTAAATTTAACCAAGGAGGTTAAGGACTTGTACTCGGAAAATTATAGAACATTGATAAAAGAAATCAAGGAAGATACAAACAAGTGGAAGCACATACCGTGCTCATGGCTAGGAAGAATAAACATCATTAAAATGTCTATATTACCCAAAGCAATTTATAAATTCAATGCAATACCAATTAAAATACCAATGACATACTTCAAAGATATAGAACACATATTCCAAAAATTTATATGGAACCAAAAAAGAACACGAATAGCCTCAGCAATCTTAAAAAGAAAAAATAAAGCAGGAGGTATCACTCTTCCAGATATCAAGGTTTACTATAAGGCCATTATACTCAAGACAGCCTGGTACTGGCATAAGAACAGGCACATAGATCAATGGAACAGAACAGAGGACCCAGAAATAAACCCACAGCTTTATGGACAACTGATATTTGACAAAGGAGGAAAGAACATACAATGGAGTAAAGACAGCCTCTTTAACAAATGGTGTTGGGAAAATTGGACATCTACCTGCAAAAAAATGAAACTAGACCATCAACCTACACCATTCACAAAAACAAACTCAAAATGGATAAAAGACTTAAATGTAAGCCGTGAAACCATAAGCATCTTAGAAGTTAACATAGGCAGCAGGCTCTCCGACATCTGTAGCAGCAGTATATTTGCCGATGTATCTCCACGGGCAACTGAAATAAAAGGCAAGATAAACAAATGGGACTATATCAAACTAAAAAGTTTTTGCACAGCTAAAGACAATAGGAACAGAATAAAAAGACAAACCACACAATGGGAGAACATATTCGACAGCATGTCTGATAAGGGGTTAATAACTAAAATTTATAAAGAACTTATAAAACGCAACACCAGGAAGACAAACAACCCAATCAAAAAATGGGCAAAAGAAATGAATAGAGATTTCTCCAAAGAGGACATACAGATGGCCAATAGGCATATGAAAAAATGCTCAACATCACTAATCATTAGAGAAATGCAAATTAAAACCACAATGAGATATCACCTCACACCAGTCAGAATGGCACTCATCAGCAAAACAACACAGATTAAGTGCTGGCGAGGATGTGGAGAAAAAGGAACCCTTCTGCATTGCTGGTGGGAATGCAGACTGGTGCAGCCACTGTGGAAAACAGTTTGGAGATTCCTCAGAAAATTAAAAATAGAACTGCCTTTTGACCCAGCTATCCCACTTTTAGGAATATACCCTAAGAACACCATAGCACTGTTCGAGAAGAAGAAATGCGCCCCCATGTTCGTGGCAGCACTGTTCACAATAGCGAAGATCTGGAACCAGCCCAAGTGTCCGTCAGAAGATGAGTGGATTAAAAAGCTATGGTACATATATACTATGGAATACTACTCAGCCATAAGAAACGATGACATCGGATCATTTATAACAAAATGGATGTACCTTGATAACATTATACGGAGTGAAATAAGTAACTCAGAAAAAAAGAAAAACTGAGAACAGCATGATTTCATACATAGGTGGGACATAAAAGTGAGAATATGAGACATGGACAAGAGAGTGGTGGTTATGGGATGGGGGGAGGGAGGGAAGAGTGGGATAGGGAGGAGGGGAGGGACACAGGGAAAACCAGATAGAAGGTGACAGAGGACAATTTGACTTTTGGTGATGGGTATGCAACACAATTGAATGATAAGATAACCTGGAGATGTTTTCATTGTACATATGTACCCTGATTTATTGGTGTCACCCCATTAGAATTAATAATAATAAAATATATATAATAAAATAAAATAAAAAGAAAATCCCTTTCCAAGGCAGGGTTATTTATAAATATGGCACTTATTTTGATATATTTAATTAATGCACATATTAAGCACTGCTTCAGACTGTCTTTGCAGATCATCTATGCAAAGTGTCCCTGGTGTTTGACCAAATGTTCCCAGAAGACATGGTCAGTTTTTTATTTATTCAGTAATGCACACAACCTGAAGAATTAAGACCCATTAAGTAAGTGGATATGACACTAATGATGAGGTTCAGGTATCAGAGGTCACTGACTCCAAGGGCATGTCTGAAGTGTGAGGACTGTCCAGAGGAAATTAAGGTCCAGCGCTTTTTAGTCCCAAGGAATTATTTTAAGGACTACCAAGAGTAAGTGTCAATATGCAAGTGCTTTTCAATCTGTGCTTCCATCATATTGCTACTGTCTCATTGATCAATGCAAACCACATGGTCAAGGTTATTTTCAAGGACTAAAGAGTCTCTGCTTCTTAATGAGAGGAGCTGCAAGGTCATCTTGCCGAGGGTGAGAATACAGGAATAGGAAGTATGTGTGTTGAAATACATTGTCAATACTGAGTAACTGTAAGTAAATTAATTACTTGTACATCTACTATCTCAGCAACCTTGAGAAATTAGGTATTTTTCCCATTTTAAAAGTAAGGAAATTAAGCTCAGAGCAGAAGAGCGGTGGGGAAGAGGGGACTTGTTTCAAAAGCCTACAGATTTACTCAGTGTCCAGATGCAGACAGTAAAATCCCCACAGCTGCTGAGCAGGAGCAGGAGCGGGACCCGGTGATCCTAGGGCAGTGGGGGTCCCAGATGGATGCCCATGCCTGGAACTCACTGCCAGGAAGATCCTGAATTAGTCATGAGCATTCTGGCATCAGACATACTGGTAGGTCTATTTAAAGCTAAGGATCTCGGGCTGAGCTGAGAACAGCAAACGATACATGACTGGGAAGCTCAAGGACTTCATGGGGAGGAAAATGGTGGTTGAGGCCACGTCTTATTTTTCTCTGTACCTTTGGCACCTAGCCCAAAGCCTGGTGTAGATGGAGGCCCACAGTGAATGAGTGTGGATTAGGGTAACTGATTCTTCCTTTTACTCATCATTTATTTCCACATCATTTAATGAGCATTTTTATACACATCTTATATGCGAGGCAGTGGCAATACACAAACACATGAAATCTAGAGCTGTGTGTTGCAGTGTGTCCCCTCAAGAAGATATCATGAAGTCCTAACTCTCCCCTCACCTGTCAATGTGCCCTTATTTGGACACAGGGTCTTTGCAGAAATAATCAAGTTAAGATGAGGTCATTCTAAAGTAGGGTGAGTCCTAAGCCAGTTGACTGGTGTCTTCATAAAAGAAAGGAGAGGGAGATAGGGATGCAGAGACGCAGGGAAGAAGGACACGTGCAATAGATGCTAAGACTGGAGTGGTGCTCTTGCAAAGCAAGGAACACCAAGGATTGCCAGTGACAATCACAGACAAGGAAGCACCCTCCTCCAGAGCTTTCCGAAGGAGCGCGGCCCTGCAGACACCTTGATTTCAGACTTTTAGCCTACAGAGCTGTGAGAGAACAGATTTCTGTTGTTTTAAACCAGTTTGTGGTACTTTGTTACGGCAGCCCTAGAAAAGGAATATACTGAGTCTTTCCATTCCCGCTCTAGTAGAGGAGACGTGCATGAACACATTATTGTAAGATCCGGATTGTAAGGCAATGGATGTATTGCAAAGTGTTGTGAGAGCACAGGGGAAGCAGTAATAAACTCTTCCTGAAGAAACCGGGAGTCCTCATCAATGAGGTGGAGAAGGGCACTTCGGGCAGCCTTGACAGCACATGCAAAGGACTGGAGCCCGGGACCTGAATGGTGACTTTAGGGGACGGCAAATCGTTTCCAAAGACTATAGCTAAGAGCGGACTAGATGAGAGTTCGGGGAGTGCCATGAGACTGAGTGTGCAGCATGTCGGAGCCTGACTGCCAGGGCAGCCGTCGAGAGTAATGCCATAATTGGATCACATGCAGACAGAGCTGGAGTTGAGACTGGAGGTGAGGGACTGGCTAGGAGATGGCTGAGTGCAGCAGTCCATGCAGGGCATAACGTGCCGGAAAGGTGGAGAAGAAAACTCGACTTGCCCAAACAGCCTGTCTTCATAAGAGTTCAGATGTGCCCCAGCCTTCTCCCCAACTTCCCACCTCTTACATCACAATAACTACAACCATTCAGGGACGACAGTGTCTTTTCTCATTCCTCAGACAAACTTCAGATGATCAGTAGAAGTCATATTTATTGGAGAGCTCTGAGATAGTTAGAAAGTTCTAGTTAAATCCTTAGCCCATATGACAAAGAAAAGAGACAAACTCTCTTGTATATATTTGCTGCAAAGTTAGGCAGCCAGAACATAGGTGGATCACTCTATTCACTCCCCCTCATAGTATTTGCCCATGACCCAAGATGATGGCTCCCAAAACCATCTCTACAGCTGCTGAGGGTCTGAACATTGGGCCAATGAAACTTTTCTGCTGTATTTATTAATTTGTTAAATAAAATAGAAAAAAAAAACCAGACCTTAGAGACTCTACATACTTCTTATTAAGGAAATAGAAGAAAATAAAGACTATTTCTGCTGTGAACTCGGGCAGCTGGGTTTTGTGAGATTTGGCTCCGAAATAAAAGGCTACAGTGGGTGGAAGGAGAAAAACGTTGTCAAAGGCACAGAAGGCATTTTTTTTAAAAAACAACCTTGAACCCCTAAAAAACTGTAATGGGATCAAATCACTGAACTCTCGCAACAAATCTTCAAGGCTGGGATTGCCATCTTCAGCTCACAGATATAAAAACAAAAATTCAGAAACTACACCACTCTTCAGAGCCACCTGACATTGAAGGGGCAGAGCTGGGATTTGAATTCATGCCTATCGGTTCCAAAGTTCTTCCCCTTCACCGCACTGCGGCCTGGAACCTGGCCCAGGCCAAGGATGGGATGGCTGTGGCCTGGACTTCAGCCAGGCACATCTGGGCTCCCTTCCGTCCATCAGATAAACAGACATGGAGCAGACTCGGTGGAGAGAGAGCAGGAGTTGACTATATTTCTCTCGGTTCAGGGCAGAGAAAACTCTAGGGATCTGGCAGCTGTCTTCAAGTATTGGAAGGGCTGTCATGACAAAGAAAGAGTAGACTTATTCTGAAAGGCCTCCAGGGGGTAGAAGTAAAGGAAATGGAGGCAATGACAGGCGATCAGATGTCAGCTCAGTGAAAGAGACTCTTCTATCAGGCAGAACTGGAAAGATGGCTGCCTCGAGAATATGAGAGCTCCCTGTCCTCAGTGTGTCCAAGAGCAGGGGAGTTGACTCTGGCAGCAAGGCTGTGGAAGGAATTTACAGTCTAGTGAGCAAGAGAGTGCAATTCACTTAACGGCCTCTGAAAGCTCAGATAATCCAATTTTGTGGTCTATTTATACTCTCAGTGCCCATATCTGACTTGCATGCAAATAACTATGCAATTAGCCCATCGTTTTTACAATGTCTTACAAGGCAGTACATACTACGGCCCTCCTGTCACGCCACTCTGGACACATCAGTCTCCTGGCTGCGCTTGGAACAGGAGATGCACGCTCCCACCTTAGAACCTCTCCAGCGGCTGTTCCCTCTCTGAGCACACTCTTCCCTCAATAGCGCTGTGGTTATTTCCCTGGCCTCCTTCAAGTCTTTGTCCAAAAGCTCTATGCTCTGTGAAAATTCTGTTCACAATTATTTCCCGCCCCCACATCTCATATCTCCCATGTCTTTAATCTGCTCAATTATTTTAATAGCGTGTATCACTTCTAACGTCCTGAATATTTTGAGTGTTTATTATATTGTTATTTGTTGCCTTTCTCCCCTCACTAGGATGCAAGTAGCATGAGGGAAGGAATTTTTTTTTTACCATTTTGTTCACAGTTGACTCCCCAGCCCAGAAATGGTGTCTGACACAACGTAAATACTCAATAAGTATTTTTAGAATGAATTCATGAACTTCATTTTCCTTCTCCTTCTCAGGAGGTGCTTTTATGGTAAGTCTATGGAAAAGGGTAGAAACTGCCCAGCATGACAATACATCTAACTTCAGCTGTGAAGTAGGCTCAAGGTCAGCAAGATGAGTTGTTGTGGTAGATATTCCACTCTGCAGAAAACGAAAGACGTATTGTCTCCTGCAGGAATGAGCTGGATCGTACGGACTTGTGATTTCTTAGGTTGGAACCGGGATACTGAACACGGGACAAAGAGAATAGTGAGGAAGTCAACGGCGAGAAATTATTAAAGGAAAGGAATTCCTAGATGCTCATCCACGGTGCACTCAGCATGGATGAAAACATTCACTGAGAACTGAACACGTGCCAGGCAGTGTTATACACTCTGTAAGGGTGATCTCTTGCTCTTTTACCAACCCTGTGATTGCACCAATTTCTATCCCCATTTTACAGATACAGAAACAAGGCATGGCAAGTTAGTGTGTCCAAAGTCATACAGCTGCTAAATCTTAAATCCCAAATCCTGAATCTTAAATTCTTTAGCAGCTGGGGATTCAAGGCCACATAGTCTGGACTCCTAAGTTCCACTGCCGGAAAAAGTAAACAAATAAGCACCAGGCTCTGAATTTTGTGTGCAATGCGATTGGCTGATAGTAAGACATCTGGTATCCACTGTGCCTATACATATTCTGCCAGGAACACAGCTTCCCTAGCCACTGAACAAAGCCACCTTGCTTTCTGTAACAGGGATTCTTTCTCAGTGGTGTGGCTTTCAGCCTGTGACAGATTTCCCACTGGCTGGCACAGACATGACAAAAATACTACCATTTGGGCAGTGTTTTAAAGTTTATAAACAGAAATATTTTTATTTGATCTTCACAGCATGTGAAGTATTATAAGCAGTCTCTTTTAAAGAGGAGAAATCTAACATGCACAGTTAATGAGCTATGGAATGGGGACTCCAAGACGCCAGTCATCTGGCCAAAGGTCTGATACCTCTCTCCATTACTCATGCTGCCCACAGCGACACACGGTGTCTATCCCCCGCCAACCTCTAGAATCCCCACCAATCTATTAAATATCGGATATTGTCTCTGTACCATTGGTCTTAGATTAGAGAGCCGTTGAGTATAAAAAACTATGTGTAAGTCTTAATTTTCACGGTTTGAAAGTGAGGCTGGGGAAATACACACACACACACACACACACACACACACACACACACACAAAATATGTATTTACCCAAAGAATAGTTGTTGATTGTATAAAATGTGTGTTGCCTGTGGTGTCCAATACAGTAGTCACGGGCTTCATGCGGCTTTGTTTTTGTGCAGTGGATATAGGACTATTGTCACTGAAGAACTGAATTTTTAATATTATTTTTTATTACTTTAAATTTACATTTAAAATGGAAACAATGTAAACTATTTTTTCTTGAAACACAGCTTCATTGTGCTGGTATAAGTACAGTTCACTTCCGCTTTGGCATTGCCTAAGATAGCGCTGTTGTACGTGAACGCGCTTTGCAGGTACATGTTTGGTTTCTACTAGTACACACGAACATACGAGTGATGTCATTGGAGTCAATGGACTGATTCAGTTTGAATGACTTTTTTCTATTCATGAAAATTATAATGTGTTTCTTGGGATATTTTATGCTGACAGCTCAGTTGCTGTGACAACTATGTAAATCTTCATTGATAGTTAAATTGAAATACCTGCTACTATTTTAATTATAATGCAATTAAATTATTGTAACACCTGCTGGCAACATGTAGTATTGCAACCTAGCTCTATTACAGTCTGTAGATACCTGGATAAGACACCTTAAGGATGCCAAATTCTACCAATAAGAGAGTCATTATCTGTGAATGATGCTGACTTAACTAGCTCAAAAAAAAATTGAAGCAAGTAGAAAGCCAGGGAGGAGAATGCATATCTAGAAATACGAGGCAGCCTAGTGAAGTGGAAGAATAAAGACTTCAGATTCAGACTGATGCGAGTTTTAATTCCCAGCTCAGACAATTACTTGCTGTACAAAGTAACTCACATCTCCGAGCCTAAATGTCCTCATCCTTCAAAAAGGGATAATAAAACCAACAGCATTTTAATATTGGAAATCATATATTTAGAATGTGTTCTGTGGAGGAGAGCTAGGATTAGATTCTACACAAGGCTAAAGAAGTAATGAAGTGGAGAGTGGGTAATATGCTTGTCTGTTGCCCACGATCCCTTCTTTATTTTGGTCAAGGAGCCTTCCAATCATTCTCATGCATGAGGTCTTTCAGAGAAGGTAGTTTCTTTGTTCATTGCATTACAGGCCATTTCCTGGCCTTGCATTGTGAGTGATAAGGAAATGAGTAGATTTCCCAGGCTGCTGAGACCAGCATCCTCTCGCGGGAGGCTTTCCAGGCACTAGGAAATCAATAGCCGATGGTCAAGCAGCTTCAGAGCCAATTACTTTTGAAATGATTAGTCACACCTCTTGGTAGGTCTCCATTCTCCTCTCATTCAGAGGATTGGCTGCAGTACAGTAGGTCCCTAATTAAGAAAGATGATGCTCAACAAATGACCCCTTTGAACAGAATACTAAAGCACTGGATACATCTTGGAATGAGTCTGCTGGCATTCACACGGAGGGCACACACGCAAATACAATTGATGCTGCCTTGATTGCTATTGGTGCAGGGATTATATTTCACTGCTCTTCTGGGAGGAATAAAGGCTGCCAGTATAATCAGTGTGGCTGTAAAGAAATGGAAGCTTAGAATCCGAGCTTCTCTGCTATTCAACTAGAGTCAGTGAAAAGGAAACAGATACTGTTTCCGCTGGTGGAAAATGTAGACCCTTCACGTAATAATCAAAATACCCTCGGCGGGATGGAACTAGACCCAACCTCTGATAACAATGATAACCATCTCTGGAGAGAAGCCAACCTCAATTCAAACACTTTGTCTCTCATTTGCTACCGGTGTAGGCTAAAGGATATTGTTTAGCTTCCCTGATACTTGCTTTAATCGTTTATCAATTGAGATTGTGAAGAATAGGTGAAATTAATAATTGATAATTGCTGGTAAAGTTTCTGGTGCAGAGAAAGCATGCAAACAGTGTCAGTTTCTCCCCCCCCCCTTTCTCTTTCCCTTTGAAATGTTCAAAAATGCCTTTATAGCTTTCAGACATTCCCAACCTGAGGATTGGATGTACATGAGGGTTAGGGGCTGTGAAGCTCTTGATACGATATATAAAAAGTTATATGACTGTGGTCTTTTCTAGTGAGAATGTCCATAGTTTTCAGCAGATTCCCAAAGGAGTTTTAACCTCTACACAAGGTTGAGAAACCACAGGTCTATACCTTCCTTTTATGGCCTGGCTCCTGCCTCCCGCTCTCCTTTCATTGTGTACCACTGTCTTCTTCATTCGTTGTACTCTGGCTACACTGGCCCTCTGTCTGTTCCTCCAGCATCCATGCTCATTCCTGCTTCAGAGCCTTCCACTTGTAATGATCTTTTCTCCCTAGATCTTTACATGAAACTCAGTTCAAATGTCATTTCTTAAGATTGTCCTTCCCTGATGTCCCAATCTAAAGAGCCTCCTCAATCACTTTCTATCATATGTGTCATTAGTCTACTCAGGCTGTTATAGACAGCTGCACAGACTGGGAACATTAAACAACATAAACTTATTCCTACAGTTCTGGAGGAAGGGAAGTCCAAGATTAAGGTGTTAGCTGATTCTGTTTCTAGTGGGAACCCCTGGTTTGTTAATGGCTGCCTTCACATGGTGGGAAAAGTGTGATCTCTCCCTCTCTCTTCTTCTTTATTAGAACGCCACACTCCTATCACAAAGGTCCTACCCTCATGCTATTTA
Source organism: Rhynchonycteris naso (assembly GCA_037038555.1). Classification (NCBI taxonomy): domain Eukaryota; kingdom Metazoa; phylum Chordata; class Mammalia; order Chiroptera; family Emballonuridae; genus Rhynchonycteris; species Rhynchonycteris naso. The sequence goes on from CM073000.1 coordinate 78,831,301, forward strand.
CTTACTTAATCTAACCCTAATTATTTCCCGAATGCCCCATCTCCAAATACCATCACATTGTGAGTTGGGGTTTCAACACATGAACTTTAGGGGGGCACAATCAAGGCCATACTAATCTCACTACATTTTATTAAAGCATTTATTCTTTCCTTGTTCATTGATTTATTCTCTTATTTAATTTATTCTCTACCCAAATGGGGCATGAAGGAATGAACCTTCCATGAGCACAGAAACTTAATCTTATTCACTATTGATTCACAATAGTTAGAACAATAATGGACACATAGCAGGTATGCCAATTATTGCAAGAATGGGTAGATGGGTGGATGACTTCTAAGTGCATCCTTGTGAGGTATGGAAGAGAGGGTTTCTCCTCCCCTCCCCAGTTTTACTGATAGGAAGACTGAAACTTGAACAGATTCAGTGCCGAAAAAAATGTTTATGAATAGTGAAAAAGAGCAGTCTCTGGAGCTGATCTCCTGAGTTCAAATCCCAGCTTTGCCACTTACAAACTATGTAACTTTGGGCAACTCAATGTCTCTGTTCTGTAGTTAGCTCATCTGCAAAATGCTTATAACAACACTACATAATGGTAGCCTCAGAGCCGGTCACCAATATTCTGGTTGTCCTGTTTCAGGCACATATTACTATACCTCTTCGGTGCTTACCTGCAGTCAGATATGACCATGATGTGAACTGAGTAACTGCATTATTTCCATGTGGAATTTTTTATAAGCAAATGTGTGGTTGGTCCTTTCCCTTTCCCTGTCATGAAATCTGAAACATTCTAGATGGAGGCTTCTCCAGAAGTCTGCATCCTGGTGTAACGACGGTGTGGGACAGAACTCCTGTGAACCTCCAATGCCCATAGAGTGTGAGTGAGAAACAAGCCACTGAGATTTGGTAGTTATGCATTACGACTGCATAACCCAGTTTAGCCTGACTGATATGCATACCGAACCACAGAGCTCTTGTGAGGATTAAATGAGCCGATGCACGTATCCTGTTTAGATCAGTCTCCGGCAAAGAGCAGGCACTATATCAGTGCTTGAAGTTATTATTACCCAGTTAATGTCAAAGCTGGGACTAAAATCCAGGTTTCTTGGCTACAGTTATGATATAGTTTGTTATTACATATTGTTATTCCAAATATCTACAAAAGAATGCTTGAGAGAGGAAGGAGGGAGAGGGGAAGCAGAAGTCTTACTTCCACATGTGGGCTGCCTCTGGTTCTAAGAAACACAGCACTGGTGGGGGATGGCTGCTCCCGAGCACATGCAAGAGCGGGAACACTCTGCCCAGTGATTTCATAGCTTGGGGAGAAGGGCCGTGGTCCATTTTCATGGGTTTGTCCCTCAGCAGATCATCCCTGCCACTTTTCCTCTCCTTCTTTCACTAGGGCCCAGAATAAAATTGTGCCTTGCAGACAATTTCCAAGTAGCACTAATTGGCTGGGCTCTTCTCAGCAGAATGGACAGTTCAAAGCCTGAAGGGAGGATAAGGCCATTTCTCTGTAAGGAAACTGGGTTTGGTAACTGCGTCAATGCCTCTGGAAAGCTTGGAGACTTGTGTGGTCCAGACTAGACTCTTACCTCTAATATAACAGTGAGGAATTAATAAGCATCAAACATAATAAATGGTGTGGGTAATAAAGTGTGATAACTAGCTATTGTAGGGTGCTTTTTAATAAATATGCCAGGCCCTGCTCTGGGTGACTTGTATATCTTAACCCATTTAATCCTCACTGCACCATTAGGGAGTTACTAGTATTAGCTTCCTTGTTGAAGAGGAGAGAAACAGAGGTACAGAGAAGCTGAGGAACTTGTCACCGGTTACCAGGTAGAGCCAGGATTGGGAGCCAAGCCGTCTGGCCCCAGAATCTGTGCTTCCAATCACCATGCTGTACCGTCTCTCGTCTATTTTATGTGTTGCAGTTTCACGCTTCCGTGCCTTTGCCCACACTGTCTCCTCTGAATTGTTCAAACGCAGGTCCAGGGCCATCTGATGATGCAGTTTGCCCTGACCTCTCTCCTCTCATCTTCCCCTTGGAGACTGCCACTTTCTTTTCTGTGACCTTCTCTTGCCTTTATTACAACAAATTTTACACTAAGCCACGAGTACCTTAGGGGCAGTTACTACAACTTAATAATTTTAGCACCATAGGTATCTGGCATAGTCCCTGGCACAAGATAAAGGTGAATTCAATGTTTCCAAACTGAGGTGTAAGGATTTGAAAACCATGATTATATAGAAGAGAGTAGAACATAGTAACAGAGAGTAGAGGCTCTGGAGTCAGACTGCCTGTCTTCAAATCCCAGCCATCCATTTCAACAGGTATGGCCATGGGCAGGTTTATTTTTCTGTGCCTCAGTTTGTTCATCGATGCAATGGGAACAATATTAGTACATACCTCAATGAATCATCATATGGATTAAATGAGATGATATAGCAAAGAATATTAGCCTAGGTCATGGCAGATAATAAGTATGTAGTAAATGTGAGCTCCTACTGCATGAGTATCCTGGGACATCTCACACTGAAATACATTATAGCTCAGCCCTTCACTAGTGACAAAGAGCTCATACAAATACTGTCATGTGATGACACCTTGGCAGACTGAGAGGTATAACCCAATTTATCTATGTAAAGCTGCTGTAGCCTAGTAATCCAGTCCAAGCCTGACAGCAATTAGCATGCACTTAACATTTTCTTTTCTCCGTTCAGATGGATGGTGGTTGAGCAGTCAAAAAACAGGGACAAAGAAATAACCCCGAGAAAGTTAATTACACCATTACCAGTTATTTTATGGGACCATAATAATGTAGCTTTTGTTACTTCTTTGATATGCCAGCCTCCTACTGCAAATTGAAAACAGCACATGCAATTCCAACACCTCTGAAAAGAAGCCCGGTTTTGAAAAGAAATGAACACAAAACAATGGTGGTTAAGCACATCCATCCTGATTGGACATGTACTACAGCTCATTATGCTCGCTGCACAAGCAGAGTGTTTGGTATTTGGGTTTAGGATATTGACCCAATAAACCTAAAATGGGTTATTCAAAGTATTTTAACACTTGGATGGAAGATGAAGACAGTAAACCAGAGGATAACATGTTCTAATCTCTGCGTCAGTGTTCACAGATAAAATATACATAGCATGTGTTTAGCATCTGCATGCTAATTGTGCTAATGGAAAAAGGAATGGGAAAAAATATCCTGTCTCTTCCTATTCCCCTCAAGGAAAGAGATAAAAGTGTTAGAAATTCATCTTGTCTTATGTGAGGCCCAGTATTAAAGGAAGGTTTTTTAGCATTAAAATTCTCTTTGAGCCACCGCCTTCTCATCAACAGAAAATGCCTGTTCCATACACAGCCTGCCCCACAAGCCACCAATAGCAGAGAATCAAATATTGAGAAGCAGCAAAGTGTTGTGGTTAAGGTCCTAATTTTGGATGTAGATGGCCTAGCTTCAAGTCTTAGTCCTATAATTGCTATGTGGCCCTGAGAAAGTTACTTAAGCTCCCTCTGAGGTCCCTCACTTTATAATGGAAACCATTATTGGACCTAGATCATGGTATAGTTGTAAGGAATTAGTAAAATTAATGTCTTGAATATACTAGGCCCTCCATGAATTTTAATCATTATTATGTGTTTTGAATATATCGTTCATGACCCTGGCCAGTTGGCCAAGTGGTAGAGCATTGACCTGGCATGTGGATGTCTCGGGTTCAATTTCTGGTCAGGGCACACAGAAGAAGCGACCATCTGCTTCTCCACCCCTCCCCCTCCCCCTTTTTTTTCTCTCTCTCTTTCTCTTCGCCTCCTGCAGCATGATTCAACTGGTTCAAGCAAGTTGGCCCTGGGTGCTGAGGATGGCTCTGTGGCCTTCACCTCAGGTGCCAAAGAATAAAAATAAAAAAGGCTTGGTTGCTGAGCAGTGGAGCAATGGTCCCAGATGGGCAGAGCAGTGCCCCCTAGTGGGCTTGCTGGGTGGATACTGGTTGGGGCCCATGTGGGAGTCTGTCTCTGCCTCCTCTCCTCTCACTAAAATTAGAAGAAAAGAATATATCATTCATAAATATTCTTAACAAAAGGAATAGAAAGAAGTAATAAGAACAATAATACACAGCACTTTCGATGTTGCAGGTTCAGTTTTAAGTACTTTTTAAATTTATTAACTCCTTTGTTCCTCACAATAACTCTTTGAGGTAGTCCTGTCGTAGAGGCGAAGTGACTTCTCTGGGCTCACACAGCTAGCAAGTAGCACTCCAGGATGTAAACCCTGACAGTCTGACTCCAGTGCCCTCACTCTTGAGCATTAAATCTATATTCACTTTTTTTGAGTACTGTGACTGAATTATGTACCATTCAACTAAAAAAATTTCATTGAGAATCATTCTGGACAAAGAAACATTTCACCTCTTGAGATATGTTACTACAGAAGAGAGGCACAGTGTCTTTTCCCTCTCAAGGATTTAATACCTTTAATAAATATGTCTGTAGATATATATATAAGTTTGTCCATGTAATTTTTATTCATGAGCTGTGTATAAATACTATTCTCCAGGTTCATAGGTTTGTATGAAGTCTACACATCTGGATTTTTTCTTTTACCTTCCTCTCCAGCACAGGTCTCCACATCTGGAACCCTAATGTCTTGTACAGTTTCAGCACCAGGGACAGCACACAAAAGCCTATTGGCACTAGGACTGTATCTTGAAGTTTTCCTTTCAGAATTCATGATGATCTGGTACTCCAGAACACACACACACACACACACACACACACACACACACACACACACACACACGGTATTAAAAAATATCTTAGGAAGAACCCTAGAAATTAACCAAATACAAGTCCTAAGAACAGAGAGGAAAATTTGTATCCACAAGACTACAAGGCTGAATCCAAGAACTAATGAAGTCCTAGAACTAGTTTATTTAAAGCTTCAAGCAGAAGAATTGTGTGTACATTCAGTGACATGGGTGCAGTGTATGGTGATTACTCCTTCAATGGGAATCAAGGAAGAAGGCAGGTGCTCTGATTTAAGCTCCAGAGGAATCCTTATTTAGTCAGTTAGGAGGATATATTTTTTCTCATATTATTATTTGTTTCCTATTTCTAATATATACATTTTTCCCTACTGTGTCTGAAAGCATGGATGAAGACAGGTTTCAAGGTTTGTTAGAGGAGAAACAGAGCCAAGTAGCTATGGACCCTGCCTTAGACATCAAATTTCTTTGACCTCATTGAGGACATTAGAATTCTGTCCAGCCTATCAGTGTTTATTGGATTTGACATTGCCTAATTCTGACATCTCATAGGAGAGGTGACTCACTTATAGTGAGCTTATTATCAGTCTCTAAGGATTTATCTAATCTGGGTGACATCATCTTGTCTGGAAGAAACATTTGAGGTGGAGAGTCCCCAGAGCTCACAGAAGGAAAATTTTCCATTTGCTCTGCTTCTCTAATCTCATTCAATTAAAGCAGCTTTGGGAGGAAGAAAGAGAAGAGAATGTGATTTTGTGAAGCAATACAGAATTATGGATTTAATCACTCAGGGTTATAGTGATTATAACAGTGCAAAGCTCTTCAAGGAAGTCCCTATTGATATGAATAAGGGTCACCATCCATCTTTCCCCTCCAAGAACCTTCCAACAATTATCAAATTCCTACCACCCACTAGTGATATAATCATGGACACTTACTAAGTTCTCTGAGCCTCAGTCACCTCTTCTGTATAATAAAGACTGTTTTACTTATGGCACCTCATTGGGGCATTGTGAGGAGTGATGAGATAATTTGCTACGACATGGTATGAAATAGTGGCAAGCAGAGGCACAAGAAATGGAACACAGGTGAATGGCTCCTAAGGGAGCCAAAATACATTTCTTGAGAAAAAGAATGAAGAAAATCCCCCTAAAGATCGGCATAAGGATTTTCCTCATCACTACCAATAAAATTTTTCAAGCATCCAAATGTTTTAAAAAGCCATAAGATTTGGAGTAAGAACTGACCTCAAATTCCATCTCTATTGCCTATTAGCCACCACACTTCCATCCTTCCCAAACTTATATTTCTTTAGGTTACAGAAATATAATTCTTTCGCCTGACCTGTGGTGGCGCAGTGGATAAAGCGTCGACCTGGGAACACTGAGGTCGCCAGTTCAAAGCCCTGCACTGGTCTGGTCAAGGCACATATGGGAGTTGATGCTTCCAGCTCCTCCCCCCTTTCTCTCTCACTCTCTCTCCTCTCTAAAATAAATAAAATTTTAAAAAAAGAAGAAAAAAATGGAAAAAAAGAGAAATATAATTCTTCCACTGGAATATGGCTCTCACTATATTTTGGTTTAAAACAATCCAACTAGCTACTTCGGTTAAAAGGTGGAGAAGCAGCGTGCATAGTGGTTAATGTGCAAGCTCTAGCAGCGGTTTGAGTTCAAATTCTGATTCCACTGTTTTAAACGGAGTGACTTTAGGTAAGTTTCTTAATCTCTCTGAGCCTGGATTTGCTCATCAGTGAAATGGGAATAATATAAACAACCATCCCATGAAGATGTTGTGATGATTAAAATGTTAACAGGTGTCAAGCACTGAGAATAGTATCTGGCACATAATAAGGACTCAATAACTGTCAGATATGTAGAGAGCATGCCAGGCCAGAGACAAAGTAGTCCAGGCCCTCAGGGCAGGTGCCCCCTTTCCTAACTTCTCAGACAGAAGACGAAAGATGGAGGATCCTTTCTTCTTTGTAGATCCATTTATTGTGAAACTAACTTAGTTTTCATTTATTTATTTTTCTTAAGACTATCCTTAAGGATGATGGATCATATTGTGATTGACTATGACTATGGTGGCGGGAGCGGATCACATAAAAAATATTTTACTCTATGTTACAACGATGCAGACAGGAGTGGAGTCCTGTGGCCAGGAAGGAGAGATGAAAGGGGTCCCAGGGAAAGAGCAGGGACCCAGGCTATAAAGAAGAAAAGCAAGGAAGAAACCATGAAACAAAGCTGTGTGCTCTCTTTCTAACACTTAAAATTGCTAACTAAGACCTCTGCTGGTTCAGCTAGTCAGTGCACCATGCTTTCCTGTTGACATCAGTCCAGAGCTTAGACAGGCAGTGTGAATCACCAGAATGAGCAGATAATGGACTTGGAAGAGCTTAAGACAGTGGTTCTTAACCTTTTTTGAGGTACCGAACCCACCAGTTTCATATGTGCATTCACCGAACCCTTCTTTAGTGATAAATAAAATAGGATTTTTTTTTTCCAAATTCAAGACATAGGTATATGTTATTTTACTGGTGCACAAAATGAGCCATGCATGAACATCACCTTGCTCAAAGAACAAAACCAACAAAGTGTATGAACTCACAACAAATTACGGTATTACTTTATTCTGGCCTCCACGGCAGAGGCTTCTCCGAACCCCTGAGACTGACTCATCGAACCCCTAGGGTTTGATAGAACTCAGGTTAAGAACCACTGGCTTAAGATAAGAAGGCGAGAGAGAACCAGGATGGAAGTTTCTCATTAAGAGAGACAGGAGGTCTGCAGGCCCTTATGTTGCTGTGGAAACATTATAAAGCTACCATGACAGTGCTGTCTACAGGACTGTGACCCGTAGTATAGACGGGGACCCCAAAACACACGTGTGGAGACTTATTAGTATGTGTATGTTCTCTGCCTCCATAGTCTCTACCTCACACACATTAAAAGTTTAAAAAACTTGTTCATAAATTAGTAAGGTTTCAGAAATTATTCCAGTTTATTAGGGTTTTGTGATACAAATTCAGAAGATGAGGAGGAATGTGACTCAAGAGACAGGCCAGGAAAGCCAAAGGGGAGGAAGAAGAGGTGAAAACAAGAGCTGAAAGGGTTGGGTGCTTGCACCGGAGGGGTTTCAGGAGCGTGAGCTCGGGGGCATAAACTGGTGAGGACGGATGGAGAGGAAGGTTAAAGGGGATTTCAAAAAGTCATTCTAGGTTATAAAATGGATTCCTTTTATTGACCTTCAAGAGATCCAGGCACAGTTTTAAATTCCTTTAAAATTCCTTTTGTTTGCTAGATTGACTTCTTAAAATATGGCTTTATGAAAGAGATGGACCCAGGGCCAGTAATGAGGGCTACATATGTGACACTGAACTTCAGGTCTTTGGCCACAATCACTAAAGACATGGATTGAGCCATGAAAGTCCCTTTATTTTATTAAAAGCAAGTCTGTTGCCTGACCAGGCGGTGGCGCAGTGGATAGAGTGTTGGACTGGGACACAGAGGACCCAGGTTCAAAGCCCTGAGGTCACCAACTTGAGTGTGACCTCATCTGGTTTGAGCACAGTTCACCAGTTTGAACCCAAGGTCGCTGGCTTGAGCAAGGGGTCACTCAGTCTGCTGTAGCCCCCCGGTCAAGGTGCATGTGAGAAGGCAATCAATGAACAACTAAGGAGCCACAACAAAAAATTGATGCTTCTCATCTCTCTCCCTTCCTGTCTGTCTGTCCCTCTTTTTGTCTCTCTCTCTGTCTCTGTCACAAAAATAAATAAATAAATAAAAGCAAGCCCCTTTGTTCTACTAAAAGCATTGTTGGTGAAAGCAAATGAGAAAATATCAGCACAGTTTATTTAAACTTTGGGAATCAAGTTTAAAGGGAATAGACGAAATATTGGTCCTTTCCTTAGCAGAAATGAAAGGCATTCACTCTGGTCTCTATTTCCTCTGGGGAAAGAGAGCCAGGCGATAGATGGCCTGTTTAAGGTGGATGCGAGTTGACATGCTGTTCGCATCATCAGGGAAATTACCAGCTCTAATGATAGGAAATGTGTATGCTTTGAGACAGCTGTAGGAAAATTGGTTTTTCCCTTGCCCAGAAATACCTGTGCTGAGAACTCACAGGGAGGGTGCAGCTGGAATGGGGGATAGCCCTGGGGCTTTGCAGTCCAGTTTTTGACATCCAGGACTGTGAACTGCCTTTGCTGGCGGGAGCAGGGTCCAAGAGCTAATGAGAAAGAATCTTGGGGCTAGTCACTATGGCCTGAGGTGACACTGGGCTGGTGCAGAGAGTTGGGCCAGAGAGTCAGCTGGTTTAATGAGAGGATGAGATGGTGCCAAGCTGGGAAGTGGTCCATCTCCCAGTAAGCATCAGCCCTACACCTACCCATCCAGACTCTGCACCAGAATCTCCAGGGCACAGTTTTAGAAAGACACATTCCCTCACCTTACCTGTGAAGACCCTGACTCCGATCTCAGGGAAGGCCTGGGCGTGACGTTTCTGTAAGCTTCACAGATGATTCTGGTGAAGCACGTTCACAAGCCAGAATGTAAAATCTACCTGGTCAGGCAATCAGAACTAGTCCCTCTCTGACCGGCCAGTTAAAAAGGAACTCCTCTGGCCACAGACTCGTCTGTCAGGAACATTTTTTTGTTTTCAATTCCATTGTAAACTTGGTCCCGAACAAAATGACAAAAAACCACCTACCCTCTCTTAAATCTCCCTGTCTCATCCTCCTTTTCCTTATTTTCCTACCCTGTCTTCTTTGAATTTCACATCAAGCAAAAGACAGAGCTTTACTATGCACATAGCCTTAAGACATAAGTGGTTTTCCCTCATAGGTGTCTCCGAGCACTCTTGCTAGACCATCTGGTCGACCCAGGAAAGCAGTGGTGTGGCCAGGCAGGAGCTGTGAGAATTGAGAGGGAGTGCAGAGAGGGGGCAACTAGAAGCAGACGTCTCACTGGGTGCCAAGTAGAGAGAGCTCCCGTTAGGGTTTGGACTCGAAGGGACCTCTAGGGCTCCAAGCTCCATTCAGAGAATCCAAGCAGGATCAGGAAATGTAGGGTAGTGGCTCAGGGGCCTAAAGGCCCCAAGTGGCAAGAGCCAGGACAGCCTGTGTAAGAAGACTGGGCCTTGATCTCAGTTGCCCAATCAAAGGGACACCATCTATGATGGGTAGCACAGTGCTTCCCAAATACAAGCCTCTAAACATTAGCAGTAGCCAAGGAGCCAGTTTAAAATACAGATCCCCAGGCCCTGCCAACTTCTGGTCCTTGCCACCTTCTGTTTTCTTTATGCTAATCATTCATTGCGTCTATAAACATGCATGAAGTGCCTATGTGCTTACTAGTCTGTTAACTGCATGAGAACAGGGATGACATCTGTCCTGTTCAGCCTCAGTGTCTAGCATAGTGCCTGCAAACAATATCTACTCAACAACAACAAAAAAATGTATCAAGTGCTTACGATCTGCCAGTCTGAGAAAGACACTGGGACACAGTGATTAATACACACACTTCCTACACTGAGTCTAATGGGAGAGATAGTCCAGGGGTTAACAAGTCACAGCAACATGACAAGTGCTTGAACCACATGCATAAACATCTCTTACCTTTGAACCTGCCCCAAACGAGAGCTAGGGAAATGATCCTAAAATGCCAGTCCAGCCATTGTACCGTTTAAACACTGTCAACAGTTCTCCTGTGGCTCCTCTTCCTAAGAAGTCTGGAGACTCCATGTAGACGGATGTCTGGGTAAGAAGTTTTTGTGGTCAAATAACTATGGGATAAATTAAATGAAATAAGTCAAGATTCTTTCACACAGGATTTGTTAGAAACTGTATGATACCAATGAGACCTGTAAATCTCCCCAACAGGAGAGGTCACTTTCTCATTCTTTTTTGACTGTGGCCCATTCTGAGTACACATTGAAGGAACAGTTCTCAGAGAAAAAAGTATGGGAAATTCAGGCTGGCTGCATCATGCTCAACCTCCATATGATCCCTTTCATGGACCCCCATGATCTCCTGCCCACGCCTCTGCTCCCACTCTTATTTCTTGCATTTTAATGAAACCAAACTCCTTGGAAGTATGCAAGCCTGTGCTCATGCCATTCCCCTTCCCCTCACATTCCCCAAGTCCAGCAACTTCTCCCAGCACACTCAGAATTTACCTGAACACTATACAAGTCCTTGGAGAGTCAGCTCAGACATGGGCTCCGTCAGAAGCCTCTGCCATCCAATGCCTCTTTCTTACATCCTACACGCTCTCTTACATCTCCCACATGGCATGCTGTGTGCTGTGTCCTCATGGTCCCACGAGACCATGAGTGTTTGGAGGGAAAGAAATAGTCTTTATGAGGCTTTGTTTTGCTCTGATCTCTGACCCCAGGGTCTCTTAACCTTGGCTCTATTGACACTTGGGGCTGGATAATTCTTTGTTGTGGGGGCTGCTCTGTGCACTGTAGGCTGTTTGGCAACATCCTTCACCTCCCCATTAGCTGCCAGTAGCACCATCACCACCTTGCCCACCTCCTTCAAGTTGTAAGAAACAAAGATGGATGTCCCCAGACATCGTTCAGTTCCCTGGGGGAACAAAATAATTCCCTGTTAAGATCCATTGTTCTATAGCCAAGGCAATGCCCAGAATTCATTAAAGAAATATTTACTGAACATGTACTAAATATGTCAGGTCCTATGCCGGACACAGGTAGTACAACTGAGAACAAATCACATGCCCCTGCCTTTAAGGTGGCATTAATCTAATTGCAGGAATAAAAAAGTGAACATATGTTATTAAGAATGTGACAATAATTCTAGCTCCCATGAAGGCTAAGAGAGACATGCCTATTCATTTTTATACCCCCAGCTCGTAGGACAGTACCTGGTACATACTAAGTACTCGATAAATACTTGTGGATGTATCATATTAGCCAAAATTTATAGAGCACTTATTAAATGCCAAAAACTGTTCTATACACTTTATATTATTTTTGCCCCATGAATAATCTATGAAGTTCAGTTAATACTCATTTTACAGGTGAGCATACTAAAGCATAGAAATTGTAAGTAACTTGACAATAGTCATGCAGTGAGTGCAAGGTAGAACCAAGACTTGAACCCAGGCAGCCTGGTTCCAGAGTCCAAGCTCAAGTCAGGTGTCCCATGTGCTATTACCAAGGATGACCAACATTGACAGAACTGTGCTTTGTGCAAAGCATAACAAGAACACAAGCTGTTTCTCTCATTCTCCTCCTTTCCCTCATTTTATTTGGGAAAACTTTTGGCACAGAAAGGTTAAGTTACCTGCATTTTCCCAAAAGTGGTAAGTGCCTGAGCTGACATTTATGCCCTGTTAGACTTTGGTGGCCTGTGCCCTTAACCACAATGCTATACCACCTCAGTGATGGAAGTGTCATAAATGATTGTTAGATAAATGAATGAGAGGCAGTGTCTAAATGCTTTCTGCATCTCCCACATCACCAAGTAGAGAACCTGATACATGGATGATGCTCCACACATGAGTTTTGAAATGATGGCAATGAAGCACAAGGGATGAGACACCAGCCTGGGGATCAGAGCTGACTTGTCCTCCTGGCTCTGTCTCAGAGTTGCTGTGTGACCTTGAAGACTACCTTCCCATCCAACCAGGCCCCCACCTACTTATCCAGAATGGGAGTTTGGGGTTTCCTGAGTTCCCATCAGCTCTTGTGCTGACTCCAGCAGCCACGGTCCTACATGGACCCGGAACACTCTCTTTCCATCTTGGAGCACGACCAGGTAAAGCTCCACCTCTGAGTGACATGATTGGTTTGTTCACCTCCTGATGCAGGTGCTGTTTGCGTTGCCTGGCAACACAGCGATGGAGACTGCCAGTTCCCAGAGGAGCAATAAATGAGTGAGCAGATATTCATGCTGGGAGCACTGGCCATAGCCAGAGCAGTGCATCACAGAATTCCTAATTTCACCTGTCCTGAATGTGCCTTCCCCATCATGCTGATAGAGCAGCCTAGCGGAGAGTATTAGGGGCAGGGGGAGAATTTCCATTCCGGAGGCTGCAAAAATCCTTGTGCATGTACAATCTCACCTGCCCTAAGGAGGTGACCCCATCACAAAAATCACAAGCAGAGGTGTGTGTTTTAATATTGCTAATAAAATAGTTCCTTCTTCTCTCTTCTGTGCAAAAAACTACTGTTTCTTCTGTCACACCTGCCTTTGAATGTACATCTCAGATTCTGAATTACAGGACAGGTCATATAAATTGGCCCAACTGATTCTCAGGGTCACCCTGCAAAACAGGCAGTGTGGGAAGCCTTGAGGAAGGCTTTTGAAATAATACAGACCTGGGTTCAGTTCTTGACTCTGCCACTTATAAAGTATACAACTTTGAGTAAGTTTTCTGGCTTCTCTGAGCCTCAGTTTTGCCATCTCTAAAATAGGGCTATTAATACGTACCATAAAGTATCATAGAAAGAAAAAAGATAATGGAGGTTAAACACTTAGCACAGAGGCTGGTACACAGGTGTACAATTGTGGTTATTATTACTATTGCTCAGGGTCACACACACCACTTAAGTAACAAAGCAGGATTAGAGTCCAAGTCTCTGGTAATATCAAGGCAAGTTTTTTCCATGACTTCATTCCTCCTTTGAAAGGACAATGTAAGAATGTGTTCTTTCCACAAATATTTATGTGCCTCTAAGTGATAGTGATGAAAATTGTACCTAACTTGGCATTGGCCAGTTAGCTCAGTCAGAGCGTTGTCCTAAAACAACAAGGTTGTGGGTTTGATCCCCTGTCAGGGCACATATAGGAAGCAACCAATGAATGCACAACTAAGTGGAACAAGTAAACGCTTCTCTCTCTCTCTCTCTCTCTTTCCTCCTCCTCTCTCTGTCTCTCTAAAATCAATCAATAAACGAAAGAAAGAAAGTTGAGACTTTTATAAAGCATCTGTAGACCAAGCAGTGCTTTCCCATGTATCCTCCCACTTAATACGATGGTCATTTCTCTGATGTTTGGAGGGCGATGGTTTTGGAAAAAGAATTGTCTGCCTCTGAAAGTTAAACTCTGCTCTTCTCCCAGAGGCTTGAAAGCCAGAAGCAAGAGCCCCATCTCCCAATGCAATGAGCCAACTCCACCCCCACACACATCATATACAGACATATATTATAGTGTGTGAATATATATATGCACATAGTATACACAGTTTTCCTCAATGTGTTTCAGTCACTCAGCAATTTTCTTTGGCCATTATTAGCATATATGGGCCCACCTCATTTTCTTTACTACCTTATAATATTCCATATACATGGACGTGCTATTGTATGTACACTTAGCCATTTCCCTACTGATGAACAGTTAGGCGGTTCATGTTACAATGGACACCCTTGTACTGCACATGCCCTCTTCTGCACATGTGTGAGCCTGCTGGTAAGGGGGATTCCTAGAGGTGAAATGGCTGGATCATGGGATATAAGTGTGTTTAATTTTGATATGGCCTTGGATCCTTTCTATGGACGCACACTGGTCTCTGGAGGATCACTCCTGCCAAATTATTCCTTTCACGCCGAAGAGAAAATGAGATAAAATATTTTATTTTTCTTTTTATATTTTATTTATTGATTTTAGGTAGAGGAGACAGAGAGAGAAAGAGCAGGGGGAGGAGGGTGAAGCGTCAGCTCATAGTAGTTGCTTCTTGTATGTGCCTTGACCAGGCAAGCCCAGGGTTTCAAACTGGTGACTTTAGCATTCCGGATCAATGCTCTATCCACTGCACCACTACAGGTCAGGCTAAAATATTTTCTTGATTAAATAATACCACATGCACAGGAACAGGCAGGTCTGAAAAATGGAGAATGCACAGAAGGGGTAAGCTCATGTGCCAGTGGAGGGATCTGAAGATGCCCAGAGCCCCAAGCAGATGCACAGCCCTGGCAGCCGGCGGCATGCCCAAGAAGCATTAAGTCTCCGGAAGGCTCTTGTGAAAATATAAATACCCTGTCTTAGAAGGATGACACATAACTCGTCCATTTACCCAACACAGAAGTGTGAGAGAGAACTCAAGCAAACAAGGTCACCGCTCTGCACAAGCACTCCAACTTTAGAGCGCTTTGTGGAGACAAATCAGATCAAATGTAGTCTTGTGACCTTGAAAGCGCCTGACAAATAGTGTGTACCTGATATAATGGAGTTTGTAGCATCGGCTCAGAGAAATAAGAAGCAAAGCAGATAAACTGTGAACTAAATAACTGGTCGGGATTAGAAAATATTTGGGCAGGAAATGTCCTAGATTGGTCTTCTCTGAGTATGGTTGCCCTAACTTCAGAGAATACTTGAGTAATTTATACCCATTGCTCCAGGATTAGTGGTGCCTTCAGCCCCCAACCCCTAGAAACAGATATTACAAACAAGGAAAAAATGGAGGCATCAAGAGTGTCCCACCGCCAGGAAGTTCAGAGTTGAGATCCACACCAATGTTTGAGGATGGCAAAGCGCTGTCTCTTTTTGGCTCACTGGGCTGCAGCTCAACTATCAGAACTTCGTAGAATTCTGGGCGGTTCTGTTTGTGTTTTTTAACTTCCCTACATTTGTTATTTTGGAATAACTAGAGTTAAATCTCTTCAAACTAACATGGACATTTGCTGTTATTTTCAGAACTAATGAGACAGAGAGAAGATGGGGAGACTGAGTCCTGCCCACCAGTCATCACTGGGGAGAAAGAAATGGGAAAACAACCAACACGAGCCGAGGCATGTTCACGAGGCAGGGAGCATGAGCTGAAATCTGGGACTACAGGAAGGGGAGCAGGGCTTGTAATCACAGGGAAGTGACCCAGAGCCTGCCCATCTTCTCTAAGGGGTCAGAGGAAAGAGCGGGAAGGTGAAAGAGGGAGGAGCCAAAGGAACACATTTTGCTGTCTTTCTTCCCAGGAGGGTAGGGACGAAAGTGCATGCCAGATTTGTGGTTGCTATTGTAAAACCCAAGTCTCTAACTCCAAAGGAACAGCTGTGGTTTGGGACAAATAAGGCAGATATCAGTGGTGCTTAAGGTTGTGTTCCACACCTCTGGGCCACACTCCCTCATAACCCAGTAATGGAGGGATCAGCTCCTTGTCTGAGCTTTAAATGATACAATGTAGATGTTTCTTTTCTAGGAAATCTAGCAGTGGATCATTGCAATACAAGTAAAGTGTGTAACATTTGATGATACTGATTATTTACAAGGTTGTTCTCAAAGAACTTTATATGTTTATAAATAGATATATTTCATCCTCACCATAGCCTCAGAAAGGAATATTGTTATCTTATTTTGTAGATAAGGAGCCTGAGGCAAACTCTTGCTCAAAGTCACACAGCTAGCAAGTAGCAGAGCAGGGATTCAAACACAGTTCTGTTCCCGCTTTCATGTTCTCAACCACTGCAGTTTCGGCCACTCCAAGTAGTGGAGGAGAGAGACTGCATTTTCAGACTTGCCTGGCCATTCCTCTGGAGTTAAGCTTAGCTGAAATGATGGAGGTGGAGGGGGAGTATATAGAGACCAACCTAAGCAGAGTCATATTAGGTGGGGTTTTGGGTGAAGGGAAAAAATGACATGGAAGGTGCAGCTTCTTGGGTGTCTCTGTGCTGGCAGACCCGAGACACTCAGAGTCGTGATAGTGAAGAGCAGGGAAGATCTTAACCCCAAAGAAAGTGGCTTTTGTGGCTCTGATCCCATGCTGACTCGAAGCCGTGGCGCTGGGCAGGCACTTTCCTATTTACGCTTCATAACAGTCCTACAACACTCGTTCCAGCCTCCTATCTTACAGGTGAAGAACCCAAAACTCAGACAAGTGTGAAGGCTGGCCCACCCAAGGGCACGCGGCTGTGGACCTGGGAGTCAACTCCAGTTTAGCAGTTCTCAACCTTGACCACACAGTGGTTTCACCTGACAAAGTAGACACCAGTGGATACCAGGCCTCATGCTCTGTTGAATGATTTGATGGGGTTCCAGGGGACCAAGTATTGATGCATTTTAACCCCTATAGGTGATTTTCATGTGCAGTCAGTGGTGAAAATCTCTACCTACCTGTTTCCACGGCCTGGCCCACCACACAGGTCTCCTTTCTACCTCTCTGCACCTGTTCCCCCACCCCCCTTAAGCTGCGGAGGCAGACGTATTAGAACATCACTTTGAAAGTGACTTGATCAGTTAAAACCTTCAAGCACCCTTAACTACAAAGGAACACCCACTGACACCTGCCTCTCCTGAAGGGGGACTCCAAGAACTTGGAAACTTATTTTTTCTGGTTGCCATGACAATCTTTTGCATTGTCAGCAAAAAGAGAGAGAGAGAGAGAGAGAGAGAGAGAGAGAGAGAGAGAGAGGGAGAGGGAGAGAGAGAGAGAGAAAGAGAAAGAAAAATACAACTCTGCGTGACAAACCCGGTGAACACAAAACCACTCAAAATCCGGAGCTCAGAATCCATCTTGGCTCTAGACCAGGCCAAGTCACCTCTGAGCCTTCACTTAGGAATTCTAGGAAAGAACCGTAGATGTCAGAATATTCTAAACACTCCCTGCATTTTACTAGGACTCAGGGATAAGATGGATCACCTCACATTAAGGAGTAAATTGATATTGGCAGAATTTCTTTTATTCTATGACATACCTCCATATCTTCTTAAAAAAATTTTTTTTAACCCAAGGAAAAAATAGGAAGAATCAAAAAGTTCTTCCACTTTTACTTTAATGGTTTCTTACTTAATATATATTTTTTTATAAAATTGCCTATATTTAAGGTTTATGACATAATTATTTGCTACACATAGTGAAATGATGACAACCTCTACCCTTTCTGGATGAACTGTAGAGCCCTCTTCTCCAACTGATAAAACTTAGCATTTAACCCCTACAGGCATACCTGCAATTCAGACACACACACCCCCCGTCCCCCCCCCCCCCCAATCAATTGTCAAATGGCAATTCATCTTCATGAAGATTATGGACACCATGGTAGGTAGACAGGGTAAAATATAAAAAGATCTTTCCTATACCCTTAAAAGTCCTGCCATGGATGGACAACCGAACCAGCTCTGCCCTTGTTGGCAAGCATGCACAAGTTATAGCCAAATGCAGAGGAAAACTGCTGACTCGGGACTGAGTTCCAGTGTCGGGTTTGTCACTTAACTAGCTGTGCTACCTGACGCCATGGTGTGTGTTTTAATAGGACGCATGGCATTTGTCGTCAGAACTGACAACAGTTTGAGCTCTCACCTTGACTATGTATTGTGTATCTGAACTGCACAAGCCTCAGTTTCATCACCTGTGAAATGGGGATAATATCTCCCTAACAGGGTTAGCATATGGGTAGGTAAAGCATTTAGCATAGTGCCTGGTCTGCAAAACAGTGTTCAATGAATGACAGCTATTATCAGTATAATCTATAAACCATGAATACTATCTAATCTGCCTACCTCCAGGAGCCAGTTGAAACAAGGTAATCCATGTAAAAGGACTTTGCAAACAATCACATTTACATATAAGAGAGCTTATTTCTTCAGTTTTTGTTATGATAAGAGCTTGCTCACTTCTTTTTTAGATCTGTTATGAATAGCACATCTGGACTTTTCTTATCAAAAATAAATCTTTTGTAACCTGCACCACAGCTAACCTGTGGGGTTGGATTTCTTACTGAGTGGTGAGAGACCCGTGCACACCTGTCACTGTATGTGCACCATCTGTATGCAAATTTCTGCTCTGAACTGTTCCCCAGGGAAAGGGTCCTATGAGACAATATGTCTCTTTCCTTCCTGGATGCACTGAGATTCTTAGTTAGAAGCAAGATAAATAATTGGGGTTGCTAACACAAGACGGGGATTTAGTAGAGATGGGAGATTTACAAAATAAAATTGGATGGGGGGCAGGGATGTCATGAAGGACCAGGCAGAAACCTAAGGAAGTCTAAAGGTAGAGTTACAAGATTCATGAGCAGGCTTCAACTACTGGTCCAGCCTCTTCAGAATGCTCTTGGTGCAGTCACCATCCCTCTGATCAATCTCGCAGTCTCTCTCTCTCTC
Organism: Rhynchonycteris naso; assembly: GCA_037038555.1. NCBI lineage: Eukaryota > Metazoa > Chordata > Mammalia > Chiroptera > Emballonuridae > Rhynchonycteris > Rhynchonycteris naso. Next base: position 78,850,136 of record CM073000.1, read on the forward strand.
TCTCTTTCTCTCTCTCTCTCTCTCTCTCCATTCTTGTCACTTTCTGGAGGGACAAAATCCAAAGAGTGAGCATCTAATTGGCCCAACTTAGGTGACATCCTTGCCTCCAGGATTTTGGGGGACTAGAAGATAGAGAATTGTGGAAAGATCTGACCCTTGGGAATTGCCAAGTCCCCATACAATGGGGAGGTAGAAGTGCAAATGTCTTCTAGGAAGCCACCTTTTGTCCAGCTACCATTTTACTGATGAAGAAGGTTGGAAGAGGTTATTCAGTGAGTGCATGGCAGGTCTCCTGGCTCCCAACCCCACGTTCACACCTACATAAAATCCAGTGATTTGTAAAATCATAAGCTGTTTCTCAGCTTTGAACAGTATCCGGTACAGACAAAAGGGACTGACTCTATGGGTGATTATCTGTTCTCAGGTTATTTTCATTACACAAGACCTGCACATAAGATTAAATAATGCTAGAATGCAGCTGACCTCTGATACATGATGAAGACTCTCATTACTGCAAAACCCTTGATGATGTATATGGAGAACTGGCTACCACACATTTAATTTCCAATAGAAGCCATTAAGTGTGCCTGCATCTAATTGCCTTTTTTTCCTTCTTCATAGTGCAATTAAAATTTTTCCATGCCATAATCTGCCTGTTTCTTATCTAAAACTCTATCCCACTCTGTTTCTGTCCTTGCTAGCAAAGCTTTTTGATTTTGCAGACCCCGACAAGAACACCCTTTCCACTTTTCCTCAAGTAACTTCCCTGTGCATATTTGAATATCAACAGTTAAAAAAAACATTGTTATAATTCCGAATGTTAGAGTTGGGAAGGTCTTGAAAGAGCTCTGCTCTGGCCTCCTGTTTTTATAGTAGGGAAACTGAAGCTTAGAAAGGCTATACTCGGTGGTAGAGGCAGAGGCTGGCCAAATGCCATGAACAGCTATGCTGGCTTTCCAACTTGAGATTTCCTTGATCCTTTTATATCCCACTATTGTCACCATCTGTGTCTGAATAGAAACTGTGAGGAATTTCTTAAAGGGACCAGAGGTATGATCTAACCCAGAGGTAGAAAGTAGCAACCAAAAGAAGTCAATGTTGCCAATCTATAGATTTGATTCTGGCCAACAGTCTTGGTCTACACAGTCTTTAAAAATATTTTAATTACAAGCATTAAAAAAAATCTAGAGAGTTAACAAAACCTGATTTTTTGGCTCTTTAATAAAAATGAGATCATCTAGGAATACAGCGTTCATATTCCCACATGGCAAAAATCAGTCATTGCTAAGCCCATTGTCCCCTAAGGCAGGTGTGCACACCTCAGTGGTCCACAGGCCCCACCCCTCCCTGTTCTATCACTTCCTACATTACTGTCTGTTCCAACAAGATTAAAGTTTGCGATCCTTGTTAGACTTACACCCTCTTAGTTACCGAACTTGGGTCACTCCTTCTGATTGACCAAGCTCACTTGCTAAGGGTCAGGTAAGTGGAGATGTTGGAAGAGAACTTTCCAAGGGCTCAGTCCTTGACTCTCCTCTCTTTGCACACTACACACTTTCTTCAGGTCATCCCATACACTCCCCAACTCAATGATGGTGGTCAGGGCACTCCCCAACACATATCTCTGACCCCAGGTTCTCCCCTGAGCTCTGTATCCTTTCACCCACTCTTGGACAAAGTCATTGAGAGGAAGGGACTAGTGGTTGACCTGAGAGCTGGACTCAGACATCAGAGGCTCCTCACACCCTCCCCTGTCCTTGGAATGCATATGCCACCCACTGTTCCCATAGATGGAGCAGGTTCAAAGATGTAATCTCCACAGAGTAATGTGACCATCTGGACTGAGTCTGAGACTGAGGCCAGTTAAGGCTTCTACATAAACTGTTAAGGTTCTGGCAGGTAAGTGCGGAGATCTACTGTCTTTCATCCAATCAAGACAAGCCTCATAGGCAAAGTTCTTCTGCTTATTAAACCTACCCCCTACTAATCTGGAGTGGTCTGCCTCTCTCTCCTGTCTCTTCTTGCACTCTGTGTATGAGGCCAGTTTGCATTCCTCCCACCCCCTACCAGGGATTCCCTAGGTTTCGAACCAACACCTACCTTGGGCAAGTTGCTTAATCTTTCAGTGTCTTCATTTCTTCATCTGTAATATGGGGATAATGAGAGTACCTTCCCATTATAAGGTTATTATGGAATTCCATGTAGACAAATAGTTAATATATAGAACACAATTTGAAGAGAGCCTGGCCCTGTTGTTGTTGTGCGATGGCTAATAGGTCTCTCAAATGTCTACAGTGGAGCCTTTAATTTCCCTCTGCCTCCAGCCTGGTCCTCCCTAGTCTTCCCAAGGGTAGCTCAAGCTAAACACCTAGGTGTCATTCTTCATTTGTGCCCTAAATCCAATCCATCATCAAAACATTCCATGATATTCTCAAAATATATTTCACTTTCCCCATCCCCGTTATCACCATGTTGGTACAAGTCACCATCATCTCTGGACTTTGGGATAGTCTCCTGCTATGAAAATTATGTCCCCCCAAATGCATATATTGAAGCCTCACCCCACAATGTGATGGTATTTAGAGAGGGGGTTTTGAAGAGGTAATTAAGTTTAGATGAGGTCATGAGGGTGGGGTCCTCATGATAGGATTAGTGCCCCTCAAAGAAGAGACACCAGAGAGCTTGCTCTCTTTCTCTCTTTGTCATGTGAGGACACAGGGGAAGGCAATAGTCTATAAACCAGGAATAAGATCCTCACCAGAAAATGACCATGCTGGAATGTTGATTTTACACTTGTAGACTCTAGACCTGTGAATAAAATAAATATCTATTGTTTAAGCCACCCAGTCCAAACTAAGACACCCAGAGTAAGACACCTTCAGACTGGCCTCCCTGCTTCCTGTCTTTCTCTTTCAAAATCCATTCTCCACACAACAGCCCCACAGATGCTGCCAAATGTTCCTATGGCTTATTTTTGTCTTTTTGTACTTACTTCACAAAACTGAAGCTCTTTACATTGGCCCACAGGGTTCTGGGTGATTATGCTCTGGTCACTGCTCTGGCCTAACTCACTGTCCCCTTGGTCACCACTCAACCATACTAGTCTCCAGTTCCAACCTCAGAACCATGGTGCATTTGATGCCCCGGCCAGCAACAGAACCACTGCTATCCCTCTTCTAGTTCAAAGTGGCCTTGGAGACCAGCCTATTTATAACCTGGCCCCCTTTCTTAATTATAATCATCCCCCATAATGCTCCTAACAAGCTGACATTATGTTTATTTGCATATAGCCTGCTCCACCCACCCATGCAAACGCCATGAGGGCGATAGACATACTTTGTCCTGTTCCCTGTTGGATCCCTGGTGCAATGTGCCCAGCACACTACCTGAGACATTTGTGACAGTGGTTGACAGGTTTCTCAGAAACGTCTCCTGAGGTCCAGGGAGGTCAGTTGACTTTCTCAAAACCGGCTTCCAAGGAGACTGCACTCTTTGCACTCCCCAAGGGGTGTCTAGCCTCTTTTGGGATCAAGATCATTACCTCACTAGGCTGCCTGAGCCAGGTGAGAGATGAGTCTAGAAGCACTTTCCCTGAGTGGAGAGGTGAGGAGCCCCAGTGCAGAGAGGCTGAAAAGGATGGTAGGGGCAGGACCGACAGGGGGCGGAGCCTAAGGGCGGGGCCTGGATGCCGGCGCCAATGGGGCGCCGCGGCGCGGGGAGGCCGGACCGCCGAAGGGAGATCCTGGCGCGCCGCGGGTTGCGGAGGCTGAGCTCCGGCACCCGGAGAGGATTCGCAAGCGGGCGCAGCGGCCAAGACACCCACCCAGCTCCGCATTCTTGGCGGCTCCCGCGGTAAGCAGAGAGCCGCAGCGAAGTAGACTTTGTAGGGTGTCTGGCAGCGGGGAGACCGCCCTCCAACACCCCGCAGCCGAGACTACTGGTGGCGTCCTCGAGCCTGGCTGCGTCCCCGGGCACTTCGGCTGTGTGCCCACGGGATGCGGGCGCGCGGAGGGGCCCGGGAGCGAGGCGAAGAGCCGCCCCGCCACGCTGCATCCCCAGGCTGCTGCTGTCCGGCCCCGGGGCCCGACCCTGGGACAGACAGGTCCCTGTGCCGGGAGTGCCCGAGGGGCTGCAAACCGGAGGGGCTCGGGGTGGTGGCTCCTCAGATTATCTCCACGCAGCGCCAGGGCCCAGGGGAGAGCTTGCGGGATTTCAGGGACCGCAGCGGCCGGACCTCTGCTCTGCCTCGGTCACTAGACCCCTCATTGCCTTGAGGTTAGGGGGCAGATTTGTCATGCCATTTCCTATTCCCAGTCATCGCGGGCACAGCAAAAACAGCTCCGAGCGGTTGTTTCCCTGGCCAAGCTAGGAGTAGAGACGAGCCCTTGATTCAGAGCCGCGTGTACTTATTCAGCATTTATTGGACTCCTTTTGTGTGCCTGACGCGGTGCTTAAGGAAGCCCTAGAGGCACGAAGAAGGACCTTGGAAGAGCTCCTGGGGCTTAGAAGGACAATAGGAGGAACAATTATTGTGCAGAGTAATACAGGGGACGGAGATGTAGAGGACTGTGAGCAAGCAAGGAAGACTTCAGAGAGGAGGTGACTATTAAGTGGACACTAACGGAGTAAGAGAGTTTGCCAGGATGAAAGCTGTGTGTGTTGGAGGTGGGGAAGGCTTGATGGGATAGCAGGGATTCCAGATAGATTTTCTTGTGCAAAGATAAAGAAAATGAAAATGCACTGTATCCTGACTTAGAACCTCAGATAACCCAACATCAGTCAATCGAGTAGGATGGGTGTATACTGTGGCTAGGAAATGAACTGTCAACATCACAGGGAACTAAAGCATGCACAGACCTTTAAAACTGAGAATTTTGCCCTGGGATGAAGGAGGGCAGTGGAAGAATTCTGCAGTGATTGAGTCTCTCTGGTAGCTCTGTGGAAAAACGGATGGAGGCCGGAGCAGGGGAAAGCTGTTAATTTGTAGCTACTATTGGGGAGGTGACTGCAAATACTCTGGCCCCTTGAGGCAACCCTATCTGCCCAGGAGCCCCGCTCCCTGCCTCCTTCTAGCCATGGATTCATTAGTGTGATGCCTAGGGGAGATGGTGTCCATGTGATGCCTGCTTCTGTGGGTCATTTTAATATTGTTTCTGGAAGCTTTGACCTCGTCTTTGTCATCAGAAATGGTCCTTGGAGGAGAGTGAAGGGTACCCCTGCTCCCCATTTCAGGTCTGCTGGCCTTCCCTTCTTCACTGGATCTTCTTTCTATCTTGCAGAGACACAGCCTCAGCTATAGAGGCTGCAGTAAAGAGCAGGGGCTGCTGGGGAGTCAGACCAGAAAGTCACTTTAGCTATGTGCCTGGGGGACATTATCAACCTTTCTGAACCTCAGTTTTCTGATTTAAAAGGAAATCATCATCCGTGGCTACCATAGGTCTGGTTCCCTGAAAAAAGACTCAGAGACTTTGAGATTTGTATGCAGGGAATTCCTGGGGAGTGGGCACTCTAGGGGAGGGGGACGAAGAAGGACTGAGCAGAGGGAGAAGTTGATATGTGATGGAGTGTTAAGTAGGCCTTCTTTGATCTCCTGAGGCATGGGGCTAGGACTTTGAAGCCAGTGGGTGCAGGCTATCCCCAGGGAGGGAGCAAAACTTTGGGTGTCCCTTAAACAGAACAGTTTCTGGAGAGATTCAACTGTGAGCTGTGAGAAGGCAACACCTCCTATAGTGTGGGGAGTAGGTATGTCTGTGTGTCAGGTGGGACTGAGGGCTGGACGAGGGTAGGCACCAGGAAGGATGGGCATGGGATGTACATGAGATGATTGAGAGAAAGAGCTTTGTATTGTTCCTGGTGCTGGGCAGGCATTTTTTAAATCATATTTACAAATTTATTTGCAGGCATTTTTAAAGTGTTCAATTTTCTTAACTTTTAACTTCTTGACTGCATCTGAAAATAGATTTTGGAATTTAAGTTGAGTAAATCAGCTTTTGTAAAGAAAGAACCTTTAGTAGTACCAGCCATGATGGCTGCTGCTGCCTGTAACTGAGTGCCTGTTATGTCTATGCATTCTCTCCTAGTTACCCAGTAATCCTCCAAGCTAGGCGCTCTTACTGTCATTTTAGAGTCAATCTGGTTTTCCAAAACCCAGCAGAGTAGGTGTCCTCTTTCCATAAAATTATAACAATAACAAGTATCAAAACTATATGATCTGTTATGCTTCCTGGACTGATTTTATTGGTGGATTTATTAGTTTATTCATTCTTTTTAAAAACCCAACTATTAATTGAATCAGTGAGCATCGAATGCCACCTAAACAGTGGGTGCTGTCCTAGGTGCTGAAAATACAGTGCAGTCTATTAGGGGAGACAGACATTAGATATTTTGCTTCTTCAAAAGCAAACACTGATGAGATAGAGAGTAATAGGACATTCACCCAATGGAATCCTTCTCATCTTCCAGTTTCAAGATAACCCCCTCAGGCCTTTTGAACCATCCTGTGTAAAGCAAGTCCCCTCCCTTTTACTTGTTCTTCATGGCACTTGTCCATCTATTTGCTGGTCCTCCCACTAGTCTGAAGGCTCGAGGGGGTCGTTGCTTTATCCCAAGAGCCAAGCACAATTCTTAGCACAAATTTCTTGAATGATAGAAATGAATTAAGAATGAATCATTCAATCACAGAGTGGCCAGGAAGGTCAGCTGGAGGAGTGACATTTACCCTGGGATCCAAAGGATGAGATAGATGCAGCAATGCCAAGACCAAGAGGCAGAGAGGACATCCTGTTCAAGGACCATGAGGTGGAGAAATGGAGTGCAGCGTGACTGGGTAGCAACCTGCGATGAGTTTGGAGAAGTATACAGAGCCTTGGAAGGCCATGCTGAGCTCAGATTTTCCTCAAAGTGCAATGAACAATCATTGAAGGATTTTAATTCTAGGACTCACCTGGCATTATAGTATGTATTTGTTTGTTTCTGTTGTGCTTCTGGGAGGCAAGCTCTATGGGGAAAAAGTGCTCAGTAAGTACTCTTGAAGAGAATGGATGACCTGGTTTGTGTAGCTACTAGGTGAAAAGAGAGGAGAGAGAAGAATGGGATCTTGTCACAAATTGGGAATTAGGTGAAAGATGTTGGTGTCCTGGCTGCACCATAGCAATGGTATTGGAGAGAAGTAGGATTGGAGTTATCTATCTTTTGGGTTTAAAAAGTACATGACTTGAATCATTAGATGTGGGGCATACAGTAAAGGGAAAGATCAAGGATACTCCCCTGCCAGGTTTTTTGGTTTAAAAATGGATGGATGACAGGTTTCCATCAATAGATGAATGGATATACAAAATATGGTCCATACTAACAATGTAATGTTACTTGGCCATGAAAAGGAATGAAGTGCCAATGTGTGCTACAATGTGAATGAACCCTGAAAACATTCTAAGTGAAAGAAGGTAGACACAAAAAGTTAGGTAATATGTGATTCCATTTATATGAAATATCCAGAACAGGTAAATCTATAGAGATAAAAATGGATTGGTGATTCATGTTTGCCAGGGGCTAGGGAAGAAAGGATAAATGGGGGTGTGACTGCTTAAAGGGTAAGTGTTTTTTTATTGTGGTGATGAAAATGTTTTGGAATCAGATAGATGTGGTATTGCACAACATTATGAATGTACTAAATGGGACTGAATTGTACACTTTAAAGTGGTTACTTTTATGTTATGTGAATTTCACTTCAATTAAAAAAAAAGATTGGATGAATGGATGGGAACACCAGTCACAAAGTGGAGGAGAGTGGCTTTGGAGCAAGTTAGAGTTCAGGGAGTAAGTTCAAATGCTTTCTTGGAGTTGTGCAAGGCATTGACATGGAACCTGGGGTGGAGGAGTCTGGGTTGGAGATGCAAAGGAGGACTTGTGAGCAATTAGAAGTCAGTCAACAAAACAGATGAGATCTAGGGTCAGAGAATGTAGATGAGCACATTCGAGCCTGGATCATTCTTTAATATAAACTTATGAGGAAGATGTTGTTCTCATTTCCTGCCAACACCCTTCCTGCAATGAACTTGCCCAAGGTTAGATAATTTCGTCTTGTGGGTTCCCTCACTTCCAGTCCTTTACCTGTCCCATATCAGCGTGGTGCCATTTTAAATTTCAGCAAAGACCCTGCCTCCCTCCTATAGTTGAGTAATCACATGTAGCGGGCTCTGTTCTGGGAAGAAGTTGGTGGAGAAGGTAGAAATGGCTCTAATCTTATAGAGTTTACCAGGTAAACTAGCAGCTGCAGCCAATGGATACAGGGGGCCCTAGGAGCCTGGAGCAGGGGCATCTATTCCGGGGTTGGGAGCGAGAGGATGCTTCCTAGAGAAAGTGACAGCTAACTTGAGATTTGCAGCAAAAGCAGAAGGGTTGAGCCTGAGAAAGAGAATAATTCACTAGAGGGTTTATGATCCCTGGTCACCTCTGAGGGGAGCTCACCAGTCTCTTTATTCCCCAGGCCTTTATAGCTCAGTGGCATTTTCTAATTCATCGAGAAGGTCTATATTTTCTATAACTCTGGAGGCAGTAGGTTGAAAAATGCTTGGGTTTGATGTTAAGTGGTAGCTTCAGAGGGGTAGCCATGTAGGGTGCAAACAACCTGGCTTTCAAAGCCAGGCTCCATCTCAAGAGCAAGCGACTTATTCTCTCTGAACCCAACTTTTTTATATCTGTGAAATGGAGCCAATGACACCCACTGCTCAGTGTAGAACAGGGGTCGGGAACCTATGGCTCGCAAGCCAGATGTGGCTCTTTTGATAGCTGCATCTGGCTCACAGACAAATATCTAATAAAAAATAATAACGTTAAAAATATAAAACATTCTCATGTATTACAATCCATTCATTTCCTACCGCTCATGTTCATGGTTGCGGGTGGCTGGAGCCAATCACAGCTGTCCTCTAGGACAACACCAAATTTTTATTGGATAATGCCTGATGTACACGGGTCGTTGTATGGCTCTCATGGAATTACATTTTAAAATATGTGGCATTCATGGCTCTCTCAGCCAAAAGGTTCCCAACCCCTGGTATAGAAAATAAATGAAATGATACTATAAAGTGCAGGACACATAATAAACGCACAGGAAAAAATGTTATCATTTATCTTTGAAGAGGATGAGTTTCTTAATAGACCAGTGGTCCCCACACTATGCACACTATTTAAAATACAGATATCCATGCTCCCCCTAAAGAATCTGATTTAGATGATGGGATAGGGGTAAAACATGGTGATCTGTTTGTGTAGAAAGCACTCCAGATGATTCGGATAAAAGTAAGGTCTAGGAACATTCGTTCAGACCAAATACTTGAGTCATTTCTACAATGAACGTGAAAGGGTTAACCACCTAGAAGCTGACTGGTGCCTTCTAGGAATTATTAGCCAATGATGGGGCTGACTGATGATGTAATGTCTTTGGCTGGCACTCCATTGGTTAAGTGTATTGTTTCTCTCAATTCAGCTGTGTGAGGAGCAAAGCTGGAGCACAAGGGTTAATATCTCTGTGGCAGCAGAGAGAGCTATTTTTTCCCATTCCTCATCTGCTGGATGTGAGTGTATAACACGGCAGCAGATTGTTGCCCTCCTTCCAGTAATCAGCTGCGCCTTCCTCCTTACCTCCTCCCAAGCAGCGCACATGTCTCCGTAGTACTACGGAGGAGGAGGATCAAGAGAGGGAGGAGGGGAAGAGGGGGAGGAGGATCGCTTAGGGACAAGAGAGCTCTTGCAAAGTTGGGCACTGCAGTCTCTTTGGCACTGGGGACAGGCAAAGCCCCAGCTGCTCTGGCCTTACAGAGGTCCTACTGGATGAATTGCTAACCTGTCACCTGCTTCTGAGAGCTGTTGAGCCTGGTGGGACCCTCAAACCAGGAGGTGAGCTCAGGGTTTTGGAAGACCGAGTGGGCCTAGCAGAGGAGCCTGAGGGCAGGTAGAAGGGAATAGCTTCAGACTGAAGATCAGGCACAGGCTTTATCTCATGACTGCCCAGGCAGGTGGCGTGAACTTGGGCATGACGTCTCCCTCTATGGGTCTGCTTGCTTCAGTGCTCAGTGTGAGACTTGGATTAGGGATGTCTGAGTTCTGGGGGACACTGGCTGGGAGTGTGCTGACCGGGAACTATAAATAAGCTTTCTCTTAGTGCAGCTTTCTGTCACATGCTCCCTGAAGGTACACGCTTTGCTCTGGGAATCTGGTGCAGGAGGGAGCATAACCCAGGCCAGTCCCTACGTTGTCTGGGCTCCCTCTTCAGTGCTCCCGCTCAGTAGAGTGGCGCCTGGTAGACTTTGGCCTGAGCTTCCTGCATAAACACCTGAATAGTCTCAGGGGTTTTGATCATGTTGTTTCAGGGACCTTTGGGTCCCTGACCCTGGAGTTATGTTGTGCCTTAGTGAATTTGAGCACTTTCCTACTTGTCTCCTGCTGGAGCTCTTAGGATTTGGGAGAGGAATTCCTTTTGTATTATGCATATGACAATTTTCTTGTTTGTGTTTGATGAGGTGTGGATTAATTGCTCCTACTGAGACTTCTCACCTTGCCCAGAGAAGATCCTAATGCAAGGTAGTCTGCCTCAAGGTGTGAACTGAAAAGAACAGAGGGGGGAGGAACAGAGGGGGGAGTGGCAGAGGGGATGGAGCGACTGGGAAAGGCTGCTAGCAAGAAACTCCAACCCTCATTTCATAGGGAATTCAAGAAAACCTTGCATTTCATAGGCAGACTATGATGCAACTTCTCTCTTGCAACCCTTGAAAAAAATCAATAAAAAGTTTTATTGTTTTTATTTTTCAGAATTTGGTTGTAAGTGGGGAGTTTCCACTCTTGTTTGGGAGAGGGGAGCCTGTCCAGCGTTCTCTCTGTGTCCTGTATGGTCCCTCGGGGTCTGCTGCCCTGTGTTCTGGGTCAAGCTTTGCTGCTGAAAAACATATAAGTGTTTGGACAAGTCACCATGCCTCTCCAAGCCTCATTTGTCAATCACAGAGGTAGGAGAGAGTTGGACTAGCTGACTTTCAGAGCCCCTCTAGCTCTGTCTTTCTGTGCTTTGGGTTGTAAAAAGCCTTTGGAATCTGAGTGTGTTGTTTAAGTAGTTAGATGGATAAAGTACAAATAAAGGCACACAGCATGTGTCCTGTGGGTGCTGGGTGCTTTTACACACGTTTTAATTAAGTTCACCCTCCCAGGATCCCTGGGATGAGGTGGAATTAACCTGACTCTGCAGACGTGGATGTCAAGGCTGAAGGAGAGTCAGTGACTCAGCCAGGATCATCACTTAGTAAATGTGGAGGCTGGTCCTTAAACGTCTGCGGGTGAATGTTCAGGGCTGGTGTGGCGGTAAGTAGCGGGACCAGGGAAGGGCTGGAGCTGGAATCCTCATTTCCCTCCGCTTCCTGTATGCTCTTCTTTCTACTGGAAATCACACCCTGATTTCAGGATTGACTAGCTCAGCCAGATTATTGTGGATCATCCAGTTTATTCTCTGGGACAGAAGATTAGAGGACCCAGGTATGAAAGGGACCTTTAATCCTTGGACTAGGCCCCTCAATATATCACTGAGGAAACAGAGGTCCAGGGAAGTTGGGTGAGTTGTTACAGGTCACTCAGTGAGCTGACAGACCTCAGGGGATGGAGATCAAGAGTCCTTGTCTTAGGTGTTAGAAGTTGTATTATTATTAAAGTGGTTTTTCTAAACCTCCATTTGAAAACTGTGGGATCATTTGATTTAGTTAGTCTCACCTACAGCCCCCGTTAAAGTGCCAAAGGGTTGGAGTACGACTCATTGAACAGCTACTGTACACATGGCATTCGGCAGGTGTCTGAGACATGAAAGGGGGAGGTAAGCAAGCCGACTGAGAACTGGTCAGTCTCCTTCAGGAAGCTCTGGATGTAAGCTGTGGCTCAGGAGGGTCAAGCTCACAGGCCAGTAATCTTTCCCAGTGGGTGGGCCGAGGCCCTGCCTGGTTTTCTCTACCTGTGCCTGGCACCCAGTCATACCACTGTAAGAACACTTGCCACATGACGTGCAGTCTCTGTTCTTTGTCTTCCCAACTAAGCCACGTGTTTCCAGGGCATAGCTCACCACACGCGAAATGTGATTCATCAGTGGGGCTGCCTCATGGTGAGGTGGGGGTCACTGTCTCAAATGTATAGATGTGTACCCGGAAAAAAAAAAGCACCAAGTAATCATTAAAAATCTCAGTGCAGATATACTCTACTTTTTTCTTGGTCACTATAATGTTAAGAAAGAATTATCCTAATACCAGGCTTCAGATAGTCAAATGATTATCATAGCAAAGAGGGGATTATCGTAATTATTCCGCAGGGTGGGAGGGCAAAGCCAGGAGCAGGGGGTAGCAGTTGGAGGGGGCAGGGAGCAGATAATTAGAAGAAGAGTGTGCTTGTGGTGGCTAGCTGCCCAATGGGGAGGAGTTCATAATCTACACCCCTCTCATTAGAAGTGGGCAGCAACCCTCTCGGAGTGCTGCCCTGGCAAAGAGCAGCCCTCGGTAGCCTCTAACATCCCTTCTAGAATTAAGATTTCTTGACTACCTATCAAGAAGGAGTAAATGAGAGGAGGCCTGAGCTCTACCAAAGCTGTGTCTTATTCCTTCTTTAGACTCCAAAGCTGTAGTCCAGGGAGAAAGTTACTCATAGCCAAAATCACCCTTAAAAATGTTTTAATTGCCAAAAAGTTGCATTACATATGGGTTTTGGGTATGGCACCCTGTGGAGTGATTTCTGTACTAACTAATGTGAAAAACACTGACCTAGACGAAAAGAGCAAAGGAAAGTCTGTCTGCAGGTGTCTAGGTCTTTATACTGTTCTGTCTATAAGGTAATTGTCCAATTTCTAGCTGGCATAGGTGGAGTACAAAATACTCAGGTGTTCTGGTTCTTGCTTGTGAAATTCTTCCTGGATCAACAGCCTCTGATACCTTCATATACCTATGTTAACAGGTTTCTTTATTTGTTTGTTTTTTGTCAACAGCCTCTGATACCTTCATATACCTATGTTAACAGGTTTCTTTATTTGTTTGTTTTTTGTTTTTAATGGTGATGGGAATCAAATGACAGAATATACGTGGAAACCCTGAGCTCAGGATCTGTTAGAGTAGGTACTGAGGACAGTTTTCCCTGGAAGGTAATCAGCATCTTGCTGTGACAGACATGTCTCTGCAGGTCTTTGAAAAGCTTCAGAGAAGGACCGGCTCACCTGTGTCCAGGTCGGCATTTCCTGTTTGAGGTCGGCAGATCCACTCTGGTTGTTCTGGCCAGGGCTCACCCTCATGCCCCTGAGTACTGCTTCTAAAACTTAAAGTAGAAAAAAGATGAGGTTGGAAGCTACACAGACATAAGTTCAAAACACCAGAAATTCCTTATCATTGTGTGACCTTGGACATGTTACTCAACCTCTCTGTGTTCAGCTTTTTCACTTAGGAAAATGAGATCAATAGAACCTACTTTTCAGGGTGGATGGAGGACTTAATGAGAGCCCTTAGAGCAGTGGTTCTTAACCTTTTTTGAGGTACCGAACCCACCAATTTCATATGCGCATTCACTGAACCCTTCTTTAGTGATAAATAAAATATGATTTTTTTCCCAAATTCAAGACATAAGTGTATGTTTTTTTATTGGTGCACAAAATGAGCCGTGCATGAACATCACCTTGCTCAAAGAACAAAACCAACAAAGTGCATGAACTCACAACAAATTATGGTATTACTTTATTCTGGCCTCCGTGGCAGAGGCTTCTCCGAACCCCTAAGACCGACTCATTGAACCCTAGGGTTCGATAGAACCCAGGTTAAGAACCACTGCCTTAGAGAGTGTCTGAGACAGAGAGCAGGTGTTCTGTGAATGCTAATGTGTTTGTTCACCTTGGAAATTGTTGCAGAGGGGTAAAGGTAGTTTTGTTTTTTCTTCTCTCTCTCTTTTCTTTTTTAAACTTTTTTATTATTATTATTTTTTTTACAGGGACAGAGAGAGAGTCAGAGAGAGGGATAGATAGAGACAGACAGGAACGAAGAGAGATGAGAAGCATCAATCATCAGTTTTCGATGCGACACCTTAGGTGTTCATTGATTGCTCTCTCACATGTGCCTTGACCGCAGGCCTTCAGCAGACTGAGTAACCCCTTGCTGGGGCCAGAGACCTTGGGTCCAAGCTGGTGAGCTTTGCTCAAACCAGTTGAGCCCACGCTCAAGCTGGCGACCTTGGGGTCTCGAACCTGGGTCCTTCTGCATCCCAGTCCAATGCTCTCTCCACTGTGCCACCGCTTGGTCAGGCTTCTTTTTTTTTTTCTGTCTTCAATCTCACTTCAAACTTCCCTGCCCCCATTAAGATAGGAGCCCTCAGGAAACCTCACGTGCATTACCCTAAGAATGCATTTGCTTGCAGCTTTGCCCCCTCCCTGCCCATTCTCCTGTCAGTTACCTCACCAAGCACCACAGAGCTGCACTAAGAATATTGTATGTAATCCATTTTAAAGCATCCATAGTGAATTACATATTCTGGGCCAAGGCTGCTTTCCTCAGGGACTACGTGGGCAGGTCATTTCAAGGGTGCTACAAAGAAGCCAGAAAGGATTTCTCCAAGTTCAAAACCTTAGGAATTCCATCATTGAGTGTCCATGCCTTGAGTTTACTCATTAATCCACTTAACAAACATTTATGGGAGTCCTTATCCTGCGATAGGCAGTGTGCTAGGTGCAGGGACATCTCCATGAACAGTACAGACAAGGATCCCCATCCTTGTGGACCTTATGTTCTGGCGAGGAAATTGAAAATCGCCATAAAACACATATGTTGCATGACGTCTGTTCGTGATGGGTGTCGTGGAGAAAAGCGGAATGGTATAAGGACACAGGAAGATGCCGTTATAGAAAAGACCGCTAAAGAAGGTCTCCCTGAGGAGTTGATATTTCAGCAGCAGCACGGATAAGTTTGGAAAAGAAGTTTAGAAGTATCTGTGGGAAAGAAGTCCAGGCACAGAGAACAGAGAGTGAGCCTCGGGGTGGTAGAGACTTTGAGAAGATGTGACTAAAGAGGTACCTGAACCCGGCTCTGGTGGGGACTCCTGTGACGAGGAGAGAGGTTTGGATTCTATTCCAAGTTGGAGGTTTTGAGGAAAGAGGTTCCATGGTTTGGCTTGTTCTTTTAATTGATTTGATTTTTTAAAAATTGCCATAGGGTAAAATTGACTTGTGTTGGTATTCAGTTCTATGTATCACTTTTAACAAATGTATATAGTTTCATGAAACTACCAGCCTACAACAAGGACACAGAATAGTTTGGTCATCTGAAAACCTCTCTCCTGTTGTCCCTTTAGAGTCACAAGCTCCCCATTTCTAGCATCTGATAACTACAGCTTGACTTTTCATCACTTTTTGAGACTGTCATATTAATTGAACCACACAGTATGTGACTTTCTGAGACTGGCTTCTTTTCCTTAGCATACTGCCTTGAAGAGTCACTGATGCTGTGGGTCTCAGCATTCCCGTGTGCTGCTGGTTTTCATTGTTTATTGCTGGTTTGTATCCCACTGCACAGATGTACCGCAGTGTGTCTGCCCATCCACCCCTTGAAGAACACAAGGGTCGTTTCTAGCTTTTGGTGATTATGAATAGAGCTGCTAGAAACATTTGTGTTCAGGTTTCTGTGTAAACACATGTTTTTGCTTTTCTATGGTAAATAACCAGGAGATGGACCTATGGGAAATTTGCATTTAACTTTTATAAGAGATTGCCAAACTCTTTTCCACCTGACTGTATCACTGTATGTTCCCATCAGCAGTGTATGAAAATCCCAATTGCTCTGCTTCCTTGTCAGCACTTGTCATTTTCAGTATTTTTTAAATTCATTTTAGAGAGGAGAGAGAGAGAGAGAGAGAGGAGGAGCAGGAAGCATCAACTCCCATATGTGCCTTGACCAGGCAAGTACAGGGTTTTGAACCGGCAACCTCAGGGTTCCAGGTTGACGGTTTATCCACTGCGCCACCACAGGTCAGGCTCCGCATTTTCAGTATTTTTTAGTTTTTAGCTATTCAGTAGTTGAGTGGTATCACACCGTGGATTTAAGTTGCATTTCTTTGATAGCTAATGATGTTGAATATCTTTTTATGTGTATTTTCCACTTTTATGTCTTTTTTGGTGAAGTGTCTGTACAGGTCTAATACCTAATTTTTAAAATGGCTTTTGCTGTTGTTTTTATTGTTGCATGTTGAGTATATTTTATGTCTTTTATACTTAGTGTGCTTTTAAGAAAACATTCTGACAGCTGTGTGGGAAGGAAGCTGTAGTGGGCCTGGGCGGAGGCAGAAGGGTCTGTGAGTAGATGATACAGTAGTCCATGGGGAGAGATGATGTTAGTTTGGACTAATGTCATTGATGTGGAAGAGGTGAGAAGTGGTCAAAATCAAATTTTCTGAGAGTGAAGCCATCTGAGTTTGGTGATGGATGGGACTGGATGTGAACAAAAAGAGGAGTCAAGGATGAAAACACTGCTGGAGGGGCTGAGAATATAAATACAATTTAGGCACAGCCTCTGCCCTCAAACAGCTCTCAGTAAAGTGAGAGGAATTTTATTAGCAGTTTACCTGGGAGAGGACCAGGTGTGCTCTCAGAGATCATATGGAAGATGATGTGGGAGCGCAGGGGATGGAGAAATGACAAAGTGTAAGGTTTGCAAGGCTGGCTGTCTGGGCAGCCCCTCTCACACTTCAGTGTGTAGAAGAATCAGCTGATTGTTAAATATGCACCTGGCTAGGCTCCCACCCCAAAGTAGGCGACCTGTGGTTAGCAAGCAGCACAGATCATCCACATAGGTGATTGGTCAACTACACTATGAGATACATGTGGAGGAACTGGGAAGGCTTCACAGAAGGCGGGATGTTTGAGGTGGGTGTCAGCGTTTAGTACAGTGGTTCTTAACCTGGGTTCTATTAAACCCTAGGGGTTCGATGAGTCGGTCTCAGGGGTTCGGTGAAGCCTCTGCCGCGGAGGCCAGAATAAAGTAATACCGTAATTTGTTGTGAGTTCATTCACTTTGTTGGTTTTGTTCTTTGTGCAAGGGGATGTTCATGCACGGCTCATTTTGTGCACCAGTAAAAAAACATATACCTATGTCTTGAATTTGGAAAAAAAATCATATTTTATTTATCACTAAAGAAGGGTTCAGTGAATGCGCATATGAAACTGGTGGGTTCGGTACCTCAAAAAAGGTTAAGAACCACTGGTTTAGTAGGAGTTCTGACTTATAGAAAGGGCAGCGAGCGGAGAGAAAAGTGAAAGCAAAGGCTTGGAATGGTAAAGAAAGACTAGAGTAAGTATGGGTTGGGTGGTGATGCCTGTTGAGTGATGGGTGGGATCGCATGATTTCCTGCGCTCAGTGAATCCAAGGTGATCTCAGCAGCTCAGCAGCTCCCCACTGGCTGACAAGGGGCCCTCTGTGGTGGAGGTGCCAGGCACCCCCAGAGCTGGCTATGCACAGTGGCTGATAATGCGTTCAGTCTTGTGGGGTGAAGTGCCATTGAACTAAGCTACTGCTATAGGCTAAAACTTGCTATTTTTATTTTTGTCTAGTTAATAACAATATGGTATATCTTTTGTGAGGTTTGAAAGAGGAACAGAGTGTTAAAATACTGTGATGCCCCTAAAAGCTGTTATATGTGAAACTGTTTGCTCTTACAGTAAATGGCCCTAGATGATTATGAGGTTAGAGTTTTTCTAAATCTGTTTTTCTCCTCAACTTCACCTGTTTCAGGTGCTACTGTACTTTCCTTTGGCAAGAATTCCTTCTGAATTACCATGCCTGTTTGGCTGACATCAGTGAAGGCAAGTAAGCAAACACATGTGAGTTGTTTCCTAAGGAAGAATCGATAGGCATTGACTAAAGGGCTTTTCTCCTTTTTATAAGGTTCAGAAGGAGGTGTTGTTGACCGATGGGCAGAGCCCTTTCCCCCTTATTTCAAGGTTCTCAACTGTGTTGGTATCTTAGCAAGTTCAGGCTGTTAACTTATCAGATTGGGTGCTTAAACAATCGACATTTATTTCTCATGGTTCCAGAGGCTGGAAAGTGCAGTCACGGTGCCAGTGTGGTTGGGTCTGTTGAGCACTCTTTTTTGTTGTTGTTCATTCGTTTGTTTATTTATTTATTTATTTATTACAGGGACAGAGAGGGAGTCAGAGAGAGGGATAGATAGAGACAGACAGAGAGGAACGGAGAGAGATGAGAAGCATCAATCATCAGTTTTTCATTGAGACACCTTAGTTGTTCATTGATTGCTTTCTCATATGTGCATTGACCGCAGGCCTTCAGCAGACCGAGTGACCCCTTGCTCAAGCCAGGGACCTTGGGTCCAAGCTGGTGAGCTTTTGCTCAAACCAGATGGGCCCGCACTCAAACTGGCGACCTTGGGGTCTCGAACCTGGGTCCTTCTGCATCCCAGTCTGACGTTCTATCCACTGCACCACCACCTGGTCAAGCTTTTGTTGTTCTTTTAAAGATTTTATTTATTGATTTTAGAGAGGAGAGGGGGGGATGGGAAGCATCAACTCATAGTTGCTTCTCATATGTCCTTTCAGTTGGCAAGCCCAGAGCTTCTAACTGGCACCCTTAGCACTCCAGGTCGAGTCTCTGTCCACTGTGCCCCCACAGGTCAGGCAAGGACTGACTTGGTGGTTTGCAGAGGCCATCTTCTAGCTTTGTCTTCACATGATGGGGAACAGGAACAGAGGAAGCAAGCTCTCTCTTACATCTCATCTTATAAGGACACAATCCCATCTATCCATGAGGGCTCCACCCTCCTGACCTAATTATCTCCACAGGTCCCTTCTCCAAATACCATCGAGTTGGGGATTATAGCTTTGATATATGAATTGGTGTGGATGGGACTCATTCAGTCCATAGTAGTTGGGTAGTTGAGTTTGCTGTGCAAAGGACCTCTGGACAGTGCAGAAGGACTACAGCAAGATCTGGGAGACTTTGGAAGTTTCCTTGGGCAGAGGGAGAGAGGGAGTTTTCGGAGGCTTTTGGGTGACCAGTATCTGGGCTGAGTTTTGAAAAATGAATGGAGTTTATTAATCCGATGGGGTAGGGTGGGACTTAGAGGAGAATGAAATAGGATGGCATTCCAGGAGGCAGGACCAGCATGTGCGAAGGCGTAATGGCAGGCAAGCAGGTAAGTGTTAAGGAACACAGTGGTGACAGATGGAACTGGCACAGGTCAGAAAGGGTCTCTGTGCTGCCTGGAAGACCTTAGAGATACATTAAGGAGAAACTGCCATGTTAAGCAGCGTAGTGATCAGATTTTGCTTATAAAAAGATGTCTCTGACAGTCTATGCTTTGAAAATGAATTTGGAGGAGACCGCATTGGACACAGGGACACCAGGAAGGAGGATCTTGCAGTGGTCCACGAAAGAGATTGTGCATGTCTGAGCTAGAGGTTGAGAGAGACAGAGTGTGAAAGCATCCCTTTGATGTCCAGAACGTGCCCCTTTTCTCTGTGATGAGGCTATACAGGGGTTAATTGGATATGCTCCTTGTCCTCAAAAGGTTTATAGTACAGGGACATCTAAGAAACCATTGACAATACAAGAGATGACTTTACTCAGGTTTTTTAAATTTATATATTTATTTTTTGATTCACAAATGTCTTTTGAACACTTACCGTTTGTTTGCCACCCTTTCTGGTTGGTGTTGGAGATATGACAGGCAGTGAAGAAATAAACAAAAATCCCTATCCTCATGGGGATCACATTCAAGTTGGAGGAAGCGCAGAAACGATACACTACAAAAGAAAAATATCTATGTGAAATGGCAATGAATGTTACAGAGAAAACTAAAGCAGGGAAGGAGAAAGGGGGTGTTGAGGGAGCGGCTGCAACATTTTTTTTTAAAGTGACGTTTGAATAAAGAGCTAAAGGAGGCAAGGGAATGTTATCAGAAATATACAAATATAGAGGCTAAAACACCTGTCTGGAGGCCTGAATAGCAGCTGGGAGCCTGTGTTTAGGGGTAAGGCAGACCTACACTTGAATCCTGGCTGCAGGCCATATTGGCTGGGTGACCTTAGACAAGTCATCTCACCTCCTTGAACATGGATTATTTTATTCGTAAAATGGGGTTGGTGACACCCATCTTCCAGGATTGTTGTGAGGCTGGAAAGAGAGCCTCACTGCTCAGTGCCAAGCCTGGAGCACTGGAAATGCTCCTTGTAGGGTCCCTGTTTATATGTTGGAGGTGACTGGCAGCCCTCACCCAGGCTCATGGGAAGGGAGCCTTGCTAGGTGAATCCCAGATGCTATGAAGCAGGATTTCCTCCCTGTTCTGCTGTTACCGCCTCTGCAGAATGGAGTCAGGGGCCTTGGGGCTGAGGCACTAGTTCCAGAACAGTCCGGGACTCCCTCCACCAGCCCAGGACCCTGCACTACCTCGGTTGAGTCCTAACCTGACTGCCTATCAGGAGTCCTAACTTGCCTCTTCTGTGAAATGAGAGGACTGGCTGCCGGGGTCCCGTCACGGGGCTGTGGGGTCACTGGACTCCTCCCTCTATTTCTTCTTCAGTAAGGGGGTGCTGCAGGAAGCATGCTGGGGACAGGGAGCCATGGGGCCCAGTGTCATGCCATATTCTGGGAACTTCTGGAAGGTCTCCTTGTATCCTGAGAAGGAGTCCGTCCCCAGGCAGGTCCAAACCCTCTGGCAAAGGACGTGAGAAAAGCTTTTAGTAATTAAAAAGTGGAAGTGAAACCCTTGCTGGGTGTGAAGGCAAGCCTGCTGTTGTTCAGCAGGGAGACTAGTGAGGTAGAACAGGCTGTTTCTGCAGGGGCTGGAAGAGGCAGCTATCGCTGGGAGCCATCTCCGTCAGTCCGGTTGTGACAAAGCCCTGCCTGCCTGCCAGTGACAGTGGAAGGGCTGCTCTCTGGAGGGAGTTCACAGCAGCTGGCTGTGGGTGTCTTTGGGTGGAAATCTGATGCCAGGATGTGAAAGCTCTGCTTCCCGTGGGCGCTCCCCCTGCCTGTCGTATGTCATCAGCTGTTAGTATCATAGTGCCTGGCCCAAGGGGGCATTACTGCTGCTTGGTGAAGGCCAGCCGCCTCCCCTGGCTCTGGGGGTGGCTTTAAGGGGAGAAGTCCGGAGGCAGCTGCCACTGTTGAGAATGGCCCTGAGCATGACATTGCTGGGGTATTCTTATAATCCATTCCTATATTCTCTTTCATTTTCTTTGCTTTTCTTATTTTTCTTACTTTATTCAGGTTCATTCTTTTATTCATTCACTCCATTCTTCTTCTCTTTTCCTTCCTTTCATCCTAATTTTCTTCACCTTTCCTTTCTTCCTCCTGCCCTCCCTCCCTCCCTTTTCCTTCCTCCCTCCCTTCTTTCCTTCCTTCCTTCCTGTCTTTCTTTTCATCTACTCATTCACTTAATTCAGTATTGCTCCTTCAAGCATTCTCTGAGCCCTGAGCTGAGCCCCGTGGACACAGATAAGGCACAGGTAACACCTTCCTGCAGCTCCGCAGCTACTTTGCTCCTGTAGAGAGAAGAGGGATGTGGAGAAACAAACAGGCAAAACTTACAGATGCTGCAGTCAGACCCACTGGGTTAGAGTTCGGTTGCTTCCTTGCTGTGTTACCCTGGGCAAGTTACTGAACCTTTCTGAGCCTTGGATGCTTGGACTCTAACATCAGGATAATCGAATCTACTTCATAGAATTGCTCGGAGTACAGGAGAGAGTGAGAGTACAGGTAAGAGGCTTAGCCAAGTGCTTGGCAGGCAGTGAGAGCTCAATCTCTGCTATTGTTATTAATGTCGTCTGACAAATATTACCAGAAATCAGTAAAAAGGAAGGCAGAGGAAGAAACCACTCTTCTGTGTCTGGCTCTTGCCCTTGAAAGTGAGAATCAAAGGTTTGCATCTGAGTTCTTCAGCTCAGAACCCCTCACTTTACAAATGAGAGAAGCAGCCCGGGGGCGGAAGGGTGGCAGGCTGACTAATAGTGTGGGTGAGAAGCCAAACCAACAGGCTGAATTCTGACTCCACACTGAATCCCGGTGGCAGCTGGACCAGTTAGTTGCTCTACCTGCTCTGTGTCTCAGTTTCTTCTGGATGTAAAATGGGGATTAGTAACAAAGGAACGGTTAGGACTCATTAGGTTTAATATGTGATCAGGCTTAAAAACAGTAGCTAGCACACAGGAAGCATTATATAAATATTAGCTGCTGAGAGTGCTGTTACTACTGTCATCACCATCATCATAAAGGCCACACAACGGGCAATGATGGTGCCTACACTTGCTCCTTTGTGAGCAGTGAGTCCGCCGGCTTTCCTGGCCGACAGGAGGGGACTGGGTCCTCGCAGGTGCAGCTGAGCTTGCATTTCCAGAAGTGGAAAGAAGGCCAGTTTGGCTGTAGAAAATGAGGGCGGGGAAGCAGGTGAGGATGAGGCAGCCTCACAGGCTGTAAATAAGCCTGAGTGGCATCCAAGTGCAGCGGTGCCCAGTGAGGGACCAGTCATTTCAGGGGAGCAGAAGGGGAGGCGGGGTGGCCAGAGGAGAGCTTCTGCTTTGGTCCAGGTGAGAGGTGACGGTGGTTCAGACCCTGGTGGGGACTGGGGTTGAAAGAAGCAGCCAGGTTGGGGGCTGTTTTGGAGAGAAGAGTGGCTGATGGCTTGGGTGTGGGAGGCTAGAGAGAAGGAGTCATTGCTGGACTAGAGTTGGGTATTTGCTGAGATGGGGAGGATGGAAAGGGGCAGTTTGGGGTGGTGGAGATGGCGGGAAATCAGGAGTTTTGTTCTGAACATGATACATTTAAGATGCCCAATAGATATGCCTTTGCTGCCCCCCTGAGTGAACGAGCTGACTCCTCATTAGGGCACTGCGTGGCCAGAGGTGCCCCCCTGAGTGAACGAGCTGACTCCTCATTAGGGCACTGCGTGGCCAGAGAAGCACCTCTAGGCAGGGGGCCGGGCACTGATGGTGACAAGACTGAGGGTGCAGCACTCAGCCTGGCCTCGGCAGTGGCTCCACATGCTCTGTCCCTGTGTCTCCTTGTCCTTTCCTCTGTGTGTCTCTCTCTATGGCTCTCTGTACGCCTCTCTCTGCCTTTGCCTCTCCCTGTCTCTTCTTCTCTGCTGGTCTCCATCTCTCTCTTTCTATGT
The DNA here is from genome assembly GCA_037038555.1 of Rhynchonycteris naso. Classification (NCBI taxonomy): domain Eukaryota; kingdom Metazoa; phylum Chordata; class Mammalia; order Chiroptera; family Emballonuridae; genus Rhynchonycteris; species Rhynchonycteris naso. The sequence goes on from CM073000.1 coordinate 78,873,302, forward strand.
CTCCCTGTCTTTTTCTATCTCTCTGTCTCTTCTTTTCTCCGTGTCTCTGATTTTGCCTCTATGTGTATCTCTATCGTTCTTTGTCTCTGTTTATTCCTGTCCATCTGTCTCTTTTTGTCTCTTTCTCTCTGTCTCCCTGTCTCTCTCTGTGTCTTTCTGTGGGTTTTTCTCTTTCTGGTTCTTCTGTCTTTTCTCTCTGTATCTCCCTCTCTGTGTCTGTATTTCTCTCTCCTTCTCTCACCCGTCAGTAGCTTCACTCAGGTGCTGCAGGTGGCTGGCATTTCCCCCTCATTTAGCCCTTCCTTTGCATCCTCGGGTACGTCCTAGGCCCGTGTGAGCCTCCCAGACTTATCTTTGGTCTCTAGGAAGAGGGTTTCTGACTTGGCTCTCTGAGTTCTGGTGCAGGAGAAAGGAATGCCTCGTCTGGTTCCCAGACCTTGGCAGTGCTGGCATCTCTCCTTGACTCTGGGTGCCCGCCTCTGCCTGCTGCTGTCTCCAACTCAGTGAGTCCGCAGCCAGACGTGGTCCTTCCCCCAAACCCAAAGTGGCCAGTATGTACAGGGCTCTGCAGGGACACAGGGCGTTTCTCCTAATCCCCTTTGGTTGATGAAAGTAATTAGGGAAGCCTCCCTGGAGGAGAATAGTGAGCTGAATCAGAAGTAAGAACCAGCTGAAGAATGTAAGAAATCAAAAGGGAGGTCATGCCAGGCAGAGGGATCTGAGATGCATAATCACACTGGTGGTGGGGCAGGGTATAAGGGGTGGGGAGCAGATTCCAGGCTCATGGAGCCTGGAGGCATCTCAATGTGATAGAAGATCAGTAGGCCCTGGCCCCAGACACATATGGGTTTACATCCTAGTAGCATAGGAAAGGGGGACAGTGCTTCCTAGTGGTTAGGGCCATGCCCGTTGGAGCCAGGGTTTGAATCACAGCTCTGCCACTATCAGCAATGTGACTTTGGGCCTCAGCGCCCACCACTGTACAGTGCAGGTAAGAATAGCACTCCTATCTCATAAGGTTGGAGGAAGGATGGCATGAGTTCATATGTATCAAATGCATAGAACAGTGCCTGGAGAAGCCACAGTTGTGATTTACAAGTTGACCAGGAGGAAAGTACTGATAATCTCTGGACCTGTTTCCTCCTCTGTGAAATAAGAGTGATAGCAGTTCCTGGGCAGGGTTGTTGTGATGATTGGGAACCACTGATAGGCCGTTCTTGTGCAGTCTCTGGCTCCTCAGATAGGCTTCATAAATGGTAGCCCACAGCACCACCACCACCATCATCATCATCACGAGCACTTCCACCATCATCACCATTACCATCACCACCACCATCACGGCTATTATACTTCCATGTGGGCTATTCTGGCGTCTAGTCCCAGCTTACTTACTCCCTCCCTCTGCCCAGCAAACATCATGTATCATCCAGCCTGGAGACTGAGAATTAAATGCCCTAAATCTGGCCACTTACTTGTCCTGGAAAGGCTATCCGCCTTGTTCTGGGCAGCGGAGATTCTGGCTGCTCCATCAGCTTTCCCCCGAGTCACGTGCAAGGCCGGCAGCAGAGCCCCCTCTGAGCCGGTGCAGATGAGCATTCCCCAGAGACTTCTGCGCCCGGAACTGAGAAGGGGGAGCTGTGACAAGCATGAGGGAGTCCTGGGGCCGCTCCACTCTCTTCTCCTGCCACTCAGGTGGAATTAGATTTTCACCTGTGGCCCTGCTGATGAGGAGGAACCCAAAGAGGACAGGGCAGGCTCCTGGGCATCATGGCTGGGCTCCCTACATGTTCTGTCCCTGTAGGCTTCTGGTCTGGTTTGTGTGTTGTGAAGGCAACATACTGCAGTTAAAACTGAACCCAGGACCAGACTGCCTGGGTTAGAATCTCTTTACCACCACTGACCCAGACATGAGGCCTTAGGCAAGTCACTTGACCTCCCTGGCCTCAGTGTCCACATCTGTAAAATGGAGGTATGTTCGTAATGGTTTATATATCATAAGAATGAGGGGTGGGGAAGGGACTGGAGTGGGGAGATGTGCCTGTGGAATACAGTACTTGTACCCTAAGAGAGGAGAGGAGGGTGGCCTGGTGGTGGTGGTGGGGCGATGGGGTTGGAGTCTAGAGGCACTTCAGCGGCAGAATCCACAGAGTACTGGCAAAGGGGCTGGAGTGGGGGAGGACTGTGAGTGACATGTCACCTTCAGAGTTGGAGCCTGATTGCCGTAACTGCGAAGGGGTGATGGAGGCTGAGCTGTTCTCACTCAGGAGAGGAGAATGCTGCCCCGAGGGACGGCATCCTGGGTGATCGCCATCTTGGGCATCTCTCAAGCCCCAGTTTAGAATGAAATGCCTGGAAACAATATTGTTTCCTGAAATGCCTACCAAACTGCATTTGGTTTACTTTGCAGTAAGTTAACAGCCCTAAGCAGCCATCTCTGTTTATTCTGAAGGTCCTCTCAGGGACAGCAGTCACAGAGGGGTTCAGGATGACTAGTTAGCTCCCGGCCTCAGGTGATCCAGGACCTCTGTTTAGATTTTTTACATGACCTTTAGCTGGACATCTTAATGAATCAGAGGCTAGCCGGCATACGGTCAGATAACACGACCTCGTGTCCCAGTCCTACCTGGTGCTGTCAGGAGAGCTCTAGAAATTCTGTTTGTACATAAGTCAAGTGATTACTCTGTGGCTAACAGTTATAGTTCCTTTATCATTTTAGGTTAAAAGCTTTGATTTACTTTAATTTGACCCTGTGTTGGCATTTCTCGAAACTATTTTGGATTGGGAAGGAGGGTAGTCTCGAATAAATGGAAGACTCACTTGGCCTCTTGGAGACTCTCCTTCAAAATTCCCAACCAAGGGAGGGAGCTGTTGGTGCAGAGAGCTCCCTTCCCTGCAGGTCCTGGCTCCACAGCCCGAGTCCTCATTGTCTGGGCCCCACAGTGTCCCGCCTGTGGGAACAAGAGTGTTGCCACTCACAGGAGCTCAAGGCCTGTGTAAAGGGATCTGAGCCCGCAAGAGGCAGATGCACTTTGATGTTGCTGTGGCTGCAACGGAGCTCTGAGGATGAAAGGCCCGTGGAGCTGTGTGTGGGGATGGAGCCACTCCTCCCACACCCCCTCCCATGGAAGCATAGCTGACCTTTTCTCAGGAAGTTTAGCATCTCTTAGTTCTGAAACTGGAATGGGAATGGCACAGCCTCTGGCTCCCCAGGCTCACCCGAGACTCCCACGCTGCCTGTGCTCATTAATATATTTATATTGACGAGCCCCCCGTGTTGTCTTCATGAATGTTTAAGCTTTAGCCTGTGCAGGACAGGGGTTAGCAGCTGCTAATTATCCCAACACTGGCTCCTAATGGGTGAGGATAGAGAGAATCTTTCAGTGCTCATTGAGCAGAAGATGGAGAGAGAGCTTATGTCGTGGTGGGTTCCCATGGGGAGGACCTTCACTTAAAAAATAAAAAAAGGAAAAGGTTATTCCTTTGGCGTATTCCAAGTGTGGTTCTGCTTAGGCTTAGGTGTTAGGCTGTGACAGCTGCTTTCTTTTGTATAATCACATAGTCTTTTTCTTTCTTTTTCTAGCTAGAAAGAGAGAAACAGAAAGGACAGACAGGAAGGAGAGAGATGAGAAGCATCAATTCATAGTTGCAGCACCTTAGTTGTTCATTGATTGTTTCTCGTATGTGCTTTGACCGGAGGAGGCTCCAAGCTGAGCCAAGGACCCCTTGCTGAAGCCAGCGACCTTGGGCTTAAGTCAGAGACCTTGTGCTTTAAGCCAGCAACCTTTGGGTTCAAACCAGGAACCATGGGGGTCATGTCTATGATCCCACACTCAAGCCGATGACCCCATTCTCAAGCCAGTGACCTCAAGGTTTCTAACCTAGGTCTTCAGCATTCCAGGCTGATACTCTATCCACTGTGCCACCACCTACCTGGTCAGGCATACATTTAGTCTTCACAAACAAAAGGTGAGGATGGTTTAATTTCACTCCGGTTTTTAAGCAGGTTCACACAACAAGTTTATTGAAGCCCTGTTACTAAGGTGACCAGATTTTAAAATTGGTAAAGCGGGACACCATTGACTGAGGCCCCGGGGGGGGGGGGTCTTGATTAAAAATTTGGTCTGTATGGAGCATTTTTATAGAATGCAAAAATAGTATTGTAATATATATTTTTAAATTTCAACATAAGTACAATTTACAAACATAATACATTTAAAAAATTATGTATAGTATTATTTTATTCTTTGGCATATTTCTCATTGGGGAAATATGGACTCGTCCTTACAGCAGCTTTGCTCCCCACGTCCAGCCCTGCCGCCTGCTGGAGACCGAGCCACTTGCACCTCGTGGAGCTCGGAGACGCATGCCCGTGTCCAGGACGCGGGCCTATGGGCAGTTAGAGGACTTGACAGCCGCCGCCCCAGCGTCCTGCCCAAAGTTCTTTGTTATGGGGCCTGCTGGGGCAGCCAGCTCTTGCGGCAGTGCCGGCGCTTCCAGGTCAAGGCGGGGTCTCCCCACCGAAAACAGTCTATTCCCTTCCCGTTCTCCTGCCATTCCCTAGCTTTTCAGGCATTCTTTCCAAAAATCGGGACTTTTTAAAAACGCTGCGGGACGCGGGACAAATTGTTAAAAATCGGGACGTCTGGTTACCTTACCTATTACGTGCTGGGGATCCTGTAGTAAACTGAGCAGAATGCTGTCCTTTGTTCTTGAAGGCTTACACGTTATCAGAGGCAGCAAAGACTGAGCAGTAAGCACAATGAATCAGCCAGTGGTAGAGTTGCCAGAAGGCATATTGCTGAGGGAAACAGAGCAAGCGGCTAGGGTCAGGGTCGGAGAGATCCGAAGTGCCTCATGGTCTAAGATTAGGTCAGGGGAGGCCTCACTGAGGTGACATTTGAGCGAAGATCTGAAGGAGATGAGGGAGTGAGCCACACAGGATTCCAGAGAAAGAGTGTTCCAGGTGAAGGCGCAGCCTACCCTGAGGCAGCTGGTGAGCAGGTTTGGCCATTGGAGTTCAGCTTCTTCCTTGATTTTCTAAGCCAGGGGTCCCAAACTACGGCCCGAGGGCCGCATGTGGCCCCCTGAGGCCATTTATCCAGCCCTGGCTGCACTGCACTTCCGGAAGGGGCACCTCTTTCATTGGTGGTCAGTGAGAGGAGCACAGGATGCATCAGCACCCATAGTTCTCATTGAAATATGGGTCAGTTTGTTGATTTAAATTTACTTGTTCTTTATTTTAAATATTGTATTTGTTCCCGTTTAGTTTTTTAACTTGAAAATAAGATATCTGCAGTGTGCATAGGGATTTGTTAATAGTTTTTTTAATAGTCTGGCCATCCAATGGTCTGAGGGACAGTGAACTGGTCCCCTGTGTAAAAAGTTTGGGGACCCCTGTTCTAAGCTATGCATCAGGCCTTGACTATTCCTCATCTAATGTTCCAGGTGTTAGCCCGTGAAACACCATGCCACAGACATTTGCAGAGCACTTTAAAGGTTAAAAAGCAATTTTACGTGTGGTGCTGGGACTGCTCTGTTCCCTAGTTACATGAATGTGTTAAAATTCATAGAACTATATACCAGAAAAAGTCTATTTTACTTTATTAAATTAAAGATATTTTTTAAGACTTTATTCAGTCATTTTAGAGAGGAGAGAGAGAGAGAGAGAGAGAGAGAGAGAGAGAGAGAAGGGAGGAACAGGAAGCTTCAACTCCCATACATGCCTTGAGCAGGCAAGCCCAGGGTTTTGAACCGGCAACCTCAGCATTCCAGGTCGACGCTTTATCCACTGTGCCACCATAGGTCAGGCCTAAAGATATTTATAAAAGGAACTTAACGCATTTTATTTCGGTCTGCTTAAAGAGCAGTGGAATTGGAAGGTAGAAATTAACATTTTCACTTTGCAGATTAAGAACCTGTGGCCCAAATGTCACTCAGCTGCAAGAGACAGAACTGGGGCTCAAAGTCAGATCCATCCAAAGTATGTTTTCATGGAAATCCTTCACTCCCTGCCACACTGCCTCCCAAAGTCATGCTGCCCACACTGTCAGAACTTCTGGCATCGGGGAGCCCACGCTATCTAAAAAGCAACCAGGATAACGACAATAGCTAACATAGGCACATGTTGCTTTGCATATATTACATCCCTGAAGAACCCTATGAGACATGCTGTTATACTGTTCCCATTTTACAGATGAGAAAACCGAGGCACAGAAAAGAAGTTTGCTTGAACCTACTGTGTTGGGATTAGAACACAGGCATAATAGGTTCCAAAGCATGTGAGCTTAACCTTCAGGCTTACTCTGTCTAGCTGTGTCCAGCTCCAGAAGGCTGAGACCATGGTGATCCTTAGCCTGGGTTTAGTAGTGATCTTGTACTTGAAGAATCCTTTTATTGTTCCATGGTATTTATTTTTAGTTTAAGTTTCACAACAGATTGAGGGGAAGGTACAGAGATTTCTCATATGCCCCCTGCCCCTACCTACGCATAACCTCCCCCATTATCAACCCTCCCCCCAACCAGAATGGAGCATTTGTTACAACTGATGAATCCACATTAACATATTATTATCACCTAACGTCCATAGTTTACATTAGGGTTCACTCTTGGGGTTGTACATTCTGTAGATTTGGACAGGTGCACAATGACGTGTATCCATCATTATGGTAGCATACAGAGTAATTTCACTGTCCTAAGGGTCTTCTGTGCTCCACCTGTTTATCCCCCGAATCCCGCACCCCTCGCAAGCCCTGGCAAGCACTTGTCATTTTATAGTTGACTCTCGAACAATAGAGGTTTGCGCTGTGCGGGACTAGTTATACAGAGCTCTTTTTAAATAAATACTGTAAATGTATTTTCTCTTATTAATGATTTTCTTAATATTTTATTTTCTGTAGCTTACTTTATTGTAATAACTTAGCATATATTGCATATAACATACAAAATACGTGTTAATCAGCTATTTTTGTTAATGGTAAGGCTCCTAGCCAACAGTCGATTATTAGTAGTTAAGTTTGGGGGGAGTCAAACGTTATAAACAGATTTTCAGCTATGTGAGGTGCTGGCACCCTCTAAGCTCAGCATTGTTCAAGGGTCAACTGTATAGTCTCCATAATGGCCTTTTCTAGAATGTCATATAGTTGGAATCACACAGTGTGTGTGCTGCAGCCTTTGCAGACTGGCTTCTTTTACTTAGTTGTATGCATTTAAGAGTCCTCCATGAGTTTTCATGGATATGTAGCTCACTTCTTTTTAGCACTAAATGGTATTCCCTTGTCTGGATGTACCACAGTTTATGTCTTCATTCATCCACTGAAGGGCATCTTGGTTGCTTCTAAGTTTTGTCAATTATGAATAAACATCCTGCTATAAACATCAGTGTGCAGGTTTTTGGGTGGACACAAGTTTTCAACTCCTTTGGATAAATACCCGGAAGCACAATTGCTGGATTGTATGGTCAGAGTGTGTTTAGTTTTGTAAAACACTGACAAACTGTCTTCCAAAGAGGCTGTGCCATTGTGTGCTCCCACCAGCAATGAATTCGAGTCCCCTCTGCCCCACATCCTCACCAGCGTGTGATGGTGTCAACGTTCCTGATTTTGGCCATTCTAATAGGTGTGTCGTAACATCTCACAGTGGTTTTAATTGTCACTTTCCTGATGACATATGTTGTGGAGCGTCTTTTCATGTGCTTATTTGCCATCTGTATATCTTCTTTGGTGATGTCTATTAATGTCTTTGGCCCATTTTTAATTCAGTAGAGTGTGAGCTAAGACTCTGGTAAGAATGGCAGAGAGGAGAGGATGCTACTGAAGATGTTTGGGGAGACAGACTGACAGAGCCTGGGGACAGAGTGACTAAAATTGGTGAGGTTTAAGGAGTAGTAAAGTGTGAGACTCAGGTGGCCTGAATGGACAGATAGGGAGGCTTCTAGGATGAAGGAGGGGGGGACAGTAGGTAAATTCATCTGAGGATGAGCAAGGATATGAATCTGGGTGTCTACGTGACACCTAGGGGAGATGTCTACTCTCCTGTCTGGGCTGGCCAGTTGCTTATCATTTCCCAAAGGAGCTGGTGTCACTATGTGGTGGCTATCTTTCTTAGGGAGTTTTTTGCCGTTTGATGCAATGCTTGTGTCCATATGATTTGCACCTTACTTCTCTCTTGTGTTTCCACCAACAAGTCTGAGAAGTCTCCAGCCACCCCCTTTTTAAAAACCTTTACCATTAAAGTCTTCCTTTTATATTACAACCTCCAAGAAGTAAGTTTGCAAAGCTGCTTTATAAAGTGTTTGTTTTTGTTTTATTTTTCCTGTCTGGTGTGGTCATTCCTGCCCACTAGTGTCCACTGGTGGGGCAGCATGGGGCTGGGTACCCCGCAGGCATATAGGATTTTGTCCCAGAGTCTTCCTGCCTTTCTTTTCTCCCCAAATTCCTCTCTTCCCCATCCTATCCCATTATCACATTAAGGTTGTCATTGAAGATATATCTAGTGTCTAGTAGCAGAAGAATGGGAAAACACCTTGTAAATCATAGAATCTAACTCCCTATGTTCACACTTTAGGACTCTAATGTCTGTAAGAGTCCCTAACTTCTCTGGTTTTATTTCACACTCATCTTCTACACTCTATTTTCCACAAAGTAGCCAGGGAGACTAGATAGATTATGTCTCTCTCTTGTTTATAACCCTCCAGTAGTTTACTCTCACACACATATTAAAATCAATTATTTTCAGGATGACCCTTCATGACTGGCCTCTCCTTACTTTTCTAAACATTTACTTATGAAAGTCTCTTTTTAGTTCCTAGTTAGGGTGGCCTTCCTTTTATTCTTCAAATTGCCTAGCTGTTTTCTACCTCAGGGCCTTTGCGAATGCATTTCTCTTTCCCCTCATTTTTCAGGTGTCAGATCTTACCTGCCCCTCACCATGTTAATCTCGGTGACAGCACTCTGTGTATTCTTTATTAACTCATTCCGCAATCCATACATATTTGTTCAGTTGTTCATCATCTGCCTCCCTTTACCAGACTATATGCTGTCCTGGGGCCTGAAGTGGGGAGAAGTTACAGGAAGAGCCATTGACTGACATTGGAGTTGTTCATAAGATAATAAGGTGATTCTTCTGAGGGTGGAGAATTCCCACAGCATAAGGTTGACTAGATTTCCTAAAGAAGGGATTATATATAAACTCTAAGATTTCTCCAACTCTAACAGTTTATTACTTTTCTATCCAGTACTGCTAGTGCTCGACTTATGACCACGATTGGTTCCGACAGACTGGTCATAACAGGATTTGGTCATAAGTTGAGTAGGCTATATGTACAGTACTGTGAAATGATATTATAAAAATCTTTAAGTCATATTTTATCATAATTTTCTTTCATTATTGTTATATATCATAATTTTCTTTGTTCATTTTATGCCATTTGTATAATCTCTACACCATTTTGTTTCTTATTTTTACATTCATCAGGTTTAAGTAAAACACTGCATTACCAGTACAACTGGTTTAATATTTGTAAACATACAAAATTACGAAATACAGGTGCATACAAAAACTGCTCCAGACGCGGAGCAGTCGTGGCTAGTGATTGTGGTCGTAAAGTCAAATGGCCGTAAGTTGCATAGGTCGTAAGTCCATCAATACCCGTATTTAAAAATATGAAAGCTTCTCAGTTCCAGGAGTGACTCAATAGCTTCTGTTGTTCTAATCCTCTTGTAGACGATATTATGAACCTTGACTAAAATGTTTAAAAGAAACTATTTGAGGTTCCTGGAAGGAAACAGAAAGGTAGAATAAGGAGAGGATTTGACCCTTGAAAGAAGGGAACCACTAACTGAGATCCACATTTATGTGGCTCTTCCTTGAAAGCACCCCCTGGCCCACATAGCACTGTGCAGCTAGACCCACAGCAGAAAGCCGCTGTGTTAGTGGTTTGACGACTCAGTGGGCAGAGCACAGGCTAACAGAGGGCTGGAAAATGAGGAAACCTACAGAGTAGATTTTCCATCTACAGAGATGCCTCAGTTCCATGCTCCCAGTGAGATCAAGTGCGGCCTCCATTAGAATTGTGTGGTAGTTCAACGCCTCTTTCCGCCCATGTCTGCATTGTGCACTTACTCTCGGTAGTTAATCATGGGCCTGCTCTCCAGTCAACCTCCTGCGTGTAAATCACCATGGCAAAGTCAGTTTCCTGGCTCGGGAATCTGACTTACAGCAGTCTAATTGATGTTTATAGAACATTACACCCAACAATGGCAAAATACTCTTTTCAAGTGCACATGGCACATTCATCAAGATAGAGCATACTGAGCCTAACATTAATATCCATGAATGTCAAAGGTGTCAAAGGGTTAAAATCTTACAGACTATATTCATTCACCACAAATGGATCATAGCAAAAGTAATAACAATAAAATATCTGAAAGAGCACTGGAATTTGGAAATTAAATATATGTTTAGATAACACACGGGTCTAAAAAGAATTACAAAGAAATTAAGAATAGTTTGAATTGAACAGTAATGCAGATACGACATGCAGGTTCCCTGGGGCAGCGAGAGCATAGAGGGAAATGCATTACTCTCCATGTGCATTTAGCAGAGATGAAAGGCATAAAATTCATGATCTACATACATTTCCAGCTTAAGCATCTAGAAAAAAGAAGAGTCAATTAAACCCTTAAACCCAAAGCAAGGAGAAGAGAGGCCATAATAAAGGGTAGATATAAGTGAAATAGGAAACCAATAATGGATTAGCTGAGTTGGTTAAGAGCGTTGTCCCAAAATAAGATTGTGGATTTGATCCCCGGTCAGAACACAATGGGACGCAACCAAAAAAATATGCATGACTGAGTGCAACAACAAATGCTTCCCTTCCCCCCCCCTTTCCTCTTTCTGTCTCTCTAAAAATCAATAAAAATTAAGCTCTAAAAATCAATAAAAATAGCTCGGTTGATAAGAGTGTCCTCCTGGAGCATGGAGGTTGCTGGTTCGATTCCCCGGTCAGGACACATACGGGAACAGCTCGATGTTGCTACCTCTCTCTCTCTCTCTCTCTCTCTCCCCCCCTGCCTCTCTCAGGGGGAAAAAAAAAAGAAAAAGAAAAAGAAAACATATAATGGAGAAAATAGAAAAAGCTGCAAGTTGGGTTTTCTTTTAAAGATCAGTAAAATTTATAAATTCGTAGCAATATAGATTACTCAAAAAGAGAGAAAAGACAAATTAGCATTATCGAGACTATCAGGGAAAATCATTACATATCCTACAAAAAAAATGAGAAAACAATGAAGAAGCATTATGAACAACTTCGTGCCAATAAAATCCACAGCTAAGATGAAATGGACAAATTGCTCAAAATCACATATTGCCAGTACCAAAATAACAAGAAACAGAGACTATAAATAGATTGATGAAAGGGAAGTAGTCATTACTCAAACCTTCCCAACAAAGAAGAAAATCAGCCCCAGATGGCTTCACTGTTGAATTCTGCCAATAATTTCAGACAAAAAAAATTACCAATATTAAATAAACTCTTTTTGAAAATAGAAAAGGCGGGAACACTTCCCAACATATTTTGTGAGGTCAGCATTACCCTGATGCCAAAACCTGGCAAAGGCATTGCAAAAATAAATAAATAAATAGATAAAAATTGCCAGTATTTTCATGAACATGGACACAAAAATTCCTAACAAAGTATTATCAGGTTGAATTCAGCAATCTATAAAAAGGGGTAACTCACAATAACAAAGTGGGATTTATTTCAGGAATTGCAAGTTTGGTTTAATATTTGAAAATCAATCCATGTAACGTACTACATTAAGCAAATAAATGATTTTTCAAAACATAATCCTCTCAATCAATTTAGAAGATCCCTTGGCAAACCCAACATCCCTTCATGATGAAAACTCTCAGCCAACTAAGACTGCAAGGAAACTGTCTCGCTCTGATTACGTGCATTTATAGAAAACTTGCAGCTAACATCTTGTCACAGTAATGTGAGATATTGAACATATTCCCTTGAAGGCTGGGAACAAGAAAGGTGTCTGTTTTCATTTCTGTTCATCAGTGCAGGTCCTCCCTACTGCAAGAAGAAATGTAAAAGACATAAAAGGTATTAAACTTGGAAAAGGAGAAATAAAGATGACTCTATTTGTAGATGAAATGATTATTTACATTGAAAAGCTTAAGTAACCCATAAACAATGACTAGGAACAATAATTGAATTTATCAGGTCAGTATATTGACAATAATTGGCTAATATATGATAGTAACAGCAGACAAATAAAAAATGAAACAGGAAACAGTTTTAAAATGCCATCCCCCCCCCAAAAAAAAGAAATGTTTAGGAATCAATTTAACAAAATATGTTTAACACCTCTATATCTAAAATCATGAAACATTTCTGTGAGAAACTAAAGTAATAAGTAGAAACCTCTGCCATGTTCATGAAGTGGAAAATTCAATACTTGTTGAGAAGTCATTTCTATCCAAACTGAGCTGTAAGTTTTATTTAATCTCAAACAATATTCCAAAAGACTTTTCCATACAAGTTGATTTTAAAATGCATTCAAAACTAGGAACTGGAGTATCCCCTGGTCAAGGCACATATGAGAAAGCAATCAATGAACAACTAAAGTACCGCAACTGAGTTGATGCTTCTCATCTCTCTCCCTTTCTGTCTCTTTCACACACACAAAAAAAATATTAAGACAATATTATCATCTTGGGGTTGGCAAAGGTTTTAAAGAACAGACACAAAGGACTAAGTATAAAATAATAGTTTGGTAAATTTGGCTTCATAAAAAATTATAATTTGTTTATCAAAATATCTGCAGATATATGTAACAGGTTTTATATATGTACTTATAAATATGTATGCATATGCATATATATAATTTGTATGTATATATAAAATATTCCTGATAACCAAAATATGGGTGTATCATCTCATGGTACAATTTTTTTTCTCATTGGGATTTTTATTTAACTCAAATAACAATTAGCTTTTTGTAAGAGTGATTTTATTCTGCCAATCCTCTGCTCATAAAGGAAATAAAATGGCAAGCCAAAGAGAAAATGAGAGAAAATGTTCACAATATGCACAGCTAACAAAAGACTTATATCCAAAATGTATAAAGAACTCTAACAAATAAGTAATAAAAGTATAAACAGCCCTCCTGTCTAAAACAGGCCGAAGAGTTGAGCAAGCACTTCACAAAAGAAGACGCCGTATTTTCCCCATGTATAAAACGCACCTTCTTTCAAAAATTTTGGGGCCTAAAAACCGGGTGCATCTCATACAGTGGTTGTGGAGTTTTTAACTTGCATTTCCCACTTTTTTTCGCTTGTTTTTGCGCTCACTGTTGAAGACAATGATTCATCATCAGACAGAGATGAGGACAAGCTAATGGATGGGAGTTTTGGCAGTGATGAGGAGTTTATGAATTTTATAATAAATAAAACTTGAGTTCAATAACTATATGTAAGACATTTTTTTTTCAAAACTCAGGCCCCTAAAGTAAGGTGCGTCTTATACATGGGGAAATATGGTATATCAATGGCCAATGAATCCACAGAAGTTGCTCAACCTCTTTAGGCATCAGAGAAAATTAGTTAAAAACACAATGAGGTTTTATTTTACACCCATTAAAATTACTAAGATTAAAAAGACTAATGACAACCAATTGTTGGTAAGGATGTGGATCAACTAGAACTATCAAATGCAGTATGCAAAATAGTACAACCACTGTGAGAAATTTTTTGAGTTTCTTATAAACAGATGCCTACCCTATGATCAACAAATTAAGTTCTAGATATGTATTTTGCCAAACAAAAGTCTCTCTCTCTCTCTCTCTCCACACACAAAAATACTTCAATTAAAAAAAAAATCTGTATAACAATTCTAGTCACTATACACCAAACTGGAAACATTTTAATTGTCCATGAACAAGAGAATACAGTAAAAAGCTGTTTTATTCATCCAGTGGGATGTTAGGGATGAAAAATAGAATGTCAATACATACAGCATAGCTGAGTCTTGAAACCATTATGTGGATGGAAAGACATCACATACAAAGAACAGCACATGTGATTATATTTATATAAGCTCAAGATTTTTTTTATAGGGACAGAGAGAGGGATAGATAGAGACAGACAGACAGGAATGGAGAGAGATGAGAAGCATCAATCATCAGGTTTTTGTTGCGACACCTTAGTTGTTCATTGATTGCTTTCTCATATGTGCCTTGACCACGATCCTTCAGCAGACCGAGCAACCCCTTGCTCGAGCCAGTGACCTTGGGTCCAAGCTGGTGAGCTTTTTTTTTTTTTGCTCAAGCAAGATGAGCCTGCGCTCAAGCTGGCGACCTCGGGGGTCTCGAACCTGGGTCTTCCGCATCCCAGTCCGATTCTCTATCCACTGCGCCACCACCTGGTCAAGCAAGAATTTTTTTTTTTAAGTGAGAGGGTGAGAGGCAGGGAGGCATAGAGACAGACTTCCACATGTGCCCTGACCAGGATCTACCTGACAAGCCCCCTACTAGGTAATACTCTGCCCATTTGGGGCTGCTGCTCTGTTGCTCAGTAACTGAGCTCTTTTAGTGCCTGAGGTGAGGCCATGGAGCCATCCTCAGCACCCAGGGCCAACTTGCTCGAACCATTTGAGCCATGGTTGCAGGAGAAGAAGAGAGAGAGAGTGGGGGAAGGGGTGGAGAAGCAGATGATTGCTTCTCCTGTGCGCCCTGACCGGGAATCAAATCTGGGATGTCCACACTCCAGGCCGACATGCTGTACCGCTGAGCCAAATGACCAGGGCCTGTAAGTTTAAGAATTGATAAGAAATATATAGCGACAGACATTAGAAAAGTGTTTGGCTATCAGGATGTGCGGACTGACCAGAAACGGGCCCAAGAGAACTTTCTGAGTGGATATAATCTTATACCAGTAGATACGGGAGGTGGGGAGATGTAATTGTATTACCCAAATATAACCACTGTTAACATTAACATTCCAGCGTTTTATTTGAAGTTTATGTGATTGTAGTCATTCTGACCTATAATCTTGTATCATGATCTTTTCATTTACATCATGAATATTTTTTGTTACTTAAATCCCCTTTTAAGTATCGTTTTTAAATAGCCACAGAAAGTTTCACTGAGGGATTGTGCTGTGTTTTCTTTATTAAAGCACAATGTGATTGAACGCTGAGGTCCTTCCCAGTGTTTTGCTGGTGCAAGGAATGCTTGTGCAGGAGGCTTATATAGAACTCACATTCATCTTTCTTGGGTCAGAATTCTGAAAAATGGAAACTGTAGGTTAAAAGGGTATACTCTAATTACATGTTGCCAAATTCCTTTTGAATAGGATGTCTCACTTTGCATTGCCGCCAGCATTGGGGCAGGAAGGTGCAGTATCTGTTTGCTCTTAAGGGCCTCTTAGGTTGTTCCCACTAATGTGTGTGTTGGTTTATTTCCACAGGTGAACAGAAACAGCCAAAGTGACCTTGTGCAGGATTCCCCTGGCTGTTCTGGTTCAAGACACCCCTACGCCATTTCCTGGCAGCCTGTGTTCTGGGCCTCACCTAGACCTGTTTGAGGAGGAACAAGCCAACCCATCTGTCTGCAGCCATGAACTTCCTCCGGCGGCGTCTCTCCGACAGCAGCTTCGTGGCCAACCTGCCCAATGGCTACATGGCAGACCTGCAGCGCCCAGACAGCTCCACCAGCTCGCCCGCTTCCCCAGCCATGGAGCGGCGGCACCCCCAGCCCCTGGCAGCCTCCTTCTCCTCCCCAGGATCCAGCCTCTTCAGCTCCTTCTCCAGTGCCATGAAGCAGACCTCGCAGGCCCCTGCAGGGCTGGTGGAGCCTCTGGCTCCCTCCACGCCTGTTGTTCAAAGGCCCAGGGTCCTCTTGGTGATCGATGATGCCCACACAGATTGGTAAGTGGGAACTGCAGGCCCCCTCAGCTGGGGGAATAGAGGGCATGGGGCTTATCTCCCTCTTGTGGGGCTGTGCGGGGCTGGGTGGCACAGACTGGCTGGAGGGAAGGACACTGATGTTTGCCATGTGGTTATAATGTGTCAGGAGCATAGCACCTACCTTGTCTTTGGGGTTTACATATACAGGCCCACAGTCCCTCATGTACAAATCTCAGAAGCTCTGAAAACTAAAATATGTGTTCTAACCCACTTGCCGGCCAAGCCTGAAGGACAGGGAGACTGGAATAGTCTGCATTATACCTCTCCCTGGGCTTGGTCATAGGATTTGCTGCAGACATCTTACCAGTCACCTAGGGCTGACTGGAAGAATTATATGATGTATAAAATATGGTATTGCTCCATCTTACCTTTTTAGAACAGAAATCTTTTAAGATCTGAAATAGTTGTTTAACCTTTTCCAGCCTCAGGCATCCTCCCTGCATCAAATGAGGTCGCTATGAGGTTAAGAGAAACCAGCACAAGTCCATAGTCCTTATTTCAAACCCTTGGTGCCAGAGTCCTGAGTTTGCACCCCAGCTCTTACATGTACTGAGAGTCTGGCTTCTTCACACCAAAGGTGGGCAAAAGTGATGTACGTGCTGTCCAGCCTCTTTCATGGTAAGCTCCCTGGAGCAGAAACCGGAAAGCGTGTCAAGGTCATTGCAGGGGTTGTTCCTTCGGTGGTTACTGAGCACCAGGTGAGTGCCAGCCACAGCATGAAGTGCTCAGGTAAATAGTGAGCAGGTTCTTCTCCCACAGAGCTGCAGTTGGGGAATAGGTCTCTACCACCATCTTCGGCAAAGTCAGGTGATTAAATATCACTAGTCCTGCTGGAGACATAGAACCCACAGTCCAGAATGTGAGCCCGAACATGGAGACCAGGCAGCTCCCCACCCGCGGTGGCTCTGGCAGTCGTCCCACGGAGGGCCCTGGGGGATGGAGACCAAGGCTGCATGCCTGTCTCCGAAGGAGGCACCAGTGAATACGTATTAAATGGATTAATTAACGCATTCAGTTCACTAAGCACGCCAGATGCTCTGTTATTCTAACCGGCATGTGTCCACTCACATTTATTCCTTGAGAAGTTAACTCAGGTTGAGAATGATTGAGTGGAAGATGTTTGTGGTTTTATAATACAGATTTGCTACAGTCACTGTTCTAGCATCTTTAGCGGTCCAGGTGTCAGTCTTTACTTTCCTGCTTAGAAATCACTTCATCTTCACTAGGGTGGTCATGTGCACAGCCTCTGTTCTGTCCCAGTCTGCATCGTCTTCAGTGTGGCTGCTTGCGTGAGGGTTCTTATCATGAAGCCTTGTTCATCTCTACTTATATGCTTATGTAAAGCACTAACCTTTAGGTTCTGAGTGCAAGGGATGATTTCTGCAGAGACGTTGCCTCCAGGTTCTCTTGCCTGTGCAATCCTGCTGGCAGTCTTCTAGCTAACCTGAAGGTCTGTGTGGTCTTTGCAGCCCTCTGCTTCTCTTTAACTCAGTGCTCTACCTTGGTTTTGAGTGTTCTCTGCTGACTGTGTTATCCTTGGTTTAGTCAGGGATTACCATGAGCTGGTAATAGGTAGGTTCTTTTTATTATTATTATTATTTATTTATTTATTTATTTATTATATATATATATTTTATTATTATTAATTCTAATGGGGTGACACCAATAAATCAGGGTACATATGTACAATGAAAACATCTCCAGGTTATCTTATCATTCAATTGTGTTGCATACCCATCACCAAAAGTCAAATTGTCCTCTGTCACATTCAATCTGGTTTTCCCTGTGTCCCTCCCCTCCTCCCTATCCCACTCTTCCCTCCCTCCCCCCATCCCATAACCACCACTCTCTTGTCCATGTCTCATATTCTCACTTTTATGTCCCACCTATGTATGAAATCATGCTGTTCTCAGTTTTTCTTTTTTTCTGATTTACTTATTTCACTCTGTATAATGTTATCAAGGTACATCCATTTTGTTATAAATGATCCGATGTCATCGTTTCTTATGGCTGAGTAGTATTCCATAGTATATATGTACCATAGCTTTTTAATCCACTCATCTTCTGACGGACACTTGGGCTGGTTCCAGATCTTCGCTATTGTGAACAATGCTGCCACGAACATGGGGGTGCATTTCTTCTTTTCGAACAGTGCTATGGTGTTCTTAGGGTATATTCCTAAAAGTGGGATAGCTGGGTCAAAAGGCAGTTCTATTTTTAATTTTCTGAGGAATCTCCAAACTGTTTTCCACAGTGGCTGCACCAGTCTGCATTCCCACCAGCAATGCAGAAGGGTTCCCTTTTCTCCACATCCTCGCCAGCACTTATTCTGTGTTGTTTTGCTGATAAGTGCCATTCTGACTGGTGTGAGGTGATATCTCATTGTGGTTTTAATTTGCATTTCTCTAATGATTAGTGATGTTGAGCATTTTTTCATATGCCTATTGGCCATCTGTATGTCCTCTTTGGAAAAATTTCTATTCATTTCTTTTGCCCATTTTTTGATTGGGTTGTTTGTCTTCCTGGAGTTGAGTTTTTATAAGTTCTTTATAAATTTTAGTTATTAACCCCTTATCAGATGTGCTGTCGAATATGTTCTCCCATTGTGTGGTTTGTCTTTTTATTCTGTTCCTATTGTCTTTAGCTGTGCAAAAACTTTTTAGTTTGATATAGTCCCATTTGTTTATCTTGCCTTTTATTTCATTTGCCCGTGGAGATAAATCGGCAAATATACTGCTGCTACAGATGTCAGAGAGCTTGCTGCCTATGTTTTCTTCTAAGATGCTTATGGTTTCACGGCTTACATTTAAGTCTTTTATCCATTTTGAGTTTGTTTTTGTGAATGGTGTAGGTTGATGGTCTAGTTTCATTTTTTTGCAGGTAGATGTCCAATTTTCCCAACACCATTTGTTAAAGAGGCTGTCTTTACTCCATTGTATGTTCTTTCCTCCTTTGTCAAATATCAGTTGTCCATAAAGCTGTGGGTTTATTTCTGGGTCCTCTGTTCTGTTCCATTGATCTATGTGCCTGTTCTTATGCCAGTACCAGACTGTCTTGAGTATAATGGCCTTATAGTAAACCTTGATATCTGGAAGAGTGATACCTCCTGCTTTATTTTTTCTTTTTAAGATTGCTGAGGCTATTCGTGTTCTTTTTTGGTTCCATATAAATTTTTGGAATATGTGTTCTATATCTTTGAAGTATGTCATTGGTATCTTAATTGGTATTGCATTGAATTTATAAATTGCTTTGGGTAATATAGACATTTTAATGATGTTTATTCTTCCTAGCCATGAGCACGGTATATGCTTCCACTTGTTTGTATCTTCCTTGATTTCTTTTATCAATGTTCTATAATTTTCCGAGTACAAGTCCTTAACCTCCTTGGTTAAATTTACTCCTAGGTACTTTATTTTTTTGGCTGCAATAGTGAAGGGGATTGTTTCCTTAATTTCTTTTGCTGATATTTCATTGTTGGTGTATAGAAATGCCTCTGATTTCTGAGTATTGATTTTATATCCTGCCACCTTGCTGAATTCATTTATACGGTCCAGTAGTTTTTTGACTGAGACTTTAGGGTTTTCAATATACAATATCATATCATCTGCAAATAGTGACAGTTTTACTTCTTCTTTTCCAATTTGGATGCCTTTTATTTCTTCTTCTTGTCTGATTGCTGTAGCTAGGACTTCCAGAACTATGTTGAATAAGAGTGGTGAAAGTGGGCAACCCTGCCTGGTTCCTGATCTTAAGGGGATTGCTTTTAATCTTTGTCCATTTAGTATGATGTTTGCTGTCGGTTTATCGTAGATGGCCTTTATCATGTTAAGGAATGTTCCCTGTATTCCCACTTTACTGAGAGTTTTGAGCATGAATGGGTGCTGGATTTTATCAAATGCCTTTTCTGCATCTATTGAAATTATCATGTGATTTTTGTCCTTCCTTTTGTTTATGTGATGAATCACATTGATTGATTTGCGAATATTGAACCAGCCTTGCCTCTCCAGAATAAATCCCACTTGCTCGTGGTGTATGATTTTTTTCATATATTGCTGGATCCGGTTGGCTAATATTTTGTTGAGAATTTTAGTGTCTAAATTCATCAGGGATATAGGCCTATAATTTTCTTTCTTTGTGTTGTCTTTGCCCGGTTTTGGGATCAGAATTATGCTCGCCTCATAAAAGGAGTTTGGAAGTCTTCCTTCCTCTTGAATTTTTTGAAATAGCTTGAGGAGGATAGGAGTTAGTTCTTCTTTGAATTTTTGATAGAATTCACTTGTGAAGCCATCAGGCCCAGGACTTTTCTTTTTTGGGAGTTTTTTGATAACTGTTTCGATCTCATTTGTTGTAATTGGTCTGTTTAGGTGTTCTGATTCTTCCAGATTGAGGTTTGGAAGGTTATATGATTCAAGAAATTTGTCCATTTCACCAAGATTGTCTAATTTTTTGGCATAGAGTTCTTCATAGTATTTCTTACAATGCTTTGTATTTCTGTTGTGTCAGTTGTTATTTCTCCACTGTCCTTTCTAATTTTATTTATTTGAGTCCTTTCTCTTTTTTTCTTGGTGAGTCTAGTTAAAGGTTCATCAATCTTGTTTACCTTTTCAAAGAACCAGCTTCTTGTTTCATTGATCCTCTGTATTGTTTCCTTAGCCTCTATGTCATTTATTTCTGCTCTGACCTTTATTATTTCCTTCTTTCTACTTGTCTTGGGTTTTATTTGTTGTTGTTTTTCTAGTTCTTTTAGATGCAGGGTCAGGTTGCTTATTTGAGCTTTTTCTAGCTTCTTATGATATGCCTGTAGTGCAATAAACTTCCCTCTCAGAACTGCTTTTGCTGTGTCCCATAAATTTTGAGTTGATGTATGCTCATTATCATTTGTTTCTAGAAACTTTTTAATTTCTTCTTTGATCTCATTGTTAATCCATTCATTATTTAATAACATGCTATTTAGTTTCCAAGTGTTTGAGTATTTTTCAGTTTTTCTTTTGTGGTTAATTTCTAGTTTCATGGCATTGTGATCAGAGAAAATGCTTGATATGATTTCAATCTTCTTAAATTTATTGAGACCATTTTTGTGTCCTAACATGTGGTCTATCCTAGAAAAGGTACCTTGAGCGCTTGAGAAGAATGTATATTCTACTGCTTTAGGGTGAAAAGTTCTGAAGATATCTATTAAATCAAGTTGATCTAGTGTCTCCTTTAAGTCTGCTGTTTCTTTATTAATTTTCTTTCTTGAGGATCTATCCAGTGTTGTTAGAGGGGTATTGAAATCCCCTACTATGATAGTATTGCTGTTAATCTCGCCCTTTATATCCATCAAAGTCCGCTTTATGTATGTTGGGGCTCCTATATTTGGTGCATAGATATTTATAATAGTTATATCTTCCTGTTGAATTGTTCCCTTTATCATTATGTAGTGTCCTCCTTTATCTCTTACTACAGCCTTTGTTTTAAAGTCCATTTTGTCTGATATAAGTATTGCTACCCCTGCTTTTTTTTCATTTCCATTTGCATGAAATATTTTTTTCCATCCTTTTACCTTCAGTCTATGAGCATCTTTTGTTTTAAGATGTGTCTCTTGTAGACAGCATATGTATGGGTCCTGTTTCTTTATCCATGCAGCTACCCTATGTCTTTTGATTGAATCATTTAATCCATTTACATTTAAGGTTATTATTGATATGTAGTTGTTTATTGCCATTTTATTCTTTAAAGCTGTATTCTTCTTTTGCTCTATTCATTCCTCCCTTTAAACTGTTCACAAGAGGCCCTTTAGTATCTCTTGCAGAATTGGTTTGGTTTTTATGAATTCCTTGAGGCTTTCTTTTTCTGGGAAGCTCTTTATTTCTCCTTCAATTTTAAATGTTATCCTTGCTGGATAAAGTAGTCTTGGTTGTAGGTTCTTGTTCTGCATTACTTTGATTATATCTTGCCATTCCCTTCTGGCCTCAAGTGTTTCTGTTGAGAAGTCCGATGTCATCCTTATGGGGGCTCCTTTGTAGGTGATAGCCTTTTTTTCTCTAGCAGCTTTTAAAATTTTTTCTTTATCCATTAGCTTTGGTATTTTAACTATGATGTGTCTTGGTGTAGATCTTTTTGGGTTTCTCTTTAATGGAGTTCTGTGTGCTTCTTGAATGTGTGGAGTGCTTCCCAGCCTTAATTTAGGAAAGTTTTCTGCTATGATTTGATTGAACAAAGTTTCCATTTCCTGTCCTCTCTCCTCTTCTTCAGGCACCCCTATGATGCGAATGTTGTTTCTCTTCATGTTGTCACAAAGCTCCCTTAGAGTTTCCTCACATTTTTTAAGTCTCTTTTCCTTTTTCTTCTCTGCTTCTGTGCCTTTGTTTATTGTGTCCTCTAACTCGCTTATTCGATCCTCAGCGCAATTCATCCTGCTTTTAATTCCTTCTATTTTGGTCTTCAGTTCTGATACTGTATTTGTCATTTCTGTCTGATTCTTTTTTGTTATTTCAATTTCGTTTTTTATACTTGTTATCTCTTTATTTAGGTGTTCATAATGACTATCCATTGTTGCTCTAATTTCTTTGAACATCCTAACTATCATTATTCTAAATTCTGCTTCTGGTAATTTGGTTATATCTGGTTCATTCAGGTCCTTCTCTGGGGATTTCTCTTGATTCATTTGGTTTGCATTCCTCTGCCTGCCCATTTTTTCTGTGTATAAGCAAGTTGTGGCCTCTGGAGTCCAGTAGGTGTTGCCTTTGTGTTCTCTAGGTGTGGTTTGTCTGCAGGCCCCCCACCCCCTCTGCCGGTGCCTAGGGTGGTTGGGTATGAGCGTTGCCAGCGCAGGCCCACTGTGGCTTTTGCTGTGATTTCTGCCTCTCCTCCGTGGGAGGGGCTGTTACTGAAGCCACAATACTTAGCACCAAGGGTAGAGGTGAGCACCTTTGCTCAGCTGCGGACCCAGCCTATTTCCGGACTTCCGCCCAGAACTAGCAGTCGGAGCCTGCTCGCTACAGTTCCGCGGGTTAGGCGGGGCTTTTGACGTGCTCTCAGCTGTAAGCTTTTGCCCGTCCGGAGCTTTAGCCCCGCCCTCGAGGCCAGGGCCCTTTGCGCAGGGTCGCAAACCAAGGTTTATTGGGGCGGGCGTGTTTGCTGGCTTCCGCTGAGCTGCGTACTTCCGCTCGTCCGGGACTCTACCCCGCCCCAGCGTTCGGAGCCCGCTCGCGCACGTATACTGGCCAACCGCGGTTGTTCCGGTCCGGGGGGGGGGCGGGGAGGGGGGCTGGCAGCGTCAGCTCAGCTGCGAGCCCCCTGCCCGTCCCTGGTCCTAGCCCGGTCCCCGCGGTCAGCGCCGGCTTGCGCAGGGCCTGCCTGTTCCTGGCCTCCCGCTTTGTCCCCGTAAGTGGGATTAAAGGTGGGCCCGCAACTTCTGGACCGCTTTCGCGCTTCCCCTCCGACCCTCTGGGCTAGACCGATCTCCCACCGGCTTGGCCTCTGCCCACGCCGACAGAACCGCGTTTCAGCGTTCTGTCGCCCCAAACCCTTAAGCAGCCCTCAGCAGAGTAGGAAGGGACCTAATACTCCACACTGTAGGCCTGGGAGCTCCCTCACTTGTTTCACAGCTCAAAACTGTCCAAACACCTCTTCTAGGCTCTGGGACTGCAAGCTGGGGCTTGGTTCCTGGGACCCAGGTCCCTCCCTCTCCGCCAAACTTTCCTCCCGCCGGGCTGCCGTTTGCTCCGGGAAGCTGGGCAGCCCTCTTCGTGTTTTCGCTATTCCTACCAGTCTCAATGTGGCTTCTGCTGTGTTCCTTGGTTGAAGAGTCCACTTAGTTTAGTTCATAGTTGGTTTATCCAGATGATGGTTCTTTAAATTGAGTTATAATCCACTTTGCTTCTGGGAGTTGGAAGTTGGTACGTCCGCCTACTCCGTCGCCATCTTGCTTCCTCAATAGGTAGGTTCTTAAAAACCTATTTGTCAGGCCCTAGCTGGTTGGCTCAGTGGTAGAGCGTCAGCCCAGCATGTGTATGTCCTGGGTTCGATTCCCAGTCAGGACACACAGGAGAAGCGCCCATCTGCTTCTCTACCCCTTGCCCTCTGGCTTCTCTCTCTCTCTCTCTCTCTCTCTCTCTCTCTTTATCTTCCTCCTGCAGTCATGACTTGATTAGAGCGAGCTGTGCCCAGGCTCTGAGGATGGCTTCATGGCCTCTGCTTCAGGTGCTAAAAAATGGCTCCAGTTGCAACTGAGCAAGGGCCCCAGATGGGCAGAGCATCACCCCCTGGTAGACTTGCTGGGTGGATCCCAGTCGGGCACATGTGGGAGTTTGTTTCTCTGCCTCCCTGCTTCTCACTTCAGAAAAAAAAATGTGCTAGTAGATTGTAAGTGCTATTTAAGTGTATGTGATTACCGCAGACTGTTGTGACCTTCCATGCGACGTCAGTCATTTGGACAGCAGCCCTAGTATGCATGACTATTTAATCTCTTCATGCCCATATTGGGCAGCGTGGATAAGGATTTCTCCCTTTCCCTGGGGTTTTCTGCTGGTCACTCTTTCCTGCTAGCTCCTGGATGTCAAAGTTGGGTCTTTTTGATCTCTGTCTTCCCAGTGCCAATATGATGTGTTAGCAGTGCAAGGGCACAATGAGTGAGCTGAAGTGCAATGAATGGTCTCAGCCAAGTCACATTTAGATTTTGACTCTGCTCTTCAGTCTCTGTAATCCACAGGCATGGCCAATGTGTGACTTTTAGTCTGTGCACATTGGTGGGAGACACAATTTTGGCTAATGAAATTTTTTCCAGTGTATTTCAGTCATGTTTATATACACGTATTTTAATCAGGTCTTGAGAACAGCAAATCTTTCTCTTGCCCTTCAATGGATAAAGAAGGGGGTGAGACTCATTCATTTACTTGGGAGCTGGACTCTGCATTCATCGAATGTTTGTGATAGAAACTTCCTGCCTGCAGACACATCAGCTTCTCACCTAGAACTGCGTTTTGCATTCGTTGCAAACTTCCTAGCCACTCATAATTTCAGTACATCCCCAACTTTCTCCAAATGGATGCTGCTGGTGTCTCAGAATCCTGATCCTTCCTTGCAGATTCCTATCCCCACTTCCAGGAGTGGCCAGCAGGTGGCGGGCCAGCCCCACTGTCCCTGGGCAGCTCTGGCTGAGCCCTGCCCAGCCTCTCTCCTTCACTGTGGGACTGTCTCCTGAGAGGAAAGAGTTGTTAAGGGTGGAAAGCCAGTTCACACAGCCCCCTTTCTTCCACCTTTGAGATGACAATGAGGGGAACCCACCAGGAACAATGCTGCTCCTTGCTCAGCCCCAGAGCCTCTGTCCTGGCCATTGCCCAACCAGGGCCATCCTGAAGTCAGGGTCTCACTGCAGGCCAGGAAGTGGGGAACCCCCACTCCTTCCCTCCTGGCAGAGACAGCTCCCAGACTATGAACCAGCCTAGATCCTCGGGGACGCTCTGATACGGGGCCAGCGACCTGGGAAAAGGGACTTCTCATTTTCTAAGTAGACACGAAAGGCCCCAAAGTCAACTTTGCCGGGAAGAGGGACTCATGGCTTAGCATTTTAAGATCCCACCGCTTTGGGACATTTCCCTTGGAGGTAAGCCTGGCTAGGGCGAGGTTGTTAGGGGTGCTTTGAACTAGCTGCCCTCTGCCCCATAAGATCTGGCCTATAGGTGGGTCTGAACTAAAGTTGGTGCTGTCCTCTGGGATGAAGAAAATCAGTCAGTCTTGAGAACCACAAGAGAAAGAATAAATGAAATGCATGGGTTTCAAGCTCAGTTTTTTCTGCCCTACTGTCTTACCTAGAACTCTCCGGCAGCCTCACTGGTCTCAGGCCTCCAGTCTTGGCCTCACCTGGTTACCTTCCATGTTACCACCAAGGTGTGGTCTATCTGAAACACAAATCTGATCCATGTGCTCCCATGCCCCTCCCCTGTGCACCCCTTCTGTAATCCTTGGATGGTGCATCACTGGCCCTCAAGTTCAGATGCCAAGTCCTAAGCATGTCTGCCCTCCCTCTAGTTCTGCAGCTTCACTTCCTGCTTTGCTGCTTATTGCAAAGGCATAGCAAACAACTTGGACTTCTCCAGCATGCCATTTTTGCTTTAGCTTATTCTGTTCCTCGCTACCTAAAATACCCTTCCCTATCTCTTGTTCACTTAGCCAATTTTCTTTCTTCCTTAAAAACCTGGGCAGCTGTCACCTTTTCAGTGACGTCTTCCCTGTCATACCCCACCCACCATCAGTGCTAACCGCCACTTTTCTATATAACCTAACACATACCTCATTGTGCCATTACCACACACATTGCATCGTGTTGTAACTGGCTGTTCAGTGGCTGTCTCTTCTGCAAGAACGAGGCCAGGGTCTTACTCTTCTTTGCATCCCCGGTGCTCAACACACAGTAAGTGTTCATTTAGTATCTGTCATTGCCTCACCCTAGTCCAACCAGCATAACTTTTAATGGGTGTAACGGGACCTGAGATTCACCTGACCTTAGGAGTTGGCAATACAGTACACATAGTCGAGGTGTTTCTGTTTTTACTCACCTGTGTATAAAATCTTGGCTCTTGATTTTCTTGTATGCTAGAGTAATTGTAAGGCCGATATTTGAGATTGTTTTTAAAAATAGAAAAATATGTTTTACTATTGCCCACAGAATGTACCCAAACTCCAGCTTTGATTTTCAAAGCAAAAAATTGATCATGACAAAATGAAAAAGGATTGCTCATAACCTGGAGCACGGATGGGATTGGTGAGGGAGGTGTTGGGGTGAGGGGGGCATAGAAACAGCTAAGCCTGTGTCCCCAACCCCTCCCTCTGGTGCTTCTGGAAGTCTCCTCTCTGCTTACCTCACCGGTGGCCTTGTTCCTAGAATGTCTGCTCTACCATTTCAACAATGATCTATTGTTACCTTGCCTTTTATTCTCCACCTGTTTCTATGATTTTTTTTCTGTTTTATTGGTTGGGAGTAAATGAAAGGAAGATTTTTGGTTCGAAACACCCCTGAACTCTCATCCTTCTAGCCTATAGACAGGCTACACTGTCCTACTAAACAACTCTGATGATGCTGATGAAAGCACTGTGCATTTCTAGGTCACCCAGAATTGTCATGCTGTCTAGTAATTTGTGTTCCTACCATCACCACCACCCACCCACTCACCTAGTCCTAGATGCTGTCTTGTATCATTAGGAAGTGTCTGTTGGTTGAATGAGTGATTTGGGAGGTAATGAGTTATTGGTAATGATGAGTACAAATGTGATGGTGAAACCAAGGCGTAACCTGAGTGGCATTTTAAAATTCCCCCTCTCTCATCTCCAACTCAATCCAACAGAAAGTCACAGTGGCCCCAGAGAGAGTATTTATACCACAGAAATTGGCAAATGCTACAAACAAGGGCTCTCAGGTTGCCCCAGAGAGCGAGTTGTTAAGCATCTGCCCACACACCACTGCTTGGCCCTTCGGCTCTACTTAATCCTGAACTTTTTTTAAGGCAGTGGTAATGCCACGGCCTTAGGGGTGGGTGGGAGTGCAGGTGAGGAAGCTGAGCATGGAGAGATCACACTCTGTGCAAGGAGCCAGAATGGTAGGGTGGCTAGTCTGATACTTGAATGGCACTAACATCTTAAAAGGCATTTCTGATGGTGCCACGCCTCTTGCTGACCATTGCCCTGGGCTTTGGTGTCTGGCACGAGTTAGATACCAAAAGTCTCTGCAAGTCTCAGTTGAGCAATGAATGAGCACACAGATGAATAACCATGAGCTCTCTGAGAATGGGGTCATGTCCATGGCCAGCATTGTGCTAGATGGTTTTCATCCTGTCTCGAATTTAACCTTTCCTGCAATTGTACGGAGTGCAATCACTGTTCACATTTTATAAACAAGGAAAACTGAGGCTCTGAGCCCAAAATCAAAACGGATGCCAGTAGAATCCAGCTCAGACCATCCTGAACAGCCCTGTTTTCTTGTCATTCTTCTCACTGCCACCTGAGCGCAGGCCCTGTGCTATGTGGGAGAACGCTGGCCTGCAGAGCCACACAGCTGTACACACACCTGCATGCACAAGTCCAACCTCTGAGATCAGCGGGAAGGGACGGGATGGCAGGACTCCCATGTGTAGCCCTGCAGCCAAGCACAGGATCCTGGTGACCTCACCCTCAGAGGAAAGTGCCCCACCTGGAGCCAGGTGGCCCCGCCCTCCCAGAGTCCTTGGGAGGCTAGAATGTTAAGGGACTAGGGACAAGGGAGTTCCTGTAGACATCCAGCCTTGTGTGTTTGGAAATGGGCCCCTTTGTAGAAATGGCCCTGGGACTATTTCCTCTTTATCAGTCACCAGGGGAGCATCACAGTTTCTCTGCCCTTTTTCCCTGGGTTTTGATGTTAAAGATGTGACTCCCTACCATACATTGGACAGGTTTCCCAAGAGAGTTCAAATGGGAAAGAAGATAAAATGAAGAAAATTCTGAGCTCGCAGGTGGCAGGTTGGGGTTGAAGTCTCAACCCGGCCACTCTGCTCTGCCGTGTCCGCCAAGCGGCTTCAGCTTTCTGCGTCTCAGTTTACTCACCTGTAAAGGGGTAATGGTAATGCCACTGCCTTCATCCGGCCCTTGAGCTCGTGGGGGTGTTGTGAGGCTCCAGTCAGTGCACTTTGCTCCTCTCCCTCCCAGTGTTTTCAGCGTGTTCCGTTTGTTCGCCTATGATGCGGTCTGGTGCAGGAGCAAGCTCCAAGAGGCAGAGCGAATGCCTCCCGTGTTTAACCAATGTGACCTCAGAGCCCAGCACAGTGCTTGACACAGGGTAAGATAGGATAGCTAGATGATTTAATTAGTGTACACATGGATGGTCTTGCTAAATGCTGCTATCATTACTGGAAAGTCCAGGATTGCGAATGCTCTGGGGGAGAATTTTTCTCAGATGACACCCAGCTGCCCTAGAATTCAGGAACCTTGCCGGATGTGTCCCTGCGTGTTCCCCCTAATACAGTGTGTCCGTAAAGTCATGGTGCACTTTTGACCGGTCACAGGAAAGCAACAAAAGACAATAGAAATGTGAAATCTGTACCAAATAAAAGGAAAACCCTCCCAGTTTCTGTAGGATGATGTGGCAGCATGTGCGCATGCGCAGATGATGACGTAACACCACGTATACAGCAGAGCAGCCCACGGCCATGCCAGTCGAGATGTGGACGGTACAGAGGAAAGTTCAGTGTGTTCTGTGACTCACTAAATTTGAATCCGTGACCAAAGTGCAACGTGAATATCGGCGCATTTATAACAAAGCACCACCACATAGGAATAACATTACTCAGTGGGATAAGCAGTTGAAGGAAACCGGCAGTTTGGTGGAAAAACCCCGTTCTGGTAGGCCATCAATCAGTGACGAGTCTGTAGAGGCTATACGGGATAGCTACCTAAGGAGCCCTAAAAAATCTGTGCGTGCGTGTGCTTGACAATCACACCTAAGCAAGACTCCAGTTCATAAAGTGTTAAAGAAACCTCTCTGTTTTACGGGGTACAAATTGCGGCTGTTACACGCTATCAAACCGGCGGATAGACCCACACGATGAGCGTTTGCTACAGATATGCTTCATGAGATCGACAATGATGCAAGATTTTTGCAGAAGATTGTGTTTAGCGATGAGGCGACCTTCAATATCTGTGGACATGTTCATCGCCATAACGTCTGAATATGGGCTGCTGAACATACTCATGCCTACACTGAGTACAAACGTAACACCCCTAAAGTGAGCGTGTGGTGTGGCCTGATGCCTGATAAGGTGATAGGCCCATTTTATTTCACGGAGTAGTCTGTGACGGCAGACACCTATCTTGACATGTTGGAATTGTATGCAGTGCCACAATTTCCAGAAGGTGTCATCTTTCAATAGGACGACACTTCTCCACACTATGCCACCATTGTTGTGAGTTTCTGGATAGAACATTTCTCCGGCCATGGCCACCACGATCCCTGGATCTGACGCCCTTAGACTTTTACTTTTGGGGTTATGTGAAGCAACATGCAAACATAACATTGAATGTATCAACGACATTAATCACTTAAAACAGAGAATCACAGATGTTATTCACTGTTACACCAGACGTCCTTACCCGTGTGTCACAAGAACTTCACTATTGTTTGGATGTGTGTAGGGCAACAAATGGAGCCCACATCGAACTACACTGAATAGGTATGAAACTGGGAGGGTTTTCCTTTTACTTGGTGCAGATTTCACATTTCTATCGTCTTTTGTTGCTTTCCTGTGACCTGTCAAAAGTGCACCATGACTTTACAGACACACTGTATTTCCCTCCTCCCCCTCATCCAGCAGAGAACCCAGAGGCTCCAGCCTCCACCTCAGGGGCAGAAGGACTGCAGGGCATCTTGGTGTGACCTCAGAGCCTTGTAGTGAGTCTAATTAGCCACATGGTGACCAGGATATTCTGTTTCTCACTGTGCCACCTGAGGAGGGTTTGAATTCACAGCTGGCATCACCAGCGGTGGTTTGGGGGTAGAGTTGCCATATTTAGCAAATAAAAATATAGACTGTCCCGTTAATATTTAGATAAACAACAAATTAGTATAAGTATATCCCATACAATACCAGTGCAGACTCTGCACAATTATTTGTTGTTTATCTGGAATTCAAATTTACCTGGCTGTCCCATATTTTCTCTGGCCACCCTTTTAATGGGGAGGGCAGTGAAAGACTGTGCCCAGCCTTGCTAACTCGGGCCCAGTGAGAACCTGGCCTTTGGGCTTCCTTGCTTTCCGGCTACAGAGACAAACCAGGCCCCCCAAGTGACCCCATTTTCAGAGAGCAGCTTTCTCTGCCTGCCATGAGGGCTGGGAACTGTCAGTCACCAGCAGGGAGGGAGCAAACAGAGGGGACAGTCTGGAGGCAGACTGCCTGGGTTCCCCCTTCAGCCTCTCTCTTAGTGACCTTCAGCAAACCCCACATTCCCCAGCTGTGAGGCAGGACCAGGGGTGTCTTTTGTGAGGGGTGATTGGAAAGATTAGAGATGATGGCGTGGGCGGGGCTGGTGCCGGGCTTAGCCTGCGGTGACAGGCACTGGAATGGTAACTGTTATTAACAATTAATTACAATTACTAATTGCTAGTGAATATAATAGCCCTGGGAGCCAGGCGGAAGGAAGCCACTTGGCACGCTCCTCAGTTCAGCTGGAGGGCCAGCTTCCAGAAGCCATGGAGGAGGGGTGTCTGCTCGGAGGTTGGCAGATACTGGACTCTGACGCTGAGAAGGTGGGGATGGAGTGGGTTCCCTCCTCCTAGAATTGGTTGGGCGCTCAAAGCTGAGACATACACCTCTCCGTTGAAGGCAGTTGGCTCTAGGGAACAACATTATTACCCCTCCCCACCACTTTCCGACCCCAAAGACTCTCCTTGAACAAGAACAGACGTTGCCTGTTTCCTGTAGGCAGATGCAGGGAGAGATGGGAGAGAGAGAGAGGAAAGGCCTAAAATCACCTTCCTCGCTCCATTCACTGCTGCACACGGGCCAGGTGGCACCACCTGGACTTCACCCACCCTTCCCACCGTGGGCACCCGAGCCTCACCCCCCTGGAAGGCCGGCCCCGGTGCCTGGGGGAGGGGAGGGCCCTCGGCATTCCCCAGCAGCCTGCCCAGTCGCTTGGAGACAGGCTCCCTTTTCCCAGGCCCGGCCCCTTTTATC
Source organism: Rhynchonycteris naso (assembly GCA_037038555.1). Classification (NCBI taxonomy): domain Eukaryota; kingdom Metazoa; phylum Chordata; class Mammalia; order Chiroptera; family Emballonuridae; genus Rhynchonycteris; species Rhynchonycteris naso. The sequence continues at coordinate 78,904,955 of CM073000.1, forward strand.
GGGCAGACAATGTGGCACACAGTGAGGGCCTTGTGTGGCACCCAAGCCCCAAGCCCTTTGACTTGAGGAATTTTTCAAGTGCTGACCTCTCTCCGTGAGGTCTTTGAGCTGTCCAATCCAGAGTCCTGGTGCCCCTGCTGGTTCCTACCCTAGCTCCGGGAGGGAGGGGGAAACAGTGAAGAGCTGTCTCTCCTGCCCTGGTGGAGTCTTCACCCTTGAAACTGCAGCTAGAGAATCTGGGGGAAATGTCTTTGGGCAAAGGGCATATGGGGAGAAAAGCTGCTGCTTCCTGATTTCTCCCTTCTCTTCTCGGCTGAGGTGATGGGTGGGGTCTCACCCGAACCTCTTTCCTCTTGGCTAGATTCCTCATAAGTCAAACAATGACGCCAGACTAAGATCGCGGTGCCCAAAAGACTGTTTCTGTCAGAATGATATTCAGATTCCCAGGCACCCTCAGGATTGGAGTTCTTTGTTTGCAAAGAAACAGACTTTGGCTGACTCAGGCAAAATGGGGATTTGTTGGAAATGTGTGGGAGGCTCACAGAAGCAAAAGGAAATATGAAGACCTGAGTCTCAGAGGGGTCAGGACCCAGGGCTCTGCCAGGATCTGGGAGGCAGGAGCTGGCGGGCAGTCTCTGGGGAAGTCAGCTCTGTTTCCTCCCAGCCTTGTGCCTCTCTGCGTAGAAGAAGAAACCTGGCTGTGTAGAAGAAGAAATGTGTCCTGGAGACAGTCCCGCCAAGACTGTGCAAGAAAGAGGCTTAGTTCTATCATTGCAAAGGCAATGGAGGTGCTGTTACTAGAAGTCAGAATGGATGAGATGTGCCCTCTAGAACTACTGAATCAGAATATCTAGAGTGGAGCTTGAGGAACTGTATTTTTTTTTTAATAATAATAAAGAGCCAAGTTTAGAAACAGTTGAGTTAGAAGACATTTCAGGTGGCTCCCTTTCAGTTGAACTGGGACCAATGGGCCAACAAAGATGAGACATATTTCAGCTCAGTATACAGATGGGAAAGTCAGCCGAAGATCAAGTGGGCTGCCTGGAGAGGGAGTGAGCTCCCTGTCATGTGCAGGTGTTCAGGCACAGCTTGGCTGGCCATTTGGAAGAATAATGCCGAAGGGGTTCAGACTGTAAAGGGGTCAGCCTGCAAGCCCTTAAAGGATTCTTGGACCTGAAGCTTATCATTTTGTCCTCTCTGGCTTTGTGTCTCAGTAACTATCCCTGCTCTTACCTTGATTTTTTTCTCTGAGGAGTTCAACAGTTTAACTTGTGAGTCTTTCCTCATCCTCCAAAATGGGCTTTCTTGCCAGGCCCTCTGAGTGACCTTCTTTTGTGGGAGTCCCTCAGATGCCATGGGCTTTCTTAGCAATGGCTGTTCCTGTTCCTACAGACCTCACCCCGCCTGGTTACAGCCTTGCCCTGTGGGGCGCAGGTCGCTGGGCAGCTGCCAGCCTCATTACAGAGCGTATCTTCTCCTGGGGCCTGTGGAAGCCTGCCTGGGACACATTTCCTCGGCAGGAGGGGGCTGTCTGTGATGGTGAGAGAGAGAGAGAGAGGCTGGTGTTTCGGGGCCATTTTCCTCACCCCCCACTCCTGGTTTGCAGGAAGGGCAGCGGTGCGTGTTTCCTGAAGATTTGCACTGAGCTAATTGCCATCTTCAGAGTGGAATTAGTTAAATGAGGGATTGCCTGTGCAGCTGCTCACAGGACACAAGCCAGCCGGTGAGTGAAGGGACAGGTGGTAGGAAAAGGGATAGGCACACAGAAATGTTTCCCTGCTGTAAGGAAAACAGCAGCACAGGCCCTGTGAAATATGTATCTGCCACTTGGTTTCAGCTTCAACCAGATGACAGGGAGCAGTGGGGACTGAGTTGAGTGTGATGTCCCCTTTGTAGGCAGCAGTTGGGGTCCACTCAGCACATTTCTACCATGCAAGAATAAGGGCCTGATGTTGTCCTTATTGATTTTCAAAGGAGGCCAGGAATCTGAACGGCATGTATTTTAAAATTGAAAGCATACAACTTAAGTCCAATAAAACAGGACTGTGGACTCTGTGAAGTTTGCCAGTTGGCAACTTCTGGTAAAGAAAACAGCAGGCGGTAAATATACAGTCTAGCGCCTCAGCTGGACCTGTCTCCTGCCTCCACTGGAAGTACAAGGATGGCCGGGAAGCTCTTATGTTCAGTACAATTCGTAGGAACTAGCACAGTGCTGAGCACATAGCAGACCATGGCACAGGCTGGTAAATGGATGGATGTGTAGATGGATGGATGCATGGATACATAGATGGATGGATGGATGAATAAGAAGATGGCTGGATGCATGTGTGGACGGATCACGGATGGAAGAATGGATGGGTGAATTGATAAGTAGATGGAGGGAGGGTGGGAGAGGAAATAAGATCTCAACCTTTTTCTGTGCACTCAATATTTTCATGGTTCTCATCATTTTATCTTTCATATATCATCTATACCCCTTTTCTAGAAGAGTGTGTATTAGTCACTTGCACCTCGGTATAAATACCTTTTAGTGTGTTACCTTTCTCATGGAAACTTCCTCTGGTTGGACTTTTAGTGGGTGTTCATTAAATGTTTGCTGAATAAACAAATTAACCTTCTAAATGTTAACTCTTTTGGTAGAATGAAAGTTGTGGACTTTCAGCTATCTGTGGGCTTGGGGTGACACAGTGTTGTGTCACTGGAGAGGAGAAGGGTAAGAACTGGGAGATGACATGCTAGCCCATCTCTGCAGTCACAGTGAGTGGCTGGCTAATGACTTTGTTTACCCTAACAGCCTGTGACAGGGAGCAACCAGGGCAGGTTTCCATGATGCGAGACGATATAGGAGTTCTACTCAGCAAGGGAGATACTGCCACCTTCCTCCTCTTGGAGTGAGAAAATGACACACCACTTCCCCAGGGACACACCCAACTGACCTTAGCTCTCCACCTGTCCTGTGGAAGGACAGGAGGGAAAGGGATGAACATTCAACACCGGCCATGCATCAGGGACATCATTTGTGGGGGCCTTGTGGCAGACATAGTAACATTCTTATTTTTACAAATGACACTGAATCTCAGGCAGGTTGTCAGAGGCAGCACTGTCCCCGTTTTACAGATGAGGAAGTAGAGGCTTGTCCGGAATCATACAGCTGGGGCCAGAGCTGCCAACTCAAATCTAGACCTTCCTCTCCATGCCTGTTGCTCATTTTTTCCTGCACAGTTAGGAACATGCCCCAGGAAAATGCACCACCCTCCCCAAGTGCCCACAGCATCTACCCAACTTGTTTTCCCTTCACTGTTCTCACACATGCACACACATTCAGATCTGCTCACATTCCTCTCCAAAGCCCATGGACCTGGCAAAGAATAAATACCAGACATTGAATGGACTGATGAATGAACTGGGCCACTCACCAGTGAAGCAGCCCCTGGCCCTCAGATGGCATTGGCAATCCCTTTTTGTTGGTGGACCTGGATGTTTGGGCTCATGCCCTGTTCTGTTTGTGTGGCTCTTCCTCCGGTTGCACTGTCTTCATCCTTGTTTCCTCAGAGCCTGGAGGCTCTGGCATATGTAGTAGTAGATGGTCAATGAAAGTGTGGTAAGTTTCTCCCAAAGAAGTCTTCCTTGATCAACCTAGGTCAGATCTCCCCTGCTCCCCACATGTGTCCTCTATCCCTTTATGTGTTTTATTTCTAGTACCCACCATTTCTCTGTTACCTGCTTAGTTAGCTCCACAAGAGCAGAAACTGCATCAGCCTTTCCCTTCATGCCAAGTAGGGTGCCCAATCCAGACCAGCCTCAGCAAAAAATGGTAAAGTAAGGGACTGAATAGATGGTGGGGATTTCATGATCCGACCTGTCCACAGACATCTCCTTCCCTCTTGTTGTCAGAGGCCAATGAGGGGACGTTTGTCACATCCTATGTCCTCGCACACCCAGGTCATTGGTAGAGGGGGTGACAGGAGCGGTCCTCCATCCCTGCACCCACCACAGCCCTTCCTGTTATGGGGCACTGGACCTGGCTTTGGGCATGGGCAGGAGGGCAGCCAAAGCCTGAGTCACTGGGAGGAGACAGTTGGATCGAGAGCTGTGGTCTCTGTGGGGAGGAGTAGACAGTCCCTCCCTTACATCTGAGGGATGGGTTGGGCTCTAATAGTACTCAGTCCTTTACCTCCACAGATCTCTGTACAGGTGTGAGGAGCCTGTTACCTTCAGAAGGTCCTTCCCTTTCCTAACTCACAGGAGCCCCCAAATTAAAAGGAGATATGAAGAGACTGCCTTGTCGTTGGTGTGTCCCTTCTGGCAGTGGGAAGGGGCCAGGAGGGTTAGCTATCCTGGGAGTAAATCATGGCACTAGAATTGGACTTCTGTTTTCAAAGGTCCTGCTTTGGCCACATTTCCATTCAACCAGGCTGCCACAGGACTCTCCCCATCTTGCTCACTGGGAGAGCCCTGTCTGTTTCTGCCTTCCGCGGTCTCTGGCATGTCTGTCATCTATCTCCCTCTGCTCTATCCAGGCCACAAATCAGCAGCAGACATGCCGCATTAGGACCAGGAAAGTCTCTTCATGGAACCAGAGTCCTGCATCCCTGCTCCCCATCCCCTCTCCCAGCACGGCGACCTGCGGGAAGGCGGCTGTGCTGGGACAGACCCCTCCTGCCCTCTCCTCCCTGGGAAAGGCACTGCCAGGCCTCTCCACCTTGACTCTGCATCCCAGACGGGCTTGTGGGAAGGGTGCTGCCTGCACACAGGTGGATCCTGTTTGTGCTGATTCCCCTCTTCCTTCGCCCCTGCTGCAGTCAGGAAACTCAGCAAAGACTCGGTACCCGCTCCTTGTCAGTCTTTCTCTGACACCACATCGCGCCTCCCCAGGTCGGGATTTCCCACCCCAGGCAGCGCCGGTTTTATAATATTCTCCTTCCTGGTGCCTCTGATGTGGCAGTAAAATATGAGACCACCCACAGAGATGGAAGCTTGGTGGAATCTAGAGCTGCCCCCTCCTCCCTCCCAGGGCCAAGGACTCCACTGATTGGCTGGGATATTCAGGGAGCTCGTTATGAGAATAAACATTATTAGGGCATCAGGAGGAGGTCTGCATGAGGGAGACAGAGCCCTTGGCACAGTGAGGCTGTCCGTCTGTTTCACCTGAGGTCAAACAGCCGGGCAGTGACAGAGGCAGCAACCCCAGCCCCTAAGGCATCTAGAATTCCAGACCATCCGTCCCCTTCCCTCTGCCAGACAGAACTGTTCAGAGGCAGCTCAAGCTTGAATAAGCCCCCGGCAAGGAGGCAGCAGTCTGTGTGGCCCATCAGGAGACAGACTTCTGACTCCCAGCCAGGCAGGGGGATGGACTGCCTGACCCTCGGCTTCAGTTTGCATCTGTCTGCCAGGCCTTGCAGAAAAAAAAAATCCCAGAGATGGGCAAAACAAGTGTTTCTCCTGGGAAGGTGAGGCCTTTGAAGGCCAGAGCAACTTGGGTGGTATTGGTGTAGTACAAAGTGCTCCGGGTTCCAGGTTAGAATCTGGTCCAGGGCTGCCAGTTGTGCCGGTTGGACACTGCACAATCGGACCCCACATTGCAGTTGGTGTCGATTTGTAAGTGTATTACAACAGTGCACCAGTAGATGGCAGCATCGTGTCTCGGAGACTGGATACCCTCTGGTCTATCCCTGGAAGACATTCATTTGCCTGGTCAGCAAACATTTGTTGAACATGGACCTTGCCCCTGGCACTTTGAGCCTGACACTGGAAATTCGGTGAGCATTGAGACACAGTTTTGGGTTTCCATGCTCTCACAGATTAAGTGTCTGGGAGAAGAGGACAAACAGTATGTAATATATATTCTAATGTTTAAGTACAGCGCACTGGGGGAAGCCAGAGGAGGGACATCTAACCCATTCTCCTTAGTGGGGCATGTGTTTTCTAGGAACACTTGATAGAGTGAGAAAGAAGCAGCCACCCAGAGAGGAGCAGGCAGCCGTCCTAAGCAGAGGGAACACGTGTGAAGGCTCAGAGGCATAAAAACATAAGACGTGATTAAGGGACAGCAGAAAGTTGAGTACGTGCTATGTGCTGGGTAGAAAAGCAGAGAATGAGTGGGCCGTAGGTCAGCAGGGTCCAGATCATGAAGGACCCACAAGGTCTTGGACTAAATCCCCCAAGTCTTTTAAAGCATAAAGTGGAATTCACTGTTGCCACTTGGAGGTTTTGTGAGACTTTGAACAGAGCCTTCTCCATTTGGAACATGTGGGGACTGCTCCCGGCCCGGCCAGCTCTCAGGGCTGACATTAGGGTCAAATAGGACGAGGGAAGGGACAGGGCTTGAGGACTTTGTATATCAATGCCATCCCCTTATTATTATCATCCTTCATTATATTGCATTGATGGGACCGGTCAAAGTGAGGTGGCTGTCATTCTGTTTTGTCTCCATGAGGGGAAGACTGCTCTGTTTATTGTGGTTTCCTGATCCATGGCGCCCCTTGGCACAGAGTGACTCTCGGTAGATCTTGGCTGTTGTTGTTCTTTTCCAGGTCCAGGATTGTATACTTTGGAGCTTACTATGTTCCAGGAACTTGTTCTCAGTGACTTCTATATCTTGTCTTGTTTAATGCCCACAATAACCCTATGTGATAGCTACTACATATGATTACCCCACTTCCCTGGTGTGGAAACTGAGGCATATGGAGGTTGAGTGAGTAGCTCAAGGTTACAAAGCAAGTGAGTATTTGAGCTGGGGTTGCATCTAGGCGGTCAACCCGGGGTCCACTACTCTACTGCCTTGTAACATAAAAGATAAGTGACTTTCTCACCACAATCTTGGCTGGTAGATGTTATTGCCACTTGACAAATGAGGAAACCAGGACCTAGAGGGGTTAAGTACCTTGGCTTAGAACACGTGGTGAGTGAGTAGTAGAGCTAAGACTTTGCCCAAACTGGAATGATTTCAAATCCATGCTTTCCCTGCTAAACCAGTGATTGCATTCATTAGTTCCCATCCTGAGGTCCCAGACTGACCTAATACTTCTATTAAACCCATGCTGGAGGGACCCTTAACCTGAGTCCTACTGTGGCCCTTACCAGCTCTGCTCCTCCTGACAGCAAAGGAAGGCCCTACAAATTGAATCCTTAGACCATATGCCCTAGAGTTTCTGACCCAAAGGAACCAGGCCCAATTTCAAGGCCAATTTTCGGGTCCATCCTCCTAAGGCATGGCCAAGGGATAACTTGATGGAGGCATGGACGAGGAGCCAAAGCCTGGCCATGTGGCCTGGGCCATCTGTGAGCCCCATCATCTGCAGGACAGAGAGGAGGGTGAAAAGAGAATTAGGGACATCAGTGAGAACCAAGAGATGGCAGTTTCCATGTTGCCACGTCCCCAGGTGAACTCCAAGAATTCTGAGAAGTCTTCATTCTGACGCTTCCAGAAAATTATGAAATTATATTTGTTCAGGAAGACAGATGTGTTTTATTTAAGTTCTTGCTAGCTTTATATATGAAATTTAAATATTAAGCCTATGAGACATAGGCCTCCATTTGTTCTTTTGTTGCAGTCCTCACAAAACATTAGAGATGGGCTTATCCTAGTGTTTAGTCCTTGCTGATGCTACCTTTAAGGATTTGTGATAAAATCCACAAATTACACGAAAAGGTTTTCTTTGCATAAGGCTGGCCTTACACATGTTTTGTCAAAGGCCATCCTGGGAGAAAACAAAACAAAACACAAAATCTTGCTTTCAGGTCACACTAACAGCTCCTATCCCACTAAAATCCTGCCTTGTTGACATCCAGGCCTGCGCACATAGTGAGAAAAAGTGGTGTTAGTGTTAGAGCCGCCAGCCGTGATGCAGGCACTGTTGGAAAGAGAGGAACCCCACCGGTATCAGCTACGAGTAGACGGATGCTGGGCATGGCCACGCTGAAGCCTGGTCAGAGAATTTGTAGAAAGGATTCTTTCCTTCACAGATGAAAGGATGAAAGAAACAGATGGTCACATCGATGTTCCAAGGAAAAGAAATGGAAGAAGAAACTAAGAACATTCTTGGATGTGATGATTATAAATTATTGATTAGGACTCAATACCTTGCCGAATGGAAAATTGGGATTTACATTTTTTTTTTTTTTTGGTGCCAAGCCATAAACTGTCTTACTGTGGGAAAGAAGAAAATAAAAATAGATTGGGATCTAAGAGCTGTCTCTGCCCCAGGAAAGGTGTATGGAAATGCTTAACAGTCAGCTTGCAGCAAGTGACTAAGAACTGTTTGTTTCCTCAACAATTAATAAGAACACAAGGAAACTTCTGTTACTTTTGCTCTGTGAGAGGACATCTAAACCCAAGAGCCACCCCAACATTCGCTGCTAATTTTTAGGGTTGAGCAAAAAACACTGGAGTGGAATTAGAAGATCAGGACTCAAACCATGTAGGCAAAGTATTTCATCTTTGTGGGTTTCAGTGTTCATGTTTATAGGAAATAATAATACCTCCCTTGTGGTGGTAGTTGTAAGCGTCAAATGAAAAAGATGATCAGTTAAAGCCTATGGCATAGAAACAAGTTTGTTTTTTAATCTGTCTGTTCAATCATTTATTCATTCAATAAATATTAATTGAGCTCTTTCTGTGTGAAGCACTCTGGTAGATGATGGGAATAAAAGAATGAATAAGGTAAATTGTTGCTGACCTTGAGGAGCCATGTTACAGTGTGGTGGGACACAGGTATGAAATACAGGTGCTAATTACATTTGTAATAAGTGCTATGAAAGAAAAGTAGAGGGTGATAAGAGAATCTACATGAGAAGAGAGGTGAAGGAGGCCAAGATTAGGGTACTTTTAAAGGAAAGTGGGCAAGTGGGTGGATTTGAGAAATAATTAGAATGTAGAATCAGTGGGGATAGGGAAAGAGATGGAGGTCTCTAATGAGCAGATGGGATGCCATTTACTGATAAGGGAAAGACAGAAGCTGGGGTACAGAAGAAAAGTGATGGAAGGATGGATCGACAGATGGATCGAGGAATGGATGGATGAGCAAAGGAACAGATAAGATCTGCTTCACTTGACAGATTGATGGACAAATAGAGAAATGAGTAGATGGATAGGTCAGTTTAATAAGTCCTTTATGAAGTACATAGGTTGTAACTCAATAAAACAATTTTGAACTATTTATTTATATAGGATTCTTTATCTCATTTGATTGTTAACCCTTAGGAATATATCATGCAGGTATTAATTTCTCTCTTTAAGGGAGGATGAAACAGAGATTCAGGGAGGTCAGGCAACCTGGCAGAACAAGAATCTGTGTCGATCATCTCCCATCCAGTACTCTCCCCTCCCCCACAGAATACATGTGAATGATGAGGAAATCAGCAGCCATGGGGGAAGGAGACAGTGGTTAGGTAGAGACTGTGTGTGGATACGCCCCTCTGGGGCCTTTGGGAGAAGGGAGAATAGAATAAAGTAGTCCACATCCTTACCCAGAGCCTTCTTTCTGTCCTTCACAGGGCCAAATATTTCCTTGGAAAGAAGGTGAATGGAGAGATTGAGATCCGCGTGGAGCAGGTAGGTTGGAGCGCAGTCTTGAGTGCTGTCACCCTGACCTTTTCTACCACTGCAGCCGTTCACACAAGCAACCTTGATCCCCAATCTTATGTGACTATAATGGGCCAAGATTACCAGTAAAATCCTGGTTTTTACGCAGGAGTCTCACTGAACTCCAGTATTACTTAGTCCAGTGGTTTGCAACCTTTTTGTGGTAGCAGCAGAACCTTCCTTCAAAGGGTAGCTCAGGTAGGAGCCCATTCTACAAAACAGAGACAAGTAGAGCATCTCTGATGGATATGGGTGTGAGGAGCCCAAAGGTCTATCTGCTCCATTATTCCACCTCCCCACATCCCTGCTATGATCCCTGACGCAGGTACTACTGAGACTAGGGAGCATAGTGTGGATGCACAGTGGATTTGAATCCTGGATCCTTCATTTCCTGGGTATTTGACTTAATCTCTTTGAATATTTTTATTTTTAGTTTTTGTATCATTGTTGGGATTAAATTATTTAAAGCCTCAGAGGAGATTAGAATCACAAATACTGGCTCTAATTATTAGCATGAATATCAATAATCAATTCCCTCATTTTATGGGGAAAGAAACATGGGCTTGGTCAAGGCTACATAGAAAGCCAGTGGCAGAATTAGGACTAGAACCTATGACTTCCAGACCTAGGGCTCCTCTCATTCATTCAGTGAACGCTTGTTGGGGACTTACCCAATGCCAGGCCTTTTGCTTGGCTTTGGTACAACAGAGCCTGGGTTCTGGAGCCAGATTCTAGGTACATATCTCAACTAACCATGACTTAGGCTGAATAATTCTGAAGCTCTCTGCAGCTCAGTTCCTTCATGTGTACAATTGGGTAATATAGCATTGATTTTATAGGGTAGCTGTGAGGAGCAAATGAGTTAGTCCATGAAAAGGACTGAGAACAGTGCCTGGTACATTAGCAACACTTAATGAATGTTACCCTTTAATCATCATCATCATCAAAGTCAAACAGTTAGTAAGACAGGAAAGATCCCTGCTGTATGATGAACTTGAAAAAGTGCTATTAAAAAAAAATAGAGGGATGTGAACTTTCCAGCACTCTCTGAGCTGCGTGTGTTGGAGGAACAGAATGCCATTTTGAGCATCAAATTTGTGTTGGCTTAGTGTTAAAACACCTACAGCTTGAGTTTCAGTCCTGTGGCTTTCAAGTCCGTCCAGTGTCTACTGGTTTTCCTCCTGTGGCAAAGAGCAGGTTATTTTTGCTCACATAACAAATATTTGTCAAATGTCTACTACGCTAGCTCGCTAACGTGGGGAGCAGGGATATAGAAGCAGAGGTTCTGTCCCAAACAGTTTTTAGTCTAGAAAAGGAGGCAAGGTAAGTCTTCACAGAACCTCCACACAGGTGGAATCCAGGAAAGAGAGGCCCAAACTTAGCACTCTGGATGGCAGAGGCCACACTAACCAAGGGAGTCGGAAGTGGCTTCGGGAAGAGGGTGGTGTTTGAAATGGATCTGGAAGACTGGAGACGCTGTCAGCAAGTGGAGGCAGCATGGAGAGTATGTGAGATGGAAGCAGTGTGGGCAGAGGCAAGGAAACTGCAAGTACAGGGTATGGACCAGCGGAGGGTCCAGTGTGGCTGACTCTAAAGCAGGACGCATCTTGTTCCCCTAACCCCAATCGACTCATCATCCCAAGTTTCCTTGCTCACTGGAAAGGGCCACCACCTTTCTTCCACCTTAGCCAGAATCCTGCACTGTCCTCCCAGTTCCTCCCCTCCTTCTGCCACTATGCCTGTTCAATTACCAGGTCCCATTGACTCCATGGCCCACATCCCCCTGGTCTGTTCACTTCTCTCCATCCCCATGGCATGAATCTTTGGCTGGACCATCATCAGCTCTCATCCAACCTTCCTACTCAACAGCCTCCTGACTCCATCTTTTCACCTACTTTCGGTTTATATTTTGTATGAAAGCCAGAGTGATCTTTCTCAAAAGGCAAATTAGATTCTTAAAAGTGTTAACGTTCAACTCTCTTCCTCAAAGACCCCCTGTCTGAGGACTCACACCCCAATGGCAATCAGGTAGCCTGCTTGTTCCCTTCCGTCTCACCCCGGTGTTTCCTTTCTGGCTCTATCTGCGCTTTTAACCCTGCATGGAGATACGGGATTATTTGCTTGAGGGTAGGGGCCATGGTTGTTCAGGTCTCACTGTTAAGCAGCATGGGACCTGGCACATACTAGAACTGAAGCGAATATTTGCTGAGTGAATAACTTACAGATTCCAGGCTGTTTGTCAGTTTCCAAGGGGGATAAATCAGTGCTCCTTAATCTCCCTTCAAAAATTGAAGTTTTCCGTAAACCATCTGCTCAGTGCTCAGCTGCCAGCTCTGCTAGCCTTCTCCCATTCCACTTGTGGAAACCCTAGAGGTATGCTTTAATTTTACCCTATTATGGCATCGCCTCCCCTGGCCCAGCTTATGGGTACAAATTCTATGAGCAGGAGTTGAATAGCTCACCCTGGGGCTCTGGGCCACTCAACCAGTCTGTGAGGGCTCAATCACACTGGAAAACGTTGGCTAATGTAGGGTCCTCCTGATTTACATCCCCCCGCCCATGGAAGTTAGAAATAACCAAGAGGCCAAAGAGCAGGTCATTTGGACACTTTTCCCTGGAAGACATGCCTTCCTAAACCCCATCTTAGAGTCCGAATTGTTTGTTCTTTTCCTATCCTCCTGATCAATGGGTGGGTCAAATAAGCGCTCCCCTCTCCCCAATAATCTCATATGCATCTTCTAGTGCTTGGGAGAAGTCTTAGGATGGAAGCCACTGTTTAGTCTGAACAGGCCTCACATTTTGGAAGTCTGTCTCCCGACTAAGAGCCATATTAACCAGATAATTGCATTGTCTGGATTTTGCTGGACAGAGTGAATGAGTTAGTTGTGGTTGGCCTAGAAGAAGCCTCCGCCCCTTCTCTTCACTCTTTCCCCTCTCTCCCATTTCAAAAACTGCTTGCCTCAGCTCTTACAGAGCCAGAAGTCAAGACACCCTGAGGAGGCCAGTGTGGGGACCTGCATCGTGTTGCATTCCATTACCCAGAATGCCCTGCTGGCTCTGCGGGGCTTCACAGCAGTGTCCTAGTAGGGCCTGCGAGGCTCTGGCCAGGGTGTTTGGCATGGCAAGCTCTCCTTTGTTTATATTTGAGGCAGAGGTCTTTTTTCTCCACAGGTATAAGTCACCCCTCTGTGGGACTAGTGATGAGGTTGATGAATGGATTAATAGCAAGTAGACTCACAGTTCTGTGAGACTAGCAGAGTAGGACTAATGAGACTGGCCTCAGGCTTCATTCTTCTCTAGTAAAAAAGGCTGAAATGATCATGGTCAGTCTTTCCTTGGTGTTCACAGAGGCGGCAAAGCGTAAGGAACAACAGTGCAGATGGAGAGGAAGGCGAAGGAAGGTGAAGACCTGGCCCTTGAATCCAGGGCGGGAAGCTGAATGCACCACAGGTTTACCTGCGAGTGCCGATGGCTCCCTTTCAGTCTGTCCTTGCATGACCCTGAGGTCATGCTGGAATTAGATAGATGTGTGTCAGGGAAGGCTGTTAGTTGGAGTCCTGTTCATCTTTTGTCCTCAAACTATCTATTTCCTCAATTTAAATGTCTTCTGGAAGCAAAGGTGGGATTTTTCCCTTAAAATATTTTCAACACTTAAAATATTTTCCTCATACCTACTTGCCTTCCATCTACAATTCTTCCTGGGGCAACCTTTTCTTAATTGTAGATATTGACCATAAACAGCATATATTATGTCAAGAAATACTTGTCAATGAGAGAGAGAGAGAGAGAGAAATGGAGATTGGGTGTTAATTCCGTCTGGTGGAATGGTAGCAGGTCAAACATTACCCCCATTAAGAAATGACTACCGCCTGACAAGGGGGTGGCGCAGTGGATAGAGTGTCAGACTGGGATGCAGAGGACCCAGGCTCGAGACCCTGAGGTCACCAGCTTGAGCGTGGGCCCATCTGGCTGGAGCAAAAACTCGCCAGCTTGGACCCAAGGTCGCTGGCTCCAGCAAGGGGTTACTTGGTCTGCTGAAGACCCACAGTTAAGGCACATATGAGAAAGCAATCAATGAACAACTAAGTTGTCGCAATGGAAAACTGATGATTGATGCTTCTCATCTCTCTCTGTTCCTGTCTGTCTGTCCCTATCTATCCCTCTCTCTGACTCTGTCTCTATCCCTGTTAAAAAAACAAAAACAAAAACAAAACCTACCTGATAGAAATTCACCTCGAGAGAAATTTATCTAATGACTTGCCAAGGAGCTCTGCTCTGTACTTTGCTCTAGTTCTCCTTCTTAACAGTGACTTCTTATTACATTTGTCAGTGACTTGAAGCTGACTGGGAGAGAGACCATACTAGATGACATTTGGTACGATCAATTGAATGGGGATACGCTACAAGGTCCCGTTCAAAAACTCAGCTGAAGAGGATCAGAATTGGGAAGACTTAGTTTGTTAAAATCACATGAAGAAAACAAAGAATGACCTAAGATTTGAGTTGAGCAAATTTTCAAATATTTCTGGAGCAGCCTGACCAGGAGGTGGTGCAGTGGATAGAGCATCGGACTGGGATGCGGAGGACCCAGGTTCGAGACCCCGAGGTCACCAGCTTGAGCGCGGGCCCATCTGGCTTGAGCAAAAGCTTGTCAGCTTGGACCCAAGGTCGCTGGCTCCAGCAAGGAGTTGCTCGGTCTGCTGAAGGCCCGCAGTCAAGGCACATGAAAGAAAGCAATCAATGAACAACTAAGATGTCGCAATGGCAACAAAAAACTGATGATTTATGCTTCTCATCTCTTTCCATGTCTGTCCCTATCTATCCCTCTCTCTGTCCCTGTAAATATATATATAAAAATAAATATTTGTAGGAGCAAGTATGGTGTGGAGGTTAAGATTGTGGCTCCAGAGAGTAAGATAACTAGAGATGGAATCTCAACTCCACCATATTTTAGCTGTGTGGACCTTCCACTTACAGCATCTCTTAAGTGTCAGTTAAGACACTCATCTGCAAAATGAGAATAATAATTTCTGCCCCCTAGAGTTATTGTGTAGATTTAGCGAATTAGTGTATGTATTATGCTTGTAGTTTCTGGTACATATGTAAAGTGCTCATAAACTAGGATTATGGTTGTTAATACCCCCAAACCTGATGCTGCTACGGGTTACATACTCAGAGTACAGCAAGGTGATGGTACACCCACACGTGCACACTCACACACACTCACACACTGTGCTGCTCAGACTCTAGTGAGGGACCCAGCTGCAGTGTTACACTGTGAGGGAGTGACAGCAAGCTGGAATGCCTTCTGAAGAAAGGGTTTGGGGTGAGAGAACTCACATCTATGACCAGAAAGGATCAGTGTGAGGAACTGGGGATGTTTGATCCAGAAAAAGAGAGGTCTTTGATAGGACCCAGTCAACCCTTTGCAAATATCTACCACCTGAATGGGTGGTTAAAAATAGTAATAGCTCTCTTCTGTTGAATACTAACAGGGTAAGGCGTAATACTTTTTATTGTTGAGTGGACATAGTGTTGCTACCATCTTACAGAAACTGAGGCTTATAGGGAATAAGTGGATTTCTCAGGTTGGCTGACGTATAATGGCAGAAGCCTGTTCATAAACCCAGTGGTCTGACTTTGGAGCCCTCCCCTTATCCACAATATTTTTCCTTCCAGGGTTGCAGATATCAAGAGCAATAGCCAACTGTATTGGTTAAAATCACTTTGCAAGCATTTTCTTACTTCTGTCTCTTCGAGGTGGGTACTAGACGTCTCCCCACTTGGCAGGTGAAGAAACTGAGAGACTCAGAAAGGCTAAACACCTGCTTGAAATGAGTGACAGAGGAGGAAGCTAATCCAGGATTCATCTGCATATGTGCTGCTCCACCACCCTCTGGTGTTACTGGGACTAGAGTTCAGGCTGACGGTACAGTCCTTCAAGAAGGTGGATTTTAACTTGATGGAAACAAAACTCTTCAGTAGTGCTGACTAATCATGAATGAGTCATGCCCCTTTGGTTGGTAGGGAGTCCCATGTGTTGGAAGTGCTTCAGCAAAAAACAGGATGGTTAATTTGGGAACTATTTCATAGGAAATTTGTATAGCTAATAGGAAATAACGTTTTATTCTTGTACTTATTTTTTTGGGTAAAAGTAATATAATCACATAGTCAAAAATTGTCAAGGTGAAAAACAGTATGTTGCTAAAAGTCCACTTCTAATCCTGCCCCCACCAATCTCTTTGAACCATTCATTAACTAGTTTATTTCATCACAATCTCTAGTTCCTTGGGCAGCTTTTCAGAGAGATGTTAAATGCAATCAGTGATCAATACACATACCTGATTATTTTCCTTTGCTTTTTATAAGTGGTGATTAGAAAAACATAAACCATTGTAGGTATTTTAGGAAGGTTGATTTCAAATGGGTTGAAAGGAGTTGTTGTATTACCCAAAGCCACAATAGTCCTGCATTCACTGTTGTCACTGCCACCACTGCTGTGGGAGCTGCCACCAGTGGAGATCCGAGAGCTTGCACCCCCACTGCTTCTGCAGGGATTGCCACCAGCCCACTCTATTTGCTGTTGCTGTTGGTGAAGCTTCCACAGCTTTCACCAGAAACGGAGTGGCTGCTGCCATCTTCCTAACTTCAGCTTTTGCATAAATGCCTCCCATTGGTAGAAATTAACTGGAAGCAGGCATCACAAGAGTCTGGGAAGTACAGAGTTAGGCTTCCAACCCCCCTGGTGTGGGAAAGAATCCAAAAGCATGGGCATGGGGCTAAGGGGTACAGTCCACCCCTTTAGCTGCTCAGCTTTCACACATACCCTTCTCATCCATACTGTGCTGCTTCCTGACTTTTCCCTTAATGTATCGGGGTGTTTATTCCATGAGACTGTGTGCAGAGCTGCCTCGCTCTTGTTAATGATTGCCCAGGATGCTATCATCTGGATATACCACAATTTATGTTTCATAATTTTACTGTTATGAATAATGCTAAATCTATGTCATTTGTCAGGCTGTCCACAGGCTTCCTCCCTTGAAATACAACCACTGGCTCCAAACATACCTCAGGTCGTCGGTGCTGTAATGCACCTTGAGGAAGGAAGGACTCTTCCTGCAGCTGCAGGAGCCCCCCCAGGAGACAGCCCTCAGCTGCCGGCCCTCTTTCAGAAGGGGCTCTCTCAGGTGATGAGAGCGCCCTTGCCCGGAGTCACGTCTCTTTCCTGGAGGCAGTTGCATTCAGTAACTGGCTGGCGCAGGGTCTGTACACCTAGCGCCTTGAGCCCAATTTGGGACAGCTCTGAAGGGCCAGCCCAGCTTTGGAGCTCCTTGTCAAGTTGGCGGAGGTCTCTGCCTCGCATGCAGTGCGTCCCAGCTTCTCCCTCAGCCCAGGCCCCTCCTTCCCTTTTCGCAGAGCACTGCCTAGTGTCCATCTCAGAGTCCACCTCCTAGGACATTTATAATTCTGATAGGTTTTGCCTAATTACCCTCGGTGAGGTTGTGTAGATGATCTATGAGGGCCTCTGGTTCAGATTTCTAGGACTCCCCAGGACCCATGGTTCTGGGGTCTGTCCCTCACAGGGGCTCTCCTGGATGCAGCCCAGGTGTTGGTGCTGAACTCTGAGGGCTCCCTAACTTAACGTTCCTATGTGACCTCCCATATTTGAAATTCACCAGAGCTTGGCGCTCCTCTGCGGGGCTGAGTCCGACAGAACTTGACCTGTGCTGATACACTAATCCTTGTTTTGTTAACACAATCCTGCAAGATTTATTTGTTTGGCTTGGCTTACCCTGACCTCAGACATTCTGTTTTGTATTATTTTTTAAAAGCGTGCAGGTCTCCATGGAAGCCTTTTTCTTTTTAGATCTAAGAACCAGCTGTGGGAATAAGAAAAGCAGGTGGGCCACTAGGGAGGACGAGCTGGAACATAACTCACTGGAGGAGCAAGTGTTTGTCTCAGCCGTGACGTTGATGGATGTGGGTTTATTACCATCCTGGATCTATTTTTATACTCACTAATTTAAGACAATAGAGGAATGGAGAAGCAATAGTAATGGTGATGGTAGGAAACTTCAAACACTTGCTGTACACTAGGTGCCCTGTCAACTGATTCCCCTGCGTTAGCTCATTTAACCCCTGCCGCACGCTTGTTGCAGAGGAAACAGGCTCAGAGAGCTTACGTACATTGCCCAGGCAAGGTCATACAGCTAGTAAGAATGTGGGGAAGATGAAATTTGAACCCCGGTCCAGCTGATTCCAGGGTTCTGATTCTTAACTGAGTAGATCTGTCAGAGTGCTTGTTGGGTCTTGACTTTGACTGCATCAAGCCTGGGCTTTTCCCCTCTTCCTCGGGTTCCTTGAACACATAACCCCACCATCGCTTTCTATCTCACCCTGCCCTTTTGGTCTACTGGACACAGTAAAGATTCTTATGAGACATTCTTCCAGCAAAAGACTCTTTCTAAAGGCTCTTATTCAGCATTTGATGCTTCTGGCTTATTGTGACATGGTCTCCCACTAGCAATTGTTTGTTCTGTGCTTCCCTTCAGGAGCCAGTGTCCACTGTTGGCCTCTCGGTGTCACTGGATATCTGCAGACCCATGGAGGGTATCATAGCTTGGGTTCTGGGCCCAGACCGCCTGGGTTTGAATCTTGTCTCTGCCTCTTCCTAAGCAATTCGACTTGTTGGTGCCTCATTTTCCTCCTATGTAAAATTTTTAAAAAGTAGTAATAATAATGTATATCTATAGAGTTATGAGGTTGAAATGAAATACCACACTGGAAGTACTCAGAGCAGACACTTGCACAGGAGAAGTGCTCAATCCATGCTATAGTGATTTTTCTGATCACTTTCACAGTATTGAACACACTTTGCCTTGAGTAGTTTCTAGTCATCAGTCCCTGGGATTCATCAGAAATTAAAAGGATATCATCCACGTTCTAAAAGAAATTTTCTGTGAAGCCAGGAGAGGGGATAAGAAATATAAAAAGTGCATGATGTATTTTACATTTTCTACTTACATATGTGTCCAGCCACGTTTTCCCTTGACATGGCGCTCACAGGCACTGGTGTCGACATCTCCCATTTCCCGACAGCAGACAGCACAGGCCTGGTCAGGGTGCTCCATGTCTCTGAGTGGATGTGGAGAGAAATGTACCGTGGGGCACAGTCGCAGAAAGGCGGAGCCAGAAAGGCCTTGAAGGTCATCTGACCTGACCTCCCTGTTTCACAGCTCGCAGGTGCTGAGAGGGAGGTGACTAGACCTTGCACACCCATCAGATTACTGCTGGACTCCCAAGTGTGGAGAACCTGGGCTCCCGCTGCCATGTTTTTCCTACTGCATTCCCTTGCTCGCCAGGGTTCCCTTTGGTCTTCCTCTTTTAGGATGCCGTTAGCCTCTTCTGACGGTTTTAATAGCAAACAGATTAATCTAATGCTCTGGTCGCGGCATGCATGCTTTCCCTGTTTACCCACAGAGGCTTTGTCCTTGGGGAGGCGCCGAGCAGCAGCCAGTAGCCAGAGGTGGGATCTGAACACTGAGGGCCGTGGGTGTGTGTGTGGGGGAGATGGAGACTGGCTGGGTGAGCCTCACTGATTCTGCATACAGCAGGACTGCTTTCCCAGTTGGGTGATCTTTTGCGGCCCTTCTCCCTAATGTGTCTGTACCACCACCCGTTAGCGCCTTAACCAGCGGTGAGAGGAGAGGTGAGAAGAGCCTCTACCTATTATGCTCGGTAAAATTCACCCCTCCTAACCTCCCCACCCTGGACTCCATTAACCTCTGCCTTGCCCTTGTTAGTTTCAGATAAATGAGACTCCAGTGGAAAGGAAGTAGAAATCCTTAAAGACAATTCAAGGAGCCCTTTAACTTCTTAAGAAATAGGTAAGAAAGAAATAAACAAATCTTGTCTTATCTCAACTGGCTCCTGCATTCCAGGAACACAACTGAGCACCTGCTCTGTCCTTGGCCTTGGTGACAGCACTCCACTCTCGCAGGTAGACACTGGGTGGTCACTGAAGTACAGGGTGGGGAGGCCTGTTGTAGAGATGTGTCCAAAGCACAGGGGAACACAGAGAAAGGGTCATCAACCTTGCCTTGGGACGCTCTTAGGAAAGGCCTCACGGAGAGGCTGATAGATTTAGGAAAGAGAATTAGCTGCATCCGGTCGAGAAGGGGGGCAGATGTGCCCATCTGGCCTTTCAGCAGAAGAGCGTGATTCAAACCTCAGCTTGTCACATATGGGGAAATGACGAGAGTATATGTTGCATGAGAAGAGGGTGGGAGATGACACTTGGAATGAGGGACAGAGCAGGCTGTTTTGGGGGGGCTGTATGTCACAAGACACACAGCTGAAAAGCGTGTCGCAGGGATGGTAGGGACATATTTATTGCACTTTTGAAGCCATGGAATCTTGAGATGGTGCTTTCATTTTAAGAAGCACATGCCAGTATTGTTTTTCGAAAATGAAGTGGGTAGGAAGGGCGGCAGGAGACTGGAGGCTGGGAAACCCAGCTCTGGACTGTGCGAGAGGCATCTTCTCCTTGAGTCCACTATGCTTGGGGGTGAAGTTCAGGAAAGTGCTTCATCGCTGTTACGTGAGCGCATGTGTCCTCGGCCCCTTGAGCTGCATTCTCATGCCTGTAACTGGTATTTGAGAAGAGATGACCCACCTTTCTTAAAACAGAGAGGATAGAACCAGACCCACATGATGTGTTTGAGCTGGCATCATGTGGAGCAAGCCACTGTCACCCGCCTCTCATGCACCACATGAGTGCCAGCCACGTGCCCTGACCCATTTCACATCCCGTGTTTAGACTGCCTCCCCCGCTACCTACTCTCCCACCTTGTGATTCCTTCCACGGCTTGTGATCCCTTCCTCCTCCCCCTCCTGCACACCTCACACCACATCTCCAGCTTTGACCCTCAGCCTGTGCTTGGCTATTCATTCTTCACATTTGTGGCCAGCTCTGCTGTCACCCCCACTGCTTGGGGCCTGGCTCGCTCCCCAAGGACAGGACCCCCCCCTGGGTCCACCGCAGCCACGCCAGCAGCCGCGGCCCGGATGTGCTTATGCACAGGATTTCAGCCTTTGCATTTCAGTAGGAATCAAGGGTTATTAATTAACCCAGGGTGGAACCTATTATGAAACATCCCAGAAAGCTGGAACGGACCAAAGGGACTTCTGAACTCACAGCAGGGAAAAATGCCTTTTAATTGACTTGGATGACTTCACCGCAGAAATCTGTCTGGGCGCTATGCTAAACTGGAAACTAATCTATGAGATTGTCTAAGGCAGCTCCCAGCCCACCCTGACCAGAATCTCCTGAGGAGGGGAGTGGGCCGACACAGAAGCAGGCCTGTGCTTTGAAATGGCTTCCTTTGGATCAGACCCAGCCTGGCTGCGTTTCCCTGGGAAAGAGAGGAGAGGCTGATATCTGAGAATGAGAGTGTGTGTCCTACAGTGCCCGTCTTTACATGAGCTTTTCTAAGGCACCGCGTGCTGGACTAGACTTCCGCCCAAGCCGAGTTGTCTTGTGCCACTTCTCTCGGGGACTTTAGAGGATGACATGAGAGAATTTTCACGAATGGAGTTGTCACGGGGAGGACAGCTGCACAGCCTGGGCTCAGAAGGATTAATGGGAATAGCCAATCTCTAATCACACACTTACCAAAGTGCCGGGCTCATGCCCAGCACTTCCTATGGATTACTTCATTTCAGCCTCATCACCACCCTAGGAAGAGTAGGCGCTACGAGTTCCCCTGTTCTCCAGATGATAAAACGGAGGCTCAGAAAAGTTATGTGGCTTACCCAAGGCCACACGGCATACAAGTAGCAGCGCTGAAATTCAAAGTCTAACTCCAGATTCTGTTTTCCCTGGGAAGGTGCAACTGGCAGAAATAAAATCCGGAGACTTGGTGGTTTTTGTTTTCTCACGTGTACAGGGCTGGCTTATGCGTCAGATTTATTCCTTCAGCTTGGCCTGTGAGGTACCCTGTGAGCTAGCCCCCGCCACCTTTTTTACCTCTTCCCCTCCATTGTCTACCTGACACTGTAGTCCCAACAAACTGCCGTGGTTCGCAGCCTGTCCTAACACCGTCCGTATTCACACTGCCACGCCTTCTCTTGTGTCAGCCTCTTCGCCTGGAATATCCTTTCCCAAAATTTGCCATCAGGTTTCCAAGGTTTAGCTCATTACTTCTGTTTCCTCTGACCACCCCTGTTCAGGCAGGGCAAGGTGGCTCCCGTCCATGCTCTCACACGACACTCCTCATGTGTGTTTCCACCGTTATACTCACCAGAGTATCTTGAATATACTAGTTCACCTGCCTGTCACTACCTGTAGACTCTGGGCTCTTAGGGAGCATGCTCAGTGTCTTGATTCATGCTACATTTATTGAGTGCCCACTGTATGCTCGTTGCTAGGGGACTGGCTATATATAGTGGTGATTAAATACAGATAATAGTCCTGATCGGATAGAGTTTAAAGTCTAAAAGGAGAGACAGATATTAATCACACAGTCTTTCTCTCTCTCTCTCCTCTCTCTCTCTCTCTCTCTCTCACACACACACACACACACACACACACACACACACACACACACACACAAATTACAAACCGCATCAGGATCCGTCAAAAAAAGATGCAGTGTTACAGAGCATGTGGTGGGCAGGCCAGCTCTGGGAACTTACTCAGGTACATAGTAGACTCTCCAAGTACCCAGGTACATACATAATCTCCACTCAATAAATATTTATCAAACTTACCTGAAGTAGTGAAAAATGAATAAGCTACAGAGAAAATATTGGAGCTTCCTAGGAGACAGACCCACCCAGATCCTTTTTTATGGGAGAAAACACAGGTAAGTCACCCATTTGACACTAGGATACAGGTAAAATAGTAACACATTGCAGCACGGGTACAACAACATGTGACATTAACACTTCATGAGTGTCTAGCTGCTGTCTAAGAGTGCATCTGTGTAAATTCGTTGACTCCTCACCACAACCCCACCAAGTAACAACTGATGGAGCTGAGACTCAGGTTGAGGATCCTACCCAACGCCACACAGCTGGCAGGTGGCAGGACTGTGAGGTGAAAGCCTCTCGCTGTTCCGGTACACGTCCTTCGGGGTGTGGCCCTGGGAGTTCTCAGGAAGAACTTGGAAAGGACAAGAGGGCACACCAGACAGGAAGCAGAACTGAGCCCCATTATGAAGGGGCCAGTTACGAGTGCATGGTGAAGGAAGGAAGCAAAATTAACCATTCATCTCCCTGATATTTCTCACAGATCGCTCTGGTTAGTCCTTCAGCAACTCCTGAGGCGAACGTCTCATCATTATCAGCTGAGGAAGTTGAGGCCGGGAGAGGGAAAACAGAAATTTGCGCAGTTGGTGCTGGAACTGGGGTTGGACCTGTGTCTTCCTGCTTCCCAAGCTCACACTTTCCCTCGACTTGCTGCCCAGCCAGACCTGGAAAACAAGTTTGCTTCCTCCAGCCTAAAGTAGTTTTTCAGATTGATTTTCTAGGGAACTGTAGACGGCCCACATGGGTTTTCTGACCTCCCTTTCTCTGTGCTGCTGGAATCTTGTTCTGCTGCCTGTGTCTCCCCCTCATGAGCTCAGGGGTGGGTTCACCGCCTCGTGAAGATGGAACTGAACCAGGTGACCTCCCACCTCCCTACCTCAGAGCCTTCATTCTGTCCAGACAGGGAGGAGACAGGCAGCCCACTCCTCCAGTGACAGGAAAGGTGGGGGAAACCGAGGGGTAGGATCTCCCCTGGCTGGGCCAGCCGAGTGCTAGGAACCCCAACTTTGCACTCAATGGGCAGACCAGGTTGTGCTCACTCGCCTTAATTTGCTTATTCTTGTACAACCACCTTGGTCTCACATGGCGCCCTCTGCTCTCCGTGTCCAGGCTCCTGGATGTCCCCAGGCTCCTGGATGTCTGTGGGATGAAAGCTAAAGTCAGGCACACCAAGGCCCTGCCCACCCAAGCTCTCACCAGCCGTTCTCACCACCTCACTGTTCCTCTCCCTGCTCAGCGAGCCCCCAAACGCCTTTGGAGGAACAGATACTTAACTTAGATGGTCTCCTGTTCATAGTGGCTGTCCCCTCAGGTTCTACATCTTGGTTTCCAAAAATGTTATTTCTATGAATATCTGTCTATTCTTCCACCTATACATCCATACACCTCGTGAAGATGGAACTGAACCAGGTGACCTCCCACCTCCCTACCTCAGAGCCTTCATTCTGTCCAGACAGAGAGGAGACAGGCAGCCCACTCTTCCAGTGACCTGTTTATACATTCACTCATCTCTCTAAAACCTAAGTTTCTCCCTACTTCCTTTTCTTTCTTTCTTTTTTTTTATGGTCTCTAATCAGTTCAGAACTAGGTTTTTTTCCTAAACACCTTTATGAAATTTAGTATTTCAGAGTATTAATAATAATAGTGACCTTAAGCACTGGCTATAAACACACCCCACATGTGCCTGATACTGTCAAAATTTCACTATATATCACCTCACTGTATCCTCACAGAGACCTTGTGAGTTCTATGTCACTATTACAGGTGAAGAAATTAAGTTTCTGAGAGGTCTAGCAGTACTGATTATAATTGGCAGAGGCGAGGTTGGAACTCCCGAACTCCTGACCCCTGAGCCCATCTTCTGTAAAACACTGTATTCTCCTAACTCCCACTGCTCACTCACCCCTCTTTCCTGGGGGTCCACATCTGCTGATCCTATCACCCTTCTTCTGTGTGGCTTCTGGTTCCTTCTATTCCTTACCTTAGCTGCCCTTTGCATACATTTATTGGGAAATGACATTAGATTCTGAAAATAAATCAGCTTATTCTCACTAATTTTTTTATTATGACTCTAGAGTATTTTATTTGTGTGGAGGAAACGTTTTTGTTGCCTCAGAAAAAAGAAGAGCTGTTTTGAGACAGTTGGGTGTGAGGGGCAGAGCTGTGCCTTGGATCAGAGGAGCATGGGATCGAATCCTGGCTCTGCCTCTTACTACCCGTGGGACTATGGGCAGGCGACTCCGTGTTCTAAGTCTCAGTATCTTAATTTGCAAGGTGGAGGTAGTAATTGCACTATTACTACATTCATCACATTGGACGACGCTGGTCCATTTCAGTTCAGTCAGAGAGGACCCTGGATCTAGGCTGACTTGTTTGTTAAGAGGAGGGCCTGGTAAATGCATAGAGCGTTTCTACCCACCAGCCCTCCACCAGCCCTGACAGACACCTGCTCGCTGAAGGCCTGCTTTCCAGCTGAGCTGAGGGCAGCCCCATCACCCTGCACGCAGCCGCCACAGCTGGCAGCGAGGCGAAGCTCACTGGGCAACCCCAAAGGAACTTTCAGTTCTCACATTCTGTGGGTTTGATACGAGCCTACTTAAAAAGGATGGTAAATTATGGATAAGGTGGTTGTATCCTAGACAGACAAACTCCGCCGGTAAATACATGATGAGAATAAGACCCACCAACAGCAGAGCTCTGAGTTCCCTTCTGAAGGTCTCTAGTCTGGAGCTGTCTGCTACAGCATCTGTTTTCCAGGTGCACTTCCTGGAGGCCTAGTGTCGCACAGGGTCCCTAGGGTTTCAAACTGTTGAGCATATTTGGAAGGAGATAGATACATGGATGGGTAGATAGACAGACAGACAAATAAATGAGTCTCACTCATTCCTATGAGACTCTATGGGTAGAGGCCAGAGATACTGCTAACATCCTCCCATGCCAGAGAATTACCCAGCTCAAAACGTCCGTGTGCCAAGGTTGACAAGCACTATTCTAGACTGAAGTAACTCAAAGAACTTTAGTGCAGGGATCCCCTGGTACCCCGAAGAAAGGAGATAGCCACCCAGTTGATGATGGTGGGAATCACAGTCCACTCCAAGGAAGCCTCACCTTCACTCTCCTTTCAGTCGTCACAGTAGCCTTGGGACAGTGCAGGGACCTTCTGCTTTATTCTTACAAAGACCCTGAGGTGGGAGTGTCTGTCATTTCCCCAACACCCCACTGCCAGGAAGTTCCAAGAATGGAATTGAAGCCTAGTCTGTCTTACCCTGTGCTCAGTGACCTTGGACACACACCCAGACCAACCAGGTGCCCCCGGCTCTGTACCCAGCAGAGGCCCAGAGCTGCTTGAACTGGAAGAGCTGGACCAAACCCGTTGTAAGGGTACCCAGGGTTTGTTCTGGCCATGTATGGTAAGATATGCAGGCATGGATATGACTGCCATGATGGAGGATTATTGTACACCGCTCACAAAAATTAGGGGATATTCTATAGTTTCATATTCATTTTGAAATATCCCCTAATTTTTGTGAGAAGTATATTTATAGTCCCCTAAAAGCAGGAGGCATGGCAGGCCGTGTTGGGGGGCTGCAAGGGGGAAGCACCACGGCCAGTCAGGAGGCAGAGGGGGCCAGGGTAGAAGTAGGCAAGAGCCTTTACTGTGGCTTCTCAGGAAGTCAGCAGGTTGAGGACTCATTAATTTGGGTAATTCCAGCAAGCTTGGGGATGTAGGGGTGGTTCTGGTTTTCCCTGGTTGTCTGGTGTCTGGCTCTGGGGTGATTAGGGTGGGGTAGTGACCTGAAGTGTAAGGGTCCAGTGAGGGAGGTGGTTGGGAGTGTGGCTTCTGGATTGCTGGCTTGCATTTGAAAGGCGCTCTCTGTGGGACTTGTTCCTTGTCTCGAGGAACTGGCTAACTCTGACAGAGGCAGACCCTCCAGGGTCCACAGGCCCCAGATATCACAGCATTAGAAATTATAAAGTAAGACGTGGTCATACACCTCTCTGACTCCAAAGCTTCATTACACAGCTGCTTTTTAATAGCCTTACAGAACAGGACTCTTGCTTCCAACTAAATATTATATAAAACGCAGTGTTTACACAAATTTAGAAGTAAAAATGACTGCTCTGTTTGAGGCATGGCTAGAAGATCCTGAATCATTTCAACCTTCCAAAACAGTGTCTAAGCACCCCCCCCCCTTAGATTGTCCCTGCAGAAGCCATTCTACCATGACCTCCAGTCTTGCTGTTTCCCTTCCCTTGAGTTCTGCCATAGCTGGGTGGAGCCTTGCTGAGTAGTCGAAGCAGGGACCCTGAAGCTGGTGCTTGTGTTTGCATTCTTGGTCTGTCACCTCCCAGCCATGTGGCCTTGGGAAGTATATTTAATCTCTTTATATCTTAGTGTTCCCAGCTATAAAGTGGGCCCAATAATAATAATAATAATAATAATAGGACCTAGCTTATGGGGTTATTGTCAGAATCAATGAAGTTAATACACGCAAAGTCCTTAGAATAGTGCCTGGCACATAGTAAGTGCTTCATAACACTATTGTAAACTGTAATTCTAACATAAATATAATTTATAATATCTAATTATAAATATGCTACACTCTAATAATTAGCTCACCACTGGATCTACTGATTGTATTCATATGCCTACCACATCTAGTCCTGTTACAACTAGTCATTCTCTTATTAATAGTATCACTACTTGTGTTTCTACTTCTGCAAAGACAGCAACCACTGCTTCTGTTACTGTTGTTCCTGCTAGGATAAATATGGCTGCCACCACCACTGGGCAATGCCACCACCCTGTGAAAACAGCACCAACTGGGTCCTTGGGGTCAAAGCAGGTGTGAAGTGCAGAAAAAGATGTAGGCTATAACAGCAGGGCCACCCCTGACACGCTAGTCCTCATCCTTTCTCTTGTGTCCCTTGCACTTCCCTTGACCCAGGGTTAGGGGAAGCTACTTATGAAGTCCCCAGCCATGTTGGGGCCATTAGCAATGAGGCTGTGCATGTGACTCAACATGTATGAGGTGTTTTCTTTGAGCCTCCAAGGTCAGATGTGACCCCGATACAGCTCTTGTGGCTCTGGACCTGTAAGTGTCAAGAACACCATTGGCTCAGCAGCTCAGGAGACCTGCGTACTCCCCAGCATGTGGACAGAGAAACCATCTTGGCTTTGTTCCTTGACATGTGAACGCATTACCGCACAGGGCTCTTTTTCGCTGACACTTCCCCTTGGGTCCCCATTTGGGGGTTAGGTTCAGGTTGGCTCTGATCTGAGTCATGCTGTTTTAGAACTACTCTGGCCCGTTGGGAAGAACATGAGCATTTAAGAAGAGGAGTTTGTCCTTTAGAAACATGAGTCCCTATTGAGAAAAAGGCAGCAGGGAAACAGCCTCTTTGCAGTGAAGACAGTTGTCCTCGGGCTCCCCTTTCCCTGAGCTCAGCCTTCATTGGGAGTGGTTTCACAGTGCACTTTGAACGAGTGACCAATTCATACCAAGCTGCCTTAAATGTTTGGAGCAAAAACCTATGGGGATTTGCAAATCAAGCTTGGGAAGAGAAATCAGCTCTCTTGTCTCAGAACCTCCAGTGCCAGCTCCAAAACAAACACAAGGGCTGGGCCGGCAGGGAACGCGGCCTTGTTTTCTTCTTCCTTTCAGAAACTCCATGTGTGCATTATTTTAAATAGGCGCCAGCATGCAAGGCCCTTTTAACAAGATTGCAAACAGATGGGGCCTTAGGCTGTTCGGTAGCTCCTAGAAACCAACAGGGGAAGTGCTAAACCGTCCTGTGTCCAGGCAACATTCATTTTCTTCTGGAAGCTCATGTCTGGCCAGGCCTTTCCTTCTCGGAACACAAGTCGGCTTCCTCCATCAGGTATGTCAGCCAGGGGAAGGAAATATCTCCTTTCACGGCATGTACCCGGGTTTGCATTTGCTTGACCCTTTGGCAGCTTGGGAGAGAATGGAGGATTGTGCTCGCCTGGAGGCCCCATGCTCCTGGAGCTGGAAGCATTAAGCTTACCCTCCTTAGTATAAATGGGAACAGGCTCCTCCATAGCTCACATCCCTTCAGAGGCTCCCCATCTCACCCCGAGGGAAAGCCAGAGTCCTTCCCGTATTGATAGGCCCTCCATGGTTAGACTTCTCTGGCCTTCTTCCTGCCCTGGTCTTTCTTGGCTACCCTGATCCAGCTACACTGGCCTTCTTGCTGTTCCCTTATAATCAAGCGACAGAAGATTGGTGTTGGTGAGAATGTAGAGAAGTGGAGCCCTCAGCATTGCTGGCAGGAGTGGAAAGCCGTGTGGCGGTTCTTCAAAACGGTTCATTCCACATGACGCCGCAAGTTTTGGGTCTACGTATACACAGAAAATCAAAAGCAGGGATTCTTAACAGGTGTTTGTAAGTTAGTGTTCACAGAAGCATTACTCACAGTAGCCGACAGGTAGAGGTAGCCCAAGTGTTCACCAACAGACAAGTGGGTAAACAAAATGTGGTATAGCCATACAATGGAACATTATTCAGCCTTAAAAAGGGATGAAATTCTGACACATGTTACACCATGGATGGACCTTGAAAACGTTATGCAAAGTGAAATAAGCCAAACATAAAAAGATGAAAATTGTAGGTACCTAGAGTCGTCAAACTCACAGAAACACAAAGTAGAATGGTGTTTATGGGAGCCTGGGGGAATGAGGAGTTTGTGTTTAATGGGTACAAAGTTTTTCCTGGGGGTTTAATGTAAAGTTCTGAAGATGGGTAGTGGTGATGGTTGCACAACAGTGCGAATGTACTTAACCCACTCAACAGAACACATAAAAAATGGTTAAAATGATACATTTTTTATTGTGTGTATCTTATGGTAATGAAAACAAACTTTGAAAAACTCAAAAGAAAACACCCTGCCTCAGGGCCTTTGCTCTTGCTGTTCTTTTTACCTGCAACCCTCTTCCCCCAGGTATCCACATGGCTCATACCCTTACTGTGTTGAGGTTCTCTGCACAGATGTCATTCCCTCAAAGATGCTTGGCCACCCTATCTGGAATGGCAACCCCGTGCACACCTTTTAATCATGTTCATTCACTTCACCTGCTTCATTGTTCGTCGCAGCATGCAGCACCTTGAGAGCTAAGCCGCTGGTCTTTCCCGAGTATCCAGTGCTGAGCAGAGCTGCCGTAGAACAGCAGGGATCCCTGTCTGGAGTTCAAATATGGCTGTGTGTCCAGAGGCCCCAGCAGGAGGAAGTGGCAGGTCCTCATCTGGGGGTGCAGGGCTGTCCCCTGGATGTGCAGATTGGATTAAATGGAGGGAAAGTGGGACACAGTGGGACGTCTGGGGGGCAGTTCTGGGAAGAGAAGGCCCACGCTAAGGGTAGCAGTGGGTTGAAAAGAGAAGGGGGATGTTTATTTTAATTTTTCATCCCAGCAACCCTGAAAATGGTTTTAAACTTTTAAAATGAAAATAAAAAGTGTGTTAAGTCAGGTTAGAGCATTTTAATTTCTCAGAGCTTTGATGGATAAGATGTTCCTGTTATCACATTATAAAGTTCAGTTTTCAATTTGGAAAAGGAATCTATAGAAATTAGATTACATTGGGCTTATGTGAGCTCCTTTTGGTATCTGCCCTCACCATACTTGTCAGGGTCCAGCTCTAGCCTCCTCTCACCCCAAACAGCTCCTCCTCCTGGACCCCCAGACACTGTCACCTTCACCGCCTACTGCTGGATAGTGGACATGACTTTCACATCCCAACTTCCAAGCCCTTGAATCAAGGGTCCATCTGGAGAAATATGGGGAGACTTTCATATTTGCTTGCTTAATCCTATAAGCACTTTTCTGAACATTCAGCAGAATGATGTTTAAACAAGTGGAGTCCAGCTCAGCAGTGAGGAGAGGTAGAGGTCAAGGGGACAGTAACCAGCATTATTATTCTCTGTGCGGCTATGCTGTGGTTTTAAAATCTCTGAACATTTGCCTGTTCTGTTGCAGGCAGCAAAATTTACTTTCCCTCTGCTCCCCCTTCTCCCCTTTCTCCCCCTTCTCCTCCTTCTCCCCCTTCTCCCCTTTCCCCCTTCCCCCCTTCCCCCTTTCTCCCTCTTCTCCCTCCTCCTCTCCCTTCTCCCCCTCCTTCCCCCTCCTTCCCCCTCCTTCCCCCTCCTTCCACCTCCTCCCTCTTCCTCCCCTATATTTTCTTCTCCTCCCCCTCCTCTCCCCTTCTCCCCACCTCCCATATCTTCCCCATCCCCCTTATTCCTTATCTTTTCCCCTTTATTCTCTTCCTCCTCTCCTTCTTCCCTCCTTTTTCCCTCCATTTTTCCTCCTTTTTTCCTCCTTCTTCCCCTCTCCCCTCCTCCTGCCCCTTTCACTCCTGCTGCCCCTTCCTCCTCTACCTCCTCCTCCTCCTCTTCCTCTCCTTCCATAAACACCCTTCTCAGGACATTATATAACATGCCCTCCCTCCCTTGGCATTTCCCTGGCTGAGGGAGAAGGCCAGTGGAGCTGTTACTTTGATTTTCAGGTGCTGTGGTTTCCTGTGTGGGTGCAGCTGTCTCAGAGCCTGAACAGGAAGGGATGATCGTTAGGACAGGGTTGGAGCATGCCTCGGTCCTCCTGCAGCCGCTCACCAGCACCTCACCTTGACCCATAACAAATGTACATTTATGCTTCAGAGAACAGAACTTGACTATAAAATCTTCCTTAAAAATCAGAATGATGTATTTCCAGCCAAGATGGCGCGTAGGTAAACTCAGTAGTCGCGCCTCCCACAACCACATCAGAATTATAGCTAAACTACAGAGCGACCATCACTCAGAACCACCTGAGATCTGACTGAATGGAAGTCCTACAACTAGGGATTAAAAGAAGAAGCCACATGGAGACTGGTAGGAGGGACGGAGACACTGAGCAGGTTGGTCCCACACCCACTTGTGGTGGTTTAAACTCGGGAGGTATACCTCGGCTGCAGAGGTCCCCCCTGACGTGTGAGGGGTCCCAGCCCAGGGGTCCAGTGCCAGGAAGAGAAGTTCCCCACAGTTTCTGGCTGTAAAAACCAGCGAGGATTGAGGCTGAGTGAGATGGCAGGCTGCTGGAGTCCCAGGCAGTTCTGCTTGAAGGGCCCATGCCTGGACTTATTTGGACTCACTCCCCCTGAGCTCCAATGCTGGGGCAGCAGCTTAAAAGGAACCAGGGACATATAGGGAGAGAGAAACTGGTTTGTCAAGCATCAGGGTAAAAGGTGGGGGGGCAGCTTTCTGCCAGACAAAAGTCCTGGCAGAGACTGTTGGTTCTTTTCTGAGGCTCCCCACCCTCAACCCTATCACAGAGCCAGCAAGTGGGCACCCTATCCGAGTCTCCATCATCCTAACTCACACTGTTTGCCCCGCCCTGGTGGTTCCCTGAGACCCTACCCTACCCAACTTGTAGGCCCATTCAAGCTGTGGCTTTTCCATACAAATGACCTTTCTTGCCTCATGCTTTGGACTTTCCTGAAATCTCTCAAACAAGCAGCATCTGGCCTCTGTGTACCCCATACCTCTTGTTAAGTGGCCCCACACCGGGCACTAGCAACAACCAGCCTTGGTTTATAGCTTGGCCTCATCTGGGTATCTCCAAGCCCAGCACAAGAGGCAGCCATCTGCACATTGCTCTGTAGCTTGTGCCGGGTGGTCTCAGACAGGGCACAGGCAGTGGCTGACCTTGCACCTCCCAGGAGGTCCCAGAGCCAGTGCCCCTGGTGGATAGCTTCAGACCACAGCAAATTACAATGCTACCACCTCCACAAGTGACACCCTCAGGCGTGGACTTGATGAGAACCAAATCCTCACTAAGCAAGTCCTGCTCTGTAGGTTTGACTCCTGCACAGGAGCTGGTCCTCAAAGTTGATTGGCCTGGGGGACAGCCCCTCCTGGTGATGCCAACAACAATCAAAGCTCAACTACATGCCTGACCAGGCGGTGGCGCAGTGGATAGAGCGTCGGACTGGGATGCGGAAGACCCAGGTTCGAGACCCCGAGGTCGCCAGCTTGAGTGCGGGCCCATCAGGCTTGAGCAAAAGCACCAGCTTGGACCCAAGGTCGCTGGCTCCAGCAAGGGGTGGCTCGGTCTGCTGAAGGCCCACGGTCAAGGCACATGTGAGAAAGCAGTCAATGAACAACTAAGGTGTTGCGACGACAACGAAAAACTAATGATTGATGCTTCTCACCTCTCTCCATTCCTGTCTGTCTGTCCCTATCTGTCCCTCTCTCTGACTCTCTCTCTGTCCCTGTTAAAAAAAAAAAAAAAAAAAAAAAAGCTCAACCACAGCAGGACAGTACACATAGCCTGCACAGGGGTACACCTACAGTGCCCAACTCAGGTGACTGGGAGGCTGTGCCACTGGGCCCTACAGGGCACCTAATACACAAGGCCACTCTATCAAGCCTAGGAGACATAAAAGCTCTATCTGATACATAGAAAAAAACATAGGGAAGCAGCCAGAATGTGGAGACAAAGGAATGTGTTCTAAATGAAAGAATAGGAGAAATCTCCAGAAAAAGAACAAAACAAAATAGAGGCAAGTAACCTATCAGACACAGAGTTCAAAACACTGGTTATAAGGATGCTCAAAGAACTTCGATCGTCAACAAAAAAATAATAAGCATAAAAAAGAACATAGAAAAAAATGAAAAAAGAACCAGTCAGAAATGGAGATACACTAACTAAAATGAAGGCTAATTTACAGGGAATCAACAGTAGAGTCCATCTAGCCAAAAATCAAATCGGTGATTTGGAATATAAGAAACCCCAAAACCCCAAATCAGAAAAGAAAAAAGAAAAAAAAGAATACCCTCCCCCCAAAAGAAAAGAGAATAGTGTAAGGAGCCGGAGCCTCTGGGACAACTTCAAGAGTACCAACATTCACATCATGGGAATGCCAGAAGGAAATAGACACACAAGTCCAGGAAGCACAGAGAGTCCCAGACGAGATGAACCCCAAAGAGGCCCACAATAAGACACATCCTAATGAAAATGTAGAAGGTTAAACACAAAGATTCTTAAAAGCAGCAAGAAAAATAATAGTCTGTCACCTAAAAGGGAGCTTCCATAAGACTGTCAGCTGATTTCTCAACAGAAACTTTGCAGGCCAGAAGGTAGTGGCAAGAAATATTCAAGGTGATGAAAAGCATGGACCTACATTACAACCAAGATTACCCTAGCCAGTAAAGTTATCATTTAGAATTGAAGGACAGAGAAAGAGCTTCCCAGATGAGAAAGCTAAAGGAGTTGTCACCACCAAACCAGTATTACATGAGGCCTGACCTGTGGTGGCGCGGTGGATAAAGCATCAATTTGGAACCCTGAGGTCACCGATTCTAACCCCTGGGCCTGCCTGGTCAAAGTTCATATGGGAGTTGATGCTTCCTGTTTATCCCCCTCCCCATTTTCTCTCTCTCTCTCTCTAAAAATGAATAAATAAAAAAAAACTATTACATGAAATCTTAAAGGATCTTTAAGAAGAAAAGAATAAATATAAAAATTATGAACAATAAAATGGCAACAAATACATATTTATCAATAATTGAATAGAAAAAATACCCAAAATTAATGAAGCAGGAAAACAGAAACAAATCCATAGACAAAGAGGACATCTTGATGGTTTCTGGATGGGAGAGGGGTTGGGGGGATGGGTGAAAATGGTGACAGGATTAAGAAATACAGATTGATTGTCACAGAACAGTCATGGGCATGGAGAGTGAAGCATAGGGAGAATTACATATATGGTGTCAGGTAGGTACAAGACTTATCAGGGTGACCACTTAGTAAGTTAGATAATGTCTAATCTGAGGTGTACTCCTGAAACTAATATAAGGGTTAGATAATGTCTAATCTGAGGTGTACTCCTGAAACTAATATAATGCTCTATGCCAACTGTAACTGAAAAATAAAAAATGATTTAAAAAGGATGACAGTTTAATCATAAATGATTCTAATAAAGGAGAAAGAAGTTCCTGGAGAAGCTATTGTGAGGGCAAAAGCAGCTGTCCAATCAAGTACTGCAGATAAAAAGCTGGACGTAAAACCAGGTATGGACAGTGACTGACAGAACCTACAAGAATAGCTTCAGAAACTAGAAACCTGTTATTTGAGACCTTCAGAATATGCCAGTAATCATTGTTTTTAAAAAGGCTCTTCAGTTATGTATAGAGCAGGTGTGGTCTTGCTGCTAGGGTGGATGAGGAAACATTAACAGATAATAAAAGGTAGAATGTATTAGCTCCTCTTATTTCTGTCTTCTTGGTCAAGAAGAATTACTTCACTTTGGAAAAAGTCAAGAAGCATTAAGAGTGGGAAGCTGAAGTGCAGGATATGTTAGGGAAGTATAGAAAAGAGCCTTACTCCTATAAATGAGTGTAAGTTCTCCCCTCTGATGCACTATATCTCTCTGCAATCAGGGAACTTGCTTAAATGGTTGCTGAACTTCTGTTTGTAATCTTTGGATCATCTGGGAGTTAGTTGATGTAGATTCTGGGAAAAATTCTAGACCAGATTATTAAAAGGAT
The DNA here is from genome assembly GCA_037038555.1 of Rhynchonycteris naso. Classification (NCBI taxonomy): domain Eukaryota; kingdom Metazoa; phylum Chordata; class Mammalia; order Chiroptera; family Emballonuridae; genus Rhynchonycteris; species Rhynchonycteris naso. The sequence goes on from CM073000.1 coordinate 78,939,891, forward strand.
GGTTTGTGCACACAAAAGGAAGTGGTGTTCTCTGGGAATTAGCATGAATTTACTATAAACTCATTTCCTTTATGGAGTTACTAGCTAGGTAGATCAGAGAAATGCTATCGTATTTCCATATAACTTTTGGAATCAACTTGTAGCTTTCTTCAAAACAGCTGCATGAAATTTTGTTTGAGATTTTGTTGAAACTCTCAATCAATTTGTAGAGAGCTGGTATATGAACATTAATAAGTGTTCTAGTGCATGAATGTGGCATCTTCATTTACTTAGGTTTTATCAGTTTGATCTTAACAATATTGTAACTTTCAGAGTGTCTTACACCTATTTTGTTAAATTTATCCCTAAGTGTTTTGTGTTTATTTTTTTTAATGTAAAGAGTATTGTTTTAAAAGTTTCGTTTTTTTCTTGTTTGTTGCTAATAATAGAAATACAACAGATTTTTGTATGGTGAAAAAAGAAAACCAGAATGCTGCATTTACAGCTGCCTTTTCTCAAACTTGACTCCCTGACTTCTTACCTTGCCAAATGTAATGATGATGACTATGGTGATTGATGTTCATTATCTTCACTGATGATGGTGAAGATGATGATGTTGGTGATGATGTGGAATAAAATTTTTACCAGGTACTAGCCACCATCTCTTCTCTGGCCTCCTCTCCTTCCACTCGCCCTCACACTAGCCCTGTTCCAGCCATGCCAGCTGTCTTGCTATCTCTTACGCTCTGACCATTTCCTTTAGCTCCAGAGCCTTTGTTCTGTCTGCTCAGAAAGCCCTCCCCCTTATTTCTATGGTTTTCTCCTTCATTTATTTTCATCGCTGATCAAGTGCTGCCTTCCCCTGAACCCCTTAGTTGACATAACCCTCACTTTCAGACCCTCTGTCCTCTTATGGATCTATGTTTCCTCTCCTCACATTATTTATTGTTAATTGTCCATCTCCCCGATAGATACAAGTTCCATGAGAATAGGATTTCTGTCATTTTCACAGCTGTGTCATCAGTCCCTATCCTTGTCATAGAAGCTGCTCAGTACTCATTGGTTAAGTAAATGAATTAATGGATGGATGCAGAGTCATGCAGACCTGAGTTCAAGACCTAGCTCTCTTGCTCAGTAGCTTTGTGATATTGGCCAAGTCATTGGCTCTGTCTGCTCCTCACTTTTGCCATTGGCCAGTGAGGATGCTAAAACCTGCGTTCATATCAACAGGTTATTGTGCTGATCAAATTAAATAACATAACCATGATAACTAAAACCAAGGGCACGCTTATGTCACTTTGTACCTTTCTAAGGGCTTTTCAATGGATTCATTCCTTTAATGCTCACAACAGCTCCAGGGAGACACCATTCCTAGCCGCATTTTACAAACAAGGATTGAGATGTAGACAGGCTAACTAACTTGCCCAAGTCATCCAGCAAGTAAGGGGTAGAGCTCAGATACAAACTCATGTGGTCTGATTCTAGAAACCACTGTGTTATGCGAAATACTTTGTAAACTGCGAATCACTGCTGTTGACTTTTTTTATAATATAGTGACCACCTAATTTTGGCTGTTCTATTACTGGGATATTTAGGAATGTAGGGTTTGTCATTTTATTTTTCCTGTGTTTTATATTTATTTAGACATGCTTTTATATTTCTGTCTTTCTCTGCCTGCCTGCCTGCCTGCTACATGCATGTGTGCCTACACACACACACACACACACACACACACACACACACACACACACACACGAATATTGTGATTTTTGATGAGCGGAACGTATCAGTCACCTGGGCATTGGGGATGGGCAGTTCTTCCAGGCCTGACCCAATGGCCTAGGCCTTCATGGGGAGGCCAGGTGTGGCTGCTGAGAAAGACTCGTCTGGAGTGGGCCACTCAGTGAGACTGCAGACTCTCAAAGCCTCTTTTGTTTGCAATGTGAGTCTGAACTGGAGGAAAAGCCCTCCACCCCAAGTTGGCAGCCAAGGAGGTCACTGAGCCCACTGGGCCCTTGGAGCTAAGCATACAGCCTGTGCCGGGAAACATACAGGAAGCAGTTCTTGCTGACTGCAGGCCCTGGGCCGCCTGCCAAGTGCTTGCCAGCAGCGGGGCCTTTGGACGAGGCACAGTGGTGACGGAGGGGCAGGGGCCTGTGGGCTTCGCTGACAGATGCTGCACACTGACGTGGAGACAACATGGGAAGGTGTAAAAATGAGGGCGGCCACAGGCACAAGTGAAGCGAGAGGTGGCCAGGTGGCCCTTTATCTCACCCATCTCTGTGCATTGGAACACAACTCACCTCAAATAAGCTACCTGTTGCAGTATGAAGGGTGTCAGCCTGGGCTTGGGTGCGACCTGACGTCATTACCAGTGGGTTATTTGGACAAAGTTACTCTGCCTCTCTGGGCCTCAGCTCTGACATCTGCAAAGTAGGCATCGTTCATTTGGTGATATTACCAAGCACCCATGTTGTACGCCTGGCACTGGTTTAGGTGCTGGGATGAACTGTGAACGAAACAGAAAAAAATCCCTGCTCCCTGGTGCTTCCATTCTAGCGAGAGATTGACAATTGTTTAATTCGGAAGGATCTAAACATTTATGTCAGGTGGGGATAGGGACAATGGGGGAAGATTAAACAAGGGAATGGGGCCAGTACATTAGGTGCTTTGCAGGGAGGCGCCTCTGGGGGCGCCATGGAGCAGAGGTGTGTGTGGCGGAAGGGAGCGCCAGGCAGGGCGTAGAGGCTGGGGCACTGGAGGTTGGAGCCCCTTCAGTGTGTTTCACAATGGACAGGAGGCCGGGGTGATGACACAGAGTGAGTCGGAATTTTTAAAGGAGTCCTTCAGACTTCGAGACTGTAAAAGAACTTCTTAATACATGAAGAAAATCACAGTACATGCAGAATGCTGATTTTTTTTTTTTCTTAAAGGAATTTGTTGCTGACAGTTTCCTCCCCAAGAGTAAAAACATAATCTGTTAGGGATTAGGCTGGAATGTTGATGATAACTTTTTGAAGACTCAGGAATGCACTAATCCTACCTTGATAATCACCACCACCACCCCTGTTGCAGGTTCCTAAGGTAAAAACACAGGAGGAAGTACAAATGAGAACTGACATATCCTTAAGGTTAGCTAGTCCAGACCCACCACCCCATTACCCTAGTGCAGGGCTCTTGGCAAAACCTGCCCTGAATTCCTCTGTTTAGGTTCTGGACCAAAGCACTGCCCCCTCATACCCTCCTGTAACCAAAATCTCATTTGTGGGTATTACTTAGTAAATATGTGGCTCCTATTTAAAGAATTCCAAGGTACAGCAAACACAATTATGGAAATAGAGAGCAGGCCATCTGGGCCTTCTGGGAATCAGGGTTTCTACTGCCAACACATGGAAGACAGCGAGGCAGTCAGAGATGGATGCTGGGGTTAGCTTCTTTGAGGAGTCACAAGGCAGGAGGGAGGAGGTTAACAGAAGGGCCACTCTGGTCAGCAGACACCTAGCTGCAGGGAAGCAGAACATGGAAGCCAGAATCACGGTGGTTTCCTGGCTTTTCAACCCCACAGTGAACCTGTCCATGTTAAATGTAGCACTGTGATGTCCTGACCTTTGGTTAGCAGTGTCTCTTTATGAATAAAGAGTAGGGCAGAGCATCAGAAGTGCCCTATCATTAGAAACTGGGGCTGAGGGTACTGGAGGCTGCCCACTTTCTCCTAACAACAACTCAGTGTCTGTCCATCTGTCTCTCTTTCTTCCTCTCTTTCTCCTGCAAAATATATGGAGTGCTTAAGGCCATGAAAAGGGGCATACCCTAAGGGCTTACAGGTACAGTTTGGACCAAATAGGTCTTTACTCACTGACAGGAATATCCAGTATCTTATCAGCCACCCCTGGACTCCAGGGCTGTATGTCTGCCAGCATCTTGCCTTGTTTCAGGAACTCTGGACAGCATCTCTTTGTGTTGAAATCCTCCTTCAGTCCAGCTTCACAGTAAAGGCTGATAGCTGCTACCTCCCCATACCCACACAGTTTTGGTTTCTTGTGTACGCCAGTCAGTCATCCAATTTCAAGTGCCAGTTTCCATTTCTTCCTCATTGATCGATTGGTCTCATAGCATTCTTCAATTTATTATAATAATGATGACTGCATTCGCCATTTTTCCTTCTGTCATTAACACCATTATCATTGCAAATGTAACTATTAGCAATGAAACATGGATATCCCATGCCTTCAGTAACATTGCTTGGCATCCCTCACTTGCCAGAAAAGACCCTACAGGACACTGAAAGTGGTCCATCTTGTCCTGTATGTGTCTCTGTGCCTGTGAATGCATGCATGTGTGTTTTCTATGAACAGGACATGTATTTAATTATAAGCAGGTACTTAATATCTCCTGCTCTAAAGGGCTGTAGAAGAGATTTTGTTAGTGGATATGATTCCAACCATATCTAGCACTGATAACAGAGCCTGGAACTTAGAAAATGCTGCAAAAATATTTGTGGTTAAATATCTAATCATTCCCCTCCTCTTCAGCCTTTACTGCTTCCCAGTGGCCCCGAAAGAGGTCTACGTCCTAATTTCTGGAATTTGTGAAAATGATGTGCAAAAGGGATTTAAAGATGTAATTATTATTATGGCTAATTTTCTTTAAATATTTATTTATGTTCCTTTCTCTTCTTGTTCTGGGAACTTCAGGTACACATATATTAGACTGTTTGATATTGTCCCATAGCTTACCGAGGTGTTTTTTTTTTTTTTTTATTTGGTTGGGTGGGTGGGTGGGTGGTTTTGGGGCTTTTTTTTTTTTTTTAGTATTTTTGTTCCTGGGATTTATTTTGTATAGTCTATATTGCTTTCTCTTACTGTTAATTCCATGCAATGCATTTTTCATTTAACATATTATATTCTCATCTCTGGAAATTTTAATTTTTCATTTAAAAAATTTTCCATGTTTTTCTTGTCATGTTAATGTTTTTTCTTCTACATCCTTGAGTATGTGGAGCATGTTTATAATAGCTGTTAGCTTTCTAATTTTTAACATCCATTTTTGCTCTTCCAATCATGCATCTTATTTCTGGGTCTGTTCCTACTAATTGATTTCTCTTAATTGTGAGTCATCTTTTCCTGCTTCACTGCATGCCTGGTAATATATGATTGAGTGTCATAAATTTTACATTGTGAACCTAACATGTTGAGTGTTGGATTTTGTTGTATTCCTTTAAATATTATTGTACTTTGTTCTGGTATGCAGTTCAGTGTATTGGGATAAACTTGATGCCTTCAGGGCATGCTTTTAAACTTTTCTTAAGACATGTCTTCATAGGGTGATTAATCATCCCACTGTGTCTGGGACTAAAGAGGTTCCCAGGACACGACACTTTTCTTTAAAAACTAGAGCTGAGTTTCTGAGAAGCAGGACTTTCAGTTTTAAAACTGGGAATGCTCCTAGCAAACTAGGACAAATTGGACATCCTAGATGTAGAGCGTGCTGTAGTCCAGGGCTAAGTTAACCCCACTACTAACCCTTGAGGACCTTACTCATGTTACGAGGTCTTTACACTCTAGCTGAGAGAACATGAACTTCTCCCAGTGTGTGTGAGCTCCGGAGAGTATTGAGGCTACTGGGTTTGTTTTCTTGATGGTTCTTTCCTTTCATGAATGCTCAGATCAGCACTCGGAGACTTGCAGATCTCCCTGGAGTCCTATTCTCCATGAGAGAACCAACCTGTTGGCATTCTCCCGTGCTACTGTACTGCCTAAAAGTTGCCTTCAGGCTGTCTGCCCGAGTAATCACAGGGATAATTTCATTCATTTCCTTTTCGCAGGGGTCATAGTCCTGCCATGCCCATTGTCCACTGAAAACTACTAATTAATATATTGTGTCTGTAGAGTATAAATATAGTCCCTGTTAATTAATTGTAGCCATGAGCAGAAGTCCTAACTCTTTATATTTTATACCTCCATATATTTTAAAAATTTTATGTTATACATATTTGAAAGGGTGGCTCTTTTTTCTGGTTACACCATTTTTGTATGTTCAGTTTAGTCTTACAAAGACAGTGAAATATTTGGAAATAATAATGGCAGCTGTTTACAGAGATCTTCCTTCTATGTCTCAACCCTGTGCTAGGTGTTTCAGATACAGCTAGTGCTCGATTTACAACCACGATTGGTTCCAACAGACAGGTCGTAACATGATTTGGTCGTAAGTTGAGTAGGCTATATGTACAGTAGTACTGTGAAATGATGTTATAAAAATCTTTAAGTCATATTTTATCATAATTTTCTTTCATTATTGTTATATATCATAATTTTCTTTGTTCATTTTATGCCATTTGTATCATCTCTACACCATTTTGTTTCTTATTTTTACATTTGTCAGGTTTAAGTAAAACACTGAATTACCAGTACAACTGGTTTAATATTTGCAAAACATACTGTAAAGCCTGTGGCCAAGGCCACCATCACAGCAGCCCAACCCACGCAGGTTCGCATTGGATTCGGACAGATGGCAATGAAACACAGGAGCCACAAACTGGTGAGCCATCAGCTTTAATTCTAGCTTGCACCCGGCGGGCAAGCAAAAACACACACTGGGCTCCAAAACCCACACATTCAGTGCTCACAAAGCTACTGACTTATCCGAGTTTCCTAGCATCAAAGCTTTCCAGCTCACCAGACTTATTCACCTCTGTCTCCCATCTCCTCCTGCACAAACTCTTAACAAACTGGCTTCTTCCTCAGCACTCTGCCATCTCGGCTGCTTCTCCTGGCCTTCACGTGGCCTTACTCTGCTCTCCTCTCCAATACTAATCTCAGGAACCCAGGAACCGAGAGAGAGCAAGCTCCTGGACTGCCCCAGTTTATAGCATAGAAAATCCAAACCCTTAATCCAATCTACATACAAGAAAGTCTCTGATACAAAGCCACCCATCTGATGCATAATGGGATTCCTCCCTACATCACCACCCTACATCATCCAATCAGTCAAGGGTGTGGAGAAGAGCTTACTCTTAAAACAAAGCGTTAAGCTATAACGCCCCAGCCTGCTTACATTACAACTTTTCCCCCACAGCCATCACAAGCATACGGGCAAATAATATCACCTGGGTGACGGGCTTCCATGTGGGCAGCACCATCTTTAACAAAGTGAGCATATTATATTTTATCTGCCGAACACATATAAAATTACAAAATACAGGTGCATACAAAAACTGCTCCAGACGTGGAGCAGTCGTGGCTAGCGACTATGGTCGTAAAGTCGAATGGTCGTAAATTGCATAGGTCGTAAGTCAATCAATACCTGTACATTATATTGAATCTTTATAAAAACTTTTAAAAAGAGGCATTATTGATATTATTATCTCCATTTTGAATATGTCAAAACTAGGATTCAAAGCAGTTACTAACCTGATCAAACCCATCAGCTAGCATATTGTCCAGTTTACCATTGGCTGCAATGGTAAACTGAATATTCCTTTATCCACACCACAGTGCTTACTGTGTAAGGTTAGTTACTCTGAAAATTTAAGTGACTCAGATGGTGATGTTTTACAATATAAGTGAATGGTTGATGTTTTATTGTGTGTGTGTGTGTGAGAGAGAGAGAGAGAGAGAGAATATATATATATATATATATATATATATATATATATATATATATATAATATTATATATAAACGCATATATGTATGTGTTAGATGAAGGGAATAAAGGAGCCTTACCTGATCACACTGACCTTCTTTGAATCCTGATGCCTTTACATGCAATACTGAAATTGTATTTCATTTCCAAAATTATTGTATTAGTTTCCTAGGACTGTCATAACAAATTACCCTATATTTGGTAGCTTCAAACAACACAAATGTATTCTCTCCCAGTTCTGGAAGCTAGAAGTCTGCAATCCAGGTGCTGGCAGGTCTGCACTCCCCTGTAGACTCTAGGGGAGGGTCCCTCCTGCCTCTTCTAGCTTCTAGTAAGGACTGGAGCTCCTTGGCTCATGGCAGTGTAACTCCAGTCTCTACCCTCGTCTCCATATGGCCATGACCCTCTTTCTTGGGTCTCTCTCTGCGCCCACTTCTTTTATGCGGACTTGTCATTGGTTTTATGGCCCACCTTTGTACAGGATGATCTATCTCATCTTGAGATCTTTAATTGCATCTGCAAGGACACTGTTTCCAGTAAAGGTCACCTTACCAGGTATCATTTGTTTGGATGTGGACATATTTGCGGGGAGGATACAATTCAACCCACTACAGTTTCTATGAGAGCTCTAAAGCTCTTCAAAATTAACTGCTCTTTAAGATTCTATCAGGAGGGCTGTCATGCTCTTAAGGGAGAAGTGGCTCGGATCCCATGTTCATTTCCATAGTGTGGAAGTTTTTAGAAAGCTGAGTACAGATGAATGCCCTTGCTTTGCTACCCCAGCTCTCTAAGCTTGCTGCAGCAGAGGCTTGCTATTTGACAACTCAGGCAGTTACCTCTCATAATTACTCAAAAACCAGGACTAACTATACATACCCAATCTGATCAACAGGAACTTCTAACTTGTATGTCAGGCCCAAGTGTGTCTTCTGTCTGGGGATCTTTCTGTGCAATAAGATAGCGCCTGGGTCTCTGCCACTTTTGAGTCAAAAATTCTAAAGTTCGAATTCACTCCGTTTCTTCCTCTGCTTGGTGCCCAGCGATTTTGTGTTGCAACTTTCTGCTAACTTCTTTTTCTCCACAGACGTAAGCATCAATGTTTTTCACTAATGCCTCGTTGTAGTCTTGCCAATGAAGTATCTTAAACACTGCACTTTTAAGGCATTAGACTTAATAACTAGGTCATTACCACTATTTGCTAACCTGGGCTCACTAACAGGGCTATTTGCTTTTTACCTTACTACAACATAATGAGGTTCTTAGAGCAAGAGACGTGAGCACTCTGGGTTTGCTTTAAGACCATCTGGGGAGATGGCTTGGTCTTTGGTCATAGTTTATGTTAAATGTTTCCAAGGGGATACATTTATGTCACCATGAAATGATATTTCCCTTCAATGTAAACTTGTTTTTCTCTTAAAACGGGTTATTTTTAGGTCCCTAAAATTTCCAGTTGTAATCCACCTAATGCCTTATTCAACTAAACAGCAGAGGCAGTGGTGGGGGGTGGGGGTGGGGCGGCAGCAATTAAAAGCACAGGCTGGAGCCAGACCACCTGGGTCTAAATCCCAGCTCTGCTTCTTACTTGGTGACCTTGTGCAAATTGTTCATCTCTCTCTGCCCCTTTTATTTAATCTGGGTGAGTGTGAGGATGAAATGAATACTGTACATACATGCAAAATGCTTAGCACAGTGTCTGGTACCCCATGTGTGTTTTATATATGGGAGCCGTTATCTTTACTCATTAAATCCAAAGAAATAGCCTTTGATATATACTGTGTAAAAGGCACAGTTTAGTACTCTGCACTTTCTAGGATGGGGTGACAGGTGGAGTTTTATCTTTCTGAAATTCATGTGTTGAATCTCTAACCCCTAGTACCTTAGAATGTGAGCTTATTTGGAGACAGGATTTCTTTTTCATGGGTAGTCAAGTTAAAATGAGGTCATGTGGTGGGTTCTAGTCCAGATCCTTATAAAAAAGGGGAGCTGGATACACAGGCACGTGTTCAGGGAAGACAGTGTGATGAGACATGGGAAGAAGGTGGCCATCTACAAGCCAAGGAGAGAGGCCTGGAACAGTTCCTCACAGCCCTTAGAAAGAACCAACCCTGTGGACACCTTGATTTTGGACTTCTAGCCTCCAGAACTGAGAATTGTGCTGTTTAACCTGCCAGTGGTGGTGCTTTGCTATAGGAAACTAATGCAGCTGGTCCTAACACAAAGTGCCGTCCCCAGAGGGAGCATATAATCTGCTAGGAGGGATGTATTCCATAGGACTTTGGTTGCAAACAACAGAAATTCATTAAGTCTTGCTTAGATGGTAAAACAAAGAGGAACTTATAAGGATACAGAGGCAGTGGTGCCATTCCTCTGGTTTGCACTGGTCTGGCAAAACTGATACCTAATTTTGGGTTGAATTCAGTGAAGTGGTTGTTAAAATGGCACTTGTAGTCAGGGTTCTCTCTAAGGAGGGCGCCTGGGCTGCTGCCCAATGTGGAAATCACAAATGTACACTCCTTACTCTTTTTCAGCATTCGTCTGTGCAACAGCATATTCATTCTAAGTGCCTGCAGTAATGTTCATTCCATCCACAGGTGAATAAAACTGCAACTAAGGATGCCGATCAAGAAGCAATATGGCAATATCTTAAATAACAGTTTTATTGTTTTTTGTCAGGTATTAATATATTTTCATTAATATTTTAAAACTTTTTTTATAATAATTTAGTTTTGTGTATCTTTTTTATTCTTATTTAAGTTCATGAAATATAAACTACCTTTCAGTATATCATTTTTTTATAGTTAAAATGGTCATTAGGGCAGAGAACTGGCTGTTAAATTATTTGAATCCCACCACTGTACAGAGGCATCCCATAGAATCCAAGGACAGGATTGGAGCTAGCACATAACATCAGGAGTACTCCCGTCTCTTGTATCTGCCCCTCTGTGGTGCCTGTGGCTGATCTCTCTCCTTCCCCTCCCCCACTGTAGCTGATCTCTCTCCCTCCCCCTCCCCCTCCCCCTCAGTTTTTTGTGCTTCTGCAATCCAGATGTCAAAAACATGGTCCCCAGTTGCACTCAGTTTTGTGTATTAAAGATATATCCTCCTTGGAAAACACTGCATGAATTGCTCAGCAGATCCTAATGGAGGGGCATCTTTCTCCCACCCTGGGTCAGGTACCAATGCCATCAAGTGTGACCTGGGGAACAATATTTCAGTGCACAGACATGGTGCTCCTGCTGTAATCATGTAGATAGAGTGAGGGGAGGGGCTGTGAGCAATAAAGGGAACAGATGGCAGGTAACCCGAGGAGGGTGCTGTTAAGAGTGACAAGTGGTCACACAGCTGCAGCGCCACACCACAGGTTGGCACGAAGCTGAAGAAGTTTAGAGAAAATGTTGTGTTGAGTAGCATTTAGCCTCTTCTAGTCCCAGAGCTAGAGTTGCTTCTTCTACCTTCAAGCAGGTAGAAATTAGCAGTGGTTAAAAGCATGGGTCTTTGATCAGAAACATGTGGGTTTCAATCCAACTTTGCCTTTTATTAACTATTAACCTTGGGCATGTCACCATCTTCTCTGCACCTCAGCTTCCTCATCTCTCAACAAGGGCAGTAAATAATTTTGCCAACTTCCTAAGTTTCAGGTAAGCTCTAAATGGTTCCTTGGCACATATAAGTACTCAGTGAATGTTTGCAGTTCTTAGCATCATTAATAGCTGCTGAATCCCATTTTGTTTTGCTTTCTCCTTCAGGCTGAATTCTCAGAGTTGAACCTGGCTGCCTATGTAACTGGGGGCTGTATGGTGGACATGCAGGTCGTGAGAAATGGGACCAAGGTTGTGAGGTAAGGAGGACAGGAATACGGCAGACGTTCACCTGAGAAAGGGGAGCGTGGAATACCTCGCATGGCTAACCCCTTTCAGTGCCCGTGACCCAACTCCTGAACTACCAGTGCTTTCACATGTAGAATGTCTGTTGCCAGAGTTTCAGGTGTTGTTGTGATAGCAATGACCAGTGGCACAAATAATATGTGGACGTAACTGGGTGTCCTGCATGAGCCTTGGACTTGGAGAGAAAGAACTGTGTTCTATTTCTGGCATTGTGGCTCTGTTTGGTTGTATCCCTTAATCTCTCCTGCCTCCTGATTCTCATCAGCAGCACAATGGCAGCAGCACTGAAGTAGGAGGTACACACATGTGAGCAGCCTGTTCATACTAACGTGTGACACTAATGGAAGGGCATATTAGAATGAAATCCATCCCGCTTCCAGCAGTACAGCTCACTGAATGTTTGGAGAATCCCCTTCTAGGACATTGAACTTAAAAGTACTGGATAAGATTATTTCCCAAGAAATCTGTTTATAATGAATGTGTGCTAAACTGGAGGGGAAGTGAGGGAATTCTTGAGAAGCCAGAAATGTCAAGAAAGTAGAAATTCAGAGGAGAAATAAATAGTTATGATGACATATTTCTATCTAGTTGAATACCCAGAGGATGGTGCAGACTGAGTCTTGTGAGGTTTTGGATGGGCAAGAAATAGGATTCAGATTTGAGGAAGTAGAGAAAACAGAAAGAACTTTGAGGGAAAGGTGGCATTTATTCTAAGCCTTGTCAATTGGTAGACAATGGGTAGTCTATGCATTTTAAGAGTAGGAAACAGTCTTTGTGAATGCAGACAGGCAAAAAGAGCATGTCTGAGAAATTAAAATAATTCAACTAATCCATCCATCATTTACTGAATGCCTGCCTGTGCCAAGAAAAGACAATGTATGGTTTCCTATTTCCATTATTGGTGGATTAGATTATTTGGACTAAATTCAACTGAAAATAACTTAAGAACTGGTTTTAAATAATAATAATAATAATCTTCAAAGTCATCAATGGGTTGGCATGACAAAGAATTACTAGGAAGAGAATGATGGGGAAACTGAAACCCAAAGAGATAAGTGAGTACAAAAGCTATGTTTTTCCTGAGAGTATTTGCTTAGTCTGGCAAATTTTAACATTGCTTTTTATAGCCTATCAGGCCAAGGGAGACCGAAATCAACACCCAGGACCACTCAAGATGGGGAATGTAATTCTAGACCCTCCCCACAATAAGCCGAAATCCAAAGGGCTACAACTTCAAGGTGAATGTGAATTATTAGTAATTGCAGCTTGAGTTGCAGTTTTATTGGTCTTCCAGAGAATCTCAAGCATTCAATTCAGTTTATGGTGTTCCCAGACATGCCAGGAATAAAAGCAATCTTATGTGGAGGAAGGCACTTTTATCATAGGCTTCACATAATTATTCAGATGGGTTTTTTTTCTTTGTACAATAGCTAGCACATAGTCAAAGATAACCAGACACAGACACTATGAGAAGAAACAAGAGCAATAGACAACAGAAAGAAACCCTCATATCTCAGATATTGGAATAATTAGGCATAGATTTGTAAAATTAAAGATACATACTAAGTTGAAAAAATCAGGCTTGAAGATATCTGCAAGGAATAGAAAACTAAAAAGTGACACAACCAATTTTGAAAAAAACAACAAAAAACAATAGAGCTTCTAGAAGTGAAAAATACAATAACCCAGATCATAGGATGTGTTGTGTTTAATAGCATATTAAACACCATTGAAAAGATGTAAATAAAGTGAAATGTAAAGCTGAAGAAATTATCCCAAATAAAGCGGAGAGAAAAACATTGGAATCTAGAAACGATGATTAGATCACATGAGCAGGTCTAACATTGATTTAATCAGTCTCAAGCAGGGGAAAGCAGAATGGAGCAGAGGCAGTACTATAAGAAAAGATGGCTTGGCATCTTTCAGAAAGATATCAAAACACCAAAAACAGAAGCTAATCAGATTTAACCTTTTGAGTAGTACGAACATTCATGTACGTCCTCGTGCCTCCTGACTATCCAGAATATTATCAATTTATTTTAATAACGTGTAAGGCAACATTAAAAAAAGGCAAATGTATGTTCTTCTTGTTTCCATATATTGTCTATCAAACAAACATGATTTTAAGTTAATAAAACTGTAACTGAAACAAATTTCATTTTTTGAAAAAAAAAAAACAACTCATTCCCGGGGTTCATTCAGCAAGCATGAAAAAAACTCCCTACTCAAAGGGTTAAAGAAGACTAAATAAAAAGAATACCAAGACACAATAGTATGAGTGCATGTAAGGCCAGTGGCCACCACCGTGGCCATGTAGGTTCCCATTAGATTGGGCAGATGGTGAAGGAATTGTGGAGCCAGAAAATAGTGGGCTAGTGGATGAGCAAATAGGCAGGGCAGACCGCTTCCTCTTCTTTCTCAGGGCTCCCAAGCCCCTCAGCACTCCCTCTCTCTCTCTGTACTCTCCAGCAAAACAGGCTGGGGGGAACCCCTTCTCTAGCAAACAATAATAACAAGCAATGGCCCCTCCCAAGCAGGAAGACAATCCGGGATTTACAATCTGCCACCCTGAGGGCAAGCACTCACGGCCTTCCATAGACTGTACACACATGGCGCTGCCCCGATACAAGCGAGCAAACTTAAAACACACTTGTTCACCCAACAGTGCAGAAAGATGAAGAAAAAGCAGCCAGATTTTAAAAGGCAGACTGCTTTGATTGTACTAATAGACTGACAGCCAGCTCCCAGGCAGCAGGGTGGAATGATATCTTTGGGGACCAAAAGAAGACTGCCAACCTGTAATTCCATCCTCAGGGAAACACCTTTTATGAATGAAGGCAAAATAAAAACATTTACAAAGAGGAGACCCTTAGTAAGGAATCTTGTAAAGTATGTGCTTTAGGCAAAGAGAAAACAACCCCAGAATAACCTAAAGCAGCAAAAAGAATGAAGAGTAGTGTTGGTAAATGTTCATAAATGTTGTCCTCAAAATACTACTACTACTAATGTCTTATGGAGGATTAAAATATACAACAGTTAGTAGGGATTGGGGGGAAATGAAGGTGATCTGAGGTCCTTGTATTTTCAGGAAGGAAAGTTAATGTATTGATTAAAAACAAGCTATGAAAAGTCAAAGCTGAGTCATGTAATTTCTAGGTAATTAACTACTAAAAAGAGAAAAAAGCAGTGTAGTACTTGACCCTTTGAGTAGTACGAATGTTCATATATGTTCTCATGCCTCCTGACCATCCAGAGGTTGATCGTGCATGTGTAAGGCAACATTTAAAAAAGGCAAATGTATGTTCTTCTTGTTTCCATAAATTGGTTATGAAACAAACATGATTTTAAATTAATAAAACTGTAACTGTAACTAATTTCATTTTTTGAAAAACTTACAGGGGTCAGTGAGCATGAAAAAAACAAACTACTCAAAGGATTAAAAAGTACAAGAGAGAAAAAAATAATAAAAGAAGGCAAGAAAGGAGAGAGAGAGAGATACTAACATAGACCAGGTGTTATAAATATAAGATGGTAGACTTAAATCCAAATATATCAGCATGCTAATATCATTGCAAATGGCTTGTACAGTAGTACTCATTATTAAAATATTTTCTTTACAAGTTGACAAACAGCTCCTGCCCTGAGCCCTCTGAATGGTTTCCACTAATGGGCATGGTCATTGGGCTGCTCTTTTTTCTCCCAGTTCCCTACACTCCTGTCCCCAGTCCACACCCCTGTTCCTCCCATGGTCAGAGGATGCCCCAAACTGTTGGAGAGACACATACTTGGAAGCAGGGGTGGAACCACAGGGAGCAGATACTGGGTCCCCTCTGTCTCTTCATGCTGTAAATGCCTGTGAGTCCCCTAGAGCTGCCCTCTCATGGCCACTTGTGAGAACTGCACTCTCCACCAAGTACCGAGTTGTTAAATCTTTATTATATCACCAGTATACATCAGTAATTACATTAAATGTAAATGGTTAAATTCTCTAATTTACAGAGCATCTGCAGCAAGATCAGAGTAGATTTTTTAAAAATCAGAGTAGATTGAAAAAAATCCAACTATATTCCCGTCAAGAGATTCAGCTAAAACATAAGAATATAGAAATTGTGAAAGTTAACCAAAAAATAGACATAGCACATAACTAACTACTGGGCAAAAGAGAGCTAGTCAGTGTCGCTGTATTAACATAAGGGAAAAAATAGATTTCCAGATGAAAAGCATTACTAGGGAAAAGAAAGAAATCCATTATGATAAAGGATTCATTTACCCAGAAGAGATCATTTTAAATTTATAAACACCAAATAAAAATGTCATGAAATATACTTTAAAAATTGGCAAAACTACAATGAGAAATAGTTCACCATCATGGGAGGTTTGGAGAATGGTGCTACATACATATGTACATTAATTTATTTCTCATGGTGGCCTCATTTTGCACATGAGAACTATAAAAACACCTAAAGTGGAAAATGTAGGTATTTGTATATGTTCCCATCTGGGATTATTTGTGCTTATGTCCTGCTTTCCTTTCTGGGAAAGGGATTGAATTGTCTTCTTTTGTAATGTATGGAGACTAGAACATCTATCCAATTCGTCCTCAAATTTGGCTGCAGATTAGAATCACAGAGGAAATGTTTAAAATCCTGGAGCCCAGGCAGTATGCCAGACCTATTTAGCTAGACTCCCTAAGGGTAAGATTTGGGCATTAGTAATTCCAAAGCTCCCCATGTGATTCCAGTGGCAGCCTGATGGAAGACCTCCCCAGACGGCTCTCCGGCTCTCCCGTTGGCCCTGCCTGGGACGGGGCCAGGCACCCAGCTGGGGATCCTGCTGGGTGTGCTGCCTGAAGAAGAAACACCTTGCAAAAAGAGACATCTCCAAGCCTCCTGGCAGATATGCCATCATCTTCCTGAATTTACAAATTATTTTACAAAAATAAATTGGCTAAGATGTTCCCATTGTTTCATAATCAGCTAACCTGCCAGCCTTTAGGAATGGCAGGTTTCAGAGACAGTTGTGATGGGTTGAACTGTGTCCCCTGCTCCCTCCCCCTTCTCCCTGCCAAAGATGTATGTATCTCCTAACTCCTGGAACCTGATGGAATGTGATCTGATATGGAAATAGGGCCGTTAAAGTATAGTTAGTTAAGATGAGGTCGTGCTGAGTAGAGCTGGCCCTTACTCCAACATAACTGGTGTCCTTCTAAGAAAAGAGAAATTTGGACACAGAGACACAGGGGAAATGTCAGGCTGATGGAGGTAGAGACTAGAGTGCTACATCGACCTACAAGCCAGGGAGCGCCAAGGACAGCCAGCAGTCGCCAGAAGCTAGGACACAGGTATGAAACAAATTGTCCATCAGCTCTCCAGTCCTCCCAACACTTTGATTTTAGACTTCTATCCTCTAGAACTGTGCGAGAATAGATTTGTTGCTTTAAAGCCATCCAGTCCGTGGTACCTGGTCATGGCAGCTCTAGAGAACTAATACAGTCGTGCTTCTCAAGTATATACATACAGACCTCTGAAGATCTTGTTCAAAGGCAGATTCTCATTCATTAGGTCTTCAGGTAGCACCTGAGATTCTGACTTGCCTACGAGCTTCCAGAAGAAGCCAGTGCTGCCAGTCCTACAGACTTCCATTTGAGCAGGAGGGGTGCAGGCCAGCTTCTACTTACTGCTGCTGGTGGAAGAGCAACCTTGGGAAGTCAAGGATGTGAGGGCAGTACAAGCGCAGCCAAAGCCCTTGGTCAGAGAGGGGTCCGTGGGGCTGTTGAAATTTATTCTGTCTGTGCCCAGGATGCTGCTTGCAGTTTCAGCCAGGCAGCTTACTTTGGCAAAGTCAAGGTTACAGACCTGTGAGAACATGCACACGAACTTGGTACCCCCTGACTGACTCCCAATGTGTCCTGTAGGTAGGGAATCATTAAAATATTCCTTAGGCAGGCCCTGGCTGGTTTGCTCAGTGGTAGAGCTTCAGATAGATGTGTGGATGTCCCAGGTTCGATTCCCAATCAGGGCACACAGGAAAAGCAACCATCTGCTTCTCCACCCCTCCTCCTCCCCTTCTCTCTCTTTCTCTCTCTCTCCCCCTCCCATAACCAGTGACTCAACTGGTTTGAATGCATCAGCCCAGGCACTGAGGATGGCTCTGGGCACTGAGTCTCTGCCTCAGGTGCTAAAAGTAGCCCAGTTGCGAGCATGGCCCCAGATGGGCAGAGCATCATCCCCAGATGGAATTGCCAGGTGGATCCCGGTTGGAGTGCATGGGGGAAACTGTCTATCTCCCCTCCTCTTAACTTGGAAAAGAAAAAAATAGAATCTTCCCCAGATATATGGTGCTCATTCCAAGTCCTAGCTGTGATCTCCCAAAGTATGAATCTGCCCTCTGCTCTTGACTTTCAGTATATTCTTTCAAAAAGACCTTGAGCACTTCCAAGTGTGCACTGTGAGAAAGGCCTAAGTCTTCTAAAGTCTTGCTCATGGGGAGCACCTTCAGGGAGGATACCTAGGATTCGGGATTCTGAAGATCACTGCTGGTTTTCTCTGGTGTCTATTTCTCCTGCTTTGGGGACCAGCACCTAGATTTTACACTGGGGTGATCCCTTCCCAACTGTAGTCTGTGTGGTATCGAGCTGGTGGCAGATCAGAAACCCTAGAATCAGAGTATCATGCTGGGACCCAAGCCAGACCAGTGAGAACCTATTGTGAAACTTTTGCTGGAACTCTTGGATGAGAGGCACATTTGTTCTGGTGGGGCTGCTGAGCTGGTGGGTGGATGCCTGAAACTGCTGATGGCCACCTCTGTTTCTCCTTGGGGGGGGGGGGTGATATGCTGAGATTGAAGCCAAGGCAAAGGAAAACACAGCTGAGAGAGAGAGAGAGAGAGAGAGAGAGAGAGAGAGTCAATGATCTGATGATATACTATTCGAGATGCTGGATCCAGACTCATCTCCAAATTTGAGCCTCTCCCCCTGCCCCCCAAAATGTTTCTTTTTGATTAAGCCAGCTGGAATCACACGTACAGAATTCATGAATTTTTTTTTTATTTAACAAACACTTTACTGCATTTCCTATGGGCTAGGCACTGTTCCAAGCACTTAACATGTATTGACTCATTTCATCCTTTCCTCAACCCTGTAAGGTATGTACTATGATAATCCACATTTTTTAGATAAGGAGGCTTAAGCACCAATTAGTTGGGTAAAAGAATCAAGATGTCTCCAACCGGGAAGTGGTAAAGCTAGGACTCAAGCTTAGTAAGTCTCACCCAAGAGCCTGTGTGTGGCACCACTGCACTGGACTACCTCTTTAAGAAGGGGGGACGGTTTTATAGTCAGAGCTGCTTAAAGAGACAGGAAGTTCCTCATTATGAGTGCTATGCAAAGATATGACAACCATTTGTCAGAAAAATATTAAAGTGGTCCAGGCATCCTTTCCCATTTAAATGATGGGAATTTAGTGGAATGAATGAGCACTGATTAGTAACATGAAAGCATATGAAAGTATAAAGTTCTTCGCTAAATGGCAGCATTTGGTCAGATTAAGAAAACTCTAATACTGCAATAGTGGTATGTAAATCATTTTTAACTCTAGTATGGAGTTTAAAAGACAAAAGTATTTAAAGTAACTGTAGCTACAATGATTTTTAAATGAATACACAGTATAAAAAATGTCTGTGAAGTGAAAAAAGTATAAAATGTAGGGAGACATGAGTAAAAGAATAGAGTTTTTGTATATGGTCAAAGTTGTTATTAGCTTAAAATAGGCTGTTATAAGATGTTTTATATAAGCTTCATGATAACCATAGAACAAAAACCTATAGTAGGTGCACAAAACTAAAAAAGAAAGTATTCAAATCATACCACTACAGAAAATTGCCAGATCTCAAAAGAACACAGCAAGAGATGAATAAAGGAAAAAAGGAGCTATAAACTAGCCAGAAAACAATTAACAAAATGGCAGTAGTAAGTCCTTACCTATCAATAACTACTTTAAATGTAAATGGGTTAAATTCTCCAGTGAAAAAGACACTGAGTAGATGAAGGAATTAAAAAAAAAAAAAGGTCCAACACTCTTCTTCCTATAAGACACTCACTTCAGTTTTAAAGATACACATAGTCTGAAAGTGGAGGGTTGGAAAAAGATATCCCATGCAAATAGAAACCAAAAGAGAGCAGATAGCAATAGTTATATCAAACAAAATAGACTGTAAGTCAAAAATTGTAACAAGAAACCATGAAGGACAGTATGCAATGATAAAAGTGTCAATTCATCAAGAGTAAATATATATGCACCAAACATCAGAGAACCTAAATAGGTAAAGTAAATATTAATAAGTCTAAAAGAAGAAATAGACAGCAATACAATAATAGTAGGAATTTCAATACCCCACTTTTAACAATGGATAGCTCATACAGACAGAAAATCAATAAGAAAACATTGGGCTTGAACTACTGTTTATACCGATGGATCTAACAGGCATTCACAGGACATTTCTTCCATCCAACAGTAGCAGACTACACATTCTCAAGGGCACACAGAGCATTCTCCAGGATAGATCATATGATAGGGCACAAAACAAGTCTTAGCACATTTAAGAAGGTCGAAATCATATCAAGTATCTTTTCAAACCACAATTGTATAAAACTAGAAATAAAAAACAAGGAAAACTAAATTAAAAATATGGCTAACTATGTGAGGTGATGGATATGTTAATTAACTTGATCTTGGTAATCATTTCATAGTGTGTAGATGTATAAAAACATATTGTACACCTTAAATACATTAAAAATATCCTGTGTGCCATAAATATAGACAGTTTTTATTTGTCAACCATAAAATTGGTGGACGTGGTGGGGGAGGGTAGAAAGAAAGTGGTAGCAGAGCGAGCCCATGGATTTGGGGAAGCGCATCTCTGTCTCTCTCGTTCTCTCGACCTGAGTGGACATGCACGTAGATGAGGGGCAACTTTGCGGCCAGAAGAGGCAAAGAAGGGAATCTTCCTTGGCTTGGCACACTCATGTCCATCAGGGCCCCGTTTCCACATCCTCTTATCTGTCTTCTTCCCTGAAGTTGAATTCTCTCCCCCCCACACACACACACACACTTTGTGGTCACAACATCAAGAATAGGTGGTGCTGAAAACATTCAGGACCTGCTCACCCTTCAAATAAATAAGACTCCCACAACTTTGCTACATAGAGAGCTCATGATGGAGAGGACTCCAGCCGTAGTTTGAGCCAGGCGCGGACTTGCTGACCAGCACACTACCTCCCCTCGCAGGGAGGGGACAATGAGTCATTGAGGGTCCCAGCAGAGAAGCCTTGTAGGGGGGAAGGCCCCGATCTATCTCTTCACCCAGGACCTTTGCCCTCCCTAGTGCTGGAGAAAGCAGGATCCCCGGGAGTTGCAGAGGTGGGGCGTGGGAACGAGAAGAGAGCCGCACAAGGAAAAGACAGTGAGAGTCTGTAAAGAAATGCCAAGTTCGGCTGCCCGTGCGTCTCCAGCCAACAGGCCAGCAGGCTGATCTGCCAGCTCCCCCAGGAGAGGGAGCGGCGCTCTGATGGAGAAAAACAGTGTGGCTTCTGATTCCCAGAATCAGAAATGGATGCAAGAGACCTGTGGAGCCACCAGACAGCCCCTGCCGAGTCCTAGGCACACGTGCACACACGCATGCACACGCACACACACACACACCTCCCCACATGCTGTAGCAGGTCCAGGGAATGTCTCCAGTGTGGGGGTCCCACTTCACTGCCCTCCCTCCCCTCAGCGCCCCCACTTCGGGACTCACTCCCCACGTGTCACAATCCACTGTGGGAGAAATTGCCCTGGTGATCACATCACCCTTTTGGTCTTGGAATACTGACCTTCCCTCATACAGAAGCAATCACCTTTTACTGAAAGGCTAGTGGGTACCAGGGACTTCTCAGGGGCAGGAAATTTCATCCCCTTTTGAAAGAAATGAAGGCACTCTTTCCAGGAAGAACGATGCCTGGTCCCAGGTCTCATGGCTGATTAGTAGACTAGTGAGATTCAAACTGCTGTGATCTGACGCCAAACAACCCTTCCACCTGGTTGAAATAGGTTGGGAAAAACTAGTGTTGGTGTCAAACGGCCGTGGCTCCGAATCTTGACTCCTCACTTGTTGTTTGAGTTGACTGTGCACATAACCTCAGCTCCTGAGGTTCTTCCATTGTAGAATAGAAATAAGCCCCGCTTTGAGGACTGAGAGAGGGAACATTGGCTGGTGCCTGAAACATAGTGAGTGCTCTCTAAATGTTCACTCTGCCCCTTCCTCTTCAGCCCACAACTCTTCTTGTGCACCCTCCCTTTCCTGGCTCCTCAGGGTGAGCCTGGTGGGTGGAGGAAGGGAGGAGGAGACGTCTAGGGCCCCCTCTCTACCCTAGGCAATAGGGTGGAGTGTCCATTACAATTTTTTTTTTTTTTTTACAGGGACAGAGAGTCAGAGAGAGGGATAGATAGGGACAGACAGAAGGAATGGAGAGAGGTGAGAAGCACCAATCAGTTTTTCGTTGCCATTGCGACACCATAGTTGTTCATTGATTGCTTTCTCACATGTGCCTTGACCACGGGCCTTCAGCAGACCAAGCCACCCCTTGCTGGAGCCAGCGACCTTGGGTCCAAGCTGGCGAGCTTTTGCTCAAGCCAGATGGGCTCGCACTCAAGCTGGTGACCTCGGGGGTCTCGAACCTGGGTCTTCTGCATCCTAGTCTGACGCTCTATCCACTGCACCACCGCCTGGTCAGGCTCCATTACAATTTGCTAAGCTTTTTAAACTCCCTTTCTTTATTGAAGCACATCCATCCACATCCTGAGGGCTTGGTGCTCCACCAGTTCAGTGACTTTCAAACTTTTACATGGAAGGGAGTACTTCAGGAACCCCCTGCCCTGCTCATTAGAATGCAGATGCTTAGGCCCTATTACCAGGAAGTCTGATGCCTGGGTAGGACTCAGAAACTGTGTGTTGTCCAACTCTACCTGTGAGATTCCAAGGCCAGGAAGTCCAAGGACCCCGCTTTAAAAAACACTGCACACGGAGCCTCTGAAGAGGAACAGCAGGCAGGCAAGTGAAACATGGAGCAATATCTTATTTTAATTTGTTCTTCATAGTTTTAACATAAATGTGGAGAGTTGCTAACAGTCATAAAAAAATTAATTTGAACTTGCCTCAAGAAGTGAGAGGTTCAACCTATCCCTCTACCAGTTACTGACTGTCGGGCCAAAGAACAATAATTGTTTCCTCTGTTGTAAATGAGGGTAGCAATTCCAACTCCATAGGACAGTCGAATGAATGGCAAGAGGCTTCCTACATAAATGTATGTGTGTAATGTACTTGATCATCAGTGATGTAATGTATACGTTAGGTGTTATGTGAAGATGAACAATTTTTTCTGGGACATTTCTTTGATAGTAAATAATATGTCTATGCTATGAAGCCTATTTTCTTGCATTCTAGAACACATCCCTTTGCCTTCTGTAGTGTTTAGATTGATGGCAGTATCTGAGAACAGAGTTAGCCCTAGGGCAGTCGGCCCTTCACTGGAACAGGTAGCCTCAAAGAGAGAACCAGCACCACCATTACTGAGGTACATGGGGTCTGCAGACCCCTGAGTTTCTCCTTCTGACAATGACTCTGTGTGTCTAACTTGTTCTCTTGTCAGCACTTTGTAATTCTCCACCACTACTCCTATCATAGACCAACACATTTTTCTCACACCTGGATTTCTGCAGGACTCACCTTATTGGCCTCCTGGCTTTTGCCATTTCCTTCTGTCTCAACTATAAATTGCTGTGTAACAAACAGCTCCAACACTTAGTGGCTTTAAGCCACAACCATTTTATTTGCTTGAAGGCTGTGGGTCAGGAAATCGGGTAGGGCTCAGTTAGCTGGTTCTTCTGCTGCGTGCAGTGTTGACTGGGTGACTCACTGGGCTGTCTTCAGCTGGTGGCTTGGCTGGGGCAGGAAGGTCCCAGTTGACTTCACACTCTTGTCTTGGCCTTCATTGCCCTTCCTTCATTGCCTTCATTCCCATTCTCTCTCTCTCTCTCTCTCTCTCTCTCTCTCTCTCTCTCTCTCTCTCCACCTGGCTATCGAGCTTCTCCATAGCAGTGTGGCCTTAGTGGGCAAGTTATAAGAGGGGTGAAAGTTGTTGATATCTTAAAAACCAGAGTTAGAAGTTCCCACAGCACCCCTTCTGTCACATGCTAGTGGCCAAAGACGGGTACAGGGAAACACTAAAGAGTGGTATATTTGTTACCATTGATGAGGCCACATGACATATTATCACCAAAGTCCATAGTTTACATTAGAGTGCACTCTTGGCGTTGCATATTCTATGAGTTTTGACAAAAGCATAATGACAATTATCTACCAGTATAGTATTATACAGAATAGTTTCACTGTCCTAAAATTCCCTTGTGCTCTGACTATCCATCCCTTCTTCTCCCCAACCCCTGCCAACCACTGATCTTTTTACTGTCTCCATAGATTTGCCTTTTGCACAATGATCATAGGGTTGTAATCATATAATGTGTCCTATTTTTAGAGTGAGCTTTTACAAACTCTGATCAAATCACGTCACTCCATCTGTTAAAACCCTTCAATATTTTCCTTGTGCTCTTTGGATGGAGACCAAAACCTTGGCTGTGGCTGGTGTGGTCTGACCCTGCACACCTTGCCTGCCTCTTATTCTTGCCACATCAGCCCACACCAGCTTTTGTTCAGTTCTTCAGTCCTCACCTGCTCTTCCCCATCACAGGCCCTCACGTATTCTGTCCCATCTGCAGGGAAAGTCATTTCCTCTCCATGTCACATAGAAAACTCCTGCTCATCCTTCAGATCTCAGCCCATGTCACCCCTTCAGGGACACCACTCACACCCCATCATACGATGTTGACTGTGCCTGGCACTCAGTGGACTGGTGATCAGTCTTGGTTGGACGAGTGAAGGAACTGAGATGAGTAGCTGTTTGGAGCACTCACTGTGCCTCAGGCACTGTGTTGGGCACTCTGCATTTATTATGTCTAATTCCTATGTCCTTCCTGCATGATCGGGATGATCAGCTTTTGTCGATGAAAAGTTGAGATTCAGAAGCATTTAGTATCTTACTTACCGAAGTCCCCAGGCTCCTGAGGGCTGGAGTCGCTGTTTGAATCCAGCCGTCTGAACTCAAAGCCTGTGTTCCTACAACTATGCCACGCCCCCTGCTTCTTCTTAATGCAGGGGGGTGGGGTGGTGGGAGCCAGTGTTTGGGCCTCTGTTGGTGGCAGGGCATGGGGGTTTTCCCAGTAGGTGGGCTGGTGGCTGCTCATTTCCAGGTGTCGGAGGTCAGGGGAGAGGTTGTTGCTTTTTAATAACGTGCTGCAGCCGCTCTGCAGTTGGGCGATTACTGCATTTGTTCACCATATGATGGCTTGGCTCCCAGTCAGCTCCCCAGAGAGAGCCATACAGCCATCCTTTATGACCACCCTCCGTGCTGAGAGAAGGAAGCATAAAGAGGAAAAGTGACCACAGGGCATGCATTTGCTTTGGGCCATCTCCCCAGAGCTTCCTGACTGCACAGCCTCCCAGCTCCTTCCCTCATGCAGGGCTCCCCCGTGCATCGGACAAGGCTGAGGCCTTTCTTTGTCTCCCATCCAGCCTATATTTTCTCTTTCCCTGTAGTTCTCTCCACCAAATGAAGAGTCAGAGTTGCTGTATAAGGTTGGACAGCTTGTGCATGGCTCAGAGGTGCCTCCCAAGTGGGGCTGGAGATCAGCCTGTTCTCCTCTCACCCATGCTCCAGTTTGGGGCTGATCCCCCCACTAATTTACACAAAGATGTCTTATAGGAAAAAGGCTGTATAATGTGGCTTGGAGAAAAGACTGTCAGTTAGCCCTGGGCTTTGGCAAGCAAACACCTGCTCTTTGGGATCTATATTCACAAAGATGCTCAGACTCTAGAACTCCTGTGAGCATAAGTCACTGTTGTCATCATTAATACCCTTTTATCTAGGCTTGAAGATTCTTCAGCAAATTACTAGGACCAAGGTCCTGACATCTAGGATCAAGAGCAAAGCCATTTCAGCTGTGTGTTTAAGACCACAGACTGTTTAGTTGAGCAAACGCAGATTCAAGTCCTCAGTTCATCACTTAACCAGCTGTGTGACCTAGGGGCACTCACTCCACCTCTCTGAGCCTCAGTTCCCTCATTGGTGAAACAAAATGGTGCTTATAAATATTAGTTATAAAAAATTTATGCAAACATGATAAAAAATGGCTAACATCGATTGCTCACTATGTGCCTACCACTGTTCTAAGCACCCTCATAGGGATGAATTCTTTTTAATTCTCTGAACAATCTGTTCTCTAGATAAAGAGTCTGAGGAACAGAGAGGTGGACTAACTTGCCTAAGGTCACACAGCTGCTCAGCTGGTGAAGCTAGGGGTTGAGTCAGGGCTCTTTACTAACTCTCAAAGCAAAGCACATAGAAATCAAGTCCATCCGCAAAGAACAAAAGCCATTTCTGGCTGGTGTTAGCAGTGGCGGCTACTGCTACCGTTACCAGGATCAGAGGCGGCCAGCACGTGGGGAGATGCTATAGATCCTCTGCCATGCCACATCGTTCTTGGGCCCTGTTCCGCACAGGCACTCTGGTCTCTTTCTGAGTGTTGAGGGGCCGAGTGGGCAGGCACCCAGTCCCCCTTCCCACCCCACCACCTTCACCCAGGGAATCAGTGCCACTTTCATCTTTTTATATATTAAAATCCCAAGTAAAAATTTGTTTGAAAAAGAATTCTGCTGCCAAGGAAGAGTATAAAAATACATGGCCCGAACTAACCCTTTCATTTTTAAGTAAATGTAGCACAGAGAGGGCAGATACCTTGCTCAAAGACCAGCAGGAGATTGGGCCAGGGCAGTGCTGCTTCCTGATCCCCAGAGCAGTGGCTGTTTGCTAAGCCTTGTTCAGTCTTGTGTCCATGTCCGTGTTCGTCCCATCCATCCCGTCCCCGAGTGGCAACTGGAGAACGTCTTTTGCTCACAGTTCCCATTCCCCTCATTCCAGGGCACTTTCTCCTGGTCCCTGAGCTCAGGGCCTGCATCTGTGCCTGACCTGGGGGGGGGGGGCTCCTGTACATGCTGATAGGCAGGCTGACCCACTACCACCGCCCTGCTTTACCAAGGCAGTCCCAGAGGCTGGCCTCCCACTGCTGGCTCCATCTCTTGATGGGACAGTCAGACCTGAGCTCAGACAGGAGGGTGGGCTGATAGGTTCATAGTGTTAATGGGATACATTTGGGAAATGCTAAACCAACAGTCTTTGGAAATTCAGGCCAGTGGCCAGGCATAGAGCTGGCCAATTTTGGTGAGGTGGGAAGGGGGTGGCTATTCTGAGGCAGAATTAGTGTCTTTTAGAAAGTGGATGAAGACATTGTTTATTCATGATCCTGGGAGCATAAAGATGAAACATGCATAATGGCTTTGGGGTCTTTCAGCAGAAGGCTCTCCAAAACTGTCTTCATCATCATGACAAAGAACTCTGGCCATCTGCCCGAGGCTGGGTGGTTTTGTGTAGATCCTTTCCCTGCAGAGAACTGTTGGCACAGGTTCAGAAGCTGAGATTCAGAGAGGTAAAGCAACTTGTTTTTGGTCACACTGCAGATGGGTGAGAAGGAGCCAAATTTTTTTTTCTCTTCTTTTTCAAAGTGAGAGGAGGGGAGATAGAGAGACTGACGCATGTGCGCTGACCAGGATCTACCTGGCAACCCTCATCTGGGGCTGATACTATGCCCATCTGGAGCATGCTCGCAACTGAGCTATTTTTAGTGTCTGAGGTGGAGTCTCCTTGGAGCCATCCTTAGCAACTAGGGCCAATGCGCTTGAACCAGTGGAGCCATGGCTGCAGGAGAGAGAGAGAGAGAGAGAGAGAGAGAGAGAGAGAGAGAGAGAGAAGGAGGGGGAGAGGGAGAGAAGCAAATAGTTGATTCTCCTGTGTGCTCTGACTGAGAGTCAAACCTGGAACATCCACACAGCAGGCCAGTGCTCTACCACTGAGCAAACCAGCCAGGGCCAGAGCCAGAATTTAACCAGGTTTCTCTAACTCCTAAACTCACACTCTTGATTATAACTAGGTCCTAAGACCAGGACCCTGACCTCTAGGATCAAGGGCAAAGCAGTTTAGCCTGGATATTAAGACTATAGATTTAGATGGAGACCACTGAGATACTCTAACTTGGAATGAGTAGTACAGCAGGTACAAAGATAGTTAAGACATCCTGAATATACTCCCTCCCGACCAATTAATTTAGGTTATTAGGGCAGGTTACCATAGTAATGAGACTCAAAGAGTCTTGGCTTGTAAGAGGTGCAACAGAAAGGCTGGACATTCACAGGTAGGGTCCATCTACTTGTTTCTCTAGACTCAACCTCTGTAAGGTTTGCCGGGGCTCATTCATTCATTCACTCATTCAGTGAACATTTGTGGAGCAACCTTCTGTGGGCCAGGCAGTGCATTAAACACTGGGAAGCAAGGAGGCATTGGTACCCATGGCTGCCTCTGCAGGCAGAAATGAAAAGTCATGGTCTTCAGAGACTCACCTGGGTTCATATGTGTAAGGTATTTTTCCACATTGAGAAAGAAGGAACAAGAGGGCAGAGAGCCACAAAGTGTGGAATAATAAGAGGCTTTATTAAGTACCGCGCATCCTGCCCGACGATGTCTCCCATCCCCGGGGTTCAGAGGCTAGGCAAGTCGCCCTAATTTGACTGTGTGAGAGGTATTTAAAGGGGTCTTCTAGGGTGGGCGAGCAGTTATGACGTGGTGAAATCTCACTGGCTGACGGATGGTGATTCCTCTCCCAAGGTCCTCCGGGAACTTTAGTTTTGGCGTGCTTGGTTGTGTGGGCAGCCCTAGCCAAAGTTCCCGGGCTGAGTTCCCCATGTGACCGTCCCCCATTAGCTACCCCACAATATGCCATCTCTATTTTCTTCTGACCACGGCCTTAACTTTACTCTGAGCTTCTGTGCTGATCATTCCACAGTGGTTAAGGGCAGAGGTCAGCATTCCTTTTGTGTCGTGGGCCAGATAGCAAATATTTTCATCTTTTCAGCCCAAAGAGTCTCTGTCATGACTACTCTACTCTTTGTTGCGGTGTGAAGGTGGTTGTACACAATACATAAATGAATGAGTGTACCTATGTGCCAGGGAAACTTTATTTACAAGAACAGGTGGTGGGCTGCATTTGGCCAGAGCTGGTCTGTAATTTGTAGTTTGCTAACCGCAGGTTAAGGGTGTGGCCTCTGGTTTGATTCTATGGGTTTAGGTCCTAGCTCTGCTCTTGACGGGTGTGTTGACCTTGGACGGTTATAAAACTTCTCTATGGTTTAGTTTCATCATATGTAAAATGGAGACAATAATGATTATTTTTTCTTATAGGGAGAAATAAAATAATACTTTTAAGGCATTTAAAAATAGCATCTAATGTATTGTCAGCCTGCAGCATCATTTACTACCCAGAGGGAGAGTAGTATGTATGAAAGATTAATGATATTAATACTCAACCTGCCCTTTGGGGCCATGATGGTCAGGTTTGGATGATGTCATTCTTATTTTGTTTTCCTCTAATAAAACCATATTTCTAAAAACAGGTGGACAGCCATGGTCCATAGCTGGCTTATTTTTTTAAAACTATTGCATTAATATTTTTATTTATCTCGATTACTAAAATTTGGGGCATCTCTCCTTCAAATTTTATGCTGAAGGTGCTTCACTCACCACAGCCTCGTTCCAGCCTGGCCAGAGCTTAGAGCAGTTGCTGGCATCCTGTGGTAGACATTCATTTACTGTTTGTTGAATGTTAGACATCTCTGGGCATGGAGTCTGGCACCAGGTGGGTCTTGTTGATGGAACCTTGCAAGGTGTTTGCTCAAGTTTGGGAGTCATACCACCTGGATTCATATTCAGGCCCAGCCACTCACTGTGTGACTTTTAAAAGTTTCTTTCTTTCTTTTTTTTTTTTCAGGGACAGAGAGAGAGTCAGAGAGAGGGATAGACAGGGACAGACAAACAGGAACGGAGAGAGATGAGAAGCATCGATCATCAGTTTTTCGTTATGACACCTTAATTGTTCATTGATTGCTTTCTTGTATGTGCCTTGACCGCGGGCCTTCAGCAGACCGAGCAACCCCTTGCTGGAGCCAGCAACCTTGGGTCCAAGCTGACGAGATTTTGTTCAAGCCAGATGGGCCCGCACTCAAGCTGGCGAGCTCAGTGTCTTGAACCTGGGTCCTCCGCATCCCAGTCTGATGCTCTATCCACTGTGCCACCGCCTGGTCAGGCTTTTAAAAGTTTCTTAATCTTTCTGTGTTTCAGTTTTCTTATATGTAAGATGAGGCTAATTAATGACAGTATTAACTCTATAAGGATGCTGTGAGGATATTAGATGAGTTGCTCCATCTAAAGTGCTTAAAAGAGTATGGGACATGCGATGGACCCTCAGATATTAACCTCTTTATTATTTTTCTCCTGGAGTGAAGAGTCACCAGTGGGGAAAATAGCATCTAAGGAAAGACTGGGTAGAACTATTTTAAAGAAGTGAAATTTTCAGTTCTTAAGCCTTGGCAATCGTCAGGACTAACATTCAGATTCTTGCCCCTCTTATCTGATATTTAGATTCATTATGTTTGTGGCCTGAGAATCCCCTTTTTCGACATGCCAGGTGTGTGTGATGCAGGGGGTCCCAGGAGTGCATGTTGAGACACACCAGATCTTTGGTTGCCAGGAAACAGTCTCTCTCAGGCCTGCTGCTTCCTGACAACAAGCAGATCAGCCACTTCCTGTCTTCTTTCCTCCCTCCATCTCCCTGGAGGGGGCTCTGCTTCCAGATGGGGTCAGCTAGTTTCATCTGCTCCCAGGCCTTTCCCCAGGGCCTCCAGCTGTGCAAACCTCTGGCATCTCAAAAACTTCCCAGCTAGTGTCCCCAGGACTCTGCTGCTGATGCCCTCCTGCCGCACCCCTTAGCTGAAGGTGGGACCCTTC
This sequence comes from Rhynchonycteris naso, assembly GCA_037038555.1. Taxonomy (NCBI): domain Eukaryota; kingdom Metazoa; phylum Chordata; class Mammalia; order Chiroptera; family Emballonuridae; genus Rhynchonycteris; species Rhynchonycteris naso. The sequence goes on from CM073000.1 coordinate 78,970,439, forward strand.
TGCCAGGGGTTCTTTGCAAGCAGTGTTCTCCCCTGGAAATCTAACTTGGTGGTTCTTGATTGTCAAAGGGCCCAGCATCTCTTCTTCCGGACTGGGGGAGTGAGAGCACCAGGAAGCTGGAACGGGGCTGCACCCAGAGGAGGGCAGAGGCAGCATGGAAGGGCGCAGGCTGTGTGGCCACACAGACCTACCTGCTTCTGGTACTCTTCACCTGCGTGGAGCTTTGAATAAGTGCTTCTTAGGTTCCTCTTCTATAAACAGGAACAGTCCCAGCAGAGGTCCTGTGAGAATTAAATGAAGTATAAAGTATGAAGACACAGCACCCAGGAACTACACTCTGCATACTGCAAGTGCTGGGAGTATAACTGTGTCAGCAGAGAACGGGGTTCGAGGTGGGCTGGGGGGAGGGAGGTAAGCTCTCTTCGCCTCTGCCAACCTCTCCTCCACCGAACCATCTGGATGCCATGCCCACTCTCTAGAATGGCTCTTGGTTCTGCATGTGGGGTTCTTGTCCTCCCAACTACAGTAGATTGCAGGCTCAGTGAAGTCACAAGATAGAGCAGTACCCTGCATTTATTTGCCACCCACTGTAAGTTTGTTGAATACCATCTTTGTGGAAAATGACTTATGATGGGCTATTCCAGTTTCTCTTTTATTTGGGGGGAGGGCAGGGGAATAACTATATTTGTATTCCTCATTTCATGACTAATTGAAATAACATGGAAGTGTCTGCCCCAGCCTAGGCCCCAAAGATTGCTTTTTAAAATGAGATTATAGGAACTTATAGTTAACAAGAGACATCGGGGCTTAATTTTCTCCTAGCACTAGTTGAAAAGAGCCTAGCTAATGGGTACCAGAGATATGGCTAACCCAGACACCTTACCCCATCTGAAAGCTTCCCACAGTGGGTGAGAGTCACAGCCCAGTGGTTAGTGGAGTGGAAGAGACTGTCCCCTCACTTGTCCAAGTGCTTGGACCCTACAAGCATGAGAAGCTTTGCCTGCTTGTTTGAAAGGGGGTAGAAAAAACTACCAGGTATAGAGGCAAAGTGCCTGTAAAACCCAAGTTTTGGTTTTACTGTGTATATTAAGATAGGCTAACTGTGGTAGAAAAACATACTAGATGACCTAACACAAAAGAAGTCCATTTCTTGCTCACTGAAGTGTGCCTTGTGACATGTCTTTAGCAGTTAGTTCTCAGGAGTCCAGCCAGACCCCTTCTATCCTGAGGTTCCATCATCCTGAGGTCCTCAGAATCCTCAGCAGTCTATCTGCATCTGTTAGCTGATGAGAAAGAGAGGGTAGAATACTGCTTGGAAAGATTTTTATGGACCAGGCAAACCGGTATAATCATCATCACCAGCATTTCATTCATTCCATCGGCCAGACCTCAGTCACATGGCTGCACCCAACCACAAAGGCCAGTGGGAAATGTAGTCCAGCTGGGTACTCAGGTGAATAAAAGGAATCCAGTTTGGCCAACAAGTATCTAGACTTTGCTACACTTTGAGACTTTGAACAAGTATCATCTATTACTAAGGTGACCAACTTTTTTACAATGAAAAGGAGGACAAAAATAAATAGAAGAATATTGTAAATAAAAGAAACATTTTATTCATTGCAACAATAATACACTATATAATAAATGCATAATAAAAACATTTGTACTATTTTATGTTGTAATTATGCTTACATGCCTATTAATTCTTAATAATAATTATAAGAAAAAAGTACTTATTTAGATATAAATACATCACATCACACACAATAAATAGATTGACTCTGCATTGATCGAATACGGACATTTACAGATTAGTCTTCCAATATCAAAAAGAAGGACATGTAGGAAGACATGTTCCAAGGAAGGATGAAACTTACAAAAGAAGCCCTGTCCTCCCTAAAGGAGGACAATTGGTCACCTTACTATTACCCATCTTTTAATGCCAGAAATGAGACCTGCTTGCATTTTTTGATTATACCAAGGATTAAGAGAGAGGATGACTGTTACAGTGCTGGGTGAGAAGAAATGCAGGAAAATCGCTACTGTTATTAACTTGGCCACCTCCTAGAAGTCTGGCCCAGGGCCAAGTACATAGTAGGTGCAAAACAAACCATTGTCCAGTTGTTCGTCTTCCCACCAGCCTCCTGAATGCATGCTTTGCCTCAGCGAGCTGGCGCTTGGTTCACACACACATCTTTTTGACAACTCACCCATTGCAATCAGTCATTGCTGACTGCCCCTGTCAGCTATGAACTGGAACACAGGAAGGGTTTTATCTGGAGCCTGAAACATCCTGAAAGGAAGAGGCCTCCCTTCTTGGGCCTCTGGACAGCTGCCCGTTGCACCTCACATTCTTTTCAGCCTAGAGGCCGATGGTAACCATGAGCTCACTGAGGGGCTACCACAGCCAGCTATGGAGGCCACAGCTGATGCATGAAGCTCGTGGCTTATGGCCTGGAGACCTTGGTTCTGCCAGTCCCACTGTGTGTTGGGGAAGCAACAACCTACGGGATGGGCCTCCATTTTCTTCCCATTGGAGCAGAGTTGGAGGGCTCCCAGCTCTCTCCTCATCTTCCCCAACAAAGCTGTGCAGCCTCCCAGTTCTTGTAGGGATCTCCGGGCCCCTTCTCAGAGGTGGCTCTGCTCTCCCCACAGGCTACAAGGAAGGGGCCTGGCTGTCTCCTCCCTCAAGCAGCTTCAGCTCTAGCTGGCCGGCTAGACCAGCTGAGAGAATGATTGGTGGACTTTGTAAGGTAGAAAGGCAGTGTGGCCCTTAGGTTCCAGAATGCAGTGTTTAGAGCTAGGTTGCCTGAGTTCAAGTCCTGCCAGGACCACTTCCCAGCTCTGTGATTTTGGCAAGTGACTGAAATCTCCTTGGCCTCAGTTTCCTCATCTGTAGGTGACTTACCTCAGAGGATTGTTCTGAGGGTTAAGGGATCAAAACCTGTTAAACTCTTAGAATATGGCGCATGGTACGTATAATCAAGGTGTTTGTTAGGTCAAAAACTAAACAGGCAAAGCAGGATACCTGGCTTATCCTTGCGAGGAAGCAGGAGCAGGGAGGGTGGCTGTGAGCTGTGCTGTGAGGGAAAGGCTTACCGAGGCTAAGGCACTTGACCCAGTCTGGCAGGGTGGAGAGGGTCGGCTTTGGTAGCAGGAAAGAACAAGAGCTCACACTTATGCAGCATCGATGAAAAACCAGACCCTGTACGTGCTTGACATGCATTTGCTCATTCAGGGCCCATGTTCTCAGCGAGGAAACGGATGCTCAAGGGGTTAAGTGTCACCAGAGACTCAGCTCATAACTAGTAGATGTGACATTGGGACCCAGATCTTGCTGGTTCCAGAGCCTGTTTTCCAACACCTCTTGATACCAGGAATGCGGCTCTTTGTCACTCTCAGCACTGCTTTAGTCAACCTTCAAGTATGTGTAACAGTCCTAGAAGGTCAGCTTGCTTTCCTAAGTGCCCTCCAAACCAACAGCACCTGCCACGCCTCCAGTACCTAAGTAGACTAATTAGTACTAACGACTGCACCTCCCATCATTTTGCACCTCCCGCATTTTCCTCTCCACCCCTTAACCCCCATTCATTCAACAAACATTTGTGAGTGCCTCCAATATGCCAAATACACCCATTGGGTGCTGTTGCTATATCAATAAACCAGACAGACAGATTCCCTGCCCTCACATTACTTACTGTGTAATGGACAAGGGGCAGATATTAATCAAATAATCAAATGTGCCATGTTACAATCTAAGTAGAAAAATATTAGGCACTGAGTCTTGCCCAGAAAAGATACTCAATAAAGGCCTCTTAGTTGTCTGGGATAGGGTGATAAATACTATAGTATAGACTCCCTGGTCTTTATATCCTCAAGAAAAATCATGTTGGAGTGCAAGCTGTGAGCCAGCATTCCTCTGGGGACTGAAGTAAGGATTGTGTAAAGCTGTTGCCCTCTTAGAGCGTGTAGTCTAATAGGGAGGCTGACTTGTAATTTAAAACAATTGTACAGTTATGGAAATCTGTGCCAAAGACTGGTTAGTTTGAAAAAGCAGTCCCCGTTAAAATATGTAGGTCGTGCATTTTATTTTGTTTGCTGCATTGCTCTTAGAGGAGAGCCTGGCATGTGGTAGGTATTTAATGAAAAGTTATGGAATGGGCAGGACCAGGGTGTAAGAGATTCCATCAGGACTGGAAGGCAGAGGGGGCTCTGCTCTGAACAGGGATCTATGAGGATGGTCCCGTGCAGTGTGTCAGCTGATGGTCTCGTCCATTTCAACCCTCTCTTGCCTCAAATCCATCTCTATGATCTGGTTTCTGGGTTTTGATTGGAAAGTTCTACTGAAGAGCCAGGAGGTCACCTTCTCTAAATTTTCATTTTAAGCAGCAGAACCCTATCTTCCAAATAAAAGCCTATTTGGAGAAACGCAAAGCTGTGCTGGATAAGGCCACTTGGAGGGCCAGCAGTGGCCTAATAATCTCCATCACAGACGAGCTCCCTCCCTGCACACACACTCTTTCATAGAGACAGTTAGCATGTTCTCAGTTTTATGGAAGTGTAGGTCAATGGTGGCTCGATTCTCTAACTCTACTGCTTACAGAAAGGTTTCTTACATCCCCTTTCAAAACTGCTGCCCTGCAGACAACACAACAAAGCGCGTAGCTCCATGCCTGGCACTGGTAAGGGTTTGATAAGTGTTCATTACTATCATTTTTTTAAAAAACTTTATTTATTCATTTTAGAGAGGAGAGAGAGAGACAAAGAGAGAGAGAGAGAGAGAGAGAGAGAGAGAGAGAGAGAGAGAGAGAAAGGGGGGAGGAGCAGGAAGCATCAACTCCCATATGTGCCTTGACCAGACAAGAACAGGGTTTTGAACCGGCAACCTCAGCATTCCAGGTCAACACTTTATCCACTGCGCCACCACAGGTAAGGCCATTACTATCATTTTTAATTGTGCGTTTGGCTCAAGTAAAGGGAGAGGGGAGCTGCCGCTTGTGGGCCTCCTGCCATGAGGCAGACACAGGACTAGGTCCGTAACTTACTTGGTTGTCCTTCCTGTCCAGGTCTGTACCACGGCGTCCATTCACAGCAGAGGACGCTGAGACTCTGGGAGGCCGGCCATTGCCTGTGGTTACACAGGTAGTAAGACCTAAGCGAGAACACCAGCCTAGGTTTCTTGACAGCCAAATTCCTCCCTCCCAAAGGTACCCCCCCAACATACACACACACAATGAAGTCAGCATGCTCTCTGTCAGACCAAACTGCCTATATCATTGTTTCGTTTAGTCATGACAATGGTGCCATTTCTTCATTCTGTGAACTTTTATTGAGCACCTACTGTGTGCTGGGTACTCTACTAAACTCAGCTGCTAATAGATAGGTGGACAGACATCATCTGAGTAATTATAAGTGTGATAAGTATTGACAAAGGGAGAAAAGGGAGTGGAGTCTGGCTGTGTTCTTATCCCCATTATAGAGATGAGGGAAGTGAGGCTCAGTTAGATTAATGTGCCACCAGCACATTTTTCTGGGGCAGGGCTTGATCACAACCACAGGTCAAATCATCAAAAGAGCTGAAACTCATTGTGTGCTAATTACAGGCCAGGCATTTTTTATGAACTCACTTCAGTCCCCTTAATATCTCTGGGATATAAGTACTCTCATTCTATTATTCTCTTCATTTTCTAAAAGGAATGTGAGTCACAGAGCCTGCAGGTAGCTGGGATGGCAGTGCTTGGAAGTGGCTAAGGCAGGGCTTGAACCCAGGTCGGCTCCCGAGTCTGCGTGTGTGACCCATTTGGATCCAGGTCTGACCACCTCCACCACTGCTGTTTCTGTGGGAGGAAAGAGATGGAAGCCAGTTCACAGTCCCTGCCTTTCCTGGGGCATGCTGGGAACCCCCTTGATGTGTCACTGTGTAGCTGTCCTGAGTAAGAACTTTGCTTTAGGAAAGCAAGGAGCCCTTTCTGGGGCAGGAATAACCCCAAATCAGCATCCTGCTGAGCACCCTTCCTGAAGAAGCACCTTCCTGAATAAGCAGTGCTCCCCAAGCCTGGGCCTCAGATCTCAGTGATTAGAGGGACATTCATGCTTCAGGAATCTGAGACCTCAGCGGAGAGGAAAGCAATGTCCCCAGTGTCCCCGCCGCCAGCACATTTTTATCTCACAGTGGCGGGCGCCAGGTGCAGGCACTCACATTCTTGTAGGGCTCTGGATACTCAGCGGTTGGGCAGGTGGCTTGGCTGGGGTGGCATTGGGAGCAGGTCCCTCACTACCTACCCATTTGGAGACCCAAAGAGAGCCAGAAGAAATTCTCCGAGGGGCAGGTCCTGCAGATTGGGTCTCCAAGAGAGAAGTGGGTTAAATAAGACTTTCCAGGGGGTTATTAAGGTGGGGGTGGAGTACAGGTTACCAGACATCACTGGAGAACAAGATTTCTAAACTGCCCCATGGTGATAACCTCACAGATTTTTTTAAAAAACTATTTCAGAAATATTAGAGAGTGTATTTACTTGAATCATCTCATGTGAGCTTCAGAGTAAGCCTGTGGCCCCTCATCTGTAAAACAAGAATCATGCTCATTATCAAATAAGGCAAGGATCAAAACGAGGTCAGGCTGGAAAGAATTTCATGTACGTATATATGTTTGCCCCTTTCTCACAAAGTTGCTTAAATTCAGGAAAATGCTTTAAAAAGTAAAATAATAACAATAAGACTTTGAAATATTATCTTTGGCTATCTCACATTATTGCAGTTAATGTTAAATCCCAAGATTATCCCCCAAATACCTGCCCTTTTTTGCTAACCTATTATTGTGGTTTTGTCTCCCACTGAATTATCTGAAGCTTCCCTGAAGGCAGTGAAGGTTTTAGCCTCTTATCTCCTATGGTAATGACCTGCTGCATTTACTTGAGAAGGAAAGAAATAAAAGGATTCTTCCTTTTTTCAATTCTGAACATGTTATCTTTAAGGTTTCAGTGTCGTGTGTGTGTGTGTGTGTGTGTGTGTGTGTGTGTGTGTGTGTGTGTGTGGCAGGGAGGGGGGTCCTGACTTCCAAGCCAAACTCTACACTCCCAGCGGCTGACCTGTGTCTAATTCTTAGTTGTGATTAGCATTTATTGAGCATTTTTCTGTGTGCCAGGCACTGCTCTAAGTATCTTACACTAATGAATTCTTTTAATCCTCCCAACAGTCCTATTAAACAGTGCCATTATGATCCAGACTTTACTAGCAAGGAAACTGACAGAGAAACTAAGTAACATGTCTACCTGGGTGGTGAGGCTGTACTTTCAAGCTAGCTGATCTGGCCCCAGAGTCCTCCTTCTTAGGTATTACCTTGGCCTCCCTTGGAGCCCCTCACTCAGAACCCTGCATCTGGGAGGCACCGGAAATGCCTGTGAGTTTCCTTTAAGGCCCTCCCTTTCCCCATTCTTCCTCGAGTGTGTAACTGGAGAAATGAGGCTCAGAGATGTGAGATAATTGGGTGGGCCAGGAATGCTTTCACCGCTTGTAACAGAAAACCTGACACGTAGCACAGTTGGCAATAGAGATGCTTCTTTTTCTCACATAATTAAGAGTCTAGATATAGATGTTTCCAGATTGGGCGCAGTGAGAACAGGTTTGCTGTCCGGGATCCAAACCCCTCTTGTCTTTCTGTTCTCCATATTTAACGTGCTGGCATTTTCTTCTCGTGCTCAACACCTTGATGCCTGCATTAGTCTGGGTTCTCCAGAGAAACAGAACCAATAGGAGCAATGTAATGTAGTATAATGTAATATAATATAAATATTATGTATATTATATATATATATATATATATATATATATATATATATATATATGTTTTATATAACTGTTGGGAAAATAGCTGTGTTAGGTTTGCTTACTTGCACTTTGCATGATTAGTGTGTGATCACATGGCAGAGCCGTGTGTGCATAGTCTATGTGAGGCTATGTGAGGTGCTTTGACTCAGTGCAGATTGCCAGTTGCTCTCCCGCCACAGCGAGGTGTGGTTCCCCAACTCCTCAGCAGTGTTCCTGATTTCTGAGGGGTGGTGTTCCTGATCCCTCGCCCTCCAATGCAAAAATCAGTGTAACCCTCCAATAAATGGGCTCTGCAGTTCCTCTACCCTCTGCCTGAATTTAATGTGTGAACTTGCCTAGCCTCAACAACCAGCATCACAATAACATATATGTTGTGACATGTATCATGTACTACATATAGCATATACTGTAAGGAAGCAACTCACGTGATTATGAAGTCTGACAAGTTCAAGATCTACAGCCATCAAGCCGGAGATGCAGGAGAGCTGATGGTCTAAATTTCAGTATGAGTTCAAGTCCAAAGTAAGGAAAACACTGATGTCCCAGCCCAAAGACATTCAGGTAGAGAGAAAGAATTCTTTCTTAGTCAGCCTTTTATTCTATTCAGGCCCCAACATAGTGGACAGGGTCCCCTCGCACTGGGAAGGGCAGTCTGCTTCACTCAGCCCACTAGTTCAGGTGCTAATTTCATCCAGAATCATTCTTGCAGGCACACCCATAATAATGCTCAAGCAGCTATCTGGGCAACCCGTGGCCCAGTCATCCAGACACATAAAAAGTAACCAGCACATTGTCCCAACTCGGCTGCCCTGGTCGGAGAAATCATGTCCGGTTCAGGTCAGGAAGGAGAAGTGGGTTGCATGGCTCTTCTCTTACGATCCTTCTGCTTTAAGGGAAGCAGAAACATTCCAGAAGCCCCTCTCAGATTTTTGGCTTTGTCTTATTGGCTAGAACTGGGTCACATGGCTATAAAACTCGCTACAAGGGAGGTAGGGAAAACTAAATTTCCAGCTCTGTGGCCTCTACAATAGAAAGACGAGAAAAAAAGTGAAGTGTTGGGTGAGCTAGCCAACAGTGTTTCTTACAGCAACCTGTGCAAGGTCACAGAATCAGGGAGAAAAACATCAGAATCAGGACCCTGGGCTGTCATCCTCTTTTTACAATATGTAAAAGATGATGCCATTTTATTCCCTAGAGCGACAGTGCAGTCCCTGGAGCAGTGGTTCTTAACCTGGGTTCTATCGAACCCTAGGGGTTCAATGAGTCAGTCTCAGGGGTTCAGAGAAGCCTCTGCCACGGAGGCCAGAATAAAGTAATACTGTAATTTGTTGTGAGTTCATGCACTTTGATGGTTTTGTTCTTTGAGCAAGGTGATGTTCATGCATGGCTCATTTTGTGCACCGGTAAAAAAACATATACCTATGTCTTGAATTTGGAAAAAAAATCATATTTTATTTATCACTAAAGAGGGGTTTGGTGAATGCGCATATGAAACTGGTGGGTTCGGTACCTCAAAAAAGGTTAAGAACCACTGCCCTGGAGCCTTCCTTCCTCACTTCCTTCCCTGTCTGTTTCTCAGCAGTGAGTCACCTACCTCCAGCTGGAGTCTATCAGTACTTATCACATGGTGAAGATTGTCAGGGGGCAAACTGCACTGGTAACGGGCCCAAGGCAGCATCCCACTCTAGAACAAGACCCATTCAGTTCAGCAAACACTTACTGAGTGCCAACCACCTGTCTGTCACAGCACTAGGCTGCGATGACATTACAAGAAAGAAGGTACTCTCTCTGTTCTGGATGAGCTCACAGATGGCGGAACACCACTCTATTTAAAGCACAAACGTGTGTGCTCACCAGCTGCATGAGGGCCGTGAGCAGGAGGTGCAGGGGATGCGGGAGCGTCGCAGAGAGAGACGCCCGCTCACCTGCAGGGCTCAGGGAAGGCTCATGGTGCAAAGGAGGTGATGTCGGAGCCTAGTCTAAAGGGTCAGTAGGTATTGGCCAAGCAGACCAGGTGAGGAAGGCCGTTCCAGGCTAAGCAAGCAGCATCCATGGTGTGGAGGTATGAGCCAGCCACGTCGCCTGCCTCCGGAGCAAAAAGGCCCCTTCCCCACGCACGCACATCATGGCATGCGCATCATGGCGCACCCAGCACTCTGCCGCAGCGCCCTCATTTCCAATCTCCTCCACTTTCTGAAACTTTCTAAGCAGAAGGATGGAGGTGGTGGCTGTGACGAGCCAGCGAACTGTCCATTTTTCAGAAATGGATCCCTAGGCCTCCTTTATTTTCATTCTTTCCAGTTTTGAGATATAATAATTGACAAACTGTGGTGTGTAAGTTTAAGGTGTACCATGTGATATACAATGTATATTGTGAGATGACTACCACGATAAGGTAGTTAACATTCTTGTGTGTGTGGTGATGACATTTAAGGACTGCTCTCTTAGCTACTTTCAAGTATGCAATACAATATCAATAATAGTCACCAGGCTGTCTATTACATGCCCAAGGCGTAATTATCTTATAACTGAAAGTTCTCCCACCCCTGCACTGGCATCCAATCTTCACTTCTTACAGTCCCCTGACTGTTACCTTCACAGCGCTCATTACCAGTTATCGTTGCATACCTGTGTTCACTGGTCCCTTAAGAGCAGAGATCACATCTGTCCTTTTCACCTCCACATCTGCAGATCCCAGCATAGTGTTTGACGCATGGTCAGTGCACAGCAAATATTGGTTGAAAGTAAAAATGACTCTGCATAGTGTTAATTTGTTCTGAGCTAAAACTGAATCTTCAAACAATACCTGGCTTTTCAAATAATACCTGTTATATAGACCTGGAATTTACTTCCAACTGTGCTGTCTCCTCTGATTTTTATAATTCTGTCAGGTAGGTTTTAGGGTCCCTAGTTTGCATGGAAGGAAGCTGGGACTAAGAGCGTTTAATAACATGCCCAGAGTCACACTAACACAAAGACCAGTATCTGAGTGAATTATACAGAGGGAAGTATTGAGCCTCTGCGGCCTGTCTTAGTGTACTGGCCCTCATAACAGTTCCCTGTAGCAGGCATTGCCATCCCTGTGGCATGATGTTAGAGGTAAGACAACCGAGGCACAGAGAGTCTAAGCAACTTTCTCAAGCATGAATGGCTGAGTCAGGATATAAACCCAAGCAAGATGACAAACATCCATTTCTATTATATAATTTGCTAAGAAATCTGGAAGCAATGAACTATATAAATTCTTAGCGCACTCCAGAGACAATGCAATGAGTGTTCTGGGCTGCCTGCAGGGAGGAAGGAGTTGCTCTGTGCCTGGAAGGGGGTTATAGAAAACCTGGGTAAGTGCAAAGACGTGGCAGGATTTAGAAGCCATGGGAATACCAGAAAAATCCATCAGTGTTCAGTGTAGGCAACAGAAAGTACTATAGGGATTTTTATACAGAAAGGAACTTAATATAGGAATTTAGGTACCTAGAATGTCATTGGAAGGACTGGAGAAGGGGGCGCCAGGCTGGGCCTCGAGAAAGGTTCTGGAGCACTGCAGAAGTGACCCAGCAGATGGCTAGTGTCTCAGTTCAAGAGCACTCTGTCATACCTGAGGTTCAGAGAAAGTCTCTGGAAGCTGCTACTGCTTCAATTGCCTCCTGACACCCAAGAAGCTGGAGCAGAGCCCTGGAGAAACCATAGACACATACACTCATACTTCCAGGAACTTGTCTTCCAGCCCAGGACAGCCAAAGAAGGCAGGGAGATGATCTCCACCTCCCTTCTGCTCTTAAAAGCTCAGCAAGTGCTTCCAATCAGCCACATCTGCAAATAGTCAGATTCCTAGCTGCAAAGGAGTCTGGGAAAGAAGTACCCGGCATTCCATCTGCAAGACATAAGACATACTATATAATGTAGGGCATAAGGAAGATGGATTGCCAGTCATGTTAGCATACACCCTAGGAGGCAGAAGAAGCTTTGAAACATTTTGCACCAATAGGCAAGTAAGAGACAGAGAAACTAGACTGCTTCCTGGCTGTCACCATGGACCTCTTTATATAAGTACCACGCGCTAACCGATTGCACGACTGGAATCCCTATGGACCTCTTTGTAACCTCAATCCAATAGCTCCAACCTCAACCCCATAGCTCCCTCGAGAGGAAAAAGCCTACTCAAAGAAATGACCAATTTCAAGGAAATATTGCAAATTATGGCAAAGGATTACTACTCTAATATATAAAGATGAATATTGCAGAATAAAAATAAGCACTAAATACAAATAAGTAATTCACTAAAAAGAAGAAATAGCCTGAAAATACATAGGTTAAAGAAAAAAGATGCTAATTCTCAATAATGATCGAGGATTGAAGAAAGGAAACCAGGAGACGTTATTTTCAGAATCAAAATGATTAAAACTAAAATTTGACTTTATGTGACAGAGAGTACAGGAAACTGACCTTTTAATAAACTATTGATAAAAATGGAAATTAAAACAGGTTTTCTGGAGAGCAGTATAAATTTAAATGTTTATAGCTTTTGACCCAGTAAGTTCCCTACTAAAGATTACTGGGAAGGAAAAAGTCAGTAAAGTAAAAAAACATATAGTGGTCTTCTTCCCAGGACTCTCTGCAACAATTTTTAAAAATCTAAATGCCCACCAAGGATAGAATACTAAGTAGTCAATAAAAAGGTTTAGATGTTTTGATTTGGGGATACAAAGCTTTCTGTGAAAGAGCACAAAAAAAAAGATTTTAAAATGGCATGTATCTATAATTCACTCTTACTTAGAAAGAGATGCCCTTATAGGTATGTTTACATTTTGAAAATGTGGGAGGAAATATCGCGGAATGTAAACATTGTCTCTGAATCTGAGACTACTGCCTTCTTTCACCCTCTTTCTCATATGTTGCTGTGCTATTTGATTTTTTTCTCTTTAAATAAGCACATGTAACATTCAGTAACAGAAAAATCCCATACTTTTATTATTTTTTCCTTTGGGGGGGAAATTTAGACCCTGAGAAGCTTGTTGGGCACAGTCACAGGTCACTGCCATTATCTTCTTCCACAGTCTTTAGAAAACCAGCCCTTGTGAGGCACCTTGAAGCGGGCAGTGTTTAGAACCTGAGGACTAGAGCCTGGGGCAAAGGTGAGTAATTAGAGTTGGGGCAGGAGGAGCAGTGAGGAGGGAGATGTGCTAATTTTAGCATCTCTGATACAGAGTGGTTCCAAGATTCCTATAACGTCCCTTGCACATGCTTAGCTCTGTCCTCCAGCCCCTGCCCGACTGACTGCGGGGCTAACACAGGCACTCATAGACTTTGGATTGTAGCAAAATGCTTGAACTCTCTGCTACTTTAAATAGAGGTGTTTGGCACCCTTCTGGATGGCAGGTCTGCCAGAGCTGGGGCCCTCAGCACTCACCCAAGTTTAAGGCACCACGATGAAGCCACTTGAATGCCAGCTTTCCTTTCAATCCTCCCTACACTGGACAGCACCTCCAGTTGGCAAAGGCTTCCTGCTCAGATTCGAGGGCTCTTGCATTGCTCCATCTCCGCTGTCATTTAACCTTGTTCCGTCTCCTCCTTCCCTTCTTCGGGCTAAGGATTTATAATGCACTGTTAAAAGTATACTTTGAGGACCCTGTATAGAATCAGAGTACTTTATCTCTCAAGAGACCTTAAATATAATGTTAAGGGATACTAGCTCTCTTTTATTTAGTGTCTATTAAATGCCAATCATGTCACACACATATTGCTTGCTTCTTTCTTTCTTTTTTTTTTTTTTTAGGTGAGAGGAGGAGAGATAGTGAAGCAGACTCCCATATGCACCCCAATCAGAATTCATCCAGCAATCCTGTCTAGGGCCAATGCTTGAGTACTGAGTACTGAGCACTGAGCTATTTTTAGCACCTGGTCTGATGTGTCCCAATGGAGCTATTCTCAGTGCCTGGGCCACGCTCAAAGCAATCAAACCACTGGCTGTGGGAGGGGAAGAGGGAGAGAATGGGTAGAGGGTGGTGGTGGTGGGGTGAAGTATATGATCACTTCTCCTGTATGCCCTGACTTCCATATGCTGGGTCGATGCTCCATCCACTGAGCCACTGGCCAAGGCCACATTTTTTTTTTAAACAACCCTATAGTAAGTCAGTATCTTAAGATTTAACAGGCACTTGACAAAAGAAGATATACAAAAAAAAAAAAAAATGGCTAGTAAGCACATGAAATGATGCCAAGCATCATTAATCATCAGGAAAATACAAATGAAAACTGTAACAACATATCAAATGAAAAGGACAATCAGAATAGCTGTCAGAATAGCTGGAGCTCCTGGCACTCTTCATATGCTGCTGGTGGGAGTGTAAAGTGGTATTGCTCTTTTAAAAGGCAGTTTGGCAGTTTCTTACTAAGTTAAATATATACGTACCATATCGTCCAACCATTCTCCTGCTAGATTTTTCCTCCAACAGAAATGAAACATGTTTACTAAATGTCTGTACAAAACTTTTATTTTTAAAATTATTTTTTTAATTAAGTGAGAGCAGGGGAGACAGAGAGACTCGCGCATGCAGCCCAACTGGGATCCATCTGGCAAGCCCCCTGTGGGACAATGCTCTGCCCATCTGGGGTGCTGCTCCATTGCTCAGAAACTGAGTTATTTTTAGGACCTGAGGTGGAGGCCACAGAGCCATCCTCAGCATCCGGGGCCAACTTGCTCAAATCAATCAAGCTATGGTTGTGGGTGATGGGGGAAAGAGAGAGAGAGAGAGAGAGAAAGAGAGAGAGAGAGAGAAGGGGAGCAGAAGGGGTGGAAAAGCAGATGGTTGCTTCACCTGTGTGCCCTTACTGGGAATTGAACCCAGGACATCTATATGCTGGGCTGACACTCTACCACTGAGTCAACTGGCCAGGGCCATATAAAACTTTTCATAGCAACTTTATTTTTGATAGTCCCAAACTCAGGATAACTCAAATGTCCTTCAACTGGTGAATGGGTAAACAATAATGCAATGTAATGCTTCTCAGTGATAAAAAGGAATGAAATGATTGAAATGTGTATTAGTTTTCTATGCTGAGTGACAGATCACCACAAACTTAGCTTAAGACAACACATACAGTCAGTCCTCACTTAAAGTAGTCAGTTGGTTCCGTGACATTAAACATAACAATGTATAACAAAACCAGTTTTACCATAGTCTCATTGATATAAGCAAAACTTAAGTTTCTACCACATCTCACTGTTAGTAACGAAACTACATTGAGTGAAACAACGTTATTCAAAGATGATCTGTATTTATTATCTCACAGTTTCTATGGATCAGGAATCTGTACACAGCTTCACCAGACCTTCTCTGCCAGATTGCAGTCAAGATGTCCCCTAGGGCTTGGTTCTTATCTGGAAGTTTGACTGGCAGTGGGACCACTTCCAAGCTCATTCAAATTGCTGGCAGAATTGATTTCCTGTGGCTATAACACTGAGGGTCTTGGCTTTTTGCTAGTTGCCTGTCAGAAGCTGCCCTTGGCTCCTAGAGGCTGCCCACAAATCCTTGACACATGGCCCTTTCCAAAGGTCCTCTCACACATGTTTCTTCAAAGCAAGCAAGGGAAAGAATGAGTTTGCTGGCAAGACAGAGACGTACATAATGTAGCGTGATCATTGAGAGGAACATCCCAAGGTCCTATCACCTTAGCCATATTCTAGAGCAGTGGTTCTTAACCTGGGTTCTATCGAACCCTAGGGGTTCGGTGAGTCGGTCTCAGGGGTTCGGAGAAGCCTCTGCCCCGGAGGCCAGAATAAAGTAATACCGTAATTTGTTGTGAGTTCATGCACTTCATTGGTTTTGTTCTTTGAGCAAGGTGATGTTCATGCACGGCTCATTTTGTGCACCAGTAAAAAAACATATACCTATGTCTTGAATTTGGAAAAAAAATCATATTTTATTTATCACTAAAGAAGGATTCGGTGAATGTGCATATGAAACTGGTGGGTTCGGTACCTCAAAAATGGTTAAGAATCACTGATCTAGAAGTAATGACATATTAAATGAAAAGGACAATCAGAATAGCTGGCACTCTCGTACACTGCTGGTGGGAGTGTGAAGTGGTACTGCTCCTTTAAAAGAGCATTTGGTGGTTTCTCACAAAGTTAAATATATATGTACCATATCATCCAAACATTCTCCTACTAACTTTTCCCCCAGGGGAAACAAAACATATTCACTAAATGACTTGTACAAACTTTTCATAGCAACTTGACTGTTATTAGCCCCAAACAGGTCCCACTCACTCACACTCAGGGAAGGGGATTAAATAAGGGCATGACACCAGGGGCAGGGGCGTGCGGATTATCTTCCACTCCATCCTCCATAACACATAACACAGAGGAACCGCCAAGACGTTATTCTGAGCACAAGAAGCTAGACACAAAAGACTGCAAACATTGGGATTCCATTGATATGAAATTCCGAAACAGGTAAGACTTAACATACAGTCCCTGAAAGATCAGTGGTCGCCTAGGGCCAGAGGAATGGGGGGTTGACTTAGAGGGTTGTAAGGCAACGTCTGTGGTGATGAGAGTCTGTATCTTGATGGGCACAGTGGTTATATGTGTGTGTACTTTTGTCCGATCTCATCGAACCGTACATTTTAAGTGGGTGCATTGTATTTTATGCAACTCATACCTCTGTAAAGTATATTTTTAAAATGAAACCATGAATGGCAAATTTTTATCATTGTTTTACCTATGAGGAAACTGAGATCCAAAACTTACCCATAGTCGCACAATGAGGGGAGCTGGGAGTCTAAGTCAGTCTTACTGCAAAGCCCAGACTTTTCCTTCATGCATGCTTTCCTCCAGGCTGCAGTTTCACACAGGTGAAACATGGAGGCCTGGAGAGCAAAGGAAACATGCCCGGGACCTCACTGGGTGTCAGATAGTGTCAGACTCACGTTATCTGGTTCTAAGTCAAGAGTTCTTTGTACCGCTGGGTCTTCCAGCCCCCGTTAACACCTTAGAGTAGATTGTAAGAGTTGTTTTTGCATTTTTAAGTTTGTTCAGATGTGTCACTGTGAATATACTTAAAATTTTTCTCTTGAAATGAATAATCCTATGAGCCCATGGGACAGTCCATGGAAACAGGCTTCAGAAGGTGTAGTGTGTACACTTGGTTGGCTGCCTTCTTGCTTGCCTGCCGAATCCTGAGTATGTTCCTATTTCGGTGGCCATAATAGTTTAAGGAAACGCAGGCCCCTCGCTGATGCCAGGGCTGAGTCTTGGTTAGTTTCAGCCAGTTTGTGGTCATTCTGTCATTAGGGAGAGAGATGTGTTGCGAGCAGGGTGGGAGAGGCTGTTCTGACCAGTGAGATCTAAGAGGTGCCTGCCGGGGGCTTCTGGAAAGCCCACCATACCTCTCAAAAGCCATCCAAGAAAGAATTCTTTCTCACAGGCATGAGGATGTGACCCTGGCAGTGAGGGGTAGCTCACTGGCAACATGAAGGGACAGTGTGAGGACCAGAGTCTGTCCCTGAGAATGAGTCAGGAGGACACAAGGTCCGTGAGGATGGCTCTGAGCCTCTGATGACTCACACCCCCACCCCCATCATTACTCAGTGATGTGAGTAATACATTTTATTTGTCAATTTAGTCATCACTGTTAGTTGCAGCCACAATCATTTTGCCTACAGAAGATATAAGCAGACACTGTCAGACATCTTTCTTTGCACCCAACTCTGTGGTGCAATTCGTGCAAACACATGTATGTGCTACATTGCATAGAAAATTAAAGGCATGTGATTTAAATATGTTGCATGACCATTAAGATTAGTTTCACTCCAGAAGAGTTTGTTGATAACTAAAGATTAAAAACAACCTAACTGTCCATTTGCAGGGCATGGGTTAAATGAATTAGGATAGAACCATATGAGATACAATTCAAAAATGAAAGGAGACTCTCCATTTGTACTGATATGAAAGGATTCCCAAGTTCTGCTGCTAAGTGGAAAAACAAGTCAGAACAGTGAACAGAAGACTTTGAAGTCCGTAGTCATTGGAAAACATCAGACTTTTACGGCCAGGATCGTGTGAACCAGGAAGAGATCTTGGAATATGGACACAAGACCCTAAGCAGAACTTGCGCCATGGAGGGGCCCACTGAAGACCATAAGCGACGATGGGACCAAAAGAGGTTGTGTTGCCAATGACGTTTTCAGAGCAGGACAGCTGTGCAATCTGCTGGGGAACCTATGACATGGGGACGTCTGGTAAGACCACTTTCTGGAGGAGAAAGCACCAAGGTCTGCGTGGGTATGCCGCAGGTCTGCGATATGTGATCTCACATGCGTGAACGACCTATTTTGAATATACTGTAGAAGAAATTTTTAAAAAATTGTATGCATAGAAACTCTGACACCCCTCACAAAGGCAAGCTACTTACCTGTTAGCATTTTCTAACAGAACTGACAGGAGCAAGGGCTCACTGTGTGCCAGGCACTGGCCTACACTCTGTGCCTGGATTGGCTCATTCCACCCTTGTGGCCACTCCATCAAGTGTGTGTTATTGTTAACATCCTGGTTTTCACAGATGGGTAAACTGAGGCACCAAAATGTTAACTAATGTTCCAGGATCACACAACTGTTAAGTGGTGAAACCAGGGCTTGAGCCCAAAGTCCATGACCTAAACACTCCAGTAATTGACCTCTGGAGTTATTGGAGGGATTACAATATCTTATATGTGCTTAGCCAGTGTTTGCCTTAACCACTGATTTTCAAAGAGGACTTCATGCACGAGCGGGGTTAGAATTTGTTGGAAGTATATTTAAATTCTTAGAAATGTTTTCCAGGTTCAGCCAGACTCGTACCACTTGCTGATGTGTTTCTTGGCTGGCACGGAGCATATGAAGTCCTACCTAACAGGGGAAAGAGTAAATCTCTGCCCAGCTGAACCTGGGGAAACATACCTAAGTACCGTGCATACATGGTTACCACCTTGCTTCCTGTCCAGCAGCCATTTATTGGCCATCACTGTGGACTCAGCAGGGAATTGTCCATGGTTACCACCTTGCTTCCTGTCCAGCAGCCATTTATTGGCCATCACTGTGGACTCAGCAGGGAATTGTCCATGGATACCAGCTTGCTTCCTGTCCAGCCGCCATTTATTGACCATCGCTGTGGACTCAGCAGGGAATTGTCCATGGTTACCAGCTTGCTTCCTGTCCAGCAGCCATTTATTGACCGTCGCTGTGGACTCAGCAGGGAATTGTCCATGGTTACCACCTTGCTTCCTGTCCAGCAGCCATTTGTTGGCCATCGCTGTGGACTCAGCAGGGAATTGTCCATGGTTACCACCTTGCTTCCTGTCCAGCAGCCGTTTATTGGCCATCGCTGTGGACTCAGCAGGGAATTGTCCTGTGATTAACCAGTGATACCCGACAGTGGTCTTCAGAGACGTTGAGACCCTACCGTTCCCAGGTCGGCAGTGTGTTTTGTGCATACAAAAACCAGCTAAATGATTCCTCTCCTCCACTTAGCTGCTTTGTGAGACAGAGATCTCAAACTCCTTGCTTCTTTCCTCAATGCTTGTCACATAATAGATGCTCAATAACCCAGCATTAAATGAAGAAGCCATCACGGTTCACCTGGAGGCAGCTGTCAGTTTTGCAAAGAGCACCTCACAGGAGTTCTCAGCTTGGTTGTCTGTTATAGTTACCTGGAGAACATCTAAGTATCCCAGCCTCAGGCCAGTCACATCAGAGCATATGAGGGCTGGGAAGAGAGGGAAGGAGTAGGTGATTCCAGAGTGCAGCTAAGCTTGAGAGCTCCCAAGCTAGAATGAAGGGGTCAGCTTGACCTGCAACTGCCAACCCAGCAGGAGTCACAATTGGAGACACAATGGGTAATACCTAGAGGGCTCCTTGACAGGGAGCCAGTGACCCCTTGCTCAAACTAGAGACCTTGGGATCATGTCCATGATCCCATGCTCAAGCCAGTGACCCCTGGGTTTCAAATCTGGAACCTCAGCATTCCAGGTCCATGCTCAATCCACTGCGCCATCACCAGTCACTTCTTTGATGGACGTGAGCTGAGCTGGAAGCAGCCAAGATCCTGTCTTAGGAAGTTCCTGTGCGCAGTGGAAGGTGAAGCTGGAAGCACTTATGCCGGAAACTCTGGCTGGGTGATAGTCCCAGAAATTATTGCCATATGTCTCCAGCAGGAGGGCAGGGCCCACGTTTGCTCCTGCCACGCTCCGGAACCTCTCTGCCATTGCGGCTCAGTCCTCACCTGTGGGGGCCCCCACAGAGGCTCTGTTTGGTCTAACAATTTTATGGAGCACCCAGATTCCTTGATAGGCCAGGCCCTGAAAATATGGATGGAAATCCAACGTCACCCCTATCCTGGTGGAGTTCACAGTCCAGAGGGAGGAAATGGCATCAGTAAATCAAGATAAATCAACTGCTCCGGAGTGGTGGGGCCTCAGACAAAGAAGTGAGAACTTAGAGGAGGGGGCCCAGGGAGCTCCGGAAGGCTTCTGAGAAGTGGTGTAACAACACTGAAACCTTTCTCTTTTGAAATATTCATATGCATCAAGTTTGGAATCATTTGAAACATATATAGTTGAACACACTAATTTAGCAAATACTAACATTTTCCCACATTTACTTCAGATCCTTTACTTTTTTAAAAAATTGTTTAAGACTTTATTTTAGAAGAAAGAGTGAAGGAGGGGAGCAGGAAGCATCAATTCCCATATGTGCCTTGACCGGACAAGCCCAGGATTTTGAACTGGGGACCTCAGCATTCCAGTCGACATTTTATCCACTGCGCCAGCACAGGTCAGGCTACTTCAGATTCTTTAAAAAAACAATTCTCAACTATTTTAAACATAGGAAAAGTATAAAGAATTATACAATGGACATCCACATACTGAGGTGGTTAAGAGCTCCCACCTTGATCAGGCTACCTGGCTCTGCAGTGTGACCTGGGAGAGGTTACTGGGCCTCTCTGGGCCTCTGTCTTAATGTTTTTAGAAAAACCAAACAGCTACCTTGAAAGCTGGTTGTCAGGATTAATCAGGGCAAAGCTGTTAAAAGGACAGAAGCGCCTGACACACACTGTGCTTTGGACACATGAACTCAGGACTCAGCTTGTCAAATCTTAACATTCTGCTGAAGGTTTTAATAAGATTTTTAAAATAAGGAGTCGTATACTATCGTAGATACTTTTAAAGACCGCTCTATATACTCCTCCCCCTCTTGACTGCTAATACAGAGTCAAAGTCAGGAAGTGAAGATGGAAATTTCTACTGAAGGGAATGGCAGGGGAGACCTGGCTTCTGAGGAAACCCTCCAGTGTGGTCAGAACGGCAGGTGACGGGCGCAGGGGAGGAGACCTGAGAGGTGGCCGGGCACATTAGGGAAACTATCGGGCTAGAGCACAGTCCAGGAATCTCACCTAAGCCCATTCATTTCTCTTGCTCCCTTCAAAGAACAAGCAAAACAAAAACGATTAAGTACAGAAACCTCACTCACACTATCTCGCCAGCTTGGAAAATTCCATCAAGTATGCTCTAGCTTTGACAGAAGAGAGAAGAGAAGAGACCAAGGCCCAGGGCTTAGCCCCCCTGAAGTCCTTGCCACCTGAGTGCCCTGGGGGCAGGAAGTGAGTGAGTTAGAGCTGTGGCCCAGCCAGAGCATTTGGGCTCCCCTGCCCGCATCCTTGCTTTCTGCGAACTATGCTCCCTGCCAGGTGGGTATTTCTGGCTGAGTGAGCTAGGGAGCAGCCCCTTATGTGTTCAGTAGTTCACCTGACAGCACATATGTGGCCTGTCAGGCATGGATACTTGTAGGGAATGCCCTGGGTATAAGTATATACAAGCCCAGCCTCGGTTCCAAATGTGCTCTCCCATCACCCTCCAGCAGCACCATCATTTTTTATCTCAAAATGGGCCTCCCCCCCACCCCTCACCCCGCTTCCTCAGGCGGAGGAACAGCTGCTCTGAGACCCGTCTCTCATCAGCTGCCTTATCTCCCTGATGAATAATGTTCCCCTTCCAGAGCAGGCCGCCTGGCAGGAGGCCCGCCCTGCTTGGAGCAGGCCGCTGACAGCACTTGGAGGCCAGGCAGCTGTCGGGGAGAGAGGGCACTTCCCCTCCCCTCCTCATTCCTCACGTGGGCTGAGGGCGCACCTTCTGCCTCACAGAGACATGCCTCTGAGGCCCTGGTGAGCAGCAGCTCACAAACTCAGCCATTAAACCATTCCAAGCACCTCTCAGCACCCCCTGGGGCAGCCACTGTATGGGTCCTGCCCCTCGGGTGGAGACCGTCTTTTGGAAATGTGATTTGTTCCTAATGATGCACACCTTTATATTTTGCAGTTCTGTGATCCTGAGAGTGTGTTTAATCACTGTTTTCCTCGTCTGCTGAATGGGCTGATCATACTATTATGTAGTCTTCTGCTCACATCCCCCTTGTCAGCCAGTGCACCTGTCTTAATTCCCAGTGCTGTGACACCATGGTTTAGGCTATACCTCCGGCCTTCTCCAGCGCCTTGGGTGGGTGGTAGCTGCATCCCTGGCACACCTGAGAGGCTAACTCACTGAGACCTCTCCCTTTCCTGTTAGTAACTGACTGATGTCTGGGACCCAAAAGCCCAGGCCTCTGCCCTGAGGTGGACAACTTGGCGGGACTGTTTATGCCCCAGTCCCCCTGTGAATGTGGCCCGGGCTGGACTTCCCCATGACTGCACCTCCCCTGCCCAGCCTGCTTCCCTCACCCTCTCACACTCGTCCTCAAGGGCATGCCTCCCTCTGTGGATCACAGGCTTAGGGACCTGTGTGGGGCTGTGCTTGTCCAGGACCCAGCCCGCGACAAGTACCTACTTCACCAAGGCTATGTGATGACTGAATGAGATAAGGCTTCAAAAGCCCCTGGAAGGTGTCTGGCACCAGAGAGTGCCCAGTCATTGGTAATTATGATTCTTATGAGCTATGGCTAGGTGACAGAAAGTCACAGGGGAACTTGGACAGATGTGATGGAGAGGTGGGTGTTGAAAGGCTTGGTTCCATGTCTGGAATTGAAGGCAGTCACCCTAGAGAGGGCCCTTGGGGGTGTCTTAACCCAACTCTTTTTCCCCCAGTGAGGAAACTGAGGCCCAGGGGGAGAAGTAAGTATTCTCAGAGACCCACAGCAAGTCAGGGGCAGAGCTGGGAAAACTACATCATGTTTTTCTCTACTTGCGTGTTATTTAGCATCTTCAGATCCTTTTTCCTTGCTAATTGTTGACGTGTTAGTGATTTTAGAGGGGCCAGGATGCTAAGAAGTGAACCAGGGCACACTCCATTTCCACGTACATCTCCTGAGAGCCTAGTATGTGCTGGACTCCTGCCAGACCCCAGGGAACGACTCCCACACGTAGATCCCAACCCCTGGTTGTTACAGAGAACTTTACTATTTTCAAAGTGTATGTGTGTGTTGGGTAACTTTATCCCAGGAGATAAATAACACCAGCCCATTCTCCAGTGAATGTTTTATGAAGAGTGAGACTTGATAACCCAGTAAGAGCAGGCAGGTAGGCAAGAACATCCTGGACTTACCTTGTTTTCATATTTAACACATAGCAAGAGTCTTAATTTCCATAGTGCTCTCCCTGAATGATCCTTTGCTCTACTTTTCTGAGCATGTACACGTGAGACATCATGGATTCTGGGAGACAGCTGTCAACCCCTGTGGTTGGAGCGTAGGGTGTATCATGGGTGAGGGCCACAGTAGGACTCTGAAGTAGACCCAAACCATACCAGACGCAGGACTCCGTGTAGCATGCTCGAGCATCTGGGCTTCGCTCTGCAAACAGTGCAGCTTCCAATACCCTTTGCTCAGGAGAGGGACAAAGATCTTGCTGGACAATATGCAGAGGGAAGACCCCTGCCCCAGGTGGAGACAAACTCAGACAGGAGGAGTGTTAAGTAGGAGACCACCCCCTGTGAGCTGTCTGGAGATGTGGCATGGGTGGTTTCCACATGAGACGCACTGAGGGTTAGGGAGAAACCCCGAGGGTGTGGGATTTGAGTCAAGAGAGTATTTGAGGGGTAGTGTCCTAAGTTTGGGGTGTGGTGTAGACAGAGCGCAGTGTGAATGGATGGAGATGAGTGTGGAGGCAGCAGGGTCAGTGGACCGGGGCAGAGGGTTTCTCCTGAGTGCAGAGGGGCCCGAGCTAAGAGGAGCCCTAGGCCACTTTCTGGGAGCACTAAACACCACAGGAAGAAGTATGACTCCCGCCTGTCAGTGGTCGGCAGAGGCTGCCAGGGTTTTGAACTGCACAGTGGCCTGGGGTGGGCAGGAGTCCCAGATTAGTCCAGGCGTGGATGCAGAACAGGTGGAGGGAGAGTGACTGTCCCAAGGAGGAGACCAGGCACTCACTGCTTTCTGGCTGCTGGCCCCCTCCCAACATGTTTGGCTTGACCACATAATATGGTCCTATAATTTTTCAAAACTATTTTTATTGAGATGTAATTGACATCACATTACATTTGTTTCAGATGTATAACACAATGACTCGATAACTATATATACTGAGGTTCCTCAGGTTATGACAATCTCGACATACAATGTTTCGAGTTTACAACGTTCACTTTCATAAAAACTTACAGAAATTGAGATGTGAGTATTTCGACTTATGCCATTAGTGTCATGCTTTTTATTTTACACTCATTTTTTCAGTTTGTACAGTACAGTTTATTTATGTCCTTCTCCTCTTTCTGTGGCTTAGTTGTGCTTTTTTGTTCTAGATGATGATCTTACAACTGTGTTAGGATAGGTAAGTGACCTAGGTGAAGGTGTGTTAGTACCTGGTGGACAGTACTAGTTCTGTGGCGGTCATGCACATGGCCTCGAAGCCCTGGTCTCACACAGATGTCCTCTGTCCTGTGTTTAATTCCTCTGTGCCTTAATTTTTTGACAGCAAGGGTCATTGTGAGGATTAAAGATAGCACAATTAAAAGCCTAAATATGTCACTTTGGGAAGTACTCTGTAAGAGTGAGTTATTTTCACTATTGCCTCTGAGGACAAGGTGGGAAGCTGACTGAATGGAGATGGCTCTACAGGGCAGAGAGCCAATGCTGAGCCTTGGAGGGGAGCCATAGGAAGGGAGGGCCAGAGGAAGCAGCTGGGAAACAGGGGGAGTGGGCATCTCGGAGGCAGGGAGGAGAGGTTTGGGCAGGGAAGGAGAGGAACTCACAGCAGGTGTTCTCCACCAGTGAGAATTTGCCAGGATAGAGGCCAGGGATGCTCCTAATGTCCTATAATGCACGGGACAACTTCCCCAGCCCCTGCCCCTGACAACAAAGAATTATTTGGCTCCAGAATGTTGACAATGCAGAGACTGGAAAACCTTTCTCTAGAGCAGTGGTTCTTAACCTTTTTTGAGGTACCGAACTCACCAGTTTCATATGCACATTCACCGAACCCTTCTTTAGTGATAAATAAAATATGATTTTCTTTTCCAAATTCAAGACATAGGTATATGTTTTTTTACTGGTGCACAAAATGAGCCGTGCATGAACATCACCTTGCTCAAAGAACAAAACCAACAAAGTGCATGAACTCACAACAAATTACAGTATTACTTTATTCTGGCCTCCGCGGCAGAGGCTTCTTCGGACCCCTGAGACCGACTCATCGAACCCCTAAGGTTCAATAGAACCCAGGTTAAGAACCACTGTTCTAGAGCCACCAGGCTTCTGGGTTTGACTCATGTTTCTACCACCAACAGGTGCATGAGTTTAGCATGTTCCGTAAGCACTCTGTGCCTCAGTTTCCTTATCTGGAAAATGGGGATGATAACAGCAGCTTCCTAGGACTGTTGCCAGGCTTAAATGAGTAAAGATATGCAGAAGGCTTAGCAGTGAAGCTCATGGTACATTAGCTATTACTAGAGATTGGGGCAGTGAGGACATGGCTGAAGCCATTTGAACTTGGGGTTTGGCATTTAGGAGCAATTTCACTGGGGTTGAAGGGGACTGGCAGCCAGATGCAGAGGACTGTGGAGATGGCTGCGTGGGAACCGAGGCCAGCAGGCGTGGGCTGCCTCATCCCAGAGGTGGAGTGATGGAGGGAAGAGGGGCAGTGGCAGGGTATAGCCGCCAGGCCAAGTGGAGGGGACTTGCTTCCCATTCATTTGTGTTGATGCTAATCACAAGTTCCACTGATGCCCGAACACTGATAACAGAAATGAAAAATTTGAAAAGAGAAACTACTTGCAGTCTCACCACCTTAAAAATTTTGCAATTTTCCATCTTTCCTTCCAGGACCATCATTTTTACAGTTTTAGTCATCACACAGATTCTCCTTTCAATTGTTTTACGCCACGTAAAATTGTCCTGTAAGCATTTTCCGTGATGTGACATCATTGAACATGTATCTTTTCTTTTTTTTCCAAAATGAAGATAACCTCATTGTTTTTTTCTGGTTGTAAGAACGCTCTGTGCTCT
Organism: Rhynchonycteris naso; assembly: GCA_037038555.1. NCBI lineage: Eukaryota > Metazoa > Chordata > Mammalia > Chiroptera > Emballonuridae > Rhynchonycteris > Rhynchonycteris naso. Next base: position 78,996,732 of record CM073000.1, read on the forward strand.
TTTTACTTTTCTTTCCTTTTCTTTCTTTTCCTTTCCTTTCTCTCTCACTCTCTTAAATGCAGACAGTACCACAAAGTCCAAAGAAGAATGTAATAACCCCATTTTCTATCCCACCCTTCAGAGATAACCAGGTCAGCATTCTGGTGAATATTCTGCCAGACAAATGTTTATGTGTTATCAGGGTGTTGACTTGTTAAGTTTTTTTTAGTATTTTTACGTAAACATGAATGGTTTCCTTGTTTGTGGGGGCTGAGTTTGTTGCTTTGGGAAGTGGGAGGGGGCTGGGGAAGGATACACACAAAACAAAGGAAGCCAGGAAGTCCTGAAGTCCACCAGGAAGAGGAAGCATTGGGGGTGTGCGGTGCAGTTGTTTCCTGACACTGCTGTGATGACGTGCCACTGACTGGGTGACGTGAACACAGAAATTCATGTTCTCGTAGTCCTGGAGTCGAGTAGTCCGAGATAACAGTGCATGGTCCCTCTAAAGGACCTAGGAAGGGATCCTTTCTTGCCTCTTCCTGGCTCCTCATGGTTGCCAGCGATCCTTGGTGTTCCTTGGCATGTAGATATATCCCCGTGATCCTTAACTCCTTTGTCATGTCGTGTCCCCTTCCTCCCTCTGTGTCTGTGTCCGCACTTCCCACTTCTTATAAACACACCAGTCATTGGGCTAAGTAGGGTCCACTCTACTCCAGGATGACCTCATCTCAACTTTATTAAATCTGCAAAGACCAAAGGTCACACTCACAGGTAATAGGGCTGAGGACTTCACCATTATCTTTTGCGGGGACACACTTGAACCCATAGCAGGTGGGATCCCCAGGGTGATGGAGGAGAGGAATGGAGCAGCAAGGATACTGTCTCTGGAATGAGAGTGAAGGGAGAGGCCAGGATATACAGACTGAGATCCTGAACCTGAGAAGGGAGACGAAGAAGTGTACTTCCTCCAGCAACTGGTGTCTGCATTTCATGAACCTCCCAGGACTTTACAAGGAGGGCCTAGGAGTCATCAGAGAGCCTGGCTGTCCATAGGCCTCGCTGTCCTCAGGCTGTGCAGCTGCCTGTGGGCCCCCAGGCCTCGCTAGAGCATCCTGTTGTCCTCTCACTGCCCGATTCTTGGTTGGCTGCCACCTGATTTCTTTTCAGCCTGGGCTAATTTCTTGCAGTCCTCAGGTTGATGGGAAGTATCTCTAATTCCGAGTCCTTCTGCATGGCCCTTGCAAGCCCCTCCATCTGCAGCACGCGCCTCTCCTGTGCTCTCCGGCTGCAACACATGGCCCGTCAGCCTTCGGGAGCAGAAACCGTCTTGATGTCTTCATCTTCCCTTTTCCTCAGGATGCCTGTTTTTGCTGGTTTACTCAGTTCTCTTGGTCTATTCCCGATGTGTACAGAGTTGAATTTTCAGAAGTGGAGGGGAATGGAGAAGGATTGAGGAATGTGTAGTCAGTTAAGAGGAAACCTGAAGTCTTTCTGCTGCTAGACACAGATGTTGACAGTCTGGAGCCTCCGCAGGCAGAGCTGGCCTTGGGTGTGGGTGTGATATAGGTCAGCATGAGACCAAAACCAGCATCATTGTCACCCTTTGTCACCTTGGCCCTTGAGCAACAAGGGACAGTTACAGAGCAGCAGTCAAGCAGCCGAGAATAGGAGGCTTATTGACTTAGGTCCCAGGCAGAGTCCATCAGAGACCTTTTCTTACCATCACAAGCTTCTGCATATTGTAGGGAAGTATTCTACAGTGTGTCCATAAAGTCATGGTGCTTTGACTGGTCATAGGAAAGCAACAAAAGACGAAAGAAATGTGAAATCCACACCAAATGAAAGGAAAACTCTCCCAGTTTCATATCTATTCAGTGCAGTTCGATGCAGGCTCCATTTGTTGCCCTACACACATCCAAACAATAGTGAAGTTCTTGCCACACACGGGTAAGGACGTCTGGTGTAACAGAGTGAATAACGTCTGTGATTCTCTGTTTTAAGTGATTAATGTCGTTGATACGTTCAATGTACACATGTTGCTTCACATAACCCCAAAAGTAAATGTCTAAAGGCGTCAGATCCGGGGATCGTGGTGGCCATGGCTTGACAGAACCCCTGCCTATCCGCCTACGGGGGAATGTTCTATCCAGAAACTCACAACAATGGTGGCATAGTGTGGAGGAGCGCCATCCTGTTGAAAGATGACACCTTCTAGAAATTGTGGCACTGCATACAATTCCAACATGTCAAGATAGGTGTTTGCCGTCACAGACTGCTCCGTGAAAAAAAAATGGGCCTATCACCTTATCATGCATCAGGCCACACCACACGTTCACTTTAGGGGTATTACGTTTGTATTCAACGTAGGCATGAGGATGTTCAGCAGCCCATATTTGGACGTTATGGCGATGAACATGTCCACAGATATGGAAGGTTGCCTCATTGCTAAACACAATCTTCTGCAAAAATCTTGCATCATTGTCGATCTCATGAAGCATATCTGTAGCAAACGCACATCGTGTGAGTCTATCCGCCGGTTTGATAGCGTGCAACAGCCACAAGTTGTACCCCGTAAAACAGAGATGTTTCTTTAACACCTTATGAACTGTAGTCTTGCTTAGGTGTGATTGTTGAGCACACGCACGCACAGATTTTTTAGGGCTCCTTAGGTAGCTATCCTGTATAGCCTCTACAGACTCGTCACTGACTGATGGCCTACCAGAACGGGGTTTCTCCACCAAACTGCCGTTTCCTTCAACTGCTTATCCCACCGAGTAATGTTATTCCTATGTGGTGGCGCTTCGTTATAAACGCGCTGATATTCACATTGCACTTTGGTCACGGATTCGAATTTAGCGAGCCACAGAACACACTGAACTTTCCTCTGTACCGTCCCCATCTTGACTGGCATGGCCGTGGGCTGCTCCACTGTATACACGGTGTTACATCATCATCTGTGCATGCACACATGCTGCCACATCATCCTATAGAAACTGGGAGGGTTTTCCTTTTATTTGGTGCAGATTTCACATTTCTATCATCTTTTGTTGCTTTCCTGTGACCGGTCAAAAGTGCACTGTGACTTTACAGACACACTGTACTTCTCCAGTGGTTAGCTATCACTCAGCCCTTGGCCCCTGCCTCCTCACGCTGCCTGAAGCTCCCAGTAACCACCCAGCAACATATCACCTGCCTCATCTCCACCATTTAATTATAGGTTGTCTCTGATTTCCTCTCTAGTGATGACAGCCACTTCTGGGAATGACCTGGGGGTGGGGGCAGAAACCCAAATAGTAGAGCTCACGTTAGGTCTAAAGCAGAAATAACAAGGAAACCCAGGTGCAGCCTGCAGCCAGGATGTGCCGGCTTGTGTGGGATTGAGGGAGGTCTTCTTGCCAGGACCTGAAAGACCCAGGGCTTGGGCCCAGTGAGACTGTGAAGACTCAAGGACAGGAAGGGATTTGTGAGCATTGTTGGGATTTTTTACCCAACCTCATCTCTTGCTGCTGCATCACCCTAAGTTTATTTACACCAGCACGGCCACAAGCAAGACACACCGGCTATAATGTTACTAGGCGATAGGAATTTTTCAGCTCTGTTTGTCATAGGGCACATGACAGTAATTATTTCCTCCTGGAGCAGAGTGGAAGAACCCCTGTGAGACACCAAAGTTCACTGCCATTGTTGTCTGAGAGGGACACCACCCTGCCAGGAGGAAGGGGTGTCTCACAGTCGGAACCAGGCCCCAGAGGACACTCTGCACATGGAAGCAGAGTGAGAAATCAAAAGGGAAGGACTGAGAGGTTTGACTCGGAGGGAATGGGGAATGTGTTTCCATATATATATATATATTTAAGACGCACAGCCATGAAAAACAGAGATAAGCATGCAACTAGTGAATATGTTGCCCACATGACAAATGAGGGCAGCATAACACAGAGCTCATGTTGATGGAGAAACAGGCCCCATTTTTTAGAATGGGGAAAGATGTGAGCAGCCTTCTGTGAAAAAGAAAATGCAAATGGTTAATGAGAGGACTCTAGCTCCCCAAAACCAGAGAAATGCAAGCTAAAGCAGCAGTGGGATGCAGGCTGTCTTGGGGGGGAAGTTGCTTATTGTTGGTCAAATAAATTTGTAAATATGATATATATGTTTGCTCAGTCATAGTTTGCATTGTGTGGGGGGGACAGGCTGTAAGCAGGGCGGGTCGTTATAACCTAAGGCTTAGTTTTAAGACTAAGCTTTTTCCCACACCCTTGACTGTTGCATGATAGGGTGCACTCTCATGAGGAATCCTCCCATTATGCCTCAGATAAGTGACTTTGTATCAGAGACTTCCTTGTTTGTGTATTGGATTAAAGGTTTTGATTTCTACACTATAAAATGGGGCAGAGGATCCCATGTTGGAGGAGAGCAGATAAAGGCCACCTGGAGGAGAGGAGAAGCAGCCAAGATGGTGGAGTACTGAAGGAGAAGCTAGTTTGGGCAGAGAAAAGTAGATGGGGAACAGAAGTGAATAAGACTGGTGAGGTAGAAACTTTTGATTCTAGGAAACTGATAAATCAGCAGCTTTGGGAGCCCTGAATGGAAAGGGAAATGTTTTCCCACTGTGTGTATTTCTTGCCCGCCAGGTGCAAGCTAGGATTAAAGCTAATTGCCCACCAGTTCTTTGCTCCATTGTTTCATTACCGTCTGTCCGAATGAAATTCGAACCTGCATGGGCCAGGTGGCTGTGATGGTGGCCATGGCTACTGGCTTAACACTTATCAAATTGAAAAATGTATTTTTAGAGAACAGGTGCTGGCGTGGCTCTGGTGAGATGGACTCTCTCATGTGCACCTGGTGACAGACACTTTGATGAGAGGTACTCTTCTGAGTACCTTAAAAAAAAGTTTACACAGTTTAACCCAGTAATCCCACTTCTTAAATCTATCTTAAAATATCATTTAAAATAAAGGCATTGATTTGTGCAAAGGTGTACATATGGGACATATTTGGAAATAGCCTACCTGATGATTTTAGATGATTGGTTGACTTTTTCTTTTTAGCGAGAGAGACAGAGAGAAAGACAGACACAAGAGGCATCATCAGTTCTTTGTTGTGGCACCTTAATTGTTCATTGATTGCTTTCTCATATATGCATTGACGGGGGGAGGGCATTACAACTGAGCCAGTGACCCTTTGCTCAAGGCAGCAACGTTGGGTTCAAGCCAGCGACCTTGGGCTTCAAGACAGCAATATTGAGGTCATATCTATGAGCCCATGCTCATGCCAGTGACCTTGGGCTCAAGCCAGCGACCTTGGGCTTCAAGCCAGCAAACGTTTGGCTCAAGCCAGCAACTATGGGGTCATGTCTACAATCCCATACTCAAGCCAGCGACCCTGCGCTCAAGTTGGTGAGCCCGAGTTTAAGCTGGATGAGCCTGTGCTCAAGCTGGCAACCTTGGGGCTTCAAACCTGGATCCTCAGCATCCCAGGCTGATGCTGTATCCACTGATAGTTGTGAAGATATTTTGAGAGTAGAAGTGTTCACATTATAAAATTATGTGGAAAATGGCAAGCTAATAATAGAAAGCTTGAAATCCATTATGAGTATGAATGTATATCATAAATTAAAATAAAGAATTGGATTGTGACAGACACATAATGAAATACATAGACTGTTTACTAGGGATTTTCTCTGAGTTGAGAATATAGATAATTTTGTTTACTTCCTTTTGCTATCCAAGTATTTTTTCCCTCTTTTGTCAAATGAGCATGTAATACTATTAAAATTAGATAAAGGCAGAACATAGTTATATTTTAAGTCGGGGTTCCCTATTGTCATCCGACTCTTGTTAGAGACACACCTGCCCCCTACGTCTCTTCCTCCTGACCTCCTGCTTTCAGAGCCAGCCGGGGAGAGCCCTGGCTGCAACCTTCTGCCCTACCATGCTTTTACCGGGTGACCTGGTACACACCACTGCCTTGCTGCAGGCCTCAGTTTCCCTATCTGTGAAACACACTGGTTGCACTGATTCAGTTCTAAGAATGCAGTAAGGAGACAGGCACAATAATACCCTGCTTCACACCTTCCCCTGATTCTAACCGCACAGTGACATGATTGACATTTCCATGAGCACAGTGTCAGCCATACCAGTGACGTCGTAGTTCACGTGGCCATCTGGGGACAAGTTACAACTTAGTCGGGGAGACCCTTGCCATTTCCTTTGGGGATGAGGAGGTAATGTTCATGCCCATCATTCATTCCTTCAACACGTACTGATTAGGCCCCTGTTTCTCTGGTGCTGTGCCCAGTGAGGCCAGGCTCACTGTTGGAGTGTCCACACTTCAGGCACGTTCTCTCCTGTCTTCAGGGAAGGCAAATCCTTTCCCTGCGAGAGTTATTTTTATTTACCTTTGAATTATGTTAAAGGAACACAGTGTATTTAACACTAAGAGTCTGACACTGGATGAGCTAAGTGGGTCTTACCCCTGTGGGTTTGATCGCCTGCCATGTGGCTGATTTTCTCTGGCTCTGAAGTGACGATCTAGAAACACAGGGATCCTGGGCAGCGGAGTGAAACAATGTGTCGATCCACCTGGAGCTGTACCCTGGAGGGAAAGTGTTCAGACTTGCAACCAGATGGCCTGAGTTCCAGTGTGGCTGTCCTGCTTCCTGACTTTGTCACTTGGGGAAGTTCACACTTTCTGTGAGCTGTAGAGTTACCATCTATAATGTGGGGGTGTGGTCCTGACCTTAAGGCACTTGTGAGCACTGTTCAGGACTGTATCTCCAAAAGGACCGAGGCATGTGCCCAGCCGTCACAGTAGTACTCTCACAGTTTCCTTGAAAGGGACAAGACACACTGGAGCACACAAGAGGAATGCCGTGTGGAATGGTGGTTGAGGAGCAGGGCCATGAGGCCACGCAGCCCTGGCCCTGCCACTTACAAAGAAAACATCCTGAAAAAGAAACAGAAGAAAGTGAGAGTTGTTTTCTGTCATCTTCCTTTGTGCTTGCAACCAACCCTCGTCATAGTCCCCTACCCAATCCCTGTTCTCAACGGTGGGCTCCCTGCAGGCTATGGCCCAGTGCCCCCGTGTCCCCTTAGTGCACAGCGCGGTGATGCTGCTGTCGGCCCCTCTCTTGGCAGATCCTTCAAGCCGGACTTCATCCTGGTCCGCCAGCATGCCTACAGCATGGCCCTGGGAGAAGACTACCGCAGCCTGGTCATCGGCCTCCAGTACGGAGGGCTGCCTGCCGTCAACTCCCTCTACTCCATCTACAACTTCTGCAGCAAGCCCTGGGTGGTAGGTGACAGGCCAGGCTGACCCAGAGTGAGGGGAGGGGCAGGGGGAGGACTTCCCAGCTCTGAAACTGGCCCGTTCCCCAACTGGGAGACCTCAGAAATGAAGTGTCTTTTTTAAACAAGTTGGATCCCAGTCTCCTTCTTGTAATTATTGCCTAACAAGTATTATATAACAACGTATTATGATACAGTGGTGTCTTGTAATAATAGTAGTAAGAGGCAGTACCGTACTGTTCTTACTAATGTTCCGTCATATTGTGTTAATAGTAGGCACTGTTTGTTGAGCACTTAGTATCAGAAAATTGTGCTCTCTGGTACTCGGTCTATTGTTATCATGGGGAGTGGCCCAAGACTCCGTTTTACAGGAAAAGAAACTCGGCTTCAGAGCTGTTGTGGAGCTCACCCGAAGACATGCAGCTGGTGAGGGTGAATTCGGAACTTGAAGCCCTCTTCCAATGCCCAACACTTCATTTCCCCCACTATTTATTAATTGGTTTCATTCATTCACTTGATCTACTCAAGTCTCCATTTAAATGTTACCTGTAAGAGAGGCTTTTCCTAAGACACCACCCCTCCACGCCCCAAATACTCTTAAATCCCTGTCACACACTGCATGTTTAATCCTTTCAGCAATCCTGTGAGGTTGGGTCTCTGGTCTCAGTTTACAAAGGAGCAAACTGAAGCTTAGACACCCTAAGTGCCCTTCCCGGGTTACAGATAGTAAGTGGTGGAGCAAGAATTTGAACCCAGAGTCTATGCCATAAACTACTACACATGTGCCTCTCTAGAAAGAAGGGCATGGCAGGCAAGGGACATGGCATGCATGCCAGCAGGCTGTGCTTGTGTGAAATGCTGAGGGTGTAGGAAAGGCTCATTAAAAGCCATCAAGCTGAACTCAGTGGGCCTGGCAGGACTGAAGGGCTTGATGCATCCAGATGATGGAGAGGATGGCTGGCCAACCAAGGATTCCGGCCTTTCCTCCACAGGCAGAGACCAGATGGAAACTGGCACATAGATGCTCCAGGCCTGGGAGCGGGGGGTGGGGAGGGAGGTTCCACTAGACTAGGTAGCAAGTGCTCACCAACGTTCTCTCTACCCTTCTGACCTAGTTTTCTCAGCTCATTAAGATCTTCCATTCTCTGGGTCCTGAGAAGTTCCCGCTTGTGGAGCAAACATTTTTCCCCAACCATAAGCCAATGGTGAGTACCCCTTTTTCACTCTGCTTACTTGTGTGATCTGGAACAAACACAAATGTTCATGCCCTCAGTCCACTTAAATGGAGGAGGTGGGTGCAGGGACTGCTCTGACCACCGGGGCTCTGAGGAAGAGCCGTGATATCTCGTGGGAATGCCTGGCTCTCCTAAGGAAAGAGTCATTGCTCCAGGTGACATTTTCGGAAGTAAGACAAACGACTAAGGTAGAAAGAATTCCTTGGGACATCACGAATGTTCAGCAGACAAGGGGACAACTTGAACTAGCATGCTGGAACCAAAGGTTGATGATACGAGTAAAACATGTATGAAAGGTAGGATGTCACTTCATTTGAGCTTGTGCTGGACTTGGTTTCCACTTTTATTTTAATAAATGCAGTAAGATTTGATTTGCATTGATTGTTGAAGGGAAGTTCCCTGGTGTGTCCTCTTTACATTCCAACTTTTGATTGTATCTGTGGTTGTCTCTGGGAAGTGGTTGGAGCTTAACTTGGAGTATGTGGCTAACTGCCAGCAGACATGTAGCTGGGTGGGAGAGGTTACCGTCTTTTTGAGTGGGGAGGAGTACTGTCCAGCCTACAACTAGAAGTTGGGTGGAAGAGTCCTGGGCAGCTGGAAACAGCCTGTGACATGCCTGCTAGCACGGCTGGTGGTCTTCTAAAACTGGTCAAAGAATACAGGGCTGCAGCCCTGCACTTGTCTGGGGAAGAACAGAGTCTCGGGGGACAGGATAGCTATGAGGGTACCTGATCGTACCAGCTGGGGATGGTGGCCTGTCTGTAGAATTCCAAGCTCGGGCTGCTGAGCTGGACGGTCCTGTTTGGAGACTCTGATGGGTAGGACTGCAGACCCCAGGTGGGAGCAGTCTAACCAGAAAGAGATTTTCCGCTGATCATCTTTCACTTATATATGATGCAGTGAGAGTCACAAAATCCAGGATGTTCTGGGGGGGAATGAGAAGGGCACGTGGAACCCGGCATATTCTAGCAGAGCTTGAGCACAATGGAGAAAATTGAGGGTTTATCATCAAACCACCTGAGCTTGCTTGAATCCTGGTTCTACCTACCTACTAGATCTTGGGCAATGAATTAACCTCCATGACCCTCAGCTTCCGTCGCTGGAAACCATGGATGCTAGTGGAACAACCTCATTGGGCTGTTGAGATGTAATGAAATCATGTGTACAGAGCGCCGCGCCTGGCGTGTGATAGGTGCGCACAGTAGACTAGCTTTACAGTAAGGGCAAAGCTACACCCTAGAACCTTGCCAACAATGGGATGAAAGTTGGGTGAAGGCTCTAGAGCCAACCTAGTTCACTGAGGGTGACAGGCCGGCTCTAAGTGTTGGGAGGGTTTTGCCATCTGTAGTGAGGCCTCAGGAGTGCCTGGCATTCCCCACGAGGCTGAGCCATACTCAGAATTACAGGCAGGCATTTGGCATCGAGGACCGCTCTTTGCAACCTTCCCCTCCTCACTTCCGCTTGGTTGAGATTCTTAGGAAGAAAGCAGGGAAGGTCAAGTCAGGGTTCCAGTCTGGGAGTACCTGCACCACGAATAGGTGATTAGGTAAAGATCCAGATTCCATAGAATGATGGAGAACTCTGGCCATAGAATTGGGGAGCAAGGTCAAGGCTGGATCAGCAGCTAAGAGGAAATCTAAAATGCCTGTCCTGAAATTTCTCCTGCCTGGGAAAGGACAGGGGTGAATGGGTCCCAGCTGTGGAAGGGAGTGGAGGGCGAGGAGTGTGCCCCGGCCGGCGCCAGGGCGGGCAGTGCTGACCAGCTTCCAAGGCCCTCTGCAACCTATAAATCCCTTCCCAACGGCGGTCAGGACACAAGGAGGCAAGAGACTGCATGTGTGTGATAGAAATAAAACCACTTTACTGTTTAGAATCAAGGACACACTATAAAAAGTGATCATTATGCAACATTACAAGACAATATACATTCACGGAATATAAAATTCATAAATAACATGGAGGAAAACTGTAAACAGCACTACAGAATTTAGCAACAAATACATTCCTTCTAGACAGGGTTTCCTCTGGCTGGTGTCTGTCCATCACTTCTGGGTCTCTGGACAGCAGACTGGCTAGGGGGGAAGGCGGGGGTGTGGGAGAATCCACCCAGCCCCTCCCCTCAGAACATGAGCTGGTCTCTATGCTCTTCCCCTCCTCAGCGCCCCCCCCCCAACAAGAGACATTTAGGAGTCTGTTGAAACTCTACCTCTCCTATCTGTCCCTATTCTGTTTTGCTTTTGCCATCAGATCTCCAAAGTGCTTTTCTTTTGTAAAACGATTTTAGTGATACTTTTACTTTAGGCAGCTGGAAGCTGCCATTTTAGCGTAATCCATATTGGCCATCGTCAAGCACAGGATGGTGGGCTGGGCCAGGGCAGGGTATTGCCTCCCTCGGTGCCTCTGAGACAGAGCTGTTCCTATAAATGATTTATTTTCTGCCTTGTTCAAAAACCATGGTATGAAAAATGGTGCTCCTGGGGGCTTCCTGGAGAGAGAGGCAGAAGAGATGGCCAGAGGATGCCAAGAGATCGTGGAATTATAGCTCTCAAAGCCCAGGAATTGTAGGAGAAATGATGGCCTCCCAATTGGATGGGGAAAGGAATGGAAATGACCAGCAGGCTGCCCGGGGCCAGCAGATTCAGAGCAAGGATGCAGATGCACTTGCTACTTTCCCCTCCTGCCTGCCCCAGGAAGCACAGGGCGCTGACAGAGGGGGCTGGCGGAGCCACAAGGGCGGGCTCCTGCTCCTCTCCCCGTTCGCCAGTCCAGCTGCCTGCCCGACAGAAGTCTTCACCCTCCCTCCCACTGTAGAATTTGATTCAGGAAAATGCGGCATGTGGGTTTCATTTTCTTTTTCTTTTTTTTCTCTTAAACACAATGTACACATATTACTGCCTACACATGACACAAGATTTAGCAAAATAAAACATTCACAATATGATTGAAATACAGAAGTGCCTCAACTACATAAATGACTTTAAATTATACAGGAAGTGAACAGGAGAAATAACAAAGCTATAGCTTATGGAAAGCTCAACAACCGCCCTCTGACGACGTTGCTCTGCAAAGGACCCTGCGTGGCCTGGGGCCTGCTGTTCTCCCCGCGAGGGCCTGCCAGAGGGGCCTGTAGTTCCACCAACTTGTCTGCAGGAAAACTTCAGGTGACTCAGTCTCAGGCCTCACCCCAAGTCCCTGCTGTGTGAGTGGAGGTGGCCCCACCAGGGAACAAGAACGGTCAGATACCTCGCGGAGGAGAGGCTGATGTTCGACTGTGGGGGGCACTTGTGCAGGTTGGACTAGGGGTTCCACTGTATAAGACTTTGAAGCTGAACTATCTTTTAAAAAAACACCAAGTCTGGGGATTACCCCTTAAAAGCCACTGACCTCCTGACCTCAGTTCCCTCTGCGCACACTGCCCCATTGGGACGGCAAAGCCTCCTGCTTCCCGCGTGCCAAATGTCATGCCACACGGTGAAGGTACAAGGTAATGAAATGGACCCCAAGGCGGCCAGACGCCTATACTGTCTTCCCGCTCTGGGGTTCTGCCAAACACCCTGCTTGGGCATTTGTGTGTGCAAGACATTACAATGTGGTGTCTGCTTGCTGGCTTTTTTTTTTTTCTTCTCCTGTTTCAATTGGCAGCTCTGTTTCCTAAAGCGGAATGAACTGAAGATACAAATACTAATGAGGATAAATACTTATAATCTGAAAAGAGAGAGTGATCACGTTAAATGCCACCATCCTACCACCCCAGCTCCATAAGATACACGTTATTGCCTGCTCTCGGCATCTTGTTTTCAGCACTAGGACTTAAAATAATTGTATTTAATTGGAGAATTTATATTATAGTTTTATTAAAAAAAAACAACACACAACAAAGAACCCCTCCAGCGATTGCAGAGTCAGGCTTCCCCAGTGACCACCAGCTTAACCCTGTGAGGTGAGGACCTCAGGAGGTGGCATTCACCCACCAGCAAGCTGGAGAAAGAGAAGCAAGCTGTCCGCAAACCTGGGACAGGTGGCCAACGAGCCTTGGCATGACACATGACACTGCAGCTTCCCTTCCTGTGGCCAGGCCCCTGACCCACACTAACTCTCACCTCCCATCTGAGCCCACCCAGTAAGGCAGTTAAATGAAGGCCCCAAACATGAAGCAGGAGAAAAAGGACAGGGACAGAGGTCAGGGGACCCCAGTTAGAGGAATACTGAGAGTGTTCAGAATCTCAAATTTTAATTAAAATAATAAAAAAAAAAAGGTCAACTTGGAATGTCATGATTTTCTTCAAACAAGCAACAACAAAATAGAAGAGCTTATACTATCGGTGTATTTAACAGCATTGAGTAGAATTCTGTGTCCTGTAAAAAAACAATCAGACTATTTCCCCTTGTGGGTATATATGCAAATGTGTGTACAAACATGCCCCGTAAGTGAGCTAAACGCTACTTTGGAAATAGCATTCTCTACCCAAGTCTGCTTGGCTATATCTATAGATAGTGGATAGTGTGTGTATTTCTCCGATTTACATAAGGGCCACCTGCTGGCCAAGCCCACCACAGAGCTGTCAGGGAGGAAATCTTGGGGGAGGCGGGAGGAGGAAAGCCACCCTCCCCAGTCTCGCCTGAGTTTTAGCAGGGCAGGCAGCCTTCCTCCTCACCTCAGGAAGATGTTTAAATCTTCGCCCAATAAGAAAACTCTGTGAATCTGGCTTGGCTGCTTGCTCTGGACTGGACTCAGAGACATCTGGCCAACCCGAGCCTCAGTGGGCTGGGGGCCTTGTGTGGGCGCTGCCTCATCTCAGACCCTCTCTTACAATTTCCCCCTTCCCTCCCCCAGTCTTCCGTGAGAGTGACACAGACAGACATAGCCTGGTTGGGACAGGCAGGAGAGCATCGCCTCGGTGCACGAGATCTGCATACCTGGAGTCTACCTGTTGGCTACCCTTGACAGATCCTGAAACAGCTGGCCTTTCAGCAGCGTCCCTGTCTGTGTCGTTTCTGTGCTGGGGTGGGGGAGAAGGGCGAAGGGAGGGGGATCTGGGAGATGGTGAGCTGGGGAAGAAGAAAGTGGGCTGGGTATTAAAATGCCCAAAGAGGGTAGTTTTTTGATTTTTGTTTTCCTAAAAAAATAGAGATTATGTTATCGCGAAGAGGAGGAGTGAATGAACATTCCTCATTCTCTCTGGCATGGCACCAAAAATTCCCGTGGTGAAAGGGGGGACTAGGTGATGTCAAAACCAGAAAGAAGGCGTGGGGAGGGGCCAGGAGGATGTTTCCAAATAAATTTTATGTGATGGCACAGGCTTTTTCTTTCAGTGTTCCAAGTGCTAAATTTGCGAGAAAACAGGCACTAATTTCATTGTCATCATTTGGGAAGAGTTAGTGTCCAAGGGAAGCTGAGCGGGAAGGGAGGGAGGTGAGAGGGGGCAGGGCCTGGCGCTCAGGGGTCTGTGGCATTGATGATGCTTTTGTCTGGGGGCGCCCATCCTCGGTACCAGCTGCAGTAGCCCCCCTTCTGCCGGATGCAGGCGTAATGTTTGGACTGGTAGCCGGGGTAGCCGAAATTCGAGAGCATGTCGGTCCAGAGACACTCATTCTTGGAGCTCACAAAGCAAGGCAGGTAGTAGCAGGACTTGATCTGCAATCAGACAACAGCCCCCGGTTGGTGGACTCTGCTCTGGTAGACCAGGCCTGCTGCTTGCCTGAGTCTGGATGCAGAACCTGGGACCACTGCAGGGGGAGCCCAGCCTCCTCAGTCCCTCAGGGAATACAATATAAATAATACGCGCTAACGCTTAGCACCTGCTGCATGCCAGACTCTCTGCCAGGTGCGGCTATGTTCGTCTCTTTAATTCTCAGAACAGATATATCTCCCTTTTACAGATAAGGAAATAGAGGCTCAGAGAGGTTATGTAACTTAACTGTGCAGCCAGGTCACACAGCCAGAAAGTGGTAGAATTAGATATATAGGAGAGCATTTCCCACTCAAATGTTAACAAGCAAGGATGAAAGATCTCGGCAGTTGTAGGGAATTGAGGAATTAGATAAAAGTATACTCTTTGGAGTCCAGCTGCCCTAGGCTGAAAATCAGAATTTATGAGCTGTGTGACTTAGTGCCAGTTACTTAAGGTCTCTGAGCCTCTCTTTCCTCATCTGCAAAACAGGGATAATAGTAATAAAAACTTTACAGAGTTGTGAAAATGAAGTGTGACAACAGCCCAACGCCTTCCCACAGCAGTAGGGCCTTTTTCCTTGTCCCTGGGCTTTGGTCAGGGAGTTAGGCCTTGCTGAAGAGTCCACTTCTGTAGTGAGTGGCACCAGCGGTCCTGAGCCAGCTCTACCCCATGGGGTGTGGGCCACCAGTGAGCCCACTTGGGACTACGTGGCAGAATCCACCAGCGTAAGGACCCTGTTCCTGCCACCAACTTGAGCCACGGGAGGGGCCAGGGACACCAAAGGGCCCTTGTGTCCCCTCAGCTGTCAAGTGGGCAGCATGGAGGCAGCAGATTCCAGCAGAAAGGCATTCTTCTCTCGCCTTCTTGGCTGCTTGGCCAAAGGACAACATTCCTCACCACCCCTGCTCAGACGTGCCCCGCTGCCCTGGACCCACACCTACTCCCTTCCCAGCCCAAGGGCCCAGTGCCCAGTACCCAGTACAACAGGAGCAGATACTTCCAGGGCTGTGAGCCAGCACCCTCTCCCGCCTCACGTGCCCATCTGCAGGCTTACCTTGCAGTTACAGCCCAGGTGATACCGATAGTTCAGCCCCTTGCGCTGGGAGATGGTGAGCTGGTCCCACCGCTCCACGAAGTTACACAGTCCTATGTACACCTTCCCGTCATAGATACGGCCTGGAGGAGGGAAGAAGACAATAAAGAGAGAGTGGTTTTTCCGAGCCAGCCAGAGGGAAAGAATTCACACCTGAGTACCCACCTTAGGCCACGTACTGTGCTGAGTACATTTCAGTCCTGAGATTTTATTTCATCCTCTAGTTTAAGATGAACTGTATTCCCACTTGCCAGATGGGGAAAATGAACTCAGGAAGCTTAAGTGATTTGCAGAAGGTCTCTGACCATAAAGCACTGCAGCTGAAACTACTAGAGACCAGTTCTTCACATCCCACATCATTTCCTGTCCTACGCTGACTGTCTAAAGGAGGGTGACTTTCAGAGACAGACCGAGCAGGCTGATGGGGAGGTGGAGAGGAACAGGCACTGGCGACCCCTTTTAATTTAGAGTAGCACTGAGAACCTGCAAAATGAGGACGTTTCCTATCTGGGGTTCCTGGTGGAGGTGAGACTAAAACCAGCCTCGGCAAAGGAGCCTCAAGCTCCCAACACTAGCTAAGCGAGAGGGACTCAACCCTAGTCACTCCTTACAATTCACTGGGCAAAGGCCCTTGGGCCACTTCTGGGCAACCACAAACCCTGGCCTTGATGCTGGAGTTGGCCATTACCTGTCAGCAGGTACTGGTACTTGTTGACCTCCAGCTTGACGCCACAGAGACTTTCGGAGGCTTCCGTGTGGATGTACTGCACGTGGGGCATCTTGCTGAAGCCTCGGTACATCTGTGGGCAGAAGGGATGTCACGAGAGGAGGGCCAGGGCTCAGAAAGCATGCTGTCACTGGTCAGTCGGAATCTGATTCCCCTAAGTGGCCATTATGTGGCCAGTCACCAACCTAGCTCACCTCCCCCGGGTCCTTCACTCCAGATGAGGCCACTTAGTCTCTAAGTCATCATTGTGTCCACCCAGAGAAACCGTCCATCAGCCAGTCACACTTCCCATTCTAACACCCCCACATGACGCCCCCAGAGACACACTTTTCTCAAATCCCAACACCTTTCTAGAAACCCAAAGATGAATTTGCTGTGAAAGGGGTCCTGCCTGCCTCCCCAACCTCAGGACCTAAACGCCGAGAAGGCAACTGGCCAGCATTCTCATGACATCTCTGTGACATTTTCCAGTGTACAAAAGCATTCTCCCCTACGTTCCCCTCACTGGATCCTCTCAAGAGCCCTAGGAGGCAGGCATTA
The DNA here is from genome assembly GCA_037038555.1 of Rhynchonycteris naso. Taxonomy (NCBI): domain Eukaryota; kingdom Metazoa; phylum Chordata; class Mammalia; order Chiroptera; family Emballonuridae; genus Rhynchonycteris; species Rhynchonycteris naso. The sequence goes on from CM073000.1 coordinate 79,013,264, forward strand.
CTGTGCCCATTTTACAGATGAGGACTCTGAGGGAAATTCTGTTTGGCTGGCGAAAGTTGAATTCAAGCCCAAGGTTCTCCATGCTTTTATTCTTCTGACCAACAAATGAAAGCATTGGGTTCTTTTAGCCCAGGTAAAGTAAATAAGCATGTACAAAACTTCTAGATTTTAAACTAAACACTTTATATTTATGAAGTTCCTGCTACTTGGACATTTTTGTCTACCACATAATCTAACACAACAGTTCTCGAGGGAGGCAATTTTATCCCCACCCCAGGAGACATTTGGCAATATCTGGAGACATTTTTGCTTGTCACAACTGGGACGTGAGGTGGAGGGGTTGCTTCAGGTATCAGTGGATAGAGGCCAGGGATGCCACTAAGTGTCCTGTGATGCAGGGGACAGCCAAGAAATATATGACTGCAAATGGCAATAGTATCAAGGCTGAGAAATTCTGTTCTAAAATTAACCCATTATAACCCATGCCAGCCCTAAAAGACAGGAACTGTTATGTCCATTTTACAGATGAGGGGCCTGAGGCTCAGGAAGGTTAATGGCTCATCTATGGCTACACAGTTGGTAAATGGCAGAGGCAGGAGTCCGAGTAGGGGAAGTGGCTCCAGAGTCCACGCTCTTCACCATTACCCTAAGGTGTCTCCCACTGCAGTCACAAAAGTTCATGCCCAAGGGCCTTTGATGCAGGCAGGTGAATGCCACTGATGCCTACTGGGCCTGCTTTGCCAGCATGCGCTCACAGCCACTGGGGTGAACATAACAGGGTCTGAGCTCATGGGGTGATTCCAGGTCAAGTCCACGAGTGTTACATGGGTTCAGATCTGTCGAGACATCGCTCTACCTGTGTGAGAGCTGGGAATGGGCTGAGGCACGGAGGTGTGGCCCAATCCTATGATCCCGCTAGTGCTCAGCATACAGAGGCCCTGGGCTGCTGGTGGTCTCGGGGCTTATCCCAAGGGTTTACAGTAGGACAATGCCTCTACATTAGCTCCTGGCATGCGTTATTAATTTACTTGTGGTAATTAATAAAAAGCCAGACATCACCTCATTGATGTCTCATCTAAGTGCCTCTCATTTAGTCTAATGAGCAATTTTTTTCTCCTTGTCTTCTTTTAAGTGGTGACTGGCTGGCAGGGGTAGGTGGTCCACTAGGGGCTCCGCGGGACTAACAGAGTTGGAGGGCCACTGCCTTTTTAAGGGGAGTGCTCTTGTGATTGTGGGCAACCATCAGTGCAGATGTTTTTAATTTACCTGGTCTCCCGCGAGACTCGCCGGCTCAATGAGGACCCTCAGCCAGATGCTGCAAGAAGTACTGTCACACTCGGTTTTCAATTATGCATAGGGGGCAGGGATGTGTCGCGTCATACCTACCCCCCTTCCCCAGTGACGCATGGTGCCTCTCTGGGTTTAACAGGAGCCATGCTTAAGAGAGCTGGTGTGTGCACGCCATCAAGAGTGGCTGTCTGTGCCCAGCACCTTCTCATTTGGGGGTAGATGACCTTTGACTTTTTGGCAAATGTTTCAGCTCAGTTCATTCCATGTTGGTCTTTCCCCTGTACCTCATCCCTGCTTTATGGTGGGAACCAGCCCCGTTTAGAGTGCAGCGACTTCAACTGCTCAGGAAGAACTCGACTCATCCAGATCAGCTTGGCATCGCTGCTGCATACTTGGGAATCTGGAGGAACTCTTATTTTAATGTGGCTTCCAGCACTGCATGCATGGTCAGAGTTGTAATACATCACAAATGACCATATCTGACACCGTGCTGTGTGTAGGGTCAGTTCTGAGAATAACAATATGCTCAACGGATTGTGCAGGCATATTTTACTCATGCTGTTGTCTTTTCTTTATAATAACCCTAGCTCGACCTAAATATTGACCCTACAGTGTCTTTAGATCTGTAGTCCTAGATACCTAGAATTGGTTTAGCAAATTTAGGAAGATTCTAATAGGCTTATAATGTCCTGAAATCAGAGAGTCCGAGAACCTCAGAACTGGAGAGGATGCACAGGGAAATCTCATCTAACCAGTGCTGCGCAACGGCAGACTACTGGTAACCCGGGTTCTGGAGACAGGGTCTGGCTGCGCTTGTCTCTGCCATTTATGAACCACGTGGAAAGCTTCTCAGATTCCTCATCTGTAAAATGGGGCAAAGTACTTACTTCATGAGGTACTTTTGAGAATTAAGTGACGTAAGAGTAGCCCTTGGTGCACAACATTCAGTAGTAGCTGGCTTCAGACCAGTTCCATGAAACCTCATCGTGAGTGGAGGGTAGGGTTTAGTCCTCCCTACATGTCTCTGCCCAGCCTCCTCTCTTGGTGCACACAGTGAAAGCTGTTTTGGAACTTGAGATGGAAACAAGTTGTTCCTGTTCTCCCTTCAGCTTTCTTGAGGTGTGTTTGACAAATAGGAAGGGTATATATTTAAGGTATACAATGTATAGTTTTGACATACATATCCATTGTGGAGTGATCTCTGCAATCAAGCTAGTGAAGGTGTCTATCACCTCATATAGTTACTTCTGTGTGTGGGAGAGAGAGCACTTGAGTTCTCCTCTCTTAGCAAATTGGCAGTATTCACTATGGTATTATTAGCTACAGTGACCATGCCTTACATTAGAACTCAGCATTTATTCATCCTGCACAACTGAAACTTTGTACCTTTGACATCTCCCCCTTACCCTGCCTCCCAGCCCCCGGTAACCCCCGTTCCACTCTCTGCTTCTAAGTCTTAGACGTTTTTATTGTAGGTTGCACATGATAGTGAGGTCACGCAGTCTTTCTTTCTATGTCTGGCTTATTTGATTTAGCATATTTTAGGTTCACCCTGTTGTCACAATTGACAAAAGTCCCTTCTTCTTAAAGGCTGAATAATATTCGTGTGTGTGTGTGTGTGTGTGTGTGTGTGTGTGACTGGACTCTACAAGACCCTGGGCCTCCCGTTTTGGTAGTATCTATACAAAGTTTCAGGAAGTTAGCTTCCCTTGGGGTGAAGGGACAGATAATGTGAGAGGGAGGTTTCTGAGTCTGAGGGAATCTCTCAGATATTTTGGTCATGCCCCCGCAAGGTCAGCACTTTACTTCACAAACTCATTCACAGACCAGGCACCTGTGTCTCGCAGCTGGGACCTGGCTGAGGCACCGAGCGCACAGCGCTTCCCTTGTGGCATGGCAGGCCAGCTGCAGAGACAGAGCACCAGCTCGGACTCAGTCTCTGCAGAAGGCTGATGAGACCCAGACCAGAAAGAGTCACAGAAACAGGGAAGAAGAGAGAGAGAGCTGTGTGCTGAGGGAGGGGGGGGTGCCAGAGAGGCTCCAGCTGGAGCTTCAAAGGCGAGACCCCGCTATTGCTCATGTGATTAGACGAACTGCTGAAGGAAGGAAGTCCCAGGGGCCAAGCATTTCAGTTGGCCAACAGATCTATCCTGTCAGAGTCAGGACGGGCACAGCATATGACCAGCGGGCCTCCCCATGGGACCAGCTGGGACATAATGTCCCCCACGTGCTGTCCCCTGCCGCTTGCCTAAGAGCATGTCTCTACTGCACAAACTACTGGTCCTGGCAAAGCAGACTGCTTTCCCATGGTCCTGATAGAAGATAAGGTCCCCACAGATTAGAGCGGCCAATTCTGGAAACTTCCACCTTTGCACCACAGCCCATTGGCTCAGCTCCAGCTAATCTCCAAATTTGCATTTGCAATGACCTCCCTCAAGATTCTAACACCCCACCACCACCACTGCCACATAACTGGGGGTCTCTACACTCAGGATGTGCCTGGGACTGTCCAGAGACTCTGGAATTATCAGTGGGAGGGGGTCTGCCTGTCTTTTATCTGGATGAGAAAGGGTTTTTTGGGGGGCGGGGGAGTACTCTGAGAATGAAGAGAGAAGTCAGACAGGGTGACCTACCTACCACGTTTTTCGAGTTCCTTTAGCCCTGCTCTAAGGCAGCCCTGGCTTACCCCATCTCTGGGTAGACTCTCTAATCTGCTGGAATAAAGCACCCCAGGGACCAGTGGCAAAACTCCTGCAAGCCAGCCTCTCTGGCCTCTCCCCCTTCCCTCCTACAGAGATTCTCTTTTTGTTACACCCTTTGCAGGATGTTGCAAGTCAAGAGCAACAGTGTTTCATAACAAAGCTGCAAAATGGAGCTAACTCCTTTTTGTTCCCTGGGGGAACCAGGGACAAATGGGGTGGGGCTGGCCCCCAAAGTGGGTAGGAGTGGTGTATCAGCTTGATGCTCCACTGCTCTGTAATTGCCTTGTCAGGAAAGGCCATGGTTTGGCTCTGGTCTGCCACTTTCTAGCTATATGATCTTGACTGTTGTATGACCTTCCAAGTCTCAGTTGCCTCACCGATACAATAGAGGATAACGAATGAATAACTGTTCCCTAGGGTGGTTGTGAGGGTTGAATTGAGCCATGTAAAGATTTAGTAGAACATAGCAAATGCTCAATAAACATTACTTGTTTGAAATCTTATATTCATTATAACAAATACTGTCTTTGTGTCCCCTGCAGGAAGCACAACACTAAGCATGGATAGTGAGAAGGGGGGGAGGGATCTGATGTTCTACTCCTGCATCCCATACCTTCTCTGATGAACAGACTGGGACCTGAAGACCACAGAATTGAGTGGCCTCTCTGGATAGAAGGGCAATGACCAGTTCTATGGGTGATCTAATATTGGGCTGGAAGGAGGGGCAGAGTAAATAAAAGGCACCAGGTGGTGATTGATGATCAAACTAAGATGGCTGGGAGGCGTGGGGAGTCATGTAGGAACACACAGATTGGGAAGGAATCCTGGCACCTCAGCTGGGAAACCAGATCTTCCTTTGATGAAATGCATGACTCTGAGGGAACAATTTCCCCTTTGAGTCTCTGTCAGTAATAAAACGAAGGATTTTACTTTCTAATGCCCGGCACCCCAGTTCCATGAACCCGGGTGAAGGACAGGGCGCAGACGGCCTAAGATGATTGTCCTGGGAGGATGTGTGTGTGCTCTGAAGCTGATGGGCGAGCACACAGTATTGGGCCTCCAGGCATCGCCCCTGACCCAGTGGCTGGTCTGAATCATTGAGGGGAGATAGTACACTCTGCCCATAGGAAGGGTCGCTGACCATCCTGGGGCCCAGGCTCTGAGGGAAGGAGGGAAGCTAGGAAAACCAGGAGCCACTGCCTCCCAGTTCTCTTCTTGCACTGCTCTGCCAGCCACAGAGTGTCTCAAACATGAAGGCCTGTCCCTGAGCAGGCAGGGAATGTGTTTCCTAAACCTCCGCTTTTGTCTAATAGGCTTTGGCATTCACTCGCCGGCTGCCAGGGGTTGCACAGTAGGTTTGGGGGTTGTTGTTGCTCTTCTTGGTCCCCCCCCTCTGCCCACTGTTCTCTCACCATGGCCGTCTGAAGGCATAATCTGGTCCCATGACCAAGCTTGGGCAGCCAGGGGCAATCAGCCAGAGCTGACTCTGGACATTACATAACCAGAAGGCTGTGGATGTTTCCAGAATTGAATCCAAAGCAATAGGTTCTGCAAACTTAGTACATCTAACCTCAGGCCTCAGGACGCAGAGTGCGAGGCCTGCGGGTGTACCGCTGGGGTTCCCGGGGACCTCTCATGGTCATGTCCTCCCACCCTAACAGCTGGGGATGCATGAAGGAGCGAGTAAAGGGGTTGGCAGTTCCCTCAGACCTGAGTGCATCCATCTTGAACTTCTGACACCCATGTGTCTTCTCTCCCTGCCTGACTATAGTTCCTAAATGCAGGAACCCCATTTTCTGAGGGGCCTCTATGCCCCCTAGCATGGAGCACTATAATAGTGAGGGGCTTCTAAAGGTGGGGTGATGGACCAGTTGCCAAAAAGCTCCCATATTCCTCTCCAGCATCTAATGTAGCTCATGTTCAGCAGTAACGGGGCCAGAGTCCTAAGCCCAACTCTGCACCATTAACAGATGGCACAATGAGGCCCAGGAAAAGGGAGGCTTCCAAAGTCAGCGAGCTATTTAGGAGCGAAGCTGAGACCAGGAAGCAGGTTCTCTAGGATTTGAATCTGATGTTCTTTTTTAGGTGGACTTCTTTAATGGGCTTTGTTGTGAGGACATGCTCAGACGAGGCTCAGTTGTATGAACATGCTTAGCAAATGATGCTAACTAGCTGGAGTGCAGGAAGACAACGGAAGCTGGGCAGATAGGGGAAGAGGTTGCAGTTCCCATCTCAGGATGAGGTTTCTGTGATCAGTGCAAGTTCAAGGTGAAGATTCGAGGGGTTAAACCTAAGTTGCAACCTCAGTGGCTGCACAAGACCTGTAGGAATTGTTGAAACTTAAAATGTCAGAGCTCAAAAGAGCCTGGAAGACAGTCTGGTTCAACTCTCTCATTTGACAGATGGGGAGGCTGAGGCCCAGAGATGGCTGTGCAGTGAGTTGGCCACTGTCTCAGTTACCAAGGTAACAAGGCTGTCTGCTCTCTGGTTCCAGAGCCCAGCCTCCTAATAACTGCTTCTGAGGGACCCCGCCGGCACTGGCTCTGGGATGAAACAGCCACCACCTCCGCCCGCCCTGCTCATCCCTTTCTGCTGTCTCAGCAACACCCTCTCCAGCAGGGCAGGCGGGCTGGGTCTCAGGGCTCAGACACTGAGCAAATACACCCTGGTCCAAACCACCTTGCCTCTGCTGGCCAGACCTCTTCTGGCAAAATAAACCCAGAAACCTTCCTGAAGCTAGGCTGTTGTCACTCACCTTCATCTGCTTAATGGTGTAGACCAGTGTGCCAAAGGGCCCCTCCTTCACCAGCTTCTTCCCCACCACTCTGGCCCGGATCACTGCGGAAAAAGGCAAGACAGACAGGGATGAGGTTAGGGAGGCCTGAACCACATTAGAGATCACCTCTCGGGTGGACATCAGCCCCCAGGGTGCCCAGCAGTGCTTTCTTCCCTGTGAGCCAAATAGAATAGAGAATGTGTGCATCAGAGCAAGAATTCAGGTGAGAGGCACTGGAGGTGGGGAGGGGGCAGTGGGAGAGGAAGGGAAGGCAGCCTTCATCCAGTTAATTACTCCAAATGTTCAGTTGCCGGCCTGGGAGATTCTTAGGCTATGTTCACCGCTGGAGGACTCTCTATTTTCACCATAATCCAAAATCTGTTTCACATGTTAGAGCTTCCCACCCTCCTTCCATTGCCCCTCTGACATTTCCCATGGTCTCGCAGACTTCTCTTTCTACCAGGACCCTTTCCCAGGCTTCCTCTGAGTCTCCCTTCATGTGTGTAATTTCACCACGTCCTGCCTGGTCTGCGGGGTTGCATGCACCCTCGCCTCCCTTCACGCCCTAGTCAGCATCCTGATGGGATTCTGGGTACCCAGCACTACTGTGGGAGAGGATGCGTAGAGTGTCACTCAGTGAGAGTGTGGACTCAGAAGCCAACTGAACTGTCTAACCCCAGTTCTGCTCTTGATGGCTCTTATCACTGTGGCCTCCAATTTCTTCTTATAATAGAATCAGGATAATAATGACACCGATCTCCTGAATTGAAGGGGTTAGGCAAGATAATGCATGTGAAACTCTTGGCACTGTGTTCTGGATGTAAGTTCCATTACATGAATGGTAATATCATCATTATTACCATCATTGCCAAAAATGGAAATGGACTGACCACAAAAGAATTGCTACCAGGAAAATAGCTTCCATTTGTTGCACACCTACTATGCACCATAAAAGTCTATCACATTTATTAACTCCTCACAACCACCTGGCAAGGGGAGCGTTAGCATCTACATTATACAGGTGAGGAAACTGACAGAGAAGTCAAGCCACTTCCTCTTTCTGAGCCTCAGTTCCTCATCTATAAGGAGGTGTCACTCCGCCTATGTCAGGGAATTGGAAGGAGGATCAAACAAAAGGTCCTATGATACTTCTTATTACAGCAACTGAGAAAGAGGGTGGTCAGTAAATATTAGTTGACTATGAATACGAATATAATTAGACAGACCCAGCATGACAGTGGCTGGAAGAGGGGCATTTACTACATGCAGGTGGGAACCCAGAGAGGAGAGGGGTTGACGTTAGATTATAGAAGCTGAGCTTTCTCTTTTTAACTGTTTATAAAAAGAACCTGTTTCCAAATATTTGTAATACCGGCACATGGAAGGTAGGTCTTGAAGACAGAACTCAGAAATATCATAGAAGTCACATTCATTGGCTCAACCTAAGAAAACATCAGCAGGTATTAACAACTAGTAACAGAAGCTGGGAGGCTTCCATGCAGGCAGGAGACTCCATCGAAGGAATCTGGATGCTAAGACCTTAACCAGAAGGAAATAGATTTTGCATGTATAGCAGTCATGCTTTGAATCACAAATTGAAAACACACACACACACACACACACACACACGCTCATTCTGATAGCTCCGTTATCCTTCACCATTCGGATGTCCCACCAGGTTTCCCAACTCATCAACTCCAATGTCATATGAGATAAAAAGTTCTTCGCTGGGAACCAATCCCCCCATGCCCACTGAATTCTGTCCTGTTCCTTCCCTGGTGAGCTTGGATCCTGCTTCCCTGGCCAGACATGGAGTCAGGACTCAGCTGAATTCATGGCCCCTCCAGACCTTGACAGGGATGGCAAACCATGCAGTCCACTGGTAAAGTCAGCAGTTTAACAGAGGCAGCCCCAATGGGGAGGAGGTGAGTGGCTGTTTCCAACTCTGCTGTGAAACGAGAGGTTGGCTAGGTCCTGGGCCAGGTGCCCTCAAGGTTGTGCCTGCACCTCTGTGTCTAACTGCACAGTGCATCCGAGGCAGGGAGCCATCCTCCCACAGGCCCGGGACTCTATCCTCCACGGTAATTCCCTCCGGCAGGTTGTAACAGCCTAACTGTTGGGCAGAAGGCACATCTGCCAGAACTTTACTATTGATTCTTCCTGAATTCACTTGGCTCCCTCTTTTGCTCACAGACACGGAAGGTAAACTAGGGAACGAGTCTTTGCCTAGGGGGATAAGTGGCAAAAGGCCCTTTACATAACAACAGCTCCCTTTTCCTGCCTCCAAAATGGCTTGACTTCATTTAGATATAGCATGTCATAAGCAGACCTGTCCTATAAGGCTGGGTACCTCTGTCTGGAAGCTTTGACACACACAGAGAGCCAGTTCCTTCCTTACCCTAAAATGGCCTGAACTTGGAATCTTTTCATCTGAGAATAGTTCAGTGAAAGGAGAGTACATTTTTGTAATGAGAAAACCACAGCTGAGGGCTTTGAGTTCCACCATTGCTGTGTGGCCTCAGGCAAACCCGTGTCCCGAGTTCTTTCGTCCTAAATCTCTCTGATGATCTTTGCCCTGTGCCCCTCATCTAGCTTACAAATGATGTATGTATTCCTGGTGGAGCAGGAGCACAGTATAGATAGCTTGACTGCCCAGCTTCAAATCCCAGCACTGGTGCTGTGTGACCTTAGAGAAGTTATAAACCTCTCTGTGCCTTCATTTCCTAATCTCTAACATGGGAATGATGGTGCCCTAGCTGGTCAGCTCAGTTGAATACAGCGTTGTCCTGAAACACAAAGGCTGCAGGTTTGACCCCCACTCAGGGCACACATGGGAGGCAACCAGTGAATGCACAACTAAATAGAACAACAAATGAATGCTTCTCTCTCTCTCTCCTTTCCTCTCTTTGTCTCTCTCTAAAAAAAAAAAAAAAAATCAATAAAAAAAAGGAATAAAATGGGAATGATGGTAGCAATATCTCATAAAGTTGCTATGAGGGTTAAGTACGAGCACTGAAAATATGGGCGGCCCAGCCCAAGTCCCAGGGGTCTTCCATCACTGCTATACCAATACTGCCACCCCACCCACACACCCGTGACTTTCTAGTTACTTGTCAGTCCCGAAGCAGGTTGAGGCTTCTCACATGTCCTGTAAGCTAAGGCCTGAGTGTTTGCCCTGGGGAGGGGGGCGGAAGAAAGGCAAGCTCATCAGTGTACTGTGGCCTAGCAAAACTTCGGGGAGAGGTGGGGAGAGGTGGGGGAGCTCCCGTGAACTGATGAGAACAAAGTGCCTGGAGCATCCACGTCACTACAGACACCTGCCCAATCTCACCCCCGGGCGGGCCACCCACATGCCCACAACCAGGCCCCAGTGCGGTCCCACGGTCATGGTCTAGAAAGAGAGAGATGACCCAGTGTACAGGTCATTCCAGGGTTTTCCTTACAAAAACAAAACTGCACTAAAATTAAATGGCATTCTGCTCTCCTAAATAGATTTTGCAAAGTCCTTCCAAAGTAGAATCGCTAGCCAGCTCCAAATCCGCCTGTTTGGTCTGTGAATTTAATATGTCTCTATTTGCTTCAGTCTCTCGTCTGCAATTCAAAGGCGTGCTATTTTGTACTTTCCTTTTTGGCAACCAGGGTGCTCCCTAGGCATTCGCTGGCCTGGGGGGCACTGCGGACAGGGGAGGGGTGGGCAGGTCATGGTGCTCCAACATTGGAAGACAGTTTCCAAACTGGGAGCTGGCGGCGTGTGGGGCCATTCCCGCCACCTTGATGTGGTGGCTGGAAGCCAGCTTCACAGATGGGCTGGAGGACACTGGTTTTCTTTCTTCTCCTTCACGTAGGAGAGTGGCGCACCCTGTCTACCCAACGTCCTCTTGCAGCTAAACCAACATGGGTGTGAACTGGGCTGGTATCCGGGAAAATGGGTTGGGTGCTTGGGAGGGTGACAACAAGAAATTGAAGTCCCGTTTCCTACCTCCACAGAGCGCAGTCTCGTGGGAAGACAAAGTGTGAAAGTCCCTTGCCAGAGAGCTGACTGCCAAGGTGCAGAACACTGGTCGGAGGGGGGCTGACTGCAGCCTGACTCGCAGCCTCGGAGCCTCTCAGACTCCTGGGAAGGGAATCTGGGCTCCCGGGGATAGGCAGCTCAAAAGAAGACAGAGGAAAGAGCATTTTAAGTTAGAAGGATATAAGGAGAGCCTGACCAGGCAATGTGTGCTTATGTCATTGACACATAAATCAGTGGATACACCGGGTGGGGCAAAAGTAGGCTTACAGTTGTGAGTCCACAAAACACAGTTTATTCTTGTACCACTTATTAATAATATGTATTATTTTCCATACGAACAACTGTAAACCTGTGTTTGCCCCACCCTGTACGTGGGACCATCTTCAATACATTATATACCTGAGGATCCAGGTGTAAATGTATATACTTCTGTAGAATTATCTTGTGTTTCCTTCCATACTTTTTGGGGAAGGGCTATGAAGAGCTTGCAGAAACAAAGGGAACAGGCCTGCCTCTTCCAGAAATATACTGCTCCCCAAAATTAGGGGATATTTCAAAATCAATATGAAGCGATAAAATATCCCCTAAGTTTTGTGAGCAGTATATAATTGTGTGCTGTCTGCCTGTACCTCCATTCACAGTCATGTAGACCACAAGCAGCATGAGTTTTGAACAAAGACCAAGTCCAATGGCAAACAGGATTCAGTTTCTCCAGTGCAGCGTACTGGTGTGTCCAGAAATAGCTCATCTGCTGTTCATCAGTATATCCAGAGAGGGACAAGACACCCGTGAGCTGGCCCCTGCCTCCACATTCTCCCTCCACCTCCCACTCAACAATATTCGATCAAATCCAGACGATCCTCTGAACTGATAGCTAGACCTACTAGTGGGCTGACAGGCCGAGTTTGGCTGCTTCTTGAATCAAGGCTCCCTTACTGAATTAATGTATAACAACTTAAGACCAGATCCTGCTCATGTGAGCATCCTGTCAAGAGCAGTCCAGATCCTCTCCATGATGTAGGGATCAATTCAACTGTCTAGTGGGTGAGATGCTCCAACTGCCCCCTCTTGCCTTTGCAAAGGCCCTATAGAATGATGTTGCTGACTAAAGTATGGTTTTTAGGATGACAGCCAGGATGAAAGCATACTTAGACAACAGGTAGGACGAATTTCTCCAAAAGCTGAAGTCACTGCTAGTGTCAACCCTAAGGAGGAGGTGGTTCTTGTCAAGAACCCCAGCAGGCAGGATGTAAGTGGACAGAAAAGCCCTGGACCATGGGCTCACCTGTCTTCTCAGGCCTGGAATTGGAGGAAAGAGGGGTCCGGGAGTGTTAGAATGATGCCTGCTCCTGGAAGCATAGCAGAGATGAGGAAGGGAGGATGCCTGTAATCCAGCTGGTCTAATAGTCACTTGCTGTTTATTTCCCTGTGTCATCCTCACAGGATGATAAAGGAAGGGTCCTTTCGGAAGCCAGAGTGCTCAAGGTGAAGACAACAGGCAGGAGACCCCAGAACAGGGCAGACCCACACCCCCTCTGGCTCAGTCCCTGGTCCTATGCACCCTGCACTTGAGCCTATCCAAGGAGGGCGGAGCCAGACTAGGCTGCCTTGCTCCTCCAGCTGCCCACCTGCTGATTACCCACCTGCTATTTGCATTTCATTGCATCCCATCAGAAAGTCTAGAGGATACTGGTAACAACAGCTACTGGTAATTAAGCCCCTTCTATATGCCAGACAGCAAACCTCTCATCTCGCTCTAGCCTCACTAGCCTCACAGTAACCCTAGGAGGTGTCTGTTACTGTTCTCATTTTCCAGCTATGCAAAAGAGGATCAGGTACCCTGACGGCAGTTTGGCATCCCAAGGAAAAAAAGTAGTGGATCCCCTAGGAAAGTAGACTCCTTAAAAACCTTTCCATCAGACTGGGACTGATTGCAAAATAGGTCATAATTTTTCTATACCTTTCCACTCCCACTGTCAGCTCTGCTAAGAATCAGGAAGCAAGAATGGTTTCTAGGAGGAAGGACCCCTGATAAGTCCCCAATGATCCCTACATCCCCTTGACCACCCCACCACCCTTTCCCAATCACTCACTTACACATACACACATCTCCTGATTAGGAATAAGAATCTACAATTACTAATCACCATTAGCAATATAACAGACTAGCATCTGTTTAGCATACTCTGCTTCCATAATGTCTTTCATGGGAGGAAAAACAATTAAGAAACCACAACACCCAATGATCCTAAGGTTTCTCACAACACCGGAGGCTGGGGTTAGACTGCTGAATTAGATGAGACAATGGATATGTAAAAAGGCACTTTGTCACCCTGAAGCTAAATAGAAGATATGCTGTCATGATGGTGGTTTCTTGTAGATTCTTAAATGTGCCAATTGGAGGAAGACAGCAAGGGAACTGGTGTCTTTCCTCATCCCCTGAGGGTCTGTAGTATCTGCCTCCACTGACCCTTTCACAGTCCTCCTCAATTATCTGCTGCCACTTTGATGATGTCTGTGTTTCAGCAAAGAGCCTTTGGAACTTAGGCCTGGCCAAATTGGGTCCCTCTGGTCCCAGCCGGTTTGTCTCCACAACACCAAACCCCTCTGTAAAGACTCAGAAGCTAAAAGTTCAACTCCAGAAAACCCCTAGAGAAGAGGCCGTGGTACGTTAAAGTGAATAGTTACAGAGCACACAGGACCTAGATGAAGTCACAGCCCAACCTTGGGCAAGTCACTTCCCATCCCAGTTTATAAATTAAGGTGATTTAACCAATCCCAGAGGGTTCTTGAGGTGACCTAAGCTCCCTGCCCCCACTGCATCCAAGGCAACTCTTTTTAAGATCAACTATGACCTCCATGGTACTCCATCTGGTCAGCAGTGGGTCCGTTGTCCTCCTCTTTCCTACATCGAGCCTGTGGCTTTCATACCATCCATAGGACTGGTCGCTCCTACATTTTTGCAATCTCCAACCCAGAACTCTCATGACCTTAATCCATAGGTCCCGGAAGTTTAGTAAGACATGTCAAATTCAGCCCATCCCAAACTGAGCTCCAAGAATGGCCCTCACTCACACCAGGGCCTCCCGTGGCTGTTGCCATCTCAGGAACTGGCAGCTGCTCCACTCCAGCACTCAAGCCTCCTCATTACTCCCTCATCACCCCAAATATACCCCAGGGCCTTTGCACTTGCAGTCCCTCTGCTGGGACACTTCCTTCAGTAGCCAAATGATTCCCCTAGCTCTTTCAAATATCACCTAGTCAGGGGGCCTTCCCTGACCCCCCATCCATCTCTCACCCCACATTCTCTCTGGATGGCCTTACTGTGACATTCCATGGCACTCAGCACTTTCTGACATATTATCTATCTACTTCTTTGTTCATTAATCGGCTCTCCCCACTGATATGGGCAGGCTCTTTGTTTCACTAACTGTGATAGCCCCAAGCTACCAGAAGACAGGCTGATACATAGCAGGCCCCTGATATGCATTTGATGAATATGAAGCTAAAAGTGCCACACACACACAGAGGGTGATTAAAAAAAAAAAAGAAGAACTGCTTCCCTGGCTAACGTACCCTGGGCAAATGATCATGTCTTTTTGAGCCTTATTCGATCAGAAGGGGTTAATGGCAGTGCTCAGTTTGTGGGGTCAGATAGAACATCTGTTCAGCAATCATTTATTGAACACTGCTGGGCTTACAGGGCGAGGGAGATGAATGAGGCCCCGAGGACCTCAGGAGCTGGAGTTTAGAAAAACAGGCAAGGAGACAGGTGAAGTCATTCAAGGAGGGGAACATGGCATCACGGGCAGGAACAAAGACCAGGCTGGTGGAGAGGGCTGAAGTCTGTCTGAGAGGAGGGGGCTCAGGAGCTAGCTCCCTGGATGGGACAGTGGGTCTGGGAAAGAGACTTAGTGTGCTTTATCTGAGTCCAGAGGAGGGGAAAGCCTGGATCAGGTCTGGGGGAGAGGAAGGCAGCTGGGGGTAAGGCAGACTCTGAGGAAAGCCAGGACAGAGCCCCGCCTTTGCAGGAAGGTGGCCGGGAGAACAGGAGGGATGACAGGCAGGGCAGCCTGGGTGCAGAAAGAACGCTCCTCAGAAAAGTCTCACGATGGGCTCTTCCTGCACCCTCCCCTTGTCCCCTGAGAGCACTTCTTTCTTGTCAGTTTCAAAGGCCCTTTTTGTTGATATTAAAGCCACAGCCAGACAGTTAAGATGCACTCCCGATCAAGATAGGGAGTCTCCAGTTCAAAGCCTGTCCTGACTAACTCTTTCCGCTAAGTAAAAATATTAATCTTGGTTTTATTTAAGCAGGGTTTTTGTTGTTTTTTTTTTTTTTTCTCTTGGCAAGAAATGAACCCCTGCGGCTAAAAATAAACCCAAACACTCTCTCACTCTCTCTTCTCTCTCTTTCTCTCTCTCTCTCTCCCTCCCTCCCTCAGAAAAATCTGGAGAGCTGCAAATCATTTCAACCCAAGTTTCCATCTCAGGGAAAGCTATTAAAACTGGGAGGATATTAAAACCTCTCTCTGCACACAGGCTCTTGTTTCTCAGGGCCTGTCTTATGTTCTGGGGTCTCCCAGGCAAGGCAGTCCTGGGGGGTGCCCTGTGCTGGGCCTCCTGGCAAAGAGTAAGGAGGGGCCCTATGGGTTTCTGCTTGAGCCATCCCGGTACCCCCCCCCCTCGATGTCTGTTGTATATGAAACAAAGGGGCCAGAAGGGGAGCCTAGGGAACACAGGTCCAGAAAGGTCAAATTGCCTGGAATGTCATGATTATCTGAAAGGATCACAAGCAGTGTCTCACCCTGCTTCCATGTTGTAAGAGGTGATCTCGATTTCAAACAATTAAAAAGACACAGTTTGAAAGTCACCACCTAGGCATATGCCTAGACTTAGGATTAAGATATTCATTTTCAGTCTAACCACTTTTAAAGTCATCTACCCTCAACTTCTTCCTGTGTCCAAAGCCAACAGGGGACAAAGATTTTGATCCTTTGGCCCCAAACAGGGGAAAAGTCCGAGAACTGGCTGGTTCTTGGATTCAGGGCTGACTTGTCTGGGGAGTAGGTGTTTCTGTGACCTGGTTTCCCAAGAGGGCAATAAGACAACTGCCCCAAAGTGTTTGCCAACCACAATTCGAATCACTGAGGCTTTTGCTCTGCAGAGGGTGGTCAGGAGGGGAATGAATTTCAGTGCCCCAAAGCACAGAAGTGGGAAGGGTGGTCCTCCATAGCCCCGCCTCCTTCTCTCAGGAAAGAACAGCACCAACCCCACCCACATCCTAAACCTCCCTTGGTTTCATGGCATCTACAGGATTATTCTGAAGAGCTCAGTGATGTACACAGAGCTCACCAAACCTGGGCCCCACCTCAAATCTTACCATGCCAATGGCTCCAGCACACTATCACATCCCCCTACTCCATTCAACTGACCTGTCCTTGACTAGGTGAGAAAGACTTGTTCCCCAGGCATCTGCCTACACATCTGTCTTCCTGTAAGACCCACCCAGCTAAAATGCCACCTCCTTCAGGAAGACTTCTGCCTGGTACAGGCCACATTAGTTCCTCCTGTCTTCTGCTCAGCTTCCTTTCTTTGTGCACGTTCTACGTTAATGATTAGCACTCAGTGGCCTGAGTTACTAGATGGAAGGGACTGTACCTAGGACTCCAGCACCTGGCACAGTGCCTAGACTGAGGCGACAATTCCCCAAATGTTTGTTGAGTGAATGAATGAAACTACAGAAAGGAATCAAAGGTAATACAGTAAAGGGAAACGGAGATGGCTTCAATGTTTAGGCTCTTGGAGTCTTAGTTCCTAAGGGTCACCCAGAAAAGAAGAAGGGGCAGATAACAGTGTGATCTGAGAAGCTGAAATGGGACCCCAATCCCCAAATACTAGAGTCACAGCTAAAGAGAGGTGAGTCACAGGGTCCTGTTACAGGAGGCCCCAGTTAACATATCTCTGTGGAAAGGCAGCACCCACACTCCACCCACAGATGGGAAACCCAAGGCTCAGCATTGTAAAGGAGGTCAGTGGTGCAGCGACGGCCTCCTCCTCCTTCTCTTCCTTCTCCCCCTCCTATCATGGATGTTTGGGATTATTGCATTCATCTATTCAGCATTCAGAAGTGCTGGAGTGACTACATGCCTCAGATCTTGACTGCTGGAGCAGTCGACAGGCAGAAAAGAAGCGTATTTCTATCTTGTGAGACAAGAAAGGTGGTTACAGTCCTGGGAACGATAGGAGTATGCAGTAGATGTGCCAAGATAGGCAATTTCTGTGCTATGGGGCACTGACGTTCCCCTCCTGAGCACCCAATGCAGAGCAAAAGTCTCAGCGCTTCCAGTCATGGTTGGTGAACACGTGGGAGCAGTCGCCTTACCACTCTCTTAGAAACCCCAATCACACAAACACCAGCTCTTTCTAAGATGGCCCTCACTTCCCGGGTCAGTCAGCCCAGAATCCAGTGCTGCCGTTGCCATGGACACATGGTGCTGGGCGGAGAAGTTCTGCCCAAGCTGGAGGCCGAGCAGTCACCAAGAGCCAGACAAGAAAAAGAATAAAAATGCATCCAGGTAGAGGAGGGATCAGTGGCAATGACCTGGAGTGTGGAGATCCCAGCCCACTAGAATGACAGAGAGCAGGGCATGTGACAAGGGACAGGCACTGTGAAAGACAAGGAGGAGGCAGGGATGCCCAGCTTTGGAAATTAGGTCTTGGTCCAACAGGTGACAGTGTCATTTCTCAGGTGGGTTTCCACTCTCTGAGGACAGTGATGAACACATCACTTTGTCCCACCCTCAGCCTTTACGATAACATGTATCCAGATGAGTAGGTCTTCGAAGCACCCAGAACCCCCTGGAAAGAAGTCCAGGCCCTGCCTGCCCCACTTTGCATCAGGCCCACCAATGGTCCCCCCCCCAGTGCACATGCCGTTTCTGATCTTCAAAGTAAGCTTTAATAAATCCCTGTCCCCTGTCTTGCCCCCTGCACATACACCCTCCCTCCTCTCAAGCCCCTTGATCTTTTAGAGTGGTTTTGCCTTGGGTGTTTGGCTGGCTCATCTCCAATGCATCCCAGAGTCCAGGGTGCATGCTGACTTCTAGAAAGTTCTATCTCACCCATTTCTCCTGAGAGAAAAAGGCGGGGCTATAGAGGACCACCCTTCCCACTTCTCACCCAGGGTTCAGAGATGCCAACCTACTCACAGTCATGAAGGCACACAGGCGAGGAGTGCTTAGAACACCCCACCCCGAGTGCTCCAGCCCTTCCTAGACACCCATGGGAAACTCTGTCCCACACGAGACACCACCAGAATAGCAGCCTGGTCACCAACCACGGCCTCTTTGAAGCAGCGCCCAGAAAAATACTGCTCCAGCAAGCGCTCCTCAGAGCTCGGAGCTTTCGGGTCAGGTCGGTGAGACCAGAACAGCTGGCAACATCTTAGGAGCTGTCTTTAGTGTTTTATTTTTCTGCTAATTGGGATTTTGTGTGCTAGGAGAGCCAAGGGATGCCGGGATAGGTCCAGGTGCAGGGCCACCATTAAGCCCTGGGTCCTCCCTCATTTGCACACCAGACCCGCAGATGCGTCTTTGCAGATGAACAGTGAATCTGTTCTCAAAATGCCCTGGGGATGGGCGAGAGACTTTGCTGTGGTTTTAACAAGCAGCAATGTCCTCTCTACATCTGTCTCTGGGGGTTATAAAGCACAGACATGATGAAGACCCTGGAAGATTTATAATTTACCCTTTGGGCACCTTTTAAAGTAGTCAAGACTTTCCCTTCTTCTCCTTAACTTTGGCCAGGAAGACTGTGGACACCAAGTGGACATAGCTCGGACGGTCCCCTTGAAAGCAGGTGCTCCCCTGCCTGTCCCAGCCCACTCAGACCCTCCCTATCAGCTTGTACAACCAGGGCACCCAGGAAGTGGGCAATCAGCCAGAAACAGGGACGAGGAAACACAAGACCAGATCATAGATCTTCGAGCCCCAACACAGTTACCAGGGATAGCCAACGCTGAGAGTGTGGAGGAATGGCTGGAGAGAAGATTCAAGTGCCTTTTAAGAAGGCCAACCTCTGTTTTAAAACAAGTGCAGAATACTAACTGCTGCCCTCTTTGGTCAAAGTGGGTAATGGCAGAATTAGAGAGACAATCCCTGGTAATTTTGAACAACCTGTTTTAGCTGACAGTGTGATGGGTGATGTTGTCAGTGTTAAACAAACAAAACACCTACCCTTTGAACACTTTCTGAAAGCAGCCTACCATGCCTGAGCCTCCTGTCATGCAGTAAATATTTCTTTGAGTGGCTACTACCTACCAAGCACTGTGGGGTGGCAGAAATAGACACACCTTACCAATATCTAATCCTTAAAACTATCCTAGCATCATTTCTATCGGGCAGATAAGAAACTTGCCAGAGGTCATACAGCTAGAAATTAAATCCACATTATGCCTGGCAGCAGAGCTCATCTATCTACTATTGAACATGTTCACAAATCTGAAATAATCAGCCAACATGTCCGATGCATCAAAAATGCAGAGAGAATTAAAATCCCCAATGGCTGAATTATCAAAGAAGGATTCAGACAGTGAGAACTTGGAGGTGGGATTAACTCCCCCAAACAGAAGAAGTTCTGTTAATCAGCCTAAAGCCCCCCATGGTTTGGGGATAGGGAGCACAGGCCTCAGGACCAAGGAAAGCAGCAAGAGGGAGATGAGTAAATGTTTCTGGACCCCTGGCGGGTAGCCCTGGTCTAATTCGGCCCAGCTGCAAGCCCACAGGGTCTTTGTACATGCTGTACTCTCTGTGTGGAACTCTCTTCTGCTCCCCTATGCCTAGACCTCCTCTTCATCCATCACATTTCAATTCAAAGGAACTTCCTCAAAGGAAGCCTCTCCTGGCCACCTGCCCCTGTGTAAGACTAGGACAGGACTACTGTTACATATTCTCACAGTCCCCAATGTTTATGCATATGTTTGTACATTCACTTGAATAATCTCATCCCTCACACACACACAACTATGCTGTGATCATGTCTTGCTTTGATCACCATTCTATATATATGACCATGGTGCTTGAATGGGGGACTTTTCAGGACTGCCCCACAACCTGGCTCTGTACGCAGTGGCTCTGCTTCTCTGTGTCCAGGATCCCTAGCCCCGAGCCCCCACCCGGTCCTGTCCTGATATTCTTACACTGGCTGGGCTCACTCTCATGGGTACCTTGGAGAATGGATTTCTGAACCCAGCCCACTGACTCTTCCCAGCTGGGCAAGGTACCTAAACTCTTCGAGCCTCAGTTCCCTCATTCTGAGAAAGGTGAACAGCATATTTGTAAGGATGGAAAATAGCCAAGGTAGAAACCACCTGTCACAAATTTTCCCCTCACATCCTGAACTCCCCTCCAGGCATATCCTAACATGCAGGCTTGTTCCCTCCCTCCAGAGCTGTCTGTGGACCAAATGGGGACAGGACCGCTGAGTGTTAGGGACATGGGTAACCCCACACGCAGTTTCCAGATCTCACGTAGGTTCCTATGCAGCTGCCAGGAGGCCTCCTGCACCAGACCAGACCCGAGAACTCATGTTTTCTGGTCTGTGGACCACCCAGAGAGCACCTCTTCTGGAAGAGCATCTCCCTGGCTACACTCTCTGGAGGAGGGCTGACTCAGTGAACAGTCCATGCACTCGACCAGAGCGAGCCCTGTTTCTGGGTGCTGGGCACTGCCAAGGCCAATTCCTTTGCCAAAGAGCATCCAGTGCTCAAGACCCCCATCACCTCTGCAGTTTATCAGAGGCCTGGCATGGCTTCCAAGAGGGACCGCACATGACCTAGAGCTTCTTACTCCACCTGTACATGGGAAGCTTATACGGAAAAATGGGCTGAGATTGTCCCTGAAGCACCTTGTCAACCAATGTCCACGGGTGTTCCCAACTGAACTAATGCAGAGCAGTTGGGGACACATTTTCCTTGACAGGGTGCTCTTGGAGAAGATCAGAATAGAACACATTTGGTCTGACACAGCCACAAAAAGCAGAAGAATGGTCCTTTGCGGGTAGTGGCCATTTTCCCTATTGATAAGAACACTGTTGTTGCCAATTGTAATGCTAACTGTGACACCGCCAAGAACAGGGTTGCCATCATCTATCAAGCACTCACTGCGCACGCTCAGTGCCAAATGCTTTACATGGATAATCCCGTTTGAGTGTTCTTAGGAGGCTATAAAGGAAGTACAAACATTAGCCCCATCTTCTAGAAATTGAGGCTTCTAGAGATTTTCTAAGTGGCTTTCCCAAGAGCAACGGCCTAGGAAGGGGTGGACCCAGCATGCCAGTCCGAGCACCCCACCTCTGGGTCATTCCTCCCTTCCAGAAGCACATTCTTACTACATTTTACAGGCCACAGAGTCTAGGTTAACTTGAACCTTCACGGTCACTCAGTGTGACTCCCTTTGAATTTCTCCTACAGCCCCATGCCAGGGTTCATCTGACCAGTTCACAAGCGTCTCTGACCTGGGACAACCTATTCCATGTTGAGCCATTTTTTGACTGTACCGGAATTCTTAATGCTGCCTCCTGTGGCCTTCCCCCGACTAGCTGACATCTTAGGCTCACACAAAACAAGATAGTTGAAGAGCATGGTCATGTTCCCTAAATCATCTCCAGAATAAATATTTTCATAGATTTGCATGGCCCTCTCTCTGTGACCTGGTTGTGTTGGTGGGGGAAGGGTTGCTGCTCAGGGCACAAAGTTGAGTCACTCTGCTTCCCCCCCACCGACCCTTTCACTGTTGCCATTGCAGTCTAGGACTTTACCACCATCCATCGAAACCCCCAAGTGTTTTTAAAACGTATTCTGTCTCCCAACTTTGACATGATCTAATAAAAAATTCTACCTACTCCACTAAGTAACTGCACTTATTCGGGTGTGGAAGTAAAGGAAGTCTTAGGACACAGAAAGTAATGAGCAGGAAGAAGAACCCTAGGCCATGAACTACGGGCTAGATTCTCTTCCTGGTTCCTCCATTCATTTGCTATGTGCATTTGACAAATCACTTCTCTGCTGGAACCCTAATTTGTTTGCTTTTTTACTGTGAAAAATGAAGAGGTGAGACTGAAGGTATTCCAGGGTCCCCTACAACCTAAAGGTCGACGGTTATTTTACCTTCACTTTATATTTCTACTTCATGCATTTCATGGGTTCTACTCTGTCTTTATGAGTAATGGTACAGGATGTCATGCTCTCCCTGTTTGCTAACTTGAGAATCACATCTCTGAAAAGTAATTAGGATGCTTTAGGTGCCTCCTCTGGCCTTGTCTTTAAGGTTTTTCTTGGCCTGTTATCTGCCTGGATGGTTGGAAGTCACCAAGCTGGGGACAGCAGCAAGTACAGATTTGGCTCCTAAGTCACCCAACCTGGTCCCTCCACTCCACAATTTGAGTGGCCCTCACCAATCTATTTTCTTTATCTCTTTATTTTATTTTATTTTATTTTATTTTATTTTATTTGTAATAACATCCTGTTTTACAAGTTGACCAGCAAAGAATTTCTTTCCAAAAATGTAAACAAATGTGGGATAATTTCAGTGGTGAAAGTCCATTATGGAGGCACTGGACATTAATGTCAGGTGGGATCAGGTAGATCCTGACACTAATGCCAGGCGGGATCTTCTGCTCTGCATGTTCCCATATTGACATACAGAAGAATTTGAAAGAATGTGAAAAAGAGGGCTTCTGCATTCAGTCTCCAGTTGTAGATTAATCCGAGGTCATAGAAATGCTCCAGGATGGCATATCCAGGGGCACTGTGCTCTAATGACCTCACATGTACCAAGTGGGGAATGTGCCATGCCCTTGAAGAGCAAACTCAGCCAGCCTGACCCCAATGATTTAGTTTAACAGTAGCAAAGACTGGGATCCGTCCAAGTGGAGGGCACACCCAGAGCAGAGGAGAGACAGGGAGAGGAGGTATGGCAGGACACGGAGAAGCTGCAGCTGGCTGCAGCAACACCCTGCCGCTCCTGCTCTTCTGCAGAGTGGGACAGGGCATCATCCACCCCACCCTCCCCGGGGCTCATCTCAAAGGCTCCTGGAGCTCCTCAGGGAAAGCTTTTCTTAAATCAGGAGGGAGCTCATTTCTTCTTTTGAATCAGCTCCCTCCTGATTTAAGAAATCTTTCCCTGAGGAGCCCGAGGAAAAGAAGACAGAGGGAAAGGGGATGATAGGATGGGATAAACCTGAAGGGAAGGGGGAGGGCATTATGGGGAGGGGGGAAAGGGAGAGGTTGAGGGGAATACGGGGGAGGGGAGGATGCATTCGGGCAACACTAGAATCTATATAAACACAATAAATTAAAATCAGTAAAATAAAATAAAAAATAAAAATAAAATAAATCAGGAGGGAGCTCTTTTTTCTTCTATACAACCTCAGCCCTGCCCCCGCCCTGCCCCAAGGGCTTACATGGACATATAAAGTCCAAGCTGCCACCTTGATCTCAAAGCCAACCTCAGTCCAACTTCAGCCAAGCTGTATCTCAGTCCAGGAGATTTCTATTTTTGAAACAGAAAAAAAAATAATGATTTTCACTCTTGTCAATATTTTTACCTTCATCTCCCTCCTCCTCCCTCCTGCCCCCAGGCCCCTGGTTGGGGGACCAGGGGTTGGGGGGGGTGGCGAGAGGTTTTTTTGTTTTTTGTTTTTCAAGGCTAAACAAAAACAAAACTGGGTCTAGGCTGAGGCCGGCAGATCGTGATGTTCTTGGAGGATTTTGCTACGTGCCAGCAAAGGCCGTCAGCAAGATCTACAGGAAACACCTTGCAAAATCCAGAGGGAGAAGCAGAGGCCACCGAGCAGTGAGAGGCAGACACACTCTGGGTCCGTGTGACCGGCTCACGAGGCCAGGGTACAGGAAATGGCTGTGGGATCCCAGGCCTCGGAAGGGGGGACACAGTGTGTGGGAGCTTTGTGGGCCTCTCTGGTGTTTCCCACTGGGAATTCCTTTAACTGGCATATCTGTCCCCAGCTGCCTGTGCGTGATCTGGGCTGAGGGGACCTTATAAGTAAGGTCAAAGGCTCTTCCCAAGGGTCTTCTTTGCCAGGGTCTAGCAAAGCCACGTTTTCGATAAAAGAGGGTCGCCCAGGGCAGTGGTCAGGAATGTGAGGACTTGAGCATCAAAGAACCTGGAATTGAATCCCAGCTCCAACTTCTACAAGTTGTATGTAGCCTCTTGGGCAAATCATTGAACCCGTCTTATCCTTGACAGTGGAGATGCTGTGGTCCCCGCCTCAAAAGGTGGTTGTGAGAATAGAGCAAGGCGCTGCACGTAAGACACGTGGGGATGAAGGTGATTTCCCAAGGCAGCAAAGAGGTTAGAGGGGCACCAGGGGAAAGAACAACGCAGCTCCAGGAAGACAGAAAATGTGGAGTCCCAACTGGGATGCATATGGGGCATTGCAGGCCCACAGCCCGGCTGCCTACCTTCCTCTGGGAAGTGTCAGCTGCCCCACGTACTCTCGTTCAGGGCATTGCAGTTTCAGGTCAGGTTGAAGCGAGGGACATTAGCTGGGACCCGTTCAAGTGGAGTGCACACCCAGAGCAGTGCAAGAGACAGGGAGAGGAAGCATTGCAGGACGTGCTCATGAATAATTGGGCCCTTTGGGGCCATCCTTGTCCCTTCCTACCCAGAGGCAATGGGAAGTTTGGTTGAGCCCAAAGCAATCTATCAGAGTGTGTGGGTGAGCCTCCAAACCTTCCTTGCAGAGAAGCTCTGGGTGTGGGAAGCTGGCACTGACGTGCCAAGTGTAGACTGGGAGCCACAAAGTTGGCAGGCCTGCTCGGGCCAAGGTCAGCAGCCAGGGCCTGGCACTGTTCTGGACGGAGGAGGGAACAGCCAGAAGCCGGCATTCTGTAGGGAAACCGTGGCAGAGTGAAGGCCAGACATGGGCCAGTTAGGGTGTGATGGAAACCAGGACTGTTTTTCACAAAACTGGGGGTGGGTGGCCCTGCTATGGTGGGGATGCTGGCTGAATGGAGCACCGAGCACCCATCAGTCCCAAGGGCGAGCAGTGAACCTACTCATGGGTGCACCCTCACACCGCCTCTCAGCCTCTCACTTGGGAGCCGGCTGGACAAAGGGTACATTTCCTTGCTCCATCTGCTGCTTGGTAATAATTACAGGTATTCCTGCAGCACCACCAGGAACAGTAAGCTGGGGCGAGTCTTTGAAGTACCAGGCATGGTCAGGAAAGGAAGGTGCAGATCAGAGGGCACCCATTTTAATATTCAACTCAACTCATGCCTCTCGGGCTTGAACTGAAGTTGGCAATAGTGGGGGACCTGCTGAAACATGCCAAGCTGGATTTAGCAGTTCCCTTTTCATCTGTGCCCCCTGGCTTCAGTGGTAGTATACTCTGGCAGGCAGAAACAGTGCCAGTTTTAGCTGGTCCCTTGTGCCAAATTCAGGTCCACTATAGAGAGCAAGCTGGTGGTCTTCTCATATCCACGGGGCTATCTCTGGGGCAGCAGGGAGGTAAGGGCCAATTTGCCACAGAGACCCTGTATCTGTCCTCCCTTCCCCATCATGGGGACCCTTAATAAGATAGAAAGAGTGTGACATTCTTCATGTGCCTGTCTCCCCCCTCCCCCCGACCCCTAGTTTGGCCAAAAGACTCCTTAGCCCCAATGCCACTCCCCTCTGCTGGCCCCAGCAGTGAGTCTGGGAAGGCTCCATCCAGCCTGCCAATGAGCCCGACACAGTGAAGTAATGCATGCCAGAGAGGGATGGACTCTGTCCCCCAGGGCCAGCCCCGTGAGTCTGCAGTGGGTACACAAGAACCCTCGGCTGAGCTGGGAAACCTCAGTCCTACCCACCTGGGCCACTAACTCATGGGGTAGCCTTGGGCAAAGTCACTTCCCATCCTGGGCCTATTTCCCCACTGGGAAGCAGAGATTGAATTTATTCAAGGGCCTAAAGTCTATAGGTCCGTATTGCCCTGCCTGTGAGAGCTCATCTCAAAGGGAAACTTCTTTAAATTCTGGTTCCTCCTTCCCTCCTGGGCGCACACACCACCCTCAACTGGCTAGATGGTTGACCTCCTTCTGAGGCTCTCTCTACCTCAACAGCTGACAGGTGGCAGAAATCTCCCTAAAGATCAGCTGCTTCACATCAACACGAAAGAATGCTGTCCCAAGAGGCTGTCTGCTCTTAAGTGGCCCTGTAAGAACTTTCTTGAGTTTCACCCAGTCTAGGCTGGAGCACAGGAGCTAAGCATTGCTCCTCCCTTGCTGGGTAAACTAGGGCAAGGCACTTCACCAGTCTGCGCCCGGTTTCTGTGATCATCTAGCAAAAGGCATTCGCTCCTGAATTTAACAAATGCTAGCTTCAAGTACGTCCTAAGTGCAGAACAAGACAAACGAGGTCTCGCCACTCTTGGTGCTAAATCATGACGGAGGAGACAAAGAAAACTATAAACAAATACCCAGTATGGTGTCAGGAGATAAAGAATGGAGGTGGTGTGGGGGAGTATTTTAAGATAGGGCCAGCAGAGAAGGTGACATTCAAGTTGAAACTTTTGTGATAAAAAGGAGCCAGCCCATGAAAATCTGGGGACAGAGTTTTCCCAAGAGAGGGGGACAGCAGCTTCCAAAGCTATGAGACAGGGGACTGACTTGGAGCCCAGAGCATTTAAGCGCTAGAAACCCAATGTGGCCACAGTAAGAGGGGAACAGAGGCCAGATCCCACAGAGCCTTCTAGAACTTGTAGTTGGGAAGCCACTGGAAGGCTTTGAGCAGGGCATTGCTCAGATCTGAATGGCATTTTTTAAAAAGGTCATGCTGGTTGCTTTCTGGAGAAAGGATGGGAGAGGGGGCTGGAGTGAAAGCAAAGGGATTGAGGATAGTCACAACCACCCCTTCCCTTCCCACCCCCCAGGGTCACGGGAAGGTTCTCGTGAGATCCACGCTGCCTCCTAGAAGAGTGCAGAGGCACGGGAGGAGGCGTATGTATCCTCACATGTTTTAAAACCACTCCTACAAGTAGGAGCTTGCAGGTCTGGCACCAGCTCTCTGGAACTGTGTCCCTGTATGGATTTCAAGGAAACAGGGTTGGGAGGCAGGTTCTGCCCTGCCTGGGCGTTGCAGCTGTCCAGGCCCAGATGAATTCACATACTTAAACCAGGGGCTCTGCTCTTGGCCATGCCTGGCTCTGCTTTTGCTGCTGGTGCCGGACGAGGGTAAGCTAATACCCAGCGATGTGGAGAAGCTGACACTCCATGCAGACGCACCCTCTGGATGCTGGCCCAAGTGCATCTCTCCAGACCTCACTTTCAGGACCAGAAAGGAAAGAGTAGGGAAGCTAGAAATCTGTGTACTTAGGATTCTTTTATTTCAGAATGGCCCCTTGCAAGGATCACCATTGCCCAAGTCCCAGAACCCCGAGAGAACGCTCCTCAGGGCTCAGAGCCGGGCGGCATGAAAGTATGCAGGGTCACAGCCATCTGCCTTCTGATGGAGCACTGGCTTAGAAGCCAGAGGTCTGGATTCAAATCCCGACTCTGCCTCTAGATTTCTTCTAGAGGAAATGAGTGAGGAGCAGCAGCTCAGGGCTGTCGTGGGGGCCAGTGGGAAAGCAGATGTGACAAGGCCTGGCTGAGTGCCTGCCTTCACGTATTCACGGACTCGTCTGAGTGATAAGCTTTGGGCTGAGCAGTAGACACCCTGGTGCTTAGTGAACGTTGGGGGAACCTGAAAATGCACCATAAATTGTATTGCAACTAAAATGTCAGACTATTTTACATGCCGGGAAGGTCACAGAAGAGAATGATTGACAGGATGACGTGTATCCCAGACCCCCATCCATTCCCACGCTGATACCAAAATCCGTAGATGCTCCAGTCCCTTATATAAAGTGGCACGGTGTTTGCATGTAACCTACACACATCCTCCTGTACAGTTCACCTCTAGGTTACTTATACTACCTAATACAGTACAAACGATAAACAGTTGTTCATGCTATCTTGTTTAGGGAATAATGACAAGAACAAAAGACACAAAACCATTGTAGGCCTGACTATGTAGTACACATTGCAAACATATCCCTTTTTTTGCTTTCTGAATATTTTTGATCAAGGTTGGTTGGATCTGTGGGTGTAAATCCTGCATATACAGAGGACCCACTGTACTAGTATTCAGTTAAAAACAATAATTTAACTGTTCCATCTCAGGGCCTCACTTGCCTGTCACCTGCCCAGCAGGGGCACTGAAAGGTCTGGAGGTGTCACAGCTGGGTTTTGACAAAGGAGATGAAGTTGTCTGTGTTCCCCTGCAGCTCCTGGCCCATGCACTCCCCTGTATGTTTTCTGGGACTTTCTCCCTGCTTTTTACTTTCTTGTGTTATTTCTTTTTACACAAGTAATACAGCTTGACATAAGGAGAGTTGGAAGGGAAAAAGAGATGAGCAAAAAGAAAACTATACGGTCAACTCTGACTCCCAGTTTTAGCTATGCCTCATGTGCACATGTTACCTTCATGACTTTTCCCCACACTCAGGTCAGCCTGTGGATATGTTTTGCCCCCAAACAGAAGCATATAGAACATATGAGTTGGTGATCTTAGTATTTTTTCATCCTGATATATGCCAGTTTATATAGCTCTGCCTCACCTCTATAAATAGCTTTATTGTTTTTAACTGCATAAATACACAGCAGTTTGTCGGACTTTTTTTTTTTAATTTATTTATTTATTCATTTTAGAGAGGAGACACAGAGTGAGAAAGAGAGAGAGAGAGAGAGAAATAGAGAAAGGGGGGAGGAGCTGGAAGCATCAACTCCCATATGTGCCTTGACCAGACCAGTGCAGGGTTTTGAACTGGCGACCTCAGTGTTCCCAGGTCGACGCTTTATCCACTGCGCCACCACAGGTCAGGCACTGTCGGACGTTTTTATAAACAGCTCTGTGATAAACATCCATGTGTGTTTGTGTGTATATATATCCACATATGCTTACAGGAATGTTTATATACATATATACAAACACCAATAGACATACATACACACATCTTTGTATACTTACTTAATTTTTTTCCTCTGGATTGAGACTTTATCACCACTTTTTAAACCTGCCATTTTAATATTAATTGACTCCAAATCAGCAGACCCTTCCCTTTCATAACCTAGCTACCCTGCAGACACGTAAGTCTTCCATCCAGCATAACTCAGGAAGCATTAGGCATTTCTCAGGTCCTACAAGTCACTCCTCCTGCCCCCACCCTCCCACTCATGGCCCATTCCCACCCCACTGAGGCCAGCTGGTAATCAAGCCTGAAAGAAAGTCTGTTTGCCCAAGTCCTAGCCCTCTTCTGCCTAACCGGACCCAGCCTGCTCTTTCGAAGTTTTTACAAGGTCTGAGTCAACATCCCAGGACAGGTAGAGTCAAGAGGAGCCTCAAGAGGAGCTCAGTTTTTTATGTCATGAAATCATGGGTGGAGGCCACCTTCCCAAAAAAGGTTCCTTCCTGCCACTGCATGTCCCTTGCTACTCATAAAAGCTCTCCGCTTTGCAATGGGCAGTGTTAGTATGCTGCACGAGTAGGGAGCATCCTTTTGGTCAAAGAGTGAATGCAAACTGCCTTCCCCTCGCTTTGCTCAGTATCAAAGGCGTCTGACTCAAACACTGGTCCTGAAGCAAAAGAACAACATCGAAAGGAAAGGAAACAGACCAGAATAATTTTTGTGAAGACGGCCATTAAAATAACCCATTCAACTAATACAAGTAACTTTCTTCTATACATAGTCAGGACATTTGCACTGTACACACATGCCTCTAACTGGTCTGAACTCGGTAATCCTGCTTGGCACCAACTTATGTATATTTCATTATAAACACACACACACACACACACATGTATGTGTGTGCATACATACAGAAACACACAATTTTAAAACATCTTGCCAGTTTCTCCCACCCCTGATTCCCAAGTAGGTTTCAGCCAGGGGTCTGCTGCCTTGGGTGGTACCAGTCCCTGTGTGACTATGGGGTTCAAAGATATAACATGTGATTTTCTTACCTGTGCCCTCCTTACCCCACCACAAAGCAACCCAGCTGCTCACCAAAGAAATGGTGACCTGTCCCAATGCCAAAGGATGGCCTGCTTCAGATGGAGTTAGCGAGTGACAGCGCTATACTTTAGAGGCATTAAAGGGCTCTCTGACTTTCTAAACATGACTCTTTGCCTTTCTATGTTCTGACTTCCTAAGGCACCACTCCATGACTGTTACATACACAGGTGTCAAATATCTTCCCCCACATTCAAAGTGTGGCAGAGGATTGCAGGGACACCCCACTTTCTAGGCGTGGAGATGGGGGCTCTGAAGTAGAGTGACTTGCCTAAAATAGCATGCATGATTAGGGTTCTACAACGATTGCAACCCAGGTCTTTCCACTGTGAGCACAGACATCCCTCCCACCCCAGGGGAGCCCACCACGTCTCTTCTGGCCTCAGCCAGTGACCAGACTGCCGGTCTACAGCCCAGCCTTCACAGCCTAAGTTTCTCTTGAGAAGTGTCTGCTTCCGTCCAATTGCTATTCCCATTGGTATTTGCTCATCCAGTCCCAGATCATTCCCCTCCAAGCCTGGCCAGCTCTGTGCCAATCCACAGCACCCTGGCTATTTCTGGGTTGGGACAGGGAAGGCCCACTGCATCCTGGTTTCTCAGAGGTGGCTCTTTGGCAAGCCCCCAGGTGCAAATCTGGCTCATCTATTTAGAAGAGAAGCAGAGGAAACCCACCCCACCCATAGCCCCCAAAGGGAACACCCCCTCCTGCATCCCTGGGGCAAGTCCCAGCAGGTTTCACTCATTGCAGGTCCTTCAGAGACAGGAAATCACCTGAGATCATCAGGAGAAGGACACATGAGCATCAGAGGCTGACAGGAACCCACCACGGGATATAGGAGCCCCTCTCCCCAGAGCCAAAGGTGCGCACCCAGGAAAGAAGCAGACTCTTAATGCCTTTCCACACCTGGTGCGGTACTCTGGACCCAAATCCAGGGGAGCTGCTGAGCCCTGATGTTCCCACCATTGTTCTTTTATCTGATTATAAAAATAATGTGTCACCGTGGTGAAATTTCATTTTCCAAAATATACTAGTTAAAATAAAAATCGCCCTAAATCCCACAAATCAGACATTACTACAGCTGATATTTTGATGTATAGACCATTCAGACTTTCCTGTAAGCATCTAGACATATATTCATATATATATATGATTTATATAATGGGCTTTTGTTACTCAAAAGTGCATCATGGGAAGATCTTCGCATTCATTAGATAGAAACTATCTCCAGCTATTTCATGGCTACCGAGTAGTCTACTAGAAATACACTGTTATTTAAATAGTCTATTCATGATAGACATTTACATCAATCCCTTTTGAGTGTGTTATTGTAAGCAGCGCAGCCATGGAGCCCATTGCTTACTTGTTTGGACGGCATTTTTAGAAATGAGACTGCTGGTTCAAGTGTATGCACAGTTTAAAGGCATTTGATTCTCAGTGCCAGCCTGTCCTACAGAGAGGCCACACCAATTTTTTTTCCCGTCAGCAACCTGTGACGGTGACAGACCAAACTTGTTGAGGATAGGAATGCAAGTATCATGGTGCCACGCACCAGTCCAGGCACAGAGCCTGGAAACCCCCAAAGACATCCGCTCACAAAACAAGCTAGTTGCTGGGGAAAGAGCAGGTGGGAGGCGCTCCGGCCCCTCTGAGTAATCAGAAGTTGGCAGTGTGAGGAAGCTCCCGTTGTCTCCCAAAAGTGTTCCTCCCCTGAGTGGAGCCTAGGGTGACAAAGAGGGCTCAATGGGGTAGTGACAAATGCCTGCTCAGGAATGCAGTCACTGGGAGCTGCCTGTCCCGCTCCCCAACCAGCTGTGTAACCCAGGCAAAGAAAGAGCTTCACCTCTCTGGGTTTCTGTTTTCCATCTGTTCTGAGATTCTTAGATCTTTGATCTTAGAACCAGCCTCGAGACCAGAGGAGACAGGTCTCCACTATTCTCCCTGCATTCACCTTTCTTTGATCTCTTTTATTTTACCCATTTTCATAAACTCTGCCTTCATGAAGGGCCACCCCACCCTCTTGGCTTCTGTTTTCATCAGCATAGCACTGATCTGTCCTCCCGATGAGCAGCAGCAAGGGGGTCTTCATTGGAAAGAAAAGACCATGTTTTTCCTATTCTGCTTCAGGTCAGCACCTGCCGAGAGCCCCTGGCAGTGCTGACGTATCTCACCCATCTTCACATCAGCCCCGCATTATATAGAAATCAGATCTTTCCGAACTGCAGTGGGGGACACTGAGGTTCAGGATTTTAGGGCAACTTACCCTACAAGTAAAGAAAGAGCTGATTCAACCTCTGGTCTACTGAGTGCTCTCCCTCTCTTTCTCACAGGCTCCGCTCTCTTGGACCAGCCCCATGAAAGGCTGCCTCATGCTCAGAATTAAGAGCATCTCCAGTGCAGGGCTGAGAGGTGAAACAGGGTGAAGTCACCGGGATTTCTCGAATTGGTCATGCTTGGCTCAGGGACCTTGGAGCCAATTCACGTGTTTCTCCCTAACTTTTATTATCTATAAAATCAGCGGTGAGAGAATTAATTAGCAATGCCTGGCAAAACCTCCTTGGCCTCTGTAGCATTCATTCAGCACCTCTCGTCTAATAAGTAAGCAGTGTGTTTCCCTTCCTCCTTCCAGGAAACATCATCTACAGACTTGGGTTACAAATAGGTATGAGCGAACTTCTGCCATCCTCTACCCGAGAACGTGTCCCAAACCAGCCACTTCTCCCCCCTCTGCTGCCCCAGGTGCTTCCTGGCACCCAGGGGTAACCAGATCCTGGGGGTGCTAAGATGTGAGTTCTCTGGGGCCTGGGCCTGTCCCTCAACAAACATGTTGCAGAATCAAGATGGTCCAATGAAACCTGAGTAAGGAGACACGTCAGGCTGACTTCAATCCTAAAAGTAAATGGGGTTACAAAAAATTACCAACAAGCTCAGTGCCCATTGTCCCTAGTTCTAGGCCTTGTCCCCTGGCTCAGATTTTCTAGGTTTCCAAGTGGGGGCTTCAGGAGAATGGGTGGACAGGCAAAGCAGGCGTCACACACACACACACACACACACACACACACACACAGAAGGGACTGCTGAGGAATGGCCTATGCTCACACCCAAAGGGAATGAGAATGGTCTCGGGCACAGAGCCAGCCTTGGAGAGGGCCTAACCAGGCCAGAGGCCTGACTCACTGCCCTTGCTGAGCCAGGAGTGACAGCAGCACTGCGCCTTCGTGCGAATCGGGAAAAGGCACCTGCTCCTGGGTGTTAGCAGCCTGCACCAAACACCACACTGAAAAATATCTCTAAGGTCCCAGTGCTCAGGCTCCAGGGAAAAAACAACTGCAAGCTGATGGGTTAGCGAGGAAACCATGTGGTAGTACCACCATGGTTGCACCAACCTCCGTGGGCCCATGGGCAGAACAGGAAGCCGGGCAATGAGTGGGCTACAAGGGGGTTCATACACTGGCTGCTCCAGCATCCCCCTTTTGTTTTCTGAACTTTTGAAAACAAAGTATGTGGTGGGAAAAGGGCCTTACGTGTGCCTCTTGGAGGTCCTCAGTTGTCCAAGCTGGAACTGTGGGGAAGGGACAGTAGGTCTCTGGCCTTGAGGGTCAGGCCAAGGCCAATTCATCTTTGTGGCACAAGCCCCTCACATAGTAGATGCTCAATAAATCTTTGTGCAAGGCATGAATGTGTCCCTGGCAAATGTATTCACGGGACCTTTACAGAATCATGGAAACCATCTACCCGGCAGGGAGTGAGACCTCCAGGTGGCAGCTGAGGCCTGTGCCCGGTGGCCTTGATGAATGACACAGCTAGCGGTTGGGGAAGAAGGTAGAAATTGAGACACAGACTTCTGTGCATTTGGCTTCCTACATGGGACCAGACTGGGCTTGGAACGGAGGCCACAGGTCCCACGGACGTGGCGCCCACCCTCTGTATCCTGAGATGTCTTCCCACTAAGCCTCTCCGGCCCGTGGCCCCAGGATCTGCAGCTGGCCAGGAGGCAGCTCCCTCCCAGGCGGAACTCGGCCCAGGCCCAGCGAGGCCAGGCCTCCTCCAGCCAACACAGATTACTTCCTCTTTCTCTGCCTCATTCCCTAGCGGACAACACAAGAAAACAAAGTTCCCTTGAGCAATCTGAAACCCCGTGACCCCAGGCAAAGTGGCAGGATCTTGCTCCACCTTGTCCTTGCACTTTCCCCTGGCTCACCTATACTTAGGCCCACAGGCCAGCCTTGGAGGTTATTTATAACTGTCAGAGGAGAAGGAGGCAGGAAGTAGGAAATTAGGAAGGAGGGGGCAAGGAGGAGTGGCAGGGGCCAAGTGACCCCGCGTGCTTGGAATCCACCACCTGCCTGGCCCTTGGCGTCAGAACCCCTGACAGGGAATCTTCCCCAGCCCACATGCCTCCTGACCTGACCTCTGAGCCTGCTTGCTGCTTGCTGTCTCTCCCCAGCTGTGTGCTGTTGCCAGGACCAGGGAAGCAGTGTCACACAGCCTCTTCTTCAGATTGCCCAGTCAATGGGCTTCCGCGCTGAGGTGCAGGAGCTAGGGGCCAGGCAGCAGGCCCTGCCTTTCCCCTCCACCAGCAACCCCTTCTCTTTCTTTCCCTCTCTCATTTTAGGACTCTGAGAGCCAGCATCCCCATGAACAACGCTTAGGACCAAGACCTCTTATGAACAGCATCAAGGGCCCTTAAGGAGGGGATTCACCTAGAATCCCGCAGATAAAGGGAGCAGAGCCAGGCCTAGGTCCCTATGCCTTGGGCGCAGTGGTCCTTTTTCTGTACTCCCATGTTGCTCCCCAGAATCCTGGCGAACCAAGGCTCTTCGGGTACAAATGTGAACAAACTGGGTGTGTTGCATAGGTTGGTAGTGGCCATCCTTGCTTTGCTCAGGAGTCCCAGGTGGCCACCTCAAACCCTGTGTGGACTGAGCCAGAATAGCCAAGCAATTCATTCACTCGCCCACACATCCCAGCAGCGCTGCTTTCAGACTGTTTGTCATTCTTTTTGTTTTTAACACACCATCACCAACTCAATGTTTCTCTGACTTGGGTGAGTAGGTGGATGATTAGAAAGGGCCTTCTGGAAGGTCTCTGAACCTCTAGAAATCTGGATGTGAAGCTTTAATCAGATTCTCAAAGGCACCTGTTCATAAAATGATTAAGGTGCCTATCTAAGCAATGTGCAGATCAGAGAGGTGAGAGCTCAGGCTGAGAACGTGGGGACCGGAGGTGGGAACACGCAGCTCTGTCCCCTCTGCTGCTCATTACCTTCTTTCCACAGCTCTTGTCCCCTCGACTATCTAGTTGTAAATACATCATCTTCATACTGGCCACATTTTCCCTCCATCAAGCCCCTAATGGTATGAACAAGATGCCAGGATTAAAAGGTCCGATGTGTGCCCAGGAATGCTCAGTCAGATTATCAAACAAATGGTGAGTATAGGGTGGATCCTTAAATCTGGCCAATGTCTGGCCTTGAAGATCACTCCTCCCTTGTCCCCTTTCCTTCCTGCCCCTAGAAGGTGCCTGCTCACATTGATGCAGCCATGTTGGTGTGACCACTCCAGAGGAGCAATCTCCCTGTGCCATGCAGATGTCACTTCCTACTTTCCCCTTGCCTGCTCAGCAGTCACAGGGCAGCAAGTGGGCAAATTGGTTTTCAGAATCCTCACCTGGACAGCATCTCGCCCATGGAGTGTATAGGTGCTTCTTGGGAAAAGTAAGTTTCTTGATCAGATATGTTTAGGAAACGCTGGATCCCTAAACAGGTTACCACGCCCCAGGGCTTCCCAGCGCCTTTGCTATATGAATGGTCATTGAGTATCTACAAGAGGGGAAGACATTTAAGCAGCTTTCCTAAATGCACTGGCTGAAAAAGCATGTCTCAGGACTGGTGTTCAGAGGATCACGCCCCGAGAAACACAGCTTAAGGTTTTCCCACAGTGTGTCCCAGGGCACCTCCCCGGCCTGTCCTCGCAGCTCGCCCAGTGAGTTATGCGAGTCGATGACGCTGAGTTTCTGCTGGGAAAGGCAGCCTCACTCCTGAGCCTTCAGTGAGGATTCAGCCACATGGTCGCAGAGGATGGATCCAGGGCTAATGGCAGATTTGGAGGTTCCCATCTGAAGGCTCCAAGGGGCTGAAATCTACAAGATGCTCTGAGGGACAGCAGGTTGGGGTAATACCACAAAAGGAAGTCATCACCATCTTTCTGGCTGGGTGGGATAGCAGGCAACAAGCCAACAATCAGGGGAAAACAAACTGAACTTGTATTTCCCTGGCATGGGAACTGCCCACTCTTCTCCTGGCCAAAAATAGACATTGGACTCAAGACAGCAGAAGTAGAGAAGTAAAGGCAGCAGAAGGCTTTGTCCTACAGGGAGACACAAATAGCCTCAGTTTGACATTGTGTTTTTTCATACAGGGCACAGGCTCTTACTGGCTGAGGGGTCCCCCAATGACCCATTTTAGGTATTTGTTTCTTCCTGTAATTCACCTACATTTATTAAGCACCTACTAAGTGGGAGGGCCTGTGGTCAGGAATACCCATTAATTTCCAGGCAGCAAGGCTATTCTTAGCTTTCTGGTGTCTATTTAAAGGGTGTTAATCCTCTCAGCGCCCCCTCCCAACACTCTCCTGCAATTAGATGCATATCATGTTCCAACCTGGTACACTGATCTAGCCCCAGTGGGAAGGCAGGGTGGACAAGTGCTCTTCCCACCCTCCTCCACTAGGCCAGGAATGCGGCTGTCATGAACTACGGCAGCCAAAGAATCAGCCGAGCCAGAGGACATGTGCCTGCTTTGTTTGGGCATGTGCTCGAGTCCAGAGCCTGTCTGTTCTGGTCCTTCCTGGCAGCACAGGGAGGCAGAAAGTGCTAGGAAAAAGGAGAATGACCCAGGCCAGAGGGTGGGATGGTGAAGGAATACCATGGGCCAGGAAAAAGAAATACCTGCTCGAATACCAGCTGTGCTGTTGCATGGCTGGGTGACTTTGGGCATAAACTGTAATTAAGAACTCAGAATCTAGAGTCAGGCAGCCTGGGTTCAAATCCTGGCTCTACCACATACTACCTGCATTCTAGGCAAATCCCTTATAGCCTCTCTCAGCCTCAGTTTTTCTGTTTGTAAAGTAGGCTGATGGCAGTAACAATTCGTAATATGAAGGCTTAGTAAATAATAGACTTAATAGGCATAAAGTTCTCAGAACAGCTGTCAATAGTTATTAACCACTTTAATATTTAATTCCCCTAAACCCAGGAATTAATATTTAATTCCTCATCTGCCCAACAGAAATAAGCCCACCTTCTTGTGGTGTGGTGCTAATTAATGCACGGAAAGGTTTTAGAACATAAAAATGATTTCATCAATGTTACATATTATCAAATATGGTGTCACTCATTTTATTCTAGTTTCAGCTGGATCTCTTAATCCAATCTCTCCCACCTCTGTGGGCCTCAGTTTCCCCTTATGTCAAATGAGAGCAGAGTCAGCTGGCTTTACGGTGTGGTGTCACGGCACATGGTGCCCTAAAAGTCACATACAGCAAGACTAAGTCAGGAGCCTTAGAGCCTTGATTGGCCCCCACGCACCTCCAGTTTCCCCACTTCTCTGCACGGCTCATAAAAATGCTAGGAGGAGGAAATGAAGAGATGCCTAGGGCTCACAAGTATTACCTCGACCTGCACTGCCCTATTTGCATGGTGGCCATTAACCACAGGTGGCCGTTAAGCACTGGAAATCTGACTAGTCCAAACTGAGATGTACGGTGATGCATATTGGCTTTCAAAAACTTAAAGATTTTCTACCCCACTAATAATTTTATTAATTGATTATTACTATGTTGAAATGATAAGATTTTGTATCTATCAGGTTAATTTTACCTAGTCTTTTTCTCCTTTTTAAACATGGCCATGAGGAAATTTAAAATTACATGCATGGCCTGCATTTGCATCTTGCGATGTTGTTTCTACTAGACAGTGCCGGTCTCGCCTTACCTTTTCAGTCTCCCTGCTTTTGAGTCATCCGGCATGAAACCCATCTCCAGGGGATACAGGAGGAATTTGAACTATTTAGGGTTAACTCTTTTTAAACAAAATAAAACACAGATGTTAACTATCCATGTGGGGCATTAAATTTTAAAAGCCTCCTCCAGGAATCTCCTCTGGCTCAAAGGAGCCCTGAATAAATAAAAGCTGTCAAGCTGACAGAGCACCCCACGGTGTCCGCACACTTGTCAGCACCCGGGGGTCACATCTGCACGCCGGATCCCCAGGCCGCCTCTCATTTTCTGTGTTAGGAAAGGAGGGGCAGTGGCTTTGGTCGTATTTCCCAAGACAATCACCACTGTTTAGCACAGCAGTTAGAAACAGCTTTTTCTTATTGGGTTGGTTAGTGTCCAATATGTCGAAACTGGTTTTTCTTCTCTCTCTCCATCTCTCTCTCTCTCTCTCTCTCTCTCTCTCTCTCTCTCTCTCTCAAGAGACCTTTACTGCATCACTACTGTGCACCAGGCAGTGAGCTGGTGAGCAAGACATGCCTCCCTGTACTCCAGCTCGCTCACCGTCCGGGGGGAGGCACCAGGCCGTGATACTATGACGGCTGACATTCAAGTCCTTACTAAATGCCAGGCAATGGGCCAAGCCAGTGACTTCATTATCCTAGTGAATTCTCCCCCAAGCCCACGAGGTTCTGAGTACTATTATGGCACACTCCATTTTACAGTAAGGAAGATGAGGCTGAGAAGGATAGACTTGCTTGGGATCATACAACAGGCAGTGAATGAAACCAAGGTCTGAACTAGGCAGTTCAATTTCAGGATGCCTGAGCTCTTAACTACCCCAGGAACAGTGCAAAGTGTGATACTAAGCACATAGCAATGTTTTCTGGAGACACAGAAGATAGGGTACATTATTTTGCCTGAAACAGCAGTTGATCTTATTCACTCTGAGATCCTACAATACAAAGGAAATTCAAGAGATCACCTGAACTCAAGGTCACAAAACTGGTGACCCACTGGGCTGAATCTGGCCCAGAGAGATGTTTTCATTTGGCCCACATACATGTGTGTGTGCATGCATGTGCGTGTTTCTTATTAATTGTACTAACACTTAAAAATCAGATTTCACATTAAAATTTTTTATTTCTGGCTTATTCTAAGAGACTGGAAACCTGGACCCACACTTTGATAGACTGGAGCCGGAGAGACCAGCAGTCCACTGCAGAAGGGACAGGCACTCTTCCATTCACTGTCCCCAGCACTCTCCATTGCTGCCCCATTCCAAAGCCAAAGATGAAAGGCTGCTTATCATCACATTACCCCACTGTTTCATTGCTTACCTAATAATAAAGAAATACTTTTAGTACCCATTTATCCCTCCAAAGTGGGAACACAAGAGATCAGAGAACCACCTGTATACTTCCTGGCAGGAGTAAGTAATGTTTCGATATGTTTCATACACAAACATAAGCTAGAAATCAAAACTTTTCATGTGAAACCTGATTTTTAAATGTTAATGTTGACACAGTTAAACACACACATGTACGGGCAAAACAAAGCACATCTCTGGGTCAGTTTCTGTGACCGTTCCTCTGTAAGCATTTGGGTTTGTGGTCGGACCTAGATGAAAGGTCAGGAAACCCAGGCCATGAGAAAATTAATTAAAGGAGGAACTGGCCCTGTTTCAGCCTTTTCCCACTGTACCCACCTGCTCAGAAATGCAGCCTGGGAATAATAGCAGTATTGGGGTTCTTTCACATCTCTCTGTCCTCCTGGTGAACATCTATCTACATCAGGAAGGCAGGGGATCTTTGAGGGGTCTCTATTCTGTTGTTGGGAAGGGGAGTGGATTGTGCTTGCTTAAAAGGGCCATACATCTGATCTAGGTCTTCCAAACTCTCCTCGTTCATGTGAACAAGGTTCCACCAAATCAGACACATCTGACTCACAGGCATTGACCGGAGCCAGTCTTTCATGAGAGAAGTCTTCTTAGCTACAGAGGTTTGCGCCCAGCAATTGGCCAGATTTCCTGGAGCAGGGGACTGCTCAGGTAGACTGTGGTCCAGGAAGGCCTTGTTTTGATGAATAATACACCCAATTCCCACCTCTTGTCTGTCAGATTCAGTTGTGGTGTTAGTGGGCTTCAAAAAAATTGTTACCAAGCCCTCTGGCGATCAATGGCAGACAGTGAAGTGACCTTGATGTTTAATTCTTGCCATTGGCAGGGTCTGCAAGGTTGTTATCTGTTTGGCAAGTCAGTTCTGCTGCAACAGGAAGTTTGGTGGTCAAATTATATTGTCTGATAAAGTATGTCAGCTCGTTAGTGGTTTTGGTCAGCCAATGCCCTCGTCCACTTTTACAACCACAAAGATCCTGGCTCTTCTCTTAATAGACCATATTTCTAAAGAAGCTACCTCCTGAAAAGTGTTGTAGATGGATAGGCTGCTCAATTATTCAGCAAGACGAGAGCTCCCCTCCCAAAGGAACTTGGAGCCAGAAACACTTGATACCTAGTAGGCATTCAGGAAAATATCGATTACTATAACTGGGTGTGAAAAAAAAAGGGCATATGTGCCACAGAGAGCCAATCCTGCTATTTCACAGATAAGAGACAGATATCCAGGGAGTGGCCATCACCAAGGTGATTCTCAGAATCAGGTGGTGACCAAAAACTAGAACCCAGGTGTCCTGTCTCCAGGCCAGTGTTCACTCCTGTACACTGGCACATCTCCACACCCTGAGGTAGACAGGGGTTGGAGGAGGATAGGGAATATGGTTCAATGTCCAAGTTCAGTATCACCAATCGCTTTCTATTGGCTACCCAGCATCTTCCACCTGAGCCTCTCAGAGGCAGATGTGCTGAGGCAGTCTAAGAGGGCCGGGAGGCACCTGACCATTGAAAAGAGCATGGGGTTTGGCCTCAGAAGAATTGGTTCCAATCCCAATTCTGTGTGGCCAGACCCCTGAATCACACCAGTTCTCAAAATCACACCTGTTTAATGGGAACAGAGACCTGCCATCCTGCATTCCTCCATGGAATGTTGTGGTCATCAAATAAGATCAAGGGAACTTAAGACTCTAAAATATGGAGAGTTGTGAAAATAAAGAGTGGGAAACTTTGCCCTTTGTTTCTCTGTCCTGTGGGAGGCAGTGTGACAGCAGCATTCAACTTGAAGAGAGGGTGTTAAACAACCATGATTCTGAAACTCAGCTCTCTCTGTGTGTGACTCTGAAATATGTCATATCACCCCTCAGTACTGCATTTTTCTCACTGAAAACAGCCATGAATTATTTCACTTAATCACCAACCCAATGTGTTACATACCGTTATTCCCCCATTTTTCAGATGAGGGAAACTGAGGCTAGAGAATTGCCCCAGCTTGTGAGCATCAGAGCTCATAAGAGCTACTAAGTTTCCAAATCTCAAAGGCTGAGTCTATTCAGGATGATAAAGACTAGGTCAAATGGAGAACTCTCCTAACTCCTGAGTGGCGATCATTTTGCGAAACACTGGTAATCCCTCCAGCAAGGAGGCTGAAGCCACTTCTTCATGAAGTCTGACCCATGTTGCAAGGTTCCCCTTCCCCATGCCCTAATCTGGGGATCATAGGGGCCCTGAGATTTCTGAATGAAATAGTCCTTCTCTGCAGGCAACCAGGCTAGGCTGGCTACCCTGCCTTATGCCCTCATTCCAGGAGGGATCAGAGATATGGGGAGGGGATAATGGTCATGCAGTATTTTAGGTCTCGAGTTCCAGAATGGCTCTGGTCTGCTCAAGATTTTCCCTCTCCTCACCCCTCCCCACCCCGTCTCCCTAGGGCTCTGTTTTTCCACCAGTTGAACTTTACCTTGGGCTTTCTGAGGCCAAACTTCTGGCTTTCCTTCTCTTCCCCACCCCCACAAAAAGCCAGGTGGCCACAGGGCTGAGAATACTTAAGTCCTTACCCTCTGTGCCGAGAATGCCATTAGGTGATAAGGTTTCCGTAACCATAAATCAGAACTGGGTGTTGGGTAGCATGAAGCGTCCCTTTCATGGCAGCCAAGCCACCCCAGCCTGGCAGGTGGCTTGTGCAGGGATCAGGAAAGGTTCCGCAGGGCCCCAGCCACCTCCCTCCAGACACTAATGTTTTAGCCACTGAGCAAAAAGGCCTCTCTGCTCACTACGGCTGGGATGGGCAACTTGGGACCTCCTGTCAAACACTATTTAGCAAGTCCCTTTAACTAGAATCAATATTCTTCTGCGCAAGCGTGTCAGAAATTAATTCAGGAAAACAAATACCCAAACCCATGTCACCTCCTCTGGAAAGGAATGCATCTCAACCAGGTCACATCGGTGACCTGCCATCTCAGTCAGCTCTCCCTCTCAGCACTGTGGGCACATAGTAAAATGGCAAGGGTGGTAAATGGGCCTACCCGGAAGGACAAGAGATGGTAAACTGGTGTGGCACAGAGGAGCCCTGCTCAGAGCGGCAAAGAACACTGATTTACTAGAGCCTCAAAATCTATTTCCAGCACTCCAATAAGACAACCCAAATTGTATGCTGCTGTCATCCAATAAACCATATACTAGTTTCCAGGCTTAAGAAAACACCAAGTTTCTTTGCTTTTGGTTGCAACTAATTGTGCATTAGCTGATTATTTCAGAATAGTATTAGACTAGGCTAGTGTCAGCAGTGATGGATATAGTTTAATTGTTGTTGTTGTTTTTAATGGAAAGTAATCAACTTTCAAAACGTGAAGAAGTTGTGATGGGTAATTTTTCCAAGCGTGGAATGCTTTGGAGGAAAATTAATGAAAGTAGATCTTGGTGTTGAAAACGCTGGGAATCGCTGGTTCAGTGAGAAGAACACTGGGTTAGGAATTAGAAACAGGGTCAAGGCTTGGTTTTGTTAGGACCATCCTATAATAAAATTGGGAACAGTGGGGGAGGCAGGGGCTATGGGAAAAGATTGAAGGGAAGCAGACAGAGGGGACCCCCAACAGGGGAGAGTCAAAGAATCTAAGTGAGGAAAGTTGCACAAGGGGGTATATCTTCCCACATCCAGAGAATCCTCGCTCTTGGTCTATACTGGTTCAGAATACATGTTTTGGAGACTGACTAGCAAGTTTAGTTTCCGGCTCCTCTCTTTCTTAGTGGTGTGATTTTGGACTGGCAAGTTTATGACTCTAGCCTCACAGGGTAACTGGTATGCAAGCAAGAAGTTTGGTCCATTACTGGCACACAGTAAGTGCACCTTAATGTAAGGTAGCTGTCATTTTTGGTGATTGTCTGCTGGGGTGGCATTTAGAAATCTC
Source organism: Rhynchonycteris naso (assembly GCA_037038555.1). Classification (NCBI taxonomy): domain Eukaryota; kingdom Metazoa; phylum Chordata; class Mammalia; order Chiroptera; family Emballonuridae; genus Rhynchonycteris; species Rhynchonycteris naso. Next base: position 79,056,441 of record CM073000.1, read on the forward strand.
CACATTTTTTTTCTGCTGGGAGGGTGGTGGAGTATTATGTTTAGAAAACGGGTTTGGATTTACCAAATAATGCAGAGAACATAGCAGGCGCCTCCCCTCTCAGAGGGGATAGATGTCTCCCTTTGGGTGGTGCATAGCGCTTAGGTTTCCCCCAGCCCAAAAATGATCCCCTCTGCGAATTTCCCATGCGGTTTTGGGGAATCTGGTTTCTGCTAAAGATGGTGTTTTTAAACAAATTTAAGATTTAGGCAAGGTGTGACTGTTCTACACCAATGCCAGGTGTAGGCAGGGAAATGGGACCAACTGATACTTGGAGAATGAGAACTTAATAAGGGTATTCAGAACCAAGGGGAGGGTATGGGCTGAGGCCCAGAGGGAGACTATGAACAGCTGGGGCTAGAAGGGCCAGTGCTGGGAAGATGGATGATGAAGAGGTGGGCAGGGGCCAGACTAGCCCTGAAGAGCCATTTAAATGAGACCAGAAGAGTTTCAATGAGGACACTGAAAGTTTCTCTTAACCAGCCCTTCCAGCTGCTGTAATGATGACAAGCCCCAGAGTCATTCTTGGCTGAGACCCACCCTGCCTCCCTCTCTAAAGTTCATCTCCACGGCCATCCCACCACTCCCAACCAGGCGCCATCCTAATGCAATAACAAGGGCAGTAGAGGGACAAAGGGATGTGTCCCCCTTGCTGCCACCATGAGCCTGGCCAAAGGCAGCCAACTAGGTAGGGCACATCTTTGAGTTAGCAAATAAACCCTGTGCACGTGTCTTCAAAATACAGCCACATATGCTTGAACTGTGGTTCACGTGAAACCCCAAAGCCAAAGAACTTACCAATAAAATAAGAGGCCCGTTGCTTGTTATAGAAACAAAAAACTGAAACCATCTTACAGAATTACTCAAACCGCAACAAATCAAGGACCATGGCTTTCCTGGCATGTAAGTCCCTCTCTCCCTATAAAAATGCTTCCATCAACTTGGTCTAAGGGCCCCAAGTTGTGCACACTTTTAAGGGACAAAGGAATAAGCAAAAAATAATTTTCTTTAAACCCTGGATGGTCAAGAAAAATTGCCTCATTTGGAAGAAGCATGGAAGCATTACAAAGGGCTATAATTGTTCCTCCATCCCTTCATGTTGCACATCTAAAAAGAACTGCTTTTTTTAAAATTAAAAAACAAACAAACATATATATTACAGTTTATATTTAATATTATTTTGTATTAGTTTGGGTGTACTGCATAGTGGTTAGACAATCCTATCCTTTACAAAGTGTCCCCCACCAATATTTCCAGTATCCATCTGGCACCATACATAGTTACTACAATATTATTGACTATATTCTCTATGCTGTACTTTACACCCCCATGACTATTTTGTAACTGCCAATCTGTACTTCTCAATACCTTCACCTTTGTTACCCAACCCCTTAACCCCGTCCCCTCTGGCAACCATCCCTCTTTTCTTTGTATCGATGAGACTGTTTCAGCTTTATATGTTTGTTCATTTTGTTCTTTAGATGCCACATATAAGTGAAATCGTATGATATTTGTCTTTCTCTGACTTACTTATTTCACTTAGCATAATACCCTCTAGGTCCATCCATGTTATCACAAATGTTAAGATTTCATTCTTTTTTATGACCAAGTAATATTCCATTACATATATGTACCACAGCTTTTTTATACACTTGTCTATTGCTGGGCACTTGGGTTACCTTCCATACCTTGGCTATTGTAAATAATACTGCAATGAACGTAAGGGTGCAAATAGTCTTTCTAATTAGTGTTTTGGGTTTCTTCAGCTATGTACCCAGAAGTGGGATCAATGGTTCATCAGGCCATTCCATTTTTAATTTTGTGGAGACCCTGCATGCTGTTTTCCATAAGGAAAAAACTATGTTAACACAGCCACTCTCGAGGGCAAACTTGCAGGAACTACTAAAATGTAAAATGCACATACCTGTGTCCAGTAATTCCAGTTGTACATTTCCCATGGAGATACATTGGTACCCATGGAAAAGATGATTGTGCAGTGACTGTTGTAGCTCTATTTGTAAGCATGAAAAACTGTTCAAAACTTAGACATCTATCAATAGGCGAATGGCTCAAAAAATAAGTACCTATACCTATAGGGATATTATATTATAGTATAGTATTATAGTCATATAATAGCATACAGAAATATATATAACATAATATGACATACTATATAATATAATGTAATATATAGCATAGCAGTGATTATACGTTTTTGAACCAGGTTGCAGGGGTTTAAATAAGGGCTCTGCTATAACCTTGAACAAGTCATATACTTTTCCTAAGCCTCAGTTTCCTCCTCTGTAAAATGGAGCTGGTAATAGCACACCGGCCTCACAAGACTGTTGAGAGAATTACATGAGTCGATGCATGCTAATTATTTAGAATGGTGCCTAGCACAGATTGTTCCATAATTAGTTTTTTTAAATTATAGCCCTATGGAATACTGTACCTAAAATGAATGAAGCAGACCCATATCTGTTAACTGAGACCAATCTCTAATACACATTGTGCAACAACAACAGAAAAAGCAGAATATTATATGCAGTAATTCACTGTTTACAGTGTTCTACTGTACTGATTGTGTTTCCAAAGGGAAAAGCTCCTCTAGATTTTCTATATGTACCTACATTTGTAAAAGCACAGGGGGAAGGGGTCTAGAGAAGGAGCTAGAAATAGGGGAAGTGATCAAAAAAGATTTTACTTTTATCTGATTTTAGATAGATAGATGATACATACATACATACATATACACGTGGACATGGTATGTATTCAGATAGATAGATGATTGATAGATGATAGATAGATAGATAGATAGATAGATAGATAGATAAATAGATAGATAGATGATAGGTTGACAGATAGATGATAGACACATACATACATACAGATACAGATACACGTGAACATAATATGTATTCACATAATACTTGTAACTTTAAAATGTGGATAAGAATTAAAGGGCTAAGGTGGTACAGTTATTATTCCCCATCTATAAATAAAGGTACTAAAGTTTAAAGATGTCCAATAACATACCAAAGCACACTTAGCCAACAAGCCCAGGAGGATTTCAGCCCAGCTCTGACTGCCCGTGGCCTTTCCACCACCCACACTGCCTGTCCGGGCCAGCCAGGCGTTGACTGTGACAAAGGCTAGAAGAAGGGGCCTCCTTGTCCATCCTGGCTGGAGCGGTGAAAACCAAATGCAATGCAGAACTGTGTTGTTGTTGTTGTTCATTAGCAGACCTGTTGGAATGTGCTGCTCAGCAGTGGGACTGAATGGTTCCTGCTGTTCCCGCAGAACAAACAAAAATCCCTCCGCCCGGGCCACTTCATGGGTGCTCTTCTAGCCTTATCTAACCAGGGATCATGAGAGGGACACAGGATGGTTGGAGGGGCACCTTCTCCAGCCGGCCAGGACCCAATCTCCTGACTATCTGGGTCTCCACCCACTATCCTGGCATTCTGCATAGACTGGACACCTAGAAGGGAAGAGGATCAACACCTGAGACGTCTTATCTCTAAGAGCTCTGCTCCTCCCTGTGCCTCCGTGAGACAGACTGAGTCCTTTTTTTCACTGGACATGGTGATTTTGAGGACCTCTTCCAGTAAAATTAGCCAATGAACATCAGAAATTTTCCTTTCTTTCTCTCCATTTTATACCCTAATACCCTAACATAATAAGTACTCCCTCCCATAATATAACATTTAATGAAAAGCTCTGGCCATTTGGTTTATCTCCATATTTTTAAAAATTTCTCACATCTGTAAGTAAAGCATTCTTCAAATGTTAACAGTCCATTCCACCTTAGTCTTAGGAGCGGTCATCTGACTTAGAATGTCAAGGGCAAATAAAAGTCAAAAAGTTATTGAAGACTAGCATAACTAACAATGCATTTAGCCCATGTGGTAGCTGGGTGACCTCAGGCAAGCACTAGTCTCTCAGCCCCAGTGTTTCCCATCTGAAAGAGTGGGTGGAACACCTGCTCTCCAGGTTGCTGAGTGCATGGCAGGAATCAGAGGTGCCCCTTCCCTCCTCCTACCAAGAGCTGCTTTCCTCTTTTCAAGGTTTCCAAGATGTCGGACAGCCTGGGTCCGCTCCCCAAGAGGCTGGCTCCTCTCTGAAGTCTGATCCTTTTTTTCTTCCTTAAGTCACAAAGCCCAGTGAGGAGTGTCATTGTGTGTGCTACTGAGAGGGAATGGAGCTGGCTTCTTTGAAAATGGCTTCTGTGCTAAAACCACAACCTCAGATCTGATACTGAAGGAATCTGCTGGCACCGGTCCCTGTCAGAACAATTCTGAGATATCCAAGGACCATCCTCCAGGACTGGCAGCAGGCCCCCAAGGGGAGCCTTCTCTCCAGTTCCCAACAGGCTCAGGAGCAGGCCCCCAACCCATTCCTCTGTGCAGGGGCACGGGGAGCCAAGAGAAGGGTTCGGTGCTCTGAAAGCAAAATTCTCTCTCCACAGCCCCCCCCCCAGAAACACCTTCCTACAACACACACACACACACACACATACATGCACGCACGCACACACACGCACACACACACACACACTGCCCAGCCCTTCCGAGCTGGACAGAGCTGCTGGAACAGGATCTATCAGGCCAGAGCTGCCTTCTTCATTCCCAGCCCCCTCCCTTCTTTCCTCCAGAGTCAAGGTTTTATCAGGAGTTTCAAGGGCATGACTGGCAGGGAGGGGGCCACAGACATCATGGCTGCTGCCAAGTCCTTTTCTTTCCCCTACAGTGTGTTTTATAAGCTAGCATGTAGTTTACTCTTCTCCTAAACACTTCACTAGGGTGCAGGGCCTGGAGTTGCCATAGAAACACCTTTGAACTCCTCCTCACCCAGAAGACTGCCAATCCCCAGGGCTTTGGGGGAGAAAGGCAAAAGGAGACACCTGTGGATGAGGAGAAAGGAGAGGGAAGGCCATGGGGGAAAAGGGGCTGTTCCTTAGAGAGGGCTAAGCTAGGCATGCCATGCCCTACACCCGGCACATGGCACCAAGCCACAAAGAGAAAAGAGCCAGGAAGGTTCTGGAAGAGGAAGCTAGTGAGCTGGCTTGAGCGTCTTTAATGAGCTACAGTGGGTTCATTGGGGTCAAGGAGAATGGGGAGCTGTTACACATTTCTTCCAGGGAGAGAAGAGAACGGGCAGTCTTCAACCCTGATTGGAAACTAGAACGGCTGTGCCTAGGAGAGCTGGGAGCCGCTACTGGATGGTAGGACGGCAGCAGGGTACCGTAAGACAGCACAGGTCAGCAAGCGAGCAGCCCACATCCACACCTCTCATTTTTAAAAGCATTATCTCATCGCGGCCACTAGTGCAGTGCACCAAACCCACGCAGAGCAATTTGGGATCAGGGCCAGCGCATTGAAGATTTTTGTTTTTTTGTTTTTAGTTTTGCTACCACAATGTTTTGGTCTTTGGGTACTTCCTGGTAACTTAGCCTTTCTCTGGGCAGTTTATTGGGGAGAGGGGGCGTGTTTCTTGAATAAATCCAGAGAAATCACAAGAAACCTTCTACCCAGGCCCACAGCAGGAGACCTAAGCACTAAACAGAGTCGGGCAGTGCCCCCGTTGGAAGTGGGGTTTCCTGGCTTGTTTCCACTATTCCCTGGTCAGCTTGCAGGGTAGAAACCCCAAAGCCAAGGGCAGGAAGGAGGAGGCAGCGTGAGTTCTCCCTCACCCCACATACCAGAAAGTCCAGGGGAACACACCAGGACCATTGTCAAGCAATAAAGGATGCCCTGATTCCACCTGTCAGATTCCTGGCCCAGTGTGTGCTCCCCACTGAGCAAGACCAGAAACCACTGGCAGCCGCAGCTCCCAACACTACTCATGTAGGAATGTCACCTACAGGGTGAGAAGAGAAGGCCAAGTGGAATTTGGGTGGGGTAAGTCAGAGGAGGAGGGAGAAAACCTTTCAGGCCTCAGGCAGCTCAGAAGAATCCTTCCAGGCAATCCACAAACCCTGGGACCAGCTAGGTTCTCCTGGGAAAGGGATGGGCATGCAACTCAAGCCCCAGGAAACCTCTAACTAGGGTGACCCTCGGCCACACAAACCCCCAGGCATGCTAACTGGACTGACCTGGTCACCACAGCCACCTCCTTGACTTCTCCTAGACTAGGCCGGGCCCACCAGCAGTGCCCCTCCCAACTTCAGCTGCCTGCCCTGCCAGGCTTGCCTCCTCCCCCTCCGCCCCTACAGTACACTTGTGGAGGTCCTCACCCAGAACCCAGTGGAAAATTTCCTTCCCCTTTATGACTGCACTTAAAACACACATGCTCCATTCTTTACCTCTGAATCGACTCAGCAGAGCGGCTAGACTGTGTCCCACCTCAACCCCAGCCGCGTGCACATGCACACACAGACACACACACACAGCAGGGCCACTGGACTTGCATGCTTTATGAGCTGGAAAGGAGAGGAGAGATGTTCTCCAGCTGCTCCACCTCTCCCCATCCAAACAAGTGTCCTGAACACTCCCAAACAAGCTCTCCCAGGACATGCGAGGCCCTCGATAACAACTTATTCTACTTTGTACTAAGTATTTCTAATCAAGAAGACACAAGTCTAGTTTAGAATTGTCACTGTGCCATGTGACCTGTGGCATCTTTGTTCTTTCTGTGGCAAATCCATCTTCTACTGCTCCTTCTCCCCTTCTCACACACATGCAAGAAGAAGAAAAAAAATAGCCTTCCTGTGAATTCTCACAGCTATGTGATAAGTGATCCCTCACACACGCCACCTCCTGCTTGCTATCAACACTCTTAAATACAGTTCCTCCCGGGAAGGGTCAGCCCTACCGCCTTCTTCTCCTTTCCCCCCATAAATCCACCCACATTTGGCAGTCCAGGAAGCTACATTAGCATTTGCCTGAGAAACGCAAGGCTCGCTTGGGTCTCAATGAGAAGAATGACCTTCTTGCGTGCAGATGATACAAACTCAAAAAACTTCAAGTTTCTCCTACAACTTTTTGTGCACATGGCTGGTAACTTTTTTTTTTTTTTTAACTATTCAACATCCCAGCAGTTTAGGTGGCATTCCAGGTTTTAGGAACCCTTTCCCCTTTACCCCCAGCCCTCCCTCCCACCATCGTGAAAAGGGAATTTTACCAGATGTCAAAAAGAACTGATAGGGACCTCATAACCTAAAAGAAGAGAAAAGGCTGTAAAGAGTTTATTCTGCCACTGTGGGGTTTCTCTGCAATGCATCTCCCCCCTGGGCTATGTCAGAGCCCCCGCTCCAAGCCCAGGCAGAAAAAAAGCGGGATTCGCCATGCCACCCCGAGCAGTGAGCAGCGACCCAGTCCCGGCTGCAGCGCGTGAGGGAGCGCGCACTGCAGGGGCTCCCGCGGGGACACACGGAGCGCTTACCTATGTCAGAGTTGCAGAAGGCGTCCTGGGGGTGGCTGGGAGAGCATGTGCACGCCTCGGCACCCCAGTCCCCCAGGCTCCAGCAGCCCAGGAGCACGACTAGCCCGAGCCAGGGAGTCATTGCCGCTGCTGGGTCTACTACTCGCCTCTCCAAAGTTGCCGTGAGCGCCGCCGGCAGACTGCTGCAGCCGGAGCTCGTCCACCAGACCCTACGGGACAACTTTGTCCTCGGGTGCACTGCCCAAAGGGTCGAGATGGGGTGCGGCGAGGCTGCCTCGGCGCTGGCGCACGGCTCTGCGGGTCGGCGGTCTCTCCGGGTCAAGGAGCGGGAGCGGGAGCAGGAGCAGGCGCTGGAGGAGCGGGAGGACAAGTAGTGCAGAGAGCCCGCCTGCTGCCCGCTCTGCGCCGCTGCCGGGCGACCCATTAATATACCACGGTTATCCCTGGCACCCCCTCTCAGGGGCCCGCCCCTCCGACCAATCGCAGAGCCGCATTACCTCATCGGCCCTCCGAAAAGGGGGCGGGGCCCGGGGCGCGGGGCGACGGGGCGGGGCCACCTGGGACCGTTCAAATCCTTATAGGGAATAATGCGGCTGTGGGCACGCGAGTGGATGGGCTGGGACGCGCCTCCTACCCGCGTCTGCGGAATAGCCCTCCGAGCAGCGCGGGTGTGCCCTCTCTGGCCCGCACCTTTGCCACACGCCCGCCGCGCCCTCTGGACACCTCTGACCCGAATCGGAATCAACTACTGCCCACTCCAGCAACAACCCTCCGCGGGTCAGAGGCGGTCCTGGTCCTGGGGATGCTTACTGAGCGTGGAAGAAAGGCTAGCGAAAAGACTACTTCTCCACCTTCTTCGGAATGTGGGCTCAGAGAGTGAAAAACCAGGTAGACGACTTACACTGTCCACAGTAGCCGCCCCCCAAACCCCGCCCCCGACTTTTCTGGATTTGAGGAAGCCATCTGCTTTGCGGAGCTGGCTCTAATAGGTGGGCTCCCGGGACTCGCCCGGTGTAAATTGTAAAGTCATTCAACAAACACTATTCTGGATGTTGGGATCAGCAAAACAAAGTTCTGTTCCCATGGAACGTACAGGTAAACACATCAGTAAATCCATGAATACATAGGGTAAGTCTGTGGTGATAGTGCTGGAAAGAAAACAAAACTGAGTAATGGGTTAGAAATGACTGGGGCCAGAGGCACTGCTTTCCTCTGAGGAGGTGACATCCCAGATGAGTTGTGAACAAGAAGGCTCTGCCTTGTGAGAGTGTGGGAGGAGAGAACACCAGCCAGGCGGAATGGGCAAGTGCAACAAAGCCCTGAGATTAGATAAACAGTTAAGTAGAAAGGGCAGGAGGACATGGTAATCCCACTGAGAGCAGACAGGTCTCCACCCTTCAACAATGAATTTAGGGGTGAACTGATCCAAAACGGGGAGTAAGCCAGATCCTGGAGAACTATCCAAGATCCTAGACTATGAAATATATATAATGGATAATTGCTCGTAACTTAATACTGACTCTCCTTATTTATTAAGTACCATCTTGATTCTGCCTCATATTTTAGATAGCTCACCTCATTATCCCTCACAATCATAGGTAGAGAAAACACATTTTAATCACGCTTTCCAGATGAGCAAACTGGCACAGAAAGGAACTCAAATCACTCATTTCCACTGTGAGAGAGGTTTTTTTCTCTGGACTGTGACAGCAGTTAGCTCTAACTGTACAAATGCCTTGTGTGGCTGGAGTCTTCTATCTTTTCCCTGTTGTGTCTCTCTCCCTCTCTCTACCAATGCATCCGGTTAGAAAGAGATGTGGCTGCTTTGACTATAGAGATACTAAAAGTTGAGAACAAAGTAAGAGCTGTCTTGCTCAGAAATGCAAGTCCAACCTCTTTCTCAGAAACTCCTCTGTTTACCCCCCGGAAGAGTGACATTGAGATGACAGAAGCAGAGAATTTTATTGGAAATGGCATTTCTGAGAACATTTTTAAAATTCCTTTTTATCCCTTAAAATTCTTAGCTATAAGGAAAAAGAGCCTCATTTTCACATTTTTTTCTGTCTTGTCCCCTTCCCGACTTTTAAGACCCTTTCCACCTCAACTCTTAACTGTAGCCTGACCCTTACAGATCTTTCTCCTGTCAATGTTTACTGCACTTTGCTCATTGTTTTATGAGGTATGTTTGTCTTATTTCCCTGACCAACCACACTAAAAAGACTTTGATGCTTGAGATATTTGGTCACACTGCTTTTTTGCCCTCAACATACAAAATAGGGTCCCAGGAGACTTGGGTGTAGCTGTGACCAGCAGTCCATTGAGTCTTGAGCGGTGGACATTCAGGAAACCACTCTGAGGATTGAGGTGGAATGAGGGCATACTTGGTGGGATTTGAGAATTTTGCTTATTCCTGCACAGTGCCAGTCATGTGGAAGGTTTTATAAGCCTTTTCTGCCCAAATCCACTTTGGATAAGCATCTTATGTGATAGAGGTCCTCTCTTCTCTTTTTCGTCTTTTCACATTAAAGTTTTGTTCAACATGCCAAAGTTTTCTCCAAGGGAAGGCTTGCCTAGAATATGAGTTTGAGTCAGATAACTTTTGCTGAACTTTAAGCCCCAGGTTCCTTATAGAAAGCATCTGAAGCATTTCAATTATGGCAACTACTTAATTATGTAATGGCAAGAGTACTCTGATGGTTTTTCCAGCTCAAAGTAATGAAATCATCCTTTGGTTTAGTTCCTCTCGCCCACCTAGTCAGTGCAGCATCCTTAGGGTTTATCTTCCCTTTCAATTGGGAAGTTCTCCCTAATGTCTAACCTGAGGGGACTCCCTTCTGCCCACCCATGTGAGTTCAGCTCAGTCGTCATCTTAAAGAAAAGGAGAAAAAACTCTGTGGACGTTGATGCAAAGGGGCCCTTCTGCCAGAGTTAGCCCGTCTGGCAAGCAGACATCACAGCCGTCCATCCAGATGTCATCATGTCCATGAACCTCACATGTAAGAATCGCTTTCTCAAGGCCACTTTATAAGGTATATGGAGTGGACCCTGGGCTAATGGTAAGGATGAAGATAGTGGTTCCCCCACTTTTTCTTGACAGTTAAGAACAATGATAGATTTATAAACCTTGGAAGAACTGAAGATGTTTCAAAATGTGTCTGGCCTGCCTTTAAGCCTACGAGGCTGAGCTGATATTTCCTTTCCTGGAAAAAATATTTCCATGACCACTCACCCCCTTCCTATCACGTTACAGAATGCTGGAGTTCTGGGAAATCTCCCGTAAACATGTAGAGTTCCCAATCCTCTTCTTATCAGACTTGAAAAATAAGGTTCAGACAGGTAAAGGAATGTTCCCAACATCTCGTGGTCAGCTAGCTGCAGAGCCAAGATAGTGAGGCTGCTGCCTGATCCCTCCCCTGGGCTCTCACTCATGGACGTCTGTTGCCCGCTGTGGCGCGTGACCCAGTGATTGCACTCTGGCCATGGAAACCCCAACCACTCACAGTCCTGGATCTGCACTTCAGATCTGCAGATGAGTTTGTCTCAGAGTCTTTGTACAGTGACCGACACATGAAGAATTTCACCTACACTGACTGACCAAGTCACTGATGATGATTATCATCACCTCTGCCCCACTCAGCCATGTGAGCCAATTAGAACAAGGGCAGCTCTCTATGCCTCAGAAATTTATCTCTTGTATGTTTATTTTATCCCTTTCCAAATTATTATCTAACGCCTTTTGAAAATATTCCAAACATATTGTTGCAAAGAGATGCATGAAAACTGTCTTTCAGGGAGACAAAAGATGCTTGGGTTAAAAAAAAAAGCACAAAAGATCTGAAATGTGTTCCAAAATTTGCTGCAGAAAAGTGGTATGTGTGAACACATCACCTCACCGATCCAGGCTTCAGTTTCCATTTTTTATTGGTTTTAATGGTCTCCAAGATCCTGTTTGACTCGAAAAGTCAACACTTTCATGGAAAATTCTCAAGAAGGTGAGTGTTAATAAAGGGAAGACAGATCTTGCCATTTGAACAAGTGTGAGGCAAATCAAATGTGCCCAAGATGGAAGCACATCTGTGAATCTCTCAATCAACAATTATTGAGTTCTTACTCTGTTTGGTCCTCCGAGACCAAGGCTGAAAACGATGATTATGCTGTGAAGGCACAGGGGAAGCTGAGGTCTTGTTTCTGATAGAGCTCCACTGTAACCACTTGTTTTTCTGTCTGTTTGCCTCTTGGATCATAAGCACTAAAAGATGAGGAAGTGTCTTTTTTACTGTTTCCATACATTATTGCCAAACTTTATTGACTTCCTATACCAGGGGTCCCCAAACTTTTTACACAGGGGACCAGTTCACTGTCCCTCACACAGTTGGAGGGCCGGACTATAAAAAAAAACTATGAACAAATCCCTATGCACACTGCACATATCTTATTTTAAAGTGAAAAAAACAAAACAGGAACAAATACAATATTTAAAATAAAGAACAAGTAAATTTAAATCAACAAACTGACCAGTATTTCAATGGGAACTATGGGTGCGGATGCATCCTGTGCTCCTCTCACTGACCACCAATGAAAGAGGTGCCCCTTCTGGAAGTGCGGCTGGGGCGGGATAAATGGCCTCAGGGGGCCGCAGGGGACTGCATGAGGCTCGTGGGGCCGTAGTTTGGGGACCCCTGTCCTATACTGTGCTCAGGTCAAAACTTAAATGCTGCCTTCTCCAGGAAGCCTTTTTGGATTTCCCTCCCCAGTCTTCATCAACCCCCTCTTGTGGTTCCCCACGCACTCTGTGCTTCTCTCTTAGCTGCCTGTAATGTGATTGTTTACCTGTCTGCTTCCCACCCTGGACTGTAAGCCCTTTAAGGACAGGGATCAAGCATTGGAAACAAATCAATGAGAATTGGTTGAATGAGTGGAGTTAATTGGCCCTACCGAATCCTTTCCGGTACTTAGATGGGCAGGTGGAGCTTGCAGAGCCCTATCCCTCTGGCCAGTGCTAGGGGGCGCTGTAAGCCAGAGAACACCCGTTAATTCAACCTACATTCTCAGTCCGTCACTGACAAGGCGGGAGCCGCACCATTCCACAGTCAGTGGGTGCGGGTGCCTTTGAGTGGGTGAAGCGAACCCCTCCCGTCTGCAAGAGCCACAAAAGACTCAGTCAGCATCCCGTCTGAGTCCACAGCTGCCCGGCTTCTCCACCCTCAAGTTGGCCACATGTCAACCCGAAGGGGAGACGTGCTCTTGGAAAGAGAGAATACTATGAATCATGGGTTGGGGGCAAGGTGGGGGGATCGTGGATCTGAGAACACAGCAGAGGATGCCACGGTTCCACTCTTCCTGAGCTGGCCTCTGGAAATTGAACCTGGAGACGGCACTGACGAAGACCTATATTGTTTCCGTTGCCTTGTAGAGAAACACCTCTTTTCTCCCCTGCTTTTTCCCCCAAGCCTGCAGTCCATCTGAAATTCATTACATTCAAAACAGCTTTCCCCGAGCAGCAGACAGCCCAGGTCCACCCGTCACCAGGAGCCCTGCCCGACCCTCAATGGGGTTGCTCCCCAGCACTGGAGAATTGGGAACGTAAGATGGTGGGGACATCAGGTTCTTTCTGCTGCGTCTGGCACCAACAGGGAACAAACGCCTTTCCTGGCTTCCATCTGAACTGGGTTTATGGCAGTAAAATTGCAGAGTATCTCTTGCCCCAGTTCTCCCCCAGCCCTACCCAGGAATGAAGAGCCCTCAGTAAGGGTCTCTGGCTGCTTCACCTGAACCCTGGGGTTTTCACATGTCTTTCAACACCCAGCTACTCCAAGGGATTTTAAGCCACAAAACACATGTGCCCCATACAGACATGTTGTGCCCCGTGTTTTCTGGGGTGTTGGGAGATGGGAAACTGTTAATATTCCAGCTCTTGCTTTTTTTAAAAAAAAAAAAAAATGTGTTTTAATGTCTGTGCTTAGTCAATCATTTCTGCAAAGGCTAATATGAAGTAGAGGGAAAAGGTCTCCTCGGCCCTATCTTAATGTCTTCCTTATGCCCGTGGAGTTCATGGGTTTTCCTTTGTGGTTTCTTTAAAGGTTGAATGCTGTTTCTCACAGTAGATGCACATGAGTGTGTCTCTGCCAGGTGCCCTCGTGGCTTAGGAGGGGATGGATGGAGGCATGGCTGGCCTTCTGTCAGGCTGGGCTAGAGACTGTGTTTCTGCCAAGGCACCTGAATCTTTTCAGTGGAACCTGCTGGAACTGAAACTGATCTGTCCTGGACTATAGGGATGGTCCAAAGAGCACTTGACACCACTGATCACATCCTTCCTTAAACTTGGCAGCTCAGCCCATCCACTCTGGGTTTTTACATTGTACCTCTCCAACTGTACCTTCTTGGTCTTCTTGGTGGACTCTTCAGGCTCTTCCTGTTGCAAAAGTGTAGGTGTTTCCCAGTTTTCTGTCCTGAGATCCCTTCCCTTCCCCTCTAGCTCCCACCCTCTCCCTGGCGACCCCCACCTTCTCCGCCGGTTCTACCTACCACTGTGCCATTTGTGCTGGAGTGGGCACTGCAGGCAGCAGGGCCCCGCTGAGCGTCAGTCTGTGTCCAGCTTCCCTCTGGAGGTCCCATGGCTGCCTCGGGCCCCAAAGGCTCCAGAACTCATTGTCTTTTCCCCTCATTGCCCTTGCAGTGTTGTCTATCCCCACCAATTGGGCCATCATTCACCAAGTCCTACCGGGTTCTCGTTCCACTCATCTTCAATCATCCCCTTCTCCCATTCCCACTATTTCTGGCTTGGATCAGGCCCCTGTGGATTCTTTCCTGACAATTTCAATAGTCACATAATTAGTCACCCTGCCCGGGGTCTTTCTCAATCAAATTCAACATTTGCACGGCTGTTCCTGAAAAGCTTTTAAAATATAAATCTGAAATCATGCTGTCCTTTGCTTCCAGTGATTCATTTGTTGTCCATGGCTTGCTGAACAAAGCCTCACACTCCACAGAAAGGCATACAAGGCCTTCTGTGATCTGGCTCTCCCTAGGCCAGGCCCTGCAGAGCAGGACCATTCCCATAGAATACAATGTGAAGCCTACCTCTGAAGTTATGTAACAGCCCGCCTGCGCCTGTCCTTGCTTATCTCCAAACCTATGCCCTAATTCTCATCTCCCAACCCTTTCTGTTCCAGCCATCAGTTTCCTGCCCCTGAGGCTTTGTGCACACTGTACTCTTTGCCTGGAATCCAACCCCATCCCACCCCTCCATCTCATTGTCAGGATTCTTTTATCTTTCAGGATTCAGCTAGAGCCGTTTCCCTTCCCTTAACACTCGCTGACCACTGGAAAAGACTTCTAAGATGAGGAAAAGGAAGGAAAACTCATGTCAGTTGAATACCAGCTCTGTACACATCACTTCCAATACAGTATTTCCTCCAATGCTCACAACCCTTACGAATAGATATTATTTTGCACCCATTTTACAGTCAAGAAAACTGAGGTGAAACATTACCTTGAAAAGATAGATGCTTCCCCATGTTCATTGCAGTATTATTTATAATAGCCAAGATATGGAAACAGCCTAAGTGTCCATCAATGGATGAATGACAGTAATTGTGATGAAAATAGCAAGGCAGGCAGTTTCTGGAGTGGTGGGTATGCCCTTCCTTCCTCAGAATTTGGGTAGGTACCACAAGAAAATTACATTTGTATTACGAAGAAAGGGCCCAGAAACCAGAGGCAGAGCTGATAAAATACTAATCAGTACATTTTAACAGTTATTGAATATAGCTTCATTTCCTCCAAAAATGTCAAGCATGAGACTGAGGCAATATACCAGGGTTTTGTCCCAGTTCTGCCCCACACACTATAGCCAGTGACCTTGAGTAAATCAATGAACCCCCTTTCTCCACATGTAGAACGAGTGGGTTGGAGTTTATGATTTTTCAAAGCTTCCCAGTGGAATACTCTGGAAGACAGACTGACAAGGAAGTTAGGGACTGTGGCTTGTGATAGCAGTAAATCTGGGTTTTGACCCTTCTTCACTTTTTTTGCTGTTACCTTGAACAAGTTTCTTAACCTCTTGGAGCTAATGGTAAAATGGAGGAGAGAGTCATACTTTAAAAGTCTGGTAAATAAGGCACTTGACTTCATGCCTAGCACATAGTAAATTCTCACTGAGAACCTACATATACCAGGGTATGACCCTACAGGTATAGATATGGATGAGACCAGCCCCTGCCTTCAAGTAGCGTATGATCTGTGTTTATTAAGGAGAAGCATATTCTTATATCCCCTTTGACCATGTAGGAAATACCCAAGGAAGGGATGAGGGGAGGGACGGGAAGGAAGAGGCAAAAAAAATAAAAACTTGATAGAAATAGCTAATTCTTATAGAGTGCCTACTGGGTGCTGGGCCTTCTTCTGAGTGGTTTGTGTATATTAATTCAGACTAATTCTTATAGCAAAAGCTGGTAGATACATGGGATTATCCTCACCATTTCTTTCTTCTTCAGATATGGAAACAAATGTAAAGAGTGATTATGTAACTAGCCCAAGATTACGTGGCCAGGATGCTGCAGTGCTGGGATGTGAAACCAGAGCAGTCTGGTTCAAGAACCCATGCTCTTACCCACCCTGCTAGCCTCCTTCTTCATGGAGAAGGTGAACATGCAGGTGCAAGGGACAGAGGTTCAGTGTCTGTCACCAGGTGGGTCTTCCCAGAATGTCAAGTTGCTGTTAGAACATAAATTAGATATGGCCCCTATCCAAAGAGACACTTAGTAGGGCAGCAAGTACATCATCAGACCTCCTGGAGAATGACATTCAATGGAGTCAATGTGATTGCCAGCTCTTGCCTTGAGCTGGAATCAGAACACTTGTTCAAGTCCCATCGCCTCTAAGTTTTTCTCTAAGCTTCTACTCATTCTTTTCTTTCTTTCTTTTATTTTTTTTTTAAAGAGGGGGAGAGTCAGAGGGACAGATAAGGACAGACAAAGAGGAATGGAGACAGATGAGAAGCATCAATTCTTCGCTGCAGCTCCTTAGTTGGTCAGTGATTGCTTTCTCATATGTGCCTTGACCAGGGGCTACAGCAGAGCAAGTGACCCCTTGCTCAAGCCAGCAACCTTGGGCTTCAAGCCAATGACCTTTGGGCTCAAGCCAGAGACCATACAGTCATGTCTATGATCCCATGCCCAAGCCAGTGACCTCTCGCTCAAGCTGGTGAGCCTATGCTCAAGCTGGATGAGCCCACACTCAAGCTGGTGACCTCGGGGTTTTGAACCTGGGTCCTCTGTGTCCCAGTCTGACACTCTATCCACTGCACCACTGCCTTGTCAGGCAAGCTTCTACTTATTCTTAATGTGAGGATTAACATCTAATTCACAGAGGTTTCAAGGATTAAATAATAGCTACGCTGACTGAGCATTTATGATGTGCCAGGCCCTGTTCTATGTACTTTACAGGTGTAAATTTATTTCTCACAACTCTATAATGTAGGGGTTTTATTATTGTGCCCATTTTACAGGAAAGAAAGCTGAGACACAGGTTCAGTAATTTGGCCAAGGTCACACAGTTAATAAATGGTAGAGCCTGATCAGGCAGTGATGCAGTGGATAGAGCATAGACCTAGGATACTGAGGACCCAATTTCAAAACCCTGAGGTCACCGGCTTGAGCATGGAATCATAAACATCACCCCATGGTCACTAACTTGAGCCCAAAAGTGACTGCCTTGAAGCCCAAGGTCACTGGCTTGAGCCTAAGGTCACTGGCTTGAGCAAGGTGTCATTGGTTTGACTGGAGCCTCCCCACCCCGATCAAGGCATATATGAGAAAGCAATCAATAAACAATTAAGGTGTCACAACTATGAGTTGATGCTTCTCATCACTCTCCCTTCCTGTCTGTCTGTTCCTGTCTCTCTTTCTCTCTCTCTCAAAAAAAAAAAAAAATGAAGTAGTGGAACCAGAATTTGAAGTGCAGCATCCAGTCTGTGATTTTTATCCCCTTTCTGCACTCCTGTGATTAGTTGAAAACATCGTGCAAACACTAAATAACATTGTGGTTCTGTTCTCACTTATCCACATCTTAAATCTTTGTTCACACTGTCCCTTGGCCTGGAGCGCCTGTCCTCCTCACGCCTGACTACCTCATTTGTCTAAACAGGGGAAGAGTAAGGTTCTGGGGCCCCCAGTAGTCTGCTAGAGCAGGCGCACACTGGATTCTGAGAGCCAATGGATAAATTTTCCAGAAATTTTCAGGTCAGTTGTTAAGCACAGTCATTATTGAAAGTTTAATTATATAAACTGACAATTAATTAAATTCTAGTAATAATAAGGGTAATAAATACTTAAAACTCATCACTTTCTAATTATTGTATTACATTATACTTTTATGTGTGTCCTTGGGGTCATTTCCAGTCTATTGTTTCTGTATGGTGGGAATATTATATAATGGGGTGCTACTGCGCATTCTTTCCAAATCTGCATTAATCAACAGCACTTTGGGACTTAAAACTGGCCATGATCAGAGTATTTACACTACAGCAATTGTCAGATGCTACAAATCAGGGTTTTTTGTCCTGGAGAGCGAGTTAAATATTTACGAACTCACCATTTCCTAGCTGTGTGATCTTGGACAGGTAACCTTTCTATGTCTCAGTTTTTTCATCTATAAAATAGGAACAGCATTAGGGCCTACCTCACAGAGCTGTGAGCAATAAACAAGATGATGCATGGAAAGGATTTAGTGGAAAGCCTTGCACAGAGTCAGCCATCGATGGATGGCCACTATTAAGACAATACTATTATCAGGCATCATCTCCTACAAGCAGCCTTTCCTTCCATCCAAGCAGGGTACTACCCACCATAGATGATCTCTGCTTTGATAATTCATCACACTGTGCTGGAATTGTCAGTTTCCATATCATGTTTCCCTCTTTAGAAAGTGAGCTAATAAAGTCTAATGGAGTTTTCTCTCCTCAGCTCTTAGCACAATACCTCGATAGACAGTAGATCCTCAATAAACTGTTAGATTAGATTAGAAGATTAGTGAAGAAAGAGTTCAGAAGCTACTGAAACACCAGAATTTGAAAACTGGAGGCTCCTCTAATTACATTATAAATGTTTAAGAAATTCTTTCCCACATCTAAGCATTACTGGAATATTGTGTTTGGGGCTCATGCCTTGGAAGTACCTTCTAATGAGGTCGTTTTGGAATCTCAGGAACTAAAATCCTCCGAAATGGTGCTCAGACAGACCCACCGCACAGTGAACTCTGTTTTATAACAAGGTTCTCAGCGTATACAACATGGAGCCCCTATGCTAGTCCTAGCATGTCAAGTAGGAATATGCCCAGTAATTTCCAAACTGCTTGAAGGTGGTTGGAACTGCTTCTGCCTCAAGTATTTAGAGAGAAAAGATCTTGAGGTCACATCAACAAGTTCTAAAAGAGATTGCACACACCTGGTCTGGGAGCCAGTGATTGGAGACTGATTTTAGAGGAAAAAGGAGGGAAGGGCTGAAGGCATGTTGAAAAATAATTATTTTTTTGGTCTGTTGTTCCTGTGTATGCACTGGTTGCTGGCTTATGCAACACCCAGTAATTAAAATGGCTGGAATGCTTTGAATTTTTACAGTAAAGTGAAGGCGGCTAGGAGGCCCGGAGCTGGGGCCAGCTGGAGAGGGGCCCAATGATCCTACCCTGACTGCCCCTTGGCCTGGCAGAGGTGGCTGGCATTTGCCTTGGGGTGGAGGTTGAGGGGTGATGGGGAAAAGGGAGGAAGGCAAAGGTATCAGGAGTAGCACACACTGCTCCCCCTTCCCCTAGTCAGGTGCATCCAGGTACACCACCTCTTAAAGGAGGTAGTGCATGGGCCACCCACCTTCTGAAAGTCAGTAACGATTAGTGGTGATGCCCAGGAATGATCAGCAGTGATAAAGCTATCTTCTATTAAATACCTACCCTTTGCCAGAGCCTGCACTAATAATGTTATATATAGTATCTGACTTCAGCGGGGCAAAAATCAGATCGTATCACTCCCCAGCTCAAAACCCTTTGTGGATTCCTAGTGCATTTAAAATAAATCCTAAATGCCTCACCCTTTGCTCCCCAGCATGATGTAGCCCCACTGACACCCTCCTTGTGCCCTCTGCTCTCTCCAGAGCTCACCATGCTCACGCCAAGCTGCTGGCCTCCTTTTAATTCTTTCTCCAACCCAGCTTGGTGCCTGCACTGGGGCTGCCTCGCCTCTCCCTCAGCCTTCCCCAGGTCCTGCCAGTCCCCAGAAATGGGAACTCTGACTGGCTTGTTGTTTCAAGCCATTCAGTTAGTGGCACTTTTGTGGCAGCTCAAGGAAACAAAATAGACACATTGTATCCAACCTGAATGGCATAATGACCCCAGGGAGTGGTATCTCCCCTGCAGCTATAGGGTGGTTTCACATCCTTTGACAATTTTAGGGGGTCCCACCCCTGGCCTGCATGTCCTAAACCATCATGCTGTGGACCTCCTAGGTTCTGTTTTCTTAATAGGAAGGAAGTCTTGGCCTTCTTGGTGTGAACAACTCCTCTGTTGGGATTTGCCCAGAATTCATACCTTGATGTTTGTGATCTGCATGACCCAACGTGTTAACGTTGGTAACTAAACGTTGTTTGGAAAAAGAAAAGATGACCAGTCCTTCTCATCATTAAGCTTCCAGCTCAGATGTCACCTTCTCAGAGCCGGCTGCCCTAGCTGAAGTAGCACAACTATCCCTGGTTACTCATACCTCCCATCATCCCATTTTTCAGATTTCTTTTCAGTACTTATCACTAAATTTAGAAAAATACTATTTGTTTGTTTATTTTTTATTCCTTGTCTTTTCCAACTTGAATGGAAGCTCCTTAAGGTCAGGGCCCTCCCCTTTCTTGTTAACTGTGTCCGCAGTACCCAGATCAGTGTTTAATTCATGTTCATCAAGGTCATGGGTCTTCACAACAACCCATCAAGCTAGACATCACTGTCATAATCTTCCAGATAAGCAAACTGCAGCTCAGGGAGGTCAAACCACCTGTCCAAGGTCATCCAGTACAAAGTGAGGTCACCAAGGTCTGTCTGATGGCAAAGCTCATGTTTTGCAATGGGTATGCACACTCTTCCTCCCAAACAGCTAGCTACTTTAGAAAATTGTGGGAAGGTGTCTGAATTTTAAGGGAAGGAACCAGAACACAAGGCTAATGCTGAGCCCGTTAGTAATGTAATGATGGAGGTACCAAACAAGAAGAATGTAAGCACTTGATGGGAACCCAGGACACTGGTATTCTAGCCCAAGGTCAGCCACATGTGTGAACTTGGATGAGTTGATTACCCTCTCTCTGGGAGGTGTTTTGTTTTGTGTTTTGGAATTTACAAAGGGGGTTTGCTTCCACTTCCCCGGGAGACAACTCCGTGACAGTGTTCCTTTCGTGTCCTGAGATGGAGAGGCTGGGGTGTTGCAAGGATCACTAGAGTAACCACACTGGGGAATGATGTTCCTCCAATCGTGTGTGTGCCTGCCTGTGGGTAACTTCAGGAATAAGCAGCTGGGTTTACAAGTTATCTGTTGAAGCCTATGGAGTGCTCAAGGATGGGCAGACTTGGTTAAAGGAAAGCCGTGCTGCTGCTCTCAGTGCCCAGTGCTGCGTCCCTGATAGCACCCAACTGCTCAGCCCCACCTCAGGCCCAGAGCTGGCCCAGCCACACCCCTCCCCAGGCTTCCTCCTGACCACGAGGGGTCTGTGTCCTTCCTCAGCGGGGCATGAGTGAGCTGCGTCTTCTTCCCACCGTTGGCTTTTTAGAGTGTTGTATTGTGATGTAACTCCAACTTATAGAAAAGTTGCAAGAAGAGTTCAAAGAATTACCAGATACCTTTCACCTAGATTCCCCCAAGATTAACCTATTACTACATTTTCTGTAGTTTTTTCCTCCACTTTCCCTCTGTCTCTCTCCTTCTATCTATCTGTCTCTCTCTCTGCCTCTCCCACCCACCCTCACACACACCTGTTTAAGAGTAAGCTGCACACACACCACTTCTCCAGCCCTAAATACCTCAGTGTGTGCTCCCCAGTCACAAAGCTACCGTCGGCGTTTGCAGTGCAGAACAGCTCAGTCCCTGGGGTTTGCATTCAGCCCCAGCTCCACCTGCTCCTCACTGTGTGCTTTTATGTAGAAGACTTCAGTTCTCTGCACCTTGGCCTCCTCATCTGTGAATGGTGTGGGGGGGCACCAAGAGCACCTACTTCGTAAAGCTGATGTGAGAATTAAGTGAGACACCCCATGCTGAGAGCTTGCCATGAGCCTGGGACATGAAAAGTGCACAGTAAGTAACCAGAAGTGTATTTTGCTAGAAGGCTGTATTTATTTTCTCCTTGGAAGTGGTTTGGATTCCTTGACTTTCTTCTGCTTCTTCTTAAGGTCGGTTCTCATAAGAAAATAAGACACGCTCTTTTCGTTCACCTTATTTATTGAGCGCCCACTTCAGGTCTGACCCTGCTCTGGGTACAGAGATGCAGCAGCACACGGGGCAGACGCAGTCTCTGTCTGCACGTGTGTGCGGTACAGACAGACAGTGCACGTGGAGCACAGAGATGAACCATTTCAGGGGGTTGGCAGTGCGGAGAGAAAGAGACAATCGAGTGACTTGGCGAGGAGTAGGGCCTGGCAGGCCCTACTTTTCTCCTTTTAATATGAGAAAATGCCTTCTGGAAAGATGTCCAGCATCGTTTAGTTTTCCAATAAATGTTTTCCTCATAAAGTGCATCCCCCTGGTGGGATGTGGGAGAATCCTCTCATAAGAACCTAATAAGGAAAGCACACACTTCTCTACCACTTTATATCTGTTACCGCCTCGGCCTTCCTGATCCACTGTGAGGTCAGGACCGTTAGCCTCACTTTATAGATGAGAAGAGTGAGGTTCAGAGAAGCCAGTTCCTTCACCCAAGAGCAAAGAGAAAGTAAGGAGGGGCCCTCCACGTGCACCTAGCACCCAGACGCCACCCGGCACCACAATGTCAACCCTTTGCTGCTCACAGGAAGAAAGTGGCAGGTTTTATTTGAGGACAGAGCTCTGTGTCAGAAGGCGTGGCTCTGAGCTGCCACTCTAGAGGTGTGTAGAGTCCAGTACACCCTCCATAGTGCGGAGTGCTGCTGCGTGGTCCCTTGTGCCCTCCCCCCCTTCCCACTGTAACAGGTGAGTCCACCTGGGCTTTTTCTTCCTCTGCCTCCTCTTTGAAAAGTAACACAAACAGGGACAAGAACTTAGAGGGAAAGAGATGAGTTGAGATATGACCTGGACCAAGTGATCACACCTCAAGCCAGAGAGTGTGTCTGTGTCAGAGAACAGGCACAAAGGGGCCAGGTGACTCTGCCTCATGCCAATCAACCCAAGTCTTTGCACACAGTAGGGGCTCAAGCCCTGCTCTTGTATGAACAAGGGCATTTGTTCTCTCTGCCAGTTAGAAAGGCAGTGACGTTGTTTACAGCCACATCTCATGCAGTGTGCACAGGATGCCTGCTGTGGTGCCCTGTTCTATTCCAGGACTCCTGTGTTAAGCAGGCCCTGAGGTATTAGAGCATCTCCAAAGCAGGTTGGATGGGGGAGAGTTGTGGGGGGATAGTTTGGCTGTATTAGTTATCTATTTCTATGTGACAGAATCACTACTTACTTATAGTGGCTTCAAATTACACACATTACATCTTCTGGTTTCTGTGGGTGGTCAGGAGTCCAGGCATGGCTTAGCTGGGTCCTCTGCAAGGCTCTGATCAAGTGTTGGCCAGAGCTGCAGTTTCATCTGGGGCTTGACTAAGGAAACATGTACTTCCTTGGTCACGTGATTGTTGGCAATATTCAGTGTCCTGCCAACTTGAGCTTCTCATGGGCTATGGGCTAATGTTCACTGTCAGTTCCTTGTCACATGACTCGCTTCATAGGCAGCTCACTATAGGGCAACTTACTTCTTCAAAGCTTGCAGCGAAGAGTCTCCTCCCAAGATGAGCACTGCAGTCTTACGTAATGTGACCACATATATATCACCTGTTACTTGTGCTGCATTCTGTTGGTCAGCAGAGCACATCATAGGCCCTGCCTGAATTCAGGAAAGGAATTGTGCAAGGATATGAACACCAAGAGGAGAGAAATGTGGGAAACACATTGACCACCCTCCAAACAGTGATCAGAATGTTGAAAGCCCTAAAAATCACTGCAGATGGAGAATGATTAAAAGCGCTTAAAAAGTTTAACCTGGAAAAGAGGACAATAATAATAAACACCCCTCTTGCTTTAACTGACAACTTTCCACATATGAGCTCACTTAACCTTTGCACAGCCCTGTTAGGTCAATACTATTATCTGCATTTTTCAGGTAAGGGAGCCAGGACACAGATAGTTTGAGTAGCATGCCAAGTTCACACAGCTATTAAATAACATTGCTGGAGTGGAACCCGGGCAGTCTCTCTCTTGAGTTCATGCCTAGCAAGGACTGTCAGTCATTGGAAGACGAGGTTAAGTTTCCCCCAAAAGACACTAGGACCAAGAGGTAAGAGCAACCAGGTGGTAGGTGTGGGGCCTATCAGAAGCTCTGAGTCCACATTGCCAAGGCATTATACCAGGTGCTGAGGAGTGGCTGTCCAGATTAGGTTAGATAAGTGTGCTCCTATGCACCACAGTCCCCACCACTCCCTATTGTCTCTTCAGTTGAGGCTGCAGGTTTGTTATTCCTCGTAATTTTGTTGCAAGGCCCCAATGACCATAAATTCCTAGGCCAGGCATTCAGGCGATATAAACCCATGGTCATGGGAGGAAGCAAAGGAGGAGCTAGGCTTTAGTGACAATGTGAGAAGCTCAGCACATGGAGAAAGGGAACCATGGGATGAGGATTCAAATCTCTGCAACTGGGTCCAGCAGAGAGTCAGCCTCTGCTGTGCTGAGACCAAGCCCCTCGCAGCCCTCAGTCTTCAGCTCCCTTATTTATATAATGGCAATGCCAGTTTCTGGTCCCACTTGTCCTTGGCGGGATCCAATGAGACCCTGGAGAATGGACTGACTCCTAAATATCCTCGAGGCCCAGCTGCATAGATTCAGGGAAGCTAGATTCCTTGTGTTAGCACACTAAGACCCAAAAGCCCATTTTGTTCTCCTCCTAACTATGAAATTTTCCTTCAGAAATGGTTTTGAAGCGGAACAAAACCCAGCCCTTGGAGGAAATAGGAAGGGGAAGATTCATGGAGGGAACACTTCATTGTGAGGGAAGGAGCTCTTTGCTGATGCTTTTTGTTCTGTTTAGAAAAAGGAAGCTATTCTTCAAGGGAATGGAAGGAAAAGAAGGGCGAGGAACATATTCTGCTGCACATCCAATCAGAACTCTAACTCTGCTCGAAAATCCTTCAGCATCCCTGGAAGAAGGGGCATGCACCTGAGGATGCGCCCGGAACCCTTGAATAGCACTTGTGCCGGGGCTCTGCCTCAGCTCGTCAACGATGACAGTAACGAGAACTAACACTTAAGTAGCACTTACTACACGCCGAACACTGATGGAAGTACTTTATTATTAATTCCTTTAAGCCTCAATCCAGTCCAGAGAAGCAAATACATCATCATATCCTATTTGATAGGTGGGAAACTGAAAACCATAGACGTTAGGTAACTAGCCCAAGGTCACATCACCAATCAGTGGCAGAGCCAGGGTTCAAACCTCTATAGCCTACCTCTAAAATTTGTGCCCTTAACCGTGATATAGTCAGACCCCCAAGGATGGAGTGAGTAATCACGTGGGGAAGGCATCATGCTAGGAATCACAGGACTGAGGGGAAGGAGAAGGGGGCATGACGAAAGAACCGGGCCCCAGGAGCTGAATCTTCCAAGCTAGCCCCCTTTCTGGTGATAGGACCTCGTGGCAAGACTAAGCAACTGGGTCCTGCAGGTCTCAGCAGTTCCGGTGCCTCCTACGGTTAAAGAACAATTGGTGGAAGGACGGAGGAAAGGAGAGAAGGAGGAAGAGGAAGAGGGAGTGAGAAAGAAGGAAGAAATAGAAGCAATAAAACAAATAATTAAAATAGCAGCTAGCTCTTATCCAGGATTCATCATGCCAGGTATTGCTGAGTGCTTTCCCTGCACTCCATCATTTAATCCTCATCCTAATGACCCCATGACTCGGCTGATATTATTACCTTCATTGGAAGGATAAAGAAACTGAGGAATGGGAAGTTCAGCAGCTCATGCCACTGGTCAATGACCAGGTGGTATAATTTTAGCGCCCAGGCTCTTAGCCTGTAGCCAAATCTCAGTGTTAGAGGTAAAGGTGTCACTCTTCCCATTTGTAGAGTACTTGGTGGATTACAAAGTCCTTTGTGGTGAGGTTTCCAAGGGTAGAGTTGGAAACAGAAATTTCTAGGGATTCTATGTGGAAAATGCCAAGGCAGGCAGAAACGGAGAGCAGGGCAGCCCACGGTGCACAGCTCAGAGGCCTTTTGGTGGCCTCATGTGTTCAGGCACAGCTCCATCTTGTATAGTAGCACTCTGGTCAGCTGTAACTTTACTCCCCACAACACACTCCTGAGACACCCATCTCACTTACCTACTTCCTCACACACACACCCCCCCTCATGGCCAGCCGCAGCCTGTGAAATTCCAGCCCCATTCAGCAAAGCACAAACCAGAGGTAGTGCCCCACACTAGCAAGCTGTCAGCTGCTTAACCTGTACCCAGACAAGTAGGCAAAGGAGAATAGAGATCATGATGGAAGGCTGCAGGGTGCTCAGTCAGGGCATGCTGATCCTGCTTTGGCCTTGGCCTTGCTGGACACAGAACACAGAGGTTTGCTCAGCCCTGTCGTAAGAGGGAACTCTTTGTTCCGGCTCCTTGTGCTATGTGTGGCTTTCTGCCCTGGTTATCCTGTTGCAGAATGGAGCAGTATTGGCCCAACCTGTATCCTTGCTGGTGCGAAGGATTAAAGGAGTGCATATAGATGACACCAGAGTTGTAACCTTCAGAGCGCGTATAGCTGGTAATCATATTTTCCCTATTAATGCATTTCCTGGGAAGGCGGTAAGTCTTGGGGGGGAGTGGGGAGAAGCATGGCCTAAGAGTCACACAGACCTGGTTTACTCCCAGTTCTACCACTAGCCAGCTGTGTGTCCTTGGGGAAGTCATTACACTTCCCTGTGCCAGGACTTCCTCTCCTATGAAGGGGAATAATAATGTCCACTTCAAGGGACCACAGTGAGGATTATATGAGACAGAGCCTGGCTCATGGGAGAAACAGAATGAGGAGTTCCTAGGAATTCCATGTCTTGCATTGACAGTTCTCCACCATGCCATGCTCTCTGGGTAGCCATTTCTGCCTCGAGGACCAGGTCAGAATTCAGCCAGTGCCATGTGTGTCACACATCACATTTTAAGTGTATTTGTTTGATTACTTGATTAACATCAGCCTCCCTAACTAGCTGTATAGAGGCCAGTACTGTGTCTGTCTCAGGCCATCATTGTTAGCCCAGTGCCTAATACCTGGCACATAATGGATGCTCAATAAGTATTTGTGGAGTAAATTAATGGAGAAAATGAACAGTACCCCTCAATACATTGGTGTATTCCATTTACTTGGAAGGGAATATTACAAATAAGTTTTTGTTATTGTTAGGAAAAGCCCTGGGTTTATCACTTTTCTTTTTAAAGAAATGCTCAAGCATGTTCAAGATCATCTTTAAAATAGTGTCATCCTCTTTTGCTTGGTTTTCATATGCTTTCTTGGGTGGGGCTCGAGTTCAAGGCAAACCCTGGGGATTATACTCCAGTCGGCATAATCCCGTGAGGACATCTCCTTTGGTCATGACAGGGACTCTTGACAGAAACCAAAGGTGTGACAATGGGGTCTGGCGTCATAGATCACTTTCGCCTCTGGTCTAGAAAATTGGAAATGAAAATGGCCTCGTCTCTGCCTCGGATGGCGTGAATGTTGAAAAGTTAAAGCGTCTAAGATCCCGGGGCGAAAGCAGCAAGTTATCTGCTTCCTGCCACAGAACTTCCTGCCTGGAGAGGCTGCTTATCAATCCCTTCCCTTGAATGTGTCTTGCCCGGCCAGGACCTGACAGGAGGAAAGCATTTTCCTCTTGGTGAGGCAGCCTGCAGACCTCTCTACTAGCACATTTCACTCTCTTTTGCAATCAGTTGGTGTTCCTCACAGGTTTTAGGTGGCATCCCCATGAACTTTTTATCATAGTGAACTTCTCAGTACAATATTAAAAAAAAAAAAACCTCAACAAATTAAATCCACAAATTCATGGAAATTCTTGCTTAAGATAAACCCAAAACTAGCATTTCAAGTAAGAAGAAAAAACGAGTCCATTCAAAGAAAATACTAAGTAAATATTAATAGTACACTGTTACAAGAACATGGCCAAAAAAACCATATTATACATGTGAAAATCTAATGTGTGAGTTTCAGAAACACCACAATTATTTATTTTCTGGTCTCTTTTCCCAAAAAAATCACTGAGTTCCTTTGGAATAAAGACTGTTTTTTAGTCTTTATAGCCCGAACGCAAGTATATTTACTGGACACATAGGAGCTCGGTAAATTTACTAATTGTGCCTGACCAGGCGGTGGCGCAGTGGATAGTGCATCGGACAAGGACGCGGAGAACCCAGGTTTGAGAACCCGAGGTTGCCCGCTTGAGCGCGGGCCCATCTGGCTTGAGCAAAAGCTCGCCAGCTTGGACCCAAGGTCGCTGGCTCCGGCAAGGGGTGGCTCAGTCTGCTGAAGGCCCACGGTCAAGGCACATATGAGAAAGCAATCAATGAACAACTAAGGTGTCGCAACGAAAAACTGATGATTGATGCTTCTCATCTCTCTCCATTCCTGTCTGTCTGTCCCTCTCTCAGACTCTCTCTCTATCCCTGAAGAAAAAAAATGTACTAATTGTGGATGTGTGGGTGTAAAAATGCTGGCTAACTTCATGGTGGGACTTGGCATTTTGGCCCCGGGCAAATCTGCTGAGGTCAGGTCTTCCCAATTTGTGGAAACAGTGGTGCACCAAGTGAGGACTCTTCTTCCTAAGCTGGCATCTGTGTGATAACAAATGATAAAAGGAGGGCTGGGCCAGCTCTAGGCCCTGAAATAACATCGAATGTGCCCACGTGCCAGCTTCCCCTTGTCAGGTCCTGCCCATGAGACAGGATTTCCAGCTGCCCAGAATGGAGTTGCTGAGAATACCGATATCCACAGCTGGGCCACAAAGGTCACTTTGGACAGAACACACTAGCTGTGTGGCCTTGGATAGGTCACTGAATATCTCTAAACCTGCCTCTTTCCCTGTGGAATGAAGGAGTTATGACAGAAAAAGTAAGTCTCTGATTCTGGGAGGGGCTGATCTTGATTTTGAAAACTATGGGGAGGTGCTGATGGGCTGGTACAAAGCCATATTCAGGCTGGAACACTGGTCATCGGTACGGTCAACATCGTGATGGCTCTGGGTGGTGACAGCTGTGAGGTCACTCATGGGCACTCGCAGGTTCAGGAACTTTCCTGTGTGTGCCTGGGGTGGGGGGTAGGGCTGGCTTCTGCTACTGGGGCCCCGACCTACCTCTGAGCGATGATCATGGCAGTCTTGCCGTGCCCAGCTATGCAAGCATTTCTTTCCATTCTAAATTCTATTGCCTCCCTGTGGGACAACTTGTCAGTTTCCTGAGAGATTTCACGTACTCTGTCCCATCTGATCCCCATGGGACCCCAGAAGAGGCCACTTCAGTAGTGCAGGGGGAGGGTGTTGACCAAATACTCGAGGCCATGTGTCTAGACAGAAGGAATACCTGCTATGGGACAGAGAGTGCCCTCAAGGTGGTCTAGAGGATTGGACTTGGAGTCAGACTTCTGCTTTCAAAGCTAAGCTCCACCAGTGCCAGCTGTATAACTCTGAGACAGCTTGGTCCCTTCTCTGGACTGCCATTTTCTCCTCCGTCAAATGGGACGATGACGGGACCTGGCTCACAGGGCTGTTGTGAATAGCGAATAACCATTTCTCTGTCTGGCACATGTTAAGCGATCATGTTATACTACCTCGTAGGTTATTTTAAGGACTTACTGAGATAATGTGTGCATTCATTTACCAGCACTGCTGGAACAGAGGACCACAAACTTGATGACTTGAAACAACAGAAATCCATTCTCTTACATTTCTAGAGGCCAGAAATCCAAGCTCAGTATCCCTGGGCTGTGATCTGGGTGTGGGCAGGGCTGCACTCCTTCCAGAAGCTTTAAGGGAGAAGCCTTTCCTTGCCTCATCCCGTTTCCTGCGGGTGCCAGCAATCCTCAGCTTGTGGCTGCCTCTCTCCGACCTCTGCTTCCACCTATACATGGCCTGTCTCTCTCTGCTTTCCTTTTACAAGGTTGCACATGATGACGTTGTGAGCCCACCCAGATAATTCAGGATAATTTCCTCATTTCAAAATCCTTACTCTAATCACATCTGTTGCCAAGGTCCTTCCTCCAAATAAGATAACAATCCTCTTCCAGGGATTAGGAGGTGGATATTTGGGGGAACCCATTTTTCAGCCTATCACATGGCCCTTTATAAAAGACAATGTTTGTTGACCATGTTCTAGAACAGTGGTTCTTAACCTTTCCTGAGGTACCGAACCCACCAGTTTCATATGCGCATTCACCGAACCTTTCTTTAGTGATAAATAAAATATGATTTTTTTTCCAAATTCAAGACATAGGTATATGTTTTTTTACTGGTGCACAAAATGAGCCGTGCATGAACATCACCTTGCTCAAAGAACAAAACCAACAAAGTGCATGAACTCACAACAAATTACGGTATTACTTTATTCTGGCCTCCGCGGCAGAGGCTTCTCCTAACCCCTGAGGCCGACTCATCGAACCCCTAGGGTTCAATAGAACCCAGGTTAAGAACCACTGCTCTAGAAGGATAGGGAAGCCACTCCCATATTGCTCAGCCCCAGTCCTCTGAATCTGCCTTCTGGAGGCCCTTCGGCTCACCCTGCCTCTGTATCTGGCCCACATCCGCGTTCTCCATTTTGTTAAACACTCCCTAGGACTGCCTATGTCTGCCTCAACCCTGTTGCACTTCTCCCCGCAAAAAAAAGTGGTAAAATAACACCAACATCTGCAACGTTTTTGGTCCCGCTTTTATCTCCCCCTTGGCCCAGTGCTGTCCTTGGGGACAGAAAGAATGAGAGCAGTTTTTAGCAGGCATGTTCTGTTTTCCAGAGTAGAGCCCTTTCTTCGCCTTATTTTTCACGCCTGATGGCTTTTCCAGATGGCCTAGGAAGACTCTGCCCCGTTCGCTCTGGGCTAAGACACTCTCCAGACGTCCCACTGAGCCTCACGCAAACACCCAGCCTTCAGGAGGCGAACCATGCTGCTCCCTGGGCCTCGCAGAGACCTGGCCCCAAGCAGCAGCTCGCTATAAAATGTATTCTCCCCCCACCCCTTTCAAAGTTTGGACATGGAGACAGAGATATACTAATTTCTGGGTGTCCTTATTAGATGCTAAAACTAGCACAAATGTACTGATAAATGAACATTCACTATGGGAATGAGTGAATACCACACAAACACCCAGGTAATGCACTCTACATAGAAGGTCCATTTTTTTGTACAGTCCACCAATGTAAAAATAAACTAAAGACATTGTTCATTTTGCTTTGAAATGGTCAACCATGCACACTGAGTATGAGCATCCGAGCCATACGGTCATCCCCTGCAAGGGAGGTGGGCAAGTGTTAGTATCTCCCTTTTACAGAAACAACAGACTCGGAGAGATCAGGTAACTGGCCTAACACCAGTCAGACCGGAGGTGGCAGACTTGGTCCTGGGGCCTGTCCCCCACCTGGTGTTATTTCCACCAGCCTGGGCAAAGTCTGCTGTGTGACAGAGGCAATGTGGAAGGGGCCAGAGCCTGACCGGGTAGTTAGGAGGCTGCTTCTGGTGTCTTCTCTGTCACCAGATCTGTGAGAGAACTTTTTTTGTCTCAGGTACTTGAGTTTTAGAATTTTAACATCTGTGTAGTAGACAACTTCAGGGGAACAGGCTGGTTACACAAAAGAATAATAGCAACAACCATTATTTAAGTGTGTACTTACTAAATTCCAGGCACTGTTCAACGTGCTTTACATGGATCCTCAGAGCATCCTCATGAGTGTTTTCATTATAGCAGCTCCACAAGGAGAAAACAGAGACACAGAACCATCAAGAACCTTGATTCAGGGCCACACACCTGTTCGTTGGAGAACATGGTGTGCCGGGAATAAGGAAGTGGCTATGTTATGTGTACAGGTGAGGGAAGGTCTCTCTGATGAGGCGGACTGTGAATACAGGCAGAAAAGAGGGCCACGTGGATATCTAGAAGAGTTTTTAGACCACGGGAGTCTCAAGTGGATAGGCCCTGAGATGGGGGCATCCTTGGGGTTTAAGGAGCAGTGAGTGAGCAGGGGGAGTGAGAGGGAGGGAGGGGCAGAAGATGAGGTCAGAGATGGGGTGGGAGTGGAGAAGGGAGACCATGTAGGGCCTTGAAGCTCATGAGAAGGAATTTGGCTTTTGTGCAGAGCGAGATGGGAAAAGAGGCTGGTGGGAGTCAAGGGCAGAAACAGAAGGGCAGATGGAGGCGACTGCAGAGAGAGATGTGGTAACTTGGACCGGGGGGAGCAACAGACATGGTGAATGTGGCCAGTTCTGATTTTATTTTGAGGGTGTGGCTGATAGAATTTGCCAATGGATTGGATGTGAGGTATATGCAAAAGAGAAAAATGTTAAGGGCGACCTCAAGCTTTTGGGGCTGATCAAATAAAAGGAGTTGCCATTTATGAGACGGGGAACATAGGATTGGTTGGAAGGAGAGAAGAAAGAAAGGGGTAAAAAAAAAAGTGTACTATGGATACCTGAAGATCTATCAGAATTGCATACATAAAGCACTTATTTTAGTATATGTGTACTTAATTCTGCAATCTGGAATCAGAGCCCAGTCTGGGATCTGTCTATTACTACCCATTGTTGTGCAACTATCAATAGTGTAGACCTCTGGAGGAAGAATAACAAAGGCCTGATCATCTGGCAGCCCTGGACTGTGGTGCGCCTGAGGAAAAGCATGAAGACATTTGGTTCTTGGTGACATGACAAAGGTGGGAAAGCTGCGTAGAGGTGGGGATGCGCACCCGGGACAGAATCAGGTCACTCTGTAAACAGCATTGCATAAGGATGGGGCCAGCTATGTGATGCCTGGGCGTGCAGACCGTCTAGGTGGCAAAGACTCAAATCTTGGTTCTCATTTCTTAAGAGAATGACCCCACTGCCCTGAGCAAGGATGACAATACAGACCTTCCAGAGCTTTGGTGGATATCACACCCAGTCAGCAGGTGGTTATGGAGGGCTCGCTGGGCACCAGGCGTTATTATGCCCAGAGCTAGAGATTTCTTAGTAAAGAAAACATCCCATGCTTATTCTTCCTGGACCTTCCGCTCCAGGTGACATTGGGCCAGAAAAGCTGCAGGCACAGAGCCTGGGACCTGGGAAGCACAAAGGGTGCTCAACACTCATCACGCCCATCCATCCCTTCCCAAAGTGGCTTTACAATGGCTCTGCCCCCAGGCACAGCTTTCCTCCCCTGGATGGCAGAGCTGTATAGCCTTGAGCACCTCTCTTCAATCTCTTTACCACAAAGGTGTGACCTTCTATAATTTTCAGCAAAACTCTTCGAAAACCAAGCGCTTCCATTTGACAAGGAAGTAGAGGAGGAAGCCTAGTGCCTGGAGCCCTGGGTTCCAGGACTGGAATCTTAAGCCCAGCTTGTATGGGGGTGGCTCCCTGTGGGCTTCTGTCTCAGGTTTGGCCCCTTGTCCCTCCTGGACTTCTGGACGTTTTTCCCCAGGGCCTGCTTTTGATACATGAGTTCTAGTCACTGAGAAGCATAGGCTCACACTCTGAGTAGTGTGTGATCTTTTTTTGAAACACCCAATGTCTGTGTCTGCGCAGAGGGGTACACAACCCCAGGCCCCCCTCCCTTCCCCTTGCTCGAGTGCTTTCCCAGGCCAGCTCCTCTCACCAGCGCGCCCCTGCTCTCTCCCACGTGTCTGGCTCTCGCAGGGAGCCTGCCTGCATGTGTGAACCCTCCTCGCCATGTGACTCCCCCTCTGTTGTCACCCTCTTGCCTGGATAGGCCTGTCATTTTCTCATTATCGTCACTACCCCAGACTCAAAACTTGTCCTCCGCTTTCCTGTTTCCAATTAAACCTCATCCTATCAGGAATCCTGGGCCACTTTGTTCTGTGGTCACCAGAGAGGAAAATGACAGCCTGGGAGGCTGATGGGAGGGGGGGATCCCCACTGACCAACCTGGTGGACTTGGCCAAAGTGGTTCTGGGGGTGGGTTAAAAGCTGTTGAGACCCCGGGGGCAGAGGGAGTGGGCGAGCTGAGTGTGTGGTGGATGTGGGGCGGGTCCATTTTCCTGTCTCGTCTTATGATTTCTTTTCACAGCTGCGGTTCCTTGGAGCCCTAACATTCCAGTTCCCAGAGCTAATTTTAGGTTCTTGGGACTGGCTTGTTCTATGTGACCCTAGCCCCCGCCTTTCCCCGTCACTTGGCGAACTCATCCCAGTCCTCTGGCTCACACAGGCCAACGCTGTCACTCTCCTCTCACATCAGTGTGGAGGAACTGTAACCCAGGTCCCCCTACCAGCTCAGAGACCCTCAGGAAGCAGGAAACTGAGTAGAGGGGGCTGGGGTGGGGACCCTGGAAGGACCAAAGGGGGTGGGATGGGGAGCAACTTCCTGCCTCCAAATAAGGAGATGATATTTATCTCATCAGTCCTGAGTGTGCAACCTTCCTCAAGCCTTCAAGGGCCCCTGTGAGGGAGGGCAGAGGAGCAGGGATGAGAGAGAGGACAAGCAGATGAATGCCTGCCTACTCCCCGTGCCACTAGTCACACAGCTCTAGTCGCCAGGCAGAAACTTCACTGTGTTATAAAGTGAAAGAGACCAATATGATCTTCTCCATGTCTCCATGCCTCTAATTCCACAGTGTAGGGGGAAGTAGAGGCCAGACAAGACTTCCCCAGGTCAGGTCTGAGAGCAAGGTTATGTGAAGCCAGAGCTGGGGCCAAGGCGTAAACCTGGGCCACCGTCCCCTGAGCCCGGGGTTCTCTCAGACACCAAGCTGCCTGCAATGGTGGTCCTGGTCTGTTCCTTGTCGTTTCAGAGCGGGTCACCTATTTCTCTGTCACCCAGAGGGGTCCACTGGGGTGTGTCCCTTCTAAACTTGCTTTCTTAGCCCAGCCTCTACCTGCCTCCTGTGGAGGGTAAAGCAGAGGATCTGAGGGGAGGGAAGGGGAGGTCCACAGGGAAAGAGTGGGCCACCTGCTGTGGACCCCAGTTAGGTGACTGACACTAGCTCTTACAGAGAAAGGGGGCGAAGCCATGTGTGCCCTTGATCCTGGTCTCTACCACTTCATCAGGAAAGTTGATTAAGAATTGGGTCCTCCACACCAAATTTTGAAGGTGTTAGTCATCAAAAACCCTGCCTGGCCATCAGTAGCAACTGTCACCTTTCAAATTCTTCTCTGCTATTTGAATTTGCTTCCTCCATGCACTGTTATCCTTCCCACTGGCCTTTCAGCTGCATTCATGTCTTTGTCCTCCATCTTGAGCTTGCCTCACGTGGGGAAGTAAATGAAGGCTCCCATGGGGAAGAATCTTCCAGTGGCTTCACAGGACCTCTCAGCCTCCCAGCCACTGTCTTGATGTGTGGATCCCCTCGGCAGTACCACGTGGCTAACAGCACGCAGACAGATTGTTTGGATTTGAGTCCCACTCTGCCTCAGTGTCCACATCTGCAGAATAGGAATAAATAGTGTAGAGCACTTGCGAAAATTACATGAGTCCACATGATATATATAAATGTCAAAACTCATCAGGCAGTGTTCCTAAGATTAGTGTACTTTATTAATTTACTGCACATATGTTATACTTTTTAAAAAGAAAAGTATTAAATGAGTCTACACATTTCAATTAGTTCCTACATATAAAGCATTTGCTGGCTGGCATTTAGCAAACACTCAATATCAATACATATTCTTGCTATAGTTACTATTATTATTTAACCTTGGTCCCTCTGAGGATGAATATTCCTTGCTCCTAAGAATTTAGAATAATAATGATGTCTCTTATTTGACTAACGTTTTCCAGTTTACCAAGCACTTTCCCAATCATTCTTTCACTTTCCGTTATCACAACAGCCCTTTCAGGGGCTACCATTGCCCTCCACTTTACAGGTAGGAGAGCTGAGGCTCAGAGATGGCACTGACTTGCTTTAGATCGTCCAGCTCAGAAGTGGAGGACTGGGATGTGCCCCCATGTCCACGTGACTCTCAGGCAAGGTCTCCACTTCACATTACTCTTCCCCTTCACCAGCTCTGCCCTCAGATCCTACCCGACTCCCTGGTTACAGTCACAGGGTTTCCTTGACCCTGGGGATCTACCTCTGTGACTTCAGGGAAGTGACCTACACAATGTCCCACAGCTTTAATTCTCCAAAGCTGAAATAAATCCCGCGTCTCCTGAATTTCCAGTCGGGCCCTATTTCCTCCACAGTCTTTTATCGTGTTTGACCTATTTCCAGTTTTGATGCATTATAACAAAGAGTAAGACCTTTTGTGTGTGCAGTTCCCATTGAATTGAAGGAACCCAAGCCATTGCCTCAAGACTGGGATTTATTTTTTACAGCATGGGATAAAAACAGAGGGACACAGGGCAAGAAGGTTCCAGTTTGTATTCCGCTGCTACAACCATCGTGCCTGTCACTCAAGCCATTAGTCTTGCGTCGTGGAGTTTCATACCCTTGGCTCCTTCCTTATTCGGGAAGATGGGACCCTCTGGAACCTGTGAGCTGGGGGAAACCAGCTAAGTCACTCATCCAAGCCCTCACTGTGTAGAAAAGACCCTGGAGCGCAGCTCAGAGTCCTTGCTCCGGTCACCTGAGTCCCTCAGGAGCTCCAAGGCCCTTCAGGTCTCCCTCTCCCCCACCCCCGCCCCCTCCCTCACCCTGACAATCTCCCAATGCAGTTATTTTAAGGAAAGTTCCACAGGCGAAAACCTCACAGGAACATTGATGTTTGAGGGTTTGGTTCTTCCTGCCTCCCATTGGAGACTGGTTTTGAGGTTGTTTCGCTGAATCACTTGGTGAAAAGTAAATAAATACACAGAAGAAGGAAATCTTGCTCAAAAAGCCATTGTGTTGCCTCCCCTGCCCCCCCCCAAAAAAAACCCCCCACAGCAACAAGCATCACCAAAGGAGTCGGTAGTGCCTGGCCTCCCCGGAAGATGCTCTGTCCTGGGGGTTTTGAGGCACCTCTACCAGAGAAGAACCTGCCCAGCCTCTCTCAGTGCCTCGAAACTGGGATGCCAACACTCAAGGGCCAGCTGGCTGCATCCCAGGGCCTCTGGGTAGCCCGACTTGCCCCTTCCCAGGGTATGAAAAGAACCAGGAGTGACCTGCCACTGGGGCCTGACATCCTGTGAATGTGCTGGGCTTCCTCTCGGGACGTGTGCACATGGCTTCCATCTGCCACCCCTTGCCTCTTGCTTATGCCCCTGTACTTCCTGGGCTTCTTTCCCCCATAAAAATTAAAGGACACAGAGCTCTTGGTAATCAACTAGACCAGTCCCTTCATCTTGCCAACATGGAGTCTGAGGCCAGGAGAATAGCAGTGACCAACGCTGGGTCACATGGCACTTTTGCGCAGAGTCAAGGCTAGAAAAAAAGATAGAGTCAGTGACCCCCAACCTCCAGAGGCCAGCAGTGACCACCCTTCACTGGACTGAAGAACTGGCTGGGACCCCATGTGCCTCAGGAGCTTCCCTGCCAGAGTGAAAGACCAGGGAGGTGGGACATAGAGAGAAACATTCAAGGAGAGCCCTTGCAGCCTGCTGGCCAATTCTGAAGTCTGCTGGCCCGTCACTGTGGGTAGAGCCTTCTTAAAGCACCTCACCAAGCATCTCTTGTGTCCCACTTAAAGTTCTTCCATTGCTTCCATCCCAGTCCACTCGAGCATCCCTGGCATTCCAGGCTTCTCAACATTTCCTCATCTTCTCCACCAGTCCTTAACCTCACCTCTCTGAACCCGTGGGGGAAGCAGAGGAACCACTCTGCCTGGTGAGTTCCAGGAGCCTGGGTATTGGGGTTGTGCTGGGGTGGATGTGCCGACGGGTGCCCTGCAAGTGCCTCTGTCCACCTCCCCTGCCGTGGTGGAAGGCAGGCCAGCTCTGGGAGGCACTGCCCCATGTTCCTTGTCAGTCCCTAGGCAGGTGCCTCGCTGTCTGTGAGCCCGTTTTCTCCCGTTTGAGGTATGGCTCCCCACCTCTTCCCCATGTGAGGAGAGGTTAGAGAAGAGTGAAGCTCCTGGCTGCTCACTGGGTGTTCTCTCCATTGCCTGAGGGATGGAGGGGGCTCTCTCCTGCAATGGGAGCGGAGGGCCTCAGGGATATGCAGGTGTGGGCGCTGCCACATGGGCTGCGAGAGGCCGAGAAGTATAGGCGGGACACGACCCTCACCACCACTCTGTCTAGACGAGCACTCGCAACCGCTGAATGTCAAGGTTGGAAGGAACCACCTTTTTCAAAGGTCAAGTTGTCTAGAGGCTGATTTGAAAATGCTATCCTGTGAGCTTTCCCTTGGACCAGAACTTCCTCTCTGCCACATCATAGCAGGACCACGATCTCGCTGTCAGCTTGTCATTGTGGGCTCATTCTGTGTGTACCTGCTTTGCTCACACCTGGTCTCATGTACCCCTCTCAAGAAACCCACCCTCTCACCATCATTTTGCTGTGAGGGAAGTTAGGGTCCAGGAGGTTAAATAATTTTCCTAAGGCCGCACAGCTAACCGTTTGATTTCTCAAATATTTGTTGAGTGCCCAGCGTGTGCTGAACGGGCCTGGAAGTCCAGTAGTGCGGAAGGTGACCCGGCTTCCCAGCTGACCCAAGGCCCTCTGCCACTCACGCACTGCCTCTGCCGTCTGACGCCACCACTGAGCGCGGGGCTTGACACCTTTTTTGAAGGTTTTAAGAGTTTGGGATATAAACTTAAAAACACAACCAGTGGTTCTGCATGCAGGCAGGGCTCTCTCTGGAAGCGGTTTGGAAACCAGCAGGCAGACTTTGGTTGTCATCACAAGCCAAGGGCACTGCGGGCGCTTACTGGGAGGAGACCATGATATGCGTGGGACAGTCCTGTAGAGCTGAGAGCTATCCCGCACCCCACAGGACCCTCGACGTCCGGTCATATACCACAGACATGAAAAAACCCATTTACAAGTATCTGAACCGAGAACCTACCTCCACGTTAAATTCAACACAAAGCATTTGAATGGGGAGCAGTTTAATATATACCCCCCCAAATGCAACTGCCACGTAAATTCTGGGAAGATTCTACTTTGTTTTGTTTGAACCTTACCAAAAGTTATTTCAAAAAAATCACATCACCAGGGGCAACCCCAACCCTGAATCATTCCCCGTTAGGAGCTGTAAGTTCATGGTGATTCAGTGCACAGCACAGCCTCAGACTAGCTCATGGTCTTCCCGTGTTGTCATGGGTGTTCATAAGTGAAAGCATATAATTTTATTTAATTTTTTATTATAAATTATTTCTCTTTGATGTTGCCTTTACATGACACTTAACGTTTTAAAACTTGTTTGTGTAGGTTAACTATGACTTTTATTTCAATCTATTAAGAAAGACATTACAGAACATTTGGTTTAGAAAGAAGCATTTGGTGTGAGAAGGTGAGGAATGGGGCCACTGCGGCAGGTGAAGGGTCACCAGCAGCAGAAGAGCAGGAAGCACCTTCTGCCACTCCAGTGAGGACAGGGAGGAGAAGCTGTGCTGGCAGGACTTAGGGTATGCTAGGGGCATGATTTCTGGCTGAGAAAGCATCTTGTCACTAGAGTAGATAACTGAATGGAAAGGCCACTGAGGTTGGTGTGCAAAAATGTGAACTTGAGTCTTGGGTCTGCCACTTCCTGAGTCTGAAACCCTGGCGTCGGTTCCTGCGTGTTGAAGGGGGTGCCTTGGATTAGATGGGCAGTCTTTGCTATCACGTTCCATGGCTCTTGGTCAATCTCCAGGGCTCTCAAACTTCCTTGTGCCTCTGGAGCAGCCATTGTGGTGGGTCTGGAGGTTGGGGGCTGGAGGTGGTAAGAGCATCCACCCAGTTTGAACCTGGGTATGCCGCCTTGGACAGGTCGTTTTATTTCTCTGAGCCTTAGTTTTAGTCTTGGCAATGTAGGAATTAGAACAGTCCTACCTGGGGGGTTTGGGAGAATTTGAGGTTTAACAAGATAGCATCTACAGAAGGTGCTAGAACTCAGTAGTTCTCCATAAATGTTAGATGTCAGTTCCTTTCCCTTAACCTCCCCCGCTTCCCCCAACTCCCAGCCCACCCAATTCCCAGCCTCTGTCCCCTGCTCTCCTGTCCTTTCCATTTCAGAGTTGGGCTTGGGAGGGAGGAAGTGGGGTCGAGCTGAGTCCCAGCCTTGTCCTCACACAGAGAAGAAAGGTTAGAGTCCGCCTACACTGGGGAGTTTCTACCTCCCTCTCTGGACAGCTTTGGGGTCCGTGGGGAGATAAGTGACTAAGATAAGAAGAATTTCTGGAGTCCTCTCTGGCCCTGGCCCAAGGCCCCACCCACTGGGAAGAGCCAGGAACAGTGGTTTCTAAGCCTGGTTATTCCGCACCAGGGCTTGGCCGATGGCAAACGTAGATCCACCTCGCCGTTCAGCACGGGCTGAAGGTGCAGAGGCATCAAGTATAAACTGCATGATTTGTTCAGAAAGTGTTTGCAAGCTTGCTGGAACTTGTAATGCAGACCTGAGTGATGGCAGAGAGAGCCAGGTGGGGCAGCTGGGAGAGGTTGTTTGTCTCACCTGGGTCCTGAAGCTTCACATAGCAGAGATTTGGTGGCAGCGGAGGGTGGCCCCATTGGTTTGGGGGAAGTTCACTAGTTCAGGACTGGAGAATGACCCAGGTATAGGGAAGGGGGAGGAAGCACAGGCACCTGTGCTGGCACGGTCTCTCCCAAAGCAGCCCCTTCGGGCACCCTTGGTAGCAAGGCCTTCAGAATCA
Organism: Rhynchonycteris naso; assembly: GCA_037038555.1. NCBI lineage: Eukaryota > Metazoa > Chordata > Mammalia > Chiroptera > Emballonuridae > Rhynchonycteris > Rhynchonycteris naso. The sequence continues at coordinate 79,096,985 of CM073000.1, forward strand.
AGCGTCCCCTTATCCCAGTCAGCTATGAAAGCCTTGTTCCCACCAACATGCAGAAATTCAGGCTAGCCCTTCCAGAAGCCATTGCCATTGTATTTCAACAGGCATCAAGATGTTCTTCCAGGAGAGTGGCTTGCCAGCTGTGCCTGGCTGAACCCTGAGGAAGCATCTTAGGATGAGGGGAGGTTGAGTTGACAGGCTGTGGGGCCCTCAACCCTGTGTCACATTGGACTTTGGTGACTCAGACCTGAGGAGACACAGTCCTGCCCCCAGGGACCCACCTTCCTGTGGAAATCAACAATCACGGAAGGGCATGAGCGACTCCATCCATGAACATGAACCTGGGCTATCTGGGAGTGGGAGGGGACACCTCTCCCAGCCCAAGGAGGAGAGACTTTCTACAGGGGGTCAGGCTTGAGAAGAATCTTGAAGAAAGATAGGGGATCAGCTGGCTGGAGAACGGGTGAGGAGGGTATCTCAGGCAGAGGAAGCAGCTTCTGCAAAGCCCTGGAGATGTGGACCTCCGTCATGGGCTGGGGGTTTCAAGTGGTTGTGGGAAAGTACAGGAATGAGAACTGCCTTGGAGCCAGACACCAGCGTTCACATCACTGCTCTGTCACCTACAGCCTGTCACTCTGAGCCTCAGCTTCTCATCAGTAAAGGGGACAGTTCCTCACTGGAAAGTGAACTCCATGAGGGCGGGCACTCCATCTCTCTGGGTCGCTCCTGTAAGCCTGAGGCCCCGGACAGTGCCTGGTCCAGTGCCCTCAGGCTGAGCTGGCTGAGCGGATGATGGATGAAGGACACGGTACGTGTGAAGTGTTGGGCACCAGCAGGTGCTCAAGCATGGGGTTCATGGAGGGCTCTATGGATAAGAATGAACATGTAGGAGGACCTTGGATTCCAGCAACACAGACACTGTAGACAATGGGGAGCAACAGAAGTCTCTAATGGTCTCTGGGGCCACTAGATTTAAGCCCTGTCTGGAAAGTCCTCTGGTGGAGCCAACCCTCCCTGAGGCCTTTCCTGGAAAGTCCCCCATGTGTCACTGCCACAGGGCAGTCAGCATCTTCTGGAGACCCCTCAAGAGACAGCCTGAGTCAGGAACTGGAAATTTCTGAATGGAACTCTATGCCAACCCCTCAAGTTGGTCCCCAGGACTGGGAAGAAATACCTACCTGCTTGACTTGAAGCCAGGAGGGTTGGCATCCAGAGGCCTGCAGGACTTATAACCTTTGACCCTTCCATGCACTCTGACCTCCACCTGCCAGGTCTAGTGTTTAGTTGCTGTGAGGAGAGGAGGGTTCAGTATGAGATGGGGCGGGGCAGTGCTGCTGATGGGCCTCCAGAGCGTGTGTTTTACTCAGTGGCCCAGGGGTCGCCCCAGGACCAAGGCTCCTTAAGGGTCAGGGGTTGACCCCAAACATGGATTTCCTCCTGGCAGTGAGTCCGACCTGAGAGCCTCCAGCCAAGGCCAGAGCTTTCTCCGGACTCCTTGGCTCCCCCTTGACGGGTCCCAAGGATCCAGCTCTCCTCCTTCCTTCTCTGCTCCCAATCCTTTCTGTCCGAGGACTCAGGTCCTGCATGTCCGGGGAAGAAACTGGCATCCACCACCCCTGGTACTTCAGCCATGCCCGCGGCTCTCTCAGAGCCTCTCCTGGATGCAGAAGAGGTTGACAAGGGACTCAGGACTCCAGAGCGAGTATAAACTATTGGGCAAGAGCACGGACTGTGTGTTTGTCTGCAAGAGAGAAAGAGGGGGCACTTCTGAAGGTTGCTGTGAGGATGGAACAAGATGAGGCTTGGAAAGCTTTGGAAAGGGATGGAGCTGGCACACTGATATGCTCAGTAAAAGGCAGATGATGGCAGTAGTGGGGGGTGGGGGTGGCAGTAGCCATAGTGATAGTAGTTCCCACCTGAGTCAGTGGCCCCAGAGTACACAGGGGACTTGGATCTGTATTCAGAGAGCTCAGGCAGGGCACTTAGTAGACAGCCAGTGCATAATAAAGGCTCACTGATGCGCCTGGAGTTCCTCCCAGTAAGGGTTCATCAAGTCCAGTGACTACGGGACCTCCAGCTATACACTCATTCTACAAGGGTTTATTGAGCAACCTGCTACATTTTTAAATTAAAAGCTTTATTTTTTTGGAGCAGTTGAGGGTTCACAATAAGACTGAGAGGAAGGTACAGAGGTTTTCCATGTGACCCCTGCACCCACTCGTCAGAGTCCCCCCGTTCCCAGCATCACTCACCAGTGTGGCACATTTATTATATGGTGAACCTGCGCTGACACGTCGTAATCTCCCTCGGTCCACAGTGTTCATTAGGGTTCACTCAGTGTTATACATCCGATGGCTTTGGGCAAATGTATAATGCAGTGGTTCTTAACCTTTTTTGAGGTACTGAACCCACCAGTTTCATATGTGCATTCACCGAACCCCTCTTTAGTGATAAATAAAATATGATTTTTTTTCCAAACTCAAGACATAGGTGTATGTTTTTTTACTGGTGCACAGAATGAGCCATGCATGAACATCACCTTGCTCAGAGAACAAAACCAACAAAGTGCATGAACTCACAACAAATTACGGTATTACTTTATTCTGGCCTCCGCGGCAGAGGCTTCTCCGAACCCCTGAGACTGACTCATCGAACCCCTAGGGTTCGATAGAACCCAGGTTAAGAACCACTGGTATAGTGACATGTATTTATTATTATAATATAGTATTTTGACTGGCCTAAAAATGCTCCGTGCTCTACGTATTCATCCCTACCCTCCACTCCACCCCCAGCAACCTCTGATCTTACTGTCTCCCTAGTTTTGCCTTTTCCAGAATGTGGTATCGTTGGAATCACTCACTATGTATGTAGTCTTTGCAGATTGGCATATTTCACTTGGTCATGTGCCCTTAAAATTCTTCCACGAGTTTTCACGGCTTGATAACTCATTTCTTTTTAGTACTGAGTAATATTCCATTATCTGTCTGTACCACAATTTATCCACTCACCTACTGAGGGCCATCTTGTTTGCTTCTAAGTTTTGGCAACTATAAATAAAGCTGCTATCCGTATGTAGGTTTTTGGGTAGACACGAGTGTTCAATTGTTTGGGTCAGCACCAAGGAATACGATTGCTGGATTATATGGTCAGAGTTCATGTAGACAGACTGTCTTCCAAAGTGGCCGTGCCATTGTGCATTCCCACCAGCAATGAATGAGAGTCCCCGCTGCCCCACATCCTCACCAGCATGTGGTGGTGTCAGCATTCCTGATTTTGGCCATTCTGATAGGTGTGTCATGACATCTCACTGTTGTTTTAGTTTGCATTTCCCTGATGACACATGATGTGGAGCATCTTTTCATATGTTTATATTTTTCATCTGTATATCTTTGTTTGGGAAAGTGTCTGCTAAGGTCTTTGGCCCATTTTTTAAAATTGTGTTGTTTGTTCTCTTTATTGTTGAGTTTTAAGAATTCTTTGTGTGTATTTTGATTAACGGTTCTTTATTATATATGTTTTTTTAGACACTCACCATGTTTTCCCATTGCTTTACTGGCTGTTCCTGCTCAGTGTCCCTGATCCTTCCTGATCATCTCTCTTCCTCTTCATGTTGGCTGGTGCCTGGGGTCAGGGCTCAGTGTTCTGTGCTCCCCTGCTCTACTCTTCTTGCTCCAATGCCTTTATTCCTTTGTTGAACTCATCCAGTGTCAGGATTTTAAAAGCTAGAACTCCAAACTGATGTATCTAAGACTGCAGTATCTTCTTGGGACATCTGACAGGCATTCAAGTTCACATGTCCAAAACTGAACTCCTGCTCTTTTCCCCAAAACTCGCTTCCTCAGCCTTCCCCATCAAAGTTAACTTAGGCAACTCTGTCTTTGACCCCAAACCTTGGAGTCTTCCTAGAGTGCCCCTTCTCTCACTATCCCTCCTCACCCTAATGTCACTCTCTATCCTCAATCTAATTCCTCAGCAAGTCCTATAATCCTTACAGTCAAAAATCTATCCAGAATCCTACCCACTCTCACCTGGCTATGTCAGCCACCTTCTGACTGGCTTTCCTGTTTCTGTCCTTGCCCTCTTTGAATATATTCTCAGGAGAACAGAATGATACTGAAAAGTATAGGTCTTCTCTTCCATGGTTCTAGACAGTCCAGTGGTTCCCATCTCATCCAGAGTCAAAGTCAAAAAGTCATTGCCAAGTGCTCCTAGGTACAACCTGACCTACAGCCCCTGGGATTTCTGCACCACCCTGTTATGACTCTGCCTTCAGAACAATAGGAACCTAGACACTGGCTGTAGTTTGAACACAACAGGTATGTTCTAACTTCAGGAAGATCGCCCTTGCTCTCCCTTACCTGGAATCACCTTCTCCCAGACATCCACCTGGCTCTGGCCCTCACCTGGTTCAGATTTTTGCTCAAGTGTTATTTTCTCAAGGCTTTCCCTGGCCACACTATTTGAACTTGAGCTCATTCCAGTTCGTGGAATTCTCTATCCCCATCTTCTGCTTTATTTTGCTCTCTAGCTCATCGCCCAGCTAGCACACTATATGATGACATATTTTTATGTCTGTTATCAGTCTTCCACCTCCCCTACTTTATTCACCTCTGTTTCTCCAGCACCTAGAACAGGTCCAGCACATAGTAAGATGTTTAAGGAATGAATTTATGAAAGTTACCACTTAGGATATTGACCTCACTTCCAACTCCTCCTCCTCCTTAAACTTTACTGGTAGGCACTGATTCTCACTGCACTTAGAGATGTCCTCAGACCCTCATTCAAATAGACTCCTATTTGGTCCTGATCAGTTGCCCTCTAGAGAAGCTAGGCATCCAAATATGACCTGAAACCACTCACCATGCTCCTGTCTCTACCCACATTTCAAACCCTACCAATGCTTATCATTTTTCAGAAGAGTCTGAGTTGGGAGTTAGACTGATAGTAGTGCAAAGCAAGGATTTCAGAAAAGCTAATGTGTCATAGTCCAAGACTGCTGAGCACAAACATCTATCAGGAGAGGGAATTAAGGGAAGAGGGCAGAATGACCCAAAGGTTTTAATAAACCACAGTGCAGGGAAGTACAGAAAAAGGAAACCAAGAGGGTCACCAGAATAGAGTTCTGGTAATTCACTAAGACAAGACAGTGCCATGTGATGGCTCAGGAAAGCCAATGAAGACAGAGGCCATAATGTTCTTGGGGAGGCATCTGACCCAAAGACCAGGGACTGCTAATAATGTTCCATCTGAGTTGACTCCATGCCACATAGGGACCACCTCCACACTGGTAGAGGATAAGGCATGGGCCCACTTGTCTATAGCCACTCTGTTCTCACCAGGCAAGGGCACTTTACACACAGCTCAGTCTAAGTTGTATCATGATTATCTACCTAGAAGTTGGTCTCTTCCATAAAGAAAATGAGCCCCGGGAGCTCATCCTGGTACCCTGAGGAGTAAGCCCAGGACCTATGATATATACAATTTTCCTAAATGTTAGATGAATGCACAAATGGATGGATGAATGCTCTCATTCCCTACTCCAAGGAAAGGAACAGTGGAAATCAACTTGATCACTCCTGGTGTTTGATAGTCTTCATTGAACTGTGATCACCACCCCCCCCCATAGTCCCTGTTTTCACAAAAGCTCTAGGGTATTGGCTATCAGCCTTGTTTTATTGATGAGAAAACTAAAAGTCAGAGAGGGTGTCATCTGCCCAGGGTTATACAGTTTACAGCTGGCAGACCGGGCTGTAAATCATAAAATGCTAGAGAAATGCCAGCTATTGTATTAAGATGGTTTCCCTTTCTTGTCCACCACTGCACCCAGGCTCTCCCCAGCCAGCAAGCCTCCCTCCCACACTTTGGCTCTCGGCAGCCCTGGAATCCGGTTGGCTCCCAGAAAGGATTTGGAGCATTGTACAAATTGTCCAAAGGTTGCTTCCAAAGCCTCTGACAGCTAAGCATGGCCCCAGCCCTTCCTTCTTGAAAATGTCTGGCCAGATGGGAAAAATGTGGGCTGGCAGTTCAGTCCCATCTGAATTCACAGGCATCGGTTGAGTGTCTGCTCTGTGCCAAGCCCTGGACACTGAGGGTCCAGGGATGAGTAAGATGGTCTATGCCCTCAGAAGTTCATAGTCTAGTGGAGACATAGTCACATCACAAAGTCAATACAATACAATATGGCAGGTAGCACTGTGTCTGGGAACCCTGAAAAAGGCACTGTACATGGCCTGGGGGGAAATCAGAGAAGGCTTCCAGGAAGAGGGGATATCTGAGGGGAGCTGACCCTCACCCAGTGGTGTCCAACTATGAAAGTTTTTACTACACGAGAACCTCCTCATGCTGGTGGCCATAGATTTCTCAACAAACCAAGCTACAGGAGACTTTAAATTATTATTTCATCCGGCTAATCACTACAAACAGGCCCAGAGGCCTGAAGTGACTTTCTGAGGTCATCCAGCTAGATGCACTATATACATCAAGCCATATTATGTAAAGATCAGTGTTTCTTCTTGGGCATTCATTTCCAATGCCCAAGAAAGGACTCTAACTGGTCTTAAAAATAAGTGAACCTTGTCCTTGCATGGCCTTTACATTATATGGGCTATCCCATCCCTCTCAGGCCTCCCAGCAATGTAGGAAGGAGCTATTATATACAGATTAAGAAACTGAGCCTGGGAAAAAGAAATTAAGGAAACAATCCCCTTCACTATTGCAGCCAAAAAAATAAAGTACCTAGGAGTAAATTTAACCAAGGAGGTTAAGGACTTGTACTCAGAAAATTATAGAACATTGATAAAAGAAATCAAGGAAGATACAAACAAGTGGAAGCACATACCGTGCTCATGGCTAGGAAGAATAAACATCATTAAAATGTCTATATTTCCGAAAGCAATTTATAAATTCAATGCAATACCAATTAAAATACCAATGACATACTTCAAAGATATAGAACACATATTCCAAAAATTTATATGGAACCAAAAAAGAACACGAATAGCCTCAGCAATCTTAAAAAGAAAAAATAAAGCAGGAGGTATCACTCTTCCTGATATCAAGGTTTACTACAAGGCCATTATACTCAAGACAGCCTGGTACTGGCATAAGAACAGGCACATAGATCAATGGAACAGAACAGAGAACCCAGAAATAAACCCACAGCTTTATGGACAACTGATATTTGACAAAGGAGGAAAGAACATACAATGGAGTAAAGACAGCCTCTTTAACAAATGGTGTTGGGAAAATTGGACATCTACCTGCAAAAAAATGAAACTAGACCATCAACTTACACCATTCACAAAAACAAACTCAAAATGGATAAAAGACTTAAATGTAAGCCGTGAAACCATAAACATCTTAGAAGAAAACATAGGCAGCAAGCTCTCCGACATCTGTAGCAGCGGTATATTTGCCGATTTATCTTCATGGGCAACTGAAATAAAAGGCAAGATAAACAAATGGGACTATATCAAACTAAAAAGTTTTTGCACAGCTAAAGACAATAGGAACAGAATAAAAAGACAAACCACACAATGGGAGAACATATTTGACAGCACATCTGATAAGGGGTTAATAACTAAAATTTATAAAGAACTTATAAAAAGCAACACCAGGAAGACAAACAACCCAATCAAAAAATGGGCAAAAGAAATGAATAGAAATTTCTCCAAAGAGGACATACAGATGGCCAATAGGCATATGAAAAAATGCTCAACATCACTAATCATTAGAGAAATGCAAATTAAAACCACAATGAGATATCACCTCACACCAGTCAGAATGGCACTTATCAGCAAAACAACACAGAATAAGTGCTGGCGAGGATGTGGAGAAAAGGGAACCCTTCTGCACTGCTGGTGGGAATGCAGACTGGTGCAGCCACTGTGGAAAACAGTTTGGAGATTCCTCAGAAAATTAAAAATCGAACTGCCTTTTGACCCAGCTATCCCACTTTTAGGAATATACCCTAAGAACACCATAGCACTGTTCGAAAAGAAGAAATGCGCCCCCATGTTCGTGGCAGCATTGTTCACAATAGCGAAGATCTGGAACCAGCCCAAGTGTCCGTCAGAAGACGAGTGGATTAAAAAGCTATGGTACATATATACTATGGAATACTACTCAGCCATAAGAAACGATGACATCGGATCATTTATAACAAAATGGATGTACCTTGATAACATTATACGGAGTGAAATAAGTAAATCAGAAAAAATGAAAAACTGAGAACAGCACGATTACATACATAGGTGGGACATGAAAGTGAGGGTATGAGACATGGACAAGAGAGTGGTGGTTATGGGATGGGGGGAGGGAGGGAAGAATGGGATAGGAAGGAGGGGAGGGACGCAGGGAAAACCAGATTGAAGGTGACAGAGGACAATTTGACTTTTGGTGATGGGTATGCAACACAATTGAATGATAAGATAACCTGGAGATGTTTTCATTGTACATATGTACCCTGATTTATGGATGTCACCCCATTAGAATTAATAATAATAAAATATATATAAAAAAAAAAAATTCAAAATAAAAAAAATGACAACAGCCAAAAAAAAAAAAAAAAGAAACTGAGCCTGGGAAAAATCTTTTAAGATATAATTGTAAAACTGAGAAATTTATTTCAGAAGTTAGGGAGACCTGAGTCAATATCATCATTTGACTTCTAACTGGAAAGTTCATTTTTTTAAATTATGGGTGTGTAAAAGTCCTTGCCCTCTCCTTTTTTCTTCTTTTTTTTTCATTCTTTTACAAAATCACTTCCTAAGAAGTCAGAATTGCTGGTGGGCACATGGCTGGAGTGCGGTCTCTGGACGGGTTCTACCTTTTTGCTACTGGGTCCTGCCTCAGTTGTCCTTCTGGTCCCTCTCTTCATGGCTTGCTGCTTCTCAGCCTCTCCCTCCATACTTCCTCTCTGCCTCTCTGTCTCTGTCTCCACCATCCTTTCTCTGTTGCTCCCTTATTATCTCTGTCCCTTCTCTTTCTCTCCCTACCCCCCCCCCTGTCTCAGCTATCTCACATCTGTCTGTCTTTCCTCTTTCTGCAGTCAGTCCCTTCCCCTCCCAGGAAGTCTGTGCAGGTACTGGGAGATGCCACATAGCTTTGCTCTTACTGGCCCAACGTTGCGCAGTGGCTGCCTCTGGCAAGGCTCTCTAGGTTCTCAGCATCCAGTTCCAGTGGGAGCTGCAAGCCACTGGGAAACTGACCAGGCCCCTGCCCACAGCTACACATTCCCTTGGCAAGAAAGAAAAGAGAAGCAGAGGCAGACAGGAGGCATTAGTCAGCGACAGTCCCTCCCAGCCCCTGGGCCCAAATATCTGGTTTGAGGAAGGGTGGAGTCCCACCTTCCAGATGTGTGCCTGAGGCTAGAGTGGTTTGCAGGAGAGACTGGCAGTGATTTCTCAGCCAGCGAGCAGCCTGGGGAATGGAGGGCATGAATGGGGAAGGAGCAGGCATGCTAGGGGAAGCGGAGTCCATGTTCCCTGTCTGTCCTAGATGGGGGAGGTAGGAGCCGGGAACTCAAAGTTTAGGGGCGAGGAACAGAAATCCAGCATGCCCCTTGTCCCCACTAGCTGGGTTCCAATCCTGACTCTTCCTGATAATAGCAGCCTGCCTCTGGACCATGGGATTTCTCTCCCTGGCCCTTAATTCCTTACCTATCTGAGGGGAACCTGTAATTATAAGTGCTCTAAAGTACCTTGCACGGAGACTGTCCCTTCTTCTACCTTCCAGAAAGCCTTCCTGGACTAGCCCAATTGCCTTACTCTCCTGTCGCTGCTCCCCATAGCCCTTTGTCAGTCTTGACCGCTCTGTGGGTCCTCCCTCCAGGCTGTCTGTAAAGCCAGTAGCCACGGCCACCATCACAGCCACCTGGCCTGTGCAGGTTCACATTAGATTTGGACAGATGGTAATGAAACAGTGGAGCCAAGAACTGGTGGGAAATTAGCTTTAATCTTAGCTTGCACCCGATGGGCAAGAAACACACACAATGGAAAAACACTTCCCTTTCCATTCAGGGCTCCCAAAGCCACTACTGACTTATCCGATTTTTCCTAGGATCAAAGGTTTCTAACCTCACCAGTCTCATTCACCTCTGTTCCCCATCTCCTTCTCTCTGCACAAACTGGCTTCTTCTTCAGCACTCCGCCATCTTGGCTGCTTCTCTCCTCCACGTGGCCTTTCTCTGCTCTCCTCCAGCATGGGCTTCTCCTAGAACAGTGATGGGCAATCTTTTGAGCTTAGTGTGTAAAAATTCACCAAAAAAACGAGCATAACTCGGGTGGTGTGTCACTTCGAGAAAAACGGCCTAACCGGAAGTCCCAGAACTAGACGCTCTGTGCAGGAGTTCTGTTGTTTTGGCCTACAGACCTCTGGCACAGAGTGTCTACACTACAGCAAATGTTTTATCCTTGGCTACCGAACCTGGCCGGGCAGGAGCTGAGGATGAAATGTCCTTCTCGGCATGCGGCCTCATACTTCTTTGGTATGCGGCTGCATGCGGCTGCGTGTCATTGAAAATGGCTATGCGTGTCAGTGCTGACACGAGTGACATAGGTTCGCCATCACGGTCCTAGAATATAATCACTCTTCCCCAGAACAATGTGATCTCTCTTTCTTTTAAAACCTTTTGGCGTAAAAGCCCTCCCCCAGCACATATTAACATAATCACGCCCATCCCAAGCAAGAAGGGCAACTAATATTATCATCTGGGTGATGGGCTTCCACGTGGGCAGCGCCATCTTTAACAAAGTGAGCATAATATATTTCATCTGCCCAACACTGCCTCACTGCATGGGCCAGAGCCACACTATCATTGTTACCGCTATCGCCATTGTTGTTGTTAGACTGTGTTCTGTGACATCTTGTCTCCTCCTTGACACAGTGAGCCACTGGTTCTCGTCTGTGCTCAGTGGAGAGTACTGGGCGAAAGCATGGGTGGGAGGGTCAGCTAGAGCCAGGCTGGGATGTGATCATCTCTAATCACTGGCTGTACACCTGGGCAATGACTTTACCTGTAAAGTGGGGAGAATGAGGGCAGGACTGGGTGCTGATGGTGAACGAGGACGAATAGGCACAAAGTCAGCCCTCCACACTCGGAGTTCTGATCTGAACTGTTATAATGAGACATCTTCTCTCCTGTGTCCCTAGCACAGTGCTGGGAGTGACACACTAGGCGTTCACTAAATAGAGATGGGCCGGACAGGGACAGCAGTACAGGTCAGCTGTTCCCATTGGTGGTTTTCCATTACAGTTCATCTTAAATAGGGGCTCCTGGGAATGCCCAGTCTCTCAGACTTGGGGTTTCAAGAAGCTTTTAGGTCTGCCACCACCCATTTCCACATTTCAAAGAGAAAGACAAGGCCCCAGTGAGGGAATGTGATTAAATGTGTTTATAGAGTTGTTTGTTTTCTATTAAAATGAAGAGGAGGCCTGACAAGGTGGTGACACAGTGGATAGAGTGTAGGATTGGGATACAGAGGACCCAGGTTCAAAACCCCAAGGTCGCCAGCTTGAGCGCAGCCTCATCCAGCTTGAGCATGCAATGAAGAAATGGTGCTTTTCATCTCTCTTCCTTCCTGCCTGTCTGTCCCTATCTGTCCCTCTCTCTGTCTCTCTCTCTGTCACTGTCAGAAAAAAAAAAAGAAGAGGGATAGCATCTGAGCTTCATTGGTCCCTAACTCCTGAGAGAGTAGGGAAGGACATACAAGCCACCATCTGGCAGCAGGTTTGCACCAAAGAGGGCGAGGGACAGCAAGGAGTGGCCTGGGAGTGCATGAACTGTGTCACTTCATGAATATCCTTTCACCAAGCTGGTAAAGTACGTCCTGCTCTTTCTGAGAAGTTCACTTGCTCAAGGTCACACAAATGGAGATGCTTAGTCGGGATTCAAACCCAGGTCTATCTGACGCCAGAGCTCAGTTTTTCATGATGCCCTGCTTCTGGATGCCACCAAGTAGAATTGGGTTCCCAGAGAGGAGGGTTGGACCCCAGGAGGACCAACTCACTTCCTCCCCAGGGGTCCTCAGGTTGCTTGGTCTCCAGGAGAGAAGGAACCTGAGAGTAGGGAGTGAAAGAGGTTGACAGCCCAGTGCTAATTGGAGCCCCTGGTGAGGGATAGCAGACTTTTGTCACCTAGCCCCAAGGGATACAGACAACCCTCTGTCTGCCTGAGGTGGGAAAGTGTTTATCTCTGCGTTTCTCATTTTTAAACATGAAACCAATTTGTTGAAATCCATGGAGCCCATGATACTTGCCATATTCCCCCATGTATAAGACGCACCCTTTTTCGAAAAATTTGAGGTCTAAAAACTGGGTGCATCTTATACAGTGCTTGTACATTTTTTTTTACTTGCATTTCCCGCTTTTTCACAAGGCAATATAGGAAGACAGCGATTCATCAACAGACACAGATGAGGACAAGCTAATGGATGAAAGTTTTGACAGTGATGAGGAGTTGTATGAATTTTATGATGAATAAAACTTTAGTTCAATAACTTTATGTAATACAGTTTTTTTTCAAATTGCAGGTCCCCAAATTAAGGTGCATCTTATACATGGGAGTGTTTTATACATGGGGAAATATGGTTCATTTTCCAGAGCACATGGGGACAGGCAGCCACAGGAGCTGGCTCTGCTGTGGCCACTTTCCTCTCTCCCTCCTTTCCCTGGTGCTTCCTCCCTCCCCTTTGCTCCAATCTTGTTTCCCTTACATGCTGTGCCCCTGCTTAGATGAGGATCCGCTTAGCTGGCACAGGGCTCCAGGAGGGCCTGGAGTTGTCTCTAGAGGCCAGCCAAAGATTGTTCCTAAGTCCCTTCTGGCTGGTGAGACAGTGTATGCTCAGAATCCAAGCTGGAATATTGAGCTGTACACCATGTGACTTCTTACCTGGGTCCATCCCTTTCACCAGCTCTTCAGAATCCATTAGCAATGCCCTATGTTTCTCAAAGTCACATGTAAATCATGCCTTTAGACCCATGCAGGGGGTTACTGAAATAGATAGCATTAAAAATGCTGACTATCTCATATCGATCAATTAATTGATAAATGGTGAAGCCAGAGGGTTTGGCTGGTTTGTAATCATTCATTGTCATTTAATAGACAATTAACTATTATTTTGGGTAAGTTACTAGTGTCTGTTTCTTCTTCTATACCAGGGGTGCCCGCACTCTTTCAGCTTGCGAGCTACTTATAAGATGACCAAGTCAAAATGATCCACCTACAATAAATATGCAAAACATAAATTTATTTCTTCTATATTATTATTATTTAAGTTACTATTATTACTATTTAATATTGTGTATTCTTTTTCACCTTTGTCCTTCTCAGCTCTCTTTTCGGAGGACAGTAAATGTCATAGTTTTTATGAACAGTCCGAAAAAGCCGCTCCACATTTCCCTTCTTTGGAATAGCAATGGCACACAGACAGATGAGGCAAACGCACTTAGAATATGACATAGTGAAAAAAATCCCCTCCCATTCTGTATGAAAGTGGTAGGTTTTAGGCTTCTTACTCGGACCAGCTATGGCACTCATTTTTATACCCTTTGTTGTATTTAGTTTAAATAAATTGAAGGCTAACTACGCAGCGATGTAACTGAACAAGTTAGCGCGGTTTAACGCGCATGCATAGGGTGTCAAAAGTTCAGACATCAGATTGGCTACCCTGTATACCAATCAAAAGACAAATGTCTTTTTTTTTTTTTTTTTTTTTTTACAGGGACAGAAAGAGTCAGAGAGAGGGATAGACAGGGACAGACAGACAGGAACAGAGAGGGGTGAGAAGCATCAATCATTAGTTTTTCGTTGCCGTTGAGACACCATAGTTGTTCATTAATTGCTTTCTCACATGTGGCATGACCGTGGGCCTTCAGCAGACCGAGCATCCCCTTGCTGGAGCCAGCGACCTTGGGTCCAAGCTGGCGAGCTTTTGCTCAAGCCAGATGGGGCCTGTGCTCATACCGGTGAGCTCAGGGTCTCGAACCTGGGTCTTCCACATCCCAGCCCGACGCTCTATCCACTGCGCCACCACCTGGTCAGGCCAAATGTCTTTTTAATGTCATGTGATCTACCCACACTTCCTTCGTGATCGACCAGTAGATCGCGATCGACATATTGAGCACCCCTGTTCTATACAGTTACTGTACTTCACAAGGTCCTTGTAGGGATTCAATGAGTTAATACTTATAAAATGCTTAGAACAGTTCCAGGGACCTGGTAACTTTCTGTTATCAGCTGTTTTTTTGTTTGTGTTGCTGTCAGTGTCATGAGTCAACACAATACCTTAAAGTACTGTGGGAGAGTTGGCAATGAAGCAGACTGCTCGTTTTGCAGATGAGTAAATCAGCCCAAGGCAGTGACACGGGCTTTGGACTCGGGCAGAGCCTCTTCAAATCCCAGCTCACCTACTTCCTCACTGGGTGGCCTGGGGTGAATTGCTTTTCTCCTCTGAGCCTGTTTCCTCACCTATGAAGTGACAAAGACTGTGTCTCTGTTTGACTCACAACAGACAACAAACAACAGCTTCCATGGTTTCAATTACCACGTCACTTCTGTCCTTCCTGACCTTTGTCCCCTTGCCTCAGCTGCAGAGCTAGCAAGTATTGAAGCTGAGATTTGAGCCAGGTTTTCTGCCCTTCTGTCCTCTGCCTTTCTGGAAGTTTCTGAAAGACCCTATGAGAGCCTAAGAGGAGGCTCAAGAGCCATTCTGAGTTGTGTGGCTAAGTGCCTGGTACTTTAACTTCCTGTCTGGCAAAATAGAAAGTTTTTAAACAAAAAAGGCTAAAAAGTGAATTTCATATTGGCCTTATTTTAGTTATCAGTGGGAGTTGGAACCCTTTGGTTTGGAACACCTGCTACAATGTGGTCAACAACACCCTGGGAGAGGGCGTCCCCGTGAAGCGACCCTGTGAGCGTTCCATCCATAAAGTGAATACTGTCTCTTGCTAATTTATCATTGGCAAATTAAGTAGTAGTGCTGGAAGTTCTACTTAATAACCTCTTTAAAGCACACACTAATATGTCAGAATAGTTAAAAACTGGGCTCTGGAGTCACAGTCCTCAGGTTTAAAGCCCAGCAAGTTGCATAACCTCTCTGGGCCTCAGTTTGCTCACCTGTATAATGAGGACAATAACTTCACAGTGTGTAACTGTGTGTGGACCGAGGGAGTTAACCGATCTGCAATGCTGAGAAGAGGTCGCCTCAGCCTGTCATCACCGCTGTAGCTCTCCCCTCCTCCCCGGTATTTTGGTGGAACATTTAGGACCTATTCTTGATCTCAAGATAGACAGCCAGAGCCTCCTTGTTCCCAGCCACCTGGAAATAAAATTAACAGAAGCCTGAATGGAATGAAAACATTTCTCTCCAGTACCTACTGGGCCCCACATCTGCCCTTCCCATCCATTTGCCGGTCCCCACGGGACTGTGATCTTTGGCTCTCAGAGCAGCCCAAGCTTGGAATAGACCATTTCCTCTGACCACTCACTGGTTGGATCCCGGGTCTGTTCACTACCTTTCCTCCAAAGCCCTCCCCTCTGTCCTCAGGTGCCTCCAGTGATAAGAAGTCCTAGCACCCTCGGGCACCCCTCCTGCCCCCAGGTGGCTCTAGTTGGGAGGGGAATTCTTCCTAAACTGAGCTCACTCTGAATTATGGGGAAAGCAACTCCAGTCAGATAGTCCCTGTTCGTTAACCTCTGCTCTTTCTTCCTTGCCCCAGGGTTATGTCCAAAGTCCTAAAACTCCCTCACACCCAGAGTCCCCACACATCTCCAGCTGCACCCTTCCCCTGCGGCCACACCTCACTTCTCACCTAGTTGTAAACATTGACGACCATTTCACAGCCCCATTACCTGGCAACTTGTCCCTCCTCCACCAACCTCACACATTCTCTAGACTCGCATCAGAGCTCATCTGCCCAGGGGCCTTGCCAGCTCCCCAGAGGTTCCAGGTGCTCAGGGCTCTGTCCTCTGAGCTTCCTCAGCACCTCTCACTTTGCACCGTCATCGTCATCGTCAGTGTCCCTGTCTGTCTCCTGCATTAGTGGTAGCTCCCTATTTATTTTTAACATTGTAACCTGCCCCCAGGCCTAGTCTCACACCTGCACAGAATAGGTGTCCAGAACATATCTATCCAGTGACTACGTGAGGACTACACTGGCTGATCATTCCTCCCACTGGCACAAGTTCCATCTCTCGTCGCACAACTGCCCTTCAAATATGCGAAGACCGTCCTTGTGTTCCCTGAAAATCTTTGCTTCTCCAAGCTGCATGCTCAGTTCTGCCCGCCTTCCCTTTCACGAGATGGTCTCAGGTTCCCCTTCAGCCCAGTCATTCTCCTCTGGACAAATTTCAGGTCTGTTTTATTCTTCTCAATTTATGTCTTCCAAAGCTAAGTCCTGGGCCCCATGGTGGCCTGGCATGTGCCAGGTGTGTGTTTGGGGGGGAGAGGGCAGGACTGTCCCCACTTGTTCTGGGCACGAGTGGCCTATAGCATGGAGAGCGCACTGCACTGGCACCAGCACCAGCTGGACATGGGTTCAGACTCCAGCTCCCAAGCAAAGAGGGTAGCACTCAACATAGTTAACAGCGGGCATGGCCTGGTAGCTGGCCAGTCAACTGAAGTTTAGAGCAGAGTCAGAAAGTCCCTCCTGTGCTTGCTGTCCTCCCTTTAGTTTTTTGGGTCACAGGATGGGAGTAGAGAGGAAATATTCAGGGCAACAGCTAATCAGCAACCAGGACAGAAACATCTGAATATTGTCACAGCAGGTATTGCCATACCTGTGTGTACCAGCTGGCTTTCAGTCCTGGATGTAATCAAAGTCAAGTGATGTTAGTGCTCCGAGCCTCAGTTTCCTCATCTGTGAAATGGGGTTTAAAGTAGTACTTGCTTTAGGGGTCTTTCAAGAGACACAAATAGTGGCTCTCTTCTTCCCTGACAAAATTCAGAGCTCATTGAGGATTAAGGGAAAAGAACAAGCAGATGGGAATAAAAATATTGCCTTGACTACCTGAGAAAGGGTTGCTCAGAAGCTTTGGCTTGAATCTGCAGGAGAGGGTGCTCCTAACTGGCCCCAGGATTAGACCCACTTACCTTCAAGGTCACAAGCTGTGCTGGACCAGGATCAGCCTCCCACACAGTGCAGTCACCCCCTAAGTCTCTAGCCTCGCCATGTCCCACCTTCTATTCCTACCACACTGAGCTTCCTGACAGTTTCTAGACATGCCAAGCCCTCTGAGAGCTCCCGGCCTTATCTGATGATGTTGTTTTCCCTGGAATCCTGTCTTCCCTTCTCTGGTTGACAAACCTCTGCTCATTTATTAATGCTGGCTCATGCATCCCTCCTCCAGAGCCTAAACCTACCTGTGGACTTGAATTGGGGGCCCTGCGTGTCATGCTTAACTCCTGGGGGCGGGGGCAATAAGGAGCCAGGAGGGAGAAACTGATGAAGTTTGCTCTGATGGGAAACCTGATGTTGGGGAGAGCTTTCTCCCTGTCCAGAGTCATGCAGGGAGAGCTTCATTCGGGCATTCTGCACTGACCAGTGGGAAGGCAGGAAGGGAGTCCACCTCTGAGGTGCTCTTCTTTCCCACCCAAAATAGTCAAGTCTTTTCATTTCTCTGGCCCCAGGATTACATCTGTGCTGCTTGTTCCTTGATGTAATATGAGTGGATTCTACTTAGTTGCCCACACTTTGGGAACAGCATGGTTTAGGCATGTGGCCACTGTTTGCATCATGTCTGGTGAGAGTCTGCCTCCCATGCAGGTCTTTCCCTCACAGGTCATTAACAAATAAAGCCCGCTGGAGACCATATCTCTTAAGTCTTTAGGTAAGCTAGAGAGGTTTAAAAAAAAGAAAAGTAAAATCCACTGAGTGACAGATGTGGAGTGCTTAGCGCACAGTGCCTGGCGCAGAGTAAACAGGAAGCAAGTGGTGGTCGCTGTGGTCAGCATTTCTGTAGTAGTCAGGATAATTAATGTGCAGTTGCTACAACAGGGGAACCCTTGAACTCTCCGTGGCTTACCACAATGAAGGCTGATTTCTTGCTCATGTGACGTGATATGGACCAGGCAGTCCTCCCCCATCTGGAAACTATACCGTCTGAAACACGTAGCCTCCTCTGTCACCGGTCACCACAACAAGAAAGATGAGGAGGATGAAGGGGTACCTCCACTCTTAACTGCCTCTGCTGAGAAGTGATGCTACTCTACAGCCCCTCTGCTCAGAGACTGTCGGCCAGAATGGGTTACAGGGCCCAGTCTGACTTCGGGGAGGATGGGAAAGGCCGGGGACTGAGGAGGTATTTGGTAGGAAGAGATTGGCTCCCTGACCTAATTAAAAAAAAAAAAAAAAGGATTTGGGAACAATCTAACCACTTTCAGACAAGATTTAAAAGCATGGCTTGGTGACATCATTTAGCCCCATTAATCCCTAGTTTTCTCTTTGGCAAAATGGGGATACCAGAGTACCTACCTTTGAAGTTTGGGTGATGACCATGGCAGTCCATAGGACCTGGCTGGCCCGTCATGACAGTTCTAGAAAAATAGTAGTTGGGTCTGGAACTCTGATCAGATTGGCTCTCTGGGTCTGCAGCATCATGGAACACATCGAATTTAGCATGCTCATAACCCTGAGCTGTTGTTTGCAACTCTCCCCTTCCTAGGTCTCTGTTGCTAGTGCTTAGGACCTGTTTGTTGCTTTAGGACAGTGATGGGCAATCTTTTGAGCGTGGTGTGCCAAAATTCGCCAAAAAACCGAGCATAACTCAGGTGGTGTGTCACTTCAAGAAAAACAGCCTAACCAGAAGTCCCAGAACTAGATGCTCTGTGCCGAAGTTGTGTTGTTTTGGCCTACAGACCTCCGGCACAGAGTGTCTACACTACAGCAAATGTTTTATCTTTGGCTACTGCACCTGGCCGTACAGGAGCCCAGGATAAAACGTTCTTATTGGCATGCGGCCCCATACTTCTCTGGTATGCAGCCGCGTGTCATGAAAAATGGCTACACGTGACAGTGCTGACACGCGTGTCATAGGTTTGCCATCACGGCTTTAGGGTCAGGGGACTGTCTCTGCTCGCTTACCAGTGTTACGAAGGTCCAGCACGTTGCCCAGCCCTGAGCTGGTCCTCAGTGTGTGTTTGGGGAGTAAACAGTGGGGTAGCATTTGAATTTGGTGTTGAAGGATACACAGGCTTCCTGCAAAATAGGAAGAGGCCAGCAGAGTCTCTTTTAAAGAGGACTTTGTGATATGTTGGGAATGCGGATCCGTGGGTTCTCAAAATATTAAATATTTTGCCTCTGACCTGAAGAGTAAAGCTCAGCAAATTGCTTTCATTGCTGCCTCTGTTTCTCCATTAGTAAAATGGAAGACAGTAGATGGTCTATATCTTCAGGATATAGAGTCTGGAGTCATTGGTTCTAACGTTAACACTTTGTGTATTTTGTGATAATTACATTCTCTCTCTTGAGCCTCAATTCTCCTATCCGTGAAAAGCATGCATTAATAGCAGCTACCTTACAAGGTTGTTGTGGGGACTCAGGAAACTCACTGTTTGTCTACCACGAATCCAGCCATGTTGGATAATATTATTAAAATGAGAGCATGGGTATTCTGCGCTATGAATACTATTCAGCAACAAAAGAAAATAAACTATTGTTATAAGCAATAATATAGATAAATCTCAAAATTTGTATACAGAGAAAAAGAAGCCACATGCAAGAGTATATACTGTACAATTTCATTTCTAAGAAACTCTAGAAGAGGTAAAACTAACATACAGTGGCAGAAAGCACGTATGTGGTTGCCTGGGGCCCAGAGTAAAGGGCTCTGTGATGGTTGGTTAATTTTATGTGTTAACTTGACTGGGCTGCGGGATGCCCAGATTGCTGGTAAGGCATCCTTTCTGGGTGTGTCTACCAGGGTTTTTCCAGAAGAGATTAGCATGTGAATCAGTTGGCAGACTCTCCTGAAATCAGAGTTAGAATTAGTTTAGTGACAACCCTCCAGGGTTAAGCACTCATCCAACGTGCACTTCTCTGAGTGAAGAAGATCACCCTCCCCAAAGCAGTGGGTACACCCAATCCACTGAGGGCCTGGATGGCACAGAAAGGGGGAGGAAAGACACGTTTCCTCTCTTTACTTGAGCCGGGACATCCCACTTCTCCTGGCCTTGAACATCAGTGCTCCTGGTGCTCAGACTTTTGCCATCAGCCCCCCTGGTTCCGAGGCCATCGGACTCGGGCTGAATCACACCACTGGATTTCCTGGGTCCTCAGGCGGAAGAGCACGTGAGTTCATAAATGCGTGAGCCAATTCCTATAATAAATCTCTTCTTACTGTTCTCTCCATATATCCTACTGGTGCCGTTTCTCTAGAGAGCCCTGAACATCACAGGGTCTCATGGTAAGGGACACGATGGGATGTTGGGGGGTGGAAGTGTTCTGTATCTTGCTTATGACAGCGGTCATATCAGTATATCCACTTGTCAGCACTCCTGGACCTGAACACTTAAAATGAATGCTTTCCTTTTAATGTGTAGTAATAATTTTAATGAAAATTATATGTCAGTAAAGTAAGTTTCAACATTACCAAAACAAAACAAAAATGAGAGGTTTGTGCCTGATGAATTCTAGCTTTGATTGTCAGAGATCCTGCCTGTGATGGCTCCCCGGCTCTGTCCACCAAACAGGACTTGCTGGCCTGAAGCATGTCTTCTTCGGTTCCCCCTTCCATTGGACCTCTGCCCCCTCTGTGCACATCCCGGTTTCATTCTGCCCTCAGACCTGCCAACTGCAGCACTCTGCTTTGACCGGAAACCAAGATTATGATGAAGGCTAGACATGAGTGGGAGCCTCACATATTAGCTCATAATAGGATGAAAATGTCAGCAGCATCCCTGCTGGGCTGGGGGATCTGGTGACCCCTCTGGCTGCTGGAGTCTGCTGACCATGATTCACAAACCAGCATCAGAGGTGGCGGGGGCGGGGGTGAGGGAGGGGGTCAGCTGATGGTGACACTTCACAGTCTGGCCCTCTTCTTCTGAGCATTTGCAATGATGTCAGGAATAAGACAGACCACCCCTTTTAGGTAATTGGAACTCCCAAAGCCACAAAATTCCAGGGCTAGATATGAGGGGAAGCTGGAGGGGGCAGGGCAATGTCTCAGCCTGGGCTAGGTGATCCACACCAGTCAGCCCTTCCCACCACAGCACTGTGGCTTTGAGCTGCTAACAGTTGGAATAGTAACAACAGTGCTGAGAATATACTATGTGCCAGGTACTTCCCTAAGGACTTTACATTCATTACCTCAGCTAACCTTTATAGTAACCCTGCAATGTAGATACCATCATTATCCTCTTTTTGCTGATTAGGAAATTAGGTCACAGAGAGGTTAAGTAACTTGTCCAAGGTCTCAGAGCTAGAAGCAGCAGAGCTGAGATCTGAGCCCGGGCCATGTGATAGCAGCACCTGCAGAAAGCAGATGCCTTGTGGCCTTCCCCTCCACACGCGTGAAGCTAGTGACCAGAAAGAGGGACCTCTGTGTTTACTGTACTCCATGGAAGAACACAGCAGAGGCAGCGGGAGTGTGGCCTCCCTGACATCTGCTTCCCAAATCGTGCATCAATGCGCCTGATCAGGGAAGCCTACACCTCACTGGAGCCCTAGCTCCAAGAAGTCTAGGAAGGCAGTGTTAGCCTTTCCTGATTCTTCTTCCAGAACAGGTAGGCAATTAGAAGAGTGGAATGGATGCTAAAAACCATATTAACTTTAAAAGGTAACTTAGGTTTGGGGGGACTCAAAGGCCATGGAGGGGGTTCATAGGGTGTTAGGTGGGACTCTTGGCTAACAAGCAGCAGAAACCAATGTCAGTAAGCACGCTTCATCCAGGATTTAACCTAAGACATTGAGGCCATCTCACGGAATCCAAAAGCAACAATCCATCCAGGAATGAACTGGAAACACTGTCAAGATGTTCCCCTCATGTCAGGTCTCAGCCCTGCTCAGGGTATCAGCCTGACCTCCTTAAAGCAGGGGTTCCTCTGCTTTTCAGAACCACACAGCAGGAAGCCTGGCTGTTTTACAAGCCAGCTATACAGATAATTGTCTAACCATCAGTCAATCTCTTTCTCTTTCCTTCCACCAATTCCAAATGCCCCGGGTAGAGACTTGGTTGAGCTGAGGTTAGGCTCAGGTCTCTGGTCACATGTGTCAAGGCCAAGACATGTGTTGTACAAAACAGTAGCTGCCCCTCCTCTTTCCACACCCCTCCTCTGCCACAGGAGGTACACACGGGCAGTAGAGGGTGGGGTGGTAGAGTTGTTGGTCCATGGGCTAAGAGCCCCCCCCCCCAGGTATGTCCTACATCCATCCATCCAAGCCATACCGTTCACTGGCCTCATCAAGTCTGGGGGGGTTTTCAGATAGATTCGATGAGCAAAGATGCCTGCAAGCTACTGACACTCAGACAACAGACTGGTCCCAGACCTGTTAAGGCAGCAGTTTTGGTTACTCTCCCTACACCCACAGACATGGCAGTAAATGTTCTAGACGGTCTTCAGTTGTTTCTGGGCTTTTTTTCACTCAGATCATGTCTCCTCTAGTGTCTTGGCTCTTTGCTCGGCTCAGTCCTGGCTGCTGGCCCTTCAGACTGACTGTCAATTCTTGGTTTCAACACTATAAATCCCTGTTTTCTCAACCAGACTTTGAGTAAGCTTTACCTTGCAATCCAGTAGCGTCCCTTCAGAGTATCCAGTAGCATTCTTTCTAGAGTATTCTCAGAAAGGCCACTGCCTACTTCCTTAAAACTCAACCTGCAGCTTCTGGTGGCCAGCAACCTGGCTAGGCCAATCTGAGATACCCAGGTTGAGAACTTCAAGAACATTACATTTGTACTTGGTCGAACTCTTTGGCTTTGATTCAGCATTCTGTGAGTTTAGACTCTACACTGTGCGCTCTGCTGGATGAAAGGACACAGAAGTGAACAGTATGAGGCCATGGCCTTCAAGGAGACCACAGATCTGGCAAACATGGCACTCCAGCAGGCGCTGGCATGTTGAACATTGGGTAGCAACCAAGAGCCAGCTACAAGGAGCCACTCTCCTGGGCCCAGACAGCCCAAAGAGAAATTGCAGGAGCCCAGAATGTCAGAGATAAATCTAATCCTGGCATAGCAAGCTGGAAGATAAGAGGCCTTTGTTAGTTCCTCCTCTGTGGGTACAATGAGGTATTCATTCTATTCCCCTCGGGACTTGGGAAGCATTTTAGACGCAAGAAAGGTCTGTACATCATCATAATTGTGTAATATGGCTACCCTCTTTCCACTCTACTCGGTACCAAACCCTGGTCAGGCAAGATAAAATCCTGCTGATGCTCTAGCTGCTGTGGCCACCATAAATCAAGCTTCCTCCAGCGGCCTTGGAACTAGCCATCCGAGTAGTTGGACATCTGAGAACCATGTCTTCCAATGGCTGCCACCTCCTATCTTCTGCCACTGTGTGAAGGGACCAACAGCAGTGGGGTAAAATGGTACAGAACCTGCAGTGTGAAGAGAAGGCACAGCCCCTGACACGTCACTGCCCGGAGTTTGACTCACCTGCCAACTGGGAAATCAGGGACAACTCTTCTTAACCTCTCTGAGCCTCGGGCTTTTGTTCCACTTCGTTTCTGTCCAATGTGTGACCTAAGTCTTAGGGGGATACCTTCATAGACTTGATGTCACAATTAGATGCAGCAGTAGCCTGACCAGGTGATGGCACAGTGGATAGAGCGTTGGACTGGGATGTGGAGGACCCAGGTTTGAGACCCCAAGGTCACTAGCTTGGGAGCAGGCCCATCTGGCTTGAGCAAAAGCTCGCCAGCTTGGACCCAAGGCGCTGGCTCGAGCAAGCAGTTGCTCGGTCTGCTGAAGGCCTGTGGTCAAGGCACATATGAGAAAGCAATCAATGAACAACTAAAGTGTTGCAACAAAAAACTGATGATTGATGCTTCTCATCTCTCTCCATTCCTGTCTGTCTGTCCCTCTCTCTGTCCCTGTAAAAAAAAAAAGAAAAAAGATGCAGCAGTAGATGTAAAGCCTCTGGCACTTTGGCTGACACCTAATAGATGCTCGGTAAATATGGCTCAACTCTGTAGGTCCTAAGCAAGTCAGGTGAAGTAGGTGGACCTGGTCCTCAGCTTCAAGAAACTTACGATCTCGGTCATAAAACAGGTGGTTCTTTATCACATGGGTGGATGGTTAGACCCACATGTATGAAGCAGATCCATCTGTAAACCAGGAAATAAGAGCTACCCTGTAGGATGTGATGTGTAGGGACTGTTAGTTAATCCCCATGTCACTGACAAGAGAAGGTGGCACAGAGAGATTGAGTGACCAATCCATGATCACAGAGCTGGGAAGTAGTATTGCTGGGATTTGAACCAGCCCTTCTGGCTCCAGAGTCCATGTTCTTGCCACTTCACCCTGTTTCCAACACCACTTTGCTGGGCTGGTGAGTGCGAGAAGTCACCAGGAAGAAGAAGGTAGTAAAAAGAGGGTCTAATTTTAAAGTCACTCATGTTGGAATCTGCCTCACTATCATGGGGACTTTGGGCAGATCACTCTGCTTCCACATTTGCAAAGTGGCACCAATAAGGCCTCTGTGTGAGGGTTTTTATGTAGAACCCTTTGGACCGTTGGTTCTACAAAGGGTTGTTGGAAGCCTGCAGTGTGCCAGGCACTGGCCTATGTGCTGGAGGTGAAGCCTTGAGTGAGAGGCATGAGCTGGTCCCTGAGCAGGTCCCTGTCTTACTTGTCCATGAAAGGACTTGAAAGATCATATAGTCCAAAGCACTTCCCAAACAGAACTTTGTCATTAGTATTAAGCAAGTGAAAGTGTTTGTAGCTCTATAGGAATTAATAAAAACAAAACAACAATAATAATAAGAAGAATAGCTAATATGTATTAAGCATTTTCTCTGTGCCAGGCATTATGTTATGTTCTTTGGTTAGATTCTTCTCAGCAATCCCCACAAAACATTGCATATGGGCGTTGTAATTAGTTCTCATTTTACACACATGAAAACTGTTAACTAATAGCCAGTTGGACAGTGGAGCTGGTTTTCAAGCCGAGGCGGTCTGCCTTCAGAGCCTCTCATCCTAAATATCACACCATAGATCTTCTGCATCTCACCACTGCTTCTGGCTGCTCATATCTCCATTATATTTCTAGAAACATCTGGAAGTCTTGTTAAGGCCTTTTTCATTCAGTGTGGGGAATTTTGCCCAAAAACCTCCATCATCTAATCAAGTCTGGTCAATCTGGCAACTCCTTTAGACATAAAAACGCTCAGCTACAGGGCTGGGGACAGGGCATCATGGTGTTCGCTGGCGAGGCCTCCTGGCCTGGGCAGTTACCTCACCACCAGCCTTTACATCACTGCTGGCCAAGCCAAGAGCCTGGATTGTGTCCTGAATCTAAAAACCTGACCATGGGCTTTTATGAAGCTGTATCTTTCTGAGAACTTCCTGGACATTACTCACTTGTCCTCTATCGGCTACCCCAGAAACGGCGCCTGGCAGCTTCATCCCAGATTTATAGATTGTAGAGCCACAGACTCCAGAAGGAGGAAGTGACCTTTTCTAGATCACCCAGGACAATTGGGTGCAGAGATATCTTCAACACACAGGTTGCTAGAATCCTAGTCTCCAAATGTCATCTGAAGCATGAATGCCCAGAGGCTCTAAGTCACACAGCAGAGGTCAGACCGGAAATCTGTCTACCTGACTTTTAATGCAAGACCCATTCCCCTGTATGCCACTCCATTCATTCTGTCACTTAACAGATATTGCTCACCTACTATGTGCCTGGGAGGCACTGGCTATAGCAAGGTAGATGTGGTCCTTGCCTTTGTGGAGTCCACAGGCCAGCAAGGAAGACAGCTAGTTAGCAAATCATTACACAGAGGATGAATATTATGAAAAGAAAATACTCAGGAGTCATTGGGACCCTGTATTGGGTGGCATACCTTATCCATGGGATCAAAAAGGGCTATTCTGGCTATTCTGAAAAGTGACATTTATGGTGATACATAGGATCAGGGAGACTTGTTCAGGTGAAGGGGACGGTGCTCTAGGCAAAGTGCCATGACATGTACAACTAGAAAGGGGCTCATTCAAGTAACTGAACCTCCGAAACCAGACAAGGAGGGCTTTGAGGTCTGTACTAGTTTTTGAGCTAATTTACTCACAAATTACCATAAATCCATCCCCTTAAGATAACACCCACTCATTACATCACAGTTTCTGTGGATCAGGAGACACCAAACCCAGATTTATCATCAAATCCTAGCAACTACACCATTTGGGAGCTGGGTACACATTAACCCAACTGACAACATTATTGAATTAAAGTGAAGTGAGAATGTAGCACTTAGACCAGAACACTCTTAATGACATTGTCAGTCCATCTTCTCCTGTCAAGATATGTAGACCTATTCATTTATGATGAGAGTCTCAGCTGATGAGAAAATCCTGTAGTCGGTATGTCTTGCCCATTGTCTCCCTGAAAGCAGACACATGGGAAGCCACAGCACAGACAGGTGACTGTTCAGCAAGTGACTCAGAGGTACCAGAGCGAAGGGTCACTCACAGTGAATGTCTGACAGAACCAGACTAAGACATTCTGATGCAGCCACCTTGCGGGAAGTTCCGGTGGGTCAGTGGGATGGACAATATTCAAGCTATCCACTTAGTAAATGGCAGCTGCTTTATGATGACGGGTCTTTTCTTAGATAATGTCACTGTTTAAGGTAATAGACTAGCTAACTTCTAAGTTCTCTAATGGTGCTGATGTGCTGTGACTTTGAGGGCAACAATTACTTGTCCTGGGGTATAGTCTGGAGCCTGAGCACATTGCCCTCCTGAACAATCTAAACCATGACCATCATTAGCAATGTCATCATCACTAGTAGGAATATGGAAAGCAGTCACTATGTGGACTGCTGCCCACATTTAGGACAGGCTATTAAGCCATACTGGTATCCCATTAATCTTCACTGTAACCGTGTTGGATAGTTTGTTGTTGTTGTTTTTCACTCTCATTTTACACATGAAAAAGAGAAGAAACTGAGGCTCAAAGAGATAAGAGTCACTTGCCCAAGGTCAGTCACCGAGCAAGTGGAAGAAAAGGGATTCCAATTACATTCAACATGCAGCCCCTCTGTAGCACAGATAAGATGGATTGCGCTTTGTATGCTGGCTGAGCAAGTGCGCACTGTAAATTCAGCTTCTCTCCTTCTCTCCCACTCGAGAAAGAAGATTGGATTGCAAACCAGTGAGAATGATGTCATTAGAGGGACAACCTTGAGGCCACTTTAATTTATTAGAAGAGGAAGTGTTTGTACAAACATCAGTACTCTTACAATTATGATGACTGCTGGCTTAAAAGTTCCCAAACATGTGGTCATCCCCATTAGTGTAGTCCCCAGTTATTTTGAAGGGTCCCCCAAAGGTGTCTCATACCTTCCCATAAAACTTCCTATCAGCTGTAGTCTTGTGTGGGTATCAGTCCCTTCTTTCCCTCTCACTGTCTTTGCCTTCCCCTTGTCTATGTCCATCATCCTCATGGCTGTCTGGAGTCACCTCCCACTGAACCAATGCCATACTTTTAGACCCAAAACCATTCATTCATTCATCTAATATTTATTGATGGTCTACTTTGTATCAGACCTGGGGAGAAAATGATGGACTAGATCGATAGGTCTTGTATAGCTGATGTTCTAATTGGGAAGTATGAGGATAGAGAATTAACAATGGGTAGCTAAATAAATAAACATGAAAGTTTCAGAGAGAGATAAGATCTGATGGAAGTAAAGATTGCCTGAGTGGAGAAGCACTGGATAGAATGGTATATCAAAAATTGTGATGCCCCACCCCACATTTACTTGGGGTATGTTCCCAGGCACACAGATATCATCCCACCTGCATCTCTCCATCTCTCCTTCTGAGGGCCATACCCAGGGCAACCTTCAATCAAGTACAGCAAGAGCCAGTGGATAAATACTCCTACTTTCCCTCTCTTAGTGGGACAGTTGTGAGGCATGTTCTACATGATACCCAAAGGTCCCCAGCAGGTTATACCCCACAAGTATTACCAACTCAGTATTATACCCTGTTAACATACCCATCTCTCTTACACTTTCCTGACTCTCTCACTTGTGCATGCTGAGATCACCTTGCAAATACGCCACCTGCACCAACCCTTTGATGTCTGGTTGGAGGAAATCCAAACTGAGCTGTCAGGGCAAGGATGGCTTGATGAGAAAGTGATGTTTGAGCCATGACCCAAATTGTTGGGAGCAGCCAGTATGCAAAGGTCTAGAGGGGGAGGATTTTCCAGGGAAAGGGGAGAACAGGAGCCAAAGTCCTCAGGCATAAAGGAGCTGACGTGCTCAGGGAACAGAGGGCTGGTGTGGCCCAAGCATCAGCACAGAGAGAGCTGGTGGGAGGTGATGCTGGTGAGGTAGGTAAGGGCAGGCTCTGATAGGGAGCTTGGTTTTCATTCCCAGTTTAATAGAAGCATTGAAGGGTCTTAAGCAGAAAAGGGGACTCATCTGACTTACATTCTTAGAATAATCCTCTATGTGCTTTGCTGAGAAGAGGTTGTGGGAAGAGTGAGAGATAAGATCACTTAAGAGACTAGTTCTGGCCTGGTCAGGCAGTGGCTCAGGTTCGAGACCCCAGCTCGCCACCTTGAGCACGGGCCCATCTGGCTTGAGCAAAAGCTCACCAGCTTGGACCCAAGGTCGCTGGCTCCAGCAAGGGGTGGCTTGGTCTGCTGAAGGCCCACGGTCAAGGCACATGTGAGAAAGCAATCAATGAACAACTAAGGTGTTATAATGGCAATGAAAAACTAATGATTGATGCTTCTCACCTCTCTTCGTTCCTGTCTGTCTGTCCCTATCTATCCCTCTCTCTGACTCTCTCTCTGTCCCTGTAAAAAAAAAAAAGAGAGACTAGTTCTGCTGTGACCCAAGTCTCAAAGTCACCCTTATATAGTTCCATTGGGTTTACCTCTCATGCCTCCTCTCCTATAAGGAGGCAATCCAGGCAGACACCTGACAAACTCAGACACCATTCTGTGCCTTTCCATTTTCTGTTTCCCTAAACATGTCCTCCCCAGCACCCTCCACCTTGCAAAACATACGCTCCCAGATATGAAAGTGCAGACTGATTCAGGTGTATATGACTGGGCGGAGGGGACTGAAGGATGTATCAGCAGCAGCCAGAATGCTTCATTGTATTGTTAACCAGCTGTCACCTAGCTCTGCTCCAAGTTCTGTGTCACACACAGACTCTGCTATCGTGACTGCCCATTCATAGACACGTGACAGCAAATGCCACATCTCACAAGCATGGCAGTCAATGGTAAACATGGCCACAGAACTCAGAATCCCTCTGAGTACCCCCAAAAGAATGGGGTCGTTAGTGAGAAAGCTAGACTGTACTGAGTCTTTTATAGGAAAGATGGAGAAGGGAGCTCACATTGCACACCTCATGTATTCCTGTGTTCGCCAGGACCCTCTCCTAGGATAAGAGACAAGCGAAAAGAAGGTGAGTGCCTGATAGAAGCCAGGTTGAGCAGGGCCTCTGTGTCAGCCTCAGGAGCACTTGTTACTATGTGTGCTAAAAATAAAACCCAAACTACCCATCCCCAAGGGCAGGGCTGAGAGGGCCCTATTCAGCAAGGCGGTGTTGTTGGAGAGCATTGGACTTAGGTGCTGGTGTTTTCCCCTGCTTCACTGCTCCTTGTTGGGTGACTTAGGAAAGTTGCTTCCCCTACCTGGGCCTCCATTTCCACAGCTACAACACGAGGGGCTTGTGCAGAAAACAGTAGGTTTGCTCCGATGCTAGCTTGCTGTGTGTCTGATTCTGGTAGCCTATTTGACCACCTCGTCTTGCTTTGACCTCAAAATTATCATTCCCAGGAGATGTGACATTTGCTGTCACATGGCCACTGCACCAGCAGCAGCAGCAGCAGCAGGGCAAGGCTCTGAGGCCCTTTCACGTGGCGTGGCCAGCAGCTCCCCCTCCCCGGGGCCAGGATGCAGGCAGCTGCGGGCAGCCGCAAGCATGTGCTATTTCTGTGGTTTTTACTTAGAACAGTTTCCTATTTCAACCTGCCAGTTCCTTAAAAGCATTAGCTTGAGGTTTTGCCGAATGACTCCACTCTATTTTCATAAAGGGGTGGAGGGGCTCCTCTTGGGAGCCGAGCCCAGAGCAGAAATTCCACATGAATTAAGGGCATATAGAGCTTGGAAGTCTGTCTCCAGGAGAAGAAATTGTCTGGTGGCGGTGCCTTTCAGACAGTATAGAGGGAGTTCCTCTACCGGCCTCATTCATGGGCCTGACTTGCTTAAGAGGCTGCCAAACTCCCCTTCTCTGGGTCTCAGTTTCTCCATCTGTTCCATGGTTCCGGGCACTCCCAGGTCTTTGGGTTAGACTGCTCAGTGTGCATAGCCGGTCCCTGACATATGGTGGTCTGACTTGTGGTTTTTCAACTTTGTGGTGGTACAAAAGCGATATCCATAATAAATTATGCAAGATGCTCAGTCCCTTATTGTAAAATAACTTTCAAAAATGGCTTTGTGTCAGATGGTTTTGCCCAATTACAGGCTAGTGTAAGTATTCTGAGCATGTTTAAGGTAGGCTCAGCTAGGCTACCTTAGTTTGTGTGTTAAATGCATTTTTGATTTATGCTATTCTCAACTTAATGGTGGGTTTGTTGGGACATGATCCCATCATAAGCCGAGGAGTACCTGGGTTAAGGTAATTTCATCAGTAGTAGCCAACATGTGTGTAGTACTTCCTGTGCTGTTCTAAGCACTTTATAAATATTGATTCTCTTTAAAAACCCTCTGAAGTGGGTCCTCTTACTATCCCTACTTTATAGATGGGAAATGGAAGTGAAGGTGACTCATTTGTCCATGGTCACACTACCTGCAAGTGATCAAATCAGGATTTGAACCCTGGCACTTTGGCCTCAGAGCCCACCCTCTGTGCTTTCTCAAAATAAGACCTTTCTGGGGGCAGACAGCTGAATATTGAGCAGAGGGCAGTCAAACGGGTCTCAGAGGGACTTGTTTTGAGTCCTTGATGACCTTGGAGATGCCACAAAATTCCTTGGAACCTCAGTTTCCTCATCTATAAAAAGGGGCTTTTGGACTCAGGCTGCTAGTCTCCCAGCGATGGTGAAGAATTTGAGGTGATGATTATTCATGAAGACGCTCAGAAACAAGACACATGGTCTCCTATCAGAGGCTTTGATTGTTACTCCCACAGAAGTCTGAACTCCATACCCTCTACTCTCCCCACCTTCACCCCCACCTCCACCATCATCTAGCTCTGCTTCTACCAGGGAGGGACTCCAGAAGGAAGGCCCAGTTAGAATCCTGACAGTTCCCAAGCCCCTTTCCTGGCCTGGAGGTGAGAGGGGGACCAGTACCTTCTGAACAGTCTCTTATCAGAGCGACGGCCCTGTGAGGATCAGATGTCCCCTACCCAAGTTTGCGCAGGCATCTGTATCTGGGCACCTGTATGGCCAGCTTTGGTCACTGACTGAAGATGTCTATCCATCTGCCTTCTGGGTGCTGCTGGAGTGCCTGAGCAGCATCTCCAGTGTAATCCTCCCGAACAAAACTCTTAAAACCTGCTCCCCTCAGTCTTCCCCATCTCATATGTGCCATGACTATCCACCCAGGTCACTCAGGCAAATCCGCCTCTTTTCCCTTCCCAGACCATACCAAATCCATGAGCAAAGTATGTCAACTCTTTGTCTCTATCCCCCCAGTGCTTCCTAGTTCTGCCCTCTTCTGTCCACCTGCATACCGCTGCCACAGGCCAGGGGAGAGACAGTGGGAGATACCATCATTTATTGTCTACAGTTCTACCCTGAGTAACCTCCAACCAGCCTCCCTATGTGCACCCTGCCCCTGCCTCCCTTAAGTCTCAGTCAGAGGGATTCTTTTGAGACCACAAAACCCTTCATGTCAGCCCCCTGCTTTGAGCTCTCCACAGCTTCCAACTGGACAAAGATGAAACCCCTTATAGAATTCTTCCGTCTTTTGGGAGGTACTGAACTATCTGCCCTCTCCTTGGAACTCTCCCTCTTCTTGCTCATTTGCTCCCACCACACTGGCCTTCTTTCTGTTTCTCAGATAGGCTAGGTTTGTTCTGACTGCAGGACCAGTGGTCCCCCTGCCTGTAATAATCTGAGCTCAATGTTCTTGTGACGGTCCTTGGTCACCACTCAGGTTTGAGTTCAAATGTTACTTTCTCAGAGAGACTTCTCCAACCATCTTGTCTGAATATAGTTCCTGCTCCCCCAGCACTCTTCTCAAAGAGATACCTCTGTTGGATTTTTTAAGAGCATTTATCATCATCTAACATAATCATGTTTATTTATTTGTTCATTGGTTTACCATTTGCCTTCATCATAAGAACGGCCATGACTGCTGAGACCAGTACATGTTTTCACGGCTGTGTCCACAGTGACCTTCTAGTGGGAGAGGGGATCTGGCACCTGAAAGGGTTCAATAAATATTTGTCAAATGAATCCATGAATTTGCTGTGTGACCTGGAACAAGTTAACTCTTTGGGCTTCAGTTTTCCTATCAGTGAAACAGAGGGGAAAGGGACAGGTCATATCGAAGAACTCATCTGGGTCTAACTCTGCACTCACAAGTTCTCATTGAAACGGATGGATAGATGGCTGGTTGACTGGCTGGCTGGACAAGCAAATGAATGACTTCTGGATGTTTTATTGAAGTCACCCAGTACAATGGTGATCTCTGGAAGAATATGGGAACAGGGAAAGGGGGCAGATAATTCCAGTGGGAGTTTGCCTCTCCTGCCCCAATTGAGAGAGGGGTGTGATCCCCTCCTCCCTCCTCTGCTCACCCCACACCACCTTTCCCCGTGGCTGCTCCAGGGATATGGCAGCAGCAGTGCCTGCTGAGAGCCCCACCCAGGAGATAAAAGGAACCAAAGGAATGTGCTGGCAAGACCTGCCTCCCTGTCCTCTCAGGGGTGTAAATGGCTTTCCTGCTCCCACAGGTTCAAAGAGCACTTCATTTCACAGCAAAAGTACAGCTAATGAGAAACAGATTCCCTGGCTCTGGCCTCAGCTCTGAGAGCCCAGGAGTCAAAGGAAAGCCCCCAAGAACCTGGAAGTGAACGTCTATACTGTGGGGCCTTTTCTTCCCCCCTCTCTGGGGCCATAGAGCTGTCTCAATGGCAGAGGAATAGGGTTGTTGAGAGGGGGGTGGGGGCGAAAATCAGAGTCTACATAGGTGATTGGAAAGGGCCTTGGAGAGGGGGGCTTCTGAGCTGTGGGCCTTCCAGTTATGCCGAGTTCATTTCTTTTTTAGGCCTGAAAGCCAAGTTGGGCAACACTTAATAATAAAAACAATGGCTTCCTTGTTCTGGAAGCTGCCAAGGTGCAGGGCATGGGATGGCACAGTGGGAAGGGCACTGGTTTTGAGGCCACAAGACCTGGTTTGTGGATGTGGGCCTCAGTGCACTCAGCTGCCCAGTGAGCACACTGGTAGTGACCACTGAGAACCCTGACATTGTGGTCCATCGTGTAGTGCACATAACACTAGGTTGAGGCCCAGAAGACCTGTGTTCTAGCCTTAAATCTTCTAGGTATGTGACCTTGGGTAGGGCAGGCTGGGGCAGTGAGCCTTGGACAACAAAAAAGACCTAAGTTTACATTCAGGTTCTTCTCATTTTGTGGAGATGCTCCACATGCATGTGGAGTCCCTTAGCAGTTCTGAGCATCTGGGTCCTCCTCTGTTACCAGCACCAATCAGATGAGAAGAGACACATGAACTACTCAGTAGATACTTGAAGAAAAGGGTGAAGCTGATTTTCCCAAAGGCATTGGAAGAAAGAGGGAAATCTGTAACCAACTGAGTAGACAAACCCAGGCTGGACCTATGGTCAGATAGTACAGTAAAGGTAACAACAGTGGAATGATCACAGTGTCCCATCCCCTGTGCTCAGGATTTTAGTCCATTCTCACAGAAAGCACACTAGGAAGGTACTACTGTTTTCCGTAAGTAACCAGAGGCAGGACATGAAGCCCATGCGCCATATCACTCACCTATTCTGTAAAGCCTTCGCCCCTCTCCTCTGGGTGCCTGCCTGCCTCCTGGAGCCTAGCCTTCAATCTTCAGTGGACCCACAGTGCCCAAGCCAGATGCATAGCTGGTCCCATTTGCCCTCCTCAGAAACATTTCTTGAAGACCTACTATCTGCTGGTCATTTGAGATATAATAGTGAACAGAACAGAAAAAGAAAAATCTCTGTCCTCATGGAGCCTATATTCTAGGGAGTCGGGGAAGGGAAATAAACAAATGGACAGTTAAAAATAGTCAATATGAAGTCACAGTTTCACTGGGATTGGTTTATTAAAGATTAATAAGATACTCCTCTGTAGGACTCTAAAATAATTTTGTTCTTGCATTATTTATTATACTGCTCACAAAAATTAGGGGATCAGGGAATGTGCAGATACTCCAGTACTTTCAGCCTTTTGCATAGTGCATTTTCACCAATGAAATAAAAGTTGGTTTTGCATCTAATTTGCATAATCGAACAACTTTCTTTGACTTGTTGCTTGTTTTTCTGATGTTCTTATTTAATTAAAAACATCAAATGTGTCTTTTTTTTTTTTTTACAGGGACAGAGAGAGAGTCAGAGAGAGGGATAAATAGGGACAGACAGACAGGAACGGAGAGAGGTGAGAGGCATCAATCATTAATTTTTCGTTGCCGTCACAACACCTTAGTTGTTCATTGATTGCTTTCTCACATGTGCCTTGACCGTGGGCCCTCAGCAGACCGAGCTGACCCCTTGCTGGAGCCAGCGACCTTGGGTCCAAGCTGACGAGCTTTTGCTCAAGCCAGATGGTCCCGCCCTCAAGCTGGCGAGCTCGGGGTCTCGAACCTGGGTCTTCCGCATCCCAGTCCGATGCTCTGTCCACTGCACCACCGCCTGGTCAGGCAAATGTGTCTTTTTTTTATCACTTCATATTCATTTTGAAATATCCCCTAATTTTTGTCAGCAGTATATAATTAACACCACCTGTGTACCAGGCATTATGCTAGGAACTTAGATCGAAAGGATTAATATCA
Organism: Rhynchonycteris naso; assembly: GCA_037038555.1. Taxonomy (NCBI): domain Eukaryota; kingdom Metazoa; phylum Chordata; class Mammalia; order Chiroptera; family Emballonuridae; genus Rhynchonycteris; species Rhynchonycteris naso. Next base: position 79,132,154 of record CM073000.1, read on the forward strand.
TGTGCTTTGCTTTTTGTTAAGTCCTAGTCTTGAAGGAGAAGTAGACATATTAAGTAATTTTAATACATGGTGCTAAGAACTATTTTGTAAAGATTTCCCGCAGTACCTCAAAGAAGAGGAGCGGGAAGAATCAGGAGAAGCCTGGGGAAGGCTTGACAAAGGAGATAATATGTGAGCTTGATTTTGAAAGATAAGGATGATTTCACCAGACAGAAATAAATGTAGGGAAAGGTTCCCTGGAAATAAGATAGAAGCAAAAATGTGTGAATGTGTTTGGGAACACACTGTATTCATGCCTATATAGGTGAAAAACAAGGTGACTATAGGGGAGAAAGGAGACAGAGGAATGTTATAAGAAGCCTAGGTGCCATTGGGTAAATAAGGAGTTATAGGAGATCTCTGAGTGAGAGCATAGTCCAATCACACATAGATTTTTATCCACCTATCTTCCTCTTCACTAAGACTTTCTTCAGCTGTGTCTAAACTGATGTTAAACCTAGCTACTTAAAATTAATTGTTTTATATTTCAGTTCTCAAGTTTCCAGTTGATATTTGTCAATTTCATTTCTCTGTAGAAATTTTCCACATTTTCTTCTATTTTTAAAAAATATTAACCAGTTATTTTATAGTCTGTGGCTGATAACACCAGTATATGGATCACCTGTGTATCTGCTTATATTGTCTAACATTCATTTGTTTTTTTCACTCCTTTGGTCTCATCTTCTAGTATGTTTGTCTACCTTGAGTTCAGTTGTCCATCAGTGACCACCTCTTGCTCAAGGAACTTGCTCAAAGAACTTTTCTTTGGCAGAGCATTGAAGGCAGAACAGGGTTCCCCCAAAAGGTGTGGTGGACATAGGGGACTCCATGGTTGACTTTATTTTGTGGCACAGAATGTGAGGGATTTCTGATGGAGAGGGCAGGACAGCAAGGAAATTTTATAAAGGAGATGTGGAACACTGGGGGAGACAAGGGTGTGGACTCTCCAGCCTGGACTACCTCCATAGAAATTGCCTACTAGCCAGATGGAGAGCAGGGCACCAATTACTTTCCACTCCACCAGGCTCCAGCTGGGGAACTCCATCCTGGCTGCGTAAATTAACCTAAGTCTGATTCTAAGAAGTCCAAGGAATCTGATGGGAAACAACACGAGCTATTGCCTTAGATCTCTGTCTGGGCTTGACATGATTGGGTCTGAAAGAGCTACAGAGAGCATCATTATTAGATGTTTTGACCTTACAAAGAAAAATACACACCAGCTGGCACGTAAGGTTTAAGACAAAGCCACCAAAGGGGTAAGGTCATCCAGGCCTGCACACGGGGACCGAGACCAAGGCTTCAATTTCAAGTCAGATCTCCAGTGGAGGTTGTTTGACAGGCCTTGTCACTCAGATTCCAAAAATCTGTCTCCACAGCCAAGACTCCTTCACCTCTGTCCCCACTCTGCTTCTTGACTGTTCTTGTGCGCTGGAGGCGACTTAGAGGTGGCTGTTTTCAAGCTCAGAGGGAGCCAGCCCTGCCAAGAGCTTGTTTTGCCAATTGCATCCTTGGCCCCAGCCCTCAGCGTGCCCAAGGCTGACATCACCCTGAACCCTCATCACCACCCCTGGAATAAAGAGCCACCTCAGAGGCTGTGACTGCCAGACCTTGTCCCACCTCACCCAACATTTTTAGCTGACAGCTTTCAAAGAAGCAAATATCTCTCCCAGCCACACACACAGCCATCACTGATCAGAGTGGCCTGGTAATCCCTGCTCTCCTCTGCTGGAGGTCTGGTCATCTGATATGGGGGGAGGAGAGGATGTCAACTAGGCCAAGGGGTTCCAGCTGTCATGTATCAGGAGCCTCAAGGGGCCTCACAGGAGTCTTTCCTCTTGTTGAGCTAAGATGAATCCAACCTTGGCTGTAAAGCAGACTGAAGGTATTGGGTCGTGGGCTCACGGGTTGGGTCTGGCAGAGTCCACTGCTGGCTCTGCTCCTAGCTCTATGGCCGTGGGCATGTTACTCACCTGCCATGTATGCCCCTCTTTCTTCTCTGTATAAAGGGGAGATAGTTACCCCATAGAGTTATATCCAGATTAAATTAGGTAATATGTATATAGAACAGTGCTTAGGACCTAATGTGTGGTTAATATGTAATAGGAGGAGAAGTGAATGGGGAATTAGTAATTAATGAGTACACAACTTTAATTTGGAGAAAGAAAACTCTGAAGACATGCTAGTGATGATTGTACAATGACCTGAATGTGCTTGATGCCACTGAACTGTACACTTAAAAATGGTTAAAATGGTATGTTTTATGAATGTGCATGTTACTATAATTCTAAAAAGTAACAGCTATGATTATTACTTGACAAGGCCACACTCCACCCCTCAGAGAGTGCTAGTGTAAAGGGGCATCTCTCCAGTATGGAGTTTAGGGTCCATGCCAGGCTCTGGCACCACCTCCCACAGAAGAGAATGAAAGTCTCAGGTCCTCTAGAGCTGAGGAACCTAGTTACCTGGGCAGCCCTCTGAATCTCAGACTGTCAGGTACACACACACACAGATATGTCAAGATAAGCGTGCCCAAGCATGGCCAGACAGGAAGGACCACCGAAGGATGAGTGGCTATAGGAGAGAACTTTGGTCTCTGGAGATGGATGCTCCCCTTGATCCCCCTGCTCCAGGTCAGACCCTGGAGGAAACAGGGTGGGGTGGAGCGGGGCGCACTCATTCTATTATCTGGTCTTGGTTCAGGCTCTGCCCACTTGCAATTGCCTTTCTGTCCTCTGATCTCCCCAGAATCTCCCAACTCTCCCGTGCTCTCCAGCCAGCTGTAACTACTCGTGCAGAGGGCGCTCTCAGTTTCTCCAGCCTTCCCCGGCCATCTGCAGCCCTGAGCATCAGGGCCTTAATGATTGCTGTCCCAGCCCAGCTGTTGTTCCCCAGTTCCTGTGTGTGTCTCCTCCTTAAAGGTGACACCTGTGGCTTTTCTTCTCTACACAGAGCCCCTGATTGTGCAAAGCACAGTTTGTGGAATATAAGATATTCCATAGCAGCTCCCGAAGTGTATTCTCAGGTACACCTGTTCCATAGGATGTTGGGAGGTATTACGAGAAAAAAGTGTTCCATGGTCTCATATATTTGGGAAATACTAAGTAAAGCTACACAGTTTTATCGGTTACGGGACAGGTCAGAAACTCTAACATTTTTCATAACTACACTAACAATTGTTTCAGTAGTGTGCTGGGGCCAGCTCTTCCCAGCTCAAGAGAGCCAATTCTGCACGCCTCTTCCCAATTCCATGTTCAACAATGCAAAGTTGGTAACTTGAAATTGGCCATGGTGGAAGTATTCATACCACAGAAATCAGCAGATGCTATATATATATATATATATATATATATATATATATATATATATATATATATATATATATATACACATATATATATATATATGAAGCATCTTGGGAGAAGTCATGTCTCACAAACATCCTTTGGGGAAAGTGGTCATACTTTAATGCTGGGGGTGGGGGGTGGGGATTGAGTGAGGGAAACCTATATTCATTGAGCATCTACTATGCCCAGCATAATGTAGGTCTTTTATGTACATTACCTCATTTAATTTTCACAACAATCTGAAAGAGGTTTAAATATTACCAGAGGTGGATTTAACGGCAGGCGCACTGGGTGCATGTCCTGGGCCCCAACATCTGAAGGGCCCCACAAAACCCCAACTTTACACTTTTTTCTAATGACACCAAGTTTGGTTTCCTGTGTGCAATTTTAACATTAATAGTACATAATATTTTTTATTTATTTAAAAATATGGTTAACATGTATTTCTATTTTCCCTGTCTCTCTTTTTTTTAAGGGGCCCAATATTTTCTTCTGCACGGGGGCCTTAACCGACCTTAATCCACCTCTGAATATTACGCACATTTTATAAATGAGGAAGTAAAAGATCAGAGGACTTTCCCAACCTAACATGGCTGGGAAGAGGCAGCACAGGTCTGTCTTAATCAGAGATTATGTTTATTGGGAGGGTGTTTGCAACAGATGTAGGTAGTAGTTTTAGAAGTTTGTTAAATGATTAGTGGGCAGGTCATGAGCTCTACTTAGAATCTAGTCACCTAGATGCCAGAGACACTTCTCAAAGATAGCAGAAAAGTTACTAAAAATCTCAGGTGATCCACACCCTGTCTTCTTTCTGCCTGTCATCTGCCATGAGCTGACACTCCAGGACACCCCAGGTTTCAGAATGTCCCGAGTGCTGAGAAAACAGTTACCAGTGCCTGAAGTCCACCCACTACCAAGACGATTCTCACCTGCAGCCAGGATCGAGAACCACTAAAACTGATACAGAAGGACCCTTAGAAACCAGGCCAACTAGCTCTCATTTACAGATGGGAAAACTGAGGCTCACAGAGGGGAAGTGACCTGCCCTGAGCCACACAGCACTCATTTGCCCCCCCCCCAAAAAAAAGAAGAAAAAGAAATTAGACTAGAACCTGGGCCTCTTGGCTCCTGTGGGACTTCCTTCCCACTTAGCATGTAGGCTCTGCAGACCTCACTGCTTAAAAAGACACAATTACAACTAAAATTCAAAGTCATTTTGGGTAGCTGAGAGTTGGCCACTTCTCCACAAAGGGAAGCTTTGCAGCTAAGGGTGGTCAGGGAAGATCACCCTGAGGGTATTTGTTGTGCATTTTGCTTTCTGTGGCCTGGATTTCCTTGATAATGAGGCAGATTTTGGTTGTTCCCTGGAATGTATGTTTGCTGAGATATGCTGTCAAGTCAGAATGGAGGCCCACCCACTGGGGCAAGGAGCATCAAAATGTTCCAAACACAAGGCCCAGGTGACCTTAAAAAGTATGCTGGAGCCCACTGAAGGCATGAAAAGTACAGCAAGGCCCTGAAGGTGCGCCCTGCACAACATGGAAGTGTTGGGGCAGAAGAGTTTTAAATTTAGGTTAAAGCTTAAAGCTCATAAAACATTTTCTATAAAGCCCACAGTCTTTAATTTTGAGCGTATAACTTCCCAGTGTACCCTTGAAGATGATTTAAGTGAGAAATGATCTGTGACTGAATGAGTTCATTTGATGAACAAAATTATTGGCCATAAGTCTGTTAAATGTTGAAGGCTGTCTACTGCGACGGCTGGCTTTGATTTTAAAATAATTCATTCATTCATTCCCCATTGAATAAATATCAAGCTTCTGGTATGCATTAGAGGCCCAGTGATAGACCAAGAAAAAAAATATATATCTCCCCTCATGAAGCTTAAAATGTATGCAGCAGTGAGCAGGGGGAGTCGTATAATACAAAAGCAAATGAGCAAGTGACTAAGGAAATAAAGTAGTGGTCACATGCTGTGAAGAAAGAGAGCAGGTAGAAGTGAAGGAGGCCAAGCTTGGGGGAGAATACTTTGGTCTTAGGGCCACAAGAAGCTTCTCTGCACTGCAGATAAAACAAGGGGAAGGACATTCCAGGCAGACGGAACAGTGTGCACAAAGGTTGAGAGGCAGGACAGAGCTTGACTCAAAGAACTCAAAGACCAGTGGGGCTGAAGGTGAATGAGAGAAAGAGGCAGAGGGGAGGAGATAGCACTGGGTAGATGAGCAGAGGTCAGCCCCTGCAGGCCTTGTTCCAAGTGCAGTGGGAAGCCATTGAAGGGTTTGAAGCTGACAAACCACATCAGATGTCCTAGGCTATACCTCCAGACCCCAAATCACATGGTCCTGTGAGCTAGGAAACTCATTAGCTATCCCCCTTGGGCAGACCATGGTAAGGGGGCCAACCCACCTTTCCTGCAGTGAATTTTCTTCCCTTCATTTAATTAATTAGCTCAGTCAATTATTTCTTGCTCACCTGCAAAGCATTGTCTTAGCCCCTGGGAATGCAGAGAATAAATCATACTAGACAAGTCCCAAGGAGTTTACATCTAGTTGGGGAGACAGGCAATTCAAGTTAATTGTATATTATGAAATAGTGATAAATTCTATGTAAAATAAAACAGTAATGTCACAGAGAGTGCCTAGGGTGGTGGGGAGGAGGGAGCCACACCAAATGAGACAGTCGAGGTAGGCTTGTCTGAGGAGCTGATAGGTGAACAGAGATGGGAGCGAGAAGAAGCCTCTGCTGTGGGAGAGCGGGAGAGTGCTCCTGGTGGAGGGAAGAGGAAGTGCAGAGGCAGCCTAGATTGGGGGGCGGGGGGGGGGTGCAGAAAGTCCTTCCTGCCCAGCTGTAGGGATGAATTTCAAGGTGAGGTTGTCTGACTGGGGTTAAAAAGTCAGGAGGACCAGGAAGTAAGGCAGGAGCCCACATGACCAGAGTTAGTGACCAGGCCTGAGTCAGCACAGGAAAGGGGAGGCAGCTTGCCAAGCTGAAGACCAGGCATCAACCCCCCCTAATCAGAGGATCCTGCACCTCACTTTTCACCTGACCCCGGCCCACAGACTAAACCTTGGAAGCATGCATTTCCAAAAAGATGTTCAAACTTGGTCTTATTCGATATATGCAAGTTCTAACGAAATTTGATGAGAAGTCTGTTTTGGCCAATCAGGTTGGTTGGCGAAGATGAAAATGACCGGTGATACCCAGGAGTGTTGAACAGGCCTAAGTCATAAAGAGCTGGGATTCTTTCAAATGAGAGGGAGTCAGCGAGAGGGAGAGGGCCTGAGCAGCTATTCTGGGGACTGCTGCCCAGAGCGGAGTCGGGGAAGGAGAACAAGAAAGCTCTGGGGAAGGTCGGGCATGTTGGAGAATCTTATCTCTCCATCCACCCAGCACAGTTACTCTGCTCCTTTGTCTGCCTCTTACAACCAATGCTCTCCCTGACTCCTAGGTTTTTCTCCCACATTACTTTGGCTGGTGTTTGGCTAACTGACCCTTTCTTGTTCCCAAAGCAAATTCCCAGAAGAAGAATCTTTTTGGCTCAGATCATCTCTTCACGCCCAGTGATAAGCTATCTTTCACCCAAGTGTTCATTCCTGGTTCAATCAACTGTAGCAAATCTCTCATGTGGGGATCTCATAAAGCTGCCTGCATAGCTATCATGGGTCGAGGTGATTTAGGAGATCTACACATCCCAGTATTCCCGGGGCTTTCCAGGTTATAAAACTGAAAGTCTCATGTCCCAGGACCCTCCTCAGTTCTGGACAAACTGAGACAATTAGTCACTCTACTGTTGTGGGTGGGGTGGGATGAGATGGTTCCCTTTGGAGTTATGGAAGGACAGATAGAGCTTCAAACATCTTTGGCATGTCAGCAGTAGCCAGGGTATGGGGAAATCAACATTTTTATGCACAGATAGTGGGAGTGAAAATTATGACCTGAAAATATGTATGTGAAGTAAAAAATATGTATATTCTTTGACTTAGAAACATTTTGATAATGTATTCAAAATAATCAGCTCAGAGCACAAATATCCATGTACAAAGTTATTTACTGCAGTAGTATTTGTATATGTAGAATAATGGAAGTAACCTAAATAACTACTAACAGAGAATTAGGGAAATAAACCAGCATAGATCCAATAATTTCTTCACAACCGTTAAAAATAATGATGTGGCTTTCTAAATATTAGTATGGAACTTTTCCATGAAATATCTTTTTAAGAAGGAGGTTGATTATTTATTGTTACATAAATAATCACATTCATGTGAAAAGGGGGGAAAGTACAGTTGAAAAAAGTTGTGGAAATATCCCAGAGGTGAGACTGCTGATGATATTCAACTTTAAACTGTCTTAATTTTTCTGACTTTTTTGTAATGAGTAGTATTTATTTCTATATTTGGACTTTTTTCCCATTTTTTTTTAAAGATATAAAAAATCCTGGTCCCACAAATCCAATGAAATAGTTTTATTTTCTAATTTTATTCTGGCCCCTTAACTTTAGAACACATAGAGGTTTGATTCAGGTTTCAATTGATTTACTTGGGTTCAGTTTTGTTCAAAAACAAAAACAACATTGATTCCATCTGAATGGCATTTTTAGAAAATTAATATTGGGGCCTGGTTTAGGATTTATCTTGTTGAGCACTTGGTTTCTACAATTAGTTCATGGTTTGAGGCCATCCAAGTTGTTCCTCAGAATTCCCATAATAACCCTCAATAATTGGAATGAAGGCAAAGAGAGGTTTGGGGCCTGAATTATCCATAAAATTGCTGTTTCTCAGCCTAAAAGGGCCCACAAGCGGCCATTTCCCCAGAGCACGAAACAAAGCTGCAGCTGGGTCATTTCCAGAATGCCTGCTGGTGCTAACCACAGTGAGGTCGCAACTCTGCTGCCCCAGGACCTTGTCTCCTACAGCTCTTCCCTCTGCTTGCTCCCACAGGACATGAGCTGGGCAGCTGCCCAGCAGAGCCTGGGGGCTTCCGTCATCTGGTGCCAAGCCCGGTCATGGTCACCCAAAACAGCTCAGTCTGGGCCATGGAACCTGCAGTAAAATTTCTGCAGTGTGAGGTCATTGTGTGGCCAAAGTTGCCTGAGCCAGGAAATGGCATGCTTGGGGACGATGTGAGTGGTGACCAGAGCTCCCCACCAACAAAATATGTGTCTTGCTCTTTCTTCACGGTGTTTTAAGGTGTGCATGGAGGATTCTCAGAAGGAGACAGAAAGGTGAGGATAGTGAGGCTAGCATAAGGCAAGTCAGTTTCTGCCTCAGACAAGCCGCACCTGTGAAGTGGGCACCAGCCTCCAGGCAGAGTCCCCAAAGGGCTCCGGTAGGACCCTGCTCCTTGAAGCTTTGCTAGGGACCATCCAAGCCTCAGCCAGCATGGTTTTCAAGCTGCATTCCCTTGGGAACCACTAAGTGGGTGACCTTGAGAAAGCGATTTCAACTGCACCTCCGTTCCCTTCCTAGAGAACAGCAGACAGAAGCACGCCTCTCTCCCAGGGCTGGCGAGAATAGGAAATGAAGTGCTCTCCCTGAAACTGCCTGCTACACAGCCTGCCGCCTGTGTGTCCTGGGGCACTGGCGGTGGTCCACCTGGGTACAGGCAGCAGGGGGCTGCATTGCTGTAGATCGTGCTAAACCATTGTAAAGACGACTAAAATCTGGTCGGCTTTTTATGAGCCCCCACACATCAACATTTGTCAACAACGTCGGTGATAAATACTCTTCATTGTCCACATTCACCGCCCCAAACAACCACCCCGGACCTGGCATCCCTCGGTCTGCCCCAGATGGTGCCCTCCACAGACAGTCACTACTGCTATTGTATCATTAGACGGAAGGTAGAGTTATATACAATTGGCTCACGTTCATAGACAGTAAGAACCCAGTTCTCAGATGTGGATTTGAAGCTGTACTCTCTAGATGGGCGGGGCAGGGATCATCTAACGACCCTAAACTTTGGTTCCTCACCTGCATTGCAGAGCACTGGCAATTTATAGAGTGTCTTCATCACCATATCCCCTCCTAGTTCTCACATTGCCTTGTGAGGTAGGTACAGTTGTGTCCATCTGACACATGAGGAGATGGAGGCTTTGGCAGGTGAGGTGACTGGGCCAGGGACATTTATAGAAATGAGACACAGCGCCTCCAAGTCCCTTGCCTGCAGCTCTCCGTGGGGCCCAGGATGTAAAGCATGGTCTCCAGAGATTATCAGGAGGGAAAGAACAGACCTAACCGTCTGTGCTGGGGATGATTGGGAGGAAGAGGAGAAGAGGAGCTGCTGCTATTTCATAGCAGGGCCTCCCACTCGTTAGCTCACATGGGCCTCTCAGGAGCCTCAGAGGCAGGAACTCTTATCCCAAGTCTGCAGGAAGGGACACCATCTCAGGAGGACAGCTTACGTACCTGGAGGCACATGGACAAATAAGAGGCAGAGCTAAGAAGGGAACCCTGTCAATATGAGGCCAACTCCCTGCCTCCCTCCCCTCACAGTGGGCTGAGCGGAGGGAAGGCTCGGCTGCATGGCGGGTGGGAGGAAAGTGAAGAGTCTGAGCTTCCAGATGAGGGTGTTTGGGAAAAGGAGTGCTGTGTCCTGTGTTTCTCGTAATCACTGGTGGTTCCTTGTTGAGGTCTGGGGACGAAAGATGTGACTTGAGTTTTTTCCATACAGGCCAAATTTTTTCTGACTTACACTCGTGTGATCCCTGACTTACTTGGCAAGTGCCCCATGGTGGCTCATGGGGAAATGGAGAAACATGTCCACATCTGCTCACAAATTCTCAGCTTGCATCATCTGAGAGTCCGAGATGGGTAAGACGAGATAGTCGGCAGCAGGAGGAAGACGGTCTCCTGGAGATGAGAGGCAGAGGGTCAGGAAGAAGCCCTCCAGGGAATGACAAGGGACAGGGAAAAAGGTGAAGTGCCCCAAAAGTGAAGGGAGCGATTTTGGGGCAGAAAGAAGAGGGAGCAGGCCTGGGACAAAATGCAGGACTCTCCTGGGGAAGGGCAAGAACAGACAGGAGGGTGCAGAGGAAGATGATTGGTCAGAGGCCCAAGAGAGCCCCAGTACCAAAGGGCTTGAAGCCCATGAAGTGAGCATCAGTTTGCTGCAGATCAATTCCTTCTCAATCTCCCTCCTCAGGTCCTCCTTCTGCCCCTCAGTTGCCCCCTCCCTTTTCTCTGTCTCTCTGTATTCCTTGCTTTAACATTTCTTTTCATGCAGATCTGCTGTCAGTGAATCATCCCAGCTTTTGTGGATGTGTCTTCATTTTGCCTTAATTTTTAAAATATATTTTTTGTTGGGTTACAGGATCCTAATTTGACCATTTCTTGTTTCAGCACTTGAAATACATCATTCTATTCTCTTCTGGCCTAGGTGGTTTCTGTCCAGAAGTCAGCTGTCATTCTGGTCTTTGCCACTCTGTGTGATGGCATCATTTTCCTCTGGCTGCTTTTAAAACTTCTTTTTTTATTATTGGTTTTCTACTTGAGTGTAAGTTCCCCAGTATTTTTTTCTTTATGTTTTTTTTTTCTATTTGAAATTGATTGATCTTCTTGGATCTAAAATTTCCATCAAATTTGAAAAAAAAAATCAGTATACTGCTCTTAATTTTTTTTCTGTATTCATTTTCTTTTCTGGGACTCTAATTACATATATATGAGACTCCCATGGCCCACTAAGGCTCTTTGTTTCCTTTTTCTCTGTGTGATTTATATTGTTTAGATTCTATCACTATGTCTTTAAATTCACTAATCTTTTCTTCTGCAGTTATAATCTGCTGTTAATCCCATTTAGTGCTTTTTTCTATTTCAGATATTATATTTTTCATCTCTAAGTTTCACATTTATCCTATTTATGTACTCCATTTATCTCTTCATACATTCATGTTTTTTTAATATCTTTGGAGTTATATATATATTTTAATAGTCCATGTCTACTAATTCAACCATCTCTATGATTTCCATACCTAATTATATTGATTGATTTTTATCTTGGTTTACATATCTGGTAAATTTTTATTGGATGCTAGGTAGTGTGACTATTATGTTGTTGAGTGCTGTATTTTGTTGTGTGTATTTCAAAAACATTGGATTTTATACTGGTGAGCAATTAAGTAACTTTGAGTCAATTTTATCTTTTAGGGGGCTTCCTTTAAGCTTTTTAATGACATATCCAGATCAGCCTTTCTTTTGGGAACTAATTTAGCTTCATGACTATGGTGTGACCCTTCTGAGGACTGTATTTATTGCCTCTAAATCATAGGGTTCTCTGCTCTGGCTGTTGGAAACAAATTATTCCCATACTTATGTGAGCCTTGGGAATTGTTTTATCTATAACTTTTTAATGTATTTCCCCTACTATCTGAGAAATTTCTCTCATGTATGCTTAGATCAGTATTCAGTCAAAGACTCAAGGGTATCCCTCTGAAGATCTGGGGATTCTGGGGGGATATCTCTCTCTCTCTCTCTCTCTCTCATTCCTGCCTCTTCACTATTCTTCCCACAAAATTTAGCTGTCTCAGTACCACCTAATTTCACTCTCTGTCTCCTTAACCCAGTGACTCAGTGAGACTGTCAGATTCTTTTTTTAGTTCCCCTCCCCTGTGCTGGAGCCTGAAAACTGACCCCAAGAGGTAAGCTGAGGCATCATAGGGCTCGCCTTATCTTCTTTTCTCTCAGGGAGCACATTTCTGTGCTACCTGTTGTCTAGCATCTGAAAAAAAAAACACATTGTTTTTATGTTTTGCCCAGTTTTTACTTGTTTGTGGTGCTAAAGCAGGTCCCATAATGGTAAATTATTCGTGGGTGGAATCCAAAGTCTCCATTGAGACTTTTTAAACAGAAGAGTGACAAAATCAAATGTATGTTTGGAAAAAAAGAAATTATTAATCTGAGAAGGGGTTGGAAGCATTAGTGGATTCTAAATGGCCGATTCTGAGACTATTGAAGCAAGAGATTATGTTAACTTACATTCTGGGAAGTAGCAGTTAAGATGGGACAAATTGAGGCATATTTTAAATATTTTGAATTTACAGGACTGTGATTGAGTCAATGTGAAGGGTTGATGAGGGAGAAGTAGTTGTCAAGGATGACTCCCATTTCTGGAATGAGCAACTGAGTAAATTATAATGTCATTTTCTCTACTAGAATGGTGGAAATTTGGAGTGAAAGACTATGAGTTCTGTTTGCAGAAGTTATGATGCCTGTGAGACATTCAAGCAGTGATGTTGTGTAGGATGCTGGTCTGGAGCTCAAAAGAGAGATGTAGGCTGGAACTGCTTACATATTATATAGTATTTAAAACTATAGAGTATGGATGAGATATTTTTCACTTACTGCCTGGAAGATTAATCCCTTTAACTTGTGATGTTTTAGGGAGCAGGTTTAGTTTGTTTTCCTCTTTGTCTTCCCCAGAGTGCCTGGCACCTTGGCTGACATAGCTGGTGTTAGTGAATGTTAGTGAAATGGACAGTGACTATTGAGAACACCTCCTTTTATGCTTCTGAGCTTATCATCGCCTTCTAAAATGTTGCCTGGAATTTCATTGCTCTAGTTTGTTTTTCTGGTTGCAGGCAGACTTTTCAAAAATTAGCATGTTAGTCATCAGCAGAGGTCATGACTCTCTCATTCACAATAGGGCTGTGTCATGTCAACTTGGGTCTCATGACCTATCATGGACATGAGCTGGAGTTGAGACCAGCTAGCTATGCAGGAGGCTGCATTCCTTCCAGAGTGGCTGTTGTCCAAGTCTTGGGCTGCTTGGGGGAAACCTCCAGATCCTTAAGGGATACTTATGCCTTGGGATTTTACACATATCACATAAGCCTAGGACCCTCATAGTCTCCACCATGATCAATCTCTCAGTTAACCCTGAAAGATGCCTAAAGGAGGGAAGAGCCAAACCTATTTTAAAAGGCGAAGATCTGAAAATTTGAAATTCAGAGGCCTTGTATAAAATTCCAGGCAGAAAATTTAAATTATTAAACAGAGTTTATTTCTGGGGGTGGGGGTGGGGACCTGAGTTCTAGGCTTGAGATTTACTGTACAGTGTTGAGAAGATAACATCTCTACTTCTAGTTTCTCCATATGAAATTGAGAAGATTGGTTGGACTAGATAACCTCTAAGTGTCCTATTTCTGACATTCAGAAGAATTCCATCTGCTAGGTAATATGAGTCCCGGCCCCGCCTCAAGTTGCTTAAAATCTTAGATTTGAATTCAGGGGTGGACTGTCCCTCTGATATCCCACTAAGATATCTGATTTCCTGCAAATGTGCTTAGAGAGAAATTCAGAGGGGGCTTGGTGATTAAAAACAAAAATCCCACCTTGTGCTTCACAACTGAAAGAGTTTTTAGAATCTTAGAACTTTAACCTGAAATGAATCTTCTATATATATTTTAAATGTTTTGAATTGATAGGACTCAGTGATTGAGTGAATGTGACGGGTTGATGAGAAAGAAGTAGTTATCAAGGATGACTCCCATTTCTAGAACGAGCAATATATAAATATATATGTATTGGTCAACCGCTCAATAGTGCACCATGACTTTATGGACACACTGTATATATTTAGTTTACACTCATCCTTTGAAATGGAAGAAATGGGGTGTGTGACTTGTCCGAGGTCTCACTGTGAGTCCATGGTTGAACCTAACCCAGCTTCACACACACACACCACCCTAAATCCCATGAGGCTGTTTCTCCAGCACCCCCTCCCTTCTGGCACTACCTCTAGACTCTGCAAGCTCTGCTATCTCTGCAGTGGAACATTCCTGCACAGAGGGGATTGAAAGCGCAGGGGTGGAATGCTAAATCACCCTACCCATTGGCAATAGCCTGTCTCCCAAACTGAGCCCAGCAGGCCTTGGCTCAGGGGAAGCCAGCAGCCCGTGTGCAGCCCTGGGATGTCAGAACCAATTGTAGTCCACATGCCAGGCGCTGTCCACACACTGCTCTCTGTCAGGTAAAGTCCCCCAAAACAAGTGCTCTATGGCAGGGACAATGCTGAGTTTGGGTGTTGTCCTGGAGCTTTTCTGGGCCAACTCTGTCAAGCTCTGTGCCCTGCCAAGCTCAGTGGAGCCATTGGAGAAGCTGGGCCAAGCTTGGTGTGAAGCTAGGCCAAGTCGCAGAGTGTCCAGTGCCAAGAAGGTTCAATGTCTGGTTCAGGGGAGAAAGTAAGAGATCCAGATGCTTGTCTCTAGTTGACCTCTTACTGGCTTTCTGACCTAGGATCTAGATGACCTGTTGGGGCCTCATGACCCTGTGTAGATAACATGAAGACAATGTCACTTTGCCATCTTAGAACACATTATCCACTTTCTCCCATCTTTTGTCACTGAGTATTTGCAGAAGTCTAATGTCCCATATCTTCCTCACATACAGAAAAGATAAATAATATTAACTCTATAGTTAGCTCTCCATTGCCCAAGAAATAATGGTATTAGGGATATATATGTTCTAAAATTGCTATAATAACAATGAGTATTTCCAAAGCTTTTACTAACTGCCTGAAATGATCCAGGAGCTTTGCTAGGTACTAAGAAGAACTAATAATGCATCATTATCATCCTCAAAGTGCTTTCTAATGAAGAAGAAAAACAAGCAAGGATTATTATTATTTATAAACCACTGACTTCTAAGGATGGCAGATCCCACAAACAAAAGAACTTTGCCAAGAACTTGGGGTAAGGTAGAATTGTTCTATCGAAAAAAGAATGAGAGGTTTTAGGGAGGGGAATGAATGAATGAGGAACAGAGTAGATACAAACTGGCAGAATAGTGTCCTGTGTTAAGTAAGCAAGAAGGAGAAGCTCTGGTTAGCTTCTCAATCAGAAAAAGAGAGGAGAGAAGCCAGGTTAAGTGAGAATTCATGAAATTATGTGATGCCAACCTCCCTTTAGACTTGCCTTTGGAGTCTTCAGCAAAATCTACCATGTGAGTTTTTTCTGATGAACATGAAGGCTTGCAGAGTCCTATGTATTAGAGAACTTGAGGCCAAAACGGGGTATATCAGTTATCTGTTGCCACAATAATGGTGTGTAATAAACAACCTCCAAACCTCAGTATGCAATACTACCGGTAATTGTCTATCACAAATGAATCTGGGGTCAGCCAGTATTGGCTAAGAGACTCTTCTGATCATAACTGTTCTTACTCGTATGTCCGGGGTCAGCTAGGTGTGGACTGGTTTAGGAGAGCCTTGACTCCACTTCACATGTCTCTCTTGCTCCAGGAGGCTAGCTCAGGCATGTTCTCACATTGATGGCAAACTGGCAAGAGATCAAGCAGAAACGTGCAAGTGTTTGTTCAAGTCAATTTGCTTCAAGTCACATCACATTCCATCACATCCCATCACATCCCATTGACCAGAGTAAGTCAGATGACCAAACTCAGAATCAAGGAGTACAAAACATACTTTGTCTGTTAATGAACAGTGACTGACAGCACTCCAAGTGGTGGCTGTTTCATCAGCTTCAGGATTACTTGGAGCAGAGTCCCCACCTGACCCTCTGTGGACAAGTGGCATGAGTAAGAACTAAACCTTTGTTTTAAGATATGAGATTTTGCGGTTTGGTTACCACAGTAAACCTAGCAAACCTAGCCTGTTATTACTGCTATAACCATTTTATATTGATTGCTTATGACGTGCCAGGTACTATGTTAAGAGCTTTATGTACTTCTGAAGTTTGTTCATTCAACAAATACTGAATGTTTCTTTTTATGTCTAAGGTTGAACTAGGTTCATCCTCATAACAACCCAGCAGGACAGATATTATTATCTCAATGTTACAGGCTAAGAAACTGAAGCTCAAGTTGCTTAAATAATTTGTACAAGGTCACACACTCAGTAAACGGCAGAGCAGGATTCCAATGATCAAGCTCTGAGCTACTCCATTCTACTATTTTTCTACTGATACCCCTTCCTGGAGTCGGTCCCTTTAGAAATGTAACTTGCCATAGGAAGTGGATTTGAGTGTAGTGCCCACTTAAGATAAGGCATTTAAAGCAGGAAAGAGCCTTTTCCTTGTTCATGTTTCCTCCCTCACACATGTTTGATCTGCATCCTGGTCTTACTAAATGAATATCCATGACTTTTAGCACCAATTGGAGTGGTAGCGCACCTGGCATCCTCACCGGTGAGCTAAGTTTCCCCAGACAGAGAGAAATTTTCTTCCCCAATGTCAACCTTAAAGCCAAGCTGCAAGGAGACGTGTTATTAGATGTTGGCTTGCCAGCAAGGAGCCCATTGAGCCCCAGTACCAGGCTCCACCCAGATCTCATCCAAGGGAGGGTTGAATCAGTGCAAGAAGACAGGAGACATGCACCTTGGCCCAAACCATGATTGGAAGGGGAATTGGAAAGGAAGGATTGGAACAGCCCTGACAATTCCTCCTCTTACCTTTCTCCTAAAGAGAGAGAAGAGATGGGGGATCAAAAGATTGTGTTGAGAATGGGAAGGTGGGAAAAGCACTCTTCACCAGCTCAGGACAGGAATTCATTCATTTTTCCACCCAAGAAGGATTTATTAAGCATCTACTCTGTGTCAGCCATCATGCTGGGTGCTGGAAAATATCAGAGTGAAGTCATGGTCCTCATTTAGAGATCACAAACTAGTCAGGGAGACAGACTGGTAAACAAGTGAAAAGATGTTTACTGTACTCCCTTCTCTGAAACCCACTGAAAGCAATACAAAGAATAAAAATAGTAAAAAGAAATTTCATCTTCAAAAAAACTAGAAAATTTTTAGGGGACGGAAATGATAAACTGTTTACCAGAGTTCACGCTTGTCTTTCCATAATACTAGAAAGGAGTTCAGTAGGGAAATGCTGCCCAGGAAGGGGCCACATTTTCCAGCCTCCTCATTGCATTTTTTTTTGAGCCATGTGACTAGTTCTTACAGTAAGAGTGTGTCACTTTTAGACCAAGGTGGTTAAGAGATGGGTGTACCTTCCCCCCTTTCCCTTGTTGGGCATGGGGGCCTCCAAGACTTCACAAAATAGAAGGAGCCCAGGCTCTTGAATCACCATGTGGCAGGCTGCCCATTAACTAGGAGCATCTTCATTGGACTCTCATGCAAGTGAGAGATGAACTATATCAGGATAAATTATTGAAAATTGGGGGGTAGGGTTGTTTGTTACAGAAGCTAAGTTACTCTAAATAAAACAAGCTAAAACCCATATTTACCATATCCAGTGAAGCTTGGATCTCACCAAAGAAAAACAAGAGAAGTCAGATTTCTTTGAAAGTAAGAAAAAGAATTCCTAATGGCTGAATAAATGATAATTTTCTGGAAAGCAAAGGAGCAGATGCCTGGGTGGGCCATGGAGGAGTCAAGTTCCCTGTCGTGATTCAGTCCCACAAGGTAGGAGGGTAAAGGAGACAGGGCTGAAGGTGTCATTATGTAGGTAGTGTTATTCTCTTTTAGTCCTGACTCTCATTCCTTAAATATCTTACAGGTGAGGTAGAACAGAGAGGGAAGCCACAATCAGCCTTGCAGGTAATCCCTGGGATGATGCACAAATGTTCAATGACTGATCAGAGGACCCATCAGCTATGGGTCTTCCTTGTAACCCACACTGACATCATCCCTGAGGTAGAGGCAGTTCTTGGAAACCCAGGACAGATGCACCCCCAGGGCAAAGCGTATTGGGTCACAGCTTCTGAGAGGAGAAGCTCAAGAGGAGTCTGCTGACAGCCCCAGCTCGCTCTCCCACCCTACCCCATTGTGTCCCTGACAACATAACAAAACAGAGTAAAACACTTCCAAAGTAAGATTTCAAATAAGCAGACAGGATCCAGCGTGGGTTGAAAATTTTGAAAATAATAATAAAACTCTGACAGAGGGAATAAATTAGCATCTGCAGTCGCACAATTAACATACTCATCTGAGAGCAGAGCCAGTAACCCAGAGAGTAAGGATAAGAAATGAAAGAAAAGGCAAAGTAATAAAGACAATGAACGAAAATAGAAGGTAATATTTATGAAAGACAAAGCATATGCATGCGGGACATTTCTGAAGAAAAGAACAGAACAGTTGGGCACAAAACTACTCAAAGATATGATAGAAGAAAACTTTCTGAACTGAAGAAATTCCTGTATCTACAGAAGAAAAAAATGGCCTTCATGTGTCATAGAACTTTATCGAGACTATTCAGAAAGTAAAATCACAAAATATGCTAAAGGAAAAAAATCAGGCCCGCCTGCAACATTATCCTTTAAGTGCCAAAAGATCTGACAGCAATGGGTACCAAATTTTGCAGGTCATGAGTGTGTTCTCAAATTTCATAGCCAGTCAGATTGTCTTTCATGTATACAAGTAGCTGAAAGACACCAACACACAGACTCAGAGAAAATTTGCATATATCACTGATTGTTTCATGGGGTGGGAAGGTAGGAGACTTTCTTGATAAGAAAATCTAGTCCCCCAAAAGATATTCTGAAATGCCCAATTTAGGAATGGAGGGGCTATGAAATAAATGAGTTGGTGGCGAACATTATATTCATTTAAATATAGAAAGAACTAAGGCTAAACAGCTGTGGAGATTATGGTTATGGAACAGAATGTAAATGTTTTAAACCACAGCAGTATAAACAGAAATAGCTTACCAGACAACAATGGCAGAGGAAGAGATGTGAGGAGATGTATCCATGCCCCAATTTCTATGTCTCCGTGGCGGAGAGCTTGTGCATTGAATGTGAAATAAAACTGAGAAATTGAGAAATAGACATTTAAGTATACTGTTTAAAGTTAGAAGGATGACAATCAGAAACAGAATGTTAACGTTCCAAACCATTTTAAGAAGAGAATAGGAAAAAAGAAACCTCATAAATAAATGAGAGAGGGAAAGAGAGAGACAAAAGAAGGAGGGGGAGGAGACGTGAGAAAAGAAGGAAGGAACCATCTAGTAGAATACAAAGCAAACATTTTATTTTTAAAAAGTAAAACAAGATGACAGGGTTTAGGCTGAGCATATTGATAGAGCATGAATGGGACAGAATGTGCTTTTCTACCAAAATAAAGATGCTTTATATCTTTATTCTACCAAAACAAAAACAAAGGGAAAGTACACACTGAAAAACAATAACTTTATATTACCCATGTGCTTATTTATACACAGAAGTTTCTGGAACCCTCCCAAAGAAATTGCTAATAATCATGATTAGCTTTGGGAGATGGTGCTGGAAGAATTGGAAAGGGAGAGAGATTTTATTCTTCACTTTATAAAGGAAGCATGTGTTACTTCTGTATTTTAAAGTGTAACATAAATATCAAGTCAGAACAGTGCAATATGAACATTGCCGTAGTGTCAGGACATGCACGGGGCTTTGGGAGGTGGCAGGGGGAAATGGCTAATTTCCCCCAAGTGAGTTAGAAAAGGCTTTAGAAAGTAGGTGACATGTGAGCTGAGCCTGGAAGAATGACTGTTATTTTTTGAGATATGCATCAAGCAGATAAGGCAGAGGCAACAGAAGTAGAGATGTGCATGTAGTGTAGTTTTCACAAATGATGCGTGTTCCCTGGGTGGTGGGAGCACATGGCTTGCACGTTGGAGGCGTGGGTCTGCTCCTCTCGGGCAGGAGTGCATGCTAATTGACAAGCCATGCAGAAGCAGGGAAGGAATGCAAAAGAAAGAAGAGGATGTTTCTGGGGTGAGGACTGAGGTTGGCCATCCTCTGTGCTCCAGCCGGGGCGGGAGGCTGCAGAGAACTGTGTTTCCACTCAGTTCTGTAGGTCTCCCTATGCTCCTGGTTGCACCACCCCGTGTCCACAGGGGCGGGCAAAGGGGTGTTTGCAGCAGTTTCTGAATGGAAACCTACCGGGCTCTGTGTCGGTCAAGACTTTTTTTGGTTGCATGTCTGCTTTATTCTTTTCTGTCTCTGCAGACCAGCTTTTATTAATTTAATTTAATTTTTTGCTTTTCTGTACCAGTGGCAAAAAAATGTCCACTCCAGCTCTATAGTAACATCATGTCCCTCATGGCACCCTGTGAAGTGGGAGTCATTGTTCCTATTTTACAGATGAGCTGCTGGGACTCAGAGCATGTCTGTCACCCAGTCACCCAGCTATTAGGGGGCAGAGCTGGGATTTGAACCAAGTCTCTAATGCCCAGGGGTCACTCACTTCCTACTCCACCCTCTACAACTGGAACTCATCCTAATACCCAACAAGAGTGCCTTTCCCACTCCCCCAGACTGGACTTCGCAGCTGCCAATCTTAGCAGAGACCCTCACCCATTTCTGTGATCTGCTCCCCCAACCTCTGCCACCACAGCCCTATCAAAAGCTAGAGGAGCAAAGTAAATTAAAAAAAAAAAATAGATACACTGTATTATCATTTGCTTGGTGTTTCCACCAGTGATGCTAAAAGAGATATTACTATTCCCGTTGCACAGTTAAGGGAATTAAGTCTTGGGGGATTGTGTCAGATTTCCAAGGCCCCAGTGCAAAACTGTCTTTGCTCCCTCCCAGGGCAGTGTCTAAGTCTGTTTCTCTTGAGACACCAGCCCAGGTAGCAGAGCACAGCCTCAGGACATTACAGGACAAAGACTACAGCCTGGCTCACACCAGGGCAGTCTTCCAAACGAGAGCAAACTGGGAAATGAGCCTGGCTAGGTGGCCCCGGCAGGGAATTGGGGAGAAGTGAGGGCTGTGGGGGACAGAGCGCTGCCTGAGGGCTAGGTACACAAAGTCTTTCTGAAAAAGACAGGGTACAGAGATTTGTAGATAAAGCCTGGCTACCATCCAAGCCTCGTGATTTAGGAGTTGTTTTCCAAATTCCTCTCAGAAATCCCGCAATGGAAAGAGACTGAAAGCAGGTCATTTCATCCCAAGTAGCAGGCGGTGAGGATCAAGGTTTTCAGGCTGCTCAGAGCCAGCTAACAAAGGCTCTTTCCCCAGTGCCTTTCCCCTGGGCAGTGCTCAAAAATACCTAGATGCATACCAATTCTGAATCAGGAAACGATGGAAGTCCGATATCCACCCTGCCATCAGAGCCAGAAACACAGGACAGGACACCAGGCTGAAGACTGAAGGATGGGGTTGTATGTTCTCATATGCCACAGCCCCGTGCAGTCACCTGTTGGTCCCACTGACATTCAGTTTCCTCATCTGTGAAGTGGCCGACAGGGAAGTGGTGTTCAAGGATCCACTGAGAGTTCTGATTGATGGGGGTGTATGAATATAAGGAAGCATTTACTCAGCATCAGTAGATCTGTATTTAATATGGGCTCTGACAGCCACTGGGGATATTGGGAATTGAACAAGATGGACCCAGTCTTTATCCAGGGGGTGCCCTGAAGTCTTATGGGGATGGTAGATAGGAAACAAATAAAAGCAGTTTGTTACTGAACCACGATTGTGCTAAGTGCTAGAAAGGTGAATCACAGAATGACCTGGCCTGGGAAGGATTCCTCAGAAACGTGACATTTGGGCAGAGATGATAAAAGGACAAGTCATCCTAGCTCTAACACTTACATAGCCTTAGGATGGGCTTGCACTGTACTGACACTGTTGAGATTAGAAGATCAATTGGGATTAGTGGCAAGAAGACGTAGAGAAAGGATTTCAGACGAGTGGAATGGCATGGACAAAGTCTTCTGGAGGAGAGGTTAACATCAGGTTACAAGAGCTAGAGGGAGAATCAGATCCCCACAAGGTGATGAGCAGAAGCCCAGGCTCCACCCCCAACCCAGTCTGTGCCCACCAACCCCTCCCACTCCTGCGTGCCCTGCCTGGCCCTGGGCCTGGGCCCACCCTTTTTCTAGGTAATGGTGGAGGCTAGCTCAAATCATTAGCTGTTTCTTAAACTTATTCAACCAGTAATTATTTGCTAAATTATTCCTTTTCTTATTAAAAAGGAAATAATTTTTTAAAAAGAGACAGAAAAATGAACCTAACAACATAAAAACCTCCCATGAGTCCACCACCCAGAGAAAATCATCATTAAATGTGGGTCTGTTTCCTGCTAGCCTTCTTTTACAAAATCAGGGTCACACTACATATAACATTTATTTATGAAGCTTTGTTCACTAATATCATAACAGGGCCATCCTCTCATATTATTAAAGAGTCTTTAAAATTAGACTTTTAGTGTATAATATGCTGGGTAATTTAGATCATTATTCCACCATCATTTCTTAAATTTGTGGGTGCAACTCAACTCTGATCATTTCTTATAGCTTCTTAGGCGTGGAATGATGGGGCCAAGGGGAACAGTGTATTTTTAAGGCTTTTGAAAAGTATTGTCAAATAGCCCTCCATAAAGCGTGTTCCTGTTTTCATCATTCGTCAGCCGTCACCTCTTGCCAATACTGAATGTTAGCGCTTTATCAGAACTCCCTGAAGGAGCTGTCTGGGTGGGGAAGAAGGCTCATGAGGAAACCCTGCTGTCGATACAAACAATGTCTTGTTTTCATAGGACACTTCAGAGCTGGGATTGGCAACCTTCTTCTGGAAAAGGACCAGATAGTAAATAGATGCCCCTGATTTAATAACCAAAATGTCCCCAGACAGCGCCAAATATTCCCTGGGGTCAGTCACCCTTGTTGAGAACTACCTCTCTATACCATCCCAACCACTGTTACCTCTGTGACCTTGTCTCCTATATACCCTCTCCTCCCCCCACCCCCCGCCCCCAGCTCCGTTAGCCCGGTTGCCTTTCCTCAGTCCTGCCAGCTGAGCTCCCACTGCAGAATCTCTGCACAGACTGGCTGTCAGCGTGGATTTCCTTTTCCCAGGCAGTGTGTGTTCCCCACTCTCCCCAATCCCACGTGCCTAACTCTCTTACCTCTTCCAAGTCTTCGCTTAAACATCACTGTCACACTGCAGCTCCTTGACAACTGTATTTGGAAGTACATTTACCACTCCATGTCCTGGGGATCCTCTGTCTCCCTCAGTCTGCTATTTATTTTCCCCATAACCCTTCTTACTTTCTAGTACTTTATAACTTTTTTATTCTGCTTGTCACTTTTCTGTATTTCCCTCTGCTAGACTGTAACCTCACTAAAGGCAAGGGCTTCTGTTTGCCACATCCTCTGGTGTATCCTGAGTAGTTAAAACAATTCCTGGCACAGAGGAGCTGTTTGGTAAATAGTTGTTGTAAAGCCAGTAGCCAGGGCCATCATCAGAGCCGCCTGGCCAGTGCAGGTTTGCATTAGATTCAGACAGTCGGTAATGAAACAACGGAGCCAAAAACTGGTGAGCCATCAGCTTTAATTCTAGCTTGCACCTGGCAGGCAAGTAAAAACACACACTGGGCTCCAAAACCCACTCATTCAGTGCTCACAAAGCTACTGACTTATCCAAGTTTCCTAGAATGAAAAGGTTTCTAGCTCACCAGACTTATTCACCTCTGTTTCCCATCTCCTTCTCTCTACACAAACTCTGCACAAACTGGCTTTTTCCTCAGCACTCTGCCATCTTGGCTGCTTTTCCTCTCCTCCACGTGGCCTTAATCTCTGCTCTGCTCTCTAATGCTAACCTCAGGAACTGAGAGAGAGAGCAAGCTCCTGGTCTCTCCCACTTTATATTGTAGAAATCCAAACTTTTAATCCAATCTACAAACAAGGCAGTCTCTGATACAAAGTCACTTATCTGAGGCATAATGGGAGGATTCCTCATGAGAGTGCACCACCCCACATCATCCAATCAGTCAAGGGTGTGGGGAAAAGCTTACTCTTAAAACTAAGCCTTAGGCTATAATGACCCAGCCTGCTTACATCCTGTCCCCCACACACAATAATATAATTACACCCATGCCAAGCATAAGGGCAAGTAATATCACCTGGGTGATGGGCTTCCAGGTGGGCAGCACCATCTTTAACAAAGTGAGCATAATATATTTTATCTGCCCAGCAGTTGTCAAATGTAGTGATGTGCCCCTAAGAACGGTGGATGGAGCTGCTATGACACTAAGTAGAGTAGAGAAAGCATAACCTTTCCAGCCAGGGAGAGCTGGGATCCAGCCTTGCCCTGACTAATACTAACTGGGTAAGTGTGTTGAACACCTCGTGTCTCCCAGCCTTGGTTTTGTCATGTGTCCAATGGGATAAGATGTTGTCTGTGGCTGTTGAAAAGGAAGGTTAGAGATTGTGTAGGTGAAAGCATTTAAGACAAAGCCAGGCATACAGTAAGTGCTCAACAATTGCTAAGGGCATTAGCATTAGAACAAAAGTGTAAGTGAAGCATGGGGAGGATTACACTGTGCTGAGGTCTATAGGGTGAGTAGAATTTTACATGAGATGTGTGGAGAAGAGGAGGAATCACGTTTTTTTACTGAGCTTTCCTACTTTCTTCTGGAAATAGAAGGAATCCTTTTGCCCAGCTTACATTGCAGGAACTGGAACATTTGGTGTTAGGGCTGCCTAAGTATATGGAAGAAACCCCAAGAGAGAGAGAAAACAAATGAATTGGGCAATCCTTTGATTTTTAACTTTAGATGTTGACTTTGAAATTTGCCCTGAGCGTAAGAGAGGGGATAATGAAGGGAGTTGGACTTGGAACTTGGCTATTGAAATTTACAGCTCTGAACAAATAGGAAAATCTGAATCCAAAAGGATGAAACTCATCTGGCAAACTGAGTAGGGACTGCAATTCTGGAACAGGGAGTCAACCTAGACCAAGGGAGACTTTGCTGGGAAAAGCAGGTAAATCAGTTGGCCAGTCTGTTTAAGCAATGCTATAAGAATGTCATTAGCTGGATTCCTTTCCATTCAGCAAGAAATTAAAGGATGCACTAAGTTAGGTGCGGGGTGGGGGGCAGGGGGGGTTAACAAAGAAAAGGAGAGTATGACCTCTGTCTTCAAGCATTTTACTGTCTGGTAGGGCAGACAAGCAAGGAAACAAACTCTACCATCATTTAGAATTAAGCAATTGTAAGAATCCAGGCCAAGTACTGTGGGAGCATAGAGAAGGGAGTGAAAAATTCTGCCATAAAAAATTAAAGAAGAGCCTGACCAGGCGGTGGCACAGTGGATAGAGCGTTGGACTGGGATGCGGAAGACCCAGGTTTGAGACCCCGAGGTCGCCAGCTTGAGGGCGGGCCCATCTGGCTTGAGCAAAAAAGCTCGTCAGCTTGGACCCAAGGTCGCTGGCTCCAGCAAGGGGTGGCTCGGTCTGCTTAAGGCCCCTGGTCAAGGTACATGTGAGAAAGCAGTCAGTGAACAACTATGGTGTCACAACGGCAACGAAAAACTAATGATTGATGCTTCTCATCTCTCTCCATTCCTGTCTGTCTGTCCCTATCTATCCCTCTCTCTGATTCTCTCTCTGTCCCTGTAAAAAATAATAATAATAAGTAAAAAAATAAAGAAGATACACAGAGAAGGTTGCATTTGAACTGGAGCCACAGAAAAGCAGGAAAGACAAGAAATACCTGGATGTGGCTGCGATGAGAGCTCTGTCTGAGGAACCACAGAGAGATCTGGTTTAGACTAAATGATCCTAACATCGCCCTGAGGAAAGAAGGGCCCTTTAGACCTAGGGATCAAGGGTCATGCATTTGTTCCTTCGTTTGCAGAGTAGTTACTGAAGCCCTTTTTGTGTAGGCGTGGTAGGGGGAAGGGCAGAGGAGAAGGTGATGAATAAGACAGACCGGGCCCTGCCTTCATGAAGCTTACCTTCTAGTGTGGAAGACAGAAGAGAAAGAGGTAAAAACATCAACAAGATAATTCTGGAGAGCAATAAGCACCAAGAAAACTACTGTGGAGGCTTAGTTACCTTCCCAAGTTCACCAAGTAGGTAGCACACTACATCTTGGTAGGACAGGGTAAAAAGTGGGGCATGAGGCTTAAAACATTCTGGAATTTTTCTTCCTCATAACAACAGGAATAAAGAAGAAACTATTTTTATCCCTCCTCTCAAACGACTAGATGGGATCCCCTAAGGAGAGTGTAGAGGGCTCAGAATTATCCCTAGAGCAGGCAGCATTCAGATTTCAGATAAAGTCAGCCTAGAAGATCAAGGAAGAGAGGGAGGATTGTGAGGGAGAAGAAAATCAGGATCGTGTCCCTGTCACCAAGAGTGAGCAGCGTTTCAGTGAAGGAGCTGATCTAATTGAGTATGTTCAGTGGAGCTGTGGGGACAGAGATGTCATTGGAGCTCATTGCTTTACCTAGGCTAATTGTTAAAGGATCTTGCTTCAGTGTAGCTAAGGTGTCACGTGGGATCTGACACCCCACATGTTGAGAGAGTTGGGAATGAAGAGGGAAGGTCTTGAAGAGCGGAAGGGACTCTGAGAGCCCCCAGTGAGTTTGTGCTTGGCCAGACCTGGCCACAGGTGCCTGGCCTTCTCTGATGTTTCACTTATTTCACCATCCTTGTCTTCCATTCTAGAGCCAAATTCAGTTCTGACCCCCTCTGTGTGGCTGTGACCGTTGCAACAGCAAATCCCTATTGGAACCCAACCTTGAGTCTCCCCAGCTCAGGCCAGGGCCAGGAGAGGCTGGTCCAATTGCCAGATCAAACCCTCACTCTGATCACCCACTTTCAGCTCCTGGAACCCCTGCTGCTGGGGCTCAACTTCATCATAATACTCCCGCAGAACTTGGTGATTCTCCAAACAGTATTCCCATCTCCCATCATCTTGACTTTGACCATGCTGTGTCTTCCACAGGGAATCCCTTTCCCTGAATTCACACCAGTGTCCATGGATGTGAGTATGCGTGAGTATGCATGCACACACCAGCAAAAAGCTGCCGCAGCTTGCTTTTCACTCCGCAGATCTTTTGTCATTTTGATATGAATCGAATCCATTCCATCTGATGGTTTCAAAATATTCCTTGGTGTGACTGGACCACTGTTTATTCTGCCGTTCCCCTACCGCTGAGCCCCTGCCCCCAAATCATCTATGAACGATGCTGCTGTAAACATCCTGGAACATATGTTTTATATACCAGTGCATCTGGAAAGTCCTTCTTCCCCTGGCATGCTCCCACTCATTGTTCAAAATCAGTTCAAGATTGCTGCTTCTGAAAAAAGCATCCCTGGCTACCCAGAGAGAATGATCTCTTCTCTTTCTGCCCCCCTATCTCTGTGTGCTTCTTTCTCTGCTATGGTGTCTCAGGCGTATGGCGAAATTTCTAGTGAAAGCTCCCTGAGGGCTGTGACAGTGCTATTCATCCCCAAGGCCTCTGAGTCTAGCACAGTGCCTGCCACAAGATCTGTGTCCAATGAATAGTTGCTGAGTTATACTAGCAAAGAATTTGGGCTTTTGAAACCAGACCAGCAGGAGTTCAAATTGTTGTGGTTCTGGCATTTACTAGCTTTGTCACTTAGCTTAGTTTTCTCATCTGTGCAACAGGGAGAATAATACCAACCGCGTGTGGTTGTTAAAAGGATATAATGAGATCACGTGACAGTTGGCCTGGCACGTGGGTGGTGTTTGAGAATGACGTGTCATTGGTGTGAGCACTGGCCCTTTCCATGTACCTCCAGGCTTCACAGACAGGGAAACTCTCCAGCACAAGCTGGCATTTCTCTGACTGAAGTCCAGATAAATCTTGGCAGGTGTCAAGCTATCTGGGACCTATTGCCTCTACTGAGCTCATTCTAAATACCTGAGCCCTTCCCAGTTGGAGATGACTGACTTCCATTCTTCATGACACACACTGAGGACAAGCATAGTGGATGTCACCTGAAACTTCTCTCCAAGCAGGCATATTGTCCTATGAAGGTGGAAGGCTTGACAAGGGTGATCAATATTGCTTTTGATAAGGATGCAACATGGGGGAGGAGAACAGTGGTTGAGCAGAGGTCCTCAAGGAAGATCTTGGGCTGGTGTCATTTGAGATACCTGTCAGGTATTGATGAAAGTGAGGCTTCTCCTTTTTCTTTTCTCTCCACCATCCCTTCCTCAGAGTCAATGCTGGGAGCTTAAGAGTGTACTAGACCCCCAGATAGGGACTGACCACGTGACGGCAATTTGGATAAGAGCTGAACAGTGTCTTGGGGGCATATGTTTCCTCCTGCTGGACAATCCACCGTGGTCCTCATGGGAGAGCAAAATTAAGACACTTGACCATTCATGATTCAGTTTCTGGACACTCATGGGGCTCCCAGGACAGAAGTAGCAATCTGGCCCCTCACTGGGTCCCTGTCTGTGGTCTCGCCTTCACCCTCACCACCAGCTCAGGGAGTTTCTCATCAAGTCTGCAGTGACAACAGAGAGAACACAGCAGGTACGTGAATCTGTCAGCTTTCACTTAGCTTAGCCAGCTATTAGCTTAATACTCCCAAGTGTGGCACCTTCAGTCTCGGGTTCCATAGTAACCTCCTTCCTCCAAGCAGTGACTCATCTCTGCAGAGGGTGCCAAGGGTGCCAGAGAAGAAATTCAGTGCTCTGGGGCCAGGGTGGGGTGCAGAGTTATACAGAGCACACCGTTGATAACACCTCAGGTGTCAGCCCCGCACACCAGACACCAGTCATCCTTCCAGCTGTCCAGCCCCTGAGTCTCCCTAGCCTCAGCTGCCCTGAAAGAGGCTGCTGGACAACAGCCCCATGTGGCCACTCAGTGACCCCTACAGGGACCATCGCAGAGACTTGCTCCCAACTCTCCCCAGGGGGGAACTTGAAGTTAAAGGTGGTTTTGGAAAGAGAATAAGTGTTGTGTTAGGTGAGGTGTCTTGGTGTTTTGTCAGGTCTAGAAACTACATGAAATGGTCTAGGGTAAGATGACAAAGAAACAAGCCAACAAGATGCCATTTGCTTTGAGTGCCACATCAGGGCCAGAGCAGACTTCTCCAGCCCATTTAGACTCTAACAACTGATTCAAAAGAACATATGCACCCCCATGTTTATGGCAGCATTGTTTACAATAGCCAAGATCTGGAAAGAACCCACATGTCTATCAGTGGATGAGTAGATTAAAAAGCCATGGTACATATACACAATGGAATACTACGTGGCCATGAAAAAGAAGGAAATCTTACCTTTTGCAACGGCATGGGTGGACCTGGAGACGATTATGTTAAGTGAAATAAGCCAGGCAGAGAAAAACAAATATCATATGATCTCACTTATATGTGGAATCTAATGAACAAAGTAAACTGAGGAACGGAATAGAGGCAGAGGCAGGGTCACAGGGAACAGAGGGACAGCTGCCAGAGGGAAGGGGGATGAGGGGATGGGACTAGAGAAGGTGAAGGGATTAGTGAAAGTATATATACATAACGGAGATACACCTAACCGGACAGCATATCCCAGAGGGAAGGAGGGAGGGAGTTCTGGGAAAGGGGCAAAGGGAGTATAAAAAGGGACACAAGGGTTGGGGGTGAGGGAGTTATATTCAGTAGACACTTGAATCCATGTAAGCACAATAAATTAAAATTAATAAAAATTAAAAGAAAACATTAAAAATAAAAAGAGACTGACAAATCAGGAGGCCTCCTGGAACATCTCAGGGTTTCCTCACTTCCCAAGTCTCTGTTTCAACCATATTTTTGTATCTGATCTGAGATAATGAGAGCCTGGAATGGGGGATGGGTTGGCCTTAGAGTCCGAAACACCTGTGTTCACAACAGGATCTACTTTATGAGGTTACAGGGACAATTTCATTAGATGATGGTTATAAGGTGCCTATGAGTTTGATTCCTGGTGCCTATTAAGGTCTCAGTCAAAACTAGTGATTATAGCGATGCTGATGGTGACAGTGACAGAATGTGTGTGTTATCACTGTGTGTGTGTTTACTCATGGTTATCTGGAGTGTTTATATAGTCATGGATGTGCAATGCCACCCTCCTTCTCTCCATCCTGGCTATTCTGCCATCATAGCCACCCTTTGGTGAAAGGGAATGATGGAACCAGAGTCATTTTTATGATATTTCCATGACATCTTAAAGGAGTCCAGTCTGTTCCGCTGGTTGGAATGGCAAATCTCCTGGCCCTGTATCTTCATCCTCTGTCATTTTTCTTTTTACCCAACAAATATTTTTTGTGAGTCTCCAGGGTGCCAGGCATTATTCTAGAAACCAGGGCACACTAGAGAACAACACAGTCTCTACACTCATGGCACAAACATCCTAGTGTGAGTGACAGATGACAAATATGAAAACCACATTCTAGTCTTTCTCAGGGCCCCTCTCTTCCCCTGCCCGTCCCCCTAACCCCTACCTCCTACCTAGACTCATTCCTCAGCGACAGATGAGCTGCAGAATTGGTTTCAATAGAGCTGTAAGGGTACAACTCACAGCTTGGAAACCTCAATCCCTGCTAAACTGGAAACCTGGTGTCACCTTGGACTTCCCTTTATCCAGCCTGCCTCTCACTCAGTGTCCATCTTTCACCGCCACTGCCCAAGGTCACATCCTCACCAACTCTTGCCTGGATTCCAACAATAGCCTTCCAGCCTTTCCTCTTAGAACAAGCCAGCGTCCACAGATAGCCACCGCGAGCCTTCCAAAGCTCGCTTCTGATCATGCTGCTATTTAGCTCAGTACGCATCAGGGCTCCCTTTGCTCCAGGGATGCAGTCCAAACTCCTGGTATCATCCTGATGATTAGGCCCAGGCTCACTCCTCTGGGCATCATCTCATCTCTCCTCTGAGGACATCTACTTATAGATGGTAAAATGCTCAGATGTATTCAACTCCTGGAACTCACCATCTTTCCCCCCAAGTCTTTGCATGTGTAATTCCTCTGTCTAGAGCACCCCCTACCCCTTTTCACCTGGCTAATTCCAACTCATTCTTGAACTCTCGATTTAAACATTACTTCATCTGGAAAGCCTCCCCAGTTCCCTGTGTCCTGTGTGGCCCCCTGCTGGGATCTTCATAGTACCTACACTCCTCAATCCTGGAGCCATAGCTCCTTGCCCGCTGGCTCATCCGCCTTCACTACTTGAGGTCGGGGGACATTTCTTGTGCATTGTGCCTGGAACATGGAAGATGGACTCGGTCATTTTATCCATGTGCAATGGTAAAAAAAAAAGCCAGTGATTTGTGTCACGGTGTGAGAGTCCTGTTTGGCCATGATGAGTGGCCTTTGACTCCTACTACTGGATCTCTTTCAGGACCTGGCTCCCCCTCCTTTTCTGACACAGTGTCCTATGTATAGTGGTATTCCTTCCACTCACCTCTACCAGCTACTCCCTGAGCAGCCCCCTTTCCAGAGCATGACCCCCCTTTGCCAAAGAACATCCCACCCACCCTCCATCCCAAGAAACTTTGTTTTGCTAAACCTACTCTACTTCTCTGGAGGAGGAGCAAGAAGGTTTTTAGTTTAGTGGGGATTTTTTACATCACATAGAGGGAAACCGCACTAGACTCTCCATGGAGTTCATCCCCTTGCTCCCTTACACACTATCTGGAGCCCTTGAAAGGGGATTGGGCCCCAACTGAGCCATTTGCAAGCCCTGATGAAACAGCCAGACACTTTTCTCTGCCCACATCAGTGTCAGTGGCAGACCCACCCGTGGCCTGATGGGAAAGGATCTTCTCCACAAAGCTTTCTTTCTCTGGCATTTCGACATTGTGGTGAATTCCCAGGGAAGGACCTAGATCTGGCTCTTCAACCCAGGCCAAAGGGTTCCGCAGGCCCCACCCAGCTTCTCCGTGTGGGAACAACCCAGCTGGCCGCATCCCCGGCTCACAGGCCACAGAGAAGAAAGGGCTGTTGAGAGTGGCTTGGGTTCCCACGCAGGAAGGTGCCAGCTCAGGACAGCATGGCTTTGTGCCTGGAGAATCTATCTTCTCACCAGGCAGAGGAGAATTGAGTCCTATTGAGAGGTCAGCAGGAATAGCAAAGGATGACCCCACTGTCCCTGCCCCAAGCAACAAACTGGAAGCACACACCAAACTTAACCTGCTCTTGGAGAAGAGTGCCCACCCCAAACTTAACCCTGAGAAAAGCCATTTGCAGCCTTCTTCAGCCAATTCCTGTCTCCAACCCCGCATGTCTGTTTCTCTACCTTAGGTTTTCAGGAATTAGCCCTAAACCAAAAGATACTACACATCTTAATTTTGCTCCTAGTCTACCTATATTTAAAGATAGAGCTAGAGCTAGATATGCCCATAGCGAGGCAAGCTGATGTGTAAAATTTGGGCCTGTACAGACCTTTTGTCTAAGTGCAGCTTCTCAGGCACCTGAGAATATACTTGGTCTTCTACCACTAGTGAAAGGACAAATCCTGCTGATGGCTGAGCAGATGGGAGAACAAGAGCAGTGGAGAGGAGGAGGAAGTTCTGGGGTTGTTTGGACTTCCTTAATTTTCACCTCTTTCTATACCAACTGCTATTCTTTAGAATTTACGGCTCAAAGACCCAGATGGTTCCTAACTTGTGTACATGGGTTTAAGTAGTTGTGTTTATGCAGCGAGTATCCCCAGCACCCTAACCAATAGCCCAAGAACCTCTGTAAAGTAAGAAAAAAAATACCTCAAACACCCTAAGAGGTATGGTGTCCAGGTTCACCTTCAAGCTGAGTCAACCTCATCATTGAAGAAAGATATGTGCCAACTAGCTTTATGTCATCAGGTCTCCTGACTTCCACCTGATCCACCTTCCTTTTACTTCATTACCAATAGAAATGATCTTGTCATTCTTGAACCTCCGTAGAGTCACCTAAGGGTTGGGCTGTCCAGCTTCACCTCTTTTGGAAAGTGTGCCCATCCCCTCGTGCCTTTCTGCTCCGCACTTCCTGTACTTATCTCATGACTCCACACATTTATCTTACCATTTATTATGAAAGTTACATGCATTCATTGTATAACATTTAGTCTGCACGTTATATGAAATCCACATCTACACATTCTGCAAGAGCAGTTCTCTCGCACAGCGTGCTTCCTGGCAACCACTGATTGGTCTTCAGGGAAAGCAGCTGAACCAAGATGGGCCAATCAGAGTTGTTCCCTGAGAGTTTTGACAACAGAATGGAGGGAGTCACCCCCTGCCAATGGCTAAAGCAGTAAGATATAAACCTTGCCTTGTGTTAAAAGAAAGTCTGCAGCAACAAAGACTGAATCTGAAATTCAGAGCAGTAATGTTAAGAGAGAGAGAGAGAACCCCTGTTTTCAGTTTTTCTAAGGTTCAGCTTCATCTCTGCATTTCCTGGAGCTTCAGTACTTAGCTCTCTCTTGGATTTTGTGAATTAGTACATTTTCCTGTGCTCTTAAATTGATTAAAGTGGAGTCACTTCCCCCTTCTAACCCAAAGTCAATGAACAACAGTGTAACCATATCCCCTCAACATTTTGGCTTCTATAAATCCATACTTTTTAAAAATTAAATCTACTTTACTCTACAAATCAATGTTTGGATGTTTCTATATTTAGTACTAACTTCTAAATTTGGAGCAAGAGAAATAGAAGCATATAATAAGTTAGAAGCAAATGTGGAAATAAAACAGATATTTTTTCTACCATTTCTAGACTCCTTCCAAGAAACCATGATGATGTATATGAATTGGTATATATAATAGAGACCCAAATAGTATACCCTAAATATGATAAAAGTTAGGTTTTGTTTTGTTTTGTTTTTTGCATTGAAGCCCAGAAGTAGGCAGTCCAGAAGAAATATAATGACTCTGCTTCATGAAGACTTCAGGGACCTAAGCTCCTTTTAGCTCATTTCCTTCATTCTGTTCTTAATTTCCTTATCTACAAAATGTAGATATTGATATACCTACCTCATGGTCTAAGATGGCTGCTCCAATACCTGCCATTACATCTGCATCTCAGCCAGCAGGAATGAGGAAAGGATGAAGAAGAGAGGAAACAATATATGTCAGATCCCCCTTGAGGAAGTTCCTAAGAAGTAGTCATAAGACATTTCCACTTAAATCTCACTTGCCAGAACATAGTTACATGGCCACATCTAATTTGCAAGGAGACTGAGAGACATAACCTTGACTCTTGGCAGCCATATGTAAAACTACAAATTAGTAGATTTTTAACCCTAGAGGAAGGGGAGAATGGATATTAGAAAATAATATGCCTGCCATTATTATCATCGTATACTTGATCTTAGCCAAAAGGCCAAGAATGATCATTATTATTGTTTTTACTTTTAACAATCTTACCATCTTTCTAGTGATTAATTGTTGCAAGTGGAAACAGTGGTTCTCTCATAGTTCCTTCTTCGTTACCCTTTGCCTTCTTTGTATACACCTAGTATTTATGACTCCAAACTAGTGGTTTGCAGAGCTAGGGGGAGTAAAATGAACCTCACTTGGAGGCTGAAGCCAAATGGATCTATTAGAGAATTCTGGAACAGACTCCATGGTTCAGTTTGTCTCTTCCCTAAAGGAATGACAAGCTGATAGTGTGAATAACTGAGTTCCTACCCACAGTACTCCCACCCCCATTTTATTAGGAATATCTTCTGACAGGACCTTCATAAGGGTAGATCTGATGTAGTCATCATTCATTTATTTATTAGACACATAGTTTTAGGGGCAGGATGGTAGTTAAAAGGACTAACCCTAGAATCTAAGAACTTCATTTCAAATCCCAGATCTAAAAGCCTAGGGAAATTAATTGTTCTGTCTATGACTCTGTTTTTTTAATCTATAAAATATAGATTTACATACCTGCTTTACAGAATTTTTGAAAGATTATATCAAGTAATCCAGATTGGGCATATAATAGTAAGAGCTCAGTAAATGCCAACTATTTTTGTTAATTGCCTAGTATGTTCCAGGACTAAGAGTGTGGGAAATACAAGAGTTAATCCTTGAAATGTGTGGTTCCTAGAACATAGGGCACCACGAGCTTGGCCCCACTCTGGATCCAGTGGGGGTGATCCCCAGCAGCAGCTGAACATTGAGGTCTTGCATGGAGCAGGCAGCAAGGTCCTGGAGGGCAGAGGGTCCATGTGAAGCTAAAAGCGATACTTCTTCCCCCCTCTCTGCCCTCACTCCTAAATGGACTTACTAAAGCATTTTTGTGTAGTGTGTATTATGTTTGGATGATCCTAATTCCATGCTCTGTCACTCCTTTTACATCTGCAAGGGGCTTGCTGCCTCCTAGAAATGCTAACAGCTCCCAACAACAATAAAACCGAAGGGAGGGAGGGAGGGAAGGAAAGAGGAAGGGAAGGAAGGAGGGAGGCAGGGAGGGAGGAAGGAAGGAAGGAGGGAAGGAAGGAGGGAAGGAGGGAGGGAGGAGGGAGAGAGGGAGGGAAGGAAGGAAGGAAGGAAGGAAGGAAGGAAGGAAGGAAGGAAGGAAGGAAGGAAGGAAGGGAGAGAGAAGGAGGAAAAGAGGAGAAATGAAACTATCTGTCATTTTCATTGAAAAGACAATAACAATTGAACAACTTAACTACTTCAGTTTTCTTTTACCACTTCTAAACAATTGATTTTAAAAACTAATTTAGAATCTTGATGCATATTTTATATTTCTGCATCAGTGAGGTGATTGTTCAAACATCTCATTACTCATAATAAAAGCAATACATACTTGTATAGAATTGAGACACTGGAAAGGATAAAGTAAAACAAATGTCACATGTGTACGTGCATACAGTAGAGTCATATCAAACACATTTAACATATTCAGAGGAAGGACAGACAGAAATGGAGAGAGACAAAGATAAGCAATTTCAATAGTGCAGAAAAGTCCTCCCTCCTTTCTCCTAAGGAGCATGTTCCAGAGCAGGCCCAGCAAGAGCAATGTGGACCTGCTCTTCCCACAGGAACTGATACCAACAGAGGGGCATTCTAGTATTTTACGATGCAGTGCACATTTCTCGTACAGCCTGGCCCCCAAATAGTCTAGTAATTGCTTTATTGTATACTCAATGGAAAAAATCAGAAATCTGTTCCAATATTGGAGGACAACATTGAGAGATGGAGGAGCTTTTATATTGTCTTTTATAGGTGATATTATGGGTTTTCAAGGGTAGTTTTCACCATTGCCTCTTTTTGTCTTATTCTCATACTTTAAAACCAAATTCCATGATAACATACAACTCCTTTCTTTCTCCTTCCCTCCTGCCTTCCTTCCTTTCCTTCCTTCCCTTCTTTCCTCCCTCCTTTCTTCTTTCTTTTTTCCCACCATTCTTTATCACCAATGGGATAGTGTTATGCATACTATTTGGCAGTTCATTTTCACCTAACAAATATCTTGACACATTTTTTCACCTGCATGGAGTAATCTATAGAATTACAATTTATTAAACCAGCTCCTATTGACAATACAATAGTACTGCAAAGTTTTTGCACGTGTATCTTTGTACACTTACTTGGGTATTTTTGTTGGGTAAGTTCCTTAAACTGTAATGCTAGGTTGAAGGATATTTTTAGCAAATTTTAATTTGCTAAATGGCCAGATTGCCTTCCAAATGCATGCCAGTGTGAGTTCACTTTCACCTCCACAGGCAGTCACAGAAAGAGTTTTACCTGTTTTTTATTTTGCTTAGTTTCCTGGTAGCGTAAAAGTCATTCAAGGTCATGGAAGTAGGCTTTCAAGAGAGGATCATTGTTAAGCCATACCCTGAGAGATGGCATAATTTTTAACCAAGAGATTTAGGCAAAGGACATTCCAAGGAGAGGCTGGAATACAAAGTCACAGAGGTTCCAGGGACATGGCTGAGTGTGGAGGGTCATTCTCATACCTTGGAAGATTGTTGGCCATAAAGTGATTCAGCCCCTAACCCTGAGGTTGGCAGGCTCAGACACAAAAACAAGCAATTGCATTCTAATGGGGGTGGGGTGGGGGAGGGGAGACAATCAATAGACTATAAAGTCAACTATAAGGCATGTTAGATGATAATAATGCTATAGGGAATAAAAGTTAGAGAAAGGGGACAGAGAAGGTACATGGGGAGGAGAGAAGGTTGTAGTTTTCAATCAGGTGCCCAGGAAAGGTCTTATAAGAAGGTGGCATTTAATAACAGCCTACAGGGAAGGAGGGAGATAAGTAAGCCTTGCAGATTTCTTGGGAAAGAGCATTCTGGGATAGGGTACAAAAAGGACAGAGGTTCTAAGGTGAGAGAGTCTAGGGAGCTGGAGGGATAGCAAGGGAGCCCCGGCTGGAGCAGAGCGAGCAAGCAAGGGGGACAAGTGACAGCTGAGGTCCAGAAGGCCCCAGTACTGGATGCTGTGCAGCTCTGCAGTCATTCTAAGTTTGGTCCATTCTTCAGAGGTTGATGAGCAGCCATTGGGAGGTTTTGAGCCAAAGGATGAAATAGTCTGACTTATGGCTTAAGATCATTCCAGCTCAAAGAGAGATGAAAACCAAAATGGGAAGACTAGTTCAGAGGTTATGGGAGTAGTGGTCCCTCGTCTATCACAGGGGTTAGGTCCCAGAACCCCCTGTGATAGGTGAAGTTCTGCGAAGTAGCGACCTTATATTTATTTTATTATTTATATATATTTTAAAGCTTTATAAACCCTTTTCACACTCTTATAAACCTTTCCCGTACTCTTTCTATATTGTTTTCAAAATTTTAGGCTAGAAAATGCTTATTTTTACCACAAAAATAATTTTAAAAATAAATATATAAAAATACCTATATACCGCTAAATTCCGCGATATAGTGAAAAATATGTGATAGAAAATTAGATATATACAGTTTAAAACTCTGTGATGTTGTAAAACCATGAAAAGTGAACTACAATATGGCAAGGGACAACTGTAATCCAGGTGAATGATGACAGTGACTTGCACCAAGGCAAGGCAGAGACAGTGGTGAGAAATGGTTGGATGCTGGATATATTTTGAACTCACAGCCTTTAGCATTTGCCCTTGGATTGAATGTGAAGTGTGAAAGGTAAGGAGGAGTCAGGACAACTCCAAGGTTTTGACCAGAGCAACTAGAGGGATTGAGCCACCATTAATTGGGCGGGGAGCAGTTTGGGGTTATTCAAGGACTCAGGTTTAGATATTAAATGTGTGATTCCTATTAGACATCAGAGTGGAGATGTCAAGTAGGCAGTTGGGTATGTTAGAAGAAATTCAGGGAGAGGAGAGGCTAGAAATATCAATGAGTCATCAGCATGTAAGTGGTTTTAAGATTCATTAGACTAGATGAGATCACTAAAGGAATGAGCATGGACAGAAAAAAAGACTTAGCCCTGGGACACTTCAGTGTTTGTAAGTCAGGAAGATGGGGAGGAATGTGCCATGGAGATTAAGGGAGGTGGGACCTAGGCAGCCAAGAGAGTCACATGTTTGGAAGATATGTCAAGAAAGATGAGGACTAAAACACTGACTCCTTGGTTTCCCCCTGCACACAATTTATTACTTTTAACCAAGTGCTGATCAAGTCTCCTTGGCCTTTGGTGAAAACCATAGTACTTTGCATATCATCCCTTGTATTGATTGGATGGTTTAACTTGCCGAGAAGTATCTTATTTCCAAGTCCTAAAATGGGATTTTTGATAGCAAAAAGGTGCACTAGACACCAAAAGAATGGGGTCAGGCAACCTGGGTTCCAGTCTTGGCTTATCCACTTGTTTCTTGGGTGACCTAGTTCTCAGCTTCTGTATGTGCAATTGGCGGGCAGTGGGAGTAGGAGAGTCTTGGCCAAGGGACCGCTGAGATATATTTTTATATCTACTTCTCAAGTTCAAATTCGGAGATACCTTCCTCTCTCTCAGTCAGGGCCAGCTACATCATTTGCAGGCTCCCTTGTTCAAAATGTAGGAAAATGTACTGTTACAGGTACTAAAATTTCAAGCTCTTCCCTTTCTTTCATGGTCTCTCTCTTTCTCAATTTGTCACAGTGGCTTTATTTTCTATTTAATGTCACTCTAAGTTCCAAAAGGAAATAAATGCATTTTATAATTAGTGGAGCACATTGTGCCATTTACTTTTATATTATGTAATGCCAACTTTAAATGCAAATATAAGAGCATTAACCCATATGCAAAATCAACAAAATAACACAATTTGTATTTTATAGCTCCCACGTGCCACAGCAGTGAAAATGCCACACAGAACTGACTCAACTGTCTTATTTCTTCTTGATGTGTGTGCTTTCCACCAACATTCTCTCCTTTTGGCTTAGATCTGCCTGTGGATTTGGATGTGAGGTGTGAAAATTAGTCCGTCTTACTGATGAGTCAGAGGGACTGGAAGAAGGATCTACAGGTGGCCTTATCTTTCCCTTTCCTTTTGTATCATCATTTTCAGCGTGAGGTGTTAGTTAGTAAAGGCTGGGGGGGGAGGGGGGTTCTTGGTTGTTTGGTTTTCTTTTTTTTCTTTTTTTTTTTACAGGGACAGAGAGAGTCAGAGAGAGGGATAGATAGGGACAGACAGACAGGAATGGAGAGAAATGAGAAGCATCAATCATTAGTTTTTCATTGCCGTTGCCACACCTTAGTTGTTCATTGATTGCTTTCTCACATGTGCCTTGACCAGGGGCCTTCAGCAGACCGAGCCACCCCTTGCTGGAGCCAGCGACCTTGGGTCCAAGCTGACAAGCTTTTGCTCAAGCCAGATGGGCCCGCCCTCAAGCTGGCGAGCTCGGGGTCTCAAACCTGGGTCTTCCGCATCTCAGTCCAATGCTCTATCCACTGCGCCACCGCCTGGTCAGGCGGTTGTTGGTTTTCTGAGGACATCATTGCCCTCTTTCTGCATTTAAAGCAAATTCTGGTTTAAATAGAAAGCATGGCTTTTCAGGCTGTCAGTGTTCCCTGCTTACTCAACCACAGATGGAATGCACCTACCTGGTGCTCACCATGAGTCTCACTGAACTCCCACGTATCACAGATCTGTGGGATTCAGCTCTTGTATTGCATCACGGAAGCTATATGAGCATGAGACCATGAGGAACAGCAGTGGACGTGCATATTAATAGCACATGTCTCCTCTGCTCACGCACATGCCCCATTGTCCTATCAGTCATCACTTACAAAACACACGTTCAAGGGTGAAATTATGAAGAATTTTAACATGGCAGAAAGCAGACCATTAAACCAAACATGGAGCCCTTCTGAGTGTGAGGCCTGTGCAACTGCCCAGGCCACATGTCTAGAAAGGCAACTGTCTGTGTCCCTTTGTAAAAACACCATCATGGCACTGTCACACTGCCCCATGAGGCTTGGTTTTCCTTGTATGTCTTCCCTATTAGACCATGCGGCATCTTGCTCAGTGCCATGTCATTACCTAGTGCAGTGCAGAATACATAGTAGATGTTCATTAAATGTTTGTAGCATGAATATTACTATAAGAACAAGTCATTCCCTAATACCTAGCCCATGACCATTAGTGGATTTCTTTCCATGATAGTTTCCATCATTTCTCCCTTTATTTATTCACTCAGCATCCTCAGTGGCCCCCAGGAAGGTCACAGTCTGGAGGGAGAGTAGGCATTGAAACAAAAAATTCATGCATCTGTTCATGTAATTCAGTACCCAGCACATTGCTGGCACATAATAGATGGTCCATGAATATTTATTTTGGATAAGACACAGTAGCATCTAATGGAGAAGACAGATAATTTGGCATTGAAAATTGAGTAGAGTGCGTTGTATTACAGAAATTCCTTTAAAATACTATGGAGGCACAAAGAAAGGACAGCTAACCTCAGAGGCTGTGTCTCCTTAGAGGATCATGTGCCTTGAAAAGAAATGCGTTCGAGCCTGACCAGGAGGTGGAACAGTGGATAGAGCGTAGGACTGGGACGTGGAGGACCCAGGTTCGAGACGCCGAGGTCGCCAGCTTGAGCGCGGGCCCATATGGCTTGAGCAAAAGCTCGCCAGCTTGGACCCAAGGTTGCTGGCTCGAGCAAGGGGTTACTCAGTTTGCTGAAGGCCCATGGTCAAGACACATGAGAAAGCAATCAATGAACAACTATAGTGTCGCAAAGAAAAACTGATGATTGATGCTTCTCGTCTCTCTCCGTTCCTGTCTGTTCCTGTCTATCCCTCTCTCTGACTCTCTCTCTGTCCCTGTAAAAAAAAAAGAAAAGAAAAGTGTTCGAAGCATAGCAAGCAGCAAAGGGAATGGTATCAGGATGTGGAAGCATGTGGCTGTTGGGCACTCGTGTGCAGTAGGAGCAGTGTGATGGGGAAACCATTGAGAGATGAGGCTAAGAGGGAGGTACTTAGGAACCGGTGTGATAAATGCTGAACAATGGTACAACACACTCTGTAAGAACAGAAGGAGCTTCTAACTTCTTATAAGGGCATCTACTGTTGGACTCAGTCTAAAGGGTGAAGTAGGGGTTTGCCTCAGACAAGGCTATGCAGAGCATCCTAAAGCAGTAGAATGTGCTAGAGCAGGGGTCCTCAAACCTTTTACACAGGGGGCCAGTTCACTGTCCCTCAGACTGTTGGAGGGCCGGACTATAAAAAAAAACTATGAACAAATCCCTTTGCACACTGCACATATCTTATTTTAAAGTAAACAAAACGGGAACAAATACAATATTTAAAATAAAGAACAAGTAAATTTAAATCAACAAACTGACCAGTATTTCAATGGGAACTATGCATGCGGATGCATCCTGTGCTCCTCTCACTGACCACCAATGAAAGAGGTGCCCCTTCCGGAAGTGCAGCGGGGGTCAGATAAATGGCCTCAGGGGGCTACATGCGGCCTGTGGGCCCATAGTTTGGGGACCCCTGTGCTAGAGTCATTAAAGGGCCTGTGTCTTTAAGAAGTGGTAAGAATCCAGTGTGGCTCAAATCCAGCAAAGGGGCTGCGATGCTTCATAGAAACAACAGCTGAACATTGATCCAGTATTCCCTATGTGCCAGATATTGTGCTAATGCTGTTGTACTCACTCATTTCCTCTTCATGACAGCCTCACGACATGGTTATTTTTATTATCCCCATTTTACAGATGAGGACATTGGAAGGGTAAGTCACTTGGCCAACGCCCCATCATTACTTAAGTGATATATCTGGGAGTCGATCCCAGTTCTATGGCATTCCAAAGCTTGTGCTTTGAAACCCTAATTCTCCTGGTCCCATAGTTGCTTGGCAATCAAACTGAAGTAGTTAAAGATCTATGGAGGAAGATGGTGGGTTCGGTTTGGAGCATCCAAAGAAGGTGCTTGGAAGGCAGCTGTAAACACCTGTCACTCAGAAAAGATAAATGGAGCGTATGTAAGAGCAGGGAGTCGTCAGCTACTTGGTAGTTGCTGAACCATGAATATGGATATGAGTGAGAAGAAGACCTAGGACAGAGCTCTGTGCAACTCAGACATTTGAGAGTGGGGTTGGGGGTGGTGGGGAAGCAAAGGATGCTGGGAAAGAGAAGCTAGGGAGGTAGGAAGAGAAAGCAGAGGGGCACTGCCCGGAAGGCAGTGGGCACGAGTGTCCCACACTGCAGAGACTGCCAATCAGATGAGGCCTACACAAAGGTCTTGTAGATTTTGCAAATGATTTCATGAGTGGCTTTGTGCAGACCAGTTTCCTGAGACTGATAAGTAAGGGGAAAGGGGCAATTGGTAGATTTGAAACAGAACTTAGTATGACTTTTCATGTTTCACTATTCATGAAAAAGAAATCATCTTTTTTCTTTTTTTTAATCAAACTCTATTTCCCGATTTGGGGCACAGAAGATGCAGCAGCTGCAAGAGATGCAGGCTGTGACTTGGCTGGGTGGCATTTGGCACACACCACTCACCTCCCTTCTTGAGGCCTCAGTTTCCCAATCTCTAAATAAAGGTATTAAAAGAGACACACTCTCAGTTTTCTCCCAGATCCAAAATTCCGCTCTCCGCCACTCCAGATGTTCGCTGGGGATGTTGTAGATGGGGAAGCGGAACAGAACTCGGGTGCAGTGGAGGAGGGCCCCACTCACTGCTGCAGCTCTCCTGTGGCCGGTTTTCTCCTGGGCTTGTTTTCTCTGCAGTCCTCCAAGGCGGCTGCTGGAGCCAGTGATGAGAAACACATGTCTCTCCGCAGCCCTGGTGTTGCACAATGCCGCCAAGGGTAGGGCAAAACAGAAAGAAAAAAGAGAGAGAGAAAAGAAGGAAAGAAAAGAGCTTTGGTGTTCTCAGTCTCCGCAGACAATTCCCCCATTGATGCTCTGTGAGTCACGGCGGACCGCCAGGCCATCATGGTTTCTGAATCACTTCCTCCAAGAGGGGCTCTCCACTTGTTCCCCGGCTGGCTTTGGCCAGGGCTGGAATGCGAGCAGGTCAGGCCCTCGGTGAGCCTCTGACTGCGTTCCTCTTTGCTGAGTTCCAGCAGCGGAGGTGGAGGTGCCAGGTGGCAGGATGGGAGGGCCTGAATGGAAGGTGGCAGAGAGGCAGGTTGAACCTGTTTGTGCCAACTGGTAGACCCTCCCCCCCCCTTTAGCACTAAAACTCATGCGTCCTGCCCTGGTTGGAGGTGGAAGTGATGTAGAAACCCAGACGAAAGGCTTTTCTCTAGCAGGCACGAAAGTTAGCCACATCTGGATTTTCCACCTTGATTCTCTGGCTGAGGAGGGCAAGGCTGGCATCTCTTAGGCAGAGGTGGATGTAACAATGATCCTGGTCATTCCTCTGACAGGACATGTGAAGATGTCCTGGACTGCAGCTGTCAGTCTCCCATCTTGTAATTTGCATCTCTGAACACAAGGATAGCAATGGCCCGAGACACCTTCCCAGGATCATGGCATGCAAAGAAGAGTTCGTTCTAAGTTCTTGCTTAGAAGAAGCTTCATTCACTTGATAAAGAGCTTTAATTCTCACTCTGGGCCAGTTGCTGTGTAGGCACCATGGGTTCCATGAGGAAACAGCAAGTGTTGTAGTGGATAGGTACAGAGGAAACCATCCAATGCAGACTTGAGGACACGGGACCTCAGGGAAGGCACCCAGAAAGGTTCGTTGGACAACATAAGACAACCTTCAGTGCCATTTTCCTCTGTCCAGCTGCCACTCCCAGCACTGAACACTGAGGATGAGACCTATCCTCAGCCCCTGTTGGAGATGAAGTGGTCTCTCTCCTCCATGCCAACAGAGGGCACTGATTCCCAGTGACCCCTGCATTTGGGGAATATGCTAGAATGCCACCACCTTGTGGGCATGCAGAGCCATGTCCGTTTCACAACTCTACTGCTCCTGGGGCACTTATCAGAGATGGGGTGGCCTGGAAACAATGCCCAAAAGAAACAGGTGTGGCTATTTATCTGATAGTAGTTACAGGTGAAAGGTAAAAGGAGTGAGTATCTTTTATGAAGTCCCCTGTCCGTGTTTAGCTGGCTGAAGCCGTCCCTTAAGGAAGTGGATTTGAATAAAAGTCTTCTTTATGGCAAGCACCATATCTTACCTTCTCTCTGTCTCTCATAGCCTCTACCAGGAGGTCAAGAAGGTAATAGTTGCTCTGCATGTGGACAAGGGATGGAATTATTAATATCAAAAGTCAGCTGGAGAGATAGCAAAGTCTCTCTTTCTCTCTCTCTCTTGCATCACTGTGTCCCTAGCCTAGTCCCTAGCCCTACAAATATGTGTTGAACAAAGGAATGAAATGAGACACTTGAAAGTAAAGTTCTAAAAACAGTGAACACTTTTTTTCTGCTAGAATATATATTGTCTGTATTGCTCCTAAATAAATAAGGAACCCTAGCTAGAGTGTTGAATAGG
Organism: Rhynchonycteris naso; assembly: GCA_037038555.1. Lineage (NCBI taxonomy): Eukaryota > Metazoa > Chordata > Mammalia > Chiroptera > Emballonuridae > Rhynchonycteris > Rhynchonycteris naso. The sequence continues at coordinate 79,176,993 of CM073000.1, forward strand.
TAGCAATCCAAGGGGTATAGAAAACTGAAATGCAGTCACTGAACACACCCAGTGTGATGCAGCAGGTGCCACAGCCACGTCACAGGGCCACGGGGAGCTCCGGTCTCCCAGGGGAAGTCAGTACACGTTAGAGACAACCATGCTTACCCGCCCATCCCTTTACACATTATATTCCCTGGACAACAGCTCATTCTTTAAAACCCAGCTCAATGTCCCCTTTTGAGCTGCAGAGGAAGTTACTTGAGCCCTCATCTTTGTACCTACCCCTACTCCATGTTCATCAGAAACCCCATGGACACCCTAAACCTCGTCCATCGCATGGGGGTAATGGCATCTGTTGATCATGATGCCCAGTGGGTCAGGTGGGCAAATTCATAGTCCTATAAGGCTGTGAAAATAATGAAGCCTTTGGCAAGCATGAGAGATATGTATTTTTATAATTATGGAAGGGATGTCAGCTGCCGAGCTTCTGACCTGCCAGGGCATAGTCAGCCTGTCCCTCACCCAGGTGACCTGAGACCAACTGCAGCAGGACCCCCCCATCATACACCTACTCTTGCTCTGCAGCCCTGCTCACCCAAGCTGGCTTCCCAGGTGCTGGCAGCAACACGTCTCACCCACCCACTGGGGCCCAAGGAAGTAACATGCTGGCTCTTAGCACAGGGAACCCAGGGTACATGCCAGCACAGCCCACCCAGGGTGCCCCCATCACCCCCTCACCCACCGCCTTGCTCTGGTTGCTCCTGGGGTTCGGAGGCCTCCCTGACTGCTGTCCTCTACCCCCAGGCTCTGCCTTTATTTTCCCTCTGCCTGACTTGGACTGTGTTTACAGTAAAAATGCAAAGATCCCCTCCTGGCTCCCCACCCACTCTCTCTTGGTCCTTCCTCCTCCCCTGCAGCTTGCTTTAATGTCCTTGAATCTCTCAGTCTTTACAAGCCTTCCTTCGTGCACTCATCGAGCACTGCATGAAGTACTTACTCTCTACAAGGCATTGTGGGAAATTCAACAATTTTTTCATTGTGAGCACTCATTGTATAATACTAGCATCATTAGTTGAGTCTGCCCTCCTGCACACTGCCAAGTGTTACTGTCACTGAATACACCATGCCTCCTACTGCTTTCATCCCTTTGCACACACTGTTCCCTATATACCGAGAACGCCCTTTTCCACCTTCTCCCCAAGACGGACAGCCACTTATTCCTCAAGGCCCAGCTCAATGTCCTCTTGCTCCTGCGAGGAAAGTGGATTATGCCCTCATCTTTGCACACATCCCTCCTTTCTGGTGAGCCCCTTAGCCTGGCAGAGGCATGAGACTATATTCTGAGGAGACCTTGCCACTTTTTTCTACTTCCCCAGAGAGCTGTGTTGCTTGGGCTCACAGAGGACTAGCAGTGGACTCCAAAATTTAGCAACATACTTACAAATTAGATGTCATGACACGGAGTTGTCAGAAACTGTTCCCAACATGGTACCCATCTATTACTGAATACCCACCTTAATCTTTAGTTAATGTTGCAATCAGTCTCCTGTCTAATGTTATATGTTGGCTGACGCTCTGGTGCATGTTGTTTCTAACACCAATCCCTTATATTCTGGTTGGGAGTATCTTGTTTGTTTGGTCCTGAGACCCAGGAGAAATATAATGAAGGTATTTAGTAGGAACTAAGACAAAGTCTTACAACCAATCCTGCATTCTTTAGTAGATTCAGGCTTGCTTCCATCCATTCACAAAGATTTATTATGCACCTGTTATAGCAATCATGTATCAGGGTGACAAACTTATATCTACAATCAGATGTGCAAAGAAAATGTCAGTTATTTTCTAGAATTTCATAAGCATCCTCACCCCACAGCTGGTAAAGAAATCTACACTTGTCAGTTAATGATATGTTGGCTTCTTGTGGTTTGAACAGTCTCCTTCCAGTCTAGGGATTGAGTTTGTCCCAGGTATAGCTCCCCCATGTTAGCCCTTCAAAATGACTTGATCCCTTTAGCTAAATGCTTGGCCTTTCCAATTTCCACCTCTCTCCCTTCTGCTCAAGATAGTGTCTGGGTATATAGAGTCCAACTGTGTCTTTGGAGCGTTGGGAGTGGCAAGAGAGAGACATTGGAGGTCTCCTGACCTCATAGTAGATATTGATTGGTCTCCCCTGGGGGCATGTGAGTCTGAACTTCGGCTGGGTCTGACTGGCATCTATTGAGAATTGCTTAGCCTGATCCTGTCCTTGACATCTGACGGATGAGTGACAACGGAGCGTGACTCCTTGATGGTCTGTCCTTTGAGCACAGGCAAGGCCCCAGAAAGTGTGTCCTGCTGCCCTTTCTGACCAAACCCCACTTGGCTCTCACCAGTGCTGCCCACTGCCCTGAGGTCTGCCCGGGATCTCACCTGGGCAAGACGCTTGTCCAGCCCAGGCAACCTGAAGATGAGAGGCACCTAGCTGAAGGGTCACTTAGCCCTTGTGGCAGCAGCCTTCCTCAGCAAGAACCCCACCTGAGTCTCTGCTAACTTCTACACCACCCTCCAGAACCCATGGAAGCCTCTGGCTCCTATCCATGTCACAGGAGAACTGGGGGGAGGGAGGGTTCCAGAAGAGAAACTCAGGTTTGCCCAGGCTAAGACTGACACAGAGCACAGGGAGGGCACCTGCGAGGAGTCTCTTCCCAGAATCCCCAACAAAAATGGGCCAACCCCCCCAAGCTGCTCCCCAGCTTTCTCAGCAGGACCCCCTGAGCTGGCACTTCAGCTTAGTGGCGATGTTGTCACCGGCTTCTCACCTCCTGCTTTTCTCTCTGTCTGTCTTCCTCCCACAACCTCCCGAGGTGGAGAACTTTATTCTTCATTCTTTTAGGCATCATGTTTTCCTCCCTGGGCATTTGGCCTCCTGGTTCAGCCAAAATGCTAAAGCGATATCCACTCTCTCCCTTAACAGAAATCGTACATCCCACTCCCCTTATACCAATAACAGCAAAGATAAGTTTCAAGTGTTTTTGCTGGATACTGTGATCCTCTAACAGACTCACAAATTCCTGCTCTGAATAGTAAAAGTTGAATATTGATCACCTATAATTCTCACGTGTTTGCTTTCAACTCCAAATTAAGGAGGTCTCAGTTTACTCATCCATAAAATGGACAGATAACACTGGGGAACAGTTCTTTTTTCATTTTTTGTTGCATGAGATTTTAGAACTTTTTCTATATATATCTGCATCACTGATTCCAAATCTGAAGTTCGTTTCTTGGTGCATGCTCTAGTTTTTATGCAATTTTAATTTCTTTCTGTTACTGTTAATGGCATTCATTGGTTTTTAAATTGGAGTTAAAGGGCAATGACTCTTGGATTGAACATAACCACAAGGTAATGAATGTTTTACAAACATCAGTTTTACACAATTGCAGTTGTTTTTAAATGTAAAATATTATTATCTGATGAAAACATCCTCTTATTTTGTTTTAAGAATGGCTTCTACGAGTAGGCATAAATGTAAGAATAGTCCTGACACCTTCTGTTCTGTATTTGGCTGTTACACACTTCAACTTCAAAGGCACAATATTTCATCATTTGTGACACGTGCATACATTGCCTATTTTCAAGTTCCCCTTCGCAATCAAGACAAGAATTGGGTTCCTCATATTGTGTGTCATAATTGTGAGGAAATGCTTCGTGACTGGACAAAAGGAAAATGCAAAGGAATGCCTTTTGGTATTCCCATGGTTTGGCGTGAACCTAAGGACCACAGCAGTGACTGTTATTTCTGTCTGATCCATACAAAGGGCATTGGCAAGAAAAAACGGCATATGATCGCATATCCTAATATTCCTTCAGCATTACGACCTATCCCACACTCTGAGACACTCCCAGTTCCAGTGTTCAATGGTTTTATTTCTTCTAAGGACGAAGAAAGTGAACATGGTGATCAAGTGTATTTTGATAAGATGCATGAGGAAATGGTTGTAGAATCTGAAGGGTCTTCTTCTGATGCCAAGCAGTCATTAACCCCTCAGCAGTTTAGCCAACCTGAATTGAATGACTTAGTAAGAGATTTGGGCCTATCAAAGAAAGCAGCTGAGTTATTAGCCTCTAGTCTTCAAGAGAAGAATGTACTTCACCAGTCAGCTAAAGTATCCCATTTCAGGAAGCGTGAACCAATTTTTGTGCACTTTTTTCCTGAAGACAAACACTTTGTTTACTGTCATGATATCAGTAGTCCTCTCAAGCCAGCTAGGTGTTACCACTTACAGTCCAACAGAATGGTGGCTATTTCTTGACAGCTCTAAATGGAGTCTGAAATGTGTTCTCCTACACAATGGTAACGTTTATGCAGCAGTTCCAATTGGTTATTCAACTCATCTGCAAGAAGATTATAATGACATAAAAATTGTCCTCGACTTTCTGAAGTATGAGTAGCATAACTGGATCATTTGTGTGGATCTTAAAATGGTAAATTTCCTGCTAGGACAACAGAGAGGTTTCACGAAGTATCCTCGCTTTCTGTGTTTGTGGGACAGCCCAGCTCGGGAGAAACACTGGACACAGAAGGAGTGGTCAAAACGTGAATCTCTGGAGGTAGGGATGCAAAATATTGTGAATGAACCTGTAGTTAATCGAGACAGGATCATTTTCCCCCCACTTCACATCAAACTTGGCTTAATGAAGCAGTTTGTTCAGGCTTTGAATAGAGAAAGTGAATGCTTTCAACATATTATTTCTGCTTTTCCTGCCTTGTCTTTTGAGAAGATAAAAGCAGGTGTATTTGATGGACCTCAAATTCAAACCCTCATACGTGACGAAGAATTTGTCAGGAAGATGAATAAGGAGGAGAAAGCAGCATGGCAGTCTTTTGTGGCAGTTACAAAGAACTTCCTTGGCAACAAAAAAGCAGAAAACTATGAACTTCTGGTTCAAAGGATGCTGTTGGTTTTCCACGACTTTGGATGTAACATGAGTGTTAATATTCACTTCCTAAACAGGCACCTTGATAAGTTTCCCAAAAATCTTGGAGCTGTTAGTGATGAGCAGACTACTGTTGGAGCATCAAACAAGATTGTGCTCACCAAGTACACAAACGCAAGAGCTACAAATGCAAATTTTTGCCTGAATAGAATTTAAATAAGTTTTCTGCAAATTTTATGATTGAAATAAGTTTTTTAATATGTTCTGTTTCGAAATTGTAGACAAATTCTGATGCAATCATATCTTTTAGTGTATTCACTGCATTATATAAATTATTGTATTTTCACAAAGATGATGCCCAAGGAGACATTCTACTTCATTATGTTAAACTAAATGTTGAAAATTTTACAATAAGATGAAAACCTAAAATCTTGAATTGAAAAAATACCTGTAGCTTACAGAGAAAAACTAATGTCAGATTTGAGATCAGCACACTCGAATTAGGTAGGAACAAGTGTTTTTGTGGATGCAACAAAAATTTTGTTCCCCAGTGTAATAGAAGCCACTTTAGGCTATTGAGTGGATTAAATTCTTGCCCCATGGTAAGTGCTGGATAAAAAGTTAGCTGCTGTCACTTCCTTATCCTCCCTGGGATGAGCACATGCAGGGCAAGTCTCAAGGGACGGTCCCCAAAGAAAATGCAAATGAAAGGACATCCCAGATTATTGGGTTTTCAAAAATACAATTCTAGTTTCAGCCACTAACATGATTGAGCACTTACTATGACTGAGCACTTACTGTGTACTTACCAAACGAAAGGTAGTCAGGGCAGAGGGGCGTGGTGGGAAGGCAGGGTGCAGGGCTTGAAACAGACGATAAGAGCTTCAGGCAACCTGGCAGGTCCCAGCTCTCCTGCCTGACTTACCTGGTTGCTGTGACCAGTCTTACCTTTCAGACATGGGCCTAGTAGGGGACACACTGGGCACTAATGTCCCCAGTGTGGTTCCCAGGATCTGGCATTTGGGCAAGGACAGAAAGGTCTTCTGCACCTGGTCCAGATAGGCAGTCTCTATGACCATCAAGGCCAGGTACTGAAGGTTCAGTGTCACTATTTCACCGAACATACCTACGTCTTACCTTCTGTGGGGCCCGAGATCACAGGGTGGGAATGGAAACAGGGAGGGAAAACCAAGATACCTTTGTTGAGCATTCACTCTAATCCTCCATAACCTACAAGCACTGATTCTATTTGCAGATTTCAAAATTGAGACTCAGAGATGTTGAGCAATTTTCTCCAGGTCACAGAGCTAGCAAGCGGCAGAGTCAGAACTCGCACTCAAGTCTTTCCTCTCAACGCACTGTCTTCTCCAAAGCACACGGCCCCTTTCCCGATCTCCAGCCCCTCAGCGCCTGTGTGTCCCGGCGTCTCCTGATGGGAAGCTGTCTACTCTGTTTGAGCAAACTAAAATCACCTTCTAGTGGAAGCCTCCTGCAAAAATACAGGGTGGGCCTGGTCCCTGCAGAACCTCTGCCAGGGATGCTAACTCTGGATTTGATTGTAGGGTCCCAATGTCTTTTTCTTAACTAACTTATTTTCTTACCTTGTTCTTACTTTTTTTTAAGGAAAGGGCTGCGTTTAGGCTGGGAAAAAGCAGTGGTGGAGGCAACTTGATAACTGATGGTTCTCTGAGTGTTTCAGCCTGAAGGAAGCCAACAGCTGCAGCGTATTGCTTACATGGAAATCATTAAGTCATTCTGGGAAGGGATGACAAATGTGTGTGCCTGTGTATATACGGTAGACATGTGTTTACTATGGAGCGAGGCACCCGCTGAGGGAATTGCTTCAATATTGCCTCCAGGCCAGAGGAAGGAAAACAGAAATGTAATTAAAGCTCCGCTCCAGGAGATGATTCTGAAAACTAAGCTCTTGGTTCATGGGAAGGTTGAACTTAAAACTTGGGGGACAGGGGATCATCTATTCCCTGACATCTAACCTGACCAGAAGAGTCCCTTTAGCAAAAGGTAGCCCATCAATGTCAAGCCAGCCTGGGAAGGGTGTCATGAGCCCTCAGGTCTGATTTCTTCTCTGTCAGTAACAAGGGCGTAACCCTGACTGAGGAAGTTTCTCTTCCCTTTGAGGTCTTACTTTCTCAAATGTACAATGAGGGGGTTTGACAGGGTGGGCTCCAACGTCACTTCCGGCTCACATTCCGTCAATGTGTAATAAATTTTTATAGCAGAAGTTCTGTGAGCCTGAACTTCCGCTCCTTAGAACAGAGCTGCCTGTTTCCCCCAGCTCCGCCCAAATAGTGTTTCCTTTAGTGAAACCAGGTTTTTATATCTGTCGCACTTGCCTTGTTGTATTTAATCATTTGCACTCACAATTATGTTATACCCCCAAACTAACTCCCCAGGATGTAAGACAAAGCAAGAAAATGAGTTATTTCCAACACAGGTGCTCACAGGCCAGACCTGGGTACACGGAAGGGCTGAAGTTTGTCATGGTACATGGGACCAAGAACTAGCTGCTCCAGGTTGGGCCTCTGAAGTAGTAACAACAGGGAGTGAGAGACACTTAAACCCGTTGGGGTCAGTTTCTGGGCCCTGGGAAAATCTGGCTAAATGTTTTGCATTAAGTGAATGGGTTAGCATGGAGACAGCAAGGAGGAGAGGGCAGGGACCAGTGGTTGGTCAGAGCCAGTTTGATCCTCTTGATGACCCTGAGAGTAGATATGATTTTCATCTCTGTCTTCAAATAAGTGGCAGAGTCAGGTCTCAAAGCAGTTCTCTTACATTCCGATAAGTATGCTCGTAACTGCAACACTATGATGCAAGTCTCTCCACCTCAGTGCTACTAATATTCTAGAATGTGTAACTCTTCGCTCTGGGGGTGTGATGGACTGAACGACTGTGTCTCCCCAAACTTCATGTGTCGGAATCCTAACCTCCAACATGACGGTATTTGAAGGTGGGGGCTTCGAAAGGTAATTAGGTTAGATTAGGGTTTATGCCCTTACACGAAGAGAAAGACAGAGAGGTGTTTCCCGCTCTCTGTACATACCTGCGTGTCTACGAAAGGCCATATGGACACACCCAGACAAGGTGGTTGTCTGCACACCAGGAAGAAGGCTCTTCCCAAGAACTGAATCCGACAGCATCTTGTTTTTGGACTTCCCAGACTCCAGAGCTGTGAGAAATAAATATCTGTTGCTGAAGCTGCTCCATCTAGGCATTTGATTCTGGCAACTGACCCAGATGAGAGGAATGTTCTGTGCATTACAGGATATTTAAAAGCATCCCCTGTCTCTACCCACTAGATACCAGTAGCAAGCTCCCTAGTGGTGGCAAATATATACCTCAACACTGCCAGATGTCCACTGAAGGGGAAGATCATCCCCAGGTAAGAACCATAGCTCTAATGTCAGCCCAGGGTAGAAAAAGCAGACAGCAGCCACAGGGTCCATGAAACACAGTGCTGGAATCCCAAGCTAAGGGATGAGCCTGAAAATGGAGTGTGGAGTGGCCTCTGCAGCCGTTTGGGGAGCATGGAACGTGGCAGGAGCATGGCCAGCAGAATTGCAACTTCCGATGTTACTGAGATGTCCAGAGCTCCTTCTTGTGGTGAGATGTTAAGATTGGCTCGTTGGCATACATCTGAGTAGGCACGGAGATCCTGAGTTCATAGCCTGTTCATTCATCCACTCAAGGTGCATGGGTCAAAGGCCTGCTGAGTTCTTAGCACAAACTGGCCTTGGGAAGCCAGGCGGAATGAACAGCGCCTGACCTTCTAGGAGCAGGTGTTCCAGGGAGAGAAACAGGAATGTGCATGTCATTAGTAATAACAGCCATACCCAGATGTCCGCTGAAGAATTGCTGACCCTTCGGGATCCAAGGAAAATTCCTTGGCCTTCCTCAGATTGTTTGCCAGTCCATAGTGTGCTCACCTTCTCCAGAACCTACAGCCTTCGGGGTATAGGAGTCCTCATGGCCATTGTTCCCCATAACATCCACACTCACACCAAGTTCAACTGCTGCTCGACTCATAGAATCAAAGAACAGGCTGATGGTTGCCAGACAGGAGGAGGGTTGGGGGACCCAGTTACACAGATGAAGAGATTGAGAAATACAGATTGGTAGTTACAGAATAGTCACAGGCTGTAAAGCGTGGCATGGAAGTACAATCATCATACTTTAATCGCTGTGGGCGGGGAGCAGGCAGGTACCTGAAATGTGCAGGAACACTTTGTAAAGTACATGACTGTAACAGCTCGGCTGTACCCCTGAAACTGATACAAAATAAAACTGAATGTAAGCTGTAATTGAAAATCAATTTCAATTTTTTAAAAGAGTATTCTTGTTTCCCAAAGTCTAAATGCACGATTGCTAAATTTAACAACTATTGAGTACTTTGAGATTGGATGTAAATTCAAAGAAAAGAAAAAGTCCAGCTGCTTCTCCTGCCCCCACCCCAAACAATAGTCTCTCCTACCATGGGTGGTGTGTTTAATAGACTCACTGACCGCCCTCGTCTGTCCCTGTGCCCCCCAAGCTTCACTCCACAGCCCCCCTGCCCCCGTGCACCGAGACCTCTAATTCGATCACATTTGCCCATGCGGGGCTGTCCCTACCACCATGAGGCCTTGGCCTCTGCTGACCTAGGCCATTAGGAGGCTCACCTTCTATCCTGACCACTTACCAAACTACTCTCCCCACAAAAACTTCCCTCCCTACGGAGAACTGTGGAGAGAGTTGTTATAATAATAGAAAATTCAAACCAGTGTAGCAATATGTGGTAATCAACACACAGCATAGCGATTCAGACCATATTCTCTAGAGTAGTGGTTCTTAACCTGGGTTCTATCGAATCCAAGGGGTTTGATGAGTTGGTCTCAGGGGTTCTGAGAAGCCTCTGCCATGGAGGCCAGAATAAAGTAATACTGTAATTTGTTGTGAGTTCATGCACTTTGTTGGTTTTGTTCTTTGAGCAAGGTGATGTTCATGCACGGCTCATTTTGTGCACCAGTCAAAAAACATATACCTATGTCTTGAATTTGGGGGGAAAATCATACTTTATTTATCACTAAAGAAGGGTTCGGTGAATGCGCATATGAAACTGGTGGGTTCGGTACCTCAAAAAAGGTTAAGGACCACTGCTCTAGAGTTCACATCCCAGTTCTGCCTCTTAACAGCTGTGTGAGCATGGGCTTTCCAGTTCACTGCTCTGTGCCTGTATTTGTAAAATGGGGATAAGAGGAATACCTTCCACTCTGGGCTGTGAAGACTGAGGGGGTAAATGAAGGTGTAAAGTTCTTAGAACAGTGTCTGGCATTTCGTGTGTGCTCAGTAATCATTGGCTATTGTAATCACTGAAGAACAGGCAGCTCTGGGGTTGAGTCTGCCTTAGACAGGGACAGCTCATGGGGCCGGGGAGTGGGAATGTTCCAGAGGAGGTGCAAGAATTTGCCACCAGGGACATCTGGTGCCTGAATTTTATGAAAGTAGGTCGTGCTGGTCATGAGTCCTTTCTCAGCCTTGTCACCCTTCCCTCTTGACTTTCCCCATCAAGTTCTCATTCCCACAGGGTTCAGTGAGACACTTGGGAAAATATTTTCCAAAATAAATTTCAAGTCATTATTGCACCCAAACCACCCAATTCTGGGGCCCAGCCCTGTCTGCTAATGGTACCGCCCTGTCCCTATTTAGACTGAGGTTTTAGAACTGACCAGCCCTTCACCAGGGCTTCCCTGTTCCGCCACCTCCTGCCTGACTCATCCCGTGATGTCACAGGCCAGATTTATGATGTTGGCCTGAGTGGTCTCAGGGATGACTACAGATGGGACCAGCTTAAGGCCAGCTGTGAAACCAGTCACACTGCATCCCACCTCCCACTATCCCAGTCTTCCATGATGTCATGGGAATCAGATAGAACAGCATTACCTCCAAGCTCAGCTCTTCTTTCCTTTCTGACCTGGGACCAAGAGGGCGTTCTCGAAGTCTCAGTTTTCTCATTAGTGACTAAGGATGTTTGAGGATCAAATTAAGTAGCCTAAGGGAAAGTGGCTTTGCCAGAATCTAGTAGGGGTAGCCAATATTTATTGCCACAATTATGATACGTAACAACCACCCCCCCAAAAAAAACCTCAGTAACTTAAAAAAAAATAACCATTGTTCTTGCTGTTGCTGGAAATTGGATGATCAGGACTGGGCCTACCTGAGCTTGATGCCACATGAACCAGCAAGCTAACTGGGCATGTTCTCAGCATCGCAAGGACAAAAGGCCAAGAAGAGCACGTCCAAGTGCAATTTAAGCCACTGTTTTTTACCTTGTCTACTAGCATCTTGCTGGCCAAAGCAAGTCACATGACCAAGTCCAAAATTAAGGACAGAGAAACTATTCTCATCCTCTAGTGAAAAGACCTACAAAGTCACCTGGCAAAGGATACTGATACAAAGAGGGGTGAAAGAATTAGGAATAATGCAATCAACTACAAAACAGGATCATGAACTATTTGTTTCCTTATTTCCAACTCTTCCCCTCTCCCCGAGGTCCTCTTGGTTTCACATCGCACTCACCATGAGGAAAGAATATAACAATCATGCTCACTGTGTAAGCACCCAATCCCCCGGATAGCACCTCCACATTTGATCCAGAGGTTGGGAAGCATTAATTAGCACCAAGCTGACTCTCCTTGATGGAATCTGGATCCTTGAAAATTACTTGAAAATGGAATAATCTTCTTACCATGTGCTTTAGTCTATTTGATGCTCTATCTGACCATCCCAAAAAATCACTCCTGGGGCCACTGGGAGCTCCAGCCCCAGAAGAAGAGCTCTAGGCAGTTTCTGAGAAAAGACAAACAATGGGTCTTCCTGGAAGTTTCAATCCCTCCCCTGCTGACCCCCTTGGATTTGGTCTTTGACTGGAGGGGAGACATTTTTTATGGCTTCTCCCAAGGGTAAAGGCCCATTTTCTCAAAACACAGAGGATAAGAGAAAGAGGAAAACCTAGTGAGACGAAGCAAGTAACCATACCAGCCCCCAAGCCTGTGGTAGTTGTAAGGAGATGTAGAAGTGGTCAGATTTCAGTCCAAGGCTCACTTGATTCCCCAGCCGTGTGAAGTGGAGGCTTCAGGAGCAACTGCCCTGTCTTCCATCCTGATGACTTCTTACTGCCTGTGCCTGGAACTGCTCACCAAAAATCCCTCCCACAAGCCCAACAGGTCTCCACTGACATCGATTGCTCCTCCTGAAATATCCACCATAAATTAATATGTCTCCTAAGAAACAGAACCGGAGAGGGAGAGGAGACATTAGGTCCTGTCCCTGTATTCCTGCAATAACAGCCTCCATTCTTCCCACCATTTCCTTGTCTCTTAGTTCGCAAAAGCTGTTCCATTACTCAGAGTCAGCCCTTCCCTCACACCTGAGCCAGCCTCGCCTACAGTTTCAGGGGTCTGGGGAGACCCCCTCAGGGTCTTTCCACTTCTGTAATGCCGTGTTTGCAACTCTGCTGGAGCACCTCTTTTAAGACATTCTGCTCTGTCTCTATTCATCTATTATCCCCCCAAAATCTAGTGCATCGAGGTGCTCAAGAAATGTTTAAAATTCAGATGTAAGTCTTTATGAAAGCTGCCAAAACTAACCAGTGAGCAGTAATCAGTCCACTACCACTATCCCAGCAGGACTTGGATGCAAGAAATGGAACTGGATATTTCTAGGGTTCAAGTTATTTTCTGTTTCAAGCACCAGGATGAACAAAACTCAGTCACTTTGGGGTTCCCTCCCCTTCTCCTACGGTTAAGCCAAAATTTGGGGGCTTATGTTAGTTCCGAGGTATTGGGAGGGAATAGTCAATGTCAATGCCATTGGGATGTCCATTGCCTTGTGGTCCTCAGCTAACAGTCCACAAAGGTTAAATTCTATTCATGCCATCCCTGTGGTCCTTTCAGGTCACTCTGCTGTGTCGGTGTCTCTCCTGATTACACAGGAATCTTCCTACTGTTCTCAGACCTCAGCAGGGCAAAAAATTCTGTTGAAGGCTCCACTTCTCCAGACAGTTCACGCAGCCATTTCCCCTCTAGATTCCTGCTGCCTCCCCAGTGATAGTGTCCTGCCAGAAGATAGTGCACAGGTCCCCTCTGCCACCTAAATGTCACAAAACCTACTTGGGGTTTGCCACCTACCTCCTGGGCTCATGCTCCAAAATCAGGATTCAGTTCCCCACTCCCAAAAAATATTTACTCCTAAGGCTTTACCTCCGCATCTCCCCTTCCTCCCTGCCAGGGGGATTCCTGCTCTCATCTCAGAAGTGAGGCCCCCTGTTCTCACTCACCACGTTTCTCCCAGACCTGCGCCCCCCCCCCATGCTGAGTTATCTGGGTTTTCCTAAGGACTTAGACTTTTGAAACTCAAAAGCGAGAAGGTGCTTCCTTTTCTCTCTGTTCTCTACTGTCACATTCCTGTCCTGTGACTATGTGACCACAGGACAGCCAGGCGGCTCACATGGGGAAAGGTCTGAAGAGAGAAAGCAAACCAGAGAAAAAGATAACCAGTTTAAATTCTCTGACATCTCCTCCAGCCTCACAAACATGAAAGCACATGTTACTTTAGGAGCAAACAGACCAGCCAAGGTGGAGGTGTCCAGAGGGATCTTCCTGCCTTTCCTAGGCCCTTCACATTCTTTTAACTAGTCCTTGGCATCGGGAAGGATCCTGGGCCCCCTGGACTTGCCTTCTTAATTTTGTAAGAAACATGTTCTGAAGGAAAGAAAATGTCACCGTCAAAGCTCCTGCTTTTCCCTCGAACCCTCCTGGAGAGCCTTTCTCCCTCCCCTCCCCCAATGTAGAGGCCTCTCCCCACGTCTGCTCCACGGCTGCTTCACTCTGTGACATGTGCAATCATTCTCAGGAACTGAGCTGGGGCTGGGGATGAGTGAGACCCCGGGGTACAGAGGCTCAGTGATTGCAGACTCCCGAACCCAGTTTCTCCCCCATTTTCTGGAAACAAACAGCCAGAAAAAGAGGAGAAAGTCCTGGAGGCTTCGACCCTGGGAGGCCCCAGCAGCACGGAGGGAGGGAGACAGAGAAGAAGGGGCCAGAGGTGGAGAGGCCGCCTGCACTGCTCCAAAGGGGATTTCTTCACTTCCTGGCAGGCTCCAGAGCACAAACGTGTTTGTTTAGGAGGGAAATGAATGCCATTGATTGCTCCGCTGGTGGTGGTGAGGGGAGAACAAAAATAATCTGCTGTGGTTTGCTGGTTTCCTGAGCATGTGTCCGTGTGCGTGAGTCCATCTGCCAGCCTGCAAGCTCCCTGCTTGTTCCCTCCTTGCTGCTTGTTCGGGCTGAAAAGAGTTTGTTTGGGAGCCACACAGAGCCAGAGCCTGCTGAAAAGGCCCCTGGGGCCCCTGACACTCACCTAACAGGACCGCTGCCACCTGGCACCCAGGAGAGAACCTTTATTCTCAGTTATAGTTTCTGGGACTGGTGGACAGCACCCTCCTCCACCTCCTCCTCTTGCATTCTCTCTGCCTCCTGCCGTCCACAGAGAGAATCTAGCCCCATCTGTGGCCTTGTATGACTCTCTACATCTCCTGTCTCCCCAATAATTTGTGGGCTTCCTGAAAAGTACTGGCTTGTTCAGATACCTCTTCATACCCTCGCCTAGCCTCAGTTAGGCACACAGTAGGTGCTTGGTGTATGTTTGCAGAACTGAGCTCTGCCTCTAGTCTCCCTCCTTTAATATTTCTTTCCTTCCACCATCAGTTTTATCTCTTTCTTTAAGCACATTCCCTCAGTTAATGCTCTGAACATTCTATAAGATAAGTATTGCTATCCATTTTATAAAGTAGAAAGTCAAGCTCAATGTCAAGGTCAATATAGAGCTTTGACCTACTGGGATTTGAACATGGGTCTTTATGATGTCTGTCCACTACAGCTCTCTCCCCTCAGTCCCTCCGTTATTCTTCGGGAGTTCTCCTTTTATGAGCCTGCCCTGCCTACCCGCACAGACATTTCTAATTCCCTCCTTGAATATCCTTAGAGACCTCACTGAGTGATCCCAAGGACCCTCTGAGCCTCCAGCCAAGGATAGGAGTACAGCCTGTGAGATGAGGTGTGAGAATGAACTTCACGCAGATCTCTGCTTAAGCTCCACCCCCTCAAAGAGTGTTTCCCTTTTCCTTTCTTTAAAGCTCATCTTTTAAAATTTATACTTTATCCTGTAGAGGATGGACCCACCTAGCAATACAAGTGCATTTTTAAATAGATTTAAAAAACACAAGAAATGCCATATACTGAGAGGCATCCTCAAATTGTTTTGATCCAGCATAAAAAGCTTGAGCTAGGGCACCGACCGGGGTTCAATCCATCCAGAGCCTGTTACTCTGGCCACCCTTCTGGGAAGTGAAGGCAATCCTCGACCTGAAGCACAGGGTGAAGCTGCCCAGGGAAGTGCCCTGGGGGTTCCTGTCCTGGGAGACCCAGAAGGAGAAGTCCACACCCCTATGAATCCAGTGCTGCTTAACTTAGGGAGCCAGGAAAGGGTTTCTCAAAACAGTGAGGTCCCCCACCTTGGTCAGAGGGTACTTTCTGGCTTTCCTTATAATGGCTTTATTGAAATATGATTCATGTACTATACAGTTACCCACTTAGAGTATACAATTTGATGGGTTTTAGTATGTTTACAGTCCTGCTCAACGATCACCACCTTCATCTTCAGAGCATTTTTCTCCCCAGTAAGCAGTCACACCCCAGCCCTAAGCATTCACATCTGCCTTCTGTCTCTATAAATTTGCCTATTCTGGACAGTTCACATCAATGGAATCATGCAAGGTTCATCCATGTTGTAATGTGTATCAGAACTTGGTTCCTTTTTAGGGTTGAATAATATTCCCTTCTGTGGAATATACCACATTTTGTTTACACATTCCTCAGTTAATGAACATTTAGGCTATTTCTACCTTTTGGCTAATATGAATAATGTTGCTATGAACATTCATGTACAATTTTTTGTGTGGACCTATATTTGTATTTCCTTTGGGCAGATAGCAAGGTTTGGAATTGCTGAGTTAAGAGCATTTGTGTAATATTCAAATTCCTGGGCTTGTAGACCCTATAAATCAGACCCTTTAGGAAGGAGTCCAGAGTACACACATCTGACATGCTCCCCAGGAATTCTGAACTCTACCAGAGTATCTGACCCTCTGGATTCAAGTGAGCAGATGCTCATTCTAAACACATAGCTCCTCCTTTGAGATAGCAGGTCAGAAGAAGGCCAGCCCTGGTTGGCTATAATTTAATCACCACTTGTTGACATTTGTACACAATTTATTTAGGCTTCTCATATAGAAAAATGCCATGGAACCACATTTAATTCTTGCCCCAGTCTGAGAGGCTGGTATGATCACCCCCACATTGCTGCAAATGGAGAGGTGAGCCAACACCCAGGCATACCCAGCTATAAGCTGCAGGACACACCAGGACCTCTTGACTTGAAGCCCAGTATTCACCCATAATGCATATACTGACTCTGTTTTCTACATCAAAGATGGATCCTTGTGCTTTGACAAGCATAAATGTCTTAATGGAGACTGTGAGGGGTTGGGGGCTGGAGTCCTACCAACACCCCCCCCTCCCCAATGCCAGCAGTGGCCCCTGAGGCCCTTTAGTGGAACCCTAGTGCTTTACACAATGTCAAATCGATTAATCCTCACAACAGCCCTAGGGGGCAAAGTGCTATTATTTCTCCCATTTGACAGATGAGGAAACCCAGGTCCAGGATAGAAGTAAGTTGCCTACCTCTATGGAGACAGGTTGGAATAAAACTTGAAAGTGATAGCTTCACAGCCAGCACTCTTGACCACGGTATAAACTGTCAAGGGCTGGCCAGATCATGGGCTTTATATGACTAGCCATAACTACCCAGTGAACTAAGGGAAGTGCTGGAGACATCTGTGGCAGGCCCTGGGTCTTGCAAACCCTTTGTGCATTACGTACATAAAAATGAGATTAAGAAAACACAATGCAGCAGTAATTTCCCTGGCTTTTTGGTTTATTTCTCTACCAGCAATATTGTAGAATCAACCCCTGAGCCAAGCTGAGAAATAAATAGAAAAGAGAAGGTTAAGAACAGTGTTTGGCAAATAGTTGTTGAGTGTCTGGAGGGCTTGTGTCCCAGTAGGGAGCTCTCTGCCCCAAACCCTGGAGCTTGGAGCTCAGGTCCACAATCAGAAAATTTTAGGGCAGGAAGGAACTTTGGATATCATCTGGCCCAGATTAAAAAAAAAAAAAATGCCCCCACAGGTAGGTGCCTTGCCCAAGGTCACACGGCTAATTCCCTTTCATTTAGAACTTACCAAAGACTGCACACTCACAAACACAGTCTCAATTATGGGAGAGACCCAGAGACCCTGAAAGAGGAAGTAATTTGCCCAACATCACATAGCTATAAAATGTCAGACTTGGGATTCCAAATGCCAGGCCAGTTCTGCCACCAGCATAGCACACTGACCAGCAGGGAGCAGAGCCCCATGTTCAAATTGCCAATTCAAGTCTCCAGCGTCTGGGAGATAAGCCACCCTCTCCTCCTGCCATGTCCCAGCAATCAGTGCCGGAGCAGCCCCAATGTGCCTGGTGACATGGGGAGCACACTCCCTCACATATGCCAACACCCCGCTATTATACAACAAAGCCACCTTTCCAAGAGTTGCTGTAACACCGTTATCTATCCAGGGCAGTCCCCATCTGCCAGTACGCAGCGTCTCTCTGGCGCCCAGTGAACCCACAAAAGGGGTGACGAGATCCGGACCCTTCACTATCTGACTTGTTTTTGTAGGAAGTGAAAATAAGAGCCAAAAGCAAATTCCTCATCTCTTGGACTGTTCATTTCCTGCAGTTGGTGGCATGGAAAGGGCTCTCTGGCTTGAGCAAAACAGGCTTTCTAGTGGAGGTGCAGGAGCCTGACCCCTCCTGGTTCAGATACGACATCACTGTTGCCGGATGACCTCAGGCACGTCAGTTATTCTATCTGGGCCTCACTCACGGTCTTCATCTGTAAACCAAAGATCTTCACAGTGCCCCCCTCATAGCACAGTGGGGAGTTTAAAGGAGATAATGAATACAAAGCACTTTAATGTCTGTCATGTAGTAGCTGTTTAGTGAAAAGTATAGTTACTACTGAGCTCTTACAAAAGGCAAAGTACCTCAAAGGGTGCCCATCTTGGAAAGCCCAGGGGCTATATTGGGTATGTTCCAAAGGTCCTCCCTGTTCTAAGGATCTGTGAATTGTTTGACTTCAGGGGATTTTGATTCTATGCTGCTGGTGTCTGAAGGGTTAGGTGTAAGCCTTCAGCAGAACTGTGCAGAATGTGTTCTGATGGCTGAGAGTCCCAAAGAGCTAAGGATTTCAAAATAGGTGCAATAAACAAAAAAAAAAGACACTTCAAAAATCACTGGGCCTTCGAAGGCATCTTAAAATGTCCCTCCGGCCAGGGTTAATGTTAGGGTCGGAATCAGTGTTGCTGTTGAACTCAGGGTCAAGTTTGGCAGAGGTTCCGCAGTGTGGTGTGCTAGACAGACTGGATTTTTCAGGTGAAACACACCTGAGACTGACTTCCCATAGAAAGGCGGGGGACACGCCTGCAGCCGGGGAAGGAGCCAGGACAAAAGGGCCTGATCTTTATCCCGGCAGCAGTCAAATCCCACTGAAGAGTTTTAACTGAGGAGGGGTGTACTAAGAGGGAACTTTCTGGAGTGTCAGATATTTTGTGTATCTTGATCAAGAGGTGATCACACAGCTGTATACATACATATGTAATGTATATAGCTGTGTGCTTTAGGGATGTTTCTTTTACTGTGTGTACACTGTACCTGAACTTTTTTAGAAAGATCAGCATGCCAAGCTAATAAGAAGTGAAGCCAGGATTCAAACCTGCAGAGGGCCAGGGTTCGGGGCAGGCAGGTGAGGCAGGACCATGCCAGTGCAGGGTCGGATCCAGCCTCTATGTGAAATGTCAGTATTTTGTTCATCATGGATTTATTTGCATTGATTTTTATTTTTTTTTAAATACTGCATTGTGATATTTATTTGGATTACTGAGTTTGGGAATCACCTTAAAGTCTGTGACTAAGGCAAGTGCCTCCCTCTCCTTACCTTCGTCCAGTTCCTGATAATCCAGGCCTGGCGCTCTCCAGGGTGCATGCTCCAAACGGCCAGCGCCTGGCCTCCCCGCCCAGGTCAGGCACCACTGTGGTCTGGGTGGAGGGGTTTTGAAGGAGAACACGCAAAGAGATTCTTACATTGGGGGGCCAGACAAGGATGATTGCAATAGAGACTCCCAGAACGGGGCTCAGGCAAAATTGAAAGGAAAATATTTAGAAAGTGTTTAAATAAACCTGTGAATGACAAAAATGATAGTGAGAAAGGGGGAAGCTGTTTGAGGCCTGATCATCAGGTGGGGAGGGTAGCTTCTTTTAGAAGAAATGAGCCTCCTCCCTCCAGCCCACATCTCCCCTCATTGCACTGCCGGCCCGCAGACGCCTGAGCCGGCTGTCCAGGGGGACTTTCCCCAGGGAGTCGGTTCTGTTCAGCCTCTTTCATAGTGAAGTTCAGGATTATCAAGCACTCAGACAGACATTTTAATGACGGTGTTTGTATATGTTATAACAAGGATAGCAAATGAGTCTTTGCATTGCATAGCACTCTGGAGTTTGCAGATGCTTTCACATGTGCTGCCCAGATGTCCACTGGGCCTCTCTGGTTGCCTCCCTGAGACCTAGAGGTCCTTTTCTTGGACCCTGATCAGTTTCTCAGTTCACCTGGGCCTCTCCTCAGGGAGGAAGGAGCCTCTTCCTTCAGAAACGCACCCCCACATTTTCATTTTGATTAGGAAAATTAAACATGCACCAAAGAAAACACTCCCGGTATCAGCACAGGTTACAGGAGAGAGATCAGGCATCTCCCAGCTTGAAGCTGAAGAAGCAAGTGACCTTTTATCTTCCTGTCTCACTGTGTCGCCAGAGGAATTGTGGGGATCTTCTCTTCAAACCTCTCTCTCCAGCCCCTTTTGGAGAAACCCCCAGGGTGGGGGCCGATGACTGGGCTGTTTCCACCAGCTCCACATGCCTCCTCCTGGGCCTCTTCCTGCCTCTCTCTTATCCTTTCTTCTTAACTGTTAACTGTAAAGGGTTTGTTTTGTGAAAGAAACTCAAACTTGTCAATTAAACGAGGACACGATGTGGAGCATCCTAGAAACACAAGCACCAACAGGCAAAAGGACGTGTTGCCCTCTGCACCAAGGAGCCTTTGGATGCATCGTCTTGCCTGCTCACTGTCTGCAGAGGGCTGAGGGCCAAGCCGTGTGGGCAGCGGTCTTGAGGGTGTGCATGCAGATGAGAGCTGTGAGTCTCCTTGAGAGACATGGAGGTCCCCAGGGGCCAGCTGGCTCCCCTGCCCCCTTGTGAAAATAATTCTCTGCGTTTGAACAGGTGGAACAGAGGATAAGAAGCAGTAACTGTGTGTGTTCAGTCTGTGAATCTTTCTACAAGAATGCCCATCTCAGTGTTTCAGGATATCTCCATGAGAGGCATAGTGATATCCCCGTTTCTAGATGAATGTATGTTTTGTTTGCCATCTGCAGGTGTGGATGTCCCTCTCTTGTTACGTGTGGATGGTGTTGACATGGACAGAGTCTTAGCTTCTGGGTGTGTCTGTGCCTTGCATGCCTGAGGAAGGTGTAAGGAAAGGGGTGTGCGTGGATGTGGATGTGTGTGTGTGTGTGTGTGTGTGTGTGTGTGTGTGTGTGTGTGTGTGCGCGCGCGCGCGTGTGTGTACAGGGACAGGGGTGTGTTAGGACTTCCAGAAGCTGCAGCCAATGCACAGACTGTCTTTGCAAAGTAAGTCATCTGTTTTCCTGGTTTTGTTTTTCTCCTCCCTGTGGGCTCCAGACCCTCCTCAAAAACAAAGGGAGCTTAAAAAACGCAGCCCTTCCTGTGTTCCCAAATGCTCAGAATGCTGCGGTGAACTTGAATGGTGCCAGCTTGAATGCCCAGCCCTGCCGCTGCCACAGGAAGCCACCAGATTGCCGGCTACCACCGCCCACGCCTGGGCAGAGGGCAAGCAGGAAGAAGGAGCCATGCAGCTCCCTGCACCCCAACTTCTGAGCCAGCATTGGGTCCTACATGGGAACTGAGAGTCCACATGGAGGCATAAGTGCAGCCTTTTAGGGCTCCCTTCAAAGAAGAGGGGTCCCTGGGAGTGGCAGAAGAGGCAGGGAGAGATGACACCTTAATGTGGAATTTATTACCAACCAACCAGGTGTGCAGGACCTTCCTTTCCATTTTACCAAGTTAGTTCTAGGCAGAAGTCAACATAATCATTTCAACACACCTTTCCTGGATGCCTACTGTGTTAGACACCCGGAAAACTCAATGCAAGGGGACTGAGCTGGACGCCTGCAAAGCCTCTTCCGGACTAGAAATCCCAAGGTTCCTAGTGTGCCAGCCTCTCAACTCCATGCTTCTCTACTTCTCCCTTCTTTGACATTCCCCAACAAGAGTGTGTCCACAGTATCCCCTGCCATCCCACCTCTGGATAAGTGTCCATCTGCGTTCCAACCTTACTGTCTTCCCTGTGAAAAACCCGCTGTTGGTCCTCCTCAACTGAAGGTGAAAATCCCTGATAATTCCTCACTCTTGTCTGTACTTTGGGAAAGGTCTCAGCCTTCATTTAATCTCAGCTCCCACCAGCGCTGATTGCACAACCCTCCCAGGCATGGAGTCACCCAATTTTTAAAAAATCAGCAACACTGGGTAGGCTCTGTGAAACTAACCTGTAGGCCCATTAAGCCCATGTGGTTCCAGATAGAAACCTTGGCTTAGGTACCTCGGTAACATGATGTGCCTGACTCCCTGCAGGGGCTTAATCAGAAATCCATTCATGCAAGAGATGATATTGGTTGTTCTGCTGAACTGGCCATGGGTGCCCAGAGGGAGCCAGGGAGGGGTAGGAGAATGTCTGGAATGTGTTCATGGCCTTTGCTCACCTTGAGTATCATGGCAATGATGCCGCCTCCTCCCCACTGGTATCAGCCATTCATTGGCCCCTCGGAGCACTCAGGTTTGCCATCTCTGGCCCAGACTTTTTTTACTACATGACACCGCCTTGCTTTTTCTTCTTGGGAAATTTGTGCTCTGGGTGAAAGAAATAGATCCCATCAGCATCATGATCCTTCACCCCAAAGTCAGGCCCCTTTGGGTACAAGAGATATTACCTTGAGTGTTGCGACCTCAAGGACAATCAGAAGGCTCAGACCAGTCACCAACTTGCTACCTTGAACAAATGGCTTCCTCTTTGAGAGCTGCAAGGTCTCCTCGGTACAAAGAGCCAGCTGGACTAGAACACCCCTGAGGTGCCTGCCAACCTTGGGCAAAAAAAATGTTAACTATTTGTTATATAAGGACTGGGCCCCACAATGGCCAAAGGGAGCTCCTCTTGGCAGGGCCCAGGTGTGGGAGCCTAAGAGGCAGGTCTGGCCCCATCTCACATGGCAATGCCTCCCTGCAGGTGTCTGGCCACATATAGACCAGTCAGAGTTTTCACATCCCTGAGTAAGGAGTAGTAGCCACACTTGACCTGCAGTGTGGCATACGCATTGACCATCAGAGGACTCCTGGACAGGTCCCTGGAGGTGCTGGGTTGTAGGAATTGTGGGGACATGGCCCAGGAGAGATATCAGGACAGGTGGGATGGCAGGAAGGCACTCCAGCAAATGATTACCAATGGAAAGAAAGTATTTTAATACTTTAACAACTGTTATAGCCAGGCAGGTACATATCCACTGAATATCAGCTCAGCCCTCATCAGAATATTGCCCTTCCTGTGAATAGCAAGGCAGACCCAGATCGCAGCAACAGATTGGAAAGTGACCACCCTCAGCCACTAGAGACCTTATGGAGCCCACTCCTCCCTCACAAGCTTGCTTCATTCCCGGGCCCCCACCCCAGACCTCCCTGGGCATTGGCAAAGAGCGGGCACTGGTCCAAATCCTGACTTCATACTGACCATCAAATACCCAAGCCAGGGAGGGAGCAATGATGTCATTGTCCCTGTGTTTCAGAAAAGCAATTATCAGACTCGGAAGAGGATCAACTTTCAAGGCAGAAGGCCAAACACTTTGTCTTGGCAAAGGCCTCTGAGGATTGCCTCATAGAAGGAAAGGGTGGCATGCTCGTGAGCATCATTTGCTCTGAGCTGGGAGTCTGCAGTGTCCTTGGAGGCAGGAAAACCTCGGGGACCCTGTTGAGATGGAGGATTTTGTATCTGAAACAAATGAGCATTACTATCATCTCTTCCCATCTGAACAACCTGGGGGAAGGAGAGGGCACCTCAAAGCTCAAGGAGAGACTTTTACCACGGGAGTGGTACCACTCCACCCAGGCCCATGTCCTCTCTTACTATAAAGACGTTACCAGTTTTCTCAGTTTGAATAAGTTCCATAAAGGCAGGAACCCTGTTCATTACTGTAGCCTGGCCTCTGGTATGGAGCTGAGAAATCAATAAATATCAGCTGAGTGAGTGGCAAGGAGGGAAAAGCAATGAATTGGGATGTAGCACTCCAAATTCCAGGGATCCAGGGGCACATCTAGGTTCACCAGCTGGGCTTAGGTGGGCAGGTTGGGGTGAGGGGTAGAGGGTAACTGCCATGGATTGGGCACATATGTGCTATATATTCAAAAGGATCTTTCCTTTGATAATCTTCGACTACGTACTTACCTTCTGCCCACAGTTCACAAAATTGCCTTCCCGCTTCTGCTAACATTTTTATTCTTACTCACAACACCTATCTGGTCAACCTTTTGTGGTTAAACCCCATTGAAAGTTCCCATTTTGAGAAAATGTGTTTGGGAATAAAACGTCTCCCTCATACCACTTTTGGGTGGCAGGAAGGGGGGCTCTAATCTGAGTGAGCTTGGTCACTTCAGTGACCTTGGGCATGATACTTCCCTTCTCTGAACCTCAGTTTCCCCTTCTACAAAAAATATAAGATCAAGTAGAAGTATCCAATGTTCTTAACTTTTTTTTTTTTTTTTGACAGAGACAGAGAGAGTCAGAAAGAGGAACAGTCAGGAAGGGAGAGAGATGAGAAGCATCAATTTTTTGTTGCAGCATTTAGTTGTTCATTGATTGCTTTCTCATATGTGCCTTGACAGGGGGTGGGGGATAGAGCAGAGCAAGTGACCCCTTACTCAATCCAGCAACCTTGGGCTCAAACCAGTGACCTTGGGTTTCAAGCCAGTGACCTTTGGGCTCAAGCCAGAGATCATGGGGTCATGTCTATGATCCCACGCTAATGCCAGCAACTCCACACTCAAGCTGGTGAGCCCGCGTTCAAACTGGCGACCTTATGGTTTTCAAACTGGGTCCTCTGCCTCCCAGGCCAACGCTCTACCCACTGCGCCACCACCTGGTCAGGCTCCAATATTCTTAACTTTTAGTGGGAGCATCTCAGCCCCCTTCATAGGAACAGAAGAAACTCGTGGAGCCCCTCCCCTCACACCTACAAAGGAGCATTTTTGCATCTGGGTTCTGGAGGTCCGCAGTCCCGTGCAGGCGGGGATCAGAGCCTCTGTGATTTGTGAATCCCTCCAGGCCCTGGTTTTCTGGAATGTTAACGGAAGTGAGACTGTGAGAAAACATTCCAGCTGCCCTCTTCTGAGGCCACCTTGGGCCCTGTCTCCACTGCCCCTCAGGAATGAAACCTGTGGACTTCCCTGACGGCCCAGATATAACCCCTGGTGTCGGCAGTGCCCAGGCCTCATGGGGATGAGGTGGGAAGCATGGAAGATCCGGGCAGATCAGCCTAAGAGGAATTTCCTCTTCTCTGCCTCCTAATTTGGCCTTTCCAGAGTTTGACAAAGGTGGGTTATGGGGGTGGCAAGGGAGGGAAATGCTAAGAGATCTTTTTGGATTGAAGCCTAGAGAAGGAGGTGGAGATGGGCCACAAAGTAGAAAGGTCAGGCACAGATACATGGCAGGGGACCCTGGTGCATGTGGGTGGGGCCTCTGCACATTCTCCAGGACAAATTGGACTTTTCCAACCCACTGGTTTTCAAGAGCTATTTATGAAGCTGAACTAATCCAGCCCAGCTGTGCAACTATAAGTAAACAGGGCCTCAGAACCACCGCCCCCTCCCAGCCTGTAGTACAGAGCTCACAGCCTCAGAACCACATCCCCCTACCCCCAGCCTGTACGTACAGAGCTCACAGCCTCAGCACCACCGCCCCCTCCCAGCCTGTATGTACAGAGCTCACTCCATCCTTTCTGTATGGGAGGTAGGGAGATGTCAAGGTCACGCAGGTGAAGTTGACTCCAGAACTTGCCCCTATCAGTCACCACTCTGAACCCTGGCAAGTCTCACCTGGGCATCGGGATGGTCGCAGACTGAGTCAGGATGCCTTCTCCTCTACTTCTTAGCTGGGTGAATGAACTTGGGGGGGGGGTGCTTCTTAATCTCTTTGAGCTTCAGTTTTCCCATCTGCAAAATGGCCATAAAATACCTAACTGGGCAGGATAACCAGGGAATAAAAGTGAAAATGCAGCAGGTAGTACCCACACGGAGCTGGTCCCCAGCAGATGCTGCACACCCCTCTTGGCCACCGCCATAGCTCCTTTATCCTTAACTCTAGAGTAGAGATGAACATATATGGAGAGCTAGGATGAATTAGAAAAGAGGCACTTCCAATGAGAGGGACGATTTGGGGAAGTCAGTGCTCCCTTCAAGCTGAAAAGCAGTCCCCACACCCAGGGACATGGCTCAGCAAATGAGGCACGGACTGGGCTGAGCCCCCTTCTGCCCTCTCAGGCAGGTGCCCCTGTGCAGACCAGCACCCACACAGCCATGTGTGAACAGCAAGCACAAAACCCAGGCGGTACTGCTGACCCTGCTGAGGTTCTTTTCTGTTAGAGCTCGGTCTTTTAGCAAAGTCATTGGTCCCTCTTTTTAAAATGCCTAACAAGGGTTAAAATAGGAGAAAGTCATTTTCACCCTAGTGTGAATAAGTTTCTGGTTCATTCCTGCCCTAAGAAAGGGGCAGAAAAAAGACAAAGGTGACCAGGACCCAGCCTTTCCTGGCTCTCAGGACAGTCCTATCCTGCCTCAGCATCCCCAAGCAGCCTCACCCACCTCTTAACACAGATGTCACAACAACTCGAGACTTCCCTGCTCTCATGCTGCGCCCAAGGGCACTGGGCTCGGAACCCCAGCACCACTTCTGCTATATTGTCGTGGCCAAAAAAGTCACAAGGCCATCCAAGATTCAAGGGTGGCAAAACAGACCCCACCCCTTGTTGGGAAGCCCTGTAAAGTCACATTGGGAAGGACGTGGGTACATTCATTGGAACCATCAGTATAGTCCATCTATGAGCAGGGACTGTAACTAATGTTGCTGGAGCTTCTATTTTCCCAGCCCAAATGTGGGGTTTGAGGGTTGATAATGTGACTCCATATGTTCAAGTGGGGCTGTCCTGGGAGCTCCAGGATGCGTGGTCATGCTTCCACATCACCTTTACATGGCTCGGCCCAGTGACCCGCCCTGGGCACAAGTGCATTGATTATCTGACCCATCAGAACCCAAGACATCAGAACAGGAATGGAACTCCTGTGTGCATTTCAGGATCGAAGGCTGATGTTTATTTAGCAGGACCTGAACTTTACAGGACTTCACATCTAGATGTCATTTAAATTAATGCCTTTTATTGTATAAATAAATAAATTAAAGCCCAGAGGAAAAGCGACTTAGTTGAGATTAAATAGGTAAGGAAACCAGTGTTTCTCAAACTTTAACCTGCACACGCATCGCCTGAGCATCTGTAGCATCTGAGTGGTAGGCCTGGGGTGGGGGCCTGAGATTTTGTATTTCTCACAAGAGCTCGGGTGATATTGATGCTGAACCACACTTTGAATACCAGCGGTCAGTGGACACCTGCAGTGAGAGCCATTCTATTGTCTGAAGCCCTTCACTTAAATCCAGGAGCGAACTAACATTCAGGAAGGAGATATTGGCATTGGACCAGCTCCCTGAAGTCTTACAGAAGGGCTCCCACTGCCCCCACCCCCCAGGTGGCTCTCACAGAGGTGAGCTCAGGAAGCGGTGGCCCACTTGGAATTTCCTCAAGGTAGGGATGTCCTTTCTGGCTGAGACCTCGGCTGCGGGTCATCATTTCACGTGTCAGGGACTCATGGCACTTGGTCCAGGGGTCTCTAAGTCCCCAAGGGTAAGATTGTCCTGTCTGGTTTGTGATTTAGGAGCTTGGCAGCCTCTGTCGTTCTATTATGCGGCCTCTGAACATTCCGTCCAACGGCCTTTTGGCACTCCATGCACTTTCAAAATGAGAGAGGAAAAAAAATAAACGTTGCCCTTGCTCATTTGCCTAATTTAAAAGCATCTAGAAGCTTTTTTTAGAAGGGGAAAAAACACGGTCCACCTGAAATGGAGGAAGCGCCTCCTCAGGAGCCAAGGGGGAAAGGGAGACATAAGTTTTCGGGGGCTGACATGTTAATGGACAAACGATGCTCCTGGTTTGTTTTGGCCCCATCCCCTGACGGCTTAGAAACACTGCCTTTTTAGAAGCTCTTGTGTGGCAAGGAAGTTGCTTCTTCCTGAGGGGAGACTTGAACCCTCCTTACCACCCTTGGTTGTGATGTCCTATGATTTCACACCAGTTCAACCTAACCACAGACATCCACTGAGGGGCTACTATGTGTTGCGTGCCGTGCTGGGTGAGCTTGCAGGTGCTTCCTAATCTCTCTGAGCCTCAGTTTTTCCATCTGCAAAATGGCCACAATAGTGCCTAACTTTCAGAGTTACTGGGAAGGATAAACAAGGAAATAAAAATGAAAATGCAGCAGGCAAAGCATTCAATGTGGAGCTGGTCCCCAATCAATTTTCATGTCCTACTTGGTTGAGTGACCAAAGATAGCCCTATGCTATGCGTTCATCCATTCTCTGAACAGTTGACTTGCCAGGCACTGTGCCAGCTCTGGGAACAGGAGGGAGGAAGATAAGCAAGATCTGGCCACACCTAGCCTAGCCAGAGAAACCATCAGTAATTAATTCTCACTGACATATTGCAGTAGTGCTAACTTCTTGTGATAAGTAACCACAATAGAGTGTGATGCAGGGAGGAAAAAAGATAAAAGAGGCCTTGCTCAGATCCATCCTTCCTTTCTACCCCATGGCCACTGTCTCCGCTTAGGTCCTCCCAGTGGCACAGCCCAGGGACAGTGGAAAGGAGCAACTGAACAGCTCTCTGCAGGCCTTGAGCTAGCCCTCCACCTGACCCCAACCCCTCCTCCCCACACATATATACCCATTCTGTCTTCCAAACACCAGCTAGAAGCGTTCTTTCATAAATGTGACTCTAATGGTGTCATTCCCCTACTAAAAATGATGGGCATCCCATCATTAGTGGGATTAATTCCAAACCTCTCAGAATAGTTTACAAGCCTTTTTACAATTCGGCTTCAGTACACTTTTCAGCCCTGTGTCCCCTCCTTCCCTATCATTCATCCTTCTCTCACACTATGAGGGACACCCGGGGGCTCCCCAGGACCATTTACAGTAAGGGGACTCTCCAAAATTACTATTTTGTTATGGAAACATTCAAATATACGCAAAAGTGAAGAGAATAAAATGATGAACTTGCATATACCCATCATCAACCTTGTCACCTCTACATCCCCACCCCACACTGGGCTATTTTAGAGTAAATTCAAGACATGATATCCTTTCATCTGAAAATACTTCAGTATGTATTTACAAAAGATGAAGACAGTCTGTTTTCTGAGGCTCCAGATTTGTTTTTAAAAGTTCCAAAACAAGTTAACCAAATTTGTGGTACAGTGTGAATTTGTACCTTGAACAAACCAGTGTTTTCAACACACACACAGTACAACGACTGTGTGGAAAGAGCATTAAAGAGTCCGAAGTTGAGGTTCTTTTTGAACGTGAAACCCCGGCCAGCCCCTCTCTCCCAGCATTGCCCACCCCTGTCCTTCTACCCCAGTGTTTAGCCCTGACGTTTCCTGAGTCCTCTGGGAACTTTCATATCCTTGGGCCTTTTCCCTTGTGGATACTTCTGCCTAGATCACCTTTTCCTCTACTTGGCAAACTCCTGCTTGACCATCAAAACCCAATGCAAATGCCCCCTTGTCCATAACACCCCTTCCAATGACCTCTCTCTTTCACAGAAGACCACTCATCTTCTTTACTTCTATAGCCTTTCTTCATAAGTCTCTTGAATGTTTACATTGTTGAGTTTAAGTCATTTGTTTATAGATCTACTGCCCCTAATAGCCTGTGAGGCCCTTGAGGGGAGGGTTTGGGTCCTCTCTGTGGCTGGTTTCAAAGGCACGCTAGTCCTAAAGTATGGACTCTGGCCTCAGCCAACCTGGGAAAAAGATTTAATTCCTTTTGCGAATTAGGATAATACTAGCACTGTGACGGGGTTTTCGTAGGGATTAGATGAGATGTGTCTATTCAGCTGCTTTGGAGCCTGCCATGTGTAGACACTGGACAATCGTTGGCCTCTATCATCAACGGCTGACATGACTCCTTCATTTAAGGGGCCCCTGCATCCAGACACATGCCTCGCCCTCTGGCACGGGCCCCTGTGTCTGTCGGGTCTTGGTAGTTTTCCCCTGTGTGAGAGACAGTGGAAATTTCCCAGACCCTGCAGTGAAGGGCTGCAGACCAGCTCTCTGCACTGCTGACCTGGGGCTCCTACTCACCCCTCCCTCTGCTGCTCCGTGCAGGAGAACAAGCCTGGGAACCCTTCACCCCACCCGGGGACCCCATCCACAGACACTAGGCTGTGTCATACCCACTCCACCCCCCAGTTGGGCACCAAGGAGTAGTCCCCTCTTCCCCCAGAATTTGCCCAGAACTCCTGCCACTCACCATTCCTCGGAAGCCTTAGGCTCCCAGGAAGTCACTGTCTTGCTGTGTCATGACCCTGGATGGGTCTCCCAGCTTCGCTTTAAGCCACATCCACTTTTACACCTTCACCTAGAAAACACGTGGAGAATCTAGGCCCTACTGCGCTCCTGCAGTTTGTCACCGAGAGTCTGTCCTGTCATGCCCACCCACCCCTCCGTCCTGGAGGGCCAGAGGAGGTACAGCATGAAGTGTGGAAAGGAGGGTGAGAACCAGCCCCAGACTAGCCCTCCTCTCCCCAACTCTCGACTCCCTCTAGGGAAGTGGGAAAATGACTATCTCACATCTTCACTGAACACTGGAGTGGCATTAGCTGGGTTGTAAAGGTGGCATGGCCAGCCGTCAAGATCAGTCCTAGTGCTTCGCTGGAGGGCGCTCCCCCACAGTACACACCCCAGCTGCATCTCCACCGGCTGGGTTCTCACTTTCTCCGGAATGAGGCCGTCACTCTCACTGTCCCTCTGGGGGTCTGGGGGGCCCTCCTGGACCCCGTTCCTTCTGTACACCTCACAGGGTTGTCACGAGGTTCCACTGGATCTGCTCATCAGCACTTAGCAGAGTGTCACATAGTCAACTCCCAGTAAAAGCTCGGTGTATTCTTTAAGCTCCATACCATCCTAACAATTTGATGAATGTGAGAGGAGGCTTAGCTGTAGAATTAATAACTTTGATTCATAGGAAATGGTTTATGTCAGAAAGTATGAGAAAATAATGAAAGCATAAATTGAACTGTACTTTTTCTTTTTCTAACATGTGTCTGGAACTTGCAGAAGAAGAGGTTCCTTGGATTCAGGGGCTGCTTTCAGGATGGGCACAGTGCGTGTTCTGTAAAAGACATTTGTTTTCTTAAGTGGAAAAGACGGGGGCTGGGACAGAAGTAATTCTGATTTGGAAGGGGGCCCTCCCCCTGGAATTAAAGGCTTGGTTTCACAGTTCCATTGTGTAGCCTTGGGCAATTCCTTTTTTCTGCACCTCAGTTTCCTTATCTATAAAATTGAGGCAGTGCCCACCAACTTTTTCATCTCATTAATAACTATGAAAGCAGAGGGAAGAGGGGATAGAGGGTGTTCTAGAGATGTGACCCAGCACAGGGTCTCCGGGCTCAGTTCCCTGCTGTGCCATGATGGAGCTCTGTTGTACCGATTGATCTGGGGGTCGTTCCCACGTATGACCCCTTGGGTAGGACAGGGACCATCTGCCATGTCAGACAGGAGACCCTAGTATAGTATCATGAAGAAAAGTGGGGGTCTTGGTGACTGGCTGATCTTTAAGGGTGAGCTCATTCCTCCCCTGGGTCCCAGTAGAGCTGCCTGAGCCCAGGCCTAGGAAAGAGCTGGAATGACCCTCATCTATCTTTCCCTTTAAGTTCAGAATCATCACCTCAGGATGTCCTTCCCCATTGCTGACAGACATCCATTTGCTGCAGCTTTATGGCCACATGGGGAACCCATTAAACCCCTGCCAGACTCTGACATGGAAGCCCAGATTCCGCTTGGCAGGTGTCACCTTGGGAAACTGAGAGCAGGGAAGGAGGGAGACAGAGCAGTAGCCGTGAGAATAGTGCTGGGTTCACATTAATAATACCAATACCCAGCATGGTTCTAGCCCTCCCTGTGCGCCCTGCTAAGTGTTCTATGTGTGTTAACTCATTTAAACCCTGAGATAACCTATGTGGAACATACTACATTTAGCCCTATCTGTAAATGCAGAAATGGAGGCAGAGAGCAGTGAAGTGACCTGCCCAGGGACATGCAACTCAGCAGTGGTAGAGCTCAGTGCATAGCCTGGGCAGCCTGTATCCTGAGTGCCCACTCCACTGTGCTCTACAGCCTCTTCCATAGATGGCAGGATGCAGGATGGAGATGCTAAAGCAAGGGTGGGTGCCCTGGTGGGCCTAAGGACAGGGACACCAAAAGCTAGCATGACAGAAGGTTCCCTACAAGGGAGTGGGCACCTCTAAAAGTAACTCAGTCAGTATGTAACCACGGTGATAGTGGTTGGGATAATAACAGCACCTAATGTTTACACAGCTCTCCGCACTCTATGTTTCTACATTCACTCAGTAAATGCAGTCAGGAAACGTTGAACATGTGCTCTGTGCTGGGCAAACAATGAACAGCACAGATACAGGCCTTGCCCTCGTGGCGCGCAAGCAAATAAACAGGAATAGACACCAAGGGCAATCACAGTGTCAGCTTTGTGGATAGGATTGTAAAATCCACCCAGCAAACCTTTCTCTCTGAGTGCTGCAAAATAAGCCAGGAGCGTTTGGAAAATTAAGGTGATTTCCAGGAGGATGGGACAATGGTTCTGTAAGGGAGAGGGAGAACCAGAGACAAGTTTATCTCTCACTCGGCTCATGGGTATCCCTTACCAGTGTTTATTAATTCTTCCTTCTTTGGCCCCCAAACGTTCTTATTAGCTCTTTTCTTTACCAACTTGTTCACAGGACAACAAAGTCAGTAAGAATATGCCACAGGCAGAGACCTTACTTGCTTCTGTAATTGGACTAATGAGTTGTCTCAGGCCTTCTGCTTACAAGGGCTGGAAACAGCAGGGAATGCAGCCGACAAGGTTTGACATGTGCAGGATGCACGTACCTGCAAGCTAGTGTTGATTTGCCAGTGAAAACCCTCCTCCCTCCCAAGTGCTAGAGTCCTGAGATACCCAGCTGGGTACTGTAAGTATTTCTGACCCACGGCATTTCCAAAGGTTTATCCTTGTTTACCCAAAGTCACTAAGACATTCATTTGCCTTCATGATTTGCAGTCACTGGAAATGCATATCCAGGTCATTCCAAGGCATATTTAAAAGTCAGGCACCATCCGTACAATAGAATAGTATTGGACAACAAAAAAGGAAGGAAGTGCTCATCCATGAACCTTAAAAACATGCTAAGTGAAAGAAACCAGTCATAAAAGGTCTCAAATTGTATGATTTCACTTATATGAAATTTCCAGAATATGCAAAGCCATAGAGACAGAGAATAGACCATTGCTGCCAGGGACTGCAGGAGTGAATGGAGAATGACTGGCAATGGGTATGGGGTGATAAAAAAAGTTCTGAGATGAGATAATAGTGGCAGAACCCTGTTACTATACTACAAACACGGTGCTGTACACTTTAAAAGGGGGTGAATTTTATGTGTACATGAATTGTATCTTAATACGACTGTTATTTTTTTAGAAAGGCACTGTCACTGCAGCTGTGATAGATCAGATCTCACTGAATTAAATGAAAAGTTATGAAAGATTTACAAGATAAAAACCAGGCAGCATTCAATCATTAGAGTTTGAAGTCTATTCCTGCACAGGAAAATAAGTATAGAAGCATTCTGTATATAAGAAATGTGACAACTCAATCCATTATATCAATTTAATTTTTAAAATAATTTCAAAGCAGCCCTGGCCGGTTGGCTCAGTGGGAATGTCAACCAGGCATATGAATGTCCAGAGTTCAATTCCCAGTCAGGGCACACAGGAGAACCAACCATTTGTTTCTCCACCCCTGCCTCTCCCTCCTCTCTCTCTCTCTCTCTCTTATCCTCCCATAGCCATGGCTCAATTGGTTTGAGTGAGTTGGCCCCGGGCACTGAGGATGGCTCCATGGCCTCCACCTCAAGTGCTAAAAAAATCAACCCCTGATGGCAAAGCATCCCCCATAGGGGGCATAGTGGAGTCTGTCTCTTTGCCTTCCCTCCTCTCACTTAATAAAAATAAAAAAAGTATTAAAGTAATTTCAAAGTAGATTTTACAACACATAGTACAAAAAGGAAAGCTTTAAAAAAAATACAATGTCCATAAACTGTATCAGATGGCTATTTGGGTTTTGGGGGAATGATTTTAAATGCATATTAATTCAGATCACCCCCAGAGAATTTCTGGCTGGGATCCAGCTCTATGTAGCACATATTTGATATATAAACTTCAAGAAAACCTTATTTGCTGGTGTGCCCATTCCCACTTACAGATGATGCAGCCGAGACCCTGAGAGGTTAAGAAACTTGCCCAAGGGTACCCCAATAGGAAGTGACACCAAGAGTATTTAAACTCAAGTCTGTCTGCTTCAAAGGCTGCATTCCACAAAGAGAGTTCTCTGAATCAGAGGAAATACCTCCCTTTGTTTATAACTCCAAAGAAAGAGTATTTTTTTTCTGTGCAACACCAACAAGAGTATTGCTATTATTATTTAGCTATTTTCTGACGTCACTGAGAAGAGGAACACTAATTTCCCACAGTGGAATCATCTGACTTGTAAAGGGGGGCTTTTCTCCATCTAGAAATGGAGCTGGAACAAGACTGGACATAAAGGAATATTGCAATGGAAAACCAAGGGTTCTGGAATCCATGGCTGTATATGTCCATGAGATTCAGGGTGGTCTTTGGCACATTGGGTCATTCAGACCCTCCCAGAAACACCGTTTCACTGAGGATGTTGTCTGACTTGTGATAGGGCACCCAGGAGAATCTTGTGGGAGATGGGCTGGCAGCCTGAGCTTGTCTGTGCCATAAACATCACACGGACGAGAACAAGAAAAGCGTTTTTTGCAGACAAATATTGCCATTTTATTGGTTTGTTTATCTTTTGACTATTCTGTTTCCCAAGGAAACAGGAAATGTAAGAGAAAAGAATGTTTGTATTTTGGCAGGGTGGGTTATAGTTTCATTTATCTAAATATGCTACCAGTATTTTTCCAAGAAACACTAAACGTAGGCGGAGGTGATGCAGCAGGTTCAGAGGTGGGATTCTAAGGGCAGAGACGTCAGATTTGGCTGAGACCACAGACCTCATTCATAAATGTCTCCTGGGCCCCTCCTGTGTGCCAAACCTGGTGTAGGGCAGACACACGAATGGAGATGGCTGGGGGGATCTTGATCGTGGGCACCTGGTGGGTGGTGAGACCATTGACTGAGGTCGGGACACAGGAAGAGAAGAAAGCATTTTTGATCGAAGTCCAGGAGGTCACTTGGAAATGTTGAGTTGCAGGTGATGGCAGGACCACGTGGGGGCCAAGTTCCAGAGGCAGGTATGTAATTCAGAAGAGGCCTGAAGGTTCAGCAATGACCAATGGACACAGCACGCACAGTCTTGTGAGGAGGTCACACTTTTGTCTGGCAATCGCACAGATAAGTTTTTAAGTGGCAGACATGCTAAGAAGGCGAGCAGGCATGACCCAGCCTGGGAGGTGAGAGCCAGGCTCTTGGGGAAGTGACACGGGAGCTGCAGTGTGAAGCCAGGGTGGGAGAAGCAGGACAGCATTCCAGGCACTGAGGACAGGCTGGTATCCCAAAGGTCTTGTAGCCAGAGAGAACAGAGCTAGCATCAGGATCAGAAAGCAAGCCAATACATCGGGGACAGAGAGGCTGACAGGGAGCCATGGGTGGGGTGGGGCTGGGAAAGAAGGCAGGGACCGATCACACGGAGCCCTATGAGCCGTGGGGAGGGAGTCTCTCCCAACATTGTTTTCTCTGTATATGTTTCAGTCATCCAGGTGGTATTTATAGGTTTGACACAACATTAAAGGATTGGAAAAGGCTGTCAAAGGTCATCTTGTCTCTTCCCTTCAGGGGTGTTGTTACGTGCAATGCCTAAATTCCAAGGAGACTCTGTCAGATGCTGCATACCAAAGTTAAGGTTTGTCAAGCGGCTGTCAGGAAGTCTCTGTTCTCTCTTTTGAATGAATCTTTTTAAATGCCTGTAACAAACCCCATCTCCCAGCTGCCCCATTTCTGTCAAAGGCATCATCCCACTTTCTGCTTACCACCTGGGCATCGGGCTTCCTTCCCCAAATCTCTCCCCTTCCTACATCCAAGAAGAGACTGAGTCTCTTTGATCGGCCTTTGACTTCCCCCTGCACATGCTGGTCACCATTTCCCTGAGATTGAGGAAATAGCCATGAGTATGGGTTGCCACCTTAGGCCTTGGACATATACTCTAACTCAATGTAAGTCTCTCCAATTTAAGCAGTGACCAGTTAGTAACTAACATCTATTATAATGTTGATTTCTCAAGTGACCTTCACTGGTAAGAAATTGAGTCACAGAGCGGTCAGTGGCCAGCATAATGGTTCATAACCATCAGTGTTGGAACTGGATGTGAACTCTGGGAGTCCTTTTGGCTCCAAAGCTCATAATGCTCCCCTGAGTTGTGAACTGCTTGGCTGTTACTGTAACCCATTGAGCCCCAGTGAGTCTGCTGGCCTCCACCCACCTATCTGAATGGAATAAAATGAGTGGACACCACCTGAGCACGTGGGAAGCACATGGCAGTGGTGAGCATGATCATGCAGAAGCAGAAGAGTGGGCTCTGCTGGCAGGGTGGTGGGCTCTGGGTGGGGGCTCTAGCCAAATCCTAACTCCTCCACTTTCTTGCAGTGTGATCCTAAGCCAGACACTTTACCTCTCTTGGCCTTTATGTCCTTGTATGTAGACATTAGTGGGGATAAAAATAAGAGCTACCTCATAGAAGTGTCAAGAGATTTAAACGCAGCACTGTATGTAAAGTGTTTAGCGCCATGCCTGGCACAATGTAAGTGCTCCAAAAGTAGGGGTTGCTGTTACCACAGCATCCAGAAGAGTCTCCCTGAACCCTCTTTGCATGCATCTTCCCTCTGCATTGATATTTTCAATGGCTGCCCAATGCCCACAGAATATAGCCCCAAATCCTATCTGGCATAGGGGCCCTCCAAGCTTGCCCCTAACCATATTTCCACCTGAATGCCTACTGATCACCCAACAAGCCTTCCACTTAAACCAACTTTAACAATTCCTTGTCTCTTAAGTTCTTTCTGGTTCTTTCTGTTTGCACAGGACATGTCTCCCTGTCATGGGAGGCCAGTTCTAACACCCATCCAACAAACTTACTGCTTACATGGTGCCTACAGGGCGCCGGGCCTGGGTGGCCTGCAGATACAATGGTAAACAAAACCAGCAGAACACCTGGTTTTGTCAGAGCACCTACAGTGGAGTGGAGAGATGGACACAAAGGAAAAATATATGTAATTACAAATGGCTGCTAGTGCTAGGAAGAGTATGCTAGAGAAGGTAACAGGAAGAACCTACTTTATTTGTTTATTTTATTAAAGTTATTTGGGTGACATTGGTTAAGATGATTATATAAGTTTCGAGTAGGAAGTATTTTAGACCAGTGGCCAGGGAAGCACTCTCTGTGGACAGATCATTTTAACTGAGACCTCACTATGCGGAAGGATTGACCTGAAAAGTGTTATGAAGAGTCTTTCATAGAATGTGAGCGGCGTGTGCAAAGGCCCTGTGGCTGGAGGAAGTGTGGTTCATTCCGTAAAGAACTGAAAGGCCTCGAGGGTAGAAACATCACTGGTAGGCAGAAGTTGGGATGGGGAGAAGGGAGGAACACAAGACGAAACAGAGAGGTTGGCAAGAACTAATCAGGCAGAACTTGCAGACGTGGAACACAGGCCAGCTCCTCCTGGAAATCTTCCCAATTTCTTTGATCCTTGATTTCTTCCTCCAGCCTCTTTCAGACCTTGCCTTCTCTAGCACTTAGCCAGGACCAGACACTGTTCATATTTAAATCTCCAGAAAGTCTTGACTGTCAAGGAAATTGCCTCCTTCATTGAAAAGCGGCACCAGATCACTCAGGTCCCAGCTCTCCAACCCCATGGCTTGGAGATAAGGTTGATACCATGCTGGTCTAGGCTCACATTGGACTGACTGCAACCCCCCAGGAGAACACCCAGCATGAGCACTAGGCCACCCCCACTTATTTTGATCTCTTGAAAACCTTGCAGGGGGCCTTATTGGAGTGGGGATCACTGGTTTCAAAAATTGATCTGCCCCTATCATGCCACTGGGCAGCACTGAACTCGGGAGCAGCCAGCAGCATGTGAGTGGGGACGGGAACCTGTGAGAAACTGGTGCAGGGCTCGCAGTCCCCAGGGGAACCAATAAAGCTATTGTTGGGAAGGGAAAAGAGAAAATAGCCGACTAGATGTTTTTTGTTCTCTGTGACCTGTGTTCAGGAAGGGGCTGGTATGCTGCAAATGGGGAGGTCCCTTGAGACCCATTTGATCAGCTTGGGAAGGGAAAGGGGATGGGGCCAGGGGAGAAGATATGGGTGCGAGTGGAGAAGCTCCATCGTTCCTTAACTGTCTGACCTTACCTTGTGACTTCTTATCACATGGAGCACAGGAAGCAGGCTAACATGCTATGTAAAGTATCTAGAAGTATTCCTGGCTCTTACAAGCCACTCAGTAAATGTAGCTGTTATTGGCCTGGGAGGTGATACGGTGACTGGACTCCCCGAGGGTGCAATAATACCTGGTGCCCCCTTTCATTTCTTGAGTTCTAACAAATGACTTTAGCAACCTATTGGAACATCTCCAAGTTCTGCAGATTCTCCCTTTGAAAAGCTCTTGAGACCTGGCCTCGATGAATTAAGACATTAGTTTATAGCAGTGGTTCTTAACCCTTTATGAGGTACCAAACACACCAGTTTCATATACGCATTCACTGAACCCTTCTTTAGTGATAAATAAAATATGATTTTTTTCCCAAATTCAAGTCATAGGTATATGTTTTTTTACTGGTGCACAAAATGAGCCGTGCATGAACTCGCAACAAATTACGGTATTACTTTATTCTGGTCTCCGCGGCAGAGGTTTCTCCGAACCCCTGAGACCGACTCATCAAACCCCTAGGGTTCGATAGAACCCAGGTAAAGAACCACTGGTCTATAGGGATATGGGTACAGTTATCTAGTGCTTGTGGTGGCAGAGAGAAAGAGAGAGAGAGAGAGAACCACACAAATGTCCCTTAATAGAAAATCGGCTGAAGAATTGCAGCACCTGTGTCCTGTGGATGTTGTGAAGCTATTAAAGCTATTTGGCTCAGAGTGTAAGTACTGTACTGATGTAGGAGAGGGGGGCGTCTGCTGCGTTATTAAGTGAAAAGAGCCAGTTTTGCAAACACAAATATCTACTTCAACAATGTTTGCAGAGACTGAGCACGATGAGTGATGAGCAGGAATACACCCCAGACACACCAGGCAGGTGAGATCAGTCTACCTGGCGGGGAAGTGGTGAGAAATATAAGGGGGAGAAAAATGGACTCTGGAAATTTAGGGAAAAAATGAATGAGTAATGTTAAGTGAGAAGATAGGTGTAAAATTTTATGTCTAAGATGACTGCAAAATGTCCCATTTTGTAATTGGCCGCATAAATGAGGATTATAAAGTAATGGAGATCAGTGTGCTGAGTTGATTAGATGATGCAGTTGGGGGCAGTTCTCATCTGGAATTTCTATGGTCATTTGAAAAGTCTTTCAATTTTTTAAAGTTTCCCTTAAGAAAAGAAACAAGAAAAATCCTTGGTAGTTTCCCTGCTCTCTGTCCCTCCCAAATCAGGCCCAAGCAGTGACATTTCATTTGGTTTAATCAGTTCCACACTGGTCTCTGGTCCTTTTGTCTCTCCTGATATAATTCATCTTGCAGAGGGCCAGTCGCATTCCTATGTCCCCATGGGTCATCAAAGCCACATACACTCTTCCCTTGAGCTTTGAAGGCCCCCAGTCACCTGGCCCCAAATTGCCACCTCCTTCTCCCCAACACCAACCCAGAGCTTTGCTGGCTGGTTCCAAAAAGAATGCTATTCTCGACAAGTCAACATAAAAAAGAAAATGGCAAAGGAAACTTTCCCCTAATCTCAGAAAAATATATGGCTTCAGACAAATTTTCAAACTCCTTGCTTTGAAATATCTTACTGTAAATTCTCAGAATTTTCTGGATTGACTTTCTGTGTTCTGTCAACTGAGATAACAATTTCTATCTCCCCCACTTCTGACAATCATACACCTATTTGGTTTTATTTAAGAATGCTAGATACATAGATGGGACATAAAAGTGAGACTATGAGACATGGACAAGAGTGTGGTGGTTACGGGATGGGGGGAGGGAAGGGGGGGTGGAATAGGGAGAAGGGGAGGGGTACAGGGAAAACCAGATAGAAGGTGACAGAGGACAATTTGACTTTGGGTAATGGGTATGCAGCACAATTGAATGATAAGATAATCTGGAGATGTTTTCATTGTACATATGTACCCTGATTTATTGGTGTCACCCCATTAAAGTTAATAATAATAAAAAAAAAGAATGCTAGAGAAGGGCCCTCAGTATAAATATATGTTATTTAGCAGTCAGGTCCAAAATGGATTTATTGCAGATAAAATATTAAATGTCATCAGATGAATCCTTCCTGTGAGTCTTTGCTCATTAGAGCCTGTGAAGACTCTTGGGAAAACGCAGTACTCTGTCTCATTCACCCCCTCGAGGAATGCTGAGCCCCTGTAGCCACCCACGACCCACTCCTCCTCCAGCATCTTTCCCAGGACCTGCCTTCCCTGTGGAGACTTGCTCATCACTCCACCCACCCCAGCTTACCAGCCATGGGGCCCTGTGTGCCCTTGCATTGTACAGCCCATCTCTGCAGGTCAATGGATCGTATCTCAATCTTCTGTGTGTCCTGCCCAGCACACAACAGAGAGCCAGCCACATAGTTCTCCCTCCAGGAGCACCCCCTGAATTGATTTGATATTCTATTGATCATTGTGATCAGGGGAAAGCATGTACTCCAGCCCAGCTATTCATGTGCTCCCCAGACGAGGGTACCTTGGCAGAGAGATTGCCTGATGGAGAGTCAAAACACACGGCCTTGACTTCTGGTTCTGCTAACGTGTAGCGTGAAC
Source organism: Rhynchonycteris naso (assembly GCA_037038555.1). Classification (NCBI taxonomy): domain Eukaryota; kingdom Metazoa; phylum Chordata; class Mammalia; order Chiroptera; family Emballonuridae; genus Rhynchonycteris; species Rhynchonycteris naso. The sequence goes on from CM073000.1 coordinate 79,217,598, forward strand.
ACAATCACTTCACTCTTAAAGAGTCTTTGGGCTTCTGTTCCTAGGAAGACACGTGAATTACCGTATTTTTTGCTCCATTAGATGCACCTGACCATAAGACGCACCTAGGGTTTTAAGGAAGAAAATAAGAAAAAAATATTCTGAACCAAATGGTGTGTTAAAATATTTAATAAAATACCATATTTTTTGCTCCATAAGACACACAGGCATTTCCCTCTCCACTTTTGGGGGGGGAAAGTGAGTCTTATGGAGTGAAAAATGCAGTAGTTTCTGATGGTTGCTCTAACAAATTTAGCGACTTCAAAGAACATCCCTTTATTAGTTCACAGTTGTGTAGATCTGAAGTCCAGGATAGCAGGTCCTCTGCAGAGGGCCTTATGAACTCGAGGTGCCAGCACCCTGCCTTCTCCTCTGGAGCTCAAGATTATCCTCCAGGCTCGTTCTCTTTATTGATGGAATTTAGTACTTTGCGGCCAGAGGTCTGAGGTCCCCATTTCCTTGCTGGCTATCAGCCAGGGGCTGCCTTCCGCTCCTGGAGGCTGCCTGCATTCCTTCTCCCATGGCCACCTCCATCTCAAAGCAGGAATGGTGTGTTGAGTCTTCCTCATGCTTCGAATTTCTCTGTCTTCCCCTTCCTCCAGCAGCCTGAGAAAGTTCTCTCCTTCTAAAGGCTCGTTTGATTTGATTATGCCCTTCCAAAACAATCACCTTATTTTAAGGTAATTTGTGCCATATAGCAGAACGATCGTTATATGATGTACAACACTCTCATCACATCCACACGCCCCAGGGTTTCAGTGGGACATCTTGAGGAGCATTCCTAAAAATTCTACCTGCCACAACATGGCACTGTGGAGAGTAGGCAAGATTCTTGCTAAGGTTCCTTCAGATTAAAATTGCCAGCCTTTAACCACTTTTGGTGTAACCCCCTGATTTCCCTTTGTTGGACCTCAGTTCCCTTCGTCCCATTCCACCAGATGCTGCCAACCCGGAGACTGCTGCTCTCCTTCCTCCGTCAGCCAGCCTTCCTTCATCCCTTCTCACCCTACAGAGTTAGAGTTAGCACCGTCCTTCACTCAGTTCTACTCTGCACTTTGAGTTTGAACCTCTGCATGGTAGTAAGCAGCTTCCTCATTTTATTTCTCCTCCCTTCAGCGATCCTGAGTTGGGTACTATTATCCCCACTTTGCAGATTAAAGAACTAAGGTTTAGAGAGGTTAAATATCTAGCCCAAGATTAAACAGAGAGTAAGCTTAACTCCAACACTCATGTTCTTTCCAGTACCCGTCAGTGTGTGGGGAGACAATCGGGCTGGGGGTGCTGTGGGGGGAGGGAGAGAGAACAGACTCATACTCCCTCACATCAACCTCCACCTTAAAATGAGATGGAGATGAAGCTCTACTAGTGACCAGTGGACTGCTGATGGTGTCTAGGGGCTGTGAGTGGATGGCTGTGTGCGACTATTCTGCCTGGAAACAAAAGCCACTTGGTATAAATGTATCCTTTCATTCCAGTTCAGATCTCCTGGGTTGGTAAGACCTAAGACTTTCAACCTCACATTTGGGAGCTCTTTCTCTGTTTAGGAGAGCATTAAGTCAGTACCACCACTTCAGAAAGCAATTTGGCAATATCTAGCAAAACTGAGATGAGCATTGCCCCAACTTAGCAATTCTGCTCCTGCGCATGTACCCTGGAAAAACTCCCCAACATGGGCATAGAAGAGTATGTTTAAGAGTGTTTGTGCTAGTATTGTTTATAATTGGACAAGTAGAAATGACCTAAATGTTCGTCAGCAGGAAATGGACACATAGTAATGTGTTCCTAACATGGAATCCTATGCAGCAGTTAAAAATGAATCAGAGTTGGCCATGGCCAGTTGACTCAGCAGTAGAGTGTCAGCACAGCATGTGGAAGTCCTGGGTTCAATTCCCAGCCAGCGCACACAGGAGAAGCACCCATCTGCTTCTTCACCCTTCCCTCTCTCCTTCCTTTCTGTCTCTCTCTTCTTAACCTGGGTTCTATTGAACCCTAGGGGTTCGCTGAGTCGGTCTCAGGGGTTTGGAGAAGCCTCTGCCGCAGAGGCCAGAATAAAGTAATACCATAATTTGTTGTGAGTTCATGCACTTTGTTGGTTTTGTTCTTTGAGCAAGGTGATGTTCATGCACGGCTCATTTTGTGCACCTGTAAAAAAACCTATGTCTTGAATTTGGAAAAAAAAATCTTATTTTATTTATCACTAAAAAAGTGTTCGGTGAATGCGCATATGAAACTGGTGGGTTCAGTACCTCAAAAAAGGTTAAGAACCACTGATATATAGTTAATATAAACACATGCAAATGAATAATAAACACAGAATTCAAATAATAGATACCTCTGGGATGAGAGAATAGGGAATGTGAGAAAAAAGAAGTACATCTGGGGCTTCAACTATTTAGGCAATGGCTTTTTTCTTAAGTGATATCCACAATATTGCTCTTTAAGTCTTTATTTGTATGTGAAATATGTTCTAATAACTATTAAACTGACAAATAATTACCAGCAGGAACATGCTACCATATAACATTAACTGGAAAGAAGAGAAAATTGAATATGCACAGTACTCCTAATTTTGTAAGAACAGAAAAATCAAAAGAGAACATATAAATTTTTTAAAAAAAGAAGAATACTATTGGGGAGCAGGAGGCCTGAGCAAGGGAGGTGAAGAGATAGAGAAAAAATAACAACAAAAAACACCTCGTGGACACAGACAACAGTGTTGTGATTGCTGGGGGGTGGGGATAGGGGCCAAAATGGTGATGGATGGAGACTTGACTTGGTGGGTGAACACACAGTATGGTGTAAAGGTGATGTGTTGTAGAATTGGGCACCTGAAACCTGTGTGATTATGTTAACTAGTGTCATCCCAATAAATCCAATTTAAAAAAAGAAGAATACCAGCAGCTAATACACAAAAACTGTTAAAGGTCTGAGGGTGATTTGTATCTTCTTTATATATAACTATATAGCACTTTATTATATTTTCCAAACTGTTTCTAGTGTGTACATATTGTTTCTGGAATCAAATTTAGATTCTGACCTTTTTTTAAAAAGACGCACTTGTTAATTCTAGACACCAGGAAATGGTGAATTTTAGGGGGAAGTTTTTTATTCAGCAGCTGCTGCAGGAAGATCTGAGATCTAAGAGAAAACCTCAAAGCTAACAGACCCAAGTTTAAGTCCCAGCCTCACTTCTTCCTAGCAGCTGCTTTGAGTCTTAATATTCCTATCTATGAAATTAATAGAAATACCTTCTCTATGAGACTAAACTTTGGATGATGAGCACGTGTTACTATACACCAGGGGTCCCCAAACTACGGCCCACCCCCGGGCCGCATGCGGCCCCCTCAGGCCATTTATCCAGCCCCTGCCGCACTTCTGGAAGGGGCATCTCTTTCATTGGTGGTCAGTGAGAGGAGCACAGAATGCATCTGTACCCATAGTTCCCATTGAAATACTGGTCAGTTTGTTGATTTAAATTTACTAGTTCTTTATTTTAAATATTGTATTTTTCCCATTTTGTTTTTTTTTTACTTTAAAATAAGATATGTGCAGTGTACATAGGGATTTGTTCATAGTTTTTTTATAGTCTGGCCCTCCAATGGTCTGAGGGACAGTGAACTGGCCCCCTGTGTAAAAAGTTTGGGGACCCCTGCTATATACAGATGCTGTATCACAGAATTGTACATTTGAAACTTATATATTCTTATTAACCAATGTCATCCCAATATGTTAACTAAAAAGTATCTTTCCTGCTTGCCTCATGGGGCCATTGCAGGGGTAATGAGGGTGATGGGGGTAATGCGTGATGAGGTCCATAGTGTGAGGACCATAGATGTGAGGTCACATAGATGTGGCCCATCGCGGACCCTTCCTCAGCGGTTACAGCAGCCTCTCCATGTCAGACTAGGTGTCGGTATTGCTCAGAGGGCTGACTGAAGCACAGATTCAGTGTCAAGTGCCCTTCCCAGGCCGGGAAGTGTTTTGGTAGCTGGGGATGCAACAGGGAGCCAACCAGGCTACGCTGCTGCCCTCCCAAGTGTAACTCTCAAGATCACTCAGGGCAGCTGCTCAGCACAGTGCCCTACGGGGTGTGCTCAATAAACAGTCATGCCCACAGTGAGCATGGCCCTATTATGGAGAAACATCACAGCCTGGCCTGGAGAGGGCTTGGGGGAGAGAATAAGAATTTCTAGGTACTTGAAGGTTTTTGGAGAAATGACAGAATGCAGAGCTGTAACACGAATAACAGAGCTGCCGCTCACTGAGTACTTACAATGTGCTTCACATGCCGTAACTCACATAATTCTCAGCAACCCTATGAGATGAATACTCACCATGCCCATTTTATAGATGAGGAAACTAAGGCACAGATCCATGTAGCAGCTTGTCAAAAGTCAAACAGTCAGGATGTGAAACTGATTGGTTTATTTCCCTCTACCATCTCTCCAGATTGGTGGGTGTCCCAGGCAGACTGGTTTTAAGGGCTGGAGCTTCCTTCAGAAGCCAAAAGTGTTGGCGTTTCGGGTGTCTTGAGTCATGCAGTAGGATGATCACCTGTCAGAGCATTCTTGTGGGGCTTCCTGATGGTATCAGGTGACTGGCTCCTTGTGCAGCGCGTAGCCTTGGAGGAGACCTCCGGGATGTAACCAGTGACCCCTCTCCTTTCTTTCAGTTCGCAGCCCCGCACTTCCCTGTGGTGGTCAAGCTGGGACATGCCCACGCCGGGATGGGAAAGGTAGGAGAACAGTTCCTATACTCACCTTAACCTCAGGCAGCTTCCCCAGGCGGCCGGCCTCCCTCTCTCTGTCCCCCACCAGCCCCACCTTAGGCCACCTGCCCAGAACAATGTTAGAGAAGCCCAGGATGCATGCCCTCTCCTTCCCAGCCCACCTTCCTCTCAGCTCCCCTAGCATGGAACCTCTCTCCAGCTCAGTCCCCACTCGCCCAAACCCAGCCAGCCAGCATGGCTAATGTTTCCTATGATTGTGGCTTCAGGGTAATGAATGTAAAGCATTTTGTAAGTGGTGATTCCCTTGTACCTGTCACTATCTCCATGGCTATGCTGTAAGCTTCTGTCTTTATCACCTGCAGGGCTCACACCTAGAAGGTGGCAAATGCATCTGGCTCCATGGAGGAAGTCCCTGGAGTCAGTCAGCTTCTGCAAAAGTAAATAATCTGTTTTATACAGTCACTGCTGACACATTGGTCAGAATTCTTCAGTTGCAAATGGAGAAACCCAACTCAGATTTGGGGGAGAGAGAGATACTTCATTGGTTCCAGTTATCAGGAAATCTGAAATAGTTCTTGGTAGACTAGTACAGGGCTGGATCCAGGAGCTCTGACGATGTTGTCTGAGTGCAGTGCTTTGTATCTCTTGACTCTGTTCATCTCTACTTGGTGTTTCTTCAGATAGTCAACACAGTTATGGGTGGCCCACCAGCATCTCTATCTCTGGTCTCATGGGGGGACATTGACTAGCCTTGCCTGGGTTCCTATGCCCACCCCTAACAAGCATGGAGATGTATTCAGCCCCACTCAAAACATATGGATCAGAGTCTCCAGAGGAAATGGACATTTACTCCTAAGAAAGTGGGGGTGGGGAAGTGGGGAAGTGTGGGAGGGGGAAGCTACCACAGGCTGCCTCTCAAACTTCTGGCACTAATAGAACCACAGGAGAGCATGTGGATCTCAGTGCCTGCCACCAGCACTGGAGGGACCTGAGTCCAAGCATGAGGCCCAACACCTGGGGTCCAAGATAAAGGACAGCAGAATCCAGTAGAAGCCTTGTCCGGAGAAGGCCCACCCAGCCATAAATAATCGTGCACCTTGCATCTTGGTTCATCCCCACCCTCTCTGCCTTCTGGGTCATGACTTCCCACTTAAATCCATCCCCTGTAGGCAGCAAAGAATGGCCAGAGCCAGGCAGGTCAGGGCACAACCCCAGCTCTGATCTTTGTATGTATGAACTTGAGCAAGTTGCCATCTAACTTTCCTTAGCCTCCTCCTGTGTGGAAAGATGGCTAATAACCACCCCTCCATACACATCTCCCTAAAAAGTCCACATCGTGAGGACAGGAGCTTTGGCCTGTTTGCCTGCGGCTGTAACAGCCCCTGGTGCACAGTGGCCCCTCAGGTTGTTGGTGACATGGATGGATGAGTGAACCCCTGTTCAGATACATCCCTGTGTCTGTTCCCCATGGCCTCTCCTCACGACGCCTCAATTACACTGAGGCTGCCCTCCCTGTGGTCTCCAATAACCTAACCCAGCAGGCATGTTTCAGTCCACCTCTAAATCAACCTCTAAATCTATATCATTTAAAGCTGCCACCATCCCTTCTGTCCCGAAACTTTCTCCAGTGATCTCTCCTGGCTCTCCTCTCTCTCTCTCTCTCTCTCTCTCTCTCTCTCTCTCTCTCTGACTACTTCTTTAGTTTCCTTCAAGGGCCTTTCTTCCTGCTCCACTTTTAACTGTCCATTCCATCAGCACATGCTATCTGAGTGTTCATCTATTCCCCCATCTCCGGCGGCATCTACACGCCAACAGCCAGCCCCAATAGCATTCCCTATCCAGAGCATCAGGCTCTTATACCCAGTTCCTTCCTCAACCTCTCCACCTTGTCTCCCATGGAAACCTCAGACTCTAAACATCCCAGATCAGGCCCGTGATATTCCCAGACAGCCTGTTCCCCCTCCTCCTCCTCCTCCTCCTCCTCCTCCTCCTCCTCCTCCTCCTCCTGTAATCATATCAGGAGCAGAAACCACCAATCCTCCCATTGCCTCGAAACATAAATCTGGTAGTCATCTTCATTCCTTCTCCCCGTCCCAGTGGTCATCTAGTCTGGCCACTTGCCCATCATTAATGTTTCTCAAGCTTGTCCCTGTCTTTCCACCCCCTGCCACTATGTTGGACAATTCTGGTAAAGTTAGAGGGTTCCCAAAATTAAATTTGGTTTCTAAAGCTTAACATAATCCCAGGCAGGAAATAAAAATAAGGAAATATTTAAAGAGACTGACACATGGTCTGGGTTGGGGGAGGTGGGCACCTCTGAGAAACTCAGACCCAAAAGGGACTCCCAGAGCGTGCAAAGGAGAACACATCTCCAAGGATTGAAAGTGTCACCAGCCAGAAAAAACTGAGGTTCACAAAAACGCTGAGATCAAGGGAAAAGGGATTTTCTCTTTCTGTTTGGAATGAGAAAACTATCAGGAATGGTCTGGACATGCCGACTGGGCAGATGATGTCATGTTCATGGCTGAAAGGAAGAGTGGCAAAATCGGTACCTTCTGTGGTACTTCCAGCTTCTCTCAGGAAGGAAGGTTGCCTGGAGTCAGGCAGAGCGAGCATTCTTAGGACCAAACTGGCAAGGAGGCTATGGATGGACTCAGTGTTGCTAGAAGTTCACCTAGCGCCCTGGGAATGACATCACGAACCCATCCTCAGTTGTATTTTGCTCCTTTTTTCGTATATATTGATCGGTCCCTACTCTGTGCTGAGAATCAGAGGATGAATAGGACCCAGTCCCTGCTCTCAAGGAATTGGGGAGACAGTCACATAAATAATTAAGTATAATGTGTGTTGGAGGTCTGGTGGAAGGCTGAGTGAGGCATATGGGAATTAAAGGAAGAGGGTTTTCATGTGGATTGAAGGAAGGAGCTTAATTACAGCAAGGGGAAGGAAAGATGGGGGGAAAATGTCCACATTGGGGGAACAGATGGTCGTTTGGTGTGCCTGGTAATGTGAAGAGTTCTAAAAAACAAGAAAGACTTGTAAAGAGGACCCTCTTATATTGAGATGAGAACAGTAGATGTCGCCAGGCACAGAAATCAAATACTATGCAGTTTGGGGAGCACTTAGGCAGGAGTTAGTCATGGGGAACACCATGAGCTCTTTAGAAATCAGTCAAACTAGACCTGTGGTTCCTATGTGGGGGAAATGATTCTGCCCACCCCAGGAGGCATTGGCTGTGCTTACAAGCAATCTTGGTTGTCACAACTGGGGTGGGAGAGATTCTACGGGCATCTGGCTTCTATGGGTGGAGGCCAAGGATGCCACAGAACACCCTCCAGTGGCCAAGATGGTCCCCACCACAGAGGATTATGCAACCCCAATGTCAGCAGTGTCAAGGTTGAGAAACCCTGGAGAAAATGAATTTTATTTTATTTTCCCTTTGTTGAAAGTTTTGCTAGACTATAAACCAGAGGAAGCAGTAGTTTATTATAGAGTTCAACATGCTTCAAAGTCAGTTCCAAAGAATTATAATTATAGTTACAGGTTTGGAAAACTCTGCGTTACATAAATTTTATTGCTAAACTTCTCAGGGTCATAAATTTTGTTCATATACATTATAGGGATAACAGAACATGAGAAAGTGACCAGATTTTTCCAGGTGTCCCTGACCTCAGAGACCTCTGACCATTTCTTTGAGATGCTTGTCCTTTCGTTAATTTGTAAAAACTTTGCATATTGGGCACATTAATCCTTTGTCATACTTTGCAACTATTTTTCTCCATTTGATAACTAGTTACATGTTTATTTTATTATTCAGTTTTTAACCATTAAAAAAACATTTTAATGCAGTCAGATGTTTCCATCTTTGGGGGGCTTTATGTTATAGTTGAAAAGGGCATGAATTTGAATCTAGATTACTCTACCTATCTGGTATAAAACCGTAGGTAAATTACTTAGCCTATCCACCTTAGTTTCTTCTTATGTAAAATGGAGATAATAATAGCATTAACCTCATAAGCTGTTTGTGAGGATTAAGAGACATTATGCATATCAAGCTCAATGCGTGGAACACAGTGGACATTCAATCAATATCAGCAGTCATTATAATTAAGAATGTTCATACCTACTCCAGGGGCCCGAAATCCAACTGACATCAATAAGGGAGATATGTCTAAGCAACAGCATCTGTCAGAGACTTTATTTCATTTGGCTACAAGTTCAGTATGAGTCAGATGAGTAAGGAGTAGCCAAAACCTCTAATCCATAAATACCCAATAAATAGATGAAAATGGGCTCAATTTTCATTACTCATTAGGGATATGCGAATTAAAACCACAATGAGATGCCACTATATAACCACCAGAATAGTTATAATTAGAAAGATTAATAACACTAAGTGATGATGATGATATGGAACTGTTGGAACACATACATACAACGTTAGTGAAAGTGTGAATTGGTACAACTGCTTTGGACTACAGCTTGATATTATCCATGGAGCTGAAGTCACACAGAAGTTCTTTTAGGTGTGCTTAGCCTAAATGCATGTGTGTGTGCACAGGTGTTTATAGCACCTTGTTCATAATTGCCAAAACCCAGATCTAGCCTGTGTGTCCATTAATAATAAATATCTACATGAATTACAGTATATTCAGACACATGGAAAATGTCCAACGATGAAGACAAATGAGCTACAACTATATATAATGACATGCATGAATCTCACACACACCATTGTCAGATACAAAAGAATTTCTATTTATATGTCTATTTATACAAAATCAAAAAAAACACAGTGTTAAGTGGGATAAACATTTAGGTGATCACACTTTTTTTTTCAAGCAAGAACGTTGTTGCCATAAAAGTGTGAGCGTTGTCTTCGTGAGTGGGGGAAGAGTGCCCATCGGGATGAGGCAAAAGAGGGTGAAGGCACAGTTCTTGACTCAGGTGTTATGTGGATGTTCGCTTTGTGGTAGCTCACTGAACTGTCATTTCTGTACCATGCAATTCTTTGTATATGTTCTATTTTGAAGTAAAATAAGGCTTGAAGAATGTCACCCACTCTTAAGACATATTAATGGAGATCTAATACTTAGAGCAGGGGTCCCCAAACTACGGCCCACGGGCCACATGTGGCCCTCTGAGGCCGTTTATCCGGCCCCCGCTGCATTTCCGGAAGGGGCACCTCTTTCATTGGTGGTCAGTGAGAGGAGCACAGGATGCATCCGCACCCATAGTTCCCATTGAAATACTGCTCAGTTTGTTGATTTAAATTTACTTGTTCTTTTATTTCAAATATTGTATTTGTTCCCGTTTTTGGTTTGTTTTTTTTTTACTTTAAAATAAGATATGTGCAGTGTGCATAGGGATTTGTTCATAGTTTTTTTTATAGTCCGGCCTTCCAATGGTCTGAGGATCAGTGAACTGGCCCCCTGTGTAAAAACTTTGGGGACCCCTGACTTAGAGCATGCACTGGCCAGTCCATGGCCAGAAGGTTGTATTGGGTTCTGAGCTGTATACATCAGTCCTGGGTGTTTGAGAAAGCCATTGGCAAATGAGGACATTCAGGGAAATTTGAACTGAACGGAAGGGAAGAGGTATCTAGCCTGGAAGGGCTAGAGACAGTGTCGCCAGCATCTTCAGAAGCGTGGAGAACTGTCATAGATAGATTGGAGTGATTCTATACACAGCATCTAGCAGGCAAAGCTGAGAACAAATTTAGGGTGAAAAGAATGTCAGCCGTGTTGCAGGAGCAACTTTCTGGCAATCAGAGGTGAGCACTGATGGAATGGACAGCCCTTTAGGTAGGAGGTCCTCATCAATACAGACAGAGTTTAGTAACGATGAATACTTAATGGACAGTTTCAAGAGAATCTAAGCATCGTGTGAGATTCTTAGCCTGAGATGTTTAAACCTCCTGAAACTGAGACAAATCTACGGATGTGGTATGAATGTTTTGGGGAGGAAGAGGGTTCACAAGTTGTTGTTGTTGTTTTCAGCTTTTCACAGGGGGCCTGTAACCCTCCCAAAAGTTAAGATATCATGGAGATGATCCCTACATTATCTGAAAGAATGAAAATCCATGGTTTTCATTCACTAAGAGCAGCCCATTTAAAGGAATGACATAAAATCAAGTTACCGTCATAGGATTAGAAGTCAAATTCAAGGCCAACTGACAGTGTTGTGTGGGAGAAAGTTTGTAGAATCTGGAGTTAGGTTTTATGGTTTGAATCTGGGTTTACCATTTACTGGTAGTGTGTCCTTAGGCAAATTGCCTCATCTCTCTGTGCCTTGATTTCCTCATCTCTAATTTGGATACAATACTCTCCCTCTGGAGGTTGTAATGATGATAGAATAAATCAATCAAGGTTTCAGAAGGTGCCTGGTAAATGCTTAGTGACTGGGCATTTTCAAATCCACTGCAAATATAAATGTTCTGATTATATGACTGCTTATCTCAACAGCCTCCCTGGGAGTCACTTTATCCTTATTTCAGACGTTCAGGGTTTGAGTACCAGCATCTCACTTAGAAGATAAGAAGGTAAGGCCCAGGAAGGAAAGGGGTCCTTGCACAGCAGGGGAGCATCTCCAAAAACAAGACAGGAAGGGACAGAAAGACCTTTGAGATTATTTAGCCCCATTCGAGATAAAAACAGTAATAATCACCACAGTAATATTAAACGCTAATGCTCTCCAGAGTTTACTCAATGCAGGCTTTGCACTAAGGGCTTTCTTTATACATATTCATCTTTGAGTGCGATCCTTATAACCACCCTGTGAGGAAGATACTATTGGAATCCCCACTTAATCGATGAGGAAACTGAGGCACAGGGAGTAAGTGGTGGAGTTGGGGTACAGGCAGTCGGATGCTAGTCCCTGAACTAAGAGAGGTGAAGGGCATATTCATGGTCACAGGTTAATGAACCCAGATCCAGGTAGCCTAACACTTCCCACTGCATGCCCAGGGTTTGTTGTCCTGAAAGGAGCCTGAAGTGGTGAATGACAGGGTTGAGTCACCCCTGCAGACAGCCTGTCTGTTCTGGGAGGCCCAAGTGGCAGCTCCTACACACCATGTTTCCACTAGCCTAGGCATCTTGCACACCCCTGCTTGGCCAGGGCTGCCGCTGTCATCAGCTCCGGGTGACCTGGACTCCGGTCTCTTCTCTTAGGCTGACTCACTCAAGGAGATTTCCTGGCACCCTCACTTCTTAAGTGGGAGTAGGTGGCCAAATAACATGGCTAGGGAGAGGGAAGGCTAGAAAATGAGCGAATGGAGGAATAGAGCCCAGGGGAGCAGTTAAGAAATCAAAGCTTCCCCAGCATCTGGGAGCCTGCCAGAGAGGAGCGTCACTCTGTTTAATGCCCAGCAGAAGCCAAGGCAAGTGAGAGCAAGGGAGAGGCTCCAGTCTGCAAGGTGTTCCAGGGAGGCCGTGGTCAAGGTCCCTGCCAAACTGAAGAAAAGGAAGGAACACACACCCACTCCACTGCCCTCCCTCTCAACTCCTGCCTCCTACGTGTCCTCTCTCATCTTCCCTGCCACTCTGTTTAGATGACCAGTGTCCTCATTTTTTTCTCTGCTTCTCTTGAGCAAAGTGAGCCCTTGGGAGGGGAATCTATCCATCTTTTACACCTTAATGAAAATTTTAGGTACTGTGCTCCTTTCTCAGCGATTCCAGCGTGTGGATTTTGTAGTACGCATTCACCCACTCGCTAAAGTTTGTTTGTGACCCTCAAAATCAATTCTCACCCCTATTCATGGTCAGTTACAGATGTGAGCAGAGCAGCAAATAATTGGAGTCACCCGACAGGCTGTGTTCCTGTGGTCGGACAGGTATGCACTGCCTTCTGGTTCCAGCTCCCATACTGTAAACAAGTGTCCTCGTCCTGTTCCACATAGTGCCACACTTGCACATTGCTGTGCTTTCTGTTGGTGGTTTTATTGTCTACAATGCCCCCCAGGTATAGTATTGAATTCGCTGTTGTAAAGCCAGTAGTCGCGGCCACCATCACAGCAGCCTGACCCGTGCAGGTTCACATTAGATTCGAACAGTCGGTAATGAAACACAGGAGCCACAAACTGGTGAGTCATCAGCTTTAATTCTAGCTTGCACCCGGCGGGCAAGCAAAAACACACACTGGGCTCCAAAACCCACACATTCAGTGCTCACAAAGCTACTGACTTATCCGAGTTTCCTAGAATCAAAGGTTTCTAGCTCACCAGACTTATTCACCTCTGTTTCCCATCTCCTCCAGCACAAACTCTTAACAAACTGGCTTCTTCCTCAGCATTCTGCCATCTTGGCTACTTCTCCACATGGCCTTAATCTGCTCTCCTCTCTAACACTAATCTCAGGAACCCAGGAACCAAGAGAGAGCAAGCTCCCGGACTGCCCCAGTTTATAGCATAGAAAATCCAAACCCTTAATCCAATCTACAGACAAGAAAGTCTCTGATACAAAACCACCCATCTGAGGCATAATGGGATTCCTCAGGAGAGTGCACCACCCTACATCATCCAATCAGTCAAGGGTGTAGGGAAGAGCTTACTCTTAAACTAAGCCTTAGGCTATAATGACCCGGCCTGCCCACAGCCTGTTCCAGAACACACATTAATATCAACGAACTTCCATGTGGGCAGCGCCATCTTTAACAAAGTGAGCATATTTTATCTGCCCAGCAGCTGTCTAGAGTTTCTAAGGGCAAGAAGGCTGTGATGAGCCTCATGGAGAAAATATGGGTGTTAGATAGAAGCTTTACTCAGGCATGAGGTACAGTACTGTTGGCTGTGAGTGCAATGTTAATGACTCAACAATATAAATATATTAATTAAAGCACCTTTGAACAGAAACAGTATATTTTAAACACAGTCTTTAAAAAAGAGAAACACAGAATAAGGTTAGGTGTTGATTGGTCAATGAAAATGTTGTGACCAGAGGCTTAAAGGAACCTAGCCCTGTCTTTCCCTTAGAAACAATGACTCAATATTCATTAATTCAGTGTTTGCTGAATCAACTTTGTGAGCGTGTGTGTGCGTGTGCACATGTGTGTGTATACTATTTGTACTGCAATGTAAGAAACAACCAAACCCATGGAGAATTTTTGTAAGACTTTAGTTGAGCCAAACAGATGACAATGCCAGAAAGCAAAGTCTCAAATGTTGCAGCGAATGAGTTTTGCAATATCTGTTACACGTGTGGAATGAAGGAGGGAAAGTAAGGCAGAGTGTTTGGAGGAGGCAGAAAGCAAGGCGGGGCTCAGGTTACAGGAGTTAGAAAGAGTATATGCTCTCATAAGGGTGGTTACTCCTTCTCCTCAGAAGGGTCTGGAAAAGAGAATTACTTCTGGCATTTCAGAGGGGTGTTAACCTAAATGCATAAGAACAATGGGCAGGATTTAGTTAAACCTTTAACCAAGGAGGTTAGGCCTGGGGCATGACCACCCACCAGGACCTGCCCAGTTAGGAATTAATGGTCAGATTACCCTGTGAGGTTACTTTCAGTCACTGAACTTGTTCAAACCCCTTTTCCATTCATAATATATAGGTGTGTGTGTGTGTGTGTGTGTGTGTGTGTGTGTGTGTGTGCGTGTGTGTGTGTGTGTGTGTACATCACACACATAGTCTATAAAGAATCCTAAGGATCTCAAAATGTCATGATTTTGAGCAGAAATAAGCAAACTAAAAGTCATTTTATGACTCTGCCTTGCCTGATGTTTGTCGTGTTGAAGGCAAATCACCTGGATTGTTTACTCGTTTTTCTTGTAAGGATTGAAGGCTAAAATCTCTTAGAACTGGCCTTTGGTTTAAGGCTAAGTACCGGCAGTACTTTCCCTGCCAGTTTCCACATCCTTGTACCATCCTTGGTTCCCTGGAAAGGGTGCTGGTCTAGGTTCAGAGACCTGGGTCGTCCTGCCAGCCCCATGCTCTGTGTGGGCGGCGGTATCCACGTGGGCAAGTCATTTAAGCATAAGTACAGTGTGTCAAGTATACAAATATGCATGATTTTCCTTACCCAGTGACATCAAACAGCCAGTCAGTAAGCATGCATTAAAATGTATGAGGCTCCGTGTAAATGGGAGGTGGGTTGGTAAAGCAAAGAAGACGAGCTTTGGATTTGGACCTCCGTGGGTTCCGATCTGTGCTCTGCCCTTTGCCAGCGCTATGACCTTGAGCGAACTCTGTGACTTCTCCAGGGTAACTCAAATCAGATGAAGTGGGATGAACAAAGGAATAGAGTGAGGGCATTAAGAATTCCTGAACGTACCTGCACCAGGATACATGTCTTACACATCTCCTCTAACCTTGAGAGGGTTATTTTGCCCACGGTCACAGGTAACTCCTGGAAAGGGGATCCCAACCCAGATCAGCTGGTCCTTCAGCCCTTGTCTTCCTGCTGCCTGGGACATTTGGGAATGCCCTGGTGGAATAATTTCTTCCCATTATAAGGCAACCAGCCAACTTTAATTGGAGAGTTGATTTATAAAGAATTTTGCAGGGCTCCACCCAAGAAACTTGTCAGTACCTTGGAGACCAGTCTGACCTTTGCATATGAACTGCTCTTGTTTGGTGAACTGACCTCACCCCAGGCCTGAAGCCAAGACTGGGAATGCAAGCAAATGAGAGGAAGAAAAAGAAGACGATCGCCCCTGGCCTGTGTTTCAAAGACAGCGCGCAGCCCCACCACCTACGAGTCCCATTTCGTCCAGAGGGACAGAATTCATCTGACAGACTCATCTGGAAAGAATAAATGACCTGGTCTTGTGTACAGTGACCACACAACACCTCCATGAACAACAGAATATTTTTGAACTGGCACACGTTGGGAAGGAGTTTGATTTCCTGAAACAAGCAGAGGCCACCTGCCTCACTGGGGCCACAGCACAGGGCAGCCCCCGCCATGCTTCCTGGAAGGGACAGCAGCCACTCCTCTGGCTCCTTGGAGGGAGCTCCATGTGGGGGCAGCTGGCATGGCTGCTGACAGGGGCAGTGGCAGGGTTGTTGGTGGGGAAAGCCAGAGATGGATTGTTACATTTTGGAGTGCACATGTGTGCATGTGTGTGCGTGCATGTGCGTGCATGCAGGTGTACGCATGTGTTTCAGGACAGGGTGAGCAGGCCTCTGAAACACAATTATCAGCAGCATCTTCTAATAAACAAGGCACTTGGGCAGGCCCTGTCTCTTGCCTCAACTCCTGGCCTCCAGCCTGGGAATCCTGCACACCAACACCCTGTCCTCCAGGAGGGGGCCGGGAGATGGACGCAAGGGAGACACTGGTGTGACGGTGAGGTCGCTTCGGGCTGTCTCGGGTCATGACATTCACTCGGCATAAGTGGCTGTGCTTAGAGGATTCTGTGGGTTCAGTGGAAGAGCCTGAAAACAGCTGAAGAAAAGAGCCTAGGGCCCCCAGATTCAGATTCACAAAGCCTAAGTGGGGCCAGCCTGAGAATCTGCATTTCTAGCAAGGTCCCAGGTGATGTCAGTGTTGCTAGTCTGTGTCAGCGCGTCTTACTGGTCACACTGGCCAGGGGTCAGCACACTCTGTTCATCCTTTACAGAGTCAGATGATATGTCCTTTAGGCTTTCCGGCCAGATGGTCCCTGTTGCAACCACCTGACCCCACCATTGCAGTGTGAAAGCAGCCCTAGACATCCATCCATTAATGAATGATGGTGGCGGTTCCAATGCAGCTTGATTTGTTGACACTGAAATCTAAATTATATATTATTTTTACATGTCTTGTAATATCATTCTTTCAGGTTTTTTTTCATTCATGTAAAGATGATTCTTCACTTGTGGGCTGCACAAAAACTGGCATTTACCCTCAGGACGTAGTCTGCAGACCCCTGCTCTGCACCGCCTTATACTCTAAGCCTGGCCCTACTGGACTGTCAGCTTGCCGGGGGCACAAGCTGCACCCACTGACAACACTCCCTCCCGGTCGGGGTCCGTGCCCTGGCACCCTGCTCAGCGTGCTGGCGCCTGGGAAGCTGAAGTGTTGCCTTTCAGAACTGACACTTGTCAGGTGCCTCCCTTTCCTTCCATTCAAACTCATGGTCACACGGTAACTCTATAAACATGTGGGCAAAGGAATCGGTGACCCGGGAGCTCAGTAACAACAGAGGAGTTTTGATTTATTAAAGGGAAGAGCCAAGGAAAGGACCTAGCAAACTGATAAGCCGGATGATGAGGTGGTTTCCTAAACATTGCACCAAAGCCTCTGCGGTTCCTGCCACTTCCCACCACCCTTCCAACCCCTGGCAACACGTGACCCTGGCAGCCAGAGCAAGGACATCCTTTGAGCTCTGAGTCTCAGTATTTAGAAAAATGAGAGGAAGGCCAAAGGCTTTTGAGAATTTAAGGCCAAGGGCTCTTATATTAATTCAACAAACTGATGGATTTGGTGCCTAGCTGTTCTGAGTTAGGGACTCAGTAACTATTTATTGAATATTTTGGCAAATACTTATGATTTTTCACATTGGTTATGTGCAATGAAGGACTCTTGGTTAAGATCCAGAGGTGAAAAAGATACGTCTCCTGAATGCAGAGAGTTTATAGGCAAAGGACCCAGGCTCATGCTGGCCTGCAGTCTAGTGCAGGGCTTGGCAAACTAACAGCCACAGGCCAAATCCAGCCCCCAACCTGGTTTTGTCAATAAAGTTTTATTGTAACACAGCCCTGCTCATATGTGTACATATGGTCTATAGCTGCTTTCACACTAAAAGTTTAGAATTCAATAATTATTATAGCCTTCAAAGCCTAAAATATTTACCATTGGACTGCTCACAGTGCAATGCTTTCCAAAAATTTGGATAGAACCCACAATAATTAATACATTTTCCCTTGTCACCTGATTCCCAGATATTAGATAGAAAGATAAATTTGAAAGAATATTTGCCCTTTCTATGTGCAAGGAGTTTTAATATAATCTGCTACATCCTGTCATTTTTTAAAATGTTCGTTGTGACCCATTAAATTGATTCAATGACCCATTTCAAACCCACATTTTGAAAAATTCTGGTACACTGAAAAGCAAAGCATGTTTATGCATTCATTCAAGAAATAATTAATGAGTGCATTCTATACACCAGGCACTATTCTAAGCACAGGAGCTGTAATAGTGAATACCACAAAGTCTCTGTCCTCACACAGCTTACATCCTATGGGGGAGGCGGATGACAAAAGAACAAACAAAACTGCAATATGTCAGGTGATGAGCAGGGCTCTAAAGACAAAAGAAACAGAATAAGAGGGACAGAGTGTGATAGGAGAGTGATCAGGGAAGCCTTTCTGTGAGGCAACATGTGAAGGAAGGAGAGAGTGAGCCATGTGGACACAGAAAGAAGAGCACGACAGCAGAGGGAACAGCACGCACAAAGTCCCTGGGGCAGGAGCCACCTCCATGCATCTTAGGAACAGGCAGGTGGCCAGTGGGGCGGGGGTGAGTGTTTGAGGTAAAAAGTGGTAGGAAATAAGACCAGAGAGTTGGGGAGAAGTGGATAGAAGAAGATCATGTAGACAACTGACTACAACCAAAGTGGAATGAAGTAAACCTTATAGCAGAAATATAAGCCAAGTGCTGAGGAGGGAGACCAGATAAAATTGAACCAGGATGGAGGGGAAAATCTTCACTGATTTACTCATTCATCCAAAATACAATTCCTGTGAGTGTGTGTAGTCACTGAGCTGAGGCCACAGACAAACGTGCACCCTTCTTCCCGGAGGCAAGCCTTGCCAGGCATTTTGGTACCTCCAGCTGACGCTAAGGCAGAGCCAGTGCTTCAGAGCTTTGGGCCAGAGTGAGACCTGGACAAGTAAATGAGCATGGGGAAAAGTCAGAGCCAGATCCTAGATGCAGTTGACACTGCACTCTAGAATTTGGACTTTGTCTTCTAGGTAAGAGAGAGACTCACTGGTGGGTTTTAAGTAAAGAAAAGACAATGGGGATGGCATGGTTGGATTTATAAGGCAGGCAGTGTGAGAAAAGAGGAGAGGAGTGGGAGCAAGGAGGGGAGTTTAGAGCCCCTGGTACCCATTAGGAAGAAACTGTGGCTGTTCAGAAAAGAAATAAGGGTTTGAACCCAGGCAGGAGCTGAAGCAGTGAGAAATGAGATCAGGATGCAGTCAAGTGACATGAGAACAGACTGTATAGAACTGAGGGACTAACTGCATGTAAGGCAAAAGAAAATTGAGAGTATGATGACTTCATTCACTGAAATATGAAATCAAGGACATGCTTGAGGGGAAAGAGCACTGCAGTTTTGTTTTGTTTTGTTGTTTTGCTTTGTTTGTTTGCTTGTTTGTTTAGGTGAGATGAGAGGAGATAGAGAGACAGACTCCCACATGTGCTCTGACCGGGATTCACCTGGCAAACCCCATCTGGGGCCAATGCTGGAGTACTGAGCTATTTTTAGCACCTGAGGCTGATGCGCTCAGACCAACCAAGCCACTGGCTGTGGGTGGAGGAAGAGGGAGAGAAGGGGGAGAGGAAAGGGAAGAGAAGCAGATGGTCTCTTCTATGTGCCCTGACCGGGAATTGAACCTGGGACATCCATATGCCTGGCCAACACTCTATCCACTGAGCCACCAGCCAGGGCCAGCACTGCAGTTTTTAACATGTTAAGTTTGATGTACCTGTGAACAATAACAATAGTAGTTGCACACCATTTATTGAGCCCTTACTGGAGGTCAGGCGCTGTGCTTCATCACAACAGCTCTGCGTAGTAAGTAATATGATTATCCCTCATTTTGCAGATGGGAAAACTGAAGCTCAGAGAAGCTAAGAAAGTGGGAAGGAGGGTGATTATCTGTTATCATCATCCAGGTCGCATAGAGCTGGGCACATGGTGAGTGCTCAGAAAATGGCAGTGATGTTATCTTCTTGCCACTGTGAGAAGGAAACACAAGTCTGTAGATAGGGGAACTATTCATATTTAGTAGCTCAGTGTATATATAGATATATATATATATATATAAATGCCTTGGTGTGTGTGTGTATATATATATCTCCATCGCTAGACCCCTATCCAGATCCAGTCTATTGCTGCTTTTCATTTTTGGCTCTCTAATTAGGCATCTCAAATGTCTTTTGATCTTACCCATTTCCGAGCCCTATCCCACGCCTACTCCATAATTACTTTATAAATAAATTTCTTCTCCCAAAGTTAATCTCAGCCCACTTGCCTTTGTTCTGGTCTGTGAAGTAAATTGTGTTGCTGGCCATGCAGCCAGAGTAGGTTTATTCTTGCGGAGAGAAGAGGAACTTTATTTATTTATTTTTTGCGATAGCTCCTCTGGCCTGTCCCGGTGCCAAATAAACAAAGCTGCTATTCATTACGACATCTCCCCGTCTCTGTCGTGCCCGGAGTCCTTTTATCAGCACAGCCTCTTGGGCTGTCTCTCCGAGAGCCTGCAACAGCAAATAAGAATGTTCCCAAAGTGAGTGCTGAGAAAATGGAACCCATTTAACGAGGCCGCAGAGAGGAGGAGGCGGTTGCTCTCCTGGTGAGTGTCGGAGCAAACATTATGTTTAACATCGTGGTCGGAAAACGCTGGCTTCTCCCATGTGACCGCAGCAAAAAGCGTTAGCCGACCCATCAATAGTTTGTGATTCAGGGGCAATGGGCTGACACAGCTGGAAAGAAAACTTAGAATCAGGCCACCCTCTCTCTCCCAAAGGCCTCATCCTCATGCCTGGACCCGGTAACTTGGCTGCCACAGCCCTGCTCTTCTGGCTGCTACCCCTCAGTAGCAATGCTTACTCCACCTGTGTCCCATTCACAGACTCCCAGATATCAGGTTGAAGGTATAGAGCCCAACCTTCCACCCACTGATGCCTCACTAAGGACTTGGCCTTGCTCTGTGGACTCTGAGCCTTCTGTCCAATGAGCCATGAAAACACTCAGTATATAAACCAGGTCCATGTGAAGCAGCTTCAAATTAAGGGAGATCTACAGTCCTCCCCTACTGATCTCTTACATGAGTCTACCTACAAAGAAGATACTCCCACAGTTTCTCTGAGGTATCTCAAGACTCTAGGGAGTCCAGCCTGACCAGGTGGTGGTGCAGTGGATAGAGCATTGACCTGGAATGCTAAGGACCCAGGTTGGAAACCCCAAGGTCACCTGCTTGAGCGCGGGCTCATTCAGCTTGAGTGTGGGATCACAGACATGACCCCATAGTCACTGGCTTGATCCCAAAGGTTTCTGGCTTGAAGCCCAAGGCTGCTGGCTTAAGCTCAAGGTCATTGGCTTAAGCAAGGTGCCACTGGCTCGGCTGGAGCCCCCGGGTTAAGGCACATATGAGAAAGCAATCAATGAACAACTAAGATGCCAAAACTATGAGTTGATGCTTCTCATGTCTCTCCCTTCCTATCTGTCTGTATTTGTTTGTCTGCCTGACTGTCTGTCTGTCTCTCTTGCTAAAAAAGAAAAATAAAAGACTCTAAGAAGTCCAGTTTGAGAAGAGTGCCTAACGACCATGCTTGGCGTCCCTTTGTTCATTTACTCATTCAGAAAATAGCTTTCAAACACCTACTACATGCCATGGGCAAGAGATACCGTAGGGAATATAACAGACAAGTTTCTGCTCTTGCAGAGCTTATATTGGGGGTTAGGGGGGATATTGACAGCTACAAGATAATCTGAGACCATAGGTACAAGAAGAACACAAGAGGGGGTAAAGTCATAGAATGTGGCTGGGGAGTGTATGAGCTGCTTTAGATTGGATAATCAGAAGAGGCCTCGCTGAGGAGGTGATAAGGAAACAGGGACAAGGAGAAAAATCTAGCTACATGCCCACCTGCAGAAAGAGGTTTTCTGGCAGCAAAAATAACAAGTGCAAAGGCCCCGAGGCAGCAAGGGGCTGGTGAGTTTCCGGAACTGGGAGAGAAAGTGAGGGGGAGGCAGTCGAGAGTGAGGTTAGCAGGATCAGCAAGGCCAAGGCTTGCTGGCCCTTACAGATGCATATTTAGGAAACTGTAGTGGGCATGGGTGTTGTTCTCATGTGTTTTTGGCGTCCACCCATCATGGTGATTTGGTTTCCTGTTGAAATAATGAAACTTGTACACATGTCTCCCTAGTAAAGCAAAGGGCACTACGACAAGGTGCTGGAAGTCCTGACTTTTTGAAAGTTCCTCTCCCCCCTTCCAGGTTTCCTTCTTCCTTTTCCTTTTCAAAAGCCGCAGCACCAGAAACAAAATGACCTCATCCCTCAGGGGGCCAGGGGACTTCATTATTTCTTCTGTCTCATGAGTTGACTGGGTGACATCAGAACTCTCCAATGAACTCCCTCGTGGAACTTGACATTAAAACAGACAGAAAAGTAATAATATATGAGCTGTCACTTTATTCCACAACTTTTCATTTGCAACCCTTATCATCAAGTCCAGCGACAAACACAGAGGGTCTCCTGATGAACCTGGCGGTGTGTCAACCTCAGCACCCAGTTTACCTTTACAGCCTTTGTCTGTGGAGAGCTCGGTTTTGAGAAAATCACGTGTGTTTCACCAGCTGGCTCTGCAGTCTCAGGTTACTCTCCAAATAAACCAAGATGGAAGGGGAACCTCACTCTGAGCACACAAAGAAGAGCTGCCCACACAGCCGGGGGAAATGTGTAGCAAACACTTGTGTGTGTTTCTTTTTTTCAGATGCTTTAAAATCAAGCTTCTAAAAAACTTTATAAAACAATCTGTTTTATACATTTATTAGGTTAGAATATAAGTATATGTTCTCTGCTGGGTTAGCATGCCCCTTTAAAAAAAATAAGGGTGGACAGATTTTATAAGGAACAGGAAATCATGTATATAAAGCTTTTAAATCTTTTTATAACATAATTATCAAACATTTGTGGCAACACTTCAAATCCTTTCTTGGGACATTGAAAAGTAGTCAGCATTATACATGGTCTTCCGCCAGTGGTGTGCTGGTAGACTGGCTCTCTGGGCAGGGGGTGGGAGAGCCCTAAGTCATAGTGTTTGCCAATTTCTGGGGTGTAAATACTTCCAATGTGAACAATTTCAGCTAACAATGGTTTAATAGATGGCTCACAAAATTTCCAGATATTTCACAATTGCTTCTCATGAGCCAGTATGAGCCAACTCGAGGACACTTCTGTTTCCAGCCCTCATATGTAGTTGGTGTTTCTGGGTGGAGCCCTTTTGAAAGCCTTCACCCCAAAACCAACGATGCAGTGGCACCCAAGGCCTTGGGACCTTTGGCTGGAGCTGGGGAGGGGTAGTTAGAATGGGGTAGAGCAGGGGAGCAGAAGCACAGGAGCTGGAGTCCCGTAGTCCAGGGACTGTTTTGTTGTCAGAAAGGTCAGAAAGAGCATGACCCCAGGGGCAGTCATGATGGTACCTCCTTAAGCAAGATCATCCAGAGCCCACATGTATTTTATACAATTGAGATCATACCTTGGGCTGTCTACCCCTTGGGGCTCATTCTTCTAGACCCAGCTGAAGTATCTCAACCCCTTTAGAACCTTCTCTGTCTTGCCCCAGCACTGTGACTCCTGCGCTCCTTTGAGCAAGCTCGGGACCTAACATGGATCTTTCCTCTTGCACCATCTGAATGGCCTGCTGTTTTACATCAGCTTAGTGGTGTTCTAGCCTAGTCCTTGAGAGAAGACACCATGGTTGGAACCCCAGTACCCAGCACAGGCCTGGTATTTTGTTAATTTACTCAACAAATATTAATTGAGTTCCTCCTTTGTGTCAGGCAGTGAGATTACAGTGGAGAACAAAACAGAGCCCCTGTCTTCCTAGGGGTGTTGATTCTAGAAGACACTCAATATGTGTGAAATTATTGTCTCACAATTCCCTGTGATCACTGCTCTTAGGAAGACTAGGAGAGGAGAGCTTTCATTTTATTTATTTTTAACCCTAGCATAGAGCCCACACAGAAATAGAGCCACCCTTCATTTGTCTTTGTTTTTTTAATAGACTTTATTTTTGTCCAGAAATTTTAGGTTCACAGAAAAATAGAGCATAAAGGACAGAGATTTCCCATGTACCCCCTGCCCCCACACATGCACGGCCTCTTCCGTGATCCACATCCACCACGAGGGTAGTACATGTGTTTTAATTGATGCCTTTTATTCGCTGCTTAAAAGAAATGAGCTATTAAGTCATGAAAAGACATGGAGGAAACTTAAGTGCATACTGACTAAGTGAAAGAAGCCAATCTGAAAAGGTCACATATAGGGGGCCTGGGGTATGACAGTCTCAACATAAGGCTTTTCGAGTTTACAATGCTCACTCCCATAAAAACTTTAAAGAAATAAATGAGACATGAGTGTTTCAGCTTATGCTGTTATTGTTGTACTTCCAAGACAATGTGGGCAAACTATACTGCTCACAAAAATTAGGGGATATTTTAGGGCTTCCTGTTCATTTTGAAATATCTCCTAATTTTTGTGAGCAGTATAGTTTGGTCGCACACAGCGGAAGAATACGTAGTCATGCAGCGTATGAGTGAGGGAGGAAGTTGGCATCCCCCAGTATACTTACTTACACCATTTAAGACTATTAAAAACACAAATGTTGCGTTTGTGTTAGGCTAGGGTGTGTTTCAACTTACACCAAAATTTGAGTTATGTCACTGTTGTAGGAATGGAACTGTGTCATAACCCTGAGGACCCCCTGTACTATGATTCCAACTCTATGACATTCTGGAAAAAGCCAAAACTACAGGGACAATACAATGATCAGTGGTTGCCAGGGGTCTGAGGGGAAGAAACATGAACAGGCAAACGCAGCAGACTTTTTGAGGGCAGTGAAATTACTACATATGAGACTATGACCATGGACACTTGTCACTATACCTTTTTCAAAATCCATAGATTTATATTCTTTTATTTTTCTTTAATTATGACTTTGGGATAGGTGAAGGCCTATTCATGTACTGTTGTCACAGACTGGGGGTTGTAGGGAGAGGCTGCTGGTTACGTGTTTATCTATTGTAACCCATTAATATCTTAGGCTGAGTTGTTTCACAGGTTATGCAGCTCCAGGAGGAAGAAAAACATGTGAAGTAAGCTTAGAATTTCCTGGAAGACAGAATGAGAAAGAGGGCCAGGGCTCTGCCCCTCAGCAGCCAGGGCCCAGTGTGAATCTCGCTCCTGGGATGGGGATGGGGACAGCTCCAGGATTAGCCCAGGGCCAGCTGTTCCCACTGCCTTCTGGTCATTCTGGGCTTTGGGGATCAGAAGGAAGAAGACATGATAAGAGAAAGGGGGAAATAGAGCACCTAAGCCCAAGAGATGGAGTACACTGCAGCCATGATTTATAACAACCCCAGAGGTCACCCGCTCTGTTATTAACCCAACAGTTTTAAAACAACTCCCATTCATACACACTTTCCCTAATTCTCTATGCCTAAATAAATGTATTTTGAAATGACATTTTATGTTACTATCATAAATTATAAGTTGTGTGGGCCAGAAAATTTTTCCTAATTCATACTGAAACAAATATCTGTTGAAGCGTCAGTGTTCCTTGCGCACCCTCTCAGTGTCACGCACGCTGCACTGTGGCTCACTGGTAGAGAACAGGTGGCCAGTCTTGGTTCTTGATTTATGAGGAGCCCTAGGCAGGTCACCTGCCCCTCCTGATGTGTCACTTGCCTCATCTGCAAAAGGAGAGGGTTGACCAGATGCCCTCTCAAGTGTTTTCACACCCTGAGGCTCTGAGTGGCTTGTTTTATAAATATAGAGTCATGGAAGGCAGCACACCCATGGCAGACTTCTTGACACCCTGCACTCTCCCCTCCCTCCTCAGCTTCCCCCACCACCCTGATACATCACCCCCTTCCCTACCAGGCAGGGCTACCTGCCAGAGAAGCCTGCATAGCCCCAACCCTAAACTTAAAGTTAAGTTTCTAAATTAGAAGAAAAACACCCCAATGTTTTCAAACCTCAGCATGGTGCTCTGAGTCCTTTAACTTGAATGAAGTAAGTGGTGCCTTTGCCAGAAAGTCACATCCCAACACACACACACACACACACACACACACACACACACACACACACACAGATTGCTGTATTGTTTTGGGGAAATGTTCACAATGACCTTTACAACCTCAATATTTCACAAGAGAGACAAGGAGTCTACCTAGCCATTCTCTGGCAGGGTCCCCATGCAGAGCAGCCCCCTCCCCCTTCTGGCTATAGACAGACATCTCCCAAGTCCTGCAGGAAAGTCAACAGGTTTCCACACCCCCCTCCCCCAAATAACGATGTGTGGAGGGAAGGGTGTTACATACCGTGTTTCATTGCCCACAGAATCTGCATGTGAGCAAGATTGGGCCCGGCATTGCTGTATAGAACACACCCTCCGCAGAGCCTCTGTTAAAACCACCTTAAGAACGACTGACTGTAAGAGAGGCCCCCAAGCCCAGACAATATGAGCCAGTGGGACCAGAAAAGGAAAGGAAGTTGCTTGAATTCTGTTTGTGTATATTGCCCTTTACAAAATCTCTAGATACCTTATCCATAAAGGGGCTTAGAGTTAATGACACACCGCTAATGTTTGCAACTTTGGGCCAGGCACTGTTCAAACTGTTTACGTGATTTCTCTCTCTAAATCATCATGGCAGCTATGAGCAATGTGCTGTTATAAGCCTCACTTCACAGATGAGAACATCGAGGCTTAGAGACGTTAAGAACTTTCTCAAGGTCGCACAGCTAACCCAAGGGAAAGCCTGCTTCCCAAACCCATGCTCGAAGCAATACCTTCTATTCGTGGGGCAGCGTGTACTTTTTAGAACTCTTAGCATGTAATAATAACCATCACTTAGAGAAACAGACAGATTATAGATAGATTAGATAGATAGACATAGACATAAAGATACAAATTCTAGTCCTCCCATCCCCATGAGAATGGGCATAAATATTATCATCTCCATTTTACCCATGAGGAAATTGAGCCCCAGAAGAACTGAAGAACTCAGTTCAG
Source organism: Rhynchonycteris naso (assembly GCA_037038555.1). Taxonomy (NCBI): domain Eukaryota; kingdom Metazoa; phylum Chordata; class Mammalia; order Chiroptera; family Emballonuridae; genus Rhynchonycteris; species Rhynchonycteris naso. The sequence goes on from CM073000.1 coordinate 79,244,313, forward strand.
ACCGTGGTATTTGTATGTGCCTAATAAGCCAGGATGTGAGCCTAGATCAGCCTGACTCCACAGTCTGCCTGCAGAATTTCATCTGATTTTTCTGACGACTTTGTGACTTCAGAGGCAGGGAGGGAGTGTGTTGTAGTAGAGCCCAGATCCTGTTATGTGGAATTCCACAAACTTGGCCTGATCAGATTCAGGAGGTCCCTAAAATTTCAATCAACACACAGTAGTACCTTCTCTACCACACTCCTGCTTGTGTTTCTCAAAGCACCTACAAACTAGCTATTTCCTACCTACTTGTTGCCTATTTATCTACCCATCTATTTAACCATTTTTTTAATCTATCTGCTTCTTTATTCTCTACTCCCCCCAAGTAGAATATGCCCTTGTCTCTGTCTTGTTTATTACCGTATCCTCAGTGCCTAGCACAGTGCCCTCAATAAATATTGAGGCACTAATCAGTGAGCATATGCTCAGAATTAAATGAAGAACAAACACCCCAAGTGGTACAGAGCCCTGTGGAAACTCAGAAGAGCAGGGAGAAACTCTTATGAGCTGGGGTGAACCAGAAGGGCTTCCTGGAGGAGGCTATTGGCTTTATGGTTTTCATGGGTGAGTAGGTAGATGCGCAGAGAGCATTCCAGGAAGGAAAGAGATCAAAGTAGAGGCACAGAGAGCACAGGCTGGCATCACCCAGGACCATGAGACAGAGCAGCCTCCGAGCATCTGGAGCCTCAGAAAGAGCCTAGCAGCTTGTCCTTCTCTTTGGGAGCTTGAATCATCGAGAGGACTTTCTTTACTTATGACTGCCTAGTCCCCTCTGGAATGGGGAATCATCCTCCTTAGCAGCTCCCCTCCCCCCACCCACACACACACCTCCACCTGTGCACAAAGTGGCCATGGCTCTGGCCCAAGCTGGGGTTGACAGGTGAGGAAGGAGGGAGATGGGCACCCATGTCCACAAGGGGCTCCACAAACATGTTCTCATTGGGGCTTGTCATCTTGGGAATACAGAGAAGTAGCAGCAGTGGGCTCCCAGCCCAGATATGCTTCCCATTTTGTGGCTTTATGACCTGAGGTTGCTCACATGCCCTCTCTGAGCCTCATCAGTCCCACCCAGGGACATGCAGATGGTATTTTCTACCTCCGTGACTTCAAGATCAGTACCCATTGTCCAGAGCAGCCACCCTCTCCCGGGGCCACACAGTGGGGCATGTGAGCTCCACATATGGAACGTTGCACTTCATGTCCAAGGCTGCTGAGCATGGCTGGGGGAGAATCCCACCACTGATCTGGTGCTGCAACTACAAAGGCATTGTCTCCAGCCTCATCGGGGCCCCCCTGGGTCCTCCTGGCCGAGTTTTCACATCTACCCCATCGGCCGCCTTTCCCATCCCCACTGTGGAGTCTCTAGAACCTCACTGCTCTCTACAAGTGCCATATCCTTCCCCCAAAAGAGGACACACATCTCATCACAGAACGGGAGCTCCAGCTCTCTGAAAATCTTCATTGACACTGACAGACACCCCCCATGGCCTTCTGCACTCACTCGCAGACCCTGTCTTGCATCTTTGCCCTCCCTCACACCCATCTGCCCTGGCTCAGCACTGTCTTTTTTCCTACTCAGAGTTCGCTTCACCTCTGAGCTCTGGCTCTCATTTTCACCCCTCTCCTCTGGGGTGTGGCTACCTGTGCACCCACCCCTGGTTCCTGTGCTGCTTGCCAATGAGCATCTTATCAACATGACACATGTTCAAGTCTCACCCAGAATTTAAAAGAAGACGTGTGTTTGCACCGAGCCTGTATGCCTTTCCTCCCATTTTGTCAGACAAGTTTCTTAAAGATGAGCGTGCAGTTCTGTCTTCACTCGCGCTCCAGCTCCCTGAATCAGCTCCCACCACTCCCCAAAACTTGATCCAGCAACAATCATTCATGCCCTCCAGGTGAACACATCTAATAAAATCTTCAGCCCCTTGGCTTGCTCCATGGCCATTTGTAACTGTTGATTTGTCCCCTGAAGGCTCTGCAACCCCACTGTCAACCCACCATTCCTGCTTTCTCTCCAGACAGACTCCCTTTACCTCCTTTGCAGCCCCTCTCCCATCCCTCTGTTCGTATGCCCTGGGGCTCCGTCCTGGCCCCTCTCTCCTCCTCCCTGTACACAGGTTCCTCACGCCTGCACTGTCCACTGTGGTGGCCACTAGCCATGCGTGCCCGCTGAGCAGTTGACATGCAGCTCGGTTGAGATGAGCTGTGAGGGTGACATAGACATCCAATTTCAAAGACTTTGAGTCCAAGGAAAAAGAACATACTATATCTCATTCATAATGTTTAGAGATTACACACAGAAATTATTTTTTAAATGTATATATTGGGTTAAATGAAATATATTCTTAAAATTCATTTCACCTGTTGTTTTTCATGTGGCTACAAGAAACTTTAGAACAATACATGTGGTTCTAGGGACAGCAATGCCTTGGACAGCCACAGTCACCAGCATCGCAGTGACGTCCAAAGCAATTCAGCATTGTGATAAGGAGGGTAGTCCAGGAACTCTGCTGTCTGGGCTGGAATCACAGCTCTGCCTCTGACTAGCTGAGTAGCCTCGAGCAAGTTGCTTAGAAGGATGCCCGGTGCATGGAAGGCACTGGATGAAGTTAGCCATCTTATAGAGGAAGCCCTGCACCGCAGTTACAGCTGGGAGCTCTTTAACCAGGCTGCTGGGTAGGCGTCCTTCTCCTTTGCCCCCAGCTGAGCAACCATACGGTTACTCAGCCCTCCCTGAGCCTCATTATCCTCACCCACAACATTACAGGAGTCTCAGAGTAAAGGACTCCTGGCAATGGCTGCCACGTGGTCAGCACTCAGCAAACGGCTCTCGTGTTTCGCTGCCCTCATATCTACCACAAGCAGTTTATTTTTCCTTTTTAAAAAATATTTTTATTGAATTTATTGGGGTAACACTGGTTAATTATGTAGGTTTCAAGTGTACAATTCTATTAATACCTCACCGGTATATTATAGTGTGTGCTCACCACCCCAAGCCTAGTCTCCATCCATCAGCATTTATTGCCCCTCTACCCTCTCTGACCTCCCCCACCCCCATCCCTCTGGTAATTACCGCTTTGTGGCCTGTGTCTACAAGTTTGCATTTTCCTTCCCCTCTCTTCCTACTGCCTACAGTCAGCTGTGCATCACCTCTGGTCTAAGCCTCAGCAATCACAGCCTCCTGGCGGGCCCCTCCCATCTGTTTTCCACAATGTCTGCTAAAGTTTGAGTCCTAAATCCTAGAACTGCTACATCCCCCCTTTGCCCTAAATCTGACAGTGTTTCACGGTGCACACTGGTAAAGCCCGCAGGATCCACCAGGATCCCCCAACTCCTCTGGGCTCCTCTCTCAGCACAGGCCTCCTCACACCCAGTGCTCTGGCCACAGGCAAGCCCGTTCAGTCCTAAACAGGCCAGCTGTGCCCTCCTCCTCCACCTTTCCCTTCCTCCAGCATCTCCCACCAGTGCCCACGGCCATGTCAGACTCAGCTCCACTAGACTCAGCTCAAGTTCAAGAGTTCCCTGAACTTCCCTTGACCCCCTCAGTGGATGTGACCACCCCCTGATCTGCGCCCACACGATGCCTGTGCCAAGTTCTGTGGCTAGCTACCTCACCTGCACTCACACACTCCCAGTTGCCATGCCTGCTTCTCTTACAAGCCATGCACGTCTTAGGCATAGTGATGAAACTGATTACTTTATGAGAGTGTGCCCTGTGCCAGCACTGCCCAAGGATGGACACGGGTACCTTCCTCTTCTCATTGCCAGCAACCCTGAGCTGGGACGCATAACCACTTTACAGCTGAGGGAGCTGGAGGATAAAGAGATGGAGCCAACCCCACCCCACCCCCACCAGAGTTCAAAGCCAGGTGGTCTTCCTTCAGACACCACACTCTTAACCTTGACTTACTTTTCTTCCTAATTGAGATATAGCTGACATATAACTTTGTGTAAGTTTAGGGGTACAACACGTTGATCTGATACATTTATATATTGCAGTATGATTACCACCTTTCACCTAACTAAAACCTCTATCACATCACGTAATTATCATTTCTTTTGTGCGGTGAGAAGGTCCAAGATCTACCCTCTTAGCAGCTTTGAAGTATAAAATCCAGTGTTGTTGAGTTTAATCACTATACTGTGCATCAGATCTCTGGAAGTTGATCTATGTTCAACTTCTAATTGTATATTTGTACCCTGTACCAACATCTCCCCAAACACCCCACTCCCTGGACCATGGTAACCACCCTCCTACTCTTGGTTTCTATGAGTTTGGCGTTTTCAGCTTCCATGTATAACTGAGATCACACAGTATTAGTCTTTCTCTGACCTATTTCATTGAGCATAATGTCCTAAAGAAACACCCATATTGCCAAAAGTGTCAAGATGTCCTTCTTTCTTGTGGCCAAATCACATTTTCTTTATGTATTCATCCATTGATGGGCACTTGGGTTGTCTCCATACCTTGGATAATGTGAGTAAGGCTGCCTTTTATAATCGAAGCTAGCAGGGTTAATTTTTGAAGCCAACAGTTCAGAGAAGGAAAGGCCCTTGTCCAAGGTCACCCAATGAGGTCTTTTCCCAGCTGGAAGCAGAGTCTGGGCCTCCTGGCTCTCGGTGTTCTTTTTCTCATTCTTGGTCGTTCATGTGTCCTCGCCATGAAAGCCCAACACTGACACCCCCCACCCATCCACACCCCCAGGCCACGAGAAGGAGGAACCCTGGGCAGCTGCCGACAGACATGTGCTGAAGTAATGAAATGTCCAAGCGGAGGTTGTAATAATAAACAGGGCCGAGGTAGCATCTGCTTTGTTTGCTTGGTTGAGTGTGTTTTTATTATGAATGATCTGGAATTCAATCCCGCCTAGGAGGCACCAGGCTTCCCTCTTCTCCTGTAGGAGAGCAGGGTGGAGCCGCTGAGCTAAAACGTGCTGACAGTGAGGCAGAACCGGTCAAGTCCAGGGTCGGGCACTCCCAGAGAGAGGAGCATGCTGGGCAGAGACCCGGGGGAGCCAGGCACTCTTCAGAACCTGTCACTGGGTGGGGGGGATCATTTCACAGTGAATAAATAATACCCTTCCAAGTCAACTAAGATGACCCCAATGGGGACATTCACTGAGAATTGCTTTGGGCAAGGAAAAAGCAAACCTTAATGAGCTCTGCAAAGAGCCTGCTGCCCTCTCTTCAGCCCAGAAAGCCCAAGGGTCATGTGGGAAAGGAAGGGAAGGGCAGGAGGGAGGTGCCAATTAGGCCAGGGGGGAGTTTGGGAAACTTTTATAATACCACTACTAATGGCGTTCTTTGCTATTCATTGCACAAGGCCTTTCAGAATGAAGTGTAAGGGGACAATAACCATTGTTTCTTCGACAGAACTGGGGCACTTCCCTTTGTCAGATAAGAGAATCACTGGGACTCGGATTGGAAGAAGCATTCAAGGTCACCTAGCTGCTCACACTTGACTTTATCCCAGCAGTCGGCTCTCCAACCAGTCGGCCATGTTGCAGGCTCTTGGTGGGGACTAGTAGGAGTAAGGGCTTTGCAAAATCAAATGCATCACCTTAGCTCAAATACAGATATTGAAGAATGTGGTGTAGATGTGCTGTCCAATGGGCTTCTCAGCACTGCCCCCCAGAATGAGACAGACTTACCCATCCAGCACAGGCAGCATGGCATTGCCTCAGGCTTCCCCATGGAGGAGTCTGACCTGAAGATTTACAGTCTGGGAAGCAAAACAGATTACAGGCTGTTCGTGGGAACAATGATTCTCAGAGAGAAAGTGGAGGGAATGGGCTGGGTCACTGCACTTACCCAATTTCTCCTCCAGACTCCTCAATCCAAATGTGACACTCCCTCTAAGGAGGTGTGAATGACAAGGGGTAGATAGGCCAGGGGTGTTGTGCCCTCCCCATGAAGAAAACGGCAGGAGTTTGGAAATAAGGAATTTCCCCTAATAGCTTTCTCCCAACTTAAAGGTATTCTGATGCTGAGGAAAGGGACTCACGGCCCCCAAGTGCCTTTAGAGTGAAAAAATTCTGCCTCACACCAGAGCCTCAGCAAGAATGCCTTCCTGCAATCACTCGCATGGTCCAGCAAAGCAGATTTGGGCAGCCAGTCGTCAGTAACGCATTCACCCTATTTCAGGATTATTTTGGCTGCAAGTCATGAAAAATTCCACCCTGGACTGGCTGAAACACTCCGAAGCCTTAGAGATTCATGTCTCAGGGAAGTCACCGAGGTCCTCGGCTGGCTTCATGCGTGGGCAGCTCCCTCTGTTCCACGCTGGCCGCCAGCTGCATTCTGGATGATATGCTTCGTTCTTCAGTGGTCACATCCATTGAGGAGTAGAGTGCTCTTTTCTATCTGACCAGGCCAGTTTATTCATGGGTCCATCCATAGGCCATTGGGAGAGGAGTGTTGTGTTCTAATTGGCTTGGGGTCATCAGGAGCCACCTCTCTTACTACAGTAGCATCAGTTCTCCTGAAGCCCAGGAAGGGATGGAGGTGGGTTGGTACCTAAACAAATCAGGGTTCTGTGAGTGGGGGAGAGGGATGAATGGACTCTGAGATACCTAAACTTCCTATAGGATGTTTATTGGGGTCTGCACTTGGGGGCACTACCTCGGGAAGTGAGAAAGGCAGGGTAAGACAGAGGGAGAAGTTGAACCACCAGACAGTTACAATAGGGACCTCAGTCTTGCAAGGAGCCGACGTGAACCTTCAGAATTGTCTTATTTCATGGCAAGGGGGTAGGCCATTGAACTCCTGCACCAATCAGTCATTGGCTGTAGGCTGCCTAGGAATGTGGGGTAAACTTGGACAAGGCATTGCCCCTTAGCTGAAGGCAGTTCCTCTGCCCCTTTCTCTCTCTCTCTCTCTCTCTCTCTCTCTCTCTCTCTCTCACCTGCCTCCACAGGCTAGTTCGTCCATTCCATGGCTGTCTGTACCATCTATCATTTAGATCCCCCTGGGAGCCCTCCTTTCTAAACCTGTATGACCAAATGTCCACAGGACCTCTGATAGTGGACACAACTGAGCACTTGGTTTTTCCCTCCAAAACTGCTTTTACACATGTTTTTCCATTTCAAGAGGAGGTCAAGTGGGAGAGGGATCCATCCTTCCAACTGCTTCAACCAAAACCCCGAAGTCATTTTTTACTCCTGCATTGCCCTCACACCCCTCACCCTCCCCATCTGCAACCACCCCTCACCCTTCCCATCTGCAAACCTTCTAAGCCCTACCTTCAGATCACTTCTAGAATCTACCACCCTGGTATCTCTCAGCTGTGGTATTAAACTAGCCTTCCAACAGGTCTCCCTGCTATTTAGCTCTTGCTTTAGTCTTCTTACTGCAAAGTGATCCTTTTAAACCATAGGTCAGACACTGGCATTCCCCTGCTCCCCACATCATTTGGAAGAAAAACTTGAGTCCTCGCATTAGCTCTGATGCCCTAACAGGGCCCACAGGTCTGCTGCTCCAACCCGTTGCATCACACTGGCCTCCTAGCTGCTTGTCAGGTACACCCAGCTATCTCAGGTCGACCCAGGTTCAGGCCCTAGCTCATCTCTGACTTCTTCACTTCCTTCAGCTGTCTGCCCAATGCCAAAGTATCAGAGAGGAAGCCAACAAACCCCATATGAAATAACATCTCCACCCTAACCTCCAGTGAGCGCAAACCCCTTAACCTAATTTATTTCCCCCATAACACTCATCTCCACCTAACATCATAGATGTACTTGTTTACTAACTTCTCACCCAATTCTATCATTGTATCCCTGGTCTCTAGAACAGTGCCTGGCTTATAGTAGGGGCTCAGTAGATATTTATCGAATGGATGGCTGAGCTTTGGAGTGAGAACGACCTTGGTTACAATCTCAGCACTTCCACAGGCCAGCTCAGGTCCTGCAGCCAATTATATAACCTTGCTAGGCCAGTCTTTTCATGTGTGAAATGGGGAGAGAATAGTACTTTACTACATAAGATTGTTGTGAAGACTAAGTACATGAATTTATAGCTGTTAGAGTAGCACCTGGCACATAAAAAGCACTCATGAAAGGTAGCTGTTATTATCCATCGTTGTTATTACAATCATTATTATTTATTCACGAGATGAGTCACATGGTCCCAGCCCAGTACCCACCCCAGCTCCCGGCCTCTTCTCTCCGGTCAGTGGTGGAGTGGATGGATGATTGTGGATGATTCAGGGGGTGGCAGCCTGCCCAGTGAGTCAGCCCGGAGCCTCACTCTGCCATGCCAGGGTCCCCTGGCCCGGGCTGCCTTGGCCAAGGAGCACTTGGAGTGAGTCATTGGGCTACAGTGCTGGCCAGGGGACACCCTGGCTGTGGAGTTTGGCTGGCGGAGGTTGCCTCCCCAGGTACTTCCAGGAAGAGACTGGTCACCTGCCCCATTGTGCTCTCAGCAACTGCACTTGGCCAGAAAAGTCCATTTGTCTATAGACCTTGCAAAAGCACCAGAGAAAGGTAAGTGGGAAAAGGCAAAAAACAGGAGAGAGAACTAATATGAGAAGAGAACGTTGTCTCTATCCTCTGCTTTCAAAGCAGGACAGCATCATGAACAGGTCGTAGAGTTCTGAACCCACCAGGCCTGGGTTTCAGTCCCCATCCCTCCACTTACTAGCTGGGTGACCCTGGACAAGTACTTTACTTCTTCGAGTCTCCATGGGAAGTGGGGAGGACAACGTCTCCCTTTCAAGATTCCTGGGAGGCTTGTGGATGTACACTATCTTCAAGTCCCAAACCCTTCACGAAGATTTCTCAGATCTGTGCTATAAGGTCTCTGAGTTTCAGTCACTTTTGTAAAAGGAGAGGAGGTATTCCCTCCCTCCCCATGTTCCTCCCACCTCCCCCAAGAAGGGAAAGGGCCAATCTAATACATCTGTTCTTCCTTCATTCATTCAATAGCTATTTATTGAGCACATATTGCATGCTGAGCGCCAGGTGTGAAAATCGTGGGCAAGGCAGTCATTGTGGACATGAGTAAATAAATACAGAATTATACACTAAGCCCTGGAGGGTGGCTCAGTGGATAGAGCACTGGCCTGGTGTATGGACGTCCTGGGTTCAATTTCTAGTCAGGGAACACATAAGAAGGGACCACCTGATTCTCTTCCCTTCCCTTTTCCCCTTATTTCTCTCTCTTCTCCTCCCACAGCTAGTGGTTAAATTGGTTCAAGCATGGCCCCAGGCACTGAGGATAACTCAGTTGATTAGTCAGCCGCAGGCACTAAAAATAGCTCAACACTCAAGCATTGGCCCCAGGTAGGGTTGCCTGCCGGATCCCAGCTGAGGTGCATGCAGGAGTCTGCCTCACTATCCCCTCCTCTCACCTAAAAAAAAAAAAAAAAAAAAAAAATTATATACTTTCTTCAGTACTAGGCAGAAGAAGAACAGATGGTTGAAAGAGAGAAAAACATGATGGAGTGATCAGAGAAACACCACCTCTGAGATGGTGGCATTTAAGCCAAGACCTAAAAGTGAGAATGAGCCACCATGCGAGGAACAGTAGGGAGAACCTTCCAAAGAGAGAGAACCGTATATGCAAAGCCCAAAGGCAGGAAAGCGCTGGGCATTAGGAGGCCCCGGGAGCCCAGGGTAAGGACTGTCCCAGGACAGTGCAGAGTGGCGTGTGAAAGCTGGCCAGACCCCTCTGGGCTCCCTCCTGAAATTCCCTCCTCCCGGGGATCACAGCCTTGCACTGTCTACTTCCACTGTCTCAAAAAGAAATTGTCCCCTCGTAAATTTCTCCCAGTTTTATGGCTGTTTACAGAGACAGAGCTTTTGTGGGTACATCATGGCCAGATGTCCTAAGGGTTGTTTTTGAAGATTAAATAAGATCACATAGGTAAACTGTGTCATCCACTTCCTGGCACATAGTTGGTGCTTATTAAAAAAATGTGTAAGATGTCTTGAAAGAATGAGTGTGAGAATACTGATACTGTAAAGCCCCATAACTACACCCACAGTGAATTATTTTGCACTTTAAGGGAAAAGAAGCTTTGGATCTAAATTCACCCTCCTCTCCACAATCATGACAAAGAAAAGTTGGGTTGGAGTCTATCACCTCATCTGAGAAAACCTTCCCTGCCCCTGACAGTGTAGATCAGGGCCCCTCTCCTGCATACCCACTGCACCCTGCGCTGGCCTTTATGATGGTAGCATTGTCACCTTCTACTGAATTGTCTGTCTGTCTCTCTCGCATGGAACTCCTCATTGACAGGGACCAGGCCTTAATTACGTGTTTAATACAACACTTGCGCATCTTATTTTATTTCAGTATGTTTAAGGACTATTCTAAGTAGTGAGCTTACTCTTGCTAACCCACCTTTGCACTAAGAACATGATCCTGATGAGTCAATCTCAAATAGAGTTTATACCATTCTAACAAGTGTGATGGCCCTTTGATTTTCCTAAAATATAAACTGGTTTAACCTGTAGACTGGTTTATTGGATACTGTGCCCCCGGCGGTTCTAAGTCCTATGATTGCCATGAGAATCAGGTAGGCTTTCTCTCGGGAATATTGCCCAGAGCTTCTGTTGTTCACTGCTAGCAGTGTCACAAATCATAACATTATGCCATTGACTCCCAACCCCTGCACCCAGATGCCCTGGGGCAGCAGAGTTATGTTAAGTTTTCAAGGGAAACAGCAGCTCTGCACACCTGTCAGACACATGCAGATCACTAGCTGAGGTAGTCCACGATTTCAACGCTAGATCATAACATGCTTCTTCCGCCGGTGTTGCATCTTTGCAAAACTGGGCTCTGGATGCCAGTTGTGCTAAAAAGCAAGAACCATATGAAAATCAGTGTGCGGTGGGAAGTGAGGGGGATGGTGTCAGAGACTGAGTCAGAAGTTTGAGAATTTGCACAGTTCCCACCAAGCACACTCGTTCCATTAGCAGTTGTCGTTATTTAAAAGGAAATAAATATTATGTGTATTTTATTTTCCAAATAATTACCAAGTTGTTAGGACATAAGTACTTATCAAGCTATTTAGCTCTAACTGCTTAGTAAAAGAAAGTTCTCGGTGTTTCTTTTGGCCTAGGAATACCATGAAATAATTCTTGAGTGGGAGCTGTGAGCCCAGGAAGTTTGAGAACTTCTACATTTATTAGGTTATTTGCAACTCCCATTGGCTTCTAAGCCTTTGATGCTGAGCTTGGGAATGGATTCTGAACTACACAGCTTGAGAGTCCGGGAGCTGCAGGGCTGCTCAGAACTTACTGGGGAAAAGCAGGGGTGTAGCCTGTCCCTCTTCACCCCATCTAACTAGTTTTTTAATGAACAGATAGCTCTTTGGAGCAAGCTGGATACACATCTTCCTGTTATAAAAGCAGAAAAACAAGCATCCGTGTGTGTGCCAAGATCGTGGTTTTATTATCTCAAACTAGGGGGTGGCCTGGACATCCAGCTGGCCCTGCGGCTAGTTCTTGCCAGGAAGAGACCAGAGAGTAAGTGCCCTAAAGCTACGGTTGTTCTCCTTGGAAGACAGCCTCCCAGCTTTGAGCTTATTCGTAAATAACCCAGTTCAGTAAATTATCTCATGCAGTTAGTTATCTTTGTTTGAAAAAAAAACAACTTTGTCTGGGCCATTCACCGCCCCCCACGACCTCCAGGAACGAGAATGCTCCAAACTTGGCGTTCTATGGGAACTTGACGGACACAGGTTTGGATGGGGTGAGACACTGATCACACTCGCCTGAAATCATTTCCAGGCGATGGAAATAGGGCCATGGGCTCCATTCGGCTGCTCATGTGTCTCTGTATTGGGATTGATTCCAAACCATTATCTGGGAAAGATTCTGGTTCCAGATTCTGTGTTCACCTCAGAAGGGAAATTGGATTGACGAGCATGACTCCCCTAGCCCTCAGCTTCGATACGATGCTGAGGCTAAGTTTCCTGTTCAAGTTTGTCTCCCATCAACAGGCAGCATCAGCCCAGGATCATGGCACCTTCTTTTGTTCTGCCTAGACTCTCTTCACCCATCTATTACCACGGTTGACTCCTTCGCTCATTCTTTCAGCAAATATTTATTGAATACCTACTGTGTGCCAAGCACTATGCTAGATGTTGAGGTTACAAGAAGAAATGATAGTGATAATAGTTACCATTTACCAAGTGCTTATGAAGAGCCAAGTATTCTTCTAAACCATTTATGTGTAGAATCTCACCTAGTACTCAACAACAATCCAATGTTCAGTAATAATCCAGCAAGTTACTCACATTTGAGGTGGAGTAGCTGCTTTACATCAACAAGTTATCCACATTTTGCTGATAAGGAAAGTGAGGCACAGATAGGCTAAGTAAATTCCCCAGGGTCACACAGCTAATAAGAAAAGGAGCTTGGATTTGAGCTTGCATTCTTAAACACTGTTATATTGTCTCTCTAGCAAGACACAGAGGTCCCTGGTCATATTGGCTTACACTGTAGTGGAGGAGAGAGATGATACACATATTAACAGATAAGTAATTTCAGATAAGAAAAAAAGTAATAATTATATACCAAGGTAATTCAGTAGAGACTTCCCAGAGTGGGCAGAGAAGAGTAGCTACTTTACATCAATATTTGGAAAAGCCTCCACTAAGGGGTCATCTGGGTTGAGACCTGAAAAAATAAAATTTAAAAAAAAACAGCCATGGGAAGGTGTTCAGGAAAATTGTTCCAAGCAGAAGGAATAGCACGTACAAAGGCACGGAGGCAAGGACAAGGTTGACCAAGTGTAAAAAAGAGAGATGACCAGGAACAATCTAGGGTTATACATTCCTTTCTTTCTTTCTTTCTTCTTTTCTTTTTCTTTTTTATTTATTTATTTCTTGTGTGTGTGTGTGTGTGTGTGTGTGTGTGTGTGTGTGTGTGAATGTGAACATGTGTGAGAGAGAAATATAGGGAGAGAGATGAGAATCATCAACTCATAATTGCAGCACTTTTTATTTGTTCACTGATTGCTTCTTATATGTGCCTTGACTTGGGGGCTCCAGACAAGCCAGTGACCCTTTGCTCAAGCCAGCGACCTTAGGTTTCAAGCCAGTGACCATTGGGCTCAAGCCAGTGACCTCTTGGCTCAAGTCAGCAATCATGGGGTCATGTCTATGATTCCACACTCAAGCTGGTGAGCCTGCACTCAAGCCAGTAACCTCAGGGTTTCCAACCTGACACCTCAGCATCCCAGGTCAATGATCTATCCACTGCACCACCACCAGTCAGGTTAGGGTTGTGTTTTTCAACATGAGCTGCACACAACTGCCTAGGAAGCTTTTAAAAAGCCCTGGCCCACACCCAGAGATCCTAAGGATATCAGTCTGAGGTTTTTGGCTTGGGCAAGAGGATGGAGTTGGTTGCAGTGGTCCAATGAGGGAAGATGGTGACTTGAACCAGTGGAAGTGGAAGCATTTCTCTTTCAGCCCCTGCTCCCTCCACACAGGATTTTTAAAATTGATTTTAGAGAGCGGGGAAGAGAGAGAGAGAGAGTTCAATTTGTTGTCCCCTTGTTTATGCACTCATTGATTGATTCTTGTATGTGCCCTGACCTGAGATTGAAACCACAACCTTGGTGTATTGGGATGATACTCTAACCAAGTGAGCTACTCAGCCAAGGACCACACAAGATTGTAAATGGCTCTGGGCTGGCCCGCCCTTCATAGCCCACCTGTGGTCCACAGAAAGCACTCACATTCTTAGCCTGGATAACCGAAAGGCAGAGATACTTGGCTACAAGGAGCCTGAGAGGGATTCAGCACCAGGGCACCGGTCCTGCATTGCTGCTCAAACACCTGTCAATCTTACTGAGTGTCCCACAGAAGCCCTTACCAGACATATCAAGAGGAGTAGTAGGTTGTCACAGCTCTCCCCAAAGAAATCATCATCTCAAAATCTTTACTCTCCAGCAAGCCTGCTCATCAACGTGAGCAAATCCACCAGGTCTTGGCCATCGTGATCTCTGTCATGGTTCACTTTGGGAAGTACATCTTTGTCTTCTTGCTTCAGCTCTGAGACAGTGTACTTTCAAGCCTCTCCAGAGAAACAGAAGCAACACCAAGTGTATAGAGAGAGAGAAAAAGATTTAAAGAATTGGCTCACACAATTCCAAGTCCAAATCTGCAGAGTAGGCTAAAGACCCAGGAAGGGGTCCATGTTGCAGTTCAAGTCCAAAGACTGTCTGCTGAAGAATTCCCTCAGGAGAGGTCAGCCTTTTATTCCATTCCATCCTTCAACTGACTGGATGAGGCCCACCGAGATTTACTCTAAGTCCACTGATTCCAATGTAAATCTCATCTAAAACTCCCTCACAGAAACATCTAAAATAATGTTTGATCAAATATCTGAGCACCATGGCTGAGCCAAGTTGACACATAAAATTAAACATCAGAGACAAGAGAAAACCCATCTTACATTCTCTTAAATTATTTATTATCTTTGTAGACTATTTCTGGGACAGTAACAAAAAAAATCTTATCACCAAGGAGCTTAGGGTTTAGAGTAAGAGAGATACTTATTTTTTCCCAAATTTCCTTTTAATACCTTTGACCTATTTTTGCCATATATGTATTTTCTTAGTTTTCCCAATAAAAAATAAAATATAAAAATGGGTCAGTGATCACTAGATTGCATTCTATTGGCCATCTGCAAGCTGCTTTCTTCAAATCATGATTTAAGGCCATGATGGCAAACCTATGACACGCATGTCAGCACTAACACACGTAGCCATTTTCGATGACATGCGGCCGCATACCAGAGAAGTATGGGGCCGCAAGCCGAAAAGGACGTTTCATCCTGTGCTACTGCACGGCCAGGTGCAGTAGCTGAGGATAAAACATTTGCTGTAGTGTAGACACTCTGTGCCGGAGGTCTGTAGGCCAAAACAATAGAACTCTGGCACAGAGCATCTAGCTCTGGGACTTCCAGTTTGGCCGTTTTTCTGAAGTGACACACCACCCGAGTTATGCTCGGTTTTTTGGTGAATTTTGACACACCAAGCTCAAAAGATTGACCATTACTGATTTAAGGGGGTGACATGCCTTAGGTAGTGTCTATGAGCCTACCCTAAGAGATGTCATCAGGAATATCCAATCATCAGAGAGCTCTGTTGACATTTGTTAGACGTCACAGTGTCTTCCATAGGAAGAGCCCAAAACCTCATACTGATGATAATTCCAAGAATGCTTGTAACTCTCTTAGGTACCTGGTGGCTTTCCTATTAGGAAGACTGAATCATGTTACTGACCGAAGTGTCCTTTCCTTTAATGGACACATAAAAGGGGTCACACCCTAGCCAGACATTCAAATGTGCACTTTTAAACTCTGAGCACAGTTTTATGTCCTAATCTTTATTTGTCTTTCTCCTTTAGTCTTCTTTTTTTTAACCTTTTATTATGGTAAAATAAAAATCCAAATATGCACAAAAGAAGAGAAAACGGTAAACTGTATCCCTGTATACCAATCACCCAACTTCAATCACTAGGCAGTTACGGCCAATTGTATTTTACGTTCCCCTTCACACTTCCCTTTGAATACCACCAGATGTTTTTTCATTTTTTAAAGATGAAATCAAATTTTCATATTATAAAATGTGCCCTCCTAATGTATACAATTTGGTGGGGTTTTTATATTTTTTAGTATATTCACTAGGTGGAACCCTCACCACTCTATAATTCTAAGACATTATCATCAATTATCATTACCCCACAACCATTAGCAGTCACTCCTGTACCCCTGCCCCCAGCTCCTGGCAACCCCTCATCTTTTTTGTCTCTGTCACTGGATTCTTTGATGAGTTCCAAATATCACATCATTTCATCTGTAAATATTTTGGTGTACATTTCTAATAAGGACTTTTAAACATATTGAAATACTATTGTTACACCTAAAAACTTAGTAATAATTCTTTATTAGCATCTAATACATAGTCTATGTTCAGTAGCTTCTCGTTAATTGGTTTGTTCTCATTGTATCCAAACAAGGCCTTCATAGTTCACATAGTTGGTATGACGCAAATCTCTTTTGTTCTATACCAGTTCCCTTCCCTCTGTTTTTTTATTTTTCCTTGTCATTTATTTATTGGAAGGGGGAAAAGATGTATTTTCCTGTAGAATTTCTTACGTTCTAAATTAGGCTGTTTACAGCTTCATGGTATTTCTCTATTACCTGCGTTTTCCTATACACTGGTAGTTGGACATAAACACTTGATCTCCTTCAGATTCTGGGTTTTGGCAAGAATATTTTATAGTTGGTAGCTGGTGTTTTTCTGGTGTATCTGGAGACATAATCATGCCTGACTCCCCCTGTTTTCAAATTAAGACTGATCTCTGGGTACAAGTGTGGTCTGCCTGATCTATACGTGAGAAGGTCCCCATCAGCCTTTCTCAGTGGTCTTGGCATTGATCATTATTGACTACATCCATAATTACATTAGGATGATTCTTGTAGAAGGATGATGCTCTAATTCTCATACTCCTTCTGCATGTATTAGCTGGAATTCATCTAAAAAGTAGAACTTTTCCTCATTAATTAGGATGATTATGCAGGAGGTAGCTCTTTAGCTGGATGCATAAAATTGTAAACAACTGTATTAAAAAGTGTTGACTGGTAGTTCAAATCAGCAAGGAATGTCAATGATTATCCAACTAAAGAGAACCAACTTTTTTTGAGTGTCCACCAGGTACCAGACACAATGCTAGGGAGGTCTTTGGACATTCATTTTCATTTCATTTAAAAGTCGGAAAAATTTTGCAAAGTAGTTGTTATTATCACATTTAACATATAGGGAAACTAAAGCTCAGAGAAGTAATTTAAATAAGGTCAAACAGCTGAAATTAGGTCTAGGAAGGATGCACCACAATCATGAGTGACAGAGAGCTGAGAGGGACTGCTAACAGGTTAGGGGACAGAATCAGCATTGGCGGACCAAAAGACAGGTGAACACATGAGAGCCTTATGTTGATCCCTGTATTAAAACCTTCTCTGGGACTAAGATCACTTGAGTCCAAGCTTGGAGAGATGTGGATTATCTGGATTTTATGTTTGAAAGTGACGTAGAGATACTAGCTTTGAACAAGCCCCGTGTGGATCTTAGAAAAGCTAACATCATATGAAGCTGTATTAATAGGCAAGATAATGAATAGGCTCAAAGTGCTGTTGTGATAATAATCCTAAATCTCTTGTTCCCTGTTGCATCCCCAGCCTCCAGTGTTGTGTCTGGGAAAATACTCAGTAATTCTCTGCATATAATGGGCACCCGATATATATCTGTATTACTTAGATGTGTTTATTCAGTCATTAAACAAACATATTGAGCTCTTGTGGTGTATTCCCTGAGTGCTGTTACAGGTGCTTGGAATACAGCCATCTTCTTGCAGAGCTCACATTCTAGTGGAATGGTAGGAAAGAAAGACAATGAACAAATAAATATATAGATCACCATGTGAAGCAGTGATGGAAGTGTGACGGAGAAAAATTTAAGCAGCGGAAGGTGGATGGGGAGGGCTGGGTGGGAAGAGTAACCTCATCTATGCTGGTCAGAGAAGACAGCTCTAAGACGTGGTGCTGGAGCAGAGAATAGAGTGGAGTGAGGGTGGGAACCGTGTCATCAGGGAACAGCAAGTGCAATGGCTCTGGAAGTGGAATTATGCAGGTGTATTGCTGATAGAGCAAGGTGACAGTCTTATCCAATGTCAGTGATGAAACTGCGTGTGGAGTATGATATAATTCTAGGCACCATGTGGTTTAAGGTATTGTCAAGTGAGAGCATTTTGAAGTAGTAAAGGGTGGGGAGTCATGTCATGTTAGGGTGGGTTTAAGAAAAGAGTGACAAGCACACCTGGGTGGCTCTCTTCAAGTGGATGAAGAGCAGGCACAAGGCAGGGGGTGGAGATTTAACCACATGCTCAATAATTAGGACCCTTCATTCATTCTTGGTGTGAAACACGGTAGAATGGGTTCTCTAAAGCAGAATGAGCTGCCTTGCCAGTAGTGAGCACCCTGTTATTGCAGGGGTTCAAGCAAACAGTGGACAACCTGTCGAGGATGTAGAAGATGACTTTCCCACCCCAGGCTGGAATTTGAACAGGAGCCTCCGAGGTGAACCCTGTTGAAATTCATAACTATATCCTGCCTCCTCTCTCCCCTGTCTATTTCTCACTCTGCTTCCATTTACCCTACACACACACACACACACACACACACACACACACACACACACACACACACACACGTGCGGGAGGTAACAGAAAACAGGAGAGGACAAATGCGGTAGAAACTGACTGGGGATTCGCTGAGGGGAGGCAGATAGAAGAGACAGAGGGAGAGGGATTAAGAAGAAATAAAAAGCAGAAGGAAGGAGAAAGGAAACACTGAGAGAAACTCAAAGAAAACTAACAAAGTGAGGGAAAGAAGGAGGTGACAGAGAGTGGGAGAGAAGAAGTGGCAAAAGAAAAATGAAGGAAAAAGACAAAGGAAATGGATGACATTAAAAGTAAGAGGAAAAGGATGAGAGAAGGCAATGGGGTGGGAGAGAGAGAGAGGAGGGGGGAGGGGAAGGAAGGGGGAGAGAAGGCAAGGACGCCAGATATGGGGAAAGGAGAGAAGAAATGGGGAAGGGAGAGGAGGGCAGGGGAGGTGGGGATGGCACTGAGCCTTCAGAATCAGGGGGTTCTTGGGGGGCCCATCACAGGTCCCAGAGCAGCAAATGGGTCATCTTGACTCACAGCTTATTAAGGGCTTCCTGTTTTTGGCCTGTGTCTGTGAACACTTGGAGGGGATACCAGCCAGTAATTAAAGTGGAGTGCCGCCGTGGCCAGGTAATTCTGTTGGTTAGAGCTTCCTCCCAAAGCACAAATGTTGTGGGTTTGACCCCAGTCAGAGCATATCCTGTTCTTTCTGTCTCTTTCTCTCCCTTCCTCTTGCTCTAATACAGGGGTCCCCAAACTTTTTACACAGGGGCCAGTTCACTGTCCCTTAGACCCTCAGAGGGCCGGACTATAAAAAAACTATGAACAAATCCCTATGCACACCGCACATATCTTATTTTAAAGTAAAAATAAAAAAATGGGAACAAATACAATATTTAAAATAAAGAACAAGTAAATTTAAATCAACAAACTGACCAGTATTTCAATGGGAACTGTGCGTGCGGATGCATCCTGTGCTCCTCTCACTGACCCCTTCCGGAAGTGTGGCAGGGGGCGGATAAATGGCCTCAGAGGGCCGCATGCAGCCCGCCAGGCCGTAGTTTGGGGACCCCTGCTCTAATATAAATAAATTAAAATAGTAATAATAATAATAACAATAATAAAGTGGGATGCTAAGACTGCCTCCCCAGGCCAGCAGCCATTTCGCCATCCCTGTGGCAGCTCATCCCAGTACCCCCGCACCCTGTATGCCTATATACCTACTCTGTATGCCTGGGATGGTGCCAGAGGCCCCGCCCCCTTCTCCGGAGCCCCTGACTTCGTCAATTTCTCAGGGATCAGGACAGAAACCCTAAACTCCGAAAGCCTGCCGTTTGCTCTGAGCATTTTCAAGAACGTATGTTTCCTGCGGCAGATTTTCTCTGCCTAGCTCCCTTATTTTTCCTGCCCCTTCCCAAGTTATGAGAGGATCTTTATCCAACCTTCTTAAATTCAGTCCCGTAAACGCCTCGAGTGTACCGCTGGGAAGGAACCATGCTGCATATCCTGAAGAAGCCCACAGCCCAGTGGGAGACAGACGTGGGTGAGGGCAGGGGTGATGTCGGGTTTTACTGCGCCCAGACATGATACAATTTGGAGGCTTTCTGTAAGGAAAAGAACATAAAATTGCTAGAATCATTGGGCCAGGGTTCTCCTGGGGTTTGGAAGAAGCCGTGTCTGGGAATCCTGCCTTACATCCTCACTCCTGAAGAGGATAGGCTGAACATCCTCACGCCGAGCAACCTGATGACAACAGCAGAGAGGGGTTCATAAAGGGAGATTGGACTGACCACTACTTAACTAACTCAGCCCCAACATTTGTACTTTCTCCCTTTGCTGTCCTTTGTCTGTTCTGTGAATAAATGAATGCATGCATGTGCATTCAGCAAATATTGACTTAGGGCTCCTCTAATAATCGGGACAGAGTTCAGCTGCTGTAACCAAGACCTAAGGTGGCTTAAACAAACTAGGACTTTCTCTCTCATGTGACGGTCTCAGCAAAAGCAGCCGAGGGCTGGTGTGGAACCCCCTTGGTTTCAAGGACCCAGACTCCTTTGACCCTCTCGCTCGTCCATTCCTGGGATGGTGCTCTTCAGCCACAAGGTCAGCGAGGGTCCACACTCCAGCCAGCAGGAAGAGGACAGAAGAGAGGGAAGAGCACTTCCCCCAGCCCTCCCCTTTAACAGCAGACCTCAGAGTTCAGACCCTACTTCAGCTCACGTCCTATTGGCCAAGACATGGCCCATGGCCACACACAGGTGCCAGGGAGATGGGGAGGTGCAATATTCAGTCTGGATGGTCATGGGCCCCACATCAGTGCATTTCATGACTACAGAAGAAGAGAATAGATGTTGTAGACAACTAGACATCTCTGAGACAGCCTGCCTTGTGTGTTGTGTTGTCTAGAAAACCAAAGTACAGGACTTCTGCTTTTTTCCAGAGTCACTGGTGACAAAACTGAATTAGACAAGCTGTCATTGCAAGCCCCGCCCCCATTTTTTAATTTTGGTAACTCTCTCTACTGGGTACCAAATGTTAAAACACTAAGTTATCAGAGAGAATGTTGGAGGAAGAGGAGGCAATATAGACTGTGCAGGAATTGCCAGGGAAAAAAAGGGGGAGAACCAGAAAAGAACCGTCTTCCAAAAAGCTCACCAATTTCTGATGCCACAGAGCTCTGACACAGGATGAGGGTCAAAGAACACTCCTGGATTAGCCAGTGAGGAGGTCAAAGGCGACCTTTGCCAAATCAGTTTCCATGGAGCTGTGGAGAGTGGAGCCTGAAGAGATTGGGTTTAGGAGCAGGTGGGGGACGAGGGTGAAGAGACTGGGGAAAAAGTGAGTAACTGAAGTATTGAAAAGCAAGAATGATTAAAGAAGAGCAGAGGGTCTATGACTATGTTGATCCAAAAGAGAACAGACACTAAATATCCACGGCAGAAATATAGTTTGGCTGCTTTACCAAGGACCAAAACAACAGTGGCTTAAACATGATCAAGATTTATTTGTTTTTCATGAAGAGTCTCAGCATAGACAGTCGAAGGGCTGCTTGGATACTCCATGGTGTTGGAAATCCAGGTGCCTTGCATAGCCATCCTTAAAGTGCAGCTTCCATCCTGTGGTCCAGGAGGGCATCACCAGCTCCCATCATCAAGTCTACATCCCAGACAGGTAGCAGAAGGCTATGGGAAAGGGAAGATTCCCTTTGTTTTAAAGGCACCCCTAGAGTTTGCTCACATCACAGGCATTCACATTTCCATTGACCAGACCTGGAGACCGGGCCATATCTATCTGCAAGGAAGGCTGGAACAAAGTCATTTGTAGCTGAGAGACCAGATGCCCAGATAAAACTTAGGGGTCCTATTCCTGAAGTAGGAGGGGACAGCAAGTAGTCAGCCTTAGGAGTCCTAGAACAAAGGGTAGGTACAGCCATGAGTGGGGAGGAGGCATAGTGTTACTGCCACTGGGAAGAAGAAATGGGAAAGCTGAAAAGCCTGGAAAGAAATGGAAAATAAGGGAACACTTGCCTGGTCTCCATTGTCTCTGCAAAGTGGGACTCAGATTCACTGCTAAGAATCTGAAACTCTCAGAGAATTGGGTGAGAGGTTTGCCAAGCGCCTCCCCCGGTATCATTTGTGATCTGCCTGTGGGTACCCTGAGATGCTTCAAAGAACAGCTGTGCTCCGGAAGTCCGGGTTTCATTTCCAGCTCTGTGCTTAGCTGCTATGTGGACTTGGATAAGGCAAAAAATCTCAGTTTCTTTGTTAAATGGCCATTTTAATGCCTGCCCTGCAGGCCTCACAGTTCTGTCTGGATCCCACAGGAGAGCTGTGAAGAAGCCTTATGAGTTCTGAAGGTGGGGCAGGTGTGGTTAGGCATCACCATGAAGGAATGAAGTTGTCAGGACAATGCTGAGCCTCGAAGAGAGGCAGGAGAGAACTAGAAGGAGGGGACAGGACAGACTCCCAGGCTGGCTTCCAGCACCTATCCAACCCTTCCAGGGAACCTGGCTCTGACCCACCTCAGGCCCAGCATCAGAACCCCTCTGCTGTCCAGCTGAGTGTGGCAGGGAGGGGACAGCCCAACCAGCTGTCTGCAGTCAGACTTCGTGTATTTTTCTTTCTTATTTTATTTAGAAAATTAAATTTAACAGGGTGATATTGATCAATAAGAGTACATGGGTTTCAGGGAAACGTTTTTATAGCATTTGAACTGTTGATTGTGTCGTGTGTCCATCACCCAAAATCAAATCATTTTCTGTCACCATATATTTGTCCCTCTTTACTTCTCTCCAACCCCCTTGCCCTGGTACCCACTTCACTTTTATCTATGTCCATGAGTCTCAGTTTTATTATCCTATCTATGTGTGAAATTATAGTTCAACAACTTTTGTGATTTACTTATTTCACTTAGTATAATGCTCTCAGGGTCCATCCATGTTGTTGTAAAAGGCACTATGTCATCATTTCTTATGGCTGAGTATTCCATTGTATATATGTACCACATCTTCTTTATCCAATACTCTATCGAGGGACACTGTGGTTGTCTCCATGTCTTGGCCACTGTGGATAATGCTGTGATGAACATGGGGGTGCATGTGTATTTGTGTACTAATATTTTTGAGTTTTTGGGGTAGATATCCAGTAACAGGATTGCTGGGTCACATAATTGTTCTATTCTTAATTTTTTGAGGAACCACCATACTCTTCCACAATGGCTGTACCAGTTTACATTCCCACCAGCAGTGAATGAGGGTTCCTTTCTCTCTGCAGCCTCTCCAACACTTGTTACCTGTCTTGCTGATAACAGCAAATATAACCTGTGTGAGGTGGTACCCCGTAGTAGTTTTGATTTGCATTTCTCTAATAGTTAGCAAAGATGAGCATCTTTTCATGTATCTGTTGGCCATTTGTATGTCTTCTTGGGAGAAGTGTCTGTTCAGGTCCTTTCCCCATTTTTTAATTAGATTTTATTGCTTATTTGTTGCTGAGCTTTGTAAGTTCTTTATATATTTTGGATATTAAACAGTTATTGGAGCTGTTGTTTATAAATACCATCTCCCATTCGATTGGCTGTCTTCTTGTTTTGTTGTCAGTTTCCTTTGCTGTGCAGAAGATTTTTAGTTTGATATAGTCCCAATTCATTTATTTTTGCCTTTGCTTCCCTTGCCTTTGGGGTCAAATTCATAAATTGTTCTCTAGGCCAAGGTTCATAAGTTTAGTACCTATGTTTTTCTCTATGTAATTTATTGTTTCAGGTCTTATAGTTAGGTCTTTGATCTATTTTGAATTAATTTTTGTGCAGGGTACAAGTTGTAGTTGAGTTTCATTCTTTTGTATGTGGCTTTCCAATTTTTACAGCACCATTTATGAAAGAGGCGCTCTTTTCTTTATTGTATATTTTTGGCTCCTTTGTCAAAGATATTTGTCCATATATATGTGATTTTATTTCTGGGCTCTCCATTCTGTTACATTGGTCTGTATTTATATTTTTCTGTCAATACCATGCTGTTTTGATTACCATGGCTCTATAGTATAATTTGAAGTCAGGTAATGTGATACCACAGGCTTTATTCATTTTTCTCAGGATTGCTTTGGCTATTCATGGTTTTTTATGGTTCCATACAAATCGGGTGATTTTTAAAATTCTATTTCTTTAAAAACTAACATTGGTATTTTAATGAGAATTACATTAAATTTTTATATTGCTTTGGATAATATGACCATTTTAACTATGTTGATTCATCAAATCCATGAACATGGAATATTTTTCCATTTATGTATTTTAAACATAATGGATGTTTTATCTCATCAAATGCCCTTTCTGCATCTATTGATAGAATATGTTTTTTGTCCTTTGTTTTGTTGATGTGGTATTACATTGATCAATTTACATATGTTGAAACATCCTTGTGCTCCTGTTATGGATCCCACTTGATCATGATGTATTATTTTCTTTAATGTATTGTTGTATTTGATTTGCTAGTATTTTGTTTAGGATTTTGCATTTGTATTTATTAGAGATATTGGTGTATAGTTTTCTTTTTTTGAGTTTTCCTTGCCAGGTTTTGGTATCAGGGTTATGTTAGCTTCATAAAATGTGTTAGGGACTATTACTTCTTCTACTTTTGGAAGACTTTGAGAAGGTTAGGTACCAACTCTTCTTTGAATGTTTGGTAGAGTGTACTAGGTTAGCCACCTGGTCCTGGACTTATGTTTGGGGGAGGTTTTGATAGTTGTTTCTATTTCCTCCCTGCTTATGGATCTAATTAGGTTTTTTACTTCTTCGTGACTTGGTCTAGGAGAATTATATAGTTATAGAAACTTATCCATTTCTCCTAGGTTGTTAAATTTGGTGACATATAATCTTTCATGATATTCTAGTATGATTCTTTGAATATCTATGATGTCTGTGGTAATTTCTTCTCTTTAATTTCAGATTTTGTTAGTATGAATCACTTCTCTTTTTTCCTGAGTCTAGCCAGAGGTTTGTCAATTTTATTGATCTTTTCAGAAAAACAGCTCTTTGTTGTATTCATTTTTCTATAGTTTTTTTGTTCTCTATTTCATTTAGTTCTGCTCTAATTTTTACTATTTCCTTTCTTCTGACTTTGGGTTGCCTTTCTTCTTCTTTTTTTAGTTCTTTCAGGTGTAATGTTAGGTTGTTTACCTGGGATCTCTTGTTTCTTGATATAAGCCTATAATGTATAAACTTCCCTCTTATTACTGCTTTTGCTGCATCTTAGAAGTTTTGATATATTGTGTTATCATTCTTGTTTGTTTGTATATTTTTTATCACTTCTTTTATTTCTTCTTGGACCCAGTCATTTTTTAGAATTATGTTGTTTAATTTCCACATTTTTGTAGGTTTCTTTATTTCTTTTTTGCAGTTGAATTCTAATTTCAAAGTCTTATGATATATGCTTGGTATAATTTTAATCTTTTAGAATTTGTTGAAGTTAGTTTTGTGACCCAACATATGGTCTAATTTTAAGAATGTTCCATGCACATTGGAAAAATATTGTATAATCTGATGTTCTGAAGTAAAATATTCTATAAATGTCTATTATTTCTATTTAGTCTAGTGTGTCATTTGATTCCAATATTTCTTTATCAATTTTTCTGTTTGGATGATCTATCTAAAGCCATCTATGGTGTGTTGAGATCTCCAAGTATGAATGTGTTTTTGTCTGTTTCTATTTTTAGATCACTTAGTAGATGTCTGATATATTTTGGTGCTCCCTGATTCAGTGCATATCTATTAAGAAGTGTTATATCTTCTTGATCTAGTGTCCCCTTTATCATTATGAAATCTCCATCTTTGTCTCTTCTTACCTTTGTTGATGTGAAGTCAGCATTGTCAGATATTAATATGGCAACACCTGCTTTTCTTTGGGTGTTATTTGCTTGGAGAATCATTTTCCAACCATTCACTTTGAGTCTATTTTTGTCCTTGCAGCTTAGATGTGTCTCCTGAAGGCAGCACACAGTTGGGTTTACATTTTGATCCAATCTGATATTCTGTGCCTCTTTACTGGTGAGGTCAGTCCTTTTATATTTAGGGTAATTATTGATACTTGAGGATTTCCTATAGCCACTTTATATTTTTGTTTTCTGGTAGCTCTTTGTCTCCTTTGGTTGTTCTCTTTTGTGTTTCTGTCAGTTATTTTTGTCTGGTAGCATTCCATACTTCTTTCCCCTATTTCTTATTTTTTAAGCTATGTGTTTCAGTATTGCTTTTTTCATGGCTGGTTACCATTAGGTAATTAAGAGAAAATTTTTCATATATGCAAGAGTCCTTTGTCTTATAAGTGCTTCTGCTCATAAGATCTTTTGCTACTACAGATTTTTATCCTTTCTCCTTTTATATTATTATTGTCAAAGATTATCCTTGTTTTTATTGTAACCTTGTTGGAACTTTTACTTATAGTTTTGTTTTGTTCTTTGTATTCAGTAGAATAACCCCCTTAAGTATTTCCTGAAGGGTTTTCTGGTGATAAATTCTCTCAGCTTCTGTATGTCTGCAAAAGTTTTTATTACCCCTTCATATTTGAAGGATAACTTTGATGGGTATAGTATTCTTGGCTAGTAATTCATCTCTTTCAATACTTTGAATGTTTGGGTCCACTCTCTTCTGGCTTGTAGAGTTTCTGCTAAGAAGTCTGATGATAGCCCCACAGCCTTCCTTTATAAGTTTTGGTCTTCTTTTCCCTAACTGCCTGAGGATTCTTTCTTTGTCCTTGACTTTTGACAATTTTATTACAGTGTGCCTTGGAGAAGGTCTATTTGGGTTGAGGTAATTTAGCATTCTGTTTACTTCTTGGCTTCAAGGATCTAACTCTTTCCATAGGCTTGGGAAATTTTCATCAATTATTTCTCTCTCTTTTCTACTTCTGATAAACCCATTATTTTTATATAGCTCTTTCTGATGGAGTCAGGCAATTCTTGTAGAGTTCTATCATTTTTTTTTTAATTCACAAATCTTTTTCTTTTTCTCTCTGTAGCATCTCTAGGTGCCTGACTTTGATGTCACTGATTCTCTCCTCTATCTTGCCCGTACTATTAGCTAAACTTTCTGCTTCATTTTTCAGTTCATGTATTGAGTTTTTCATCTCTGGTTCTTTTATAAAGTTTCAATCTCCTTGGTGAAGTACTCATTTTGTTCATTTGTTTTTGAGTTTATTAAACTTCCTATCAGTGTTTTTCACACATCTTATTATTTTCTGAATTTCAATTTTGAATTTTCTATCATTTAACTTTATGGTTTCCATGTGATTAGATTATTTTTCTGGAGATATTTCATCTTATTTCTGAACTATGTCTCTTTCTTACGTAGCCAAGGTATTCATTTTCTTCTTCCTTGATGGCATTTGAGAATGGTATTGTTAAGAAATATAACAAAAGCAACAAGTAATAAATGAATGAATAAGTAAATAAATAAAAAATAAGTAAGAGTAAAAGAGAAAAACCACAAAAAAACAAAAAGCAAAAACAAAAATCAAAAACCAACAAAACATAAAAATGTAAAAAGATGAAATTCAAAAGAGAAAGAAAGAGATTTCAGTTTTGAGAGGTTTTTCTGTTTTCTCCCAATCAGTGGCACTGTACATTATTACTAGTTTTAGCTCTGTAAAATTCCTGAGGTGGCCTGACCAGTGGTGGCGCAGTGGATAAAGCATCGACCTGGGAACCCTGAGGTCGCCAGTTCAAAACCCTGCACTGGTCTGGTCAAGGCATATATGGAAGTTGATGCTTCCAGCTCCTCTCCCCTTTCTCTCTCTCTCTCTCTCTCTCTCTCTCTCTCTCTCTCTCTCTGTGTGTGTGTGTGTGTGTGTGTGTGTGTGTGTGTGTCTCCTCTCTAAAATAAATAAATAAAATTTTAAAAAAAATTCCTGAGGTGACCTCCGCTGTGACATTGCTATCGCAATAACTGATGCAGGGCTGCAGTCTCAATGATGAGTGGGGAGCATTATGAGGGTTTTACAGCTTTAGCACTAGTGATTTCAGGCCTCCAGGCACTCCTCCCCACATCTCAACAGATCAGGAGACCAGACACAGAGTCTGCTCTTCAGGGGAGAGAGTGGCTCTGGAGAGCTAGCTGTGGGGTTTGTCTCTGCCAGTCTCCATTCCCACAAGGTGAGGGAGGCAGGATCGGTGAGGCCATGGTGGGGGCACTTTGTATTTCTCTGTCTCTTTGTCGAGTGTGGATGGGAATAGTGGCCATGATACCTTCCTTGTTCTGCCAGCACTGTGGTTTAGTATCTCCCCTTCTTCCCCTCAATCTCTCTGCCCCTCCTGGCAGAAGGAGACCCAGTCACTCTCAGTTTCTCTCCTCTCTGAAACTGACCACGAGTATTCCATCCCCCTTCTCAACCCTTCCCACCTGTAGTTGGTTACACATGTGAATATTTTCAGGCACAAGCACAGCTGGGATTCTTTCATTCTGTTATAGCTATTCAATTTGTTGACATTTCAAGGGGAGAGGTAAAGAGTATCTCTCAGGCTACCATTCTGCCATTTACTCTGACATCATGTCCTCACATATTATGTCTTAAACTGCTATCACAGAGCCCTGGCCTTGTCCCCTGCACCTGGCCTGGAAGTTCTCCTGAGGCCTCTCTCTGGCTGCAGGGCACTGCACAGTATTCCTAGCCTCAAGCCAGTAAACAGTTTGAGTTTCTCCCTAGGCCTTTGGCCTAGCAGAGCTAGGCTTGTCCAGTACATGGGCACTCACAGACACACAGACACACACACACACAAACACACAACACACCACACATACAACACATGACACACATCATACACATGCAAATAAACCACATACATACAGCAAAACTACACATACCACACACGTCTCCCACAACTTCACACACATACAACCCACATGCACATCACACACAAACATATACATATATACATCCTTTTCTTTTTAACTGGTCTCTATTCCATATCACATCCCTCATTCAACTGTCTATACCACTGCTTGATGATTTTTCTAAACCACCAATTAGGCTACCTTTTAGTTAAAATTCCTTTCCTTCATCCAGGAGCTTTCCAAAGTCTTCAGGCTAAAATTCTAGCCCTTTACTAAGCTATGGAGGCCATCCACAGTCTGTTGTCTGATGACTTCCTTCAGTTATGCCCACCTTCCTACCCTATCGGCCAGTGTGAACCTGTTGCCCACCACCCACCCCATGTGGCTCCTGCTGCCTCTGCGATGCCAGTCCTCCGTCCTCCCCAGAGAGTGCCCCTACTGGATAGTATATCTAAAAACCACACTTATTCTTCCAACCCTAATCAGAGCTCACCTCCTCTATAAAGATCCCCTGACTACCCTAGTAGTTCCCTTCCTCCAATGACTGGTGTCCTATGTCTGTCTACCCAGCTAGGCAGGTGACCATCTTAAAGTCACTCTATATGGAGCACTGGATCCGGCACTGGGC
Source organism: Rhynchonycteris naso (assembly GCA_037038555.1). NCBI lineage: Eukaryota > Metazoa > Chordata > Mammalia > Chiroptera > Emballonuridae > Rhynchonycteris > Rhynchonycteris naso. The sequence goes on from CM073000.1 coordinate 79,273,478, forward strand.
AGGTGCTCAGCAAACACTGGGTAGGTGGCACTCACCTTCTCATCCTCCCACACAGATCAAAGTAGAAAACCAGCATGACTACCAGGACATCACCAGCATGGTGGCGATGGCCAAAACCTATGCCACCACTGAGGCCTTCATCGACTCTAAGTACGACATTCGCATCCAGAAAATCGGATCCAACTACAAGGCTTACATGTGAGTCCCTGGGTGGGGGCTGGGGCGCTGGCAGAAGGGGTGGGAGCAGAGTGTGGGGAAATAGAGATTAGAGACCCATGTCCAGTCCCTGTCTCCTCTGCCCCAAGCACAGATCCCAGCAGCACATCACCATTGTCCCCTTCTGTCTCCTTCACTGACCTTCTTTCCTAGTCTGTGCAACGGGGGTTGATGTCCCATCACAGCTTATCCCAGGGTGGACATCTGTCCACCCAAAGAGGGCTGTCTCCCCAGAGGAAGAAAGACGCAGGCCATGTTTGGGGTTACTTTGAGAACGTACATGAAGTATGTCATAGGAGATGAGACTAGAAGAGAAACTTGGGGACAAATCAAGGAGGGCAGTGACTACCTTGCTGAAGGCTTTGGAGTTTTTTCTGCTCCCTTTTAGCAGTGATGTGGCATGATCTGAGCTGTGTTAGTAAGAAGGGGTCTCTGGGGACATGGGCTGCAGGCGGGCCTCTCTGGACTCAGGAACACCAGTTAGGAGACTCTATCAGATTTCTCTGGCTGCAAGCAACAGAAACCACATTTGATTAATTGAATGGAGCTTTTAAAAGGGGATTCATTAGAAAACCATGAATGTTCAGAAACTTAAAACAAACTGACAAAATCACTCAGTTATCAGTTTCAGAAACATTAGGATCCAGGGCAGCCCCAGAGATCTGGGTAGCTAGAAGCAACAGACGGCCTTCATGCCCACCAACCAGGAAGTGAATCTGCCCTACCCAAATTCAGGATTTAAGTCAAGACTGTGCTTCCATGGAGACGGTGCTGACTAGTCCAACTTTGGTTGCTGACTTTTGGTCAGAGAAAGGCAGAACACCAGCATGGAGAGTTCCGCAGAGATAGCATGTCATATGGGCAGGGGCAGTCCCCAATGGACATAAAGGTGCTCTGACTACAGGGAAAGGAGTGAGCGACATAAAATCCAACACATTCACCCCAGGGTGGCTTGAGCCAAAGGTGACTCATTCACACGGGAGCTGTGGTTATGAGAATGAGCAGGGTTGTCACGAGGTGGGAGGGCTCAGTCTTTAGAGATGTCTTATCTGCTCTGAGGCTCTCTGTCTCTCACTTTGGAATGTTGCTGTCGGTTCCACTTGAAATGATGAGACCCCAGAGAGCCAATCGGTGCCTGCGGGCCAAGCATTTGTGGAGCCCTGACTGTGTGGATGGCCATGTGCCAGAGGACTGCAGCGGCGGGCTCCGAACAGTTAGAGATCTCTGTGAGCTTGTGCACAGTGAAGCTTGTGCTCTAGGTCAGAGTCAGCAAAGCACAGGCAAAATCCACTGCTGCTACCTGTTTCTGTGAATAACGTATTATCCATCACGGCCATACACGGCCATTGATGTATGGTCTAGGGTTGCTTTTGCACTACCTGGATTGCCTGGACCAAGGGCCAGCAAATTTTTCTGTAATAGGCCAGATGGTAAGTTGTGGCTTTGTGGTCCACACAGTCTCTGTTGTAACCACTCCACTCGTCCATTGCCTGGGAAGCTGGAGAGAGCAGGCAGTTGACCTATTTCTTCCAAAGAGATAGAGTCAGTTCTCAAGGAACACTCTGGCCCTTTCCTGCCGATCACTCTCTGCCACCTGTGAGCCAGGCCTGACCAGTCACCACTCTCAGATGCCCTCTGGGGGATGACATCCCCTCCTCCCAGCCCCTGTGAGTTAAGGAATATTCCTGTGCAGCCGTCCTGTGCACTCAGGCCTCCACCATCCATCATAGCACTTCTCTCCTCCCCATTGTTAGAGTTTCCACTTGACACTGACTGCACCTTGTCCCAGTTTCTCTTCTTGAGGATTACCTCATTGCCACATTCTTTATGCTGAGCCTTTCTTCCCTGACAGCCCTGGTTTGTCATTTGTTATGGCGTTTCCTGGACCCTGAGCTGGCTGACATCCGAGGGAAGGGTTCACGTCCAACCTCAGGGTAGAACATCCTCTTCACCCCTGACCATTCACCCTCCTCCCGGCCCACTTGCTAACCTGCATGAAGCCCTCCATGCTCATTGCTACTGGAGTGTCATCATTTCCAGGTCCCCTCAGCAGACGGATCTAGGAAAAATAAGTGTGTGCCTTCACCCATGTGTACACACATATCTGCAATTATTTCCATATCAATATTTGGTCAATGTCTAAAGCTAAATTGAGTTCATGCTGATGTCTCAGACTTTCATGTAGTACCACATGGTTCATCTAACCTCCCCAGATTGCTTATCTGACCTTCCCACTCCAACAGGGAAATCCCTGGCTTCCACCATCCGCCACCATTTCCTTACACATAAATCCCAGTTTCTGTGTGCAGTTGCAAAACCATTAACCCACAGCCCTATGAGAACATCACAACTGCAGTATAGGGGTTACGTACAGCTCCTTTGTCTTTAGTCAGACTCTGCTCATTTCCAAGGTTACTTAGGTTGACTCCTTTATCCCCAGCTCCACTCTCCTCAGGGGAGCAGGGTGGGAGGATGCCATATATTTGCAACACAGATGGGTCCTTTTGTTATGGTCTACATTCCATCCTACATTCCAGTAGCTGCATCTGTTTGGGCCCCAGATCTTTTCCCCAAGCCTGTGGTGGATTCTGTAGTCATAGTTGAGAGGATGGAATTCCTCAGATATGACTGGCTGGCTTCTGCTGCTAAGTGGGAACGATAATAAAATAATGTACATCTCATTAGGTTTAGTGAGGCTGAAATGAGCCAGTGCTTATAAAGCCCTGGGACCCACATCTCACCCATAGAAAGCACTCATTAAATATCAACTCTCACCAGCATTATCTTCTTGGAAGGAGAGCAGCCTGGCTCTGTTCCTGCTGCTGCTGGTATTTGAATGCCTCCTTTTCTTGTTTCCACTCACTAAAAAATATTAGTGGCACCCATTGTACCAAGAGATTTATGTGAATATGTCCCTTCATCCACATAATACCCTGTGAGGACGATACTTTAATTATTCCCATTTTACGAAAGAGATAATAAAGACTCAGAGATGTTGACCATAGTTATACAGCTAGAAAATGCTGGCAGCAAGATTCAAACTCACATCTGTCTGACCCAAGTCAATGTTGACCTTCTCTTCCCACAATATGGATCCCATTAGAACAACCCCTATTCATCCTCCAAGACTCATCTCAGTAGCTGCCTGCTGGGGTCACATGAAGTGATTCCGGTTTCTTTTTTGCTTCCCCCACCATGCCTACACTGGTTTTATGATAGTCCACCCTTCTAGGGGGTGAGCAGCCTGAGGAGGGGTCATCTCTGCACACTCAGACCATTCTGCAGGACATTGGGTGGCCCAGTGAAGGTTTGCCAAATTGAATTGAGTTCAGCTGAGCTGAAATGAATGAAACTGAACTGATTGATACGAAACTTGTCAATGTCTCTGCTTATCGATGTCCCTTAGTCATTATGACATCTGTTGGCTGCCCTCTATTTTCTGCTGTCTTCGGATACATTTTCTTTCCTCTTTTAGAAGGACAGGTTTTTGTAGCAATTCCACTCTCCCGTCTCATGCTTTAATCTCAACCACCTGCCTGCCCCTGGCCGTAAAACAAACAGTTCTGCTTCTGCCACTTTGTTTAGACTCACTCAGTCTTTGCCAAGTGTGCGTCAGCCATTGGAAAAGATGTGTCTGCATTCTGCAGACGCAGTCCCTTCCTCATCTACTACTTGCCAGGTCCCACTGGACATCAGGGGATGAGTCAGACATGTCCCCTGCTATCAGGGAAGACAGGACACTAAAACAGTCATTACAGGTGAGATGAGCATTACTTAACATTGCTATAGAGTGTAGCCTAGGGGGTATACACTTGTTAGGAAAGGTGGGATTCCAGGAAGTCACATTTCAAATGAAGCTGGAAGGATGGGTAGGACTGGGGAAGGCAAAGATGGAGACAAAGACTGGATCAAGGAAAGTGGGGAAGGTGTGTGGAGGCCTTGACAAAGGAAAGAGCCCTGGGCATTGGAGCACCCAAAAGGAGGTCAGTTGTTGCTGGGCAGAAAAGACAAGGGAACTGACAGGGTGATGAGGCCAGAAGGCCTTCCTGCTCTTCACCATGGAAAAGTAATCACACCTCTCCATGAATTGTTTTCCCTACATTTTGGGGCTCTCAAAAATTCCAGGATCCCCAGGAGTTATACTGCCCTAGTTCTTCTCAAAAAAAGAAGCCAAGCCTGACCAGGTGGAGGCGCAGTGAATACAGCGTCAGCCTGGGTCACTGAGGACCCACGTTTGAAACATTTAGGTAACCTGCTTGAGTGTGGGCTCATTAACTTAAGTGCAGGGTCGCTGGCCTGAGTGTGGGATCATAGACATGACCCATGGTCACTTGCTTGAGCCCAAAGGCACTGGCTTGAAGCCCAAAGTTGCTGGCTTGAAGCCCATGGTCACTGGCTTGAAGCCCAAAATCACTGGTTTGAAGCCCAAGGTTGCTGGCTTGAGGAAGGGGTCATTGGCTTGGCTTGAGCCCCCCAGTCAAGGCACATATGAGAAAGCAATCAATAAACAACTAAGGTGCTGCAACTATGAGTTGACGCTTCTTATCTCTCTGCCTGTTTGTCAGTACCTGTCTGTCCATCTCTCTCACTCTTGCAAAAAAAGAAGAAGAAGAAGAAGCCAAGGTTTGGGGGATTTTATCAGATAACATAGTTTTTTTTAGTTTAATTTTTGGATTTCAAAAGTTACTTTCAAAAAGACACATAAGATCCAAGAAATAAGGTAATCAACATGAAAAATAAAGCTGAGGACAAGATCTGTACCTAAGAATATATATCATAATGAGAACCAGATATTTTAATTGGAGCATCCTAACACCCAAGATGAAGAAGGAAAGCAGATCAGTGACAAATGTCCCTAATGCCCTCACTGTATTATTTGTTCGGATACAGGAGAACCTCCATCTCTGGAAACTGGAAGGCCAACACAGGCTCTGCCATGCTGGAGCAGGTGGCCATGACAGAAAGGTAAGAGACAAAGAAGATGTTTAGGGAGAAGCATGCCATGATGGCACATGGGTGCCATCCTCATCCTCTAGGCAATGCCTCACCACCCACAGGGCATTTTCCTATGCATGGTCCACTTTATGGCCCATAACAACCTGCAGGGCAGGTATTATAATAACCCCATTTTACAGATGAAAGAAGAAAGTTCAGAGAGGGAAAGTGACTTGTCTGGGGTCACAGAGTCGATCAATGACAGAGCTGAAGACAGAACTCTGATCTCTTGACTCCAAATCCAAGGATCTTTCTAGTCCTGCCCAGCTGCTACAAGGAGAGAGCAGGGAGTAATTGCCAGTCCCCCACCCCCCGCCCAGCTCTGATAGCTGCAGGGAAGAACCCTTGCTATGGTGCGAGGACTACTAGAGTATCCAGGTCTCTCTGACTTACTTCCTTCTCAATGCGAGGAAGGAGAGGTTGTTTTCCTGTGAACCATAAATGTGACAGCAGTGTGCTCTTGAGGAAGGTCCCTCAGGCCTCTCTCTCTTTAACCACTGCTGTGGGCTGCCCTCACCTGAAGAAGGGCCAGTCACCTGCTCTCAGGGTCAGCAGCACACACATCTTCCTGCCAGTCCAGTGACCTCTGCATGCAAGCATGCAATGGTAGCACTCAGGGCATGGGCTTGGGGTCAGGGACCATGAATCAAGGGCCTGTTGTATGCCAGTTGTGCTGAGCACTATAGAGGCCAAAAAGAAAAAAACCCAACAATTTTCCTTTAAAAACTGCCTATCAAGGTACAAGAGTCAAAACACAAATCAGACTGGTTTGAACCCAAAGGGAGATTTATTGGCTTGTGGCAATGAAAATTCCAGAGGCACAGCTCCAGGTCAGGCTTTAGGACTCACCCTACCCACTTCGGTTCAGCTTTTTTCTATGCTGGCTCCGGTCCTGCCAGCTAGCTCACTCACTGTCTTGCTCGCTCATGATGGCCCACAGTGGCTCCAGGCCACATCCTGACAGTGTAAAGTTCAGTGTTTTCTAACCATTTTGGCTAAAGCCTGGACTTGAGCCTTATTCACCGGTCTGCCTGGCTTAGGACACATGACCATCCCGAACCAATCGTTCTGGCTCAGAAAGCTGCAGTGCTGTGACTGGATTGATGTCTCTGCACTGGAGATGAGTGAGACCCCTGGAATTCACTTTCCTTCTGCAATGTCATGGGCGGTGTCCCAAGGCCTGGGACAGAGCACCACCATCCTGTCTCCACAGGAAAAAAATCCCTGGGGCCCATAAACAAGCCCTGTCCCCTCCCTCCACCTGGCTCTACTGCTTGCCGGGTAACCTAATTCCTGGACAAAGCCAGTGACGTGGCTTAGTGGATGCCGGGGCGGAGGGCAGCATGGACCCCATGTTCTCCAATCTCTCCCACATGGCTCCATGAAGTCCCTTCCTTGGCGGAGGGGGCTGTGCCCCATAGGCTGCACTTGGTAGGTGACCCAGAAGTTCATCATTTGAAAACAACCTCTAGAAACCAGTTGCCTCTTGGCCTAGGTCCTCACGTCCATCTTCCATTGAGAAGACACCTAACTTCTGAGCACGTCTCAGGGCATGAGTCTCCCCAAACTGGAGCCCCTCCACCGTTCAGCCATCGATGCCAAATATTGCGACCCAGAACTGAGAGTCCAGGCAAAACTTATCCCCAAATGTGGCTGCACGTGAGAATCACATGGGAAACTTTAAAAACTTATAGAGATGATTCTCTCATAGGGCAGGGTCCCCAAGTCTGGCTATCTGTGAGTTTGCTTAGTTCTCCTGGTGATTCTGATGTACAACCAGAATCAGACGTAGACCTTCCCATTTTTCAGACAAGGAAACTGAGGCTGCAAGAGGGAAGACCTCACCCAAAATTATAAAGGCAAATACCAGTAAGAATCCAGGCTGCTGGTCTCCCATGTTGAGGAAGAACAAGGTCATGGTGTTCTGACTGAGAGGAAGGGGGCTTCTTGGACTGTGGGATCAGACAGGGTCTGGGTTTGGAAGGCAGCACAGTCACTTATTAACTTCTCTGAGCCCCAGTCAGTAAAATGGGTCAAACCTTCCTGACAGAGTTGTTGCGGGGGTTAGAATGAATGAGGAGTCAGCCCCCCACAGAATGCCTGACACACAGTAAGAAGCTGAATAACTGTGAGTTTTCATCCTTCCTTTTACTTCTATCATCTCACATGCTACAGGAGACTGAAGTAATTGAACTTGGAGCCAGGAGATCTGGGTAATCCAGGCCCTACTGCCTGCCGTCTTGGTGTGTAGCCTCCTCAAGCCGCTCTCCTTCTCTGGGCCTCAGTGGGCATCGGCAGATAAGATGAGGGAGATGTTCTAAAAGTACTTGAGCCATGATCTCTCCTTATTCCAGGCCTATGGCTCAGAGACACAAACAGACCTCAGAGCAGGCGTGCCCCGTGTGACCCTGGAGAGTGAGGAGAGAGGCAAGAACATTGACACAAAGTCCTCTGTGACTCCCAAATCCAGCCACCACAGGGGAAGCCAAGTGCGAGCGGGGAAACGTCTCCGATACAACCATCCCCTTGTGGCAGGGGCTAAGCCCAGTGGAGAGCTCTTTCCCCTGCAAAGAAAACTGGCCTTGCAGCCATCAAGTGGCCAGAAAGGGAACAAAAGCAGCAGGTCCAGAGGGCCAGACCCAGGCTCAGGGGAGAATCTGCTCTTTGTCCCCCTGCAGGCTCCCCACTAACCTGGTCCTCGGGCTGGGAGGGTGCCGGGAAGGGGTTTCTGAAGCCTTTTGAACAGTTTTCCCAAGGGAAAAGGACTGCAGGGTGACTGGGTGTCCGATGGCTCTGGGTGGGGCAGGGCAAGCTCCCCACTACTGTGGAGCAGTGAGGCTCTGTGGCGGGACTAGGGATCTCTCCCAACTCTTATCCCTGCCCCCTCCTCATTCCTCTCTCCTGCCTGCCCGGCCCTCTTTCTATTCTGTCTGTCTGTCTTGTATGTCTCTCTGTCCCTCACTGTCCATCTATGTTGCTGCCTTTTTTATTGTTTTACCATTCTGTCTCTCCCACTGCCTCTCTGTCTCTCGTCTCTCTGTCTCCCTTGCCACCTGTCTGTTGTTTCTTACCATCTCCCTCCACCTCTGAAGAGGCGTACATAGCTGTCTCTCTCACTGCCTGTTTTTCTGTGTCTCTCCATCTCTGTCTCTCTCTCTCGGCTCCGCCTTCCCTGCTCTCTCCCCTACACTCACCAACTGTCTGTCCATCCTGCAGATACAGGCTCTGGGTGGATAGCTGCTCAGAAATGTTTGGTGGCCTGGACATCTGCGCGGTCAAGGCTGTCCACAGCAAGGATGGCCGAGATTACATCATCGAGGTGAGAGAGGCAGCAGAGGTCCTCCTGGCCTGGTCCAGCCTCTGGGCAGGCGTGCCAGAGGGGAGGGTCCAAATGTGGTCTCCAGCATGGCCAGCTGCGTCTTGAGTCATGTCCTTGGCACCTGTAGCCCGCACACACTGCCGCGTCCCCACCCTCAGCTGCAGAAGAGCCTTTGTGGCCAGAGTTTCTGAGCTGAGCCTCGAGCTCCAGGCATGAGGATGGACAGCATTCTCTAGCCCATGGTTCTCAGGGTAGGGCGAGCCCATCAGGCTATGAGTTAGTGCGAATCTGTTCCATGGGGCCTCTTAGATTTTTCTCAGCGTCCAACTGTGCAAAGTCACCATGCAGAGTACCCCTTGTCTGTTCATCCAACAAACATGTACTCTAGGGCTCTCATGGGCTAGGCATGGGCGCAGCTCTGGGGACACAAAGCAAACATGGGTGTGCAGGCCAACAGGGAAGAAGGACGATAATCAAGTCATGGCAGGGCACTGAAGGTTAGGAAAGAAGCCACAGCTGTGCACCACTGTGAATGGAGAGAAAGATGTAGAGCAGTGGTTCTTAACCTTTTTTGAGGTACTGAACCCACCAGTTTCATATGCGCATTCACCAAACCCTTCTTTAATGATAAATAAAATATGATTTTTTTCCCCCAAATTCAAGACATAGGTATATGTTTTTTTACTGGTGCACAAAATGAGCCATGCATGAACATCACCTTGCTCAAAGAACAAAACCAACAAAGTGCATGAACTCACAACAAATTACGGTATTACTTTATTCTGGCCTCCGTGGCAGAGGCTTCTCCGAACCCCTGAGACCAACTCATCGAACCCCTAGGGTTCGATAGAACCCAGGTTAAGAACCACTGATGTAGAGAAATTAACTGTAAGAGAGGCTCAAGAGGGAATGCCAGAATCTCTCCCACAACCAGCTGAGCCATGTTTCTCACAGGCCCACAACCCCCTGCTGTCCCCCACAACTGTCACCTATAGCTCTTTCGTTTTATACCCTCCCCCCACCAGCAACTTCCCCTCTATGCTTCTCTCAATCCCACAATTCCCTTCTCTCCTCCCTGACTCCTCCCACTTCCCTGTGGTCCCACAATCCTCTTCTACCACCCTCCAACCCCCTTGGTGTTTCTCCCAGTCCCACAATGCCCCTCTCTCCTCCACACTGCTCTCATTGCTCTCATGCTCCCACAATGTTCCTCTCTGCTGCTCGGCTTCTTTTCCCTGCTCCCTACCACCACAGTTCGGTGACTCTCCACTGCTTTTCCCTAAAAATACTCCTCTGGCCTTAGAGCTCTCCTTTTGCTCCCCGACTTCACATCACACGCACACCCCACACTCTCCAAAAGCACCTTCTAATACTCCCCTCCTGGGGCTTCTCCTGAAACCACAGCTGAGGGGCAGGCGTGGTGCTAACACAGGCCAGGACACGTGAGGGAGAGCCCTGCGGCTCCCTCCTCCCCGGGTGTGGGCTGCTGATGGGAAGCACATGGCTGGGGTGACCACAGGAGCCGGCTAGTCCTCCGGGTCCTCGTGTGTGTGCAGCTCCCTGGGACCCACAGGGCTCGGGACAGGTGACTCGCTGGGCAGGGCCCCTGCTATTCTCCAGCTGTGCGGAGAGGACTTCCCACTCCTGCCCAGGGAGTGGGTGCCCTTGAAGGTGACGGGGACAGAGTCCGGGATGGATGCGGTCCCTCCTCCCCAGAAAGGCTACGTAGCTCCCACGGGTGAGTTGCATCTATATTTGCAGGTTTAGTCCTGCTCTGGGAAACGGCTCCCCCTCAAGCCCAGGAAGGGCTTGCCTCTGGGGGCCACCACACCTGAAGTTCCCCTAGAGGCCATTTGCAGAGGAGGCGGTGAAAAGGCTGCATGCAGAACTACTAGCCGGCAGGCTCCCCAGCAGGAGCCAGCTGCTCCCTGGAGGGGCAGTCCCTTCCTTCAGGAGGTGCCCTGAGAGCTCCACCCCAGGGGGACCACGGGCCCTCCTGCCGGAGCATTGCATCTCTTGGATCCCTCCTGGCCCTCCTGCCTCTGCATCTCCTGTCGGGGCCACCAGACATGAACTCGGGTCTGGCACACAGGCAGTCATTCATTCATTCATTCATCATTGGGCCCCAATCCTGGCTGCCAGCCCCTGAGCCAGGTGATGGGGATACAGCAGTGAACACCGCCTCCTAGAGCTCCCATCCAGAGAGGGGGGCGGCCATCAGCAGTAGGGGAGCTAGCGGACTCCCCCCTCTCCATCCTGTGAGTTGAGCCCCTTCTCTTGCATTAGCTCTGCCCCTAAACCTCCTGGCTCCTGGGAATTCTGCAGCGTGGGCCCAGGCTCCCAGCCCCCAGACATTCAGAAGGGTCAGAGATAAAAGACCTTTCACATGAAAAAAAAAAAAAAAATCAAACTTTGTGAGTCTGGACTTTAAAAGACAAGAAAACAACTTTCCAAAAATGTTCCAGAAGAAAAAAATTTTTAAGCTGGCTTTTTCAGATTGTTTTTATCTCTCAAAAACATTGCAGAGTTGTTTCTCTTGCTTTGGGTTTAGGGTGGGGTCAAGGGTGAGGGAAGCTTGCTACCAGGAAGATAAAAGGTATTTTTTCCCATTCTGGAAAAAAAGAGTAAAAGATCCAAAAATACTGTTTTCTTCAGCCACCTCTGTGGTGAGAGCATAACATTTGTGTGACATGTTTTGTGAAGATCCACTCAGGGAAAGACCCTTGAACTTGCCCTCCATGGCCTATCCAGGGAATAACATAGCTCACTGGAAAAACACTTCCCTGGGGAGACCAGAGTGTCCACTTCCTTTGGCTGTGTCCACCATGGGGATTCCAGAGTGCTCTGACCTCAGGCTCCTAGTGGTGGCTGTTCCCACTACAAGGAATGCAGGAAATAGAGAGCAGAACAGAAAGAGGTGGGCAGGCTCCGGGGAGAAGGGACGGCTCCACAGTTACAACCCTACTCAGCCTGTGTTGACCGAGAGACTGACTGTGTGCCAGGCCCTGGGGTCAGGGGTGTCGGGCCCAGGCCCAAACCGTGAGGAGCTCAACCTGAGGACAGTTTTCAGGACCTCATTAGAATCAGCATTCACACGCATGAGTTTTGGTTTTCAGCCTCCTGACTACAGTGGGTGGGTGCTCTAGACCCATCAACCTCTAAAAGTCCCAGTTGGAAGGGTCTTCCCAGCTGCCCAAACCCCTCAGTTTACAGGTGATTAAAACAGTGGGTCCACAGAGGGAAACTGACCTGCCCAACATCACACAGAAGTCCACAGCAGAACCTAAGCCTGGGACCCAGGTTTCCTGCTCCCAGTGTTTGCCACAGAGAGCTGTTTCGGTACTTAGTGAGAAAAAAAAGGACCGTGCGGCAATGTGGCCTTGAACCTGCCACATCTTTGACCCCAGTTTTCTCATCATCAAGATGAGGATACTAATAGTACCTGCCTCAAAGAATTCTGAGTTGTGTGATATCATCCACACCCAGTACCTGGCACATAGTAAGTGCTCAATAAAACATAGCACTTATTAGTGTCCTTATCATTATGAGCTGGACTTATTCAAGGACTTTCCATTCCTCCATTCAGCAGGTGAATATTGAGGGCATACCTGTTCAACAGGACACAGGGCCCATCCTTGACGTCAAGGACTCATAGTCTTGTTGGGGAGATACAAGTAAACAGGAGACGACAGTGCTGTGGGGTGAGTTCTCCAGTGGGGTGACCAAAGAGAGGACAACGGGAGTACAAGGAAGAAGTGGCTTATCAGAGCTTGCTCAGTCAGCGAGGGCCTCCCAGAGGAAGGCTAGCTAGATGTTTTCTGACGAATGAGAGCCACGTAAAGAGTGAACTGAGGGAATGGTGTGCATAAGGACTTGAACGGGGGAGAGAACCTGGTGAGCTCAGAGCTGGGGGCAGGGGAAAACAAGACAGTGAGTTTGATGGAGGTGCAGTGGGTAAAGAGGCCTGGACAAGAGTGGCGGAGAAGACGGCCTCGCTCCCCTTCAGGACTTGTGGCTGCTCGTACCTGGGGCTTTGCCTGGATGGTTGTCCTATGTGACTTTGGGCAAGTCCATTCCCACCTCTGGGTCTCAGTTTCCCCAGCTGCAGAAATAGCAGGGTGGGTAAATACAATCTCTCAGGCCCATCCCAATATAAGTGCTTTGCCTCCTTTGAGAAACAGTCCACTTCCTATAGACTGACTTTCATTCCAGGCTTATGTTCTGCCAAAGCCGGTCAGAACAGGCCTGTCCTCTTCCCTCTTCTCTCTGAACCCTGGGTCAACTCAACCCATGTCACTTTTTTTTTTTTTTTTTTTTTTGGTGGTCATAATTGAACTCCCACCTCACTGCTTCCCTCTGTGTGGAAAGCCTTGACCTTGGGCTAAAGTTCAGGAAGCCAACCCCGACCTTGGCCTGGAGGCCAAGATGGGAAAAGAGGAGGCGGAGACCAGCTCCCCAAAGAAAAGAGCGGTAAAGGTCAACGAAGTCTCCCTGGCCCTCGTCACGTTTCTGTAGTCCAGTGAGTGTAGGCTGAATTGAACTGAATCCAGGGAGTTGATTTGGGACTGAGCTGCAGGGAACTGGACCTCTCCAGGGCATCATTCCCAACTGGAGGCGCCGGACTGGGTGTTTGCATGGAGAACATCGCCATCTAGTGGTCAATTCTGTTTAAGCTGTGAACCAGCTCTGCTGTCCCGCTACCCTGGCAGGGGTGTCCCTCAGGCATCATTTCTCTCCTGCAGGTGATGGACAGTTCAATGCCCCTGATTGGAGAGCATGTGGAAGAGGACAAACAGCTGATGGCGGACCTTGTTGTCTCCAAAATGAGCCAGTTCCTGATGCCAGGGGGCACAGTGCCCTCGCCCCTGAGGCCTTGGGTAAGGTCCTCGGAAACAAAGGGGACTTTGTAGCCATGAGAAATGGCAGTCTGTCTGCAAATGGAGGGCCCCTGGATCCAAAGGAGATACCCCCCAGGAAGGAACCATCTTGGGGAAAAAGGAATGGGGTGTGGATAGAAGCTAGGCATGGGAAAAGCTTCTACACTCTGCTCCTGATGGTGGACTTTGCGAGCTCCGAGGGGTTCTTTTTCCCTCCATCCAGGGAAGAAAACCTCACCTCAGATGGGCTGGGGCATCTATGGGCCAAGATTATGAACGTAAGAAGTCCGTTGTCTTTTCTGTGTCCTCATGCTGGGCCTGAGGAGGGAGCAGGGTGTGTATGTGTGTGTGTGCATGCATGCATGCATACATGCATGTCCGTGTACACACATGCCCTTTGTGTGATCCCAGGGCACCAATCAATAGACTATTGTCTTCCGTTTCCCCATCCCTCAAACTCGACAAGCTCCCCTATAGCTCCTCCCCTTTGAAGCCCTCACCATGGATTATCATATCATTTTCCAGAGAATTTGCTAGCTTCCCAGCTTTCTGGAAAAACAAGTGTCAAAACCTGCTCCACTATTGGCCCACAAAAACTTGAATCTGATAACAGACATCCATCAGAATAATGGTTATACTTGATGGGGTTGCTGGCTGGGGGGAGAGGGGCAGGGGGGACTACAGGGCAGCCTTCTCCACTGGAAATGTTCTGTTGATCTGGGTGGTGGTCACATGGGTGTATACCTGTGTAAGATTTCATTGTGTTGTACCCTTAAACATTGCACATTTTATGTAAGCTTTCTCTCAGTAATGAAAAGATCTTTGTGAACCCTGCCCCTCCGTCCCCCGGAAGTAAATGGCTGTGGTGATCACAGCCGACTTCTTTCTTCTGCTCTAGGCTCCTCCACCTACTAAACCAGCAAGATCCCCCGGGGCAGCCCAGCTGGGGACTCCGCTGGGACAGCCCCAGCCACGCCCACCCACACAAGGTAGGACCCACAGCAAGCCATTAGCGAAGCTGGTGAAGGGCACTGAGGGATCCATGCGTGATTTCTAGAAGGCATGCTGTAGAAAACCCACCTTAACCGTTCCCATGGAACCTCTGCCCTCACTCTGTGTGCAGAATGAGTGAGACTCTAAGGGTTCTCATCCCCTTAAAGTAAGGTGACCAGACTTTAAAATTGGTAAAGCGGGACACCATTGACAGGGGGGTGGTTTTTAATTTAAAATTTGGTACATATGGAGCAAAAAAAATTTTCATAGAATGTAAAAATAGTATTGTAATATATATTTTTAAATTTCAACATAAGTACAATTTACAAATATAATACATTAAAAATTATGTATAGTATTATTTTATTCTTTGGCATTTTTCTCATTTGAGTGAAATTTTTTAGTAGATTGCTGTCATTTAAAAGGTCATGAAATTTTTCACAAGAATTTGTTAAATTATATTTGACATGAAATGGCTTTCAAAGTCTCAACAGTTGTGGTTTTTCTGATGTCCGCACTTTATTTATGGTAGAAAAAACACGTTCAGTCACAGCATTGGTTCCTGGTAAAGACGGCGCATATTCCACAATTTTTAGTGCATTATTGTATGGAACGTGGTTTGTTTAAAAATGATGAAATATTTCTAACCATTTGTTCTCTGTTTTGATTTTTGCTGATGCCCAAGATTTAACCTTTTTCTTATCAATCTATTTTTTTAATAATGATAACTCATTAAAAAGATCATTTTTGGAAATATTACTATATGGGAAATTTTGAGTGAGTCAGAGTGATCGGGTTACACGGCGATGCCAGAGCTGCACGAGCGGGCGGGCGCAGGCAGGGCAGTGCCCCGGCGTGCTCAGCACCTGTGCTCCCCGCGTCCAGCCCCGCCACCTGCTGGAGACCGAGCAGCTTACGCCTCATGGAGCCTGGAGCCACACGACGGTGTCCAGGATGCGGGCCTATGGGTAGTTAGGGGACCTATGGTTAGGGGACTTGACAGCCGCCACCCCAGCAGGTACGTCCCACCAGAAGTTCTGTTTCAGGACCTGCACGGGGCAGCCAGCTCTTGTGGCAGTATGGGCGCTTCCAGGTGGAGGCAGGGTCTCCCCACCGAAAACCGTATATTCCCTTCCCGTTCTCCCACCATTCCCTAACTTTTCGTGCATTCTTTCCAAAAATTGGGACTTTTTAAAAATGCCGCAGGACAAATTGTTAAAAATCGGGACTGTCCCGCCAAAAGCGGGATGTCTGGTCACCTTACCTTAAAGCCAATAGTGGGAAGGAAAGATGGAGAGTAAATTTAAGTACCTAATATGTGCCAGGCACCATGCTAGAGACTTTCCCGTCTATTGTCTCATTCTTAGTCCCCAGTCACTAGGCAGTGAAAACCTCGGTGTTTTCCTACTCTGGAGGTGGATGTGGAGGCTTTGTCCAAGAAGTTGTGACAAGAAAATGGCAGGTTTACACCTCTGCTGCCTCAGATTTTCTAGAAAGAGTCCGTTTCCTGGCCACCAGCAGTGCCTGATGGCAGATTTATGAGCCAACGACTAGAGTGAGAAAGAACAAAGAAAGAAATGTTGTAAAGTACTGCACCCCAGATTCTGAAAGGCACTGTACCTCACTTTTTGGGGTTCACGTAGAGATACCCAGTCCAGATGAGTTTCGAAGAGTTTTATTAAAGGAGATTTATTAACTATGCCGGCTGCATATGGCTGTCACGGGGCAGTTGCAAGCTCAAACCATGTGCGCCAAATACATCTCGGGCTGGTTATATATCCTTGATCACAAACGGGCGGGGGAGAGCATGACATCATGGCACAAGCTAACAACATTTGTTTAGGGGATACACATTAAGACTTTCAAGGTATCACAATCAAAGATGTTTATAATCTTTCAGGGTTCATCTTTCCTCACTAGCCTAGAGGTAAGTTACTCTCAAGATTCCAGGAAGGGGAGGAACTACAATCAATGCAGGGTGGTGTGTAAATGCTGTCTCCCATTGTAAGAGAAGTTTCTCAGTTAACCTTTATTTTAGATTTAAAAATAAATGACCCATTGTTCTTGCAAGCCAGAAACTTCTACATTCTTCTCCCTCCCCTCCCCAAAGGAAGGACGGGACAGGAAAGCCTGATCTTTCCTCCTAGAATATCAATATTAATTTTTCAACTTTTTGGTACTTTACTACAGGAACACTATAGATGACCTTGTTGATTGAAATTGCTCCTCAAAAATTATTGCAGCATTACTATTTAAAACAACACCATTTATTAGAGAATGAGAAAACTATCAATGATGTGGTGAAAAGAAATCATTGCAGTAACTAACTTTCTCCCGGAATGTCGGCTGCTCTGGTGTCTCACACACAGGCCCGGGGAGATCTGCCGTGTCCCCTCTGGCAGTCAGGGCCTTGGGCACGCCCACTGCTCCAGAGCCAGCTTGGAGCTTCAGAGCAGAATTGCATCAAGAAGCCAGGCAGGGCAGTTTCACACCCGTCTCTACGGGTCTGCTTTCAAACCTACCCAAAAGAAAGCATTACTATCACTTTGTGCCCCGACCTGCCCCCCTTCCCCAGTCGCTTTTATTAAAGTAACAGATGCATTGCTTCTTGGGGAGATTGGCCGTGGCCACTCAATGGCTTCTTCCTTCACAGGTATTAGGTAAAACTCCGCATTTCTCTTTTTTGCCTTTGCTTTTCTTCTTGGAAAAGCAGAAATCATTTAACAAAAGGGAAATTGCGTAACTTACACAACTGTGGACAAATGAACACTGGGATTCTTCTTCAGCAAATAAGAAGACTCCTTTTTTAGGCAAGTTACATCCCTCCTCTGAGCCTGTTTCCCCAGTGATGAAGGAGGATGCCACCGCTGTTCTGTTTAGTGATGGGAGGCTGTCCATGAGATAGCGCAATTGAAGGAACTAGCAAGATGTCCAGCACAAAGGCAGTGCTAGGTAGGTGTTAGCTCCTCCTGCTAATAGTGGACTGTTAATAGTAACTTATATAACTTTATGAAAGACTCATTAATAACTGGCATCTTACAAACAATTATAATGTATGTGTTGTTCTTAATGATTATTATCATTAACCATCCTTATAACTAATGCAGCCCCACCGCTCCCCAGCCTGGTGATAGGCTCCCAGTTATAAATGTTCAGAACAACTTATTCAACCCCCTGCCAGCCTCCGCCTTCCCCTCTCCATTCCCACTCTGCCTCAGGACTTACTTTTTAAAACACATTTGAACAGAGCACTTTCTGAAACAGAGCGCTACTGTATTCTGGTTTCCTCTTGGGCCCAGAGCAGAGACATGCTTGATAAAGAGATATTATTTTAAGGGACATGAGGCCAAACACACTTTTAGTGAGTTGAAAAACAATCCATTTAAAACCAATTAAGATAATTAAAGAAAATGCTCATTGAATTCACATTCAGATTAAAAAATAACAAGGCTAATTTAAAAACAATGCTTCCATTGAGTTCCTGAAATAACAAGGTAACATTATTCACTTGTTTTTTAACTCACTGTGTTATTTTCAACTCAGTATAAGTGGTTTTCTTTTAATAAGCCTGATCATTTTTTAGCACCAATCCTGTGCTTAGGCAAATATATAAAGTATATGTTGATTTTTTAAATATTTTTTTTAGTGTAACTAGAGTGTCCCTTGATGTATCCCAGGAGTATAATAGGGACTCAACAAAAAGTTAATAAATGAATCAGTGCATGTCTAGGTTTTCCAAGATATTGTCAGTGGGGGTGGAGGGAGAAGAGACTTCAGATAAAAGTCAAAAACAGGTGTTTTCTTTGACTTGCAGTGGGTTTAACAAAAAGCAAGCCAACATTTAAAAATCAGGGGCTTTTCCATAAACATGTAGATTTGCAGGTCTCTCTGTAGAGCAGGGCTCTAGGAACAATGAACCTGAATTCCTACGAAGTAGCCGTTCCCTGACATTAAGGCACAGCTGCTCCTTGGACAGGGCAAGGACTTCCCCCATCTCAGGTCCTCTCCTCCCTATTGTCACAGCAACTGAGAGTGTCATTGCTTGCGTTTCTTTAGAGAAATACGTCTCTAAACTATGTTTTTACCTAAAGTAGGGGAAAAAAACTTTAAGCCACATGATTTTTCTGACGCTCATCTGCTTTATTTATATAAACTGCCTGACCCTATAGGTGTTTGAGTTTTGAGACCCCTATAAGGTCTTCCAATCTACTGGGAAATATAGCCATGAAAGAGGTAAAGAATGAATGAAAGCCACGTGTGATCAGCTGCTAAATTGGTGCTGCTGTTTTATCCAACTTAGTGCTGTGCGGGCTCACAAAAACGTTCTAATTGGGGGTTGGGGGAGCTCAGTAGCCCAGAGAGATGTGACTTACCCAGTCACACAGCAAGTTAATTGCAAGGCTTGACTCAGGACCTGGGGCTCTTGGGCCAGTCTGGTATTAGGGCCACCAGACATGCAGACCGTGCCCTCAGTAAAGGGGACCAGATGAGATGGTGTGAGGGGGAGGTCAGCAGACATCCAGTCCTTGTCCCCTGTGCCTTGCTCAAAACTGTCTCCACTGGAGGAAACCAGCTTTTCTCAATTTGCACAAAGATCTGAGGACGCAAGGCAGCTCTGTGAGGTATAGCAAAAGAACAAGGAGGAAAAAAAAGGAGAAGAAAGAGGAGGGAAGGGAGGGGAGAAAAAGAAAAAAAGGGATAGAGGGAGGGAGGAAAAGCAAAAGAGGACCTTTGAGTCACAAGAATCTAGGTTTGATTCTTGGCTCTTCCCTTTATTGGATGTCTTAAGCAAATCAGATTATATCTAGGACTCAGTTTCTTTGTAAATGGGAGTGTTAACGCCTAACTCTCAAAGCTTTTGTGAGGATGCCAGCCCGAGGCCAGGGACATAACTGGTACTCAGAAGAGACTAATGGAGCTCAAAGAAGTGGAAGTCTATTATGAAAGGGCTACAGAGATGGGCTGCAGCCCTCTTTAAGTCTCAGTCTCCCCTATCCGAAGTGACTTCACAGCGCAGTGAGGATGAGCACAAGCACCCAGTTTCCCAGGGGCAGGTGGAGCCGGGGGAGGGAGACCAGCAGGCAACCAGCACACTGAGCTGTCCTGACACCCTGGATTGGAGGGTGAGGAGAGTGAGCCTTACTGGCTTGAGGCCTTTGAATGCCAAAGTCACTTCTGGACAGTTATGATGCCCCTTTGCTTGTAGTTGACTGTATGCTCGGTACAGTGACAGGGAGAAGCCAAGATCCCCTGTGAGCTTTCTGTAGCTATTCCTTCTCGTATGACACCTTAATGAGGCTTGGTTTCCACCTCTGTGGGATGAGACGGTATTTTCCCCTTTTCCATCTTCTGCAGACAGTGTCCATGGGCATTCAGAATGTCCAGCGTTTGACACACCGTTGGAGACTGTCCTGCAACAGCCTCTAACAAAACCAGGCTGTCCCACACCACTGGTGACACTTGTTTCCCTTTATACCAAGAAGGCTAAGGAAGCTCCAAAGCCTGCACGTGGCGGGTACGCAGGCCAACCCGCCAAGTTGATGCTGAGACCCAAGTTCTAATGAGGCTGTAATGAAACACAGCAGATCCGAGGGGCCTCTGGCAGCCCCACGTGTGCTGAATGTGCCCGCAAAACGACCATGAGGGCTTCCTCATTGAGGGCAGAAAGTTGTTGTGGAAGTGTTGATGGCACAGCATGAACTCAGAAAGCTAAATTTTATAAATGAAGCTTTTCAAAGTAATGAAAACAATTAAAAGGCTTGTTCTGTTTAAAAATAAATAGAAAATAAAACCAGTATCTTTCTCACCAGCCTCCGTCTCAAGCAAACAAGACCTTGCTTTGGGAAAGTTCTTAGAAACCTTGACAGAGCTATCCAAAAGGAAGGGGTAATTCTTTTGTTTCAAAAGTAATGCAGCTCCAGTGTGGGAAGCAAGGAAGGGCATGAAATTCCCTCACGGTCCCACCACCTTTGTCATCACTGCTCAGCGCCTCCTGTGTGCACGGTGAGCATGTGTCAGACCCCACCTGCATCAGTCAGCTCAAGCTGCCAAAACAAAATACCAGAGGCTAAGCGGCTGCAACAGCAACAGCAGATACGTGTTTTCTCACAGTCAAAGGCTGGAAGTCCAAGATCAAGGTGCCGGCAGGGTTGAAACTTCTCTCCATGGCTTGCAGATGGCCACCCTCTCACTGTCCATGTCCTTTCCTCTGTGCGTGTCCGCCCCTGGTGTCTCCCTCTCTTCTTATAAGGACACCGGTCCTATTGCGTTAGGGCTCCACCCTTATGACCTCATTTAGCAATAATTACCACCTCTAAAGGCCCTATCTCCAAAAACAGTTCCATTGAAGTTAGGACTTCAAAATATGAATTTGGAGGGAATTATCATTCAGTCCAGAAAACCACCCTGGACCTAATATATTAGAATCTTTGACAAGATCCCCTGGTAAATCTCATACACAATAAAGTTTGAGGCACATTGGCGTTAGTGCCTAACCTTACTTTTTTGCAAAACTTTATCATATGTGCAAAAATGCAATAAAACTGTATGTACTGTTTTATAACCAGCTTATTTTGGTTAGCAGTATATGGCGTTTATCAACAATATCCAATTTGACTTAATATTATTCTGTGACATCATACATAATGACCACAACATATTCCATTATTTGGGTGTATCTTACTGTTCCTAATCAGGTACTTCTATTGTTTTCCATTTTTTACTGTTTTAAAAATGCTGTAATGAACGTCCTTGAAGCAACATTTGTTTTAAGCCATATTATCCTAAGAACAATTTTAATGTAATAAATTTTTTTTCGCCCCGTAGGGGGCCCTCGCCAAGCTCAGTCTCCTCAGCCACCAAGATCTGCAAGCCCCTCCCAACAGAGACTCTCCCCGCAAGGCCAGCAGCCCCTGAGCCCCCAGTCTGGATCCCCACAGCAGCAGAGATCACCAGGTTCTCCACAGCTGTCCCGGGCATCCTGTGGCAGCTCTCCAAACCAAGCCTCCAAGCCAGGTGCCACCCTCCCCTCACAGCCCCGGCCCCCTGTGCAAGGCCGCAGTACCTCCCAACAAGGTGAAGAGTCCAAGAAGCCAGCGCCACCCCACCCCCATCTCAAGTAAGTCCTTTGGGATTGGGATTGGTATAGGGTAGAGTTGGGGTGTGGGTGGAGCTGGGATGACTCAGGGTCTCAGATAAAAAGGAAGACACACTGAGGCCTCACCCAGACTTGAAATGGGATACAAGGAGACCTAGAAGAGGAACTTAGGTAGAGCCTAGTGAGGAGAGAATATAGATTGGGCCCGACCATGATCCTCCTGATATACATGCATCAGTTACCTCTTGCTGCATAACAAGCTACTCCAAAACTCGGTGGCTTAAGAACCAACCGTTTCCTTTGTTCATAATTTGTTGGTGCAGCCATTTGTTCTGAGTTTCGCTCAGTGGGGAGGTTCTTCTGCAGGTATGTAAGTCATCTGTCTTCTGTAGCGTTGCCAGATCAGATACAGGATGCCCAGTTAGCTTTGACTTTCAGATAAACAATGAAGAATGTGAGGTATAAGTTTGCCCTCAAATATTGCATAGGATATACCCATACTAAAAAAGATCTGTCTTTCATCTGAAATTTAGATTTAGTCCTGTATCTATATTTACTAAATCTAGCAACCCTACCTCCAGGGATCACTCATAATGCTGCAGTCATCTGGTAGCATAACTGGAGCTGGATGGCCCAAGAGGGCCTCAGGCACATGTATTCGCTGGTGCTGGCTGTCAGCTGGGCCACTCTGTCCATGGGTTGGGCCCAGTGTCCTCACGTGGTAGAATTATATTCCAGAGGGGCAAATGCAGAAGTTTCCAAGCCTCTTGAGGCCTAGTCATAATAGCTTCACAATGTCATTTCCTTCCATTCCCTGCTTTTGGTCAAGGTGAGTCACATGGCTAGGCCCAAACTCAAGAGGCAGGGAAATAAACTCTCGATGTGACGACCTACTAAGTCCCATTGTGAAAGGGTGGGTTACAAGGACAGGAGGAGTCTGCTCCATCACTGCTGTATCGTCACTTGTATAATCCGTCACAACACACATGTCCATTCTCTTCCCCCTCAAACCCATCTCTTGGTTTAAGGTCAGAAAGAGAGATCTCAAGAGTGGCTTTTATTGGAAAACGCCTCCCTTCCTTCAATTCCAAACACTAAGATTGATAATCATAGTTTAACATGAGCATATACTATCTACTCAGTATGTGCCAAGCACTTTACCTAGTTGTTTAACTCGCACAAGCTTAGAAGTTAATAACTATTACCCACATTTTATAGAGAAGATATTTAATAGTATTAAATAAGAGAAAAAAGATCAAATAACTTGCCAAAATTTCCACTCACTGTTAGAGCTGGGATTGAACACAGGGCATCTAGTCCAAGGATCATGCTAACCATCATTTTTTAATAAATAATACATTCCCGTGACTCAAAAATCTAAAAGATATCAAAGCTGTGCATGGATAAACCTCACTCCCACCTCATTCCCATCCAGTGCTTTCCTGCCTCCTGCTCCCCAGAAGTCAGCTCCTTGTGTGTTCCTCCATAGTTTCCTTATACGAATATTAAAATGTTTTCATTTTCTCCTCCCCTGATTTTTTTTTACACCAAGAGTAGTATTCACTATCCATACTATTCTTTTGCTTGATTTTTACTCTAACAATAAATCCTGGAGAGCTCAGCTCATTGAAACTTCTCATTTTCATAGCTGTAGAGTATTCCACCATATAGTTGTACTATAATTTATCTAACTAATCCACCATAAATAAAAATTTGGTCTCTTACAAAGAAGACTACAATGAATAACTCTGAGCACATGCTACTTCTTACATGTGCAGGATCAGCTATAGAGAAAAACACCTATAATGGTATCGTTGGATAAATGTGTTTGGTTTGCTAGATACCAGCAAGTGACCCTTCAGGCAATAAGGCATAGTGGCTGACAGCACAGACTTCTAAAGTCAAACTTCCTGGGTTCAAATCCCATCTCTACCACTTTAAAGCTGCATGACCTCAGAAAAATTACTTAACCTCTCTTTGCTTCTTCACTTGGAAAATGGGGACAACAGTACTTATTGCACAAGGGTTGTTACAAGGACTAAAATGAGTTTACAGACAGTGCGTGGAGGGCTGTTGGCATGGTACAGCACACCTGTGTCAGCCCAGCTAAGCACGGGAAAGGGGAGGCCTTTGAGACTTCAACACCAGATTTGGACACTGATCTTATAGTAATCTAGCTAGAAATGCTAAATCTCCTGGGATATTGCTCCAAAGTCTTGTTTGGTTCAGTTCAAGTTGGCAGGCATTTATCAAATGGCTATTCTGTGCCTAGTCCTGGATAAGGCCCTGTGCAGAATCTGCAATGGGTAAAAGTCCCTGTGTGAAAGATTTTGATTTTTTTTATAGTGATGACAAGACCTTGTGTGGATCTCTTAAACTTGGGAGACATATTTATATCATCTTCCTATGACTGTCACCTCCACTAACCCGGGGGCATCTTGAGAGCATGACCTAAATTGCATTCATGTCTGCATCCCCATTGCCTGGTACTGGGCTGGGACAGAAGTTCAAACACTGAGGTTCAAACAGTAGCCACCATGAGAATCCCAAAAAGGGCTGCAATCAGCAATGAGGGCTTCAGGAAAGAGGTAGAAAAGAACCCCAGAAAGACAGCTAGAAGTCTGAGGGTAGCTCAGACGACCCTCTTTTACCGACAAGCAATGAGTCGCTTGCCCATGGCCAAAGGGGTCAGATGGCAGAAGGGGTCTATAACACAGGCCTCCAGATTCCCAAAGTGCTAGAAAGTATAGGAGAAGCAACCACAACCTGCGGTTGAGACAGCGCTCAAGTGGGGTTACAACCTGGGTTTGTACACAGAGTAGTCACACTATGCCAGTAATGCCTGCCATCTGAGCAGCCTGGGTTAGTGGGAAGAGTGGGAGCCGTGGGCACCCGTTACTTGCTGTGAGCCCCAATTTCTGTACCTAAAACAGAATACCAGTAACCACCTTGAAGGTTAAGTAATGTGTGACATATGCAAGGTCATGTAAGCATTGAAATGCCTGATTTCTGGCCTTAACATCCTTGCGATGACTGGGCTCACCGGCTGGCGGCTTCCAGGCAGGCCTCCCACGACTCTTTTCCTCAGCAGTCTGGGCCTGGTCACCACCATACTCCCTTGCCTTTCCGTTGCAGCAAGTCCCAGTCCCTGACTAACAGCCTCAGCACATCCGACACTTCCCAGCGCAGGACCCCAAATGAAGACGAGGCCAAGGCAGAAACCATCCGCAACCTGAGGAAGTCCTTCGCCAGCCTGTTCTCTGACTAACCCGGTCCAGCCTGGGAAGAGGGGGTACTCATTCCACTCGCGCCCCCCACCTCATCTTCCTGCTCAGCCTTGGTTCCTGATGGAACAGAATGGAGGGCCTTTGACCAGGAACTGAGCATCTATACGTGTTCCCACTTTCCTTCACCGTGACATTTCAGCTTTGTCCCACTGAGTGGTGGGCCTTTGAGAGCCTGCAGGTTCCTCAACACAGGCCTTAATGATGGGCGTCCCATCACCCCGCCCACCCAGATGCTTGCTTCCCTGCCTCAGATAACCAAGTGAGATGTCTGTGTATGGCTAGTGTCCTGTCTTTTAGTGTTTTGCTTGCCTTTGGTCAAAGGCCCCACCTCCTCTCAGCCTGGCGCCACCTCCATCAAATGTAGACCCTGTAGTCAGACCTCAGCAATACAGGAGGCAATAACCTATGGACAGTGTTTTGCAAACAAAAGGGGGGAAGCCCAGCCAAGGGGACCTGTCACCCACACACGCTGGTTTCATCAGGCTAGAGGCCACACCTCAGACAAGGCAAGCAAGGGCCCCTCTCGCCTGGTCACCTGTGGGCTCCTGATGACAATGGAAAGGAACCAGATCCTGTGTACAAGTGGGGCCTTTCAGAGCATGGCAGGAACAGAGGAAAGCTCTGAAAATGCTGCTCCTACCCTGCACGAACAGCCAAGGGCAGGCCACAGGCTCTCTTAGGAATCATTACTAGTGGCCAGAGGAAGAGGAGGATGCCCTCAACTGCCCCGGAAGGAGTTAGGGTGGGGCTCGTTTGCCCATGCTGTTCCACCACCAGGAATTCCCTCTGAATTCCCACCAGAAATGCTGTTTACTGCGCAAAGATATATGAGGAACCAGAGAATCAGCAGATTAGTGTCACAGGACCATAAACAGTAACTTCGAGGTTGGCATTTCACAAACTGCATGGCAAGATGTAGGTTACTCAATTACAAAAGGGTCCCTCGGGCAACCATGCTGAGGAAACACTGCTTCTGTTTCCTTTTCTGAGACTGGTAGCACACATCCATGTCAAAGGCTCCTGGAATCCCTGCGTGTACCATCAGCTGTAACTATGTCTAACCCAAACCTATCGGGCTGAACAGGCTGCCCGTAGAGCCACAGAACGTAGTCCTGACGCACTTTCAGTGCTCCTTCTCTACATCAGATGGCCTCCCACACTGGATGGGAGCAGGGCTATCCCGAATCACCCAGCACCTGTTGCTAGACACATGGTTGGTGCCAGAACCAACCTCCTGGTCCCAGAAGGAGCCCAGGATATTAGAACATAGCCATGTGATCCCGGTACAGCCCCTCCATGACCTGAGACAGGTCTTGCCCTCACTGTTCACGGGGAAGGGAGAGAGGTAGACAGGAAAGTGCCTTTGGCCTGGAGCTACATTCTGAATAAATGAGAAAAACTATGAAGGGCGGGTGTAGCACCCTGAAGCCCATGATTTGGGAGCTTAGAAACAGAAAATACCTGAGGCAGTCATCATTGGGAGAGAGAGATTAAGATCAGAAGTCACACAATCTCAGCCACTTCTCATTTAGTAATAAAGCACAGCTGGAAACACACAACAAAGGAACGCTAGGCTAACAGTTTCTCAAAGTGCGGGCTATGGCTGTGTACCTAGCTGGCTTCATCTCAGACCCCAGGAGTCAGCCTTTCTGGGCCTAAGATCCAACCCTCTATCTTTGTCGTCTCCCCAAGTGTTCTGAGCGCACACAGAAGTGAGAGAAGCAGCCCTGAGCTGCGGCCTCCGGGGCTCTGTGATCAGTATTGGTGTGGATTCATCACAGCCCAGGGACACTCCTTGGGTGAGCAAAACTAGTGGCTCCATGAACAATGACTGTGTGGGATTGATTTTCCCATTTTCCTTTATTCTGTCCCTGTCCCTAAACACATCTCAATATTCAAACTGTCTCCCAGAAAGTCCAACCACAGCAGCACAAACTCCTTTGTCAGGCTGGGCATCCTGATGTTTGTAACCGTGCACATACAGGTGATCCATGACATAACACTGGTTTATACCAACACATAAATCAAATCCCTACATGGACTATGTTCCATACATTCCCACCCAACCTTTAACTTTAATAACTGGTATTTTAAAAATGGAATGGACAAAGAGCAAGGGTGAGGAGAGTCCCTCTGTAGGAATTCTAAAAGGTTGTGTTTGTTGATATTTTTTGCTTTGTTTCACCATTCTGCTCCAAAGAGAGGCTGGCAGTTTCCCTCCACACCAACATTGTGAGGTTGAACCATAACAAGGATCCATTGTTTTGTGGCAGTGTAGCAGTGAGTATGGATGTGCACTCACAGCCCATAGCCACCTCCACCAGCCAGACACCCTCCAGATGGTCCTCCTAGCAGCATGAGAAATGGTCCTGTCATTAAATGTAAAAACACTTTCCAGGGACACTGGAGCACACACCGCTTCTCACCCGCTCACTCCCTGCACTCTCTCCATCAATCACTACGACAAGCCCTCCCAACCTCTGGGGCCTGCTCAGGCGGCGTAGTTCTACCTCTCCAAACTTCAGGGTGAGGGGCCTTCACTCACATGGTAACAACACCTTGGTCGCAAACCCCAAGAGCCTGAACATCAACTATCTGCTGGCAGTTCTGCCCTAACTTCACTGGGAAAGGCAGTCTTGGGAAAGCAAGCTGGTGCACGTCTCTCATGAATGAGCTAGGTGAGGAAAGCACAGAGTACAATGCTTGGCACACAGTAGGTGGTCAGGACATGCTTAGGTTGGGATTAATAAAATGTAAACAAAATGTTAAGACTGAAGCAAAAGTCTGTTTTATTTCTAAGAGGGTCAATGTGAGGAGGTCCCTTGCTCAAGAACACAACCAAACCAACAGAAAGTAAAATAAAGTAAGCAGCTAAAGAAAATCTATGGCACATTTTTTGCCCTCAGAAAGAGGTTTCAGACTGCAAACTAAGTCAGAAGAGGAATGGGAGCAAGCAGAATCAGGGGGCCAGGAGACTCCCACCACCCCGGGTAAGCATGGCCCACAAAAGTGAGTTCCTGCAGGGCTGGAGGCCGGGGGACGTGCCATTGTCAGCATCAGTGAGGAAAAAAAGGCTGGGAGCAGACCAGGACAATATGAAAATCTGTACAGGGCAGACCCTGCACCAGGTAGTCCCATGCTGACCACATACCTCACGCAGCCCAGGGCCGAGCCACCCCACAGGCATGATGCCCGGGGAGCCCTGCCCTCCCAGAGCTGCAGAACAGACTGAGCTTCTGTGCTTCCCTCAGCCTCCCTAAGCAGGTTGGTAGCTCATATTGTCCTGTGCATTTAGAATTGGTGCAAGGATGCAGGTTAGTCACAGTTTAAGCTGTTTAGGTCAGCCTTGCAGACAGCAGCAGTAATTTATTTTGGAGGAGCAGCTCATGGCCTAGGAGCTCTTCCGCGTCTCAAATGTTTTCTTTATCCTAGAGAGCAAGCTGGCTGGTTACTAACTGTACTGACAGTGTCAACGCTGCCTTTGACTCCCAAGCAGTCAAGAACTAAATTCCGTTTCACCCTAAGATTTAGACTCTATTAGAAGATGGCACCTTTGGTTTGGTTAGACAAGCTGGAAGGTTGGGCAAATAGCAAGACAATTTAGTTCACTGATCAAACAATGCATACAGGGCAAAGAAGCCCCCTTGTTTCCAGACACACGCGCAGCAATAGGTGACACCTAGACAGGCAGATCCTGTGTTCAGAGCTCCCTCAAGCAGCAGGTAAGGAGAAAACAAACCCGCTTGTAAGTGTTTCCTTGGGAAACCCAACCTAAAGCTCAACGTTCTTTCTACAGTGTGTATGTTTTATCCTTTAAAATCTTAAATATTCTTCATTATTTTTCCTTTGGTCCTCTCACTTTTAATTTCAATTTCCAAACTCATAGAATATTTTAAGTATCTACTCTTCATGGTCTTTCACTGAATCCAGAGAGAAGGTAACATTTTCTTGGCCTTCAATTAACATTGCATTCGTTTTGCCATGGAATAGCAGAAATTTAAGTGCTGTAACCTATTGGAGAATTCCAGGAGACACTTAAAGTTAAATCTTTATTTTCCATGACATACCTAATACTTCCCAAATATCATATCCACTCCACATCTTCTGGAGACAACAGGAGACTATGTGAAGGAGTGTCACCACACAGGAGAGAACGTGGCCTGCCTGCTCCTCCCCCAGGCTCTGTGATTTGGTAGCTACTGCCTAAAATAAGAGAAAGGCGAACCTTAAGGCCGGGCCCGAGCATAGGGAGCAAAGGGAGGAGTGTCCACCTGCATTAGAGGAAGCATCAAGAGATATTAGACTAAGCAGTGGAATCAGGGAGAGCCAGGCAAGAGTGGGAGGAACAGAATTTAACTGTTTTTACATAAGAAATCATAAAATCTTAAGTTGGAAAGAGAGGTTCCCTCCCATGACTCGATTTCCAGTCATGCCAAATCTTGTCTGTCATCTATGAACAAAGAGAAGCGGGTAGCAAGCGCCTGTTAATAAAAATAGCTAAAAGGAAAAATTAGGGGTCACAGAAAGTCATTAAGACTGCAAGCCGATGATGTAGAACAACATCTTACTAAAATAAATGCACACCACAGCACTCTATCTTATTTCCATTACAAAATATCAAGGTGATGTCGGAAAATTAGTCATTGGGCTACCGCCAACCCATGATTTCCTTCTCATTATACACCAGCAATACGTAAAGCTCAACAGCCTCAATCTAATGAAAAGAACACAGATTTTACAAGCTTCTGACTATAAACTTAGCTATTCAGGAGGAAAAGCCTTCGGAGTTGTTTTAAGACTAAGCTATTGTGAGAGGACTGCAAATTCAGACATATGGCACACTGCCCACATCCTCCACTGAGAGAGATTTGTACCGTGTGCCAGTAAGTCTGAGGTGAGGCCAAAGAGTAGCGTCTGTCTCTGCGGGACATCAGCACCACTCATGGACCCTCAGAGGCCATTCGAAAACACTGGATTTGGACAACTCGTTGCTTTATGATATTTGGTGCTTCTGGTCATCACTGCCCTCCCGCCCCCACTACATATACACACACCACGCACACAGTGCAACCTGACGTTACAAGGGCACAAACAGGTATACTGGAGAACGAGGGTATATTTGGACCCATCAGTTTTAGGGTGACTCTTGTAGCCCAGATCCAATTAAAGCCATATGGTGCCTACTGGACACTCACTTTGGGAAAGCTGTCCTGCAGCTCAGTTACTGCCCAATTCCACTGCAAACATCGGCAGCCCCAGAGCCGTTTAGCTACACATTAAGCTACTAAAGGTGACATCACCTCTGGAAAATCATATTTCTGACGAAATTTTCTTCACTGTGACGGAAAAAGAAGACTATTATGTGTAGCAAAAAAAATTTTTTTTCACATGTATGTAGGACTCAAAATGTTCTCACAGCACATAACATTCCAAACCATTTCCTTACATGCAAAACAGATTTTTTAAAAAGCAGGAAGACATTGGCAATATTCCGAACTACTTTCTGCAGACATTAACCAAGTTTTTATTCCTGTGTTATCATTCAGATTTTTGTCATTACAGCATGTTTCTATGGTTCTTTGTAAAATAAGACATTTCTGTTTGGCCTTTTTCTTGTTACAGGAAAAATAAACCTTGAATTTTGTGTAGCTTACATCTTAAAAAATAAATGTTCTTCAAATAAGAGGTTATCTTTGAAGAACAAGTACCTGACCAGCATTCAAAGCAGTAACACTTGTTAAAAGAGGTCATCTACTTAGATTGCAAATTGGACACCAAGTGTTTAAAACACAAGTGGAAAGAAACCCTAACTGTGCTCCAGAAGCAGCCAGAAACAGAACAAGAGTCCCGATAACCCAGTGGTCATCAACGGCGCTACTTCAGAGCCAGAGGCTTCACCCCAGAACCCGAGAAAGGGCTGCAAGGCTGGGGAGGAGGTGGTTGAGTTGGTGGGTGGCCAAATTGTAGCTAAACCGAACTATCTCTGCTTTTATTCCCTTTATGAATCAGGCTTCCACAAATGGTCTCATCTGAAGAAAGGCTGCCACTTTAAAAATCCTCTGCAACAAATCCGATGATACTGACTCAGTTCTCTGATCACTTTGAAATGTCCGAGTCATGCTGTAAGGCTGTCCCAAATGTTTATTACAAATCTTTCTGTAATAAGTCAAGACTGCCATGTGATTGACACTTAATTTTTTTAAAATTTGGTACAGAACATTATCAGTGAACAATGTCCATTCTAGGGGGGAATTCAGAGGGTAGAATTCAGAAGCCAACTATTCCCAAGACCAATCTTATCATGAAGTGACTCTAGCACCCCTGGAGCTTTAAATGCAGCTACTGAAAGGCCTCTGTGAGTACATTCCTCATCACCACAATCAGAAAACAAGAGAGGTCCACACCTTAACAAGATGCTATCTGCAGCTGAAGAAACAAAACAAAACGGGCTCCAGAAGTGGCCTTACAAATCAATCACATGAATGGCAGCCGGCTGTCAGTTGACCGGCCCCTGCTGGGTCTTAAAGGAAATCTGTCATTGGGGCCACCTCGCCCTGGCAAGATGGGGTTAGTTCCTGGAAATGGGCCAATTGGATCAAATCGCGGTCTGAGTGGAGGGAACTGGCCAGGTGCCTCCCCAGGCCCAGGTATGAGTGAATTGATTGGGTCCCCAACATAGGGAAGTGTTAGTCTTTCATCATATTCACCACCAATGATTCCTGGAGGAAGGAGAGAGCTGGGAGGGAAAGGTCTGGGGTACAAGGGGCCTGGGTAGAATGGGCTGGGGTGGGGTGACAGCGGCGGGAATACCAAGTGCCTTCTCTGAGCTTCTTTTCTTTGTTTGTACTTCTTCCTATACAACTGAAGAAGAACAAGATCTGGTAAGTTACTGGGACATCTCCCCAAAGTTCTGACTTGCTTTCATTGTACAGATCTATTTCCCATGCTGGCAAGGCAGGCAAAGAAACCAGTGCACAGAAAAGGACCAGAACCAGTTTCTATGTGAGTGACTAAGGTACTGGCTCTGAATACAATTCTGAATGAACTCTTTTTCTTAAGATTTTATTTATTTATTTATCTATTTATTTATTTATTTTTTACAGGGACAGAAAGAGAGTCAGAGAGAGGGATAGGTAGGGACAGACAGACAGACAGGAACAAAGAGAGGTGAGAAGCATCAATCATTAGTTTTCGTTGCTGTCGCAACTCCTTAGTTGTTCATTGATTGTTTTCTCACATGTGCCTTGACCGCTGGCCTTCAGCAGACTGAGCAACCCCTTGCTGGAGCCAGCGACCTTGGGTCCAAGCTGACAAGCTTTTTTGCTCAAGCCAGATGGGTCCGCGCTCAAGCTGGCAAGATCAGGGTCTCGAACCTGGGTCTTCCACATCCCAGTCTGACGCTCTATCCACTGCGCCACCGCCTGGTCAGGCAAGATTTTATTTATTGATTTTAGAGAGAGGAAGAGAGAAAGGGTGGAGAAGCAGGAAACATCAACTCATAGCAGCTGTCTCTTGTATGTGCCTTGACCGGGCAAGCCCGGGATTTTGAACCAGCGAACTCAGCATTCTAAATCAATGCTCCATCCGCTGTGCCATCACAGGTCAGGCTGACCTCTATTCTTAACCACCCTGCACCTGAGCAACTATGCCAATTTGGAGCAACAATAAACGCAAAGGAGGGGTAACTGAGTGACATGTACTTTCAAGACTGCCCTCCAGAGTGCTCAAGCTAATATGCAATTGTAAGTCACCCTGTTTTGAAAGTGGACAGTTTAAGTATTTGCTGAAACTATCATGCCACAAAATAAAGGTGACCAGACGTCCCACTTTTGACAGGACAGTCCCAATTTTTAACAATTTGTCCCGCGTCCTGCAGAGTTTTTAAAAAGTCCTGATTTAAAAAAATATATTACAATACTATTTTGCATTCTATGAAAATTTTTTTTTGCTCCATATAGACCAAATTTTTAATCAAGAAACATCCCCCTCCCCCATCAATGGTGTCCTGCTTTACCAATTTTAAAATCTGGTCACCTTACGACAAAATATAAAGTTAAGGTACTGGGGGTGGAGAGGAGGGCAGCATCTAAATTCTCTTTTCAAGTTAAATTAAGTCCCTAATGGATCTCAATTTAAACAAAAACAAAGAATAGATGCCAGCCCTGGCCAGTTGGCTCAGTGGTAGAATGTCGGCCTGGCATGAATCAGGTCTTGATTCCTGGTCAGGGCATTCAGGAGAAGAGCCCATCTGCTTCTCCACCCGTCCCCCTCTCGCTTCTCTCTATCTGTCTCTCTTCCCCTCCTAGAGCCAAGGCTCTATTGGAACAAGTTGGCTCTGGGCGCTGAGGATGGTTCCACAGCCTCCATCTTAGGCACTAAAAAATGTCCCCGGTTGCAACAGAACAAAGGCCCCAGATGGGCAGAGCATCGCTCCCTAGTGGGCTTGCAGGGTGGATCCTAGTCAGGACACATGAAGGAGTCTGTCTCTGCCTCCCCGACTCTCACTAAAATTAAAAAAAAAATAGATGCAAATATCAGAGGCTAGGACATATTTTGTAGATATTTCAGTACTTTCATTGAATTTTATTCTTCTGTAGTCCTTTGTCCCAAGTTTTTCTCAGCCCTACTGATGCTTCTTACAGTAGGGAACTACAAATAAAATAACATCACTTACTCTTTTCTTGATGTGCTGTTCTAACTGGCTGGAGGCTACTCCCACACAAAAGCAGCTACTTAAACATTGTAACAGAAGGGGAAAGTTTTATATTAACTATAGGTGAAAAACACCCATTGTGTTAAGACTTTCTTCTTGTGTAATTACAAGAAAATAAGGACTGAGTCTAAAGTAAAAGTTGAAAATATTTCCATTTACTAGAAAATAGTAATAAATTTAATGAAAACAGATTTCATGACCTCAGAATAAAGTGAAAATATGTCCTAAATGTATTAATCCACTAGCTATTTCTGTGCTGTAAACATTAGCCATGGTATTTAAAAACACTTACTTCTTTCCAATCTATGTCTCGAACTCTGACAGCACCATCTACAAAAGAAAAAAATAAATAAATAAGGGATTAAAGATGCTTCATTCCTCCAACGTTAAACAACAGGTTTGCTTCTGTCCTAAGGAAACTGAAGCTTCTTCATTAAGCACAAAAAAGGATCAGTAATCAATGTTTTAACACACACAGGGTCATTTGTACTTTTTGGAACCTAATTCAAATCATTCCCGGATGGCTGAGGGCAGCCATCCCTGTTGTATATACAGGGAAATTCGTGATAAAATCTGAGCACTCAGCTTACAAACGAGCCTGAGGAACACAGTCTGGAAATGAGATAGAGACTGATGGATTTTAAACCTGAACTCAAATTTATAAGGAAAACGTATTGTTCCTTCCATGGGTATTTTTATCATAGCCTGCTTTTTTTCATTGGTTCTTCCATATATGTTGGTCATTTCATCTTTTCATTTTGACTGAATATATTTTTTAAATTTTGGGGATGACATTCGCTGTCTCCAGAGACTAAATAACATTTTAAACTTTGGATTCAGGAGCAGAAATAAAGAACAAAGACCTAAGAAATCAAGAAGGAAGAAAAGTAAATACCAGGTCATACACACTTCTTACACTTTGAAGTTTAAAACAAAACTTTTTGACCATCCAAATGACTCTCTTCTAAAAATGAGAGTTGAGGAGGGGGAATCTAAAACTATCATTCAAACTTTTTAATGTGGATGAC
Source organism: Rhynchonycteris naso (assembly GCA_037038555.1). NCBI lineage: Eukaryota > Metazoa > Chordata > Mammalia > Chiroptera > Emballonuridae > Rhynchonycteris > Rhynchonycteris naso. The sequence continues at coordinate 79,308,002 of CM073000.1, forward strand.
AAATATTTTACATTGTAACACAGTATATAGCTATTTAACTGAAATATGTTGACTCCTATTTTAGTGTGTCCGTAAAGCCACGGTGCACTTTTGACCGGTCACAGGAAAGCAACTAAAGATGAGAGAAATGTGAAATCTGCACCAAATAAAAGGAAAACTCTCCCAGTTTCATACCTATTCAGTTGGATGTGGGCTCCATTTGTTGCCCTACATATACCCAAAGGATAGTGAAGTTCTTGCCACACACGGGTAAGGACGTCTGGTGTAACAGAGTGAATAATGTCTGTGATTCTCTATTTTAAGTGATTAATGTCATTGATACGTTCAATGTACACATGTTGCTTCACATAACCCCAAAAGTAAAAGTCTAAGGGCGTCAGATCCGGGGATCGTGGTGGCCATGGCTTGACAGAACTCCTGCCTATCCACCGCCGGGGGACTGTTCTATCCAGAAACACAACAATGGTGGCGTAGTGTGGAGGAGCGTCATCCTGTTGAAAGATGACACCTTCTGGAAATTGTGGCACTGCATACAATTCCAACATGTCAAGATAGGTGTTTGCCGTCACAGACTGCTCCACGAAAAATATGGGCCTATCACCTTATCATGCATCAGGCCACACCACATATTCACTTTAGGGGTGTTACATTCATACTCAATGTAGGCATGAGGATGTTCAGCAGCCCATATTCAGACGTTATGGCGATGAACATGTCCACAGATATGGAAGGTCACCTCATTGCTAAACACAATCTTCTGCAAAAATCTTGCATCATTGTCGATCTCATGAAGCATATCTGTAGCAAACACGCATCGTGTGGGTCTATCCGCCGATTTGATAGCGTGCAACAGCTGCAATTTGTACACCGAAAAACAGAGACGTTTCTTTAACACCTTATGAACTGTAGTCTTGCTTAGGTGTAATTGTCGAGCACACGCACGCACAGATTTTTTAGGGCTCCTTAGGTAGCTATCCCTTATAGCCTCTACAGACTCGTCACTGACTGATGGCCTACCATAACGGGGTTTCTCCACCAAACTGCCCGTTTCCTTCAACTGCTTATCCCACCGAGTAATGTTATTCCTATGTGGCGGCGCTTCGTTATAAATGCGCCGATATTCACGTTGCACTTTGGTCACAGATTCGAATTTAGCAAGCCACAGAACACGCTGAACGTTCCTCTGTACCGTCCACATCTCGACTGGTATGGCTGTGGGCTGCTCCGCTGTATACTCGGTGTTACGTCATCATCTGCTCATGCGCACATGCTGCCACATCATCCTACAGAAACTGGGAGGGTTTTCCTTTTATTTGGTGCAGATTTCACATTTCTATCGTCTTTTGTTGCTTTCCTGTGACCGGTCAAAAGTGCACCATGACTTTACGAACACACTGTAAAATTATGCTAATTTTTATTTAGTTTTTTTGGTAAAATGACCTATTAAACTGATTTCATGACCCATCCCGAGTCAAACCGCAGTTTAAAACAACACAGACACGTAGCACAATGGTGGTGGCAAAGAAGAAGTCCCACAGTTGGACTTCCAGTGTTGTATATGGAAAGCCTTTGGCATTTCAGGTGACTTCTCACCTGCCCTAAGTTCCACTGTCATCATTGCTGCAATGACGGCCAGGTCACTGCAACGTGACAATACAGAAACACAGCTTCCCTGGCACATGCCACAGGGGAGCAGGATTCGCTCACCTGTACCCATCACAACCACGGAAGCAGTCAGACATGCAGTGGATTTCCAAGGCAGACCTTGAGAAGTAAAGCTGTCTCTCTTCCATTTCTCTATCCTAAAGCCTACTTAGTCAAGACACCCTATCTTTGTGTTGCACAGGACAAAAAATGAATGAGGAGAGTTTGCAGGACATAGGCAAAGGTTTATGATGCTTAGACTATCTGTACAATTGGCTGAATGTTATGGATATTTGCAACCCTAAAAAATATAACCTGTAAATAAAACTTTTAAGCTGAGTAATTAAAAATTAAGACCTCAGTAAGAAAAAGCCCTTCTTATTAACACATTATCATGGAAATCACCTCGAAAATCCCGCAGATATAAACACCTCCACAAAAGTTGGTCGTTAGATGCAATAAAGAGGTCACGACAAACTGCAGACAAAGACAGGACAGAACGAATGTCCAAAAGTCGGAAGATCCGCAGCTTCAGCTCCAGGGGCAGGACCACCAACCCAAACGCATCTGGCAGGTTCAGTGCTAAAGGGAAGAACAAGTATCACTGAGCACAGAGCATCCAGCTTCCCCACCTTCCACCCAGTGGGCAACTTGCTCCTATAAAGCAAATGGGTACGTCATGGGCTTTTATAACTGGCTCTCAGAGCTGCCACTTATTAACTGTGTGCTATTGGACAAGTTACTAAAACTTGGTCTAACTCAACTTCCTCATCTATAAAATGGGTTAATAATATCACCTACCTCACTGAGTTGAGAATTAAATGTCTTAATATATATGGAGTGCTTAGAACAATGTTTGGCACACAATAAGCACTTGGGTGTTAGCAATTACTATCAGGCAGCCTAAGAAAAAGGGAGGTAGATAAATTCAGAAGCAAAACCAAGAAAAGAAAAGAATAATAATATATTTCAAAGTTAAATGAAAATTCTTTTTTCCTTGTTATTGAATATATGTGCTATTATTCTCTACTAGCAAAGATAATCAAAATCCAATACAAGGTTTTAAAATTCACATTATTCTCTTCCCTCACCACCAATTAAAGAAGAAAAAATAGTGATAACAGCCTTGGCACCATGCAACTTGAGGTCTAAAATATTATTCCTCTGTAGCTGGCAAATAAAAGTCATAAATCTATCTATATAAATCTGAAATTATTTACCAGCTAAAGGCTTGTGGTAGATTATAATTCTCATACTTCCCCACCCCACTACCATCAGGTTTAGCCACATTGACTTGTTTTATCCAATAAAATGGGAATGGAGCCTGACCAGGCAGTGGTGTAGTGGTAAGAGCGTCAGACTGGGATGCGGAAAACCCAGGTTCGAGACCCCGAGCTTGCCAGCTTGAGCGCTGGCCCATCTGGCTTGAGCAAAAGCTCGCCAGCTTGGACCCAAGGTTGCTGGCTCCAGCAAGGGGGTGCTTGGTCTGCTGAAGGCCCGCAGTCAAGGCACATGTGAGAAAGCAATCAATGAACAACTAAGGTGTTGCAACAGCAACAAAAAACTAATGATTGATGTTTCTCACCTCTCTCCGTTCCTGTCTGTCTGTCCCTATCTATCCCTCTCTCTGACTCTCTCTCTGTCCCTGTAAAAAAAAAAAAAATAGGGAATGGAAGTGGAATATCATTGTGGAGCAAAACCTTTCAGAGCCCACACATGGCAGGGCCACAGAAGAGCATGTCCAGGCAAAGGCTCACTCCTTCAACCAAAGCTATCCACACTCAACATGTACGTGAGGGAGAAGTCACTGAGATGTTTAAGTATTTTTTACTACAACACAAAAAGAAAGCTGACTGATATCAGGATCTCGAGTAAATTATAAATCTCCTAAATTATACAGTTTCATCATCTGTAAAATGAGAATAAAATCTACTTCAAAGTTGTTGCCGTTAAGAACACATGTGAAATATTCAAAGTACCTAATATAGAGCCCCAATAAATGTTGTTTAAAAAAAAAAAGTTAGATCTAATTTATTATTTATTTATTGAATGTATTATGGGGCCAGACCCTAGGCCAGGCCATGAGAATACAAAACTGAGTAAAACATGTCCCCTGCTTTCAAGTATTCACAACCTTGGGTGGAAAGAAATCACATCAACAATTACGATACACTGAAAAGAGGACTACAATAAAGATATGTAGTACAACATGCTGTGGAAATACAAAGAGGAAGTGAATAACATTTAAGGGATTAACATTTAAGCTTAATCTTAATGTTAGAGCAGAGTTTCACTAGAAGGAGAAAAGAAGGAAGAGTCACAAGCACAGTACATAAACGTACATTCTTTCTGCCATTCAACCTGTGATCATTTATCATCTCACCTTGTCGAGTAAAAGCCAGAAGAGGATATACCAGCTGGTCTTTGAAGAAGCGAGAAAGTTTTGGAAGATCTTTGTATATCTTGGATACATTTTCCCCTAGAATAATTTTTAAAATAAAATATCAAAACACAAAATCAAGCAGAAAAACTTGAAATGGCATCCCCTACTTTGACTAGACCAAATCCAAGTGATAAACAAATATTCACAAATTCTTACATAGACACAAAACAAAATCTCCAGTAGAAGAATAAGTATACAGTGTGTGACTCTGAAAACTAAATCTTTATCTAAAACAAAAAACCCCACAGTATCAAATTAATTTAGCTAAACCCAACCTATATAGCTCATAGGCTACAATTCAGTAGGAAACACGGTGGTGTGCAAAGATTTACTGAGTATCTACCAATCTGTTCAGAGCACTACAGATACAGTGGAGAGCCGCGCTTGTGAAGCTTAGACCCTAGTAGAATAAAATGGTATTTATCACATGACTATGTATCAGCAACTGTGTCAAGCAGTTTTTAAGCCTTCTTTAGAATCAGCAGGTCTTCCTAAGATAAATATTGTTATTCCCACTTTAAAAACAAGATATAGAGAGCCCATCCAAGGCCTTATAATAAGTGGCAGGGCAGCGTACAAACCTCCAAAGCACTCATGTTAGCCACTAAACTGCTACTCAAAGTGTGGTCCAGGGCTCACCTGAATTGACATCACCTGGGAAATGTGTTCACACACTGAATCTCAGGGCCCACCACAGACCCACTGAATCAGAACCTGCATTTAATAAAATCCCCAGGTAACACACATGTACATCACAGCATATACACTGTCAAACTACACCTGAGGTTCCCACTTCAGTTTTGCTATATATTTACCAAGTATATGACCTTGAACTCTCTGATCCTGTTTAAAGGAGACACCCCACTGCACCAGAGAAGAGAGGTTAAAATTTAAAGCTACACACACAGTGCCTAGTATAAATCAGTAGACGATCAGTTTATGCTTGCTCCCCCTAGCCCATATTTATGCACCTATCTATAATAAATAAAACGTGTATGATAACCTGATTGATAATAAGAAAAACTATGCAGCTAAACTCTAAACCTTTGTTGCATGAACTACAATCTTAAGTTGAAATCTAATTTCAAGATATTTTAAAAATTAATTTGGTTTAATGGCCTTTTACAAGTATGAAAATAGATTTTCTGTAAACAAAATTTTTCCTTCAAAGACCTATAATAAAATTAGGAACTTATAAATAAAAAAATAAATAACAGTATAGTATAATAATAATAGTATAAGCTAGGTACTATAAACCACAGTAAAAATTAATTTACTTATTAAATGAGCGGTATATTCTTGCTCATCATAAAAAGCACTAAATGGAAAAAAACTCGATTAATATAGTCCATAAACTTATAAGAAAAACTGTATTAACTATTTTCCTCCCTTTCATTCCTTTTTAACCAAAACCAGACAAAGAATATGAATCTGAGCTATAGTCCTATAAAAATTGCTTTTAAAAACAGGCTTAGAAGTCAAATCTATTCCAATCCTGAATTTCACCATTTATTAGTTCTGTGACTTTGAAGTAATTTAACCTCTATTAGACCTATTTCCTGATCTATGAAATGGGAATAACAACTTCTACTGCTATAGACTGTAGAGTATTTCTACTCCCCACAGTATAGAAATGAATATACCATTTTGTAGCCAAGGAAATTCTGGTCCTAACAGAAAGACCATCTTTATAGATCTATTTGTCTAGCTCATGCATTCTCAACAGGAGCAATATTGCCCCTGCCCCCAACAGTGCTAGTTATTACATTGGTTTACACCTTCAAAGGGCCACAGTATACAAATAAATACACAGTATATCTATGGTATTAAGTTTTCATGAGGGAGACGATTAGGAGGAAAAATGTGTACAAAGGCTCATTAGGGGATTGATAAGAAAAAAAGATTAAGAAACACTGGTCTAGTATAACATTAAATGTTCAGAGACCATTACAAATTGTACAGGTGATGCTTGAACAGAGGTTTCAACAGCAGGGTCCACTTACAGACTTTTGTCAATAAATACACAATCAGTGTTCCAAACCCCCAGTTTTGCATCCTCAGATGCAACCACCAGCGATAGAAATGCTTTTTCTATCCACGCTGGCAATCTGTAGATGCAGGGGGCCAACCGCAGACATTGCCTGTATCATTTTATAAAGGGACTTGAGAACTGTGGGTTTTGATATCCACAGGGAACCCTGGAACCAGTCCCCTCAGAGACCAAGGGCCAACTAGAGTTACATTTTGGGGGAGTCCAAAGGCTCTACATGGGTTTTTTGACTGCATAGGGGCTTCGCACCCCTAACCCCAGTGTTGTTCGAAGGTTAACTGCATTCTGAGGTCTCCTTGTCCCATCAGTTTTGGATCGTATCAGTGAGTCTCTCAAGGACTGATCTCCCCTGAGAACTAATATGACTGAGTCTCTAAGCCAGGGGTCCCCAAACTATTTACACAGGGGGTCAGTTCACTGTCCCTCAGACCGTTGGAGGGCCGGACTATAAAAAGAACTATGAACAAATCCCTATGCACACTGCATATATCTTATTTTAAAGTATAAAAACAAAACGGAAACAAATACAATATTTAAAATAAAGAATAAGTAAATTTAAATCAACAAACTGACCAGTATTTCAATGGGAACTATGGGTGCGGATGCATCCTGTGCTCCTCTCACTGACCACCAATGAAAGAGGTGTCCCTTCCGGAAGTGCGGCGGGGGCCAGATAAATGGCCTCAGGGGGCCGCATGCGGCCCGCGGGGCTGTAGTTTGGAGACCCCTGCTCTAGGCTTTTAAAGCAAAGATCCAGAACCTGATGGTCTTCCCTCAAAGACACTGCTTCAAATGTCACCTCCCACTATACACACCACCCTCCATCTGGATGTTAAAACCCTCTTAAGTTTACTGTGAGGATGAAATGAAATAACACCTGAAAAAGCACAAAATAAGCACTTAAAGATGGTATTTCCCTCTCCTCCCCAGCCCTTCTCCATCAGCCACCAACCCCCCTCATCCTTTGGCTTAAATGAACAAATGAAAAGGAAAACTTGTCTTCTTTGCATCTATTAATAATTTCATAAAAGAACAATATAAGCAAAACCAAGCCTAGAATGCGAACTTTTGGTGAAGGTCCAATCAAATAACAATCAAATTTATATAGGTTTAAGCAAACATCTTCAATAGTAAAGCTTCATTATATGACTTCCACACAACACAGATCCTCTCCATATTGGTTAAACACAAATGCTTGAAAAAACCACAACGATTACGAAATTATGAAGCATGTATAATGTGCAATAAATTACATGCTAGTATCATTACATAATGTCAGTGTAAATATAATTCAGCATTCTAAGACCTAAGAAAAACAGGAAACAAAAACTGCAACATTGTCTTGAATTTGCTTTGCTCTCATTCAGAAGAGTTCAGTCTTCTGAACATGACCTTTCAGTTTTTTAGAAGTGAACCTCTCAAAGCTTCATTCCAAAAGTTAAATCATGGTTATATTACCTAGTTCCTCTTTGCAAATAAAAGATTCCGGCAGCAGCTGCAATCTTTTCACACTTCTAATTTCACTGTTGATTTTTAGTGTAGCTGTAAAGAAGCAAAACAAATATGGAAATTTGTCACTTCATCATTGCCTTCATTTTTCAATATGGGATTGATTTCCTTGCCCAAAATATATGAAGCACACATACAAAACAGACTGCTCTGTGCTTATTTTCTTCCCTCATAGCAAAGTCCAAAGTGTAAACCTGCCATCGCATAAATTAAAAATCACTTTAAAACACCATCTTTAAAACACAGTAAGCATAGTTACATAATACAGAAATAAAAAGTATTACCAACAACAGCTCATTTGTAATTGAAAGACATGCAATGAAGTTAATAGGAGACAGTTAAACACAATAAAATCATTATTTCTACCAATGACACTAAAAACTGCATTTATTTTTTATTTAACCCTTGGCAGTGAGTCTTCCCTTGTTTATTAAACGAATCCTCTCATTTTCACAGCATCAGCTCTCTCTAGACCCAACAGACCAATTTCTTGATATCACCAGAAGGTTCATTTTCAATCACATATACAAAGGCACGCTTCATCTCATTCTATGAAAGAACCAGTGATGTGCTGATTGATGCCCACGTGCTCCGATCAGGATGTGTTGGCTGAAGGAGAGATTTAAGGACACACTGCTCCTTTTCAAAGAACCGAGCCTGGAATGGCTGTTTGCCATGCAAGTCTAAAAGTAGCTGATTTGCCAAGAATGGTAAATAAACAAAGCATCAGAAACTGAGAATCTTAAGACATTTAGCAGCTATTCTCTTTTAAATAACCTGAAACTAGTAAACACAGGTTATTATACACATGTTGTTAAAGTGCTTTTGTAAGAAACTTAGACAAAAATACAACCTCACATTTACAATGTGGTAACTTTAGCCTTGCAAGTCATGATGTGATGTAACAGGATGACCAACCGAAGGCAGAAACTGCTGATCCCCTGGTAGAAGAATGCCCAAATAAAAGTTGTGATGAACTATTGAAAGACATTCCTAGGTCCTGTGCCATCAGATAATCACATCCTGACAAATATGTAACACCAAAGAGGCTAAAGCTACAATTCTGAGCCCTGGCCAGATAGCTTGGTTGGTTAGAGCATTGTCCTGAAACACAAGGTTGCTGGTTCTATTCCCAGGCTGGGCATATACTGAAACAGATCCCTTCCTCTCTTGCTAAAATCAATAAATTTAAAAATAAATTTTTAATTAAAAGAAAAGCTAAAAATTTGAGACTTTTAAATAACATCTGAAGAATCCAGTGATTAAAAGGAAATAGCAGAAATTACATTAATCGGGAACCTAGAACTATCTTTCATTTCAAAGATCAAAATTGTGGAATGGCTTTAAAATTAACTTTTAGCAGACAAAAACATTTTCAAATAATATATTATAAGGGATCCCAATAAATAAACATGTTGCTGCTCAAGATTTCAGTGGAGACAGAAATTCTCTCATGCCTCCTGCTTGTTTCCACCTCAGTGGGAACTAGAGCTGCAGAACATGCTGAAAACCACCGAGCTCAGACACATCAAAGCCTGTGCCTCTGCTACATGAAGATGAGCTGTTCTGGAAAATGTAAACTATAGTCACTCCAATCTTATCCTTAAAAGGATTAACCTCAAAAATCAAAATGCAACAAAAATGAAAGATACCAATCACTCCAATGGAACAGAGTATGTGATTATGAGACTGCTCCAGAGACCACTGGCGTGGGTATGCACCTGGAGGTGGCATTTGAGCTAAAATGAAACACAAAAGTGGATATATTTCTATCCCAGTGAAATTTCTTAATATGAAAGAGATCTAGAAGAAGTGACTTTCTCAGGAGTGGGAGGATTAAACACACACATACTAGGACCTCAGAACCCTTAGTGTTTCTGTGCAATTCTGTACTATTCAAGATGCCAAACTGAATAAAAAAAGGACCCAGCTCAATCTCACCTCTCACCATCTCTCAGTTAAAAAATTAAAAATAAGCCTGACCAGGCAGTGGCACAGTGGGTAAAGCATCAGCCTGGGATGCAGAGGACCCAGATTCAAAACCAAGGTCGCTGGCTTGAACATGGGCACCTGGCTTGAGCTTGGGCTCACCAGTTTGAGCATGGGGTCACCAGCTTAAGTGTGGGACCATAAGACATGACCTATGGTCACTGGCTTGAGCCCACAGGTCTCTGGCTTGAAGCCCAAGGCCACTGGCTTGAGCCCAAGATCACTGGTTTAAGCAAGGGGTCACTGGCTCAGCTGAAGCTTTCTTGGTCAAGGAACATATGAGAAGCAATCAATGAACAACTAAGGTGCTGCAACTATGAGTTGATGCTTCTCATGTCCTTTCCCGTCTGTCTGCCTCCTTTCTCTCTCTCTCTCTCTTTCTCTCTCTCTCCCTTCTCTATCAATAAATGTTTTTAAGTACAATAAAAATAAAAAAGCCATTCATAGGCATAGAGAAAAAAACAGATTCTTCAAAGAGTTCATCATATGTAAAAGACTCATCTCACTCCTAATATCACAACTCCCACTGGAGCAAAAAAAAAATTACAAGGTTAAGACAGCAAAAGAATAGGGCTGCCCAAAGAGTGAATGCTGAGGGCCTAAACTTCAACCCTGTATCCTACAACCTTTCAGACTTGTATTATCAGTAATAGTATGAGGATTAAACAAAGCTGAGACTATATATCATAATAGCCAATCAGTGAAGTGGCTATAAAACATTTGGAGAGAAACATGTAAGTATTTGTAAACTAATGATCATGACCACGCCATCCAGTTACCATTTATGACGACTATGTTTCCCAAAGGCACACAGGTGAGAGCAGCAGAGCCGCCCTCACAGAGAGGATGTGTGTACTGCAGCCTGTACACACCTGCCCTCCAGTTCTCTGGCATGGACAGAGCTTTGGCTTCAGTCCCCTGGAGAATAAAAGAAAAAGAAACCATATAAATAACGAAGAAAAGTATTACTCTCAAAAACATTAAAAATCCAGGAAGCCCCTAACTTGTTGAGAAATAAGCATTCCATATAGTCCCATTAATAAAATTTGTCAAATCATTAATATTGCTGTGAATAAAAGTTTGATAGAAAAATGTTACAATATATTATGCTCCATCAAACATTTTGTCTAAATAAAATAACATCAGAGATAGAAATTAATTTCTCTTAAAAAACCCACTTCTCTGCCTACAAGTCATATCATTATTGAAGACCCCAGCTCAAATATCACTTCCTTGGGAAGCCTTCTAAAAAGAGAATCTTATTTGTCATTTTCTCTCTTTTATCCCCTAACATTCTGTTCCTATTGCTATTGTTACATATTTCTATTATGCTATTTATCAGAATACATTATAATTTTCTTTTTATTCATCCCCCACACTTACAGACCCTTGAGAAAGAATACTGTCTGTACATCCTAACTCCTGGCTCAGTACATGGCATGCTGCAGGTGTTCAATGGTCACTGAATTACTCTATGTTACTCTTAACATGGCCAGTTGTGGCATCGCTACTGCATGGGAGTATACAGAATCTCAGGCTCCACCCTAGACTTAGTCAATTAGAACCTGCATTTTAATAACATCAACAGGTAGTCTATGCACATTAAAGTTTAAGAAACTCTAAATGTCCTCTGTGAATCTCTGGCATCCTATGTGTCAGTCTCTCCTAGAATTTAACCAGGACAGTATAATGGTGTGCATACTTGTCTCTCCCTCTCACTCTTGAACTATCTTAAGCAACCTGGGAAAAGAGACAAAGCACTGTACTTGACATTGGTAGGCACTTATCAACTGAAGAATGAATGAATGAATGAATGAATGAATGCAACCCAGCATAAGAACAATGTCCCTCCTCCTAAATAAATCTTACTAAGTTACCGAAAATTCACAGGGCCATTAACATGAAGAATACCCTACTAAACCGACATCTAGTCAAACCCAGTCCATACTTATTGACCATGTTTATCTGCATATTATCATATACGATCTTGTCTTTTTTTTTAACCAGACTTGTCATCACTTCTGTAATATTAATTAAAAACTGGTAAAACAAAAGAAGGAAAAGAGGGAAGGGGACATTTACTGATTGCCTACTGTATGCTCATCACTGTGGTCAGCATGATACAATTAATACCCAACCACATTTAATAAAAAAATCTGGAGTACACAAAATTAGTGATATTTACTGATATACCCCCTTCTCCAATGGAAGACTTAAAATACTAATAAGTTGCTTGTTTTCTCCTGTAGTCTTACCTGAGGTATGTAACCCGTCTCCAACATGAGAAGGTGTATCGATACTATCAAAGCATCACTGAGACTAGAACAGTCAGCTGACTGATACAGGATCTCTAATGAATGGGGCACTTGCCCATCCACCGATTCACTGCAGAGCATTGGTTCTGAAGGGTAGAAACCTGTGCCTTCTTCCATATCCATGACATCTTGAATTGACTCAGCTTCAACATTTTGACTAGGCCCTGACTGAAAGAATAATAAAAACAATGACTTCATTAAATAGACTTTTATACATATTTTGTATACTAAAGTGAACTGAGTTTAGTACTCAAAGCTAAAGCACATTACTGGGTTCAGAAATGGGACAAATTAAAGCAAGCCCTCCTTATATAAATGAGCCTGCAATCTACTCCTCCATCCTGAATTCCTTATCTCCATGAACTCTGGCCACTATGCCAAAAACCTGGAAATTTTCCTAGACTCCATCTACGTCACTAAATACCCCCCCAATCTGATATTTCAAAGTTCCACTAAATTTATCTTCTAAATTTCTCTACAATCTGCCCTTTCCTATTCTAATAATACCTCACATTCATATATCTAGTGATTTCACACAACAACCTCCCAATATCCCTGACCACTTCTTATCTCTCAGTACATTTCACCCACTGCTGCCCATTTTCTGACAATTAAGAATCAGTTATGTCCTACATCCCAACTTAAAGCCTTCTAGTATTTCCCCAATGTAGATAGCAGCATTTCCCTAAATTGCGCCTTGGAATGTGACCTTTGATGTTAAGAAAAAAGAGGTTGACAATGAAATAAGTTTGGAAAATGCTACATGCTATCACCACCTCGCCTTACCCTCCATATTCATAAATATGTTCTGGCATTATAAAGCTCTGAGAAGTCCAATAATAATAAGTGTGCATGCCATTTAACCAAAAAACGTTACCCTCCTCCCTCAATGCTCAGCATCCTATTAACAGTTCCTTAAAATCTGATGAAATTAGTTTTTCATGGAGGACATGCTGAGAAGTGCAGGCCTATAAAATAAAGTTCAAATTCCTAAACTCCTTAGCATACAAGGTCCTCAGTCACTGATCCCTGATTCTATAGCAAGTTCACTTTCTGCCAGTCCCTTCCTCCCCACACTAGCAGTCCCCACCTCTCCAACAGAGGTGACACAGACTGCCAATCTGCCCTGCAAAGGCCTTTATCACTGCACTTCATCACACTGTATTGTAATTTTCTAATTACACACCTGCATCCTACCATGACCGCAAGCCTAGAAAGGAACAGACTGGGTGTCACCTATTTTTGTAACCCCAGTATAGTACCTAACACAGTAGGTACTCAATAAATGCTTATTGAACAAATGCTGAAGGGTAATAGCTTACATTTTCATCATATTTTGTTTTTAGTGTTTTCTCATTTGCACCATGCAAAGATACTATAAAACAGGCAAGACAAATGATGCCCCCTTTTTATACATGCTATAATTGTAACTCAAGATTAAATAATAATCAAAGTTACTAACTAATGAAAATTTGAAGTGAACCAAGCTCACCAGACTCTCGGGGCCTTTGGACATAATATGCTGCTTCAATAAATTACCTACAGTAATTTTGCTCACAAAGTTTGTTTCCTATGCATGTGTTCAACTCTAATGCAAAGCACATGTTTTTTCTAAGTTCATATTTCCATTAAAAAAGGGGCAGAGGAAATTAAAATTATATACTATGAGTCAAAAGATGGAAAAATGTAAGGGAGCATGAAGTTGTTCTAAAATCCCTGAGGGCATAAGTCCTGATGGCTGATAGGAAAGGTACAAATTCACTTGTTCAAACCTAGAGGCCAATGACAATTCACACTATCTAAAAAGGAGGCGCCATTGCATTTTGAACAAATAGAACTTATTAAAACCATGTTATCACTTAACTAAATTATAAAGCACATAGGCTCTTTGCCTCTTACATATCTATCATACTTAACTTGTGGCCGTGTATTACTTACCGACAGTTGTGTGGGAGAGAATATATGTGGAGAAATATAAAAAGGGTTGCCCTAAACTGATAATGACTTAAGAGGGAGATAGCAAAATCCTCTGGTGGGTTTATCAAGCCTCACTGCCACTGCCTAAGAACCACTGACATTCTCTGAGCCATTCTGATATGATGTGAATATTTATCTTATTCTTCACGCATGGGGAAATGAAAAAAAGTGTTCAGCACCACCTCCCTGAACAGATCATTTGTCATATGTCATTTACAAATGACTGGAACAAGTGACTAAAATGAAGTTTAGAGCTGACACCATGTTATGTCTGTTTCCCATTAAAGGCTCAACAGGTACTAGCTGAGCTCCCAAACATGATAAAATGAGAAAATTAATGCACACTTAATGACAAGAGTAAAATTTTCCTATCGTTTCAGTTTTGCTTTTCTAATACACTACTCTACAGTTAATTAGCAGCTCCTACTGTTTCAAGTACGTAAAGCATTATTTATGAGTTTTCAAGCTCAGTTTCCACACTAAGATTTTATAGTTACCCAATACAAGTCTTACAGTACAAAATAACACACTTTTCAAACTTAAATTACTAACTTCAGGCAATATTAACTTCTCAAAATTTTCCAAAAGGAAACTAGTAAAGTAACTTTTACATATACTATGAAAAGTTCCATTTTACTGGACAATTTTAATAGAACATAGAAGTAAAGGGAATTGGCCCTTCTACCAGCATCTCTGAATGAGTCTAGCAGGAAAAAAAAAGATTCAAAAATGTAATTTAAATATGTGGCTAAATATTCTTACTCATTCCCTAGATTACCTCTAAGAAACAGGAACACAAAAATACATACTAATATCCAAAAAAAGAAATCATAAAAATATTTTTGAGATTTATAAAAGCTTTTTTAACTGTTTAATCTCTCTGGATACCATTACTAAAAATCTGGACAAAATGATTTTTATAATTTACAAACCTGTTAAAAAGTAGTTTTTAGTATCTATATATATTTAAAGACATGATAGGCACTATGAATGCTTATAAATGTTTACGGTCCACAAAAAAATTAAATTGAAGTGATAAGTATACACATTGCTATTACACTAGTATTAATAAATTAAGTAATAAAAGTGATCATTTGTTCTATATAAGAAATCAAAAGGCAGAATGATAAATGGGGTGTTTGCAAGGCAATAGAGAAAGACAGTTTTTGTGGTTGGCAGGATCCTGAGGATGCATGGAGACACAGACAGGAGAAGGAGGAGAGGCAGGAGGCAGTGGGTAAGAGGCTGGGTGAGAAGCAGGAGCAAAGGCCTGAGGCAGTCACTATGCAGCAAGTGAATGTGTTGGCTGGGAGAGGGAAAATGCTAAGGAGTTTGGTCTGACAGGAGATGACACTTTACAGGAACAGAAGAACAGAAACTAGCCCACAAAGGGTATGGGGCAACCTCACAAAAGCCTTAAAAACTGGTAGGAGGATAGACATTTCCCTCCTCTTTCCCATGGCAGGGTTGAACTGGAGATATCTGGTCTTATTCAGTTCAAAAATAGGAGCGCAGGCATATATCTATGACACAGCATAACTAAAAGAACAAGGAGGCCTTGGCTGGGTGGGTCAGTGGATAAAGGATCAGCCTAGCATGTGAGAAGTCCCAGGTTTGATGCCATCAAGGCACAGACAAGACAACAAGTTGATGCTTCTCTCTGTCTCTTTCTCTCCCTCCCTTCTTCCCTCTCTCCTATCTCTCCTATCAAAATGAGTAAGGGAACAACATAATCAAAAACCTGTAGGAAGAAAGAAGAAGATGAACCTAGAAAGCAGATTGAAGAGCAGACACTGACAGCCTGAATCAGGGGTCCCCAGCCAACGGGCCTGCATGTGGCCCCCTGAGGTCATTTATCCAGCCCCCGCTGCACTTCCGGAAGGGGCACCTCTTTCATTGGTGGTCAGTGAGAGGAGCACAGGATGCATCCGCACCCATAGTTCCCATTGAAATACTGGTCAGTTTGTTGATTTAAATTGACTTGTTCTTTATTTTAGATATTGTATTTGTTCCCGTTTTGTTTTTTTACTTTAAAGTAAGATATGTGCAGTGTGCATAGGGACTTATTCATAGTTTTTTTTATACTCCGGCCCTCCAATGGTCTGAGGGACAGTGAACTGGCCCCCTGTGTAAAAAGTTTGTGGACCCCTGGCCTGAATGGAAAGGATAATCTGGCAGGGCTTGTTACGGGGCTGGTGTAAGAAGTCATAAAAGCCTCCGAGGTTTGAAGCTCAGGGAAACAGTAGCACCACTGATAAAGGGGAGGGGGGGCTGATTTGGGATGAACATCAGTGCACATATTTTCACATTTATGACAGTATATAGAAACTGAGGTAACAATTTTTAAAACCCAGGTATAAATGTCCAGCAAGTCACTTGGAAATAACTGGACTATATATAGTCTTAATGAGTAGAATAGGCCAGAGAAGCAAAGCTGGGAACATGAGTTCAAAGGCAACAACAGAAGGGAAAATTTATCCACAGGACTGAATGTCTGAACAAAATAAAAAGGTAAAAACTGGGTTCTTCAGAATACCAGCCCAATATTGATCCAGGCATTTAGCAGTTTAAATTTTTTTTTTATGTAAGAATATAATCTTCAATCTACTGATGATAATGATCCTGACTGGTACAGAATTCAATCAAGGTGTTCAGTATGATTTATCAACTACCCATTTCTGTCCAAATACTGATACCCACCATATTGTTATCAGTCCAGACATCAGATCGGGCTGCCTCTCCTTGGAATGAATCACTCCACTGTTCATCCTGTATGCTGGACTGACTGGAGGGGGCAGCCAAAGAGGGTTGGTCATTATTCTGGAGTGAGGAATGCTCTGAATCTGTGGATGAAGGTAAATTAGGTGCTGGAATGGCATCTTCAAGAATCAAACATATCAAGTCCCCAGAAACAATCCCATATGAAGCCAAGGTCTCTTCATCTCCAGTGAGGGCATCCTTGTTGTTCAATGTAATTGCAAACCGGGTATCAGAACTGCCAAGAAAGACGGACAAGGATGGTAAGAGCTACCTATCACCGTTATCCTCAACAGTATATTTGGAACATACAGTATATAAGATACATGGCATGATCCTAGATGAACTAAGTAAGAAAAACAAAACAAAAATAAGGAAGCCAAAGTTTTGGAAAAACTAACAAATTATTCATTCTTATCACCTAATGCCTAAGTTATAGACTTCTAATGGTTAAAATTCTAGCCTGGGGAATAGGATACAATAATTATCATTAATCCATGTGTTCATTAATTCTAAGACACGTACTTTTTTATATTTTGACATGTGAAATAGAGATGTTTCTTAAAAATAGATGACATCACAGCTTAATTGACAGCATTTTTTCCTTTGGTGTTACATAAAACAATGTGCCTTAAGAGTGACAACAACTGAGATTCAATGAAATAGAGTTTTCTTAAAATATAAGTTACATCACATTATTCCTCTGCTGAAATTCCTCCAATGGCCTCTATTTGAACTTGGAATAGCATCCTTAACATGGCCTCTAAGTCCAGCACTTGACACAACCTGCCTCTCCTACCTCATCCACCTTGTGTTGTCCCTCCTCTCACTGACTTCTCTAGTCACATAAGCTTTATATTCATCTTCAAGATAGATCAACTTCATTGCAGCCTTTGTGCCTCTGCATTTGCTCTTCCAGCTCTTCAACTATTTCCCATCATTCAGGTCTCAAATCAAATATCACCATCATTCTATTCCTCCAGTCTCATGTTTTACTTTTATTGTAACATCACTTTTTGAAAATATATTTATTTGTTCTCTCTTCCCAAACCACCATATTAGAATTTAAGTTTCATAAGTTCAGGTGTCTTATCTATCTAGTTCAAAATTATCTGCAGCTCTTGGCAAAAGTATTTGTGGAATAAGTGCAACCAGCATTAGTTGGGAAGATTTTAAGATGAGACTGAAATCGGGCTACCCATTCAATGTTCTTACAGAACAGTTAGCTTATGTTGGTACCCAAATACTAGACCCCCATCCTAAATAAATATTCATAATCACAAAATGTAAGATGAGTGTATGTCAATGACCGAGTACAAATTCATCCTCCTACTAATAAGTACAAGTTCCCTTCTTATTGATGACCAGTTATGATATCCTTTACAGGTAAGACTGCACAAATTCAAAAGCTCACAGGTAAACAAGCTAAGAACTCTAATTATCCCAAAGCAGTGAACTCCCCTCCCCCACCCTTTCTGCATCACAGATTCTCTGACCTGGAAAGAATAACCATAATTTCACCAAGTAGTAGTGAGGAATAACTGACAAACAATTGTGGAACATTTTATAAGATATTTACATCCAGCAGGTCTGACTTCATTAACTTCTTTAAAATGTCAAAGGATGAAGTCCTCTGAAAAATCATGCTGTTTATTCTTTTTCACAGTGCTGCATTTTCAAAAGTGCTTAAATAATTGCTTTTCTTTCACATGTAAATAATTTTCTTACCAATTAGAATGTCTTCGGTTGAGAAATTAAAAACCACTCCTGCTTATTAGAAAATGAGTAGCTATGTTTCTGTTTTCAAATGCTTTGATAAATGTTAAAATCTGCCCATTGCACAAAAAACAACCACCCCAACTTTGGTAGAAAAAAAGAAAAGCTCCTCAAGTGAATGATGTGTGTATGGATCATTTGTCACAAGAAAGATTTTTTTAATACAATGTTTATTCAAACATCTATTTATAGAAAATGTAGAACTGCCTGCTTAATAAAAATGTCAAGTTTCCCTCCACTACAGAAAAAGGGAAAATCTATTTCTAAAGTAATATATGGTTTTCCAGGACAGGCTTCAAAAAATAATTGTTTTCTGAAATTGTGGGAGAGGGGGACATAAAGAGGAAAGCTTTTAAGCTGATCAGGAAACCCCATCCTAGAAACTTCAGGCTTTTAAAAATACATTTTATAGCAACCCTAGATCCATTTGCTCAGCAAAGACACTTCAAAAATAATGTCAATAGGAACATTTGTTTTTTTCCGAAGTTAGAAGTGGGGAGGCAGTCAGACAGACTCCCGCATGCTCCCCAACCAGGATCTACCCGGTATGGGGCAATGCTCTGCCCATCTGGGGTGTTGCTCTGCTGCAGGAGTCCTTCTAGCACCAGAGGTGGAGGCCATTGAGCCATCCTCAGTGCCCAGGCCAACTTTGCTCCAATGAAGCCTTGGCTGCGGGAGGAGAAGAAAGAGAGAGAAAGGAGAGGGGGAAGGGTGGAAAAGCAGAGAAGCGCGTTTCTCCTTTGTGCCCTGGCTGGGGAGAGATTCCGGGACTTCCAAACACCGGGAGGACACTCTACCGCTGAGCCAACCAGCCAGGGCCAATATGAACATATTTTAAAACTGTCTATTTATTATAGAATGGACATACATTCAGAAGAATGTAATTTACTTAAACAAGTTAAAGCTCCCAGTTAACCAGCCTCCACTGTGAAAACAAACTTCAAAAAGAAACTAGGGAGGGGCACAGGGAAAACCAGATGGAAGGTGACAGAGGACAATTTGACTTTAGGTGACGGGTATGCAACACAATTGAATGATGGGATAATCTGGAGATGTTTTCTATGTACATATGTACCCTGATTTATTGGTGTCACCCCATAAAAATTAATAATAATAATAATAAAAATTTTTAAAAAGTAACTAACTTGGGCTCCTAGGGTAAAAAATGAGTCATATTGGGTTTCACATTCTTTCAGGACTGACCCACCTAAGTAAAAAATAATAATACAATATATACACATAGCTAAAAATATCTTAAAAAGGAAAGTTAATTTTGAAATCTGTGGTGAGGTAATAAAGTCAGCATGCAAAACACTTAGGTTTAACACCAAGAAAAAACAATAGGCATGTCACATGATTAAAGGGAATTATGTCACTACCTCATTTTCTGTTTTTATCTTAATTTGGGGGGAAAAATCAGGATTCCTTTTATCCTGAAAAAATGGAGTGGTAAGACGTTCATAACACGGCCTCATTTTATTCAATTCCCTAAAAGTCTTTAAAAGTCGTACAAAAAAGAGCCACTTAATTAGCAGAAAGGTTTTCTTTTGAAGAATTCGCCTAAAAAGCCCCAGCGAACATCTTTTTTTTTCCTCCTTAGTACAAATTCCGAACTTGCTAGCTTAGTACCAGATGAGGACTACCCTTACTTTTGTCCCTTGGCTCTCAGATTCCTGCCCTAGAAGATACCCTCCCTTGACTTCTCAACGTCACTGCCCCCAGCAGCAAGCTCTCCACAGTAAGCCTAAGGCCAAAGTTTACGTTGGTTTCAGGGGGCGGGGGGGGGGGAGCAACATCTCGCCCAGAAAAACAGAATGACCTGAAACACCCCGACACGCTGTTCTTGGTAAAAGCCCAAAGCCGGACTTCAGAGCGCTCAGCGCGGCGCGTCAACCCTCAGTGAAACCTGCGGATTCTAGCAGCCTCGGACCGTGCACGTTACAAGTGGCTTCCGACCGGGCCGATCCCTAACTCCTTCTAGTCCTTTCTAAACTTTTTCACGGAAACACCCTGGCAGCGGGAGAGGCTGGAGCGACATCCGTAAAGAGTCTGGAGAGGTTTCACCCAAACCGAACCTGTCTTTTCCAACTTTCCATCATCAAGGGCGGGAGACTCGCGCGTGCTAGCCGAGTCCTGGGTTCGTTAACTGGGAAAACGGAAGCGATGGCTCACCCTGGACTGGGGTTACGGAGTCCCCGAGACGCCGGGCCATGTTCTCCGCCAGGCGGGATGCAGCCCCGACGCACCGCCCGGCCCGCGCGCGACGCCCGCTCACCGCCCGTCTCACGTGACTGCCGGCCCGCGGCACCTGCCACGCCTCCCAGCACCCAGGCTGCCGCGTCGCCTCTCCTCCGCCGCGTACCTGTATCCCCAGGTGGGCAGCAGGGCCTGGCTCAGGTGCACACGCAGCTGCCCCAGCGTCAGCTCCTCTTCTGGCATCTCCAGCGGCCAGGTGTGCTTCTGAATCCGCACCCGCAGCTTCATGGCGGCGGCAGGCCCAGGGGCCTGAACCCGAAGGCGGCGACGGTGACGACGGCGCTTCGGGACAGCTTCTGCCTCCAGCAGCGGCAGCCCCGGAGCGGCGATTACCGGAACGGGGGGTGCTGGTGAAGTGTGATGCTGCCGGCGGCTCTCTGAGACCGGGGCCCTCGACCCCTCTTTGGAGGGCGCCCTCTGGAGCTCACCCCGCGAGCGGAGACTGGCCGCTGGGGACTTGCGATCGGTGACTCGGCGCTCCACCGCGCCACCTGGGAGCGCGAGGAGCACACCGCGCATGCGCAGAGACTGACGCGGTGCGTGAGTGTCCCAACTGCTCCGCAACCGTGGCTGTTCCCGCTTCTTCCCCGGGTTTCTGGAATACGTTAACCGTGAAGCGGATATCACCCACGCACACCTCGCCGCCCCACAAGGCCCAGGCTGTCTGGCTGTCACCCCGTTTCCTCCCATTCCAGCAACATGTACACCTGTAGTCAGTGATCTATGTTGGAGAGTGTATTATTGATAGAATTCTGTTGCTGCATAACAATCACCCCAAAGCTGAACACCTTGAGACAACAAACCTGTATTGCCCCAAGAGTTCTACAATTCAGGAATTGGGGCCTGGCTTGGCTGGGTGGTTCTGTCTTGGCCTCTCATGAGATTACAGCCAAGGTCTAGACCAGTGGTTCTCAAAGTATCTGAAGTTGGGGTGCATTTAAAATCCTACAAATAATTGTAGACACGCTATATACAAATTTCTGAGAAATATGTTATAATTAAGTCAAATATTAAAGCAAATAATAAAAAGTCTAAGCGTTCTTTTATGGTAATTAAGATAAATACAACAAAGTTAAATTTGTTCTGACATTAAAAAACATTTTTATGTTACATTTTTTTGTTAGGCTTTTTAGAATTCTAAAAAAGGGGTTAAAAAATGAAAAAAACGACAAAAGTTTTTTTTTATACATGGATACTTTCTTAGTAAGATTTAGTAAATTAAGCAGGTCCCGGCAAGAATGTGGGAAGTTTTTTCATTCTTGTGTTTATGAGAAACATGAGCCTGATGTGTCAATTTCTTAAATGTTTGGGCATATATTTGAAAGGCAAACTTATTTCCTTGTCAATACATTGAAGAATTCCTCTCTTCTTACTCTTAATTGTGTTCAGTGCAGAAAACCCCCACCATACATATCATCTTAATTTTACACCAAAGGATAAAAGAAACTTGCCTCCAGTCTTTCTGGGGAACATGGGGGGTAGTGTAAACAATCCAGCATCACAGTTTAACAGCCTTTTGCAACCTAATCAGGCAAGTGAGGTGGGGGGTTGGGCAGACTATCAGCTTACAGCCAATTCCCCACACCTCTGTCCCCCAAAAATCTGAACTCTAAAAACCCTGTTGGTTTTTTGGTCCCCAACAGGCACATATCTCTCTGGAATACCATAGGGTACACCTGGAAATCTTCTAGGGCACACCAGTGCACCCTGGCGCACACTTTGAGAACCATTGGTCTAGACCAATGTTTTAGTCATTTGAAGTCTGGACTCTGGCCTGGAATCCTGTTGCCAACAAGGCTCATTCACATGACCAGTGCCAGGAGGCATCAGTTTTTCAGTGCATTGACTCCACAAATGGCTACTTGAGTGTCCCCATGACATGGCATCTGGCTTCCCTCAGAGGAAGAAATCCCAGAGAGACCAAAGCAGAAGCCACTGTGGCTTTTATGATCTAGCCTCAGAAGTCACCAACACTTTGTCATTTTCCTCCATTGATTGCTACCAACCCTTCACTGTGGGAGGATCAACCGAAAGGCATGACTACCAATAGGTAGGGATCCTTGAGAGTCATCTGAGATGCTACCATAGAGGTTCTGACAATAATCATGATAATGATAACTTAGATGAAGGAGAGAGTATCCCAAGTGTCATCCTTGTATGATAGCCATTATCCAAATCATAAGAGTTGAATCTAGTTTCTCCCCATAGGTGGCAGTACTTGTCCACATCCTGACCTTCATTAAGGAAACCTGTATGGATCACCTCCTTTGTGCTAGATATCCTAGGTGCTGAGGACTCACAGAAAAGACATGTTCCTACCCATGCAGAATTACAGTTGAGTGAAGCAACTCTTGCAGTAAAGCATAAAAAGTGTCTTGTTTATGAAAGAGATAAGAGAAAGCCCTGAGGATTTGGGGATGTAGAGGAGGGTTGCTGTGATTTCAGGGTTCTTTAGTAGCAAGCAATATGGGGTAGAGGTAGGGTGGCAGGACCAGCGTGGCTTGGTATGGGGATAAAGGACAGTGGGTACAACCCCTGGTCAAAAATAGCCTTGGGCTAAGCAAAGGATTTGGGACACATCCTAGAATGCATGGGAAGTTGTTGGAGAGTTTTAAGTAAGTCTGTCTTCATCTACTAGAGTTCTTAGTTCTGAGCAGCAGAAACTGACTCTGGGTGACTAAGTAGAAGAAGAGCATATTAAAACGATTCTGGGGAGGACTGGAGAAGTGGCTTCAGGCTAAGTTTCCAGGAATGAAGCTCAAAACCATGCTGAAGAACAGGCCTGATGAGAAACCTACCATGATTGGAATTGCTGCCGCCACCCCACCCCATACTGGAGGAAACTGCTGTCACCACTGGGGAATGGCTGCCACCTTCAAATGCCACACTTTTGTAGCCTCCTGCACCAACAAAATGCCAACTTTCCAAAAGAGCCTGTTTTCCTCACCTCGCTAACTTCTAAATCAAAGGTTTGTAGGGATGTGTCTGACTGAGGAAGACCAAAACCCATGCCTGAGTCCTGGCTGCAAAAGAGACTTGAATGTGGGGTCTGAACTCCTTTCCTGGGGAGGCAGAACTCAAAATATTGAAATTTCCCCAAATATAGAAAGGCTGTTTAAAAGATGGTTGGAAGCCATGAGTCTGACAAGTGTACACTACAAGGGGCATGGGTCAGATATAAAATGTGAACCTATCACAGGTAATATATGAATTAATGGGGGAATATATTAGGTCAAGTTTTCTCAGACTCAGCACTATTCACATTTGGAGCCTCATCAGTCTTTGTTATGGAGGACTATACTGTACCTTATAGGATGTTTAGCAGCATTCCTAGTGTCTATTCACAAAATGCCTGTAGAATCCCCCCTCCTCCAAAGACAAAGATGTCTCCAAACTTTGCCAAATATCCCCTTGGTAGAAAAATTGCCTTGAGAACCACTGGATTAAAGACCAGCTCAGTAAAAGGCTCTTTTGGTAACTGAGAAAAGAAAGAAATGACTAGAATGACAGTGGGAATGGAGACAGCGGAATGGACAGGAATAATGTTACAGAGGTAGAAATAATAGGACTTGGAAAAAGACTATATTTGAAGGCTATAGTCATTAGGATAAAGCGTCAACTGCTTTAAAAAGGATCTGAAATAATAGCGACCTAAGCAAATGCAAGTTTATTTCTGAAATGACATTATAAAAATGAAAATAACAAAGATATGTCAGGTAGATGTGTTGTAAAGATTCAGTGAGATAACACCTTTTGTTTTAAGCCACTAAATTTGTTATAGCAATAACAGAAAATCAATGCACCTGAGATCCTTATCTCAGTCCTTTGCCCAATAGGGTGTAACCACTGGGTTCATAGTACTCATCAAACCAAAGGAATGCATGAGAGTGCTATAAGAGAACCAGAGCATTCCAAGGCTCAGCAGGGATTTAAGGTACTCTGGAGGGCTATCATCCAACACCTTAGAGATCTATTAGAATTCTATATACCCCTTTTCTCAACCATCTCCCTTTTTTGGATTAATTTTTCTCTTTTGGAGGATATCACTTTAATGTCTGTAAGCAACAGGCACTGCAACCTTCAAACTGTTCAGGAATTTAAATTTCTTTCAATGTATTATTTCATAGAATACTACAAAGGGATGATGTCACTCTTCTGTGGGACTCCATTCATTGGCTCCCTGTAGTCTTTTTTGTAATAAACATTTTATTTTAGAACAATTTTAGATTTATAGAATTATTATGAAGACAGATGCCAGATACCAAATTTTTCCTATTATTAACATCATGTATAGTATGGTACGTTTGTCACAATTGATGGACCAATAATGATACATTTTTATTAACTGACATTCATACTTGATTCAGAGTTCCTTGGCTTTTACCTAATGTCCTTTTCCTGCTCCAGGGTCTCACCCGGGACACCACATTACATTTAGCTGCCATGGCTCCTTAGGCTCCTCTCAACAGTGACCATTTCTTAGACTTTCCTTGTATTTTATGGCCTTGACCATTTTGAGAATCACTGGTCAGGTATTTTGTAGAATGTCAGTTGGGATTTGTCTGATATTTTCTCATGATTTGGTGGAGGTGATGTGCTCCTGGTATGATGGCCCATTATGGTAGAATGCCAGTCTCATCACACCATATCAACAGTATATGCTATCAATATGACTTCTCGCCGGTAGTGTTAACCCTGATCACTTACTTGGCTTCTCCATTGTAAATTTGCTCCTTGTTTCTCCTTTTTATATCGTAACCATTGGAAGAAAATTACTATGTGTAGCACACACTTAAAGAGTGGGAGTTATGGCCTGACCTGTGGTGGCGCAGTGGATAAAGCATCAACCTGAGAACACTAAGGTCACCAGTTCAAAACCCTGCACTGGTCCAGTCAAGGCACATATGGGAGTTGATGCTTCTAGCTCCTCCCCTCTTTCCTCTCTTTCTCTCTCTCTCTCTTACTCTGTGTCTCCTCTCTAAAATGAATTAAAAAAAAAAAAGAATTAAGAGTGGGAGTTATGCTCCACCTCCTGAGGGGTGAAGCATCTGCAGAAATAATTTAAATCTCTTCTGCACAAGATGTATGCCTATTCTCTATTTATTCAATCATTTGTTTATAGCAGTTTGGACTTATTTATTTTATACTTTGGCTTATAATCCAATACTGCTTTATTTCATTGTTCCAACTTTGGCCATTGAGAGATCTTTCAGTTGTCTGCTGCATCCATTTGACATCATTATGGATTTTTGTTTCATTTGTTCTGTTTTTGAGCACTTTCTTACTTTCTGACACTATAAGATGCTGCAGGATCATTTTGTATATATCTTGCCCCAACCCCAGAATCAGGCATTTTCACAAGGAGTCCTAGTACCTTTTATTGGAGAATGGTATTAGAAAACAAGATCTGTGTACTAGCTGTGCTCATTGCTATTGGGGTGTTGTTGCTTCCAGCTCTTCCCAGCTGACAGCACAAGGAGATATATAGCTGATTTGCATGCCTCTGTGCTTTTGCACATGTTGATCCTTCTGTCTGGAATACCTTTCTTTCCTTTCTTCCAAGTAGAGTGTGTTTTTCTACCTTTTTGCTCCAAGAGCACTGGGAACATACTTTTTAATGTTATCCATCACATCAGTGCGATTATTTATACACCAGGCTTTCTCTAATCCTAGATTATTAGTTGCTCGATTAGAAAGGGCAGGTCTTATCTATATTCAACTATCTTCAACCCTCACATCTAGTGTGAGGACTGGTTAAGCAAAATTAAAAATAATATATTCATGCATGTCTCTGAGCTCTTAATATATCTGTTTGGAAAGTATGATCCTCATTCTATCTCCCCCAGGGAAAGTCAGGTTGGCCTTAATTTATGTGTTTTCTTACAAACCAAATTTATTTTGCTGAATTTTGAGCTTTTATCTACTTACCAACAGTTTCCACACTGTAGTCTCAGAATCACTATAGTCTCAGAGAGCTTTTTGAAACACAGATTGCTGAGTCCCACCTTCAGAGTTTCTCATTTAGCAGGTCTGAACATGGGCTTGAAAATTTTTATTTCTTGATTTCCAGGTGAAACTACGCTGAAACCACACTTTGGGAACCATTGGTCTACCATGTGTTCTTACTGCAGTTGTTTAGGACTTTTTTTATTTTATTCATTTTAGAGAGGAGACAGAGAGAGAGAGAGAGAGAGAGAGAGAGAGAGAGAGAGAGAGAGAGAGAGAGAAAGGGCGAGGAGTTGGAAGCATCAACTCCCATATGTGCCTTGACCAGACCAGTGCAGGGTTTTGAACTGGTGACCTCAGTGTTCCCAGGTCGTCGCTTTATCCACTGCGCCACCACAGGTCAGGCTAGGACTTTTTTTAAAACACTTACAAAAAGCCTTTGAGGTTTTAGAATTATAGAATTATTATGAAGACTTTGGATTATAAACCAAAGTATAAAATAAGTACAATACCAGTAAGTCCAAAGTGATGTAAACAATTAATTGAGTTGATAGACACTCAGGGACTCTCCTGTGCAGGAGAAATTACAACAATTCATGTAGATGTCACGCTTGGCGAGAAATTGACATGGGCTATTAGAAAACTGTTGTGAGTTGAAACTAGAATCATGCAAATTAGAAAAAAATAACTCTCCAGAAGTTGATAAAATGATTAAAATCTTATCCATGGACCAAATGAAGATGTCTGGAACTTATTGGAAGAAAGGAGGAAAAATATTCTTGGAAAGCAAACTAGAAGGAGACAGACAGGAGACAGGAATGAAGTCAGGGGAAGCATTAGGATTTTCAGTTTGATCTGTAATCTGATTTGAATCTTTTACCAAGATAATGCATTCACCTATTTATTGGGTATTTAAGAAAAATATTATAAAGAATATTAAATCTGATCCTCAAGAAGAGTGTCATTTCCTACTGCAAATGCCAAATAGAATACTTTAAGACATAGTTGGTTTCTTGCTTCTCAACTGATGCCTGTCGAGGTCCATACACCGTAGTCTAGAGACTTTCTATCACACGTCAGGCAGGATAGAGTGGAGCTGCTAACAACAGGATAGAGGACGGGCTACTGCTCAACATCCTGCAAAGTACAGAGTATATGTGGCCCAATATAATTGAAAAAACAGTTGTTTAATTAAAAAAGAAAGTATTGTTTAAAAGGAAAAAGAATTATGTGTGGCCTTAAATGTCATGAACGCCAAGGTAGAGAAATGACTTGTTTGCACTGGGCTCACGTCGGTGGTTCTCAGACATTTCAGAGTGGTATCACACTGTCTTTTTTGGTGGCTTCCACAATACCCTTCATTTCTCATAAGAGTCATGCATTAAAAGCTTAGCATGAATTTAAGTTCACTTTGAGCTGCAAATAATAAAATGTAAACCCCTTTTAGATAACTGATAATAAGTGGAGGTAAGTAGGTAAGTGGGTGTGTTTATTTTTCAAAACCAGGAGGGAGTCACTGCCGTAAATCATTCCAGAGTATGACTGGTGGGTGGGAGCAGCAGTACTCTGCATCAGTCATTGGTATCCACCTAGAATTGTCATCGCACAGACTTCAGGAGAGTGTGGCCTAAGACAGAACTGGGAGAGAGGGGGATATGCTGCCGAGTGGTAGGATGATTCTGCCATATGTCTCTTCAGCCCCTCAGAGTAAACTGTAGGGTCACGTATTCCTCTGGTCAGGAATACACTAGCAATTTCAAACCAGCAATTACACAGATTCCATTAGCAGCTAGAAAAACCAGATATGTTGCCTGGCAACAGCATCCTTCTCTCTGCTCACCTTCCATATCCCCTGGACTATGGGTTGCCCTTTAGTGATCTTCCTGTTGCTCTTTAGTGACCTTCCTACAAAGGCAACTTAGCATAGTGGTTAAGAGCATGGACTTGCAAAAGCACAACACCTACCGACCTAGGTCCTGAATGCTGGCCCTATAACTTGACTGCAATGCCTAAGCTTAGGCAAATTTCTTAACCTCTTTGTTTCCTAACCTATAAAATGGAGATAATATTAGTATGTTATACAGTCTTGGTGGGGATTTAATCAGTTCATATATAGCTGGTTCCCAGAGCATCACAAACACAATAAATGTTACCTCTTCTTTTTCTCTATCCTTTATATATATATATATATATCGCTGCTGGCTTTTATTCTTGTTTTTAATGATGAATTTGGCAAATTTTCCCTAAAATAAGTTTTTGAACAGAAAGGAAAGCTAATGAACTGATTTCTATAACCCTTTTCTTTTTTATTTTATTTTTAATTAAATGTATTGGGGTGACATTGGTTAACAATCTTTCAAATGAAATAAAACAGACTAGCTACACTCTATTATTTAATCTGAGTTTCCTAAGCTCCATTTATTTCAGCCCTTTTTCCAAAAATTATTTCATGTTTCTCATGAGCTGTACTGTTATTTACCTTGTTCCCTATAAATCAAACTCCTTCTTAAACTGTATATAAATTTGTTTAAAAGGGGAAGCTCTATAAAGAGAAATTTTTTATTCCCAAATAGGGGGTAAATGTAAAAAATAAATACCATGGCCTGACCAGGCAGTGGTGCAGTGGATAGAGCATCAGACTGGGACGCAGAGGAACCCAGGTTCCAAATAGGAAGGTCACCCGCTTGAACGCAGGCTCACCAGCTTGAGGCCGGGGTCGCTGGCTTGAGCGTGGGATCATAGACATGACCCTATGGTCGCTGACTTGAGCCCAAAGGAGGCTGGCTTGAAGCCCAAGGTCGCTGGCTTGAGCAAGGGGTCATTTGCTCTGCTGGACCCCCCCCTACCCCCATCAAGGCACATAGGAGAAAGCAATCAATGAACAACTAAGGTGCCGCAATGAAGAATTGATGTTTCCCATCTCCCTTCTTGTCTGTCTGTCCCTATTTTTCCCTTTTGCTGTCTCTGTCTCTCTCGCTAATAAACAAAAAAATAAATAAATACCATGAAAACTAAACTTGCATTTCTTAAAAGTAGTGAAATATCTGAAATTATGAATTTGACACAGTAGAGGAAATGCAATAATTAATGTATCTGATTTATTGACATTGTATGAAGAACTTCATATGTGCTAGTTCATTTACTATAATTCTCATAATGACTCTTCAAAGTAAGCATAATCTCCACTTTTACAAATGATGGCTCCAAGCCCCAGAGGAGTGAACAAATTGCCCAAGACCCCAGAGTTGGGA
This sequence comes from Rhynchonycteris naso, assembly GCA_037038555.1. Lineage (NCBI taxonomy): Eukaryota > Metazoa > Chordata > Mammalia > Chiroptera > Emballonuridae > Rhynchonycteris > Rhynchonycteris naso. The sequence goes on from CM073000.1 coordinate 79,337,915, forward strand.
AGGGTAGAACAGGTCCATGTGAGGCTAGAGTCCTCAAGAACTGCAGGGCAGAGTCCCCATGTTTCACATTTTCTCTCCTCATTCATCCGGGCCACCCTTTCTAAGAACTTCTCCTAAATCCTTTCCCTAATACACAATGATGACTCAGGTTTTCACCAAGATACGGTTAGACTTTCAGGTCTTTTATGACAACAAGAAAAATTAACATTTGCATCAGGAAATATTGGCAACTGTTATTTTACAGTTTTTAGCTTCCTTCTAAGTTTAGCAGGTTCTGTGCAGCTGGTTAATAGGTATGAGATGCAAATAGGAGGCTGAACATGATCTCAATCTTTCTGGCAGAGAAGAGGAATGGGGGTGAAATGGAGGAGCAGGGAAGAAGGGTGAATGAACCAAGAAGCTGTTCTGGAGAGGGGAGATAAAAGAAAACTAAGACGAGAGAAAAAGAGAGAGAGAGAGTGAGAGAGAGGAAGATTCTGAGGAAAGGACAGAAAGAGAGGTACAGCGTGAATTTTTTTCCATATGATATGCGATGTCACTCATCTTCTTCCATGTCTGGTTCTATATTTTTTCCTAATACACTAAAGATAATCACAATACAATCTCAAATGTTCATCCATGTAGCACCTGAAATTATTTCACATCCCTCCAGGGTAGCACATGCACCATGGGAAACAGCCTCTGGCGTCATCCACTTCTGTGGCTTCCATTTTACCTCTAGGCGGATGACTTGGAAATTCATATATTTCCTGACACCCTCTTCCCGGAACAACTGACATCATCATTTAAATGTCTAATACCATTATCTCTGCCCCTACCACATTCCTGATACATCGGCCTACCTTTGCTGTTCCCTTCACCTTTCCCTTCAGTGCTTTACCTGTCTGGTTTCTAATGCTCAAATGTTACCTCCTCAGAGAACCCTTCCTGGACCCCTAACAAAGTAAGCACACCTGCCCCAGTTACATCACCCTAACAATGGTATGAGCACCCCACAAGCTATCTCCCCTTATTTCCTTAATTACACATACCACAATCTATACCTTTTGTTTATTTTGTGATTGCTTAATTTATATCTTCATCTGCTAGAACATAAACTCCATGTGACCAGAGAGTCTATCTTTTTTATTAAATAAGACCTTGCACATGGTAGGTGCTCAAATAAATATTTTTAATTTAATGAATAGATTAATCTGTGGTGACCAATAATAAATGATTCTATGAGGAGAGAGTCTACAGTGTCTCATATCACCATTGATAATGGCCACGTACAAGATTTTTGAGCCTTTTACAGTTTTATGAGCACGTTCTCATAGGTTATTACTATGGTCTGAATGTTTCTGTGCCCCTAGCGTTTATGTTAAAATCCGAACCCCCAAAAGTGATGGTATTAGTAGGTGGGCCTTTATGTCATAATAGGATTAGTGCCTTATAAAAGAAGCTCCAGCCTGACCAGGTGGTGGCGCAGTGGATAGAGCGTCGGACTGGGACACAGAGGACCCAGGTTCAAAACCATAAGGTCGCCGACTTGAGCACAGGTTCATCCAGCTTGAGTGCGGACTCAACAGCTTGAGTACAGGGTCACTGGCTTGAGCATGGGGTCAGAGACATGACCCCATGATTGCTGGCTTGAGTCCAAGCTCGCTGGCTTGAGCAGGGGGTCACTGGCTCTGCTGTAGCCCCCAGTCAAGGCACATATAAGAAAGTAATCAATGAACAACTAAGGAGCTGCAATAAAGAATTGAAGCTTCTCATCTCTCTCCCTTCCTGTCTCTCTGTCTCTATCTGTCCCTCACTCCGTCTACCACATGAGAACACAGCCAGAGGACGGACACCAGCTATGAACCTGGAAGAGGATATTAACCAAAACATGGCCATGCTGGCACCTTGATCTTGAACTTCCCAGAAGAGCTATGAGGTCTTCGCAAGATGAAAAGCTTAGCTTAGCTTAGATTGTTCTATAGTATTTTGTTACAGAGCCCAAATGAACTAAAACAATTAGCAACATTTTTATCCCAGCAGAACTTATCAAGGTAGATACTATTTTTATCTTCATTTTACCCCTAAGGAAACTCAGGCTAAGTAGGTAAATATAACTGGAGGTACAATAGATGAGAAAACTGATAAGCTGTCAGAAGTGCAGACAATGCCAAGTGAACGTGCCTCTTTTTCTTACTAGGTGACCAATCTTCCTAGTTCTCTTAGGACTGTCCTGGTTTTAGTACTGGGAATCTTGCATCCTAGGCAAACCAGGACAATCGATGACCCTATCATACCCTGAAAATTGTAAGTAAGACATTAGACACTTCATGCAATTAGATCCCTGGCCATCTAAAATGCAATGACTAAAACATGGGGGGTGGGAGTAGGGATGGGGTTTAGACTCTAAAGACATCAAGTTACAGAATGCCTCGTTGGTGAACCCACCCAGCTTACTTCAAAGGAATGCTGAGACAGGAAGTCATTAATAACCTGAAAAGGAACAGACACTCCGAGATGCCGTCTGTGGTCTTACCCTGGAAGATAAAGGTGGTAACTAGGTCAGCCTGGTTATCAAGCTTCGTGTTTTCAGACTGAATCTGATCCACTACAAGTCCAAAAGGTATGCTGGGCAGTAGTGGAGCAAACCCCTGCTGGCACCCTGCCCATGAAAAACCAGCTCATTATTCCAGAAAGGAAAATTCTTCCTCTTCTAATTCAATACAGTTTAACACCTTTTTCAATACAGTGGATATCTTGACTTAATCATTCTGGTAAAGTAGCCATAACAAGTTCACGTATGTGTGTGGGGGGGTGTATGTGTGTGTGTGTGGGGGGGGTGTATGTGTGTGTGTTGCAGGGAGGTGCTGATTGCATAGGTGGCATTGTCTGCTCATCTAGGTAGAGATGGTACTGTTCATTCATGCCATTGAGTAATTGAAGTGAAGCAATTATGTATCACATTTTGAAAGAGGCATTTTAAAAAAATACACCACTAGGTGATTCAGGCTTAATTATCTTGTCTTTGCGGCAGCTGAGTTCAAAGCTCAAGTAGAGAACACTTCGACTTCAAAGGCAGAGGGAATCGAAGGTGCTTCCTGGCTTTGGACTCTTCCTCTGCTTGAGGTAAGAATCGTGACGAACTTCAGATCCCTGCCAGCACACGGTCTCCTGACGGGGATCGCCTCTTGCTGGAGACATCCCCGATCCGGTAGGACACTGACACCCTGAACAGGCAGCTGTCACATATTCTGAGTTATGATTGTTTGCCTCGGTTTTTCTGTCATGTCTTGTTTTGTTTTGTTTTTATGTCGCTTATGCTCACCCAGGAGACTATAAACAGCTCTAATAAAGAAAAGAGAACTTGATTGGGACTGAACGTGTTTGGGTTTGCATGTTCAGTGTTGTTATGAGGGTTGCTCAAGAGTCTGGACTTATTTTTGCTTCCATTCAATGGGGAACCCAGCACAGTGGCAGAAAATTCTAACTCAGGTCTCAACTGGTGTGGTTAGGATGAAGGAGCTGCTGTGATCTCTTTGCTTTGGGGCCAGGTCTTGAACCGCAATAGTGACCAAGATCCTGCCAGAGCAAACGACCCTCCCACTTGCCTGAAATTTTTAGCTGTCTGTGTTGTGTATGGAGTTTGGGGGAAAAAACATTTGGTGTAAATTTTCAAGGCCCTTGTCGTTAGAGATTTTGATATGAAATCAGAGGTGTAGGATGAATCCCTTGAAATATTCTCCCATTCTTCTGATAGCCCATACCTGTTGCTTTAGACTTCTTACATACATTTTGTCTTCATCATTAGGTTGAAATACTCTTGTAGTCTAGGTATCTTTAAACCAATAGCATTTAATCATTCAAACTTTGCCTCTGTTTTAAAGGCTACATTCGATTCACTAGCACTTCTTTAACCAATTTTTCTAGAATCTGTCAGAGCTCTCCCTCATGAATGGTAGTGGTAAATTGATCTGTCTCAGGAATTTTCTCAGTTGCACCAAAGTTTTCTCATTTCTCATCATTGAAATAGCTCAGGCAAGGGCTATCTAATTTAGAGGTGTTATTCTGTCCAGATTTTGGTATGGAAATGTAAGAAAGTAGAAAGAAAGAAAGAAAGAAAGAAAGAAAGAAAGAAAGAAAGAAAGAAAGAAAGAAAGAGAAAGAGAGAAAGAAAAAAGAGAGAGAGCGAGAGAAAGAGAAATGTAATGAGTTCTAAGGCTTTGAATCTTAGAAAGAAGCAATTCCTCAGAAGCAACAAAATAGGTAACTTGGCTGGCAGGGTTTTAAAATCACCATGGATTCCTTTTTTAACAGGCAACTCACCCTGCCCTGACTTGTCAGGCAAATTACTTAACCTTTTTAGGAGTCATCTCCTTGCCTGACAAGGTTCCTTTCTGCCCCTGCCCATAAATTATCATCCTAACCAAACAATTCAACTGAAAGTTACATACAGTCTATCCCTCTATAGCCCAGTAATTTCATTCACTCATAAAATTTTTAGAGGAAAAATATGTTTATTTTCTGTATGTAATTTTGAGTTCCTAGATCTCTATCAAAGTAGACCACTTCAGAAACTTTCTTTAACCAAGAAAGGAAAACAGATTTTTGCTGCTGGAAGGGAATTTAAAACTTCCCTTGTGCCCTTGTGCCCAAGAAAAGTCAAAGGGACTTGCACTTGATGCTTGAAAATTTCCAGATGCTTAATGATTGTTTTTTCCACGTGGAAGATGGCACCAAGGAACTCCTATTTAAAATTCCCAAATGAAAATGAAAATTCTAGCATTTATCAAGTCATTAAATGAAAAAAACATACACACACACACACTAAAAGTAGGAGCCAGAAGAACAAGGTTTGATTTCCAGGTGCCTGACTTACTGTGGAATCTTGGGCAGGTCATTCAGACTCTCTAAACCTCTGTGTCCACGTGTCCAAAATGGAGGTCAGATAACATCCACCTGAAGTGTTGTAAGCTTTGTAAATGGTAAAATAGAAAAAAATACAAATTTATTATTTTGGTTATTATTTCATTATCCAGTAATATCTCTTCTTTGGTTTATTGTGCTTTTGCACAGTGGAAATGGAGAGCTATTTCTATGACAATTTGGTTTTCTCATTTTTCCACCCTGTTCTAACACCTTTCTTAGTTAACCAGGATCCTGTAAGTCTGTCAGTGGGTGAGTTAGTAAATATTTATTGAGGTCCTACTATGTGTTAGGCACAGATATAGTTTCTACCTTAATTTGCATGAAATCTAATGGGTAGAAATTTTTTGGTCTAACATTCTTTTCTATTGCTTTCTGCTGCTGTAAAAAATGTTTTCCTGTTTTGAAAAGTCTGTCTGATGCCTGCCTTGGCATGACACATCCATTTACAGAGAGTAGCATGACTACACATTCATATGGTCTCATCACTTGTTAAAATGTGGAAATACTCCCACACTATTTGATGAATAGTCACAAACCTTAGTGTTAGGTGTGTTCCCCTTCGTCCCATAGTCCCTTTTATCTCTGCTATCCTCCTGTCCAGGACCCCTTGACCACCCCTCAGGTTGACTAAAGGATCAAAGAAGGCCTAACATAAGTGGCCAGCGGACCTAGCTTTTGAGTCCATTCTGAGTATAAGACGGTACTACCATCCTGCCTCCCAGAGCATGGAAGCGCTCGCACTTGCTTACCCATTCCTCAGCTTTCCTCCAGCCCTCGGATCACTCAGTGCTATTTTTAAAATTGAATTTATTGGGATGATACTGTTTAACATAATTATCTCTGTACACCGTATTGTGTGTTCAGCCCCCATGTCAAGTCTCATTCATCGCCATTTATCCTCCCTATACCCTCCTACACTCGCTCCTCTGGCAATCACTAGACTCATTGCTTGCCTGAAGACCATTTCTCCTACCCGCACCCCTCCCCCCTTGCCTCTTACTCTCCTTCCTCAGTGCTTCCCTCAGTGTTGCCTGTGCCCTGATCATCCTCCAGCCACCTCTCCTTAGCCCTGCCCACAGCATTGCTGCCCAGGTTCTTTCTGTAGATTGTCCTATTAAACCGAAGCAGCTCGATAGGGCTGAAACATCACTCTGAATGTGTATAGCCATTGCAGTGTTACAGTATTGAAATAACTAAGTATTAATAGTAAATAGTTACTACTCTGAGTCTCCACCCCACATCTAGTATCCCAGCCACACTGATCACTCCTCCAAGATGTCCCCTGTCCTCCCCCAATCCAGTACCTAACCTCCCAACTGTGCTCCTGGACTGTGACCGACACCTGCTGCGATGGCTCCATGTGCTCTGCTAGTGTACAGATCACCTCTGCAAAAAGCTATAATGTAGAGTGAGGTAAGGGCTATTCCTTCATTTATGACATATTGATTCATTCTACCAATACTTATCAATTCCTCACTGTTTCCAAGACACTGAGCCAGGCTCTAGGACCTCCAAACTGGATCAGGTCTGTACCCTCATTCCTCGTGGTGCTTACATTCTGGTAGGAGAGACAGACAATAAACAAACAAACAAAAAAAAACACATGAACAAATATACAGTGTGTCCGTAAAGTCATGGTGCACTTTTGACCGGTCACAGGAAAGCAACAAAAGACGATAGAAATGTGAAATCTGCACCAAATAAAAGGAAAACCCTCCCAGTTTCTGTAGGATGATGTGGCAGCATGTGCGCATGTGCAGATGATGACGTAACACCATGTATACAGCAGAGCAGCCCACAGCCATACCAGTCGAGATGTGGACCGTACAGAGGAAAGTTCAGTGTGTTCTGTGGCTCGCTAAATTCGAATCTGTGACCAAAGTGCAACGTGAATATCGGCGCATTTATAACAAAGCGCTACCACATAGGAATAACATTACTCGGTGGGATAAGCAGTTGAAGGAAACCCGCAGTTTGGTGGAGAAACCCCGTCCTGGTAGGCCATCAGTCAGTGAAGAGTCCGTAGAGGCTATACGGGATGGCTACCTAAGGAGCCCTAAAAAATCTGTCCGTGCATGTGCTCGACAATTACACCTAAGCAAGACTACAGTTCATAAGGTGTTAAAGAAACGTCTCTGTTTTACGGGGTACAAATTGCGGCTGTTGCACTCTATCAAACCGGTGGATAGACCTACACGATGCGCGTTTGCTACAGATATGCTTCATGAGATCGACAATGATGCAAGATTTTTGCAGAAGATTGTGTTTAGCAATGAGGTGACCTTCCATATCTGTGGACATGTTCATTGCCATAACGTCCAAATATGGGCTGCTGAACATCCTCATGCCTACGTTGAGTACAAACGTAACACCCCTAAAGTGAACGTGTGGTGTGGCCTGATGTATGATAAGGTGATAGGCCCATTTTTTTTTGCAGAGCAGTCTATGATGGCAAACACCTATCTTGACATGTTGGGATTGTATGCAGTGCCACAATTTCCAGAAGGTGTCATTTTTCGACAGGACGACGCTCCTCCATACTACGCCACCATTGTTCATGAGTTTCTGGATAGAACATCCCCCGGGGGTGGATAGGCAGGGGTTCTGTCAAGCCATGGCCACCACAATCCCCAGATCTGACGCCCTTAGACATTTACTTTGGGGGTTATGTGAAGCAACATGTGTACATTGAATGTATCAACAACATTAATCACTTAAAACAGAGAATCACAGTCGTTACTCACTCTGTTACACCAGACATCCTTACCCGTGTGTGGCAGGAACTTCACTATTGTTTGGATGTGTGTAGGGCAACAAATGGATCCCACCTCAAACTGCACTGAATAGGTATGAAACTGGGAGAGTTTTCCTTTTATTTGGTGCAGATTTCACATTTCTATCGTCTTTTGTTGCTTTTCTGTGACCGGTCAAAAGTGCACCATGACTTTACGGACACACTGTATATTTTGACTGAAGATTCAGAAGGAAATGAGATGAGCATTGGAAAATCAGAAGCCATTTAGAAAAGAAGGCTGTGTTTAAAAGGACTTTTGGGTACAGAGGGTTTCTGTAGGCCTGGGTAAAGGGGAATAGCACAAACACAGGTATTGGGCAGGAAACATGGCATGTGTTTAGGAGCCAGGAGCTCAATGTATCCGGCCAGTGGTGTACACAGGGAGGGCTCCTGGGAGGTCAGGTGAGAGGTGTAAGCAGGTTGACTGAGCCAGCCTCTTGCCACACCTGAAGGTGAACTTATGCCATACAGAACAAACAGGTCAAGACCCTAACTCCCAACCACATGGCCCTCCAACAAAATACCCGCCTGAGTGTTCACTAATCAAGCTTAGGACCACTGAATGAGTCAGGCAGCTTGTGCACTAGACAAAGTGCCAGCCCCAGGAGTGACTGGGGCAGCCCTCGCTCTCCCCACCAAGTTGAAAACACTGGTGTGGGTTTTTCCTAAAACACTTTCGGACAGCCCTGCTTTGGGCCTGAGAGCACCTTTCCACATTTCACCTAAAACCCAAGATGGGCTAGCAATAGCCCTACTCAGATACTGCCTTCTCTGGGCAAATTGCTTTATTTGTTTTAAAGAAATCCTTTGGGACACCCTTTTGTCTTCATCACCCCAATCCCACCTCTATGGCCTTACCCATATAAGCCCCTTTCTCAAACCTCTTGCTTATCTTGGCCAAGCACACCCCCCACACACACACACACACATACTTCTTATAGTGACCCTTCCCCTTCATCCAGATCTCTCCTGAATCCCAACCCCCTCTGAGTTTTCCCCTGCCCCATCCCTCCTTCTGTCTAAGTGCATGGCTCCCACAACTTCCTCTTCTTTGACCACTCCCATGAATGCTTCTCTGATTTGTTTTCACATTTGTGTGTGAACTTAGTGGGTATATGCCACCAATGGGTTTTTGGCATGTGCAAATGCAGCAATGACAACTTACTGAAATTATAAACAAGGCCTGTGAATGTATTACTCACTTAGCTGTCATTAAAAGAAACCCATGTCACAGTTGCTGTTGGTAGCTGTGCTTCATTCATCAAGAAATGATTCATTAATTCATGGTGTGGCATTAATTCATTATCCATTAATTTAACAAGAATGCATTGAAGATTTAATACATGCCAATCACTAGCAATGTAACAGTGAAGAGGATGTGGTCCTTCTCCTTAGAGGAGAGGTTTATTAAGATTTTTTTGTGTATCTACTAGGTGCCAGGCATTTTGCCAGACTTCGGAGACAAAAAAGTAAGACGCAGTGACTGTAATGAAGGGACAAAGACAATCATAATACAGGATGGTGCAGATTAAAATCAAGGACTGGTGCAAGTGCTATGGGAATGCACAAGGCTAACCTAGCCCACTCACAGTCTCAATGAAGAGACATTCAGTCAGTCAATCAATCATTCAATATTTACCCATTGCCTACTATGTGCCAGTGTTACAATATTTTTATGGTGCTAAAGTGATGAAATTCTTCCCCATGAAGCCTAAAAATTCCATCAGGAAAGACCTGCAATAAATAAATAAGTAACTATAGACTGTGCAAGATGATGATAAGTCCCTGGGGATGGAAAGTGAGTAGGGCATAGGGAATCTCAGGGTCATGGGAGCAGGTCCTTGTTTTGTACAGCGTGGTTAGGAAAGGCTTCACTGATGACGCCTGTATATGAAGAAAGTGAAAGGCCAGGCCATGTGATTATCCAGTTTATTGTGCCAAGCAGAGGGAAGACAAGCGCAAACGCCCGGGGATGCAGGCTGCTTAGAGTGTTCCAGAAAGATCAAGTCAGCCATTGAGGATGGGAGCAGGTGAGCCAGACAGCTGTGTTAAGTAAGGAAGGAGGTCAATGAAAGGGCAGAGGTGTGGGATAGGGCATAGCTTTGCTTTTCAGCTCATAGAGGTCTCTGACTTTTATCCTGAGTAAGATGGGGAACCCCTGGAAAGCTTTTATGGAGTGGGGGTGACAAGATCTGGCTTTCATTTTTAAAGGCCTATTCTGGCTAAGGCATGGAGGAGAGCCAGGAGAGGGAAGCAGGGAGAGCAGGGAGGAGGGATCGTAAACATCCACATGAAATGATCCCAACTTGGTTTTATAGTTGGAGGTGCAGTGGTGGGGGTGGTCGGCCTGCCTCAGAGCTCATGCTGTTTCCTATGCTCAAATGGATGCATGTGTATTGTACAAAATGCAGTGGAATCACAGAGTGTAGAGCCCAGTGCAAAATGACATGGTGAGGGAAGCTTTCACAGTGTGGGCATTAAAGCTGGCCCTGGAAAACACATTCACCAGGCAGAATGTGGGGTTAAGGGGCAGAATGAGGAGAGAGAGAGAGAGAGAGAGAGAGAGAGAGAATGTGTAAATGCATGTGTGTTTACATTGGGAGAGTTAAACAAAAATCCCTCAACCACGAGAGAATTAGCAAATGAGAAATAGTACATAGCTCAGTGTGCCCAGCTCAGAAGAAGTTTGGAGCCAATTGTGAAAGGGCTTGATTGTCGTTCTAAGAGCTTCAACCCTACCCGGTCTGCAAAAGAGAGGCATCAAGGGTCCTTAAGCAAATGGATGATTACCTCACATTCACTGGGGCCATCTTTCCAAACTACTGACTCACATTCTAAAACTATCAAAAATCCCTCACCCTCGCCCTAGTATCCTTCTCAAGGCATATACTAATCATTACATTTATTGTAAGGCTCTTGGATTATATTGCATTGCATAATACTATATTGTGTTAATGTTGTGTGTGTGTGTGTGTGTGTGTGTGTGTGTGTGTGAGTGACTCACCCACTAGTCTATGGGAAGCAGAGGTCAGGGGTCACACACACATCATCTCTACCTCCTCAGTATCTAGAACATGCTCTGGTGTGTTCAGTAAATGATTATTGGACAGATGGATGGATGGATGGATGGATGGATGGATGGATGATGGATGGATGGAGGAAATCCTGGAAGTAAGCAATGAAAATGAGAAAGCCTAGAAATGCTGAGTAGAATTGACCAATGAGAATGTCAAGAATAATAAAAGAACCATAATATTGGTTAATTTCAGATGTGTACGAAGACGGTCCAAATCCTTTGGGGATGTTTCATCCTATGGAATGTCTGCATCTCATCCACTCAGACCGCATACCCTGGCATCAAGGCGAGGGCTACTCAGCGGGCTCTCAACTATGGTGAGTTGGATGCTTTCAGAGACCAGGCTGCAGCCCCTCGAGGTAGAAGCTGTGACCCAAGCCCAGAAGCTCGTACTGAGCTGTGTCAGAACTGAGACAAGATCTACTGTGAAATGATCTAGTTCCTTACACAGGAGCTGCTAAGGTGTCTGGGAAGAAAGTGTTACCTAAAAAATAATCACTTTAACAGTTGGCATATCCAAACATGGCTACTGAGTCATTCTCTCTATGTCACTGTCTCTGTCTCTGTCTCTCTCTCTCTCTCTCACACACACACACATACACAATGAATATCTCAGAGCTCTAAAGGAGAGTGCATTATTGGATAGAGAAAAAAAGATTTGGAATAAAAGTAATAAGTTAGAGTTTCAGAGAGGGCTTGATTTTGAAAGGAACTTAAGAGTTCACTAAAACTGTGTGCAAAATTTAATGGGGGTGATGATGGTGCCTGTTCCTTGAGAGAGGCCCCACACATTTGTTAGATGCACACAGGAGTCTGAAGCACTGAAAGGTTAAGGACCACCTCTTTGAACACAAGGCAGAGAAGAATGTTGCACTGAGATTTTCTTCTAGCTGAATTGGGGTAAGGACAGAGTATATAGAAGAAAGGGCCTGCAAAATCAAAGTGTCTGGGCCTATTTCCCGCCTGTAAATGTTTGCCCAAATCAGCCGAATACAGGTTGGTATTCACTAATGCCCCATATTACAGATGAAGAAAGTTAGGGATAAAGAGATTTTGTAACTTGCAAAGTCACACAAGCTAGTAAGTGGCAATGTTGGGATTCCAGCTGAAGCTCTCTGATAGCGCTTTGCATCCATCCTTACATCCTTTACATTCTGCCTTTACATCCCGTGTCACAGTATTACTATTCATGGTGTCACAGAGGACAAAATTGCTTCTACTTTACCCCAACAAGGATAGAATAAGTGGAAATGGGCTTAAGCTGCAAAGTGAGGGGTAAAGGCAAAGCTTCCTCCTTGAGAAGGTTAAAATGAAAAGATTGCTCTTCATTTCTGTATAAGTTACTTTTCTCAAGCTCTTTCATGAGGAAGGGGAGTCTTTTCTCCCTGAACTGTCAGGAATGTGTCTTCTGGTGCTACCCTATGAAGACAGGTCTATTCTCGAATAAATACCAGTAGTTTCTAACCCTTTTTTGTTGTTTTTGGAGTCTTGGGATTCTTTGAGAATTTGGTAAAAATGTAGATCCTGTCCCCTGAAAAATGCAGTACATATAGGGTCAGGCAAGAGTCGGTTTACAGTTGTATGCACACAAAACATAGAGCTTATTCTTACATTAGTATTTATTAATTATTATATTTTCCATATGAGCCTACTTTGGCCTAACCCTGTATGTCCATGTGTAATCAATCACACTTTTTTAGTAGGTTTTCAGGGGGCTCACAAGTTCCCAAAAGTTTATGAACCTCAGGCCAAAAATTCCTGAGCTTAAAGAATCTGGGACCGAGGGGAATTACTTTCTGGAACTGGCTACAGTAACACAGGAATTCTGGAGCCAAACTGCCCAGATTTGACTATGGGGTCCCCCAGATCTTTGCTGGGTGACTTAGGCAAGGATTAACCTCTCTGAAGTTCAGTGTTTTCATCCTATCATGCTCTCCTGCAGAAACATTCTTTGGTCCTTGCTAAATAATGAAAATCTCTCATGCTGTTAGTGCTGGGGTCTTGGGCAATTTTATTAGCCCCTCTGAGAGCCAGTATTTCCATATGTAAAGCAGGGACAATAATACCCACTTTGTAAGATTGCTGTTTTCTAAGCATCTAAGAGCATGCCTTACTCAATAAATGTCACTTGTATGTTTAATGATATCACACCATTACCATCTTTGTTATTATCAATAAACACTTTCTTTGGTCCTTTCACAGGCGTTCAAGCTGGAATGGAGATGATTGAACAAATGGTCAAGGAAAGACACATCCCAGATTTAAGAGGTTCTGAAACTCTTGAATTTCTGAAGGTTAATTATGTGAACTACAACTTTTCAAAGTAAGTAAAAGAGAAAAGCATTGTTAAAGATAAGTGAACTTGATCTTTAAACTCTCAGGGCTGGTGGGACATCAGGACCTGCAGAGTAGAAGTTAACCAACCATTGGTGAGAGACTTATCAGATAAATGACCAAAGGAAAAAGGGGTCATGACGTTGGCAAAGAGTGTGGCATTTGGGTCAGAACACCTGGGTCCAGGTTACATCTCTGCTGCACACTAGTTGCATGCACCTGGCAAATCTGCTCCAAGTCTCAGTGTCCTTATGTCCTTGCCTCTTTCTTAAACCAAGAATTCTAATACAACACCATTGTGCACTGAGGCCACCTCAAATTCTAAAGGAAATTCTTATTCATTCCAATGCTACCCTCACCTCCATAAACCTAGAAGCAGAATTCAACCACAGTCTCAAAAATAAACCTACTCTCGGCCTGACCTGTGGTGGCGCAGTGGATAAAGCATCGACCTGGGAACACTGAGGTCGCCAGTTCATAAACCCTGCACTGGTCTGGTCAAGGCACATATGGGAGTTGATGCTTCCAGCTCCTCCCCCTCACTCTGTCTCCTGTCTAAAATGAATAAATAAAAAGAAATTAAAAAAATAAATAAACCTACTCTCATCAAATATTTTTTTATGTCAGTGAAGGTTAGTCAAGATTTCAGAGGTCACAGGGCACATGGCCTTCCACCCTCTTGCTCTTTAGACTTCTCCTCCTCTAGAGCAACACAAGTCTCCTCCACTGGCCTCATCTGAAGCAGTCCCTCCCCCGCCAGGGTACCAGGGACTCTTCCTCTACACTCTAAACTGTCAAAACCAACACAGTAACTGTCCAACCAACAAACTTCTCTTCCTACGAAGAATGCTGGCAGCAGCTATAATCCCTCTGCCATGTTATAGCAATAAAGTCAAATGCCAGAATCAATCAACAGTAAAAATCAGGTGGTGTCACAAATATGAAGATACTTTATGAAACTGAAACTGCGTGCTGTACAAGTGTTAGCTGATATCGTAATGATAGCATAAGGGCCTCATTGTCAGGACAATGGAATTGCCACACTGATTCAGGTCCTTGCTGCACCCAGCCCAGAGTTTTGAAATTGTATTAATTAGGAATAAAGATCAGTTGATGATGGCAGCCAATTACAATGGCTTAGATATAATAGGGGTTTATTTTTGTCTCACAAAAAAGGTCAAAGAAGAGAGTGGAGGATTCCTATGGATACCCCATGATTTCATCAGTATCCAGCCTTCTTATATATAATTCTGCTCCACCATCCTCAGCTCTGGCTTCTAGTCTCAAGGTTGTCTTGAGGTCCAAATGGCCACTGCAGCTCAGCCATCAAATTCATGTTCAGGCCCCTGGAAGGAGAAAGGAGCAAGGACAAAAACGCTCTTATAGCTGAGCTAATCTCCTTGTAAATGAGTTTGTTTGTTTTTTTTCTAAAGCTCCACTCTAATAATTTTCTGTCTATACAATAACGGACAGAACATAGGTATATGGCCACAATTATTAGCAATGGAGACTGGAAAATTCGTTTCCCAACCAGACAACTTTGTCATCCTGAACAAATTCAGGGATGTTTAGGAAAGAAGAAAGGGAAATGGATGTCCAGACAGCAACTCAGCCTCTGCCATAGTTGCCAACAAAAACCCCAGAAGAAGTTTAGGGAGAGGATGGCTGTGTCCATCTTGAGTTCAATACTTTTATTTTCTTCTTTTCCAAGTGAGAGGAGGGGAGATAGAGAGACAGACTTCCACATGTGCCCCGACCGGGATCTACCTGGCAACCCCCGTCTGGGGCCAATGCTCTGCCCATCTGGGGCCATGCTTGCAACCAAGGTATTTTTAGCACATAAGGTGGAGGCTCCATGGAGCCATCCTCAGTGCCCTTTAGCTATAGCTGCAGGAGGAGAAGAGAGAGAAAGAGAGAGGAAGAGAAGAGAGAGAGAGGAGAGAGAGAAGGGGAAGGGGAGGGATGGAGAAGCAGATAGTCACTTATCCTGTGTGCCCTGATAAGGGATGAAACCTGGAACATCTATACACCAGGCCAACACTTTACCACTGAGCCAACAGGCCAGGACCCAGGGACTGTTTCTTATGCATGCCCTTTGATTCAACAGTTCTGCTTCTCAGCATCCTCTGTAGAGAAACACTTACATAAACTGCATGTAAGATGATTTTCACTATGAAATTGTTTATAATACAGAAACAACCAACAAAAGAATTATTATTTTTTAAATAATATATCTACAACTTAGAATACTCTACAGTAGTTACAAAGAATGTGTAAGACCCATATGTATAAAAATGAAAATATTCCCAGAATATCTTCTTCCCACAGAGGGTCTCAGGATGTGTGACAGAGAATACATAAGAAAGAATGCAAAACAGAGGAGACAGCGAATAACCATTGTTTATCAGCAACGACAATTATGTCTTAAATTTTTCCTAACCTTAGCTCATAACAATGCCTTTCTCCTGTGCAAGAGTTATATGCAAGAGTTACACACAGGTGACCTCATTTTGTCTCTGTAACCTACCTCTAACACTTCCTCTGAGTTATTAGCTGGGAAAGGTTAAGTGTCTTACCCGAAGTTGCACAGCCAGCAGAAAGCTCATCTCCGAGTCAAGTGCCCTTTGCACAATGATGAGGTGGCATAGCCTAGTGGTTAGGAACACAGTCTGAAGACAGGTTGAGGAGGGTTTCAGATCTGGTTCTACCACTTATATGTGACTTCAACCAAGTTTATCTCCTCATCTATAAATTGCAGTTTGCAAAAACAGCAACAGCCACATAAGATTATTGTGAGGGTTAAAATGAGCTAATATGTGTGAAGTGCTCACCACAGTGCCTGGCAAGGGCGATCGCTCAGTCGATGTTCATGACAATAACTTGTCCTAATGCGTGTGCCCGTCTACCTGTGTAGATTACATGCAAGCTGCTGCCTTCTAGTTACCTGTTTGATGGCTCAGTGATACCTACGGGAAGTTAAACCTCTAACATAAGTTCCTCAACTAGGGAAGATAATTGTCCGCACAGAAGGCATTTGGGAAGAGGAGAAAGACACCTTTTTGATTGTCCCAATGATTTGGGGGGAGGGGCATGACTGGTCTTTATTTGACACTTACGCCAAATATCCTGCAGTGTGCATAAGAACTCTATACAAAAAAGTTGTCCCACCCAAAGTACTGACGTGATGTCCCCCCCCATTTAGAAACACTGGAACAGCTGAAGGAAAAAAAATGATGCATGTTGCATCTCTTTTCATCTTTAAAGAAACTAAAGAAGTAGATTTTCTTTTTGAAAATTTGTTTCTAGACTTGCTCATTTATCTCGCAGTGAGACACAGGAGCTCCTGCCCAGAGTTTAAGGAGAATTAGAAGGCAGCAACCAGAGACAACACTGCAGCCCTGAGGCTCCTCGCTCCATGGGAACTCACGGGCACCTGGTGGGATGTTTGATCGCACCTTACTTAGAGATGTGTTAGAGGAGTCACACTAACTCCTCTGTTTCTTGTTTTACAGCATCAGAATCAATGCCTTTTCATTTCCAAATACTTCATTAGCCTTTGTGCCCAGGATGGGAATCAAGGCACTGACCAACCACGGCACTGCCAACATCAGCACAAACTGGGACGTTAAATCTCCACTTTTGTGAGTATTCCCTGCAAAGTCTGCTGATGTCCTGGTGGTGGTGGGGTGATGGAGCAAAAATCCAAAGTGTATTGATTTGCTGATGTTTTATGATGTTTGGCTTCTTCCCCCAACCATTAACACTCGTTCCAGGAGAGATTGAAATCAGAGTCTCTCTTTTGGGGCTGAGAAAGGGAAGGGGACTGAAAAGCATCTTTCTCTGAAAGGCAGGGCAACTGATCAAAGTGTCTTGTACAATTTCCTAAGAGCTAGAGTCCCAGACTATAGGAGAAATGGACGTGTGCTCAACATTTGAGACCCCTCTGCAGTGAGTCACTGCCAGTCATTTGACACACCTTGCCATTTGTGGGAACTGGAGCTTTCCTACCTCACAAGGAGATTGAAGGATGACAGTCAGCTTGAGCCCAATTCTCCCCTAACAAAAGGCCTTTGTGCCCACCTTAGAAAGAAGGGATCAAATTCAAAATATGCTTACCGATCACCAACTATGTGCAAGTTGCTGTCCTGGGTATACTGTTTAGGTCTGCTTTGTTTGGTGCGCTGGAATAACACATTCATTCACCTAGGTCATTTAACAACCCTTTATTGAGTGCCTACTGTTTACCATTTATTCCCTTCTCAAGAATACCACAAACTCTTGTAGACTGAAGAGAAATGACATATTCTTCTATAAGTGACATGGGTCCATATACATTCTTGTCTTCACTGACTCATCAGCCTTACATTGCATGCTTATTTTGCATCGAGCCATGAGCTAAGTCCTGGGGACATGAACATGAGTAACACACACTCCACTTCCTTTAAGAAGTTCACAGACTACATCTAAGTGTCACTCCCCCATCTTGACTCCTCCTACATAAAGTGTGACCAACTTTACCCCCCTCATGTTCTCTTTCTAAACAAGCACTGTATATGAATGGTGCCCAATATCTGCTCTACACTGGGTGGGTGGAGGTGGGCAAAGCACTCAGGATAAATTAACCACAAGGTCCCTAAAGCTATCACCATTCACATAGTTCATTACTTCATTTCTTCAGCACATACTCATTCGCTACCTAATCTGCTCCTACCTGTGTAGGTGCCAGGAATCCAGAGGCGACAAAGGTCCTGCCCTCCAGGGGTGCAGAGTCTGTGGGTAGACAGAGAACTGAGCCATTCCCCTCCCCTGTGGGGGCCTGGTAACCTTGCACTTTTTCTCTCAACAGCCAAGACACAGGTGGAGCTGATCTGTTTCTCTCTGAGGTCTACTTCACTGGTATCCTTATCCTGACCCGAAATGCCTTCGGTCACCCTACCCTGATGCTCCAAGACTGCCATGCCAAAGTGAGTCACGCCCATGTCTCCTTCGCTGGAGAACTCAGGTGAGTGAGAGTGCCTGGGTGAGCAGTGGCTAATGGGGGGCTGGATTCTCCAGCAGCTCCTGAGGGGGTTATAACCGACAGCACGATCCTTGAACACGCCCATTTTCCCCTTTGTTCCTAGTGTCCTGTATAACTCCTTTGCCGAGCCCATGGAGAAACCCATTTTAAAGAACTTAAATGAAATGGTAAGTCTTCAGAGGTTACAGAACCACAGTGAAATACTGTCAGCAGTAGTTCTGCCGTGCTTTAACTAATTCTTAGTCAATAAACCTTTATTGAACACCTACTGTGTGCCAGGCACCATCCAAGACACTTTCTCACATGTCACCCTGCAGCTTTCCTTTCCACAAGTTCCTGCCCCAGAGCAGGCAAACAGTCAACCAGAATTTATTTATTGTGTACCACTGCATGCCCAAGGGTTTGTTGGGAACAGCAATAAGAAATAAACTTACCGTCTTTTTAGGAAAAAAAAACTCAGCCTTGTGAAACAATAACTGAATGAGGACTTGAATTTAGTACATAACTTATATGATCATTAGATTGAATTGAAGGTGTTCAGATAAATGGGAAAATTAAATAAGCAGAGCCTGGAAATATGCTGGGAGACATTTTTAGAGGATGCAGGACTTGAACTTAAAGTATAGGTAGGATTTGGATACCTGAGGAACGGGAAAGAAGAAAGGATTTTCCAGCCGATAGAAACAGTACAAGTTAAGATGGCTCCCAAAGCAACAAGGATTTAGATTCCAGAAGTCATTGTTTGAAGAAGGGGAAAGACGGAATCAGCTGTGTGCCCCCTTTCCAATTCTGACCATACCTTCCCCAAACACTTTCCCTGCATTCTGTGGGAGAAACAGGGAGGGAGGGGTAAGGAGGACTGGAAAAGAAAGGAGAATCCATTCTGGAAAAATAGGGCAAGGACGGTGTCCGGCTCTCCTGCTCCCTTGTGCTCAGCTCAGTGCTCAGGAGACAGTAGGTGCTTAGTGAATGTCAGCGAGGAAAGCAACACACAGGAGCATTAAGCAGCCTGTCCAGTGTGGTTGCCCTGCTGGCCAAGGGACTCTGAGGCCTCATGGTCTTTTTCCCTCTTACCTGACAGGTATCTGGTCCCAGTGAATGTGCATGTTAAATGATAACTGGGGAATAGTGCTGCTGCCTTCAGGGACCTCACACTTAGTCATTCCTTTGTTCAAACAAGGCATGGTCCTCAATCTCTGAGAGGAAACCAATAGTTAAGTTTGCCTGAAGTTTTTTTATGACTTAGAAATCATAGAGGCTTTGCCTCTATGTTCCTTCTGAGCTGCTGGAAAAGAAAAAGACAGCTTGGACCACAGCTGTCTAGCTGAGTGAGAACAGATTTCAGATGCCAGTGATGTGACTCCTGGTGACTCCTGCAAACTCTCTTCTTCAGGTTTCCCATTTGTAAATAAGGGACAGTGGTGCTTACCTCCCAGAGCTGTAGTGAGAATGAAATTGATTAAAACAACAGCTAACACACACTGAATGCTTACTATGAGCTGGGAAGTATTACACGAATTACCTCAATTTCTACTCACAATAACCTGATAAGGCAGATGCAGTTATCATCCCCATTTTGCAGACGAGGAAACAGGTCAGAGAGTACAGGTAACTTGCCAAGCAATTTAACCCAGGCAACTTGGCTCTCGAGCCTCTGCTAGTAACCACCACACTGAGTGCTTAGCACACGCCTGGCACACAGCAGGTCCTTCTTCCTAAAGATGTGCTTGAGTCTGATCAAGATTGATTTTCCAGGGGTGGCTTAGGGGAGGGGCACAAAGAAAACTAGATAGAAGGTGACGGAAGACAATTTTACTTTGGGTGATGGGTATGCAACATAATCAAATGTCAAAATAACCTGGAGATGTTTTCTCTGAACCTATGTAACCTGATTGATCAATGTCACCCCATTAAATTTTTTTTTTTTACAGGGACAGAGAGAGAGTCAGAGAGAGGGATAGATAGGGACAGACAGACAGGAACGAAGAGAAATGAGAAGCATCAATTATTAGTTTTTGGTTGCCGTTGCGACACCATAGTTGTTCATTGATTGCTTTCTCACATGTGCCTTGACCGTGGGCCTTCATTAGACCGAGCCACCCCTGCTGGAGCCAGCGACCTTGGGTCCAAGCTGGCGAGCTTTTGCTCAAGCCAGATGGGCCCGCGCTCAAGCAGGTGACCTTGGGGTCTCAAACCCAGATCTTCCGCATCCCAGTCCGACACTCTATCCACTGTGCCACCATCTGGTCAGGCGACCCCATTAAAATTAATAAAAAAAAGATTGATTTTCCAATTCTCAATGGGGTTCTGATTGAAACAGATACCTGATCTAAAGGGCTGTCAAACCAGCCCAGCAGGGAAGTAAAGGTCCTAGCTGTCACCACTCCCAGCGCCATGGCCCCAATGTCAGAGGAGGAAAAAGGCACAGCCAGTTTCTCGGGTGTGACAGCACCAGCATGGACTAGACACATGTTCTGTCATGTCACAGGAAGAAAAAGGTGAGGGATCGCTCTTTTATTGGCCGCCCTGGGTGTAGTCCCAGTTGCTGTGAAGTTTAGTTAGCATTCAGTGGCATGCTGCCCATACATACGTAACTTGAGGCCTGTACACATCAACTAATTTGAGAGAAAGTCTTCATGACCAAAGGGAGAATGTCCCCTAGCCTTTGTTTGCAGGGTCTAGGCCCCTAAACAGAGGTTTCCAGCATAATACAATAATCTGCATTTGCTTTTAATTCCTTGTTTGGCCAGCTCTGTCCCATCATCACTGGTGAAGTGGAGACCCTGAATGCCAACCTCAGCACGCTGGACGGTGAGTCCTTGCACTCTCTCCCCACTTCCCACTTGGGAGCCCTCCAGGTTTGCTCTTCCACCTGGTCTAGCTCCAGCTCTTCAGTCTGCTTTCCACTCTGCAAACAAGCGCTGCGGGAAGGCGTAGGGGGACATGGCCTGTGTGTGGGGCCTGCTTTTTGCTGCCGCCACCAGCATCTCCATCTCCGTGGGTGAATTAAACTGTCATGAGCTGAGCTGTAACCCCAGCTCTGGCACTAAATCCCACCTTCTTCAGAATGATTAATGCTAATCCGAGCCAGGTTACCCCCTCCTTCTAACCCCTTCCTTGGCTCCTCACTGCCTTTAGGATCAAGTCCAAATGCTTTTCCATGGACTATGCCATGCTGTGGCTCCTTCTGATCTCTCTGCTTCACCTTGAACCTTCCCTGCTCTGGAATCAAATGCTTCTCCTGCCCTCACATCCTCACCTTTGCTCACGTCCTCTCTGCCTAGAAGAGAGAGCCCTTTCATCCACTTACCATTTCATAGGTATTTACTGAGTGCCTCTTTCTTTGCCAACACGCTGCTAAGCCATGAGGGGCATAGTCTCTTCCACCCCCTACCCCTCAGCCACCCCTTGTTTTGTGTTCACTCCTCTTTACCTTTCAAGGCTCAGCTCAGGCACAGTCTCTCCCAAGAAATCTTCTGTGATGCCTGCACCCCAAAGTTCTGCCTCCTCTATACTCACATGATACTTTGAAGGAATCTCTATCTCTGTCTCTATCTCTATCTTTCTCCCTCCACTCCACCCATTCATTCACCAGTGGTGCTGCTCTTGGTGCTGGAATGCAGCAGGAAGCCCAGGAAACAGAAATCCCTGCCCTCCTTGGACTAGTGGGAGGAGACAGACAGCAAACAAGATAATAAGTAAAGTCTACGACATCTTTGAGATAAGTGATCAGAAGAAAAATAAAGCAGGGAAGGAGCTGGGGAGTGGTTTTTGGTTCAGATCATTTTCCATTTTCAATACTGAACAGGTAACATAGAGTACAAATCTGAATGAAGTAGGGAGTGAGTCACTCCTAGACCTAAGCCAAGGACATTCCAGGTAGATAAAACCATAAGCTCCCAGAACCTGAGGTGGGAACGTGCCAGGTGTGCTGGGGGAACTGCGTGGAGGCCATACTGGGAGCAGAGGGAGAGGGATCCAGGTGGGAGTAGCAGGAGATGAGGTTGGGGAGAAGAAAGCAGATGGTTAGATGTCCAGGGCTCTGTAGGTCATTGGGAAGGCTGGCTCTTAGTCTCTCATAAGCCTTTGGAGAGCTCTGAGCAAGGCTTGCATAATCTCACTAATATCTTAAGAATATCACTCTGACTTCTGTCTCTTAATAATAGATGGGGCAGGGGGTGGGGGGGTGGAAGCAGGGAGACCACTTAAGAGGCTATAGCTGTGACCCACACGAGCAAGGATGGCAGCTGTCCTGGGTGAAGACGGTGAGACATGTTCAGGTCCTGAATGTGCCTTTGCAGGTAGAGAGGGGTGTTGCTGACACACTGAATGTGGGTCATGAAGCTAGTCAAGGATGATTCTGGGTTTTACCTTGAGCAACTAGAACATTGGAAGAATGGAATTAGCATTTACTCAAATGGGGAAGACTGTAAAAATAGGTTTGTAGTAGGAGCATCAAGAGCTCAGTTTCAGCCTGACCAGGTGGTGGTGCAGTGGATAGAGCTTCAGACTGAGATGCAGAGGACTCAGGTTTGAGACCCCGAGGTTACCAGCTTGAGTGCAGGCTCATCTGGTTTGAGCAAAGCTCACCAGCTTGGACCCAAGGTCGCTGGCTTGAGCAAGGGGTTACTCGGTCTGCTGTAGCACACACACACCCCGTCAAGGCACATATGAGAAAGCAATCAATGAACAACTAAAGTGCCACAACGAAAAACTGATGATTGATGTTTCTCATCTCTCTTCGTTCCTGTCTGTCTGTCCCTATCTATCCCTCTCTCTGACTCTCACTCTGTCTCTGAAAAAAAAAAGAGCTCAGTTTCAGATCTGTTCTTATGACACTGTATTCTCCTTATTATTATTATTATTAAATTTGTTGCAGTGATACTGGTTAACAAAATTATACAGGTTTCCAGTGCCCAGTTCTACAACACATCTCTGTACACCGTATTGTGTATTCACCTGTCCCCCACCCCACTGTATTCTAATTTCCTGTCTATATGTCTGTCTCCTCCAACAGACTTTAAGTTCCACGAGGGCAGGGACTTTGACTCAACTCTGTGTCCCCAGCACCAGACACAGTGCCCAACCCACACTAAGATAATAATATTGACTGATGAAGGGATGACAGAAAATGGGCTCTTGGACAAATGGATTGATGAGTGGATAGATACAGTTGAATGAAAGAAAATTAATGGATTGGGGAGGTGGGGAAAGAGAAGGAAGATGGAGTGGAGAATGAGTTGGTCAAGAATCCTCCTGTCCTCACTTGCCTTGGGCAAGTTCTTTTACCTCTGGGAGCCTGCTCCCCTCATCTGTAAAATGGTCATGCTCCTGCTTCCCTCACAGTGTGATGATGGAGCCACTGAAACTATAAATTGAAAAGCAGTTTTTAAAACTATGGTGGCATAAGGTAGCTTTGTTCCCTCACGTTGGCAAATCGCTTGGTCTCTCGTTTGTCATCTTCATCTATGGAATAAACCAGTCGTGACATGCAAGAAAGAAAGCTGTGGTGCCCACGTTCCTTCCTGCAGACGAGGGAGGAAGCCTTCCTATCACAGAGCACAGGTGGTAATCTGGAGGGTGGCTCCCCAGGCCAGGTCGGTACCCCAACATTGCATGGGCTGTGTCAGGTGCTGAAATCCGAGCTTTCTGCAAACCACGCCCACTGCCTCTTGGCCCCCTGCCTGGCCCTCTGCTGGGTTCTGAAAATGATCCTGAGAAGCAAAGCGTGACAGTTACCAGTAGCACTGAGTGTGAGAATTTCCTTGGCCTCTCTAACTTAGTGAATTTTACTCCTATCTGTCTGGCTGGCTGTCTCTTGATATTTCTTTTTAAAAATTATTTCAAATTATAGCAATAATACATGCTCATTTGTAAACAAAACAAAACAAAAAAAAACAAACAAGTTCTAACTAATAGGAGGCTTTGACATAGAATTTGAAAGTCTTTCATTATACCAACCTAATATGTTTGGCTTAATACTGACACATGAATTTTGTTCATTTAATTTTCTTTTTTGAAAAGAAGTATATATGCATTGTGTGTGTATGTGTGTGTATGTGTGTGTGTGTGAGAGAGAGAGAGAGAGAGAGAAGGAGAGAAGGGGAAAAGTTTAAAAAGTATAACAAAATTTTACTTAACTTCCTCCTCTCAGGGTAATGTGATTTAAAAGGGTTACTTTCCCCTTTTGATGTATCTATATTTCCTGGGTTTTAAAAAGTGAGCATATCCTGAAACTTGTATTATATTAAAAGTGAACATGAGAAATCAGGTAATAATTATTTTAAACAACAGAGAATTAAAAATTATTAAGTTAATTTTTAAAAAATGTGTTCTGTGTATGCATTAATCATATGTGCTTTTAATGAATGTAAATTTTCTTTTTGCTTTATTTGTTATTTAGTTTTAACCAAGATCAACAACTATACCCTGCTGGATTATTCCCTAACGAGTCCTCCAGAAATTACTGAGGACTACATTGACCTGAATTTGAAGGTAATGTTATCATCACCAGAGCCCTCATCCTGGCTATCAACAGCCAGTATGTTTGTCCCTCGATATCCTCCAGGGACTGATTACAGAGTTCCCACATACCAAAATCTCTGATACTCGAGTGCCTTATATAACATGGCATGATGTTTACATTTAACCTATGCACATCTTCCTGTATACTTTACCTATAAAACTTAATACAATATAAATGCTATGTAGATAGTTGTTTAAAAAACAACAACTGTGTTTGCTCACTACAGACACAACCACCAAAGGCCTAACTACATAGTACAGGTCAGCAACTGTGTCATTTTTTTAAAAAATATTTTTGATCTGTGATTGGTTGAAGCAGACCCTAATGGATACAGAGGGCCAACTGTATTCGGGGAACAAGCATTATGTGCAGAGGAAATATACCTACCTGCTGTTAAAATAATTTAATTTCCTTTCAAGCAGTTCCCTAATGGGTATGCTCTTCCAAAAGACTCTTGGACATTTTCTAGATTAGTACATGATTGTGTGGATTGCACAAGATATGTATGTCTTCTTCAAGAAAAGAAGCAGGATGTCTTCGCCTCTGGGAGTCAGTTTGAGGCTACAAGGCAGCAAGTATTTGAACTTATCATCTCAAAGGGATTGGCCAAAATAAAAATAAAAAAGAACTTACCATCTCAGGAATTAGATATATTGGTACTTCTATTCCTATCTTATTAGTCTATTTAATGGAGGGCTGCTGACCTCTGTTGGGGTTGTTAGCACATGAAAATGATGTTTGCTGCTTCTGGAAAAATGATTAACTGCCTTTATGTTTAGTTTTGCCCCAAAATTAATAGTTTTTTAAATGTTTATTGGCTTATATTTTAATCACTCAGGGTCATTCAAATCAGTTAAATGTTACCCAAGCATATTTTGTAATAGTGACCAATAGCTAATGACAACAACATTAGAAATGCCTGTACATCTGAAATCCACGATGCATTCATGAATAGAGGATGCAGGTGCCGTTCGAGGCACTGCGTTCAACTCAGTACAACTCAATAAATATTTGTTCAATACTTTAAACAATGTTTTAAACCATTTAGAGTTCTGGGGCCTCCTGAGTCTTTCTGCGGGACCCCAGATGCTCAGTAATCACACATTTTAAAGGTGAAGGGTTTGACATCTCTACCTGGCACCTAAGGAACTAACCAGAGCTGTCACCTCCAGCTAAATGCACCTGCCTTTCTTTCTTGGAGAAAAGAACTGACAAGGAATTTCTCACTAGCTTACACTCCAGGGAGGACAGACATACCCAACATATGCTCAAGAAGTTATTAGAGCTTTGAAACATAGCCGCTAGTCAAAAAGTCAGAAGGCCTTAAAGTTTTCTTCCCTAATGAATGTCTGCAATGTTCCTGATTTCAACCTAAGAGGGCCCCCCTCCTTTAGTTCTGCACATTGGAGCCCTCACCTGACACCCTCTCTCTCTTTTCCCACAGGGCGTATTCTACCCACTGGAAAACCTCGCTGACCCCCCTTTCTCCCCCTTGCCATTTGTGCTCCCAGAAAGCAATGACTATATGCTCTACATTGGGATCTCCGAGTATTTCTTTAGATCTGCGTCCTATGCTCATTTTGCTGCTGGGGCTTTCAACATCACCCTCTCCACAAAAGAGGTGAGGCGAGTTCATGGGTGATGATGGTGGGTACCAATATTTAATCTTATTAAGTGTCCCCTTATGGGGTTATTTATGTCTTAATTTCTATTTTTCAGCTTTGTTGATGACCACTCTTATCAGGACAATAAATTAATGAAGCTGTGGAATGACTGTTATGAGTTTGAGGGGTTGTTGGGTTTCCAGTTCTTCTAATTTCACTCTTTTTATGATTCGAAGTCACTGTTCTAGACTGCTGTTAGATGATGACAGAGTCTCCTCCATCACTTATTACCTGTGACCTTGGGCAATTTCAATCTATTTAACTTCTCTGTGCCAGAGTTTCCTCATTTAGAAAATGAGAAGAATAATTATTCTGTGCCTATAGCGTTGATATGGACATTAAAGAAGTTTAAATATATGTAAAGCATTCAGATGAATGTCGAGGACACAGAGTAAGTACTCTATAAGTGTTGCTGATCATCATTATTATTATTCCTTGTTACACCAACATAAAGATTTCTTCTATTACAAATTGCAGCTAATTTATCGACAGTGACCAGTACTAGTACAAATACTCATTGATTCTCTCTGGCATGCCCCTCCCTTTTCCATCTAATGAGAACAGTCTTTCCAGTCAATCAACCACCAACTTTTACTGAGCATCCCTATGAATCTTTCCATTCTGTAGGTCTTAATTATTCAAGTAGTTACAATCCTTATGTTCAAAATGTTAAATTGGCAGCACCAGCTACCATACAGTGCTGAAAATCAGACACCTCTAGCTTCAAGATTTGAAAACTACTCATCTGTGAAGAGAAATTATGTAAGGATTATGTGTCTCAGTAACCTTGGAGAATGAGAAGCTCAGAACATATTGTTCACCAATGTAGAATATTTACACATAGATCAAACATATATGATACTCACAGTGTTCCCAAGGTTAAAAGTCACTTGCTCAAAAGGAATATAACTGCTGTGTGACTTCCCGTGGATCAGTCACTCTACTTCTCCCAGCCTCAGATTTGCCATGCTTGGTCTAGAAAATGATGATTCACCTTCAGACACCTTTTTTGGTGCAACAGCTTCATAATTCATAAAAATTATAGGGAATGCTACTTTTTTCCTGAAAAGACAACCCAGGATTAAAACCTTACAGTGACTTGATGCTCTTAATTTTGCAGATTACCAGCCATTTGGTTCGAAACTCTCAAGGTGTTGGCAACGTGCTCTCCCGGGTAAGTGGTCAGGATTTGACTCCCTGACAGTGTATTTGGTGTCATTGGAACTACTTCTGGAAGACTTGTGGGTTCTTTATATTCCTTTTTAGAGCAAGCCTGAGTTCATGTTTTCATTCTTAAGGAATTTTTCCTTTTAATAAAATATTCACAAATATTTACTGAACAACTAATTATTACAGGTATTTTAATTTCACAAAATAAATCATCTGTTCCATCCACAAGGTTCCACCAGTTGAAATAATTAGCCTAAATGGGAAATAAAAAAGTAGTACCCACATTTGTGACTTTAGTGAAGCAACTATTAATACCATGCCTTCAAGCCCTGGAGTGTAGACATAGTACACCGAACTGAAAGGCTCAGCTTTGCCCTTGAGGACAAAGAAAGATGCTGTTTTTGACAGCACCCTGGTTTTAGAGCAAGGTGAATCACACAGACCTAGCCTAGATTTAAATCCAAATTCTAGCCTGACCAGGCAGTGGCGCAGTGGATAGAGCGTCAGACTGGGATGCGGAAGACCCAGGTTCGAGACCCCGAGTTCGCCAGTTTGAGTGCGGGCTCATCTGGCTTGAGCAAAAGCTCGCCAGCTTGGACCCAAGGTCGCTGGCTCCAGCAAGGGGTTGCTCGGTCTGCTGAAGGCCCGCAGTCAAGGCACATGTGAGAAAGCAATCAATGAACAACTAAGGTGTGACAACGGCAACAAAAAACTAATGATTGATGCTTCTCACCTCTCTCTGTTCCTGTCTGTCTGTCCCTATCTATCCCTCTCTCTAACTTTTTCTCTGTCCCTGTAAAAAAAAAAAAAAAATCCAAATTCTACAACTTACTCACCTGGAACCTTGAGAAAATGACCTAACCTCTCTATGACTCAGTCTCTTCACTTGTGAATGGGGGTGGGGGACCTGCCTTACAGGGATTTTGTGTAGATTACGTGAGAGAACACAGGTGGACCTGACATGGTGCCAGGTACACAGCCTGTGTTCGATGAACCTCAACTGTTATTATTTTATTTTTGTGTGTTATTGTTGTTATTATTAAGAAGCTTTTTATTATTCTTACTGAATGATGTAAGATTTAATCACCAGAGGCCACCCCAAACTTGCCATTTTCCCTCATGAAGTCCATTTTTTCCCCCGAACATGGGCAGATTGCAGAGATCTACATCTTGTCCCAGCCTTTAATGGTTCGGATCATGGCAACAGAGCCTCCTGTGATCAATTTACTGCCAGGCAACTTCACCCTGGACATCCCTGCCTCCATCATGATACTCACCCAGTCTGAGAACTCAACCATTGAAACCATCGTTTCCATGGACTTTGTAAGTCTGCGGGGACAGAAGGGCAGCCTATAGCTAGCTACCAATCGTGTTCCTGTCGTAGGGTGGACAGGAGGGGTGGGAAGCGATACATCAATTAGGTGTGAGGACAGGGTTGAGACTGATGCAGAGGGAGATAATGAGAGGCTCTGCACCCTTCTCTGCTTCCTGTGTGCCCTTCTCTCCACTTCAGGTACATTGATAGCCAAATTTCTTTTTCCTTGAAATGAGTTAATCAAGATGGAGTTCAAGTTTATTTGAGCAGATGAAGGCCAAATGCTATTCAATATAAAGGGACTAATACAATGAACCTAAGCAAAATACTACACACACACACACACACACGGTACATAGAGAAGAGATTAGAAATATAGTTTAAAGGACATCCTTAAACAGAAAGTCTTTATAGTTATTTTTACCTGAATGACAGTATTTTTAGAATTATTTCTTTCAAATATCTCTCGAATGAGAGAGAAAGTGGGGCTTATGATATTCCTGCTATAGGGAATAATATCTATGGCCAGTCTGTGGCCAGAGAGATTCATGGCTCTTAGCAATCAATGCTTTTGTTGTTGGCAGGTTGCTAGTACCAGTGTTGGCCTGGTTATTTTGGGACAAAGACTGATCTGCTCCTTGTCTCTGAACAGGTAAGATCAATTGACTTGGCTGTTGGGAACCTTCATAATAAGGGAGTCAATAGACCTTAGAGACAGAGTGAACACTAGCAGAACAAGTGAACTTACCATTGGGTAGAACATGAATCATTAAGAACTTTTGCCATAGTCCAGATAATTTCAAAGTGGGGACTAAAAATATGTTGCAGAGTTGTTCTTTTTTTTTCTTCTCATTAAATAATACTGAGCTAAAATGGGCAGCAAAATAATTATAAATACAATTCCTTAATATAAATGTACATTATGATGGTATAGCAATATAAAACTAAAATTCCTCCTATGAATCAGACTACCTGGGGGAATAATATATAGAATGATCAGATGGCCCAGGTTAAATCTGTGAAAGGAAGAAACATACAAAGAAGGCCCTGACCAGGTAGCTCAATTGGTTATAACATCATCCCAATATACCAAGGTTGTGGGTTCAATCCCCAGTCAGGGCACATATAAGAATCAACCAATGAGCCTGACCTGTGGTGGCGCAGTGGATAGACCATCGACCTGGGAACACTGAGGTCGCCAGTTCAAAACCCTGCACTGGTCTGGTCAAGGCACATATGGGAGTTGATGCTTCCAGCTCCTCTCCCCTTTCTCTCTCTCTCTCTCACTCTGTGTCTCCTCTCTAAAATGAATAAAATAAAATAAAAAAGAAAAATTAAAAAAAAAAGAATCAACCAATGAATGCATAAATAAGTGGTACAACAAATCAATATTTCTTAATCTCTCTCTCTTTCTTCCTTTCTAAAATCAGTCAACAAATAAAAAATTTAAAAAACAACAGACAAAGAAGGCAGAGTCCAAAAAGAATAGAAAACCAAGAGAGGGGAAAAGTAAATCAATCACCATCAGTCAATTTGATGCTTATCAGGACTATTGTAGAAACATGTTTTCAATAAAATAATAATAATAAAAATAATATTAAATGAAACAAGCAAAACTGCATAAACACATCAGTCAGCTCTGTAAAATAGTTTTCCATCTAGACAAGGAAGTGAACAGCAAATAAAGAGCTGTGTTAAGATAGTCCATTATGAGAGTTGCACTTTTCCTTAAAATTTTCTTTACAGCTACAGTTGACCCTTGAGCAATGCAGAGGTCAGGGGCACTGAGACCCCTCCCTCCATGCAGTCAAACATTTGCTACCACTTTTTTTTTTTTTTACAGGGACAGAGAGAGAGTCAGAGAGAGGGATAGATAGGGACAGACAGACAGGAGCAGAGAGAGATGAGAAGCATCAATCGTTAGTTTTTCATTGCCGTTGCGACACCATAGTTGTTCACTGACTGCTTTCTCACATGTGCCTTGACCGCGGGTCTTCAGCAGACCGAGCAACCCCTTTTGGAGCCAGCAACCTTGGGTCCAAGCTGGCGAGCTTTTGCTCAAGCCAGATGGGCCTACGCTCAAGCTGGTGAGCTCAGGGTCTCGAACCTCAGTCTCCCGCATCCCAGTCCTACGCTCTATCCACCGCGCCATCGCCTGGTCAGGCTGCTACAACTTTTGACTACCCAAAAACTCAACCACAGTTGGCCCTGGGTATCTGAGGGAGATTGGTTCCAGGATGCCCCGTGGATATCAAACTCCAAGAATGCTCAAGTCCCTTATATGCAGTGATGTAGAATAATGCATACAGCCAGCCCTCTGCATCTATGGATTCCCAAACCTGGGTCCCAATACTGTTTGAATACTGGTTGGTTGGATGCACAGATGTGAAATACAGATGTTACAAAGAACTGACAGTATTTTGGGGGGAAATCTGCATATAAATAGACCCACACCATTCAAACCAGTTTTGTTCAAGAGTCAACTGTATGTTGTTTTCCCAATGAAAGGAACAACAATAAAAAAGGTTGTGTGATTTGCCAGAGACAAAGATTTCAAGAAGGTTCGACTCAACACTTCCCAGCTCTTCAAAACAGGACTTCTCTCTCCATTAGGGTCAGTAGGCACAGTCCCTAGAGCTCACAATAATTTAGGAATCCATGAAAATGTTTTAGTATATTTTAAAATAAGATTAAAAAGTGAATACAACCTGACAGACGGTGGCGCAGTGGATAGAGTATCGGACTGGGACGTGGAAGACCCAGGTTCGAGACCCCGTGCTCACCAGCTTGAGCGCAGGCCCATCTGGCTTGAGCAAAAAGCTCACCAGCTTGGACCCAAGGTTGCTGGCTCCAGCAAGGGGTTGTTGCTCGGTCTGCTGAAGGCCCGCAGTCAAGGTACATGTGAGAAAGCAATCAATGAACTACTAAGGTGTTGCGACAGCAACGAAAAACTAATGATTGATGCTTCTCACCTCTCTCCGTCCCTGTCTGTCTGTCCCTATCTATCCCTCTCTCTGACTCACTCTCTCTGTCCCTGTAAAAAGAAAAAAAAATAAGTGAATACAATCCAGCATGGAGTATACTTATCTTTATACCAACACAGTCTTAAAATAT
The DNA here is from genome assembly GCA_037038555.1 of Rhynchonycteris naso. Lineage (NCBI taxonomy): Eukaryota > Metazoa > Chordata > Mammalia > Chiroptera > Emballonuridae > Rhynchonycteris > Rhynchonycteris naso. The sequence goes on from CM073000.1 coordinate 79,369,833, forward strand.
AATTTATAGCTTTTTTTTTTTTTATGGAAGAAAGGTTCCCAAAGCCAAAAGTGCCTCAGCCCCCCGAAGTCATAATGTGGCCCTATTTCCAGAAGATCAAGATTCATGAAACTCTGAACCTTGATGGGTGATCTTTGGGATGGTGGTTTTATTGGTTGAGACAGAGAGCAGAGGGTGAGCAGGGGAAGGATGGAAGGCGAGGAGTTGGCAGCAGTTGAGCTAGGCTTGCACAAGGGCAAGGAGAGAACGTGGAGTGTGATCAGCCTGAGAGCAGGCCTGTGAGTACAGATGAGACCTCCATCTGTGTGAGGACCAATAGAAAAGGGCTATCGGTGGGGAGCTGGAAACTTGGGGTGATGGGGAGAACGAAGCAGGGCTGCTCTGAGGCAGCAAGCTCCTCAGCAGGTGGAAACAACACGTGCACTTGAGCAGCGGTCTGGTTTACTGTCAGTATCCAAAGGAAGGATTTAACATAGATGGGGCTGCAGGCTTACAGCTGGTACGTAGGAAAGACCTTAAGGAGCAGAGAGACCAGATTTGCTTCTCTGCTTAATTCAGGCTAACCCTAAACTCCGACATTCCGGCTGGTGAGAGATTGTGTGTTCAGTGGGCGCTTTTTTAATTTATGGGACTAATTAGGAAAACTAGTCGTAACGTGCTAAATTCACATCACTGAGAGAAACGTGTGACTTCTCTGGCTTCCTAAGGTCCACAAGCATGCTTTGACCTTGTGACCACACCCCTGCAGTTAGGACTTCTGCCCTCCAGGGGGTCTTCTTTAGATTCTCCTGCTGGGAAGCATCCTGCCATCTTAGTGGGGTCTGAGCAGGAACAGCACATAATCTGCAAGACCCAGTGCAAAATAAAAATGCGGCCCCCTTGTCCAAAAATTGTGTAGAATTTCAAAATGGAGACAGCAGGGCACTGAAGCAAGCAGAGGCCCTTCTGAGCAGAGGCCCTGTCCCAAGTGCACAGGTTGCACGCACTGAGTCTGACAGTGGCTCCTGCAGGGGGTGCTATAGCCAACCTCAGGCAGTGAGTGGACTAAAGCCAAGGCAGGTGGGCCAGGCTTCACTGAGGCTTCCGGCCGCCAAAGTGAGAGGCAAAACTTTGCAAAGGAGTGGAGGAGGCGCTGAAAGGGCGGCCTTAGCCTTTGGCAGCTAGAGCTGTCACCCCGCCGCCCACATGGGACTGCCCAGCCAGTGTCTCCACTCCTTGGCTCGCAGGCAAGCGTGGCTTTTCAGGATGGGCTGGTTTCTTCTTCGGTGATGTCAGGGAGATAAAGCAGGAAGAGGCGGAAAGTGAGTGGGGACTGGTTAAACATCCCTGGGAAGAGCCGGGGGACACAGGGACCCCGGATACAGCCCTCCAGAACCCCCAGCCTCTCTCACTGCCCCACCCTCAGGGGCCTCTTTCTGACGCTGCTCAGGGAGGGCTGCAGAGATGAGAGATGTGGAAATCAGGGTCACGGCCAGAGTGGTGAGTTTAGAGAGGCAGTGAGGTCACAGGCATTGCAGTCGGACTAGCTGATTCAGATCCCAGCCTAGATGCATTTGCTGGGAAGTTTCAGAAAAGTTTCTTAACCTCTCTGAGCCCCCATTTCCTCCTCTATAAAATGAGAATGAAATAAGACCTACTTCAGGACTTGTGAGAAATACATGAGTTAACACATATAAAGTGCATGTTGTGTGTTTAAGAAATGTTGGCTGTGGATAATATTTAAGATGTGGGGCTGGCTTCTGCCAGGGGAAAGCAATGCTCCAACATACAAGGTCATTTCAAGAGTTCCCCTATTCAGAGCATACCACACTCCTGTCTCCTGCCTAGTGATGGCACTTAGGGAAATCGCCTTTTGTTCTACTGTGTATGATGACTGTTCATTATTGAGCCTTTACTGTCTACTGGCCCTGTGCCGAGCAGTGCTCATATATTATTTCACTTCAGCCTCACAACCCTGTATCTCCAGGACCTGGCACAATGCTCACTAAATGTCTGTGGATTGAATGAATAGCCCTGGAATAAGTATTATCTGCATGCTTCAGTTTCTGGAGGTTATATAATAACTTACTAGAGGCACAGAGCTTATGAATAGCGGAACCAGAACCTGAACCTGGGAGAATCTGTTTTCCAAGCCTTGAGTGTTCACTTAGTACATTACAGTGCCTTTGGTGTAGTGAAGAGCTAGGATTTAAAAAATAAGACTTAGACCTAATACCTTACCCGAAGCAGAAACCAGTGAACATGGAGTCACAGTGAACTGAAACCGGCAGCATGTCCTTTCTCAATGATAAGTATTGATAGCAGAGAAGACACTGGCATTGGATATAGCCCTTGCCTTGTTGCATTAAGAACTTGAGTAAAGGAAGGATAAAGAATGCAAAAGCTGGGAGTATAAATAATAAACTTGACCTCTGTCTGGTTAAGAGTGCAGGCTTTAGAGTCAGGCATGTGTGAGTTTGAATTCTACTTCAGTTGTTTGGAACTGTGGGACCTTGAGCAAGTTAATTAACCTAAGTATCAGTTTCCTCATCAGCAGAGCAGAGCACCTCTCCACAGAGTTGTTGTGTGGGTAAATGAGATAATGTGTGAAAAATACCATACTCGGCCATAATCAGTGCTCAGGAGAGACCCGTTGCTACCAGACATGGTATTCCATTCTCTTTCCCCATTCTACAGTCAGAGTTGGACAAGTGAGAGGGAGAAATTGGTCCCAAGAAACAGGACAAGCCAGGATGGTCTCAAAAGCTGTGGAGCTGGCATTCAGAGTTTTAAACCAGATCCTTACTACTCTGTTTACAATAGAGAATTTTGTTCCAAACACAGTTCTTTCAGTGGGTAACCCCAAAAGGGGTTGGCCCACTGAGTAGACATTTTGAGATTATTTCAGAGGCCAAATTAAAGGACACTTACCTTTACTCAGTTCTTATCCAGATGATGTAACTCTACCCCTCTTTCTTTTCTTAATCGCAAGCAAAGCTTGAAGCAATCAAATATACATTATTGTTGATCCATTTAGAACTTTAGATTATTTTTTGATATTGCCATGATTGAGGCTTTGAATGCTCCCAAAGTGCACCCCACCCCACTACCATCAACATGCACACACATGCCCTGCAACCCCTCCCATGCAACACAGCCAGAAAATGCAAATGCAGCTGACTACCTGCAGCTAGAGTTACCATCTAACTCCACTCCTCACCACCTGGGTGGTGAACCACCTGGAGAGAAACCCAGAAAGGAAAACAGGTCTGGGAAGAATGGATTCAGTTTCTGTTGGAACAGAGCTTTGGACAGGTCAGCAGAGCTCAGACTTGGCACCTGGGTTGACCTCCATCTCTGCCTTCCTCTGAGCTACTGTTGAAGCCAGGACAGAGGAATGCCACCATGAGGGTGCCCATGAGAGGAGAAAACCCCAAATGACTTATTCCCCTTCTCCCTGACTCTTTGGGGAAATGTCCAGACTACAGAAGACAATGAAGTTAAAACACTCGCGGAACTCTTTCTCATTGAGAGGATCCTTTAATACCAGAATGGGTTCAACCCATTCCTCCCTCAAAGCCTTTCATAGATGGGTTAAATACACAGCCTGGGGTTTTCAACCTCTTCAATTATTCATTCTATCTTTCAAGCCATCCAGTCTTACTTCCCATGGCTCCCTGAAATGGATAGTGTGCTGGTGGAATGAGACCCACAGTGGCTCCCCCTCTAAATGAACTCAGTTCCAATAAACACTCTCCCATCCATCTCCTTTAGCCTCTCATTTATCCGTGTATCCACCCAAGGAGAACTTATCAGACACCTGTGTTGTGCTTTGCACTGTTCTTGATCCAGACAGTAGAGAGGACAGTAGTTTCTCCCTTCCCCATTCACAGCCTGATGAGAGAAACAAGCAGATAAACAGGCAATTACAATACTGGTTGCCAAGGGACATAGTAGTGATGGTAGTCACACACACACACACACACACACACACACACACACACACACCACTGGCCCTTTTTTTTTTTAAACCTTGTCACACCTCAGAATTCCTGCAGCAAGTCAGTATGGTATGTAAACTCACAAAAGAGCACCTGAATACACACTGCTTTGCATTGTTCTCTAATTGCTTCTTGCACACACCGCTTCTCTCCATCCCTCATGTAAATAACATACTGCACATTGCACACATAGCACATGACTGCGCCTGGAATGAGCACCTGGGAAACCTCCGAGCCTGCCAGTCTTTCCTCCGTGCTGCAGCCAGAGTGATCTTTACAAAACCCGAACATCATCTCCCTTCTCAGAAACCTTCCGTAGATTCCTTGTTCCGTAGGATAAATATCAAAATTCTAACACGGCCCAAGAAACCCAGCCTGGTCAACCCCGTCTGCCTCTCTAGCACTATCTTTCTACACTCTCTCCCAACCTCTCTGTTCCCCACCTTGGGCCTTTGCAACCTCTTCCCAGACCTCTTCTCTCTTCCTTCCCCATTTTGCCTTTTCAATCCTGCTCATTCTTCACATGTTAGCTTAGGGACATATCTCCCTTTTTTGGGAAACTTCCTGTGCCCACCACATAAGATCAGGTTCTTTTCTCATTGGCCTCCGTGAATGGATTTCTTTTCACCAGAGAGCATTGATCTCAGTCTGCAGCTAACCCTTCATCACTGGGGTTACTTGAGTAATGCCCGCCTCCCCACTGGGCTGTAAGCTACAGGAGAGGGACGCCCATGTCTGGCTTTGCAGCACCTGTCCCAGGGCTGACTTATATTAGGCATTCCATAAATATTTGCTGGGTGAGTCGGTGAATAAATGAATGAATGCCATGCTCTGCACTCAATCTGGGAATACAAGGTAAGACTGAATTTCTATCGACAAGTTCACAGTCAGAAGTCAAAGAGATAAACAATTATTATAGGGCATTGAGTGTGGGATTGATTTTCAATGTTTGCTATGGCCAGGGGGTTGGAGGAACAGCATTGTAAGTGCCTGTTCTTCGATCCACTTGACCTTCATTATGTCCTATTGGCTCTATTGACCCAGATCATAAAGGGCCTTTGCCATGCTTAAGAGTTTGTGTTTTAGCTCTGGTTTTCAATCAGGACAATAAACCACCTCTAAAACTTTTTAAATAGGCTATATTCTTATATGTCTGCAAGGTAGGGCTATTGAAGCTACATCTCTCCCCAAGGACTCTGCGGTTCTGTCATAAAAATTCGTAGCCAGTTAGAGGCCTGACAGAGAATGAAAGGTCAAAGGACTGAACTCAGTCGCCACCTAGTGGCCTGAGCATGTTTTTCAGAACCAGAGGAGGGAGTTTGCTCTCTTTGCTCCACCCGTTTCTCTGCAGTTAGTGAGATGTGTCCATTAATAAGTTAACATAGTGAGTGTATCTAGAGAACAAGGAGAGAGATGGAAGTAAGATGGCTTTGGGGGAAAGGATAGTCAGTTCATAGGAAACCCCAGACAAGCTCACTCATCGCAGGTGGTACTGAAGTGGCCAATCACAGCTCGGGTTTGTAATGGAAGAAAAGTAAAGAAACTTCACAAGTGTGTTTCACCTTTATGTCGGCCAACTTTCCAGCCTGGTCTGCCTTCTCCATGGTAAGAGATGGTGTGACCAGGGGGAGGCAACCCCTCACATTTCCCCAGCAGTGCCTTTAACAGTTACACCGTGTTGCCTTTAATAGCAAACAGCTATCATAGCTAACGGTTCCCCAGTGTGTTATGATTGAGCAGATACAAAAATGATACAGGGGATATAGCCTTCTGTGAGTGGTGACCTTGACCGATATGGAGTTGAGAGTCAGATAGAGTGAGATTTGTCATCCAAATTCGCCAGTTGCTAGCTCCATGACTTGGGTAATTTAATCCTCCTCTCTGATCTTCAGTTCCCTTGTCTCCAAAAGGGGCAATGATAATTGCATCTATCACAGGGTTATTGTGAAGATTAAATTTTAAAGTGTTTATAAATCTCCTAAACCAGGACAGGTCATAGGAGTGTCATCGCTATAGCCATGATTGTTGTCATGTTTATCAATAAGAAAGCAGCCTGGATCAGAGAAGTGATGAAGTTGAGTTCAGAGCAAAAATACCTGAAACTGTTCTCCCCACCAAGTACTAACCAGGGCTGATCCTGCTTAGATTCTGAGATCAGCTTGGAGGGGGCACCTGGGGGGCGGGGGGAGTGGCTGTAGATTGAAAACTATTTTTTTAAGATTTTATTTATTGATTTTAGAGAGAGAAGAAAAATAGAAAGGGAGGAGGGAGGAGCAGGAAGCATCAACTCGTAGTAAAAGCTATTTCTTAAGATTGTTCTGCATTCCAAGTTGTCAGCCGTAAGCCCCACAGAGCAAGTGCACTTGGGGAACCGATGCCTATGCTGTTCCTCCTGCTCTGCTTCTTAAGCAGCAAATTCAGGGGTGAAGACGTAATGGAACATTATGTCCTTACAAGATTGGGTGGGGTTCTTTATTTAGTAACAACTTACAGAGCTATGAACAAAATCCCCTATCCTTTTATTTCCTTTCTGTTGACATGGTTGGTTTAAAATATTCCTCCTTTAACCTTTTGCTGTTGTTTTTTGTGTTTTGTTTTTAGGTTCCGCCTCTCTTTGCCAGAGTCCAATCGCGGCAACATTGAGGTAGGAACTGGAGCTCTTGGAGTTCTCTGTCCAGTAAGAATGAGAGTTCTCTACGTTAGCTGGATGATGGTTTTCTCTACTGCTGAGTAGTACTTGTCTTTCCCATGAGTGTAGATTTTACCTTTAAAATTCTTCATGTAGCTACTCATCTACCAAGCCCACAACTCTTCAACAAGAGAGGAACTCTCCAATTCGCTTTTATCTGTTCAGAAAGACTTTAAGAAGTACTCAAAATACTGTTAAGACATTGTTTAATGTTGGAGGGAATGGCATTTTCAGGGAGATTTTACTCTTTGGATAAAATAACCCTTTACAGTTAAATTTAAGATCCAGATTCCTGAAGGGTGATGCTCTATGTCACATATTAGGCCATGATCAAGTTTGTTCTTTTAAGGCTTTTTATCCATCTCCTAAAATTAGGTCAAGGCTGGTTGTGTAAATATTTTCTCAGGGAGCCCAGCCTAGCGACCTCCTAATTAAAAGAGTATAACTCAATATACAACTTAGGAACCACTCCCAAGCTTCAGGAAGGTCAGCCAAATCTCTAATTGGCATCCAACCCTCATGGTGCTTATAATCTAGAGCAGTGGTTCTCAGGTAGGGTCACTGGATTAGCACCTCTGTGGCATAGCTATTTGGTAGGTGACAGACTATAGTCAATGAGAATGCATAGCGGACTATTCCCTTGGTGGAGAGAACAGTTTCCTGAGCCCAGGAGAGTCCAAATGAGTCCAAGCCTTCCAGGAAGACCTAGAAAACTTGCTTAGTATCAACAACAGAGTGTACTAACCATGACATTTCTAAAAAAAACAAAATAAAACAATGGTAAGTACTGGGCATAATATTAATTTGTGTAATCCTGGTAACACCATCTGAGATTAGTACTTTGCCTTATAGTTGAGGTGTTTGAGGCACAGAGAGGTTAAGGAACTTTCCCAATATCACTCAGTAAAGTAGTACAGGTATTGATCAATTTACGACCTATGCAACTTACGACCATTCGACTTTACAACCACAATCGCTAGCCATGACTATTCCGTGTCTGGCAGTGCAAACGTTGCCCAGCTGGGTGTATGACAGTGCAACAGTGTGGACCAGCTTCCGGCAGCACTTTGCAATTGGCAAAATGTTTCCTATGGTATTTTTTACACCTGTATTTTGTATTTTTGTATGCACCTGTATTTTGCAAATATTAAACAAGTTGTACTGGTAATGCAGTGTTTTACTTAAACCTGACGAATGTAAAAATAAGAAACAAAATGGTGTAGAGATGATACAAATGGCATAAAATGAACAAAGAAAATTATGATATATAACAATAATGAAAGAAAATTATGATAAAATATGACTTAAAGATTTTTATAACATCATTTCACAGTACTGTACATATAGCCTACTTAACTTATGACCAAATCATGTTACGACTGGTCTGTCAGAACCAATCGTGGTCATAAGTCGAGCACTAGCTGTAAAACCAAAAGAGGTATACCTAGAAAGTCGGCTTCAGAACCACCCTTGCTAAGCTGCAAAGAAGTCCTTATTATTGTTAAGCCTACAAGATGCTCAAAAAATAGTCATTGAATGAATTCATGTTCTTCATAGTCCATTTATTTTTAATACCTAAAATTCCCAGGAAGCAACACTTCGCTAAGATTATACAGCTTCCATAGGTTATTAAAGTGGGCAGTCTGTGATGCCATTGACTGTGGAGCATAACAAGGGCACCGCTGTGGCTGGGCTTCCAGAAAATTCAGGAAAGACCGCTAATGGGGATATGTATTAGTTGTTCTAGGTTGTCTTACTTGGCGGTACCTAAGCTGCCATGTTTGCTGCCACCATGTGGTCCCTCTGCATTTGTTGTCACTAATATCCAGGGCAGAGGGGAGAAGAAATGTCTGTCCTCAAGGAGGGGAAAAGATTGGGAAAACTCTATCATATGGTTTCCCACAAAGTAGCTTTCACTGTCGGGAAGCTTGAATATGTGTCTCTGTGGGGAGATTCTAATTATAGCTCTCTGTCCCAATAAGGTCTGGGAAAGCGCGGGTCCCAAGCAGGCATGGTACTTTCAGAATGCCTTGACTTGGCAACTGATTTAGTTTCCTTTTTCATTTTAGGTCTTAAGGTTTGAAAATATTCTGTCCTCCATTCTCCACTTTGGCGTCCTCCCACTGGCCAACGGTAAGAGGTTCTTGAGAAACAGTGTAACGCTGACATTGGCTAAATGGAGGGGATTGTTTGGGACTTTCCACCTGAAGCTTGTACTTCGCGAGTGTTATTATAAATCTTGGCCAGTGCCAGAATTTGCAGAGTTTGTACCATTAATGATACAGTTGCAAGATTCTAAGCCATTAGCTACTATACTTGAAGACTCAGCCAGAAAGGCTATCTCTGGGCCCTGGCTAGGTGTCTAGGTAAATAGAGCATCAGCCCAGCCTGCCAAGATCACAGATTCCATTCCTAGTCAGGGTATATAGGAGAAGCAATCGATGAGGGAACAATGAAGCGGAATGATGTGTTGATGCTTCCTTCTCTTGCTTCTCTCCCTCTCCCTCACTCTCTCGCTTTCTCTCTCTCAAATCAATGGAAAAACCATTCTCCTTACACAGTGAAGAGTCTCCAGCCAGAAATGACATTATTATCCCTAGAAGTTGGTATCTCTCTGGTTCTCTGTGGCTCTCACAAAGACCATTATCTGGATAGACATTGTTTTAATGAATGGCAGCTGTTCACATACAGCAGCATCTTGAGTTTGACTTAAACAAAATACACTTTGTTCTCAGGACCCAATAAATAAGGTATTTTCAAACTACAAATCGGACAGGGTGCCAGCATTTTCCTGCCATCCAAATGCACAAAGCTGCAGATGCATTTTTATACAATGAGGATAATTAACCATTCTTCTGGGGAAATTCTGGGGACATAGCAGGAAAAATAAAAGCACAAGACCAGTGAAAATGAAAAGATAAATGATTAAAAAGCTGCTTGTTAGCCTCTTACTAAAGAGCTTGCCAAGACTTCCCTGCCCGTGCCCAATTATTTTACCTCTTGTTTTATATTTCAGCAAAATTGCAGCAAGGATTTCCTCTGCCCAGCTCACACAACATCTCATTAGTCAATTCAGACATTGAAGTTCTTGAGGTAAGAATGTGAATGGTCTCCTAGCTGCCACGTTTCTTTTCATTGTGGAATAAGCCTCTTTCTATTTGTGAACTTTGTTTTATTTTGTTCTGCTTTGTTTTTTCACCCAGCCCAGGGAATTTTATAAACGAGATGTTTAGCTCTTAAAGCTTTTAATTCATAATGAAAAGCTTGTACACTTGAGTTTTAAAATCAGACCAGGTCCAATTTTTCTTTGCAGCCGAATTCATTCCCACCACAGAACAAGAGGCACTATGGTATGCTTCATTGTTTTAACTGCACAAGACAACCTGAAGGCTGGGATTATTGGTCCCATTTTATAGATGAGGAAAGTAAGGTTCAGAGAGGTGAAGGGGCTTATGTAGCTGGCAAAAGGCATGGGGGCTTGGGGGAGGAGAGGTTGTGACACAGTAGAACCTGGTAAAGAAGCCATCTCTCCCTTGCCCCTCAGGTAAACTCAGATATCCTACGACTGCAGGTGCCCAAAGTTTAACCTTCTCTTCACTGTTGCTTCTTTTTCAGCATTTCCTTCTGATTTCCACTGACCTGAAGTACGAAAAGCCCATAAAACAGCAACCAAGTTTCAGTGGCTGGGAAGGTCTGAATCTGATAAGTGAACAGTGGAGGGGTAAATCAGTCCCCTGATTGCCTGCTTGGAATCCACTCTGGGAAGTAAATGGCTCTTATTCCCACCTACTCGAAAACCAGAGGGAAAAGAAGGTGCAGACTGCAGACTGGAGTTTTAAAGTGCTTGTGAAGTGCTTAGGCCGAAAGTTTTCTTTCTCGAGCCCTCAGGGACACAGGGAGGCAAACTGGGTTAAAGAGTTAAATCAGGGTGTGTGTCTGTGTGTGTGTGTGTGGAGAGATGGACATTTAAACGTGTGTTCATATTTCAAGACATGTTATGTGTTCCTGTGTTTGTAAGATTCTGTGGCCAAGAGCTAGGCATGTACTTCTGACAAGATACATGAGAAACTCTTAACAGATTTGAATCGGTGTTATCAGTGGAGATCCCTGCGGCCCTTTCAGCTTTCTAGGGGTCTCCCCCACCCCCACCCCTGCATATCAGATTTTGTGTTTTATATTCACAGCTCCTGTCCCCTGTATTTAATTAAAATTGTTTTCTATTCATGTCAACCTTGTCCTTTTATTTGCAAATTTTCCTGTCCCAGATTTAAAATAATAATAATAATAATAAAATCAAACAGAAAAGAGGGTAGAGAATTTAGTGACTTTAACTTTGATGAAATCTGAGGTTATGTAGATTTCAAGGCTTGATTTCACCTCTCAGATGTTTCCAGTGAGAAACAGGGTGGTCACAGGAAACTCAGAAAGTTGTATCACTTGTTTTAGTTTTAGGATGTTTCTCTCCCCTAGACTCAAGGAAATGGCAATGCAGAGTACTAACCCTAAGTAACTCATAGTTGATGACGATATTAATGTTGTTAGAGCACTTAATCCACAGGATGAAATTGGGGCACAAGAGGAGGAGAGGGAAAGTGGTATGGATGATGCAAGAAATGAATAGAAACCACAAACTTTACTTTTGTGTTGTTATTTACGGTCTAATAGGGGGACAGAAGAGAGCCCTTGATTGGAGCGCTGTGTGTCAGACCCTGTGGTGGTTACTTCATGACTGTTGGTTCATTTAATCCTCACAGCCTCTCTATGAAGAATTATTAGCCCACTTTATAGACGAGGAAACAAAGATTAAGAGAAATTAACCATGCAAAGCCAGTAAAGGGCAGAGGTAGAAATTGAATCCAAGTCCTTCTGATTCTAAAGTCACTGTTCTTCACAGGAGGTAGGATTACCAGGGGTCCCCAAACTACAGCCTGCACCAGTCCGTAGGCAGGCCACAGGCAGCCCCTGAGGCCATTTATTCGGCCCACCGCACTTCCAGAAGGGGCACCTCTTTCATTGGTGGTCAGTGAGAGGAGCACAGGATGCATCTGCACCCATAGTTCCCATTGAAATACTGGTCAGTTTGTTGATTTAAATTTACTTGTTCTTTATATTAAATATTGTATTTGTTCCCGTTTTTTTTTTTACTTTAAAATAAGATATGTGCAGTGTGCATAGGAATTTGTTCATAGTTTTTTTTTATAGTCTGGCCCTCCCACGGTCTGAGGGACAGTGAACTGGCCCCCTGTGTAAAAAGTTTGGGGGCCCCTGGATTAGACAATGAAATCACTGAAAGCTCACTTATTACTCCGAACAAAAGACACTGTGGATAAAAGCATGATCATAGAGTACTTTGTCGCCAAAAAGGTTAGACTGGGAAGCGCTGGCTTTCCACAGAGACTGGCTGGCGTTAACTCATTCTGGAGCGCACATCTCGCTGTAATAGCTGTCCCCATAAGTGTTTGCTGTAATCAGTGATAAATTGTCATATTTTATTCTTCGGGATGCTCTTTTCTGACATAAAAGTTATTGAAGGGATATGCACAAATTCACTCTGAAACATTGCAAATGTTCAGTTGTGGTATTTATTTAAACATGCTCATGGTTCTCAGCTGCAGGCCTCTTTCCCCCCTAACTGCTGAGAATGAAACTCCAAGCTGACTTATTCATTAGACCAGCCTGACCTGACCCAGACTCAGCGCGTTTTCCAGTGCTGCTAGCATTTCAAAAAAAGGGGGGGATAACTAGATCATACTAAAAACGACTGGATTTAGCTTCAGCCTAGAAGAGAGTAACTAGTAAACCATCCCAAAAGTTAAACACCAGAGGGCAGTCTAACTTAACTGAGAGGAAAAAAAAGCGGTTGTGCGACGACTTTGGAGCCTCAGCACTTGCCGTAGCCCATTTGGCCTTGGAACCGATCGCCTGTGCGTTGACTTCCGGAAGGTGGTGCCTCAAGCAACACGACAACGCGGCAGCTTTCTTCAAAGGGGAGCGGGGAGTTGTTATTTGGTCGCCGCCATGAGTCGCACTTACAACGATGAGCTGCAGTTCTTGGAAAAGCTCAATAAAAACTCCTGGAGAATCAAGAAGGGCTTTGTGCCCAACATGCAGGTGAGGCGGGGAAGCAGGATCCAGTGGCGAGCCTCCCCAACCACCGGCCGGGCCTCCTCCACCCCCTTCGGCCCCGCGGCGAAAGTGGTTTGCAAATCCGTTTCACACGCGAGTCTCGCAAACGCACCGTTAGAGGCGTTCTGTGCCTGAGCTGTGGAGACAGTCGTTGTCTTTTGCAAGGTTGCTCAGCCAGTGCAGGGTGGAGTCGCTGGAACTGGTACTCCATTCCTCCGCGTTATGCTGGTCCTTTTTAAGTGACCTTCGCTGAACTACGCTCTTAGCATTCACTGCCCTGTGTTGGTTTTTAATTAAACGGTTTTGCTCCTACCGACAACTTAGAAAATTCCCAGGGCGAATGCTGTTTGTGTCTACTGCTCACTTCCCAGAAGGACCTTGGGACAGTCGGTGACACAGTTCCCTCTGCCTGCCTGGTGAGACACTCTAGTAGGACTGGGAAGGTGGGTGTCCCGTTTCCTTTTGACGAGGCGGAGACTGGGGATCCGGGACGAGAGGGTTGGAAAGCCTGGCTGCCTGGTCTCTCAGGCCTCGTTGCCTTTTGTGCCCCTTATCGCCCATTAAAGTGAAGAAGAAGGCATTTGTGAGGTTTTGGTGCACGTGTTGGTTGGTTGACATCCTATAAGAGGCCGTGCAGGTGCTCTCAAGGTTTGATCTGTCCTTGTAAAAGTTCTTGATGGCCACTCCACCCTTTGTTCAACATCAAAACATACTGAGCGTCCCCAGTGACTACAGCACTTGGCTAGACACTGAGGGGAGGAAAGGCGTGCAGTCATAAAGGCTCCTTTTTGCTCTGTTTTCCACGTGGCGGGTCTCTGGGTAAATTGGTTCCCTGAATGAAGAGTAGAATATAAAAATCACCGTGACATGATCTTCGTAAAGAGACAGTAGCACACTCTGCCATCCCTGCGAACAGTAGTTTTGGCTTAACTATTTGTGCAACACTTTGTTACCACCTGTTACCTTGAGAAGAGAGAGACAAAATCCTGATATATTACTCTTAAAAAGTTACCGACCTCTACGCCAAGCTTACACTGTGTTCCCATCCTTATGAAAGTGATGAATTCCCCACTGATGATCCTGTCTTTCGTAATCTCCATTCCCCCTCTAAGACTCACACGCTGCACTAGAAATTCCTGTTCCCTAAAACCACGCCCCCCATCTTTACGTCATCTTTGTGTTCCACTTCTAAATGTGCTGCTGTCCCAGTGATGTCTCGTGTCTGTAAAGAGTCCCCTCAAACAGTGAGCAAACTGTACAGAAAGCTACCGGTGAAACCCCTCTCCCCCGGGCTCCTCAGACCCTGAGCCACTTCATCAGATCCTGCACAGATGACATCATGAGCTTCTGTGTAGCACATGCTCGCCATGCTATAAATTTGTTGTCTGGGCTACACCCTCACCCGGAAGCTCCTCAAGCAGGGTCCTTCTGTCTCCCCTTGTGCCCAGTACAACACCTAATGTATAGTAAGTTCTCAGTAAATGTTTGGGGAAGTGATAAATGAGACCCTTTGAAATTGTACTGGAGGCATTTTCCATCAACTGGTATTTTTTATTCATGGAGTGGTAAAATGCAGAAACCACCTTCTTATGAAAGGAATTTACTTCTCTGGATGAGTAAGTATTAAATCTCCATTATTGGGCCATTCCTTCAGAATATGTGATTTCTGTTAAAAATGTTCTGGCCTTCAGTGTTAGTTACATAATTGTACCCCTGTTATCAATAGGAATAATCTTAAGATTATGTAGATTCTAGAACCGAGCACATAGCTACATGTAAATTTTTTTTTGCTCACCATTTATTTACCTAAGTATAGATTGTAAATCAGAATAGGACACTATAAAGTGTAGTGTGCTATTGCTTCAGGCACAGAAAAAGTACACATAATTAGATGACTGCATTTTTGTTTTGTAATTTGAAAGTTTGATTCATCTGTTTTTTCAAAACCCATTGATATCTTAGAAGCACAACAGTACTGAGACCTTTTCACCTACGCAAAATAGTTTGCCTGTTAATTCTTAAATGTGGCTTTGAGAGTAGGAGAATAAAAACAATTTTTAAACATTCACAAGACACTTTTAAGATACACCGTTAACTCTTGAGCAACGTGGGTTTGAACTGCATAGGTCCACTTATACACAATTTTTTCAATAAATACTGTTAACATATTTTCTATTCCTTAGGATTTTCTTAATATTTTCCTTTCTCTAGCTTACTTTACTGTAAGAATACAGTACTGATACATGTAACATACAAAATATGTGTTAATTGACTGTTCATGTTACTAGTAAGGCTCCCGGTCAACAATTAGGCTATTTGAATTAAGTTTTGGGGGATTCAAAAGTTATACATGATTTTTATGCACGGCATGGGAGGGTGGGGCTAGGTCAGTGCCATAAACACCCATGTTATTCAAAGACAGCTAACTGTATTTAAGGTTGGGAACACCTAGCAATATTTTTAAAAATTTTATTGAACTTATTGGGGTGACATTGGTTAGTAAAGTTATACAGTTCTCAGTTGACAATTCTCATTGTATGTTCACCACCCCAAGTCAAGTCTCCCTCCATCACCATCTATTCTTCTACCCTCCTCTACCTCCCCTCACCCTCTTTTCCCTCTGGTAATCCCTACACTGTAGTCTGTTTGTCTATAAGTTTTTCTTAATCCCTTCACCTTTTTCAGCCAGCCTCCCAACCCCCTTGTGCTCTTTGATAGGAAGTCTTCTGCTTGTATAAATCTGAAAGTATAATACTTTAAAAGAGTAAAGCAAAATAAATATTACATACAGTATTTGTATGTATCCAGTATCTGTATATTGCGCACATGTGCTTAGATGTAGTTTTTTCTTTTCTTTGGTATCAGGTTGAAGGAGTTTTCTATGTGAATGATGCGCTGGAAAAATTAATGTTTGAAGAATTACGGAACGCCTGCCGAGGTGGCGGTAAGTACAGTAGAACTTTACATGTGAACTGTCTTCCCTGTAGCCTAAAAAATCTAATTCAGATAATATTATTTAAAAGTACAAAAATATTGTCAAGTGACCAAGACTTGAAATGAGACCAAAAACCTGTTTCTAATTTGTGGTTACATTGTTAGCTACCTGACCTTGTAGAAACCATTTGGAGCTGGATGTACCTGGTTGGTTTTGAAGCTGACCTTGGACAATAATAAGAGCTACCATTTATTGTGCACTTAGTATGTACCAGGCATTTCACTTGGTGCTTTACCTCGGTTGTCCGTGTAATTCTTAGAGTAACTCTAAGGCGAAGATATTTCTCTCCATTTTAAAGATGTGCAAGTCAAGGTTCAGTGAAGTTAAATAATTTTCATTTGTCTGAAATTACACAGCTTTTCGGTGACAGAGCCAGATTTCAGATTCAGGAGTACATGATTCCAAAGTCAGTATTCTTAACGAATACACTGATTAGCCTCACCTAACTTAAGGTATCTCATCTATAGATTAGAGTTTATTATACCTATCTGTCAGGACATCAGCGAGGTTTAGAGTTAAGCATATTAAGTTTTAATACAAAGCTCTAATAGTGATGGTGGAATTGAAATCTAATTTTAACTCTTTCATTTTTTAGATCAACTAAATAAATCCTACCCACCTCCCACCAGAGTATGCTGATTTTTCTAAAATGACACAGCAACCAAGAGACAGAGCTGGGTCTAGAACCCCCAGTTCCCTGACTCTTAATTAATCCAGTGTTTTCTGAGCTCTGCATTGCCCTTCTTTGTTACCTAGAATAAAATCAGTATTGATGTTTTCTGATAAATAATATGAACTATGAAAGAATACATTTTTTATATTGACCACATAATGTTTAATAGTTATGTTTTACATCTCCCACTACATTTGCAAACAACTGTCTATGGCTTGCACAGAACATGGACAGATGTGTGTCGTTAGTCTGGTTGCCCCCACCGCCTTTCTTTGCGCACACTGCCTTCTGAGGAAGCTGCCTCCACACTTCATCTCAGACACGCTTTGCTGTAGTAGTTCTGGTCACTTCCCTTCATGTACTGCAATCCAGAAATATATGAATATACTTACTATAATTTAGTGCCTCCTCTTTCCTAATTTTGAATTTTTGTCTTTAGGTGTTGGTGGCTTCCTGCCTGCCATGAAACAAATTGGCAATGTGGCAGCCCTGCCTGGGATTATTCATGTGAGTCCCTGTGCAAAGCTTTAATCATAGTATTTTCTCTTAGTCTAAAAGTTTGTTGAATGTATGAGTGGCTGTGCCTAACTGATAGTGGTGTCCTTTAGACAGTGACCTTTGAACGTCTAGTCATAACCATGGACCATAAAGAAATAATTGGGCCTGAATGGCATCACAGGTTCTGGTTGCCTTCTGCTACAATCTGTAAGCTTTTGAGAACCTTCAAAGTAGTTTCTAATGTGTTCTGGTTTCTTTGTCATTGTCCATCATTTTTCCTGGGTTAGTTTGCCCCCATTGTAGTTTTCACTGGCCCCATTTAAAGAGGATGATTGGAGAAGGAACAGAAAGAATTTTAAGGTTGGGACTGAGGAGAGGGATAGAGGACAGTATAGCTGTTCTGGACATGATTCAAAAAGAGGGTAATGGCAGTCAAACCAAATGGTACGAGTGGGCCCCCACTGCAGTCTAACGTTTAGATTCCACCATTGCAGGTAGATGTTAAAATGAATCCAATCTACAGACATTTTTTGAGGTCTTTATGCCAGTTACTATGCTAGGCACTATGGAGTGGGGTCAAGAGGGAGATAAAAAGACATGGTTTATATATGTGAAGAACTCACAAGTACCTTGGGATCTCCATACATCCTCACCATGTTTGACTTGCATTCCTCCTGAGTCAGGATCCTTTTCTAGGCCCCAGGTTAGAAGGTATGCAGTGTTTTTTTTTTTCTTGTGTTTTTTGTTTCTTTTTTTCCAAATTGTTCTTTATTTTATTTATTTATTTATTTTTATAGGGACAGAGAGATGGATAGATAGGGACAGACAGGAACAGAGAGAGAAGAGAAGCATCAATCATCCGTTTTCGTTGTAACACCTTAGTTGTTCATTGATTGCTTTCTCACATGTGCCTTGACCGCGGGCCTTCAGCAGACCAAGTAACCCCTTGCTGGAGCCAGCGACCTTGGGTCCAAGCTGGCGAGCTTTTTGCTCAAGCCAGATGAGCCCGCGCTCAAGTTGGCAACCTCAGGGTCTTGAACCTGGGTCCTCTGCATCCCAGTCCAAAGCTCTATCCACTGCTCCGCCGCCTGGTCAGGCTGTATACAGTGTTTATACCATCAAATGGGTTACATACATTTGTCTGTGATGCTTGAACACTAAGGACCTATATAAATCAGATATTCTCTCCTTTTAACCTGACATGACCGTGACTTGTCAATGCCTATCTTCAGATGTCTTTAAAATGTAAACCTGACATGACCATGACTTGTCAATGCCTATCTTCAGATGTCTTTAAAATATAATAACACATTAAAGTCAGGCTGTGGTCCTCCTGTATCATATTATCTGAGGCTTTTCTATTTTAGGTTTCCTTAGTTTAATGGACAGACTATAAGAAGGATTTTTCTCCACTATATTAACTTTACAATTACAAGATTTTACACCTGATTTTCACTAGTGGAGAATGTTTTATGAAACTAGGATCTTGATGTGGGAGGTTTTAGCCTGCTGCCTCTTTGGGGGTCAGTATCAGGTTTATCAGGCCACCAGGCGCCAGGCTGAGAAAGTGGAATTTCTTTTCTTGTTGTCTTTCAGCGATCAATCGGGCTTCCTGATGTCCATTCAGGTTATGGGTTTGCTATTGGGAACATGGCAGCCTTTGATATGAATGACCCAGAAGCAGTGGTGTCCCCAGGTAAGGAGACCGCATGCTGCCGTCAGCTGTTAGTGTCTCTCAGTGTGACGTCGCCTCTCTGAATTGGAGCATGGCTGCTTCCTATGGGTGTGTCTCTGTCTCATCAAACCCTGTCACTCCTTTTCTGCATTTCCTGAGAGAATTCACACTGAACAGTCAGAGGCTCTGGGCTTATATTTATTGAGAATTCTTAAGGCTCTTACTGTATGCCAGGCACTATTCACACACTAGCTACAAAACACGCTGAAACACTTTCCCAGCAAAGTGTGTACCTCTCTCTCGGGCAGATGGGAACATTACCGTGAGGATGAATTGAGTGAGGCTGTGTCAAACACTCAGAACAGTGCTGGGCACACTGGAGGTGCTCGGTTTGCTTTCCTTGTCCTCTTTATTCACCTCTAGTGGCAGATACCGTTTCTGTGAGGGAGGCTTTCACTCAAGCTGTTTCACACCAGAAGAAATATCTTTACTTTCAGAGTCTGAAAAATATAAATTACATCTTGAGAGTCCTGCCTCTGGCAATGGTGAACATAGTTGTTTCAGACTAATCCCTTGCTAGGAATAACAAGAAAGACCGAATAAAATTATTTAAAAAAAATCTGTTTGAGAACATGGGAAAGCTATTTTGGCAGTAAGAATTTGTGAGGCTACGATCCAAAGAAAAACAAAAATAAAAATACGTGAGCCCAACATTGAACACTGTTTTTCTGTTCAGGTAACGGTGGGTTTCAGTCAGTAAGGGTACAGATGGTTTGAGCAATCCAGTTGACACACTTGGTATCTTGATCCCATATAATTGCATGGGTGTGTACATGCACATTCCAGTGCATCCGAAACTGTATATAGAATGTGCATTTTTTCAAGTGCACACAGACATTTACCAGAATTGACCAGGTGCTGAGCCGGAAAGCCGGTCTCAAATTTCAAAGCGCTAAAATTATAGAGAGGCAATTCTCAAAAATTTTGGACTCAGGACCAAAATTTACTCTCATAAAATATTTTGAGAGTTGATCTCAAGACTTTTATCAGTGTACCTTACTAGACATTAAAGTAGAGATATTTTTAGAACAGTAACATACAAATACATATTTCATTATCCATCAGAGCAGACATTTTATCGCATGTTATGGGGCCTTTGGAAAAATTTACACTCGAGAATAAGTTTAAAAGGCTAATAATAATGCCTTAGCATTATTTTACATTTAGTTTTAGACCTGAAGGGGTCTCTGGACCACACTTTAGAACCAGTGATATACAGGATATTCTCCTACCATAGTGGAATTCTGTTGGAAATCATTAACAGCAACAGAATTATTTTTAAAACCTCATGTATTTATAAATTAAGCAATATGTTTAATTCATGGGTCAGAAAATCACAATGGAAATACAAAATAATTTAATATTAGCAAAAATTGTAGGTTGCTGTTAAAGTCATACTTAGATAGAAATACGTAGCCTTAATTCACAAATTGAAAAAGAAGAAAGGTTGAAATACCCTTTCTTCTATCTAAGTATCTTGTAAAGTTAGAGATCTCTAAGAACAACAAATTAAAAATCCAAATAAGTAGAAAGATGAGCAAAATTAATGAAACAGTATTTGGTAGAAAGGATCAACAAATTCAAAAGTTGGTTCTTTGAAAAACCTAATACGTAGAATTCATAAACCTCCAACAAGAGTGACCAAGGAAAAAAACACATAATCTTCATTTTAATCTCTGATTGTTCATTGCCTCCCTGACCCACAAAGTACCGTTAGTATGTCAATTACTTTATTTTATTGGTTTGGTTTTTATCTTTGACAGAGACAGAGAGAGGCAGAGAGGGACACATAGGCATAGACAGGAAGGGAGAGAGATGAGGAGATGAGAAGCATCAATTCTTTGTTGCGGCACCTTAGTTCATTGATTGCTTTCTCATATGTGCCTTGACCAGGGGAGGGGGCTAAGCAGACTGAGTAACCCCTTGCTCAAGCCAGTGACCTTGGGCTCAAGCTGGTGAGCCTTGCTCAAACCAGATCAGCCCGCGCTCAAGCTGGCAACCTCAGGGTTTCTAACCGGATCTTCCGCATCCCAGTCCGACGCTCTATCCACTGCGCCACCGCTTGGTCAGGCAGCATGTCAGTTACTTTAAATCAGGGGTCCCCAAACTTTTTACACGGGGCCAGTTCACTGCCCCTCAGACCGTTGGAGGGCCGGACTATAAAAAGCTATGAAAAATCCCTATGCACACTGCACATATTTTATTAAGTAAAAAATCAAAACGGGAACAAATACAATATTTAAAATAAAGAACAAGTAAATTTAAATCAACACACTGACCAGTATTTCAATAGGAACTATGGGTGCGGATGCATCCTGTGCTCCTCTCACTGACCACCAATGAAAGAGGTGCCCCTTCTGGAAGTGCGGCAGGGGGGCAGGGGTCGGATAAATGGCCTCGGGGCCGCATGCGGGCGGGCTGTAGTTTGGGGACACCAGCAATTGTTTTGATATCGTCTGACTTTACCCATAGAGAACCACTTTATTCTCTACTCTACAAGTTATCTTTAAAAGAATGACAGTCTTTTCAACTCTGTCTTAACTGTGGTAAACCACAGGTAACAATGCCCAACTACCTAGTTTCCCAGATATTTGGTTAACTTTTCTGTTTTGTAGGTGGCGTCGGATTTGACATCAACTGTGGTGTCCGCTTGCTAAGAACCAACTTAGATGAAAGTGACGTCCAGCCTGTGAAGGAGCAGCTCGCCCAAGCAATGTTTGATCACATTCCTGTTGGGGTGGGATCCAAAGGTGTCATCCCAATGAATGCCAAGTAAGCACACGTTTCCAATAAACGGAATGAGAGAAATAATACCCATAAGACCCTCATAATTTGTTTCCAATGTAGGGCACTGGCGATAGTAAATACAGTGTTTTCTCTGCCCTTTAAGATGTGGTCAACCTTAGGTTTTGATCTGCCTTGACTGTGAAGTGACTAGTGCCTTGTTACTTTCTCAGAGACTTGGAAGAGGCCTTGGAAATGGGTGTGGACTGGTCGCTAAGAGAAGGCTATGCCTGGGCTGAAGACAAGGAGCACTGTGAGGAGTATGGAAGGATGCTGCAAGCTGACCCCAATAAGGTCTCTGCAAGGGCAAAAAAAAGAGGCCTTCCTCAGGTACCACTCACTTTACAGAGGAACGTGTTTATATTTTTCCTGTTCTGTTATTGTTGGTGGAAAAGTAATATCTTCGATGCAGTGAATGTATATCCCCAGGTTTTTCACAGTGTATCAGAATGAGCACAGATTTGTTTGTTTATGCTTCATTTTTACTCTTAAAAAGTTATTAGGAGTTTGCCAGTATTCACAAGATAAAACAAGATATCATGGTTTAGCAGTGGATGGGAGAAAATGGGATGTTAAGTGGGCTCAAAATGTATGCTTAAAATGCATATGTACATACTTTGACAATCTTAAGATTCGGCGGAAAGTTTCTCATGTCTAAAATGAAAAGAGATACCTTGTCAGTTTATGGTGTCCATGAGATAAGAATATACCAGATGTTTGAAATATATAGCTAATTTTAATGGTTTTGATGACTTTGCCAATAAATCACAGTGACCTTGGGCAAGTCTCTTTTGCCTATTTGGGTCTCATTTTCTTACATTAAAATTGGGATGATTAAAGCTAGGCAACTTCTAAAAATTATTCAAGCACTGCCATTCTCTGGTTCTTTAAATCATCTACTAGCTCTAGTTAAGGGACATAGTCTTTCAGTAATGGATAATGCTGTCAGGGAACTCAGATGTTCATCCCAAAACTTTACCCTTATCTCAATGATGACTAAAATATCCTTTGAGCCATTTAATCCTATAGGTTTTGGTTTATGAAGCTTTTAATATGTGTGTACCCGCCTGACCAGGCTGTGGCGCAGTGGATAGAGCGTCAGACCGGGATGCAAAAGACCCAGGTTTGAGACCCTGAGCTCGCCAGCTTGAGCGCGGGCCCATCTGGCTTGAGCAAAAGCTCGCCAGCTTGGACCCAAGGTCGCTGGCTCCAGCAAGGGGTTGCTTAGTCTGCTGAAGGCCTGCGGTCAAGGCACGTGTGAGAAAGCAATCAGTGAACAACTATGGTGTCGCAATGGCAACGAAAAACTAATGATTGATGCTTCTCATCTCTCTCCGTTCCTGTCTGTCTGTCCCTATCTATCCCTCTCTCTGACTCTCTCTCTGTCCCTGTAAAAAAAAAAAAATTATGTGTGTACCTCAAACAGATAATGATACAATAAACTTGAGGAGTTGCTTCCATTTGTTGTGTAGAATATTGCTTTAAAGGGAAGAAGCATTACTGAGGGCTTAGAAAATTTTTGTTACATTAAACACTATTTTGGGGATTATTTTTTTGTTTTTTGTTATTTGTTGTTTTTTTTAACTTATATGATTATAAATGGATTTTTTAAATTTAGAATAGAAACTGTTTTATCAGACATTCTTACATTTGCAGTTGGGGACGCTGGGAGCAGGTAACCACTATGCAGAAATCCAGGTAGTTGATGAAATTTTCAATGAGTATGCTGCTAAGAAAATGGGCATTGACCATAAAGGACAGGTGTGTGTAATGATCCACAGTGGGAGCAGAGGCTTGGGCCACCAAGTAGCCACAGGTATGTTCTGGACCTAATTTTGGCTTGGTGCTAATAAAATGTACATTTTATGGGGAATCATATAGAATTTAAGAAAGAAGGCTCTAGAACTGTACTAGGCCTCAAATAGATGAACTTCACTGGGTCTTCCTTGTCTGAAAAAATAGCAATAATTTTTTCATATGGTATTGTCAAAGGAGATTAAATGGAATAATGTATGTAAAATATATCAGTGTCTAATGCTTAGTACTCAATGCATACTGGTTTTACTTACTTTCTATACTCTTACTGTTATTATTGCACCAAATAGAACAAGGGGGACCTTAAATTGTGGAGTTCATATCATAGACATTAACTTAATTTGGTAAATGTTTTCCTGTACTATAGTGGATTCTAATAGAAGACAAAGTAGAATGGTTAGGAGGAAGATTTCAAGATTTCAGAGGTAGCTTCATGGACACATGTTTGCAGTTTGGACAGTTGTGCACAAAGGACGTTCATGACTGAAAGACATCATGAACAAAAGTAGGAGGCAGGGAACCAGAAGGAAGATAACTGAATAATTTATACGATGTGTGAAAGGACTTAGGAATATATGAAATGTTACAGAGACTTGGAAGTTATTTTAAATTTTAAATTGCATATAATAGTTCATCCGTGTGTGTACATTTCATCCTATGGGAATTTAATAGTTTGTGCCAGCCTGACCCATTAGAATATTTCATCTAGCAAATATATGAAGCAGTGACTAGTATTGCTGAACTTTCTGCCGAGTACTTCTCTGTACACTGTCATGGATTTGATTTTCCTGCGGAGAATCTAGCAACTTGTATCCAGTTCTTTTAACACTGTCATTGAAAATTAATTTTAAAAACCATGATGATTATAAACGTATTTTACTCCTTCTGTTCTTATTCACATGCCAGGAAAGCAGTAACTAGCACCATGTTGTTGTTACGCATGTACACATCTCGTTTCCCTTACAGGCTCCTGGAGGCAGGTGTGTTTGTAGCCCCATAGCTTGTGGCACAGCTCTGACAGAGGAGATTCTCAGTAATATATCTTGATCAAACAAATAGGTGAACTCAGAAACACTTCAAAGGGGAAGTTGTATTTTACTTACGTTTTCTTTTTATAGAGTAGGTTTGAATATAGTCTAGCTATCTGCAGTAGATCTGAATGATAAAGGGAAATCTGGCTCTTTTGTTCCAGATGCCCTGGTTGCTATGGAAAAAGCCATGAAGAGAGACAAGATTATAGTCAATGACCGACAGTTGGCTTGTGCTCGAATCGCTTCTCCAGAGGGTCAGGACTACCTGAAGGGAATGGCGGCGGCTGGGAACTATGCCTGGGTCAACCGCTCCTCCATGACTTTCCTAACTCGTCAGGTACTTGAAGTCGCTCTTCTGGTCCAAGTTATTCATGATGAAGTTAAATTCTTTGAAATTGTGTAGTCAAATCAGAGAGCCTCAGAGCCTGTAAAATTTGGTTTTATAAATTTATAATAAATATTTAAAATATTGGCAGTGTCTAAGCTTTTGGTATCTCTCCTTAAAATAAATACAGAGTACTAGGTGTGGGGGAATGAGGGAAGATGAGAAGCCAACGTTATTCTTGAATTTTCCTTGAGCAGCAGAGAGACTAGAAGTGCCATTCACTAAGTGCTATTCAGAAGGTGAAAGAAGCATCCATTCTGAAGGGTGGGATCAAGAGTGGCTTGATCGCCTGACCAGGCGGTGGCTCAGTGGATAGAGCGTCGGACTGGGATGCGGAAGACCCAGGTTTGAGACCCCGAGCTCGCCAGCTTGTGCGCTTGAGCGCAGGCCCATCTGGCTTGAGCAAAAGCTCGCCAGCTTGGACCCAAGGTCGCTGGCTCCAGCAAGGGGTTGCTCCGTCTGTTGAAGGCCCGCAGTCAAGGCACATATGAGAAAGCAAATCAATGAACAACTAAGGTGTCACAATGGCCACAAAAAATTAATGATTGATGCTTCTCATCTCTCTTCATTCCTGTCTGTCTGTCCCTATCTATCCCTCTCTCTGTCTCTCTCTCTGTGTCCCTGTAAAAAAAAAAAAAAAAAAGAGGCTGATCAAGAAGCCAAGCAGGTTCTCAGCCAAAGTTGGAATTTATGGAGTGGAATTTCTATATGGCCTAAAAGACAGGTTTTGTCCTCTACATGAAGGTTAATAACGCTGCTATTTTGAACTCTTAAATCCCTCACTCCCTTCGGGAACAGACCGGAATCAGTAAGTTCTAAAGAGCTGGTTCTGGCTGCTCTTGACTTAAGCTTTTTCTCTTAGGCTTTTGCCAAGGTCTTCAACACAACTCCTGATGACTTGGACCTACACGTGATCTATGATGTTTCTCACAATATCGCCAAAGTGGAACAGCATGTGGTGGATGGGAAGGAACGGACCCTGTTAGTACACAGAAAGGGATCCACCCGAGCTTTCCCTCCTCACCATCCCCTCATTGCTGTTGATTACCAGGTACGTACTAAACCGTTTGTGGTTTCAGGCATGGGATGCAAGACTTGTGTAGTTCTAACAATGGGTGAAACAGGAAAGTGACAATTGTGAGAAGAAAATCTGTCATCTGTGAGAACAGTGTTTTCTCATCTCTGAAGCAGGACTCCCCCATCATCTGTGCTTGAGGGTTATCTTTGTAAGGCTTTTGGATGATTGGAAGACAGGATTAAGATTAAATCCAATCTATCTCATTCATTTTACCCTTTTGGCGTCTGACTGACAGCATTACAGAAGTGGAAACAGGTCTGGAGAGGACAAGGTGGTTCTCCCTGATGACATTTATCTACACATTGGAATTCTGTTTTGCTCTTGTGTTCAGTCTGCCTTCTGCTGCCTTCCTAGTCCTCACATTTTCATTTCTTTCTTCCTCCCTCCCCTCTCAATTATATAAGAATCAAAATAACGTCGGTATAGTTGTGAGAGAAATGCATTAGGTGCTCAGATATCTCCCATAACCCTCCAGTGCAAGAGCAGATTTAACCCTCAGGTATCAAAAGCTCATGCTTCCCCAAATGTTAACATGTTTGATTTGTGTGCATCCTTAGCTCACCGGACAGCCAGTGCTCATTGGCGGCACCATGGGAACCTGTAGTTACGTTCTTACTGGCACTGAGCAGGGCATGACTGAGACCTTCGGAACAACCTGTCACGGAGCGGTAAGGAAAACAACTTCCTTAGCCATGCTATCTTCAGCTTAGTCGTTGTTTTGCATTTTGATAGATCAGTGTGCTGGATTGAGCATTAACAGAGTTGAGGTTTGGGTCTTGTCTCCTACCTGAGTTGAGTCTCATCACATGTACTATATGGTGAACCAACCATCTAGTTCTTCTACTAGCAGGGTCATGGTCGGACCAGTGACTTTCTCATCTCTGTAAGTCCACAAAATCCACACTGAGAAATTGTCACACCAGTGTAACTGCTACAACTTTGACCGAGGCAGATTTTCACTGGACCTTGTCGTTTGCATAATTTTCTCCTCACTTGATGGGTCCACTCAAGATTTGGGGGATGTGCCCTATTTGCAAATCAGAGCCTTGCATAGACTGCACAACTATAGCAACACATTGCTTCTTCTAAGACAGTGGCTGGTAAACTTTTCTGTAAAGTACCTGACAGTAAATATTTTAGGCTTTGGGGGGGGGGCATATGGTTTCTATAGCAACTATTCCATTGTGCCATTACAGTGCAAAAGCAGCCATGAACAGTACATAAGCAAGTGGGCATTGCTGTGTTCCAATAAAACTTTATTTCCAAAAGCAGCTGTGGTAGGCCAGATTTGGCTCACAAACCATTTTGCCAAGCCCTGGTCTAAGCCATCACAGTGCTCAGCTGGTGATGTAATACAAAATAGAAACTGTCTAGGATACCCTCTCATAGTATAACCTGTCACAGATAATGTTTCAGTCCTTTTTCTCTGATCCTTTTTCATTTCCAGCTGCCTCCGAACTCCTAATTTTAACCCAGTGGTTAAAGCCAGGGTGACATCACACACAGGCAGTGTCTGGGGGCACTTTTGATTGTCACAGTTAGGGAGGGGAGTTTTGCTACCAGCATCTAATGGGTGGAGGCTAAGGATGATGTAACCATCCTACAATGCACTGGACAGCCCCCCAACAAAGCATTACCTGGTCCAAAATGTCAGTAGGGCTAAGGTTGACAAACTATTTTAAGTCATGAAGAGTACAAAGCTTTTCTGAGAGCAGACATACTGTTTACAATTGAAAGTTATTATATCTATATTGAATTGATCAATAGTAATTAGAAACATGCTTTGTATATTGTAGATAGAAATTTGGTTTCCGAAAGGTTATAATGAAAAACATGTAAAGGTTGAAAAAATAGTTCAGTATTCTCTATTTTTTCTTTTTTTTTTTTTAATTCTATTTATTGATTTTAGCGAGAGAGGAAAGGAGAGTGAGAGACAGGAATGTCAATCTGTTCCTGTATGTGCCCTGACCAGGGATCAACCCAGCAACCTCTGCATTTCGAGACGATGCTCTACCCAACCGAGCTGTCCAGCCAGGGCCAGAAAGTCTTTTAACATGCCAGGTTTACTTCCATGTTTTACAATACTTTTTTAGTTAAAGAAGTCATGGAAGGCACATATAGTCCTAAGGATTTAAATAATTGCTGGGATTGAACATAAGTTGTGGCTCAGACTTTATAAAGTAAAATTTATTCCTTTCCCAATCCAGGGCCGTGCACTGTCCCGAGCAAAATCTCGACGAAATTTAGATTTCCAGGATGTTTTAGACAAACTGGCAGATAAAGGAATTGCAATTCGTGTTGCCTCACCCAAACTGGTTATGGAAGAGGTAAGTGAAGTTTTCATAAGTATTGAGCATAAAATGTGCATGATTTATGCCAGTGCACAGAGGCAATGATTTTTGGTATTGCTAACAAATTATCATTTTTAAAATAACCTCAAGTAGAATTGATCATTGTCTTTTCTGCTTTTTGAATGTTAATTACAAGCCACATCCGTAGATTGATTTTTACCTTCCGTGCAGTCTCTGTCTACATCTTAAACTTTAGAAATAGTTCGAGCTGGCTCATTTTAACCTTCTTTCTGCACAGCTGTACACTTAACATTTTAATTTGAGAGCACATTTGAAAGGGCAAGGGGAAAAAGTTTGGTAAAACAGTCTTAACCCAGTGGTTAAAGCCAGGGTGACATCACACACACAGGCAGTGTCTGGGAGCATTTCTGATTCATAAAGGAGCAAAGATTTTGTTTAAACTAAATAATTATATGTATATAACTTTACATATGTGTGTGTATGCATATGTACATATTTAAGTTAGAAGCAATATAACCTTTTTAAAAAGTTTAAGAGAAAAGAAAAAGAATCATCCAGAAACTTGGTGCCCTAAGAAAACTCTTGCCTCCTTTCATAGGATACTGACTGCCGTTGTTTTCCATAAATGCTCTTTGTCAAACTAGTAATAATCTAGATTACAAACATTATGTAATCGTTTATTTCTTTATATTTGTTTTGTGGTGCTTATTTCAATTTTTATAAAAGTTTATTTGAGCCAAACTGACAATCTCTGCTGGGTAGCGGGATCTCAAATGTTCCCTATATGTGCTCGCTTGGACAGCGCATATACTGCAGCCAGGTGCTCCCTGTAGTCATTTTTTAAATCTAGCACATTATAATGTTGTTTGTGTCACTTTTTAATGATTGCCTAGTAGTCTACCAATTAAATACCATAAGTTTCTTCTCATATTGGACATTTAAGTAGCTTCCAATTATTTTTTCAAGTTTTTGATACTATAAGTGGTAATGAGTGTCTTCTGCATCAGGTGTTACTAATAATCAGAGTAAATCGCAAAAGCAAATTAATGAGTATGACAAAACCTTGTTTTTTAATATTCATTTTTCCCCTGATTTTAAGAAAATACATGTTTAATTAAGAGGGTTTAGGAAATACAAAAAAGAAAGCAAGACATCTAGAATTCCTCCAGAGATAACCACTATTAACATGTAAATTTTTTACTTCCATGTTTTACAATACTTTTTAGTTCACTCATTTAGCTAATAGTTGTTAAACATCTGCTATAGTTAGGTACTGTTTTAGGTGCTAGGAATACTACCGTGACCAAAACTAACAAACTCCTGTCCCATGAAATTTAGCAAATAGTAAAACCTATAGTGCGACAGATGATGGTAAGTACTACAAAGTAAAAATGATTTGGGGGATATGGAGAGTTTGGCAGTGGGTACAGTTTTAGAGAGGGTGGTAATATTTGAGTTAAAAGCTTAAGGGAGTGAGGGAACGGGCTGTGTGGGTATTGAGGGGTTTAAGTTTTCTAGGCAGAGAGAACAGCAGGTGCAAAATCCAAGCGAGATTATGCTTGGATGTTCAGGAAACCACAAGAAAGCCACTGTGATGAGCAACCCAGGTTAGAGAGGTCGCAATGCCAGATTGTGTGGGTCCTTTATTTTTCCTTTACACAAGGCCTTTGGCTCTCATTCTGAGATGATGGGTAGACAGTGAGGAATTTTGAGCAGAAAATAACGTGGCCTCTGATAAATGTGTTTGCATGCTGATTAGAAGAGGGGAAAATTACTGAGCATTGTTCTTGAGTAGATATGAGGAGATGGGATCTGGTGGACCAGTAGGTGGGGTTGGTCTTTGCTAGGAGCTCAGGTAATCCGTCCTTAAAAGGAGAGAAGGTACAAATGCAGATAGTCAGAAAGAAGTTATGATGAGAGGGTTTTGGAGATTCTGTTCCGGTTGTTTTTAGTTTTTCAGCGTAACAGGAATTAGAATAAGAGTGCAGGAGAAGGTATGAAGTAATCACCTAAGAGAAAGAATAATTGGTCTAGTGAAATTTTGGATAATTGCAGGACAGCACCAAGGACCCACTGAGCTAAATTCAGTGGTTGGGTGTTGATAAGTACACTCACATGTAGAGGCACAGGCATGAAATAGAGGTTCGGTTACCTTTAACCCGGGTTACAAGTACCACACGGTGACAAAGAAGCAAGGTTGTTGAGGGTGTTGTAAGGAATTATCAGAGGTGGAGCACAAGGGAGAATGTGCAGAAACGGAGGCTGTGATCACCAGCCTGAGATGCTTGAGTCCACCATAGTGAAGGAGTAGTGATCATTGGTAATGACAGTTCTGGGGTGTGACCCAGGGAGCTAATGGCTGAGGTAAGCATTGAAGGAGCAGAAATCAATGAATCAAGAAGCCAAGGTGCTGAAAGGATCCTCTTTCTCGACACTGAAATCTCTCAGGATTATACAGGAGAGATGACAGTGAGCCAGGAACTAGAAGTCTTGATGTAATGGTGGGGAATGATGCAGACTCTAGCTTATAATTGCAACAAGAGAATGTAGTAGGTAGTAATAAATGATGACTGCAAGATTTAAAACTGGGAGTGTTGAGGGCGGAAAGAGGGGGAATGGTCTGGGGATAGAACCATGAAGAGCAAGAACACCTGTCCCACTTCTCAGCCTAATTGTATGACTCAGTTTAAGAGAGAAAACAGCCACCACTTCAGAAAGTTGGAGGCAGAAGAACCTCCTCAGAGGAGATGATCCACATTTCAGCAAGAACAGAGAAGTGAAGGGAACGTTTAAAGAAGGAAAGAGGGAGAGGATTTTGCACTTGAATCAATGGAAGAAGAAGTTTCAGAGGCCACAGTGGAAAGGTCTCAGAAATCAGAAGAGAATGGGAAATGGGCAGAAAGGGGTATGTGCAGATCTGTGTGGGGGTCTGTCTAGGAGGTCTGATATTCCTGTGCTGACGTGAATGGGGGTATGTGACGAGATTCATTCTAATGGCAAGACAGTGAGTTTGGGTAGGAAGAAAGGCAGTCTTGCTAGAAATTCACAGAATTTATGTGTTGTGTGTGTACATATATACACATTGGTGCACTTATATAGTGTTACTTAAATATATATGAAGAATAACTTTCCCTTTTTGTGAAGGTAATACAGGTTAATTCCAGGAATTGTAACAACTACAGAAATCTGTAAAGAAAGGAAATCAAAATTGCCCAAAACTCTACCATCTATCTAAAGATAATTACCACCAATGGGATGGTTCGGTACACTTCCTTCCAGCTGGGTATTAGTGTGTGTGCTTTATTCAATTACATTTACTGCTTTTCTTCGTTATTCAAGTGATGAATGTTCTTTGGGGAAATACAGAAAAAAATGTAGAACAAGATGAGAGTGTTTATCTTATTACTCCCTTGCTAACACTGGACTTAATCATCTTTTTAATCTTTGTTTATTTGATAGGGGGGAATTTTTCAGTATTGTTTTAATGTGCATTTCTTTAATTAGAAGTGAAGTTTAAGTGGACTTTTACAATTTTTGCCTCCACCCCTGCAGGCTCCTGAGTCCTATAAGAATGTGACAGATGTGGTGAACACCTGCCACGATGCTGGAATCAGCAAGAAGGCCATTAAACTGAGACCAATCGCTGTCATCAAAGGGTAGCGCCCTCATGGTGGCTGCCAGGCTCCAGGAACCCTCACTAAAGTGAAAGTGGACCTTACTGAACTGCTCTTTGGACATCAAGACTCAGATACCTGTCAGGTTTCAAAGTGTGTGGCCATCACTGCACATTACAAAAGTGGCTGACGGGAGGCTGCTCCTTCAGGAGCCACTGTTGTAAGTTATCTTCTAGGAGGAGTCACATAGTGCCCATCTGGAAAGAGATGTATCTGCTTCCTTCCAGGTCGTCCCACAGATTTTTAGGGAAATCTATTAGGGGTGAGGATAGTGTAAGAAACTGCCTCACTTGGTCATATGTCTTTAATCATCAGAATGAACTTGTTTATACCAAGTTCTCTTTACATCCTGACAGGTGTCATGAAGAATACTCTATTAAATGAGGTTTTAGAATGTCCTCTCTGCCCTCCTTTAATCACTTTGTCCATTCATGCACCATCTACCCCTTTTCTCTGCACTGAGCAAAACTCTAAATACCACTCTTACTGGGAGAGCAACCACAGGGTCATGTCAGGACATTAGATGATTGGGTAATGGGACACACTGAGGAGGGAATACATGTGGTAATGTAGGAATAAAGACCCCAAAAAATAATTTTTCATAGACATGCTACCTTTTTCATTCTAAATTTAAGGCAGAGTTTTGACTTCACCTGGAGAATATCATCAACTGGTATCTGTCATTAATTAGATCTGTTCTGGCAGATTTTTCTTGAATAACTTCACAATAGCAGCAGAGAATCCTTACATAATGCTGAATATCTACATGGGTGATCAGATCATTATAAAAGCAGGGAATGACCACATCTGTGACATTAATTACTGCTCTGTGTTGACAGACTGACTAGTCTTGTGCCACGTAATTAGATTTCATGTATATACAGTGTGTCTGTAAAGTCATGGTGCACTTTCGACCGTGTGACCGGTCAAAAGTGCACCATGACTTTATGGACACACTTTATTGTGACATTTCGAAAATGTTAAAGTTATAGGTTACTAAGGCCTCATTGTGTCTAAATAGTCAGTAAAATAGAAAAATTTAATAAAGTTGTAATGTGTTGTTTGTATTTTGTGCTTAATATATTACAGCGTTAGGACAGTTAATATTTGTACTTGAGTCACTTTGGACAGAGTATCTTGTTTTCTTATTTTATCCTAGGGTACTTTCAGATACTTGCCCTAAAAAAGAATCTTACAGCTTTTCCCTCAACTTAATATTAAACTCTCCACTGGAATATCTTCTAGATGCTATTTGGAATGCTGGAGAAAAGCAGGCTTCCTCTGAAAAATGGATTCTATTAAATAACATGACATGTCTCTACTCTGAGCACTCAGTAACGTAAAACATTTTTAATGGTAGAGTTTGAAAGTTACAAATAAAAATAAGTTAGGAATCTTAACACCATAATTATAAGTTATGCTTTGAGATTGGACCAATGCCTTGTGCACAGATGACTTAAAGGTATGAGTCACAGTGAGTGCTGGAGGGCATGGAAGGAGGAGCAACGGGCTCTGGCAGGTGCTGGCCTCGCTGACCGTGAGGCAGCCCTGGGTGTCCACATGGACTCCCTGACTGGGCTTGCCTAATCACATGTCACTGGAGACTAATTCAGAGCAAGATCTCCCAAAACTAGTTGATGTCAGTGCAAGAAACTGTACAGATTAAGTTAAATAGGCATGTTGAGTTTCATTAGATGCTCTAAAAGTTACCCTTCAGGGAGGCGGGAGGGGAGCAGGTGAGGAGGAGAAATAAGGACGAGAGTGGCTTATGCAGTGGTAATTCTGCTATGTGCTTTTCCTATGTGTAGCATTTTCATGATGTCCTGTTAATGACCATAGCAAGTAATGATTAATATCTTGAATTCAAAAAGAAAGATACAAACATTGTTTCCCTTGTTCTAAAGATGTTATTTTACTATTTGAGGCAAAAAGCTGCTTTAAAATAAATGTTCAAATAAGGCTGAAGTAACCAGCTGTTTTTATTGCTCGAAGTAAAAATACCCCCATTCCTATGCACATGAGCACAACACAGAACACCCTTTAGTAAGGCCCTGTCTGGTTCTATCTGATTCTTTAGGCATGAAGATGAGTCTTAATTTAATACTCTGCACACCTGGGCCCCAGCATAGGGTCTCTGAAGTCAGTCAGTTTGTAATTCATTTTTTCAAAAGCACGGACATTCACCCACTGATGATGGACTGTATTGTCCTGTTACTAGCATATAGTTAAGAAAACCAAGTCATGATACAAACAAAGTATGAACACTGATTTTCTAATTTTGTGACTATTTCCTAGAGCAACAAAGAATTAAAGGTCTAAATATGGAATAAAATCTTGCAGCTCTTAAGAGGCTCCCACTTTGATCTTCATGTAACCTTTGAAAACTTGAATACAAGATAACATTTTTAGCTTGTCCTATTTTTTCTGCTTAACATTTCAGTTTTTCTTCATTATCAGGTTTTCTGTTTCTGAAAATTGCTTGTCAGCATTGTCGATATTGCAGAATCATTTCCAACTCTGCACAACTCACAGCCCATTTTGTTCCTATTTCTTACATCCTTATCCTGTTGTCCAGACGGCATGGTTTGTTGAATAGAAGAGGCTGTTCATTATCGATCAGGCACCGTGGAGTATGCCAAGAGGTTATGCTATATTCTGATCTTTAAAATCTCTTGCTTTAAAACTAACGTTTAAAACACCAGTGATCCAAGAAGATAATGTTATAAGGGGGGCATGTTAGAGAAACATGCATGGTGATTTCAGCTGTACCTTGCCAGGGGCGGGATAGGTAGTAAATGAACATACTGCCAAACACTAGGTGATCACAGCATGACCACTGGTGGGATGAATCCTGTCTCCTGCCCTGAGGCAGAGAGGAACACAGCACCATCTCTGAGACGTTCCTGTCGAGAATGCATGGCCTGAGTCTGGTCATGAGCAAGCGTCTGATGGGCCCAAGTTGAGGGTCCTCCTGTAGAATGAAGTCCCGCACACTCAAAACTGTCAAGGAAATGAAAAGCCAGGGAAAGACTGACAAACTGTTCCCTAATCTGAAAAGACACAACAACTAAAGGTAGTATATATTCTGGGTAGGATCCTGGGCCCAAATGGGAGGAAGAAGTTCAGTTGTTGGGACAGTTGGTTAAATTTGAATAGAATCTATAAATGAGAGCAGAGCTGTGCTAAGAGTGATCTCTTTATGGCGGTTATGCAGGGTAGTGTCCTTGTGTGATACTGCGATTACATAATAAGCAGTATGTATTTGGTCTCCATCCTGTTTCTGATTGTTTTTAAAACCCTTGGAATTTTCTAAGTGGTAAGAAGAATCAAGGTGTCTTGTTATTCATAGCAGGTACCTTTCAACTACACCAGAGTTTATGTTAATGAGGTGGTTTTTGGAAAGCCCCTAAAGATGGGTGCTGGTTGCCAGGAGAACCAACCTTGTGATTAGAGGCTTGGAACTTGCAGCCCCACCCCTGACCTTCAGGGAGGGGAGAAGGACTGGAGTTAGCTTCAATCACCAGTGACCAGTGATTTAATCAATTGTGCCTATGTTATGAAGGCTCTATAAAAACAAAAAGGGTGATACGCCTGACCTGTGGTGGCGCAGTGGATAAAGCGTCGACCTGGGAACACTGAGGTTGCCAGTTCAAAACCCTGCACTGGTTCGGTCAAGGCACATATGGGAGTTGATGCTTCCAGCTCCTCTCTCTCTCTCTCTCTCTCTCTCTGTGTCTCCTCTCTAAAAATGAATAAAATAAAAATAAATAAATAAAAGGGTGACCCTAGAATCTATGTAAACACAATTAAATTAAAAAAAAATAAAGGTGAGGTTCAGAGAGCTTCTGGGATGATAAACCAGAACACACCCCAAACTTAAAGCACAGAAGCTCCTGTGTCTGGGACCCTTCCAGACATCTCTGTATCTCTCATGTGGCTGTTCATTCATAGACATTGATATCCTTTGTAATAAACTGGTAATCTAGTAAGTAAATTGGGTTCCTGAGAACTGAGTTGCTCTCACAAATTAATCCAATCCAAGGAAGGGGTCGTGGTAACCTTCGATTTATAGTCACTTGGTCAAAAGCACAGTTAACACCTAGATTTGGATGGTATCTGAGATCTTGTGGGACTGAGCCTTTGACCGGTGAGATTTGAGGCTATCTCCAGATCAATGTTACCAGAATTGAGTTAAATTGGCCAGCCAGCCAGCCAGTGTCCACTAAAAATCTGAGAATTCCTTGGTGGTGCTGGATAAAACACTGAAACTTGTTTGGAAGAAGCGAGTGCTTAAGGGAGATGGGACATCACGTTTAAAGATTCAGATAATGACTAATGATAATCAGTACTTAATTATTCAGAATGAGCAAATGCGGTAAAATATAAACAGTCCGAGAATGTGGGGTGGATGGGGTCAGGGAATCCTCTATACTGTCCTACAACTTTTAAGTTTGAAATAACTTTAAAAAAAGATTTATAAGTAGATATTTTTTTAAATAATAATCTCGTAAACAAAGTGTTTACAGTAGGTCACTTGCCAATAGGCCACAAGTTTCTGGATCCCTCTCTGCAGTGTGGCTTTGCACTTGCCCGCATCAAAATGGACTTTTCTTTCTCTCAGTCTGCAGGAGTCTTGTGACTTGCTTTGACCAAAAGAATGCAGACACTGTGTGACTCCCAAGCCTTTTACCCCCAAAGGCCCAGCAGCCTTCATTCTCAACCTTGTGCTGCTCTGAGATTATCATCAAAGGCAGCCGCAACCTCCTTGAGGCTGAAGGACCACACAAGAGAGACCATGGTAGACCATCCAGCAATTCTCACTGTTTCTCAATTGTGAGAAATAAGTCATGGTTGTTCTAAGTTCTGGAGTAACTCACTACACAAATTAGAAAACCTAGCATGTTACTATTTCCATCATTATGCTTAAGAATTTAATCAATATCAACTGACTTATGTTAAATAGACTTTCCCCAGACCAAACAGAGTAGTTGTATTTCTCGTCAAAGATAGCCCTATCGTCATTAGAGAATAGCCTTGCCCATGGGTTAATAACGGTGACAGCACTTCCTGATTTATAGAGACCTTATGCTTATGTAGCCTCATTTCACCTTTACCATAAGCCTGTGGGGATGGAATATGTGTACTGTCCTTAATTTTACAGGTGAAGTCATTTCACCTGTCCTAGGTGACATCCAGTAAATGCTGAAGTCAGGTCCTTTCTCCTTTACCAAGGTACAGGTCAAGCCGTGAGCCTTCTGCAGGAGCACTTGCTGTCAATCTGAACCAGTAATATCAGGAAGTGTTCTAATGTTCCGGATCAACCTTGGTTCCTGTGAATGTGAATGGGGGCTGAAGGGGATCCCTGAAACAGGCAGGGCCCCAAA
Organism: Rhynchonycteris naso; assembly: GCA_037038555.1. Lineage (NCBI taxonomy): Eukaryota > Metazoa > Chordata > Mammalia > Chiroptera > Emballonuridae > Rhynchonycteris > Rhynchonycteris naso. Next base: position 79,406,992 of record CM073000.1, read on the forward strand.
GGCACTTTATTCTCCTTGCCCCTCATTTTGTTTGTTTTGGTTTTTCTTGCGTGGGTATTGAGCTGTGAGTATGGTAACTGTGGGTCTCAAACAAGAGCTTTGGGGGGTAGGGGGGACACTTAATGTCAGTCTTCAAATATGCTGTTAGGATTGAAAGTTCTCTAGTCATTTGAATCTGCACAGGGCTCCTTCAAACAGTGAAAGGAGAGACATTGGTCAAAAATAAGGGTGAAAAGTAATTGAATTACAAAAATCCTTAGCATTACCATTACCTGAAACTTTGTGTATTGATGCTTGCTTACTGACTGTTCCTCTCCCTAATATTAAGCTCCATGTGGGCAGTCAGTAAGTACTTGCTGACTGATGGATGTGTGAATGGGCAGCTGGATGGACAGGTGAAGACGAGCCAGACGGGGTGCGCTTCTTCTCTGTATGGTAAGTTACTTCACCTGCCTAAGCTTCAGTTTCTTCATCTTTAAAACAGAAGTGCTATATAATGCCAACCTCATAGGAATGTTGTCAAGATCAGATGAGAATAATACACCTAAAGGTCAGCCTGCCTTCTTGTTGGCCCTCAGGAAGCGTTAGCTGATGGAAATTTTCTGTCATTAGAGGTGTTTTAAGAGAGAACAGATATGCTTCTGCCCTGCATGGTTTAATCCTTCATTTCACTAAAACCCCCCAGGGTTGAATCAGGTCATTTCCTGAGGCGCTTTCTAGTTCTGGGACTCTGAGATAGGATTCCTCCTTGAGAGATTTTTTTCCCTACTGTCAGGAAAATGAGAAATGTCTTCAGGAGTGGCCCCCTCAAGGCTTGCTCTGTTGGCGAAAACCAGTTTGGAGAGTTTTCTTTCTCGTCTGGATGCACCTCCTGCAGCATCTGCGGTTTCATCCTGGCCATGGTTAATGGCAGTGAGTAACCCAACATGAAAAGGCTGCTGACAGGTTTCCACAAAAGGACGCAGCTAAATGGCCAGGAAAGGATTAAAAACCAATCTCACCACCCAGACAGCCTGTGTGGCAAACACACACACAACTCAGTGATAATAATCAAAGCGCTGGAAATAGTTCTGTTGGCTCATGGACCAATAAAGAAAATATGAAGCAATATGGGCCCCCTACCCTCTCCCCACAGCGGGTCCGATGGGATGAAAGGGTTGGCGATGGCTGATGGGGAAGGGTTGAGAGCCCTCGCCTAGGGGGAGAGTCTGCCTTTATAGACATCACTCTGCAAAGAAGGATTCCAGCATTTGGCCCACATCTCCATCAAAAGTCTCATTCCCAGGGTGACAAGTGGGCTTGTTACTCATTTTTGCAGATGATAATGATAACTTTGGGAGCTTTGAAGAAAACCTTTGTCTAGACAGAAACAGTTCAGAAAGCTTTTGAAATGTACCCATCTGACATCTTGGCTGGCTTGGTTATATAGCTGAGTAACACTGACTCATCCTATGAAATGCTTTTCCAACCTGATGGGACTTTGCTCTCAAATCCACTTTCAGGCATATCGCACCTGGAGTAAAGGGGTAGGACAGCTCAGCTCAACTGTCCAGGGTTCAAGTTACGCTACTGAGATAGATGAGCAGTTGCTGGCCAAAGAGCAGAGCATATCTAGATGAAAAAATACATCTCCGTTCTACTGTCCTCCAAACGCTGTTCTTTTTTCCTGGGCTGTTTTGCTTTCCTTCCCCTGACACCAGAATTCCACAAACAGAGAAAATATGGTCCTGTTTTCTTTCTCTCCAGTCCTTAGTCCTTATTCTGCACTGGTTGTTCTGCTGAAGGTTTGCTACATAAAAAGAGTATGTTTTTTTAAAAACCTCTCGGAAGCCACAGACAAAAGGAAATTAATAAACTATTGAGCATTAATTATTTCCTGCCAGACTCAGGCAAAATGTGCTGCGCATACTCCCACTATTTCATACACACTAGAACTTGCTAGTGTCACAGAACTATAAAATATGAAATAAATGCAAGTATTTTAAATTGTGTCATCACAAGGAGACACATTTTAACTTTTTAACCAAGTCATTAAAACTGTTAATACTTTTGTATGTGTGTATGTTTGACAGAGAGATAGAGGAACAGATGGGGACAGACAGGAAGGGAGAGAGATGAGAAGCATCAATTCTTTGCTGCCACACCATAGCTGTTCATTGATTGCTTTCTCAGCATGCCCTGACCGGGAGCCACAGCAGACCGAGTAACCCCTTGCTGGAGCCAGCAACCCTGGGCTCAAGCTGGTGAGCCTTGCTCAAACCAGATGAGCCTCCGCTCAAGCTGGTGACCTCAGGGTCTGGAACCTGGGTCTTCCGCATCCCAGTCTGACACTCTATCCACTGCGCCACTGCCTGGTCAGGCTAAAACTGTTAATACTTTTGAAACTAGTCCTAAGGGACAATACTAAACCCATATAATCATACTTTTTATACAATCCTTTTCTCATTTTTTTCTTTGGACATTTTTTAATGTTTGTTTTTATTGTAGTTGAGTTGTAGTTCCTTTTTTATTTTTGCCTTTGAAAATTTTTTTTTTCAATTACAGGTGAAAAAGTGATGGGGTTGAAAAATATAGATTGGCATTTACAAAATAGTCACGGGAATATAAAGCACAGCACAGGGAATATAGTCCGTAATACTGTAATAATTCTGGTGCCAGGTAGGTACTGGAAGTACCAGGTGGAACACTGTGTAAAGTATATGACTGTCTAACTGCTATGTTGTACACCTGAAACTACAAAATAATATTGAATATAAACCCTGTCCTTGTTTTCATTGCTGTCACCTGCAAATGACAGATCCTGCTCCATCTTCTTCCTGACTTAATCTGAATCTGTCACACACACACACACACACACACACACACACACACACACACACACACACACCAGTTCCTAGGACCTTCTCCTCCACTTGACTGTAGACTTCCTGAAGCCTTGTCACCCATGAGTCTCTAAATCAACTAGAACTTTCATGTTAAGACCTCAGGCTCAGAACTATGTTTGATATTCCATCATTTTCTCCACCTGGTTTCCCTTTTCATCATCCCAGCTCTCTTTATTCACTGTGAAGCTCCTAGAAAGGGCAGTCCTCACCTACCTCTGCTCTCTCATCCCACCCCTTCTTTTTTTTTCTTTTTTCATCCCACCCCTTCTATGCCCTGACAAAGGTCTCTAGTGATTATTTAATGGCTAAATCCAGTGGGTCCTTCCTACATTTGAACTCCCTGACACCTATGATTCATAGGATGTTCTCAACCACTCCCTCCTTATAAAATGATATCTAAATTTAATTGCTGTTATTTCATACCAGCCTGGTTCACCTTCTAACTTCTTCGTCCTCTTTGAAGACGTTTCTTCTTCTGCACTCCTTTAATGTAGGCCTGCCCCGGCTCTCCTCTCGTTCTCATCCATATTCTCCCCAGGAGGTCCTACCTATTTCAGCTACTACCTCTGTTGTATGGCTCCCAAGTCTGCTGCTGTTTGCTTCCCTCCTGACCTTGACATCAGCATTTCCAACTGTTTCTGGATAAGAGTAGCCTATCAGTATTTCAAACCCATCACCTCCAAAAGAAGACTTGTACATTTCAAATCTGCTTCTTTCTGTGTTCCCCATTTCATTTGGTGGGAACCTACTAGAGTTGTCTTGAACTTTTACCTCTTCCTCATCCGTCATCCCCATCTTCTGAGTTACCAGAAACTATCAGTGCTGCTCCTACATGGTCTCCCAGTCCACCGGCTCCTTCCCATTCTCACTACCGCAGGCTAGGCTTTCCCTTCCTCTCTTAATTGTCACAATACCCTATGGGCCTGCTGCTCCCCACCAAAAGTCCTCTCCCACTGCGCTCAACGGTCCTCCCTCTTTCCTAGCAAACAGTTTCCTCAACAGTTCTCCAATGTCTAAAAAACTTCAAGATGTTTAACCTGGCTTTTAGAGCCTTCTAGAACCTTATCTCCACCATCCTATAACTCAGCTTCTACTCTGAACACAGTTCCCACCTTTGAGACGTCTTTGTTCCCTTTGAATCTTCTGCCTGTAATTCTCGTTCCATTTTCACCTGCCAATGTTGCAGCCCCTAAAGCTTTTCCTCCTAATCCTCTACTCACGGGAAGCTGCTCCATTCTCGTAGCATTTTTTACTTTGGACATCAGTTATACTGCTTGTATGTATTTTTTCTCAAGTTGAGGCAAGATGGGTCCACTTTCCCCTAGAGCAGTGATGGGCAATCTTTTGAGCTTGGTGTGTCAAAATTCGCCAAAAAACTGAGCATAACTCGGGTGGTGTGTCACTTCAAGAAAAACGGCCTAACCAGAAGTCCCAGAACTAGACGCTCTGTGCTAGAGTTCTGTTGTTTTGGCCTACAGACCTCCGGCACAGAGTGTCTACACTACAGCAAATGTTTTATCCTCGGCTACTGCACCTGGCCATGCAGGAGCCCAGGATGAAATGTCCTTCTCGGCATGCGGCCCCATACTTCTCTGGTATGCTGACACGCGTGTCATAGGTTCACCATCACGGCCCTAGAGTGTAAGATTCTTAAAATTCCATTCAACAGGCCTGACCAGGTGGTGGCGCAGTGGATAGAGCGTCGGACTGGGATGCGGAAGACCCAGCTTCGAGACCCCGAGCTTACCAGCTTGAGTGGAGGCCCATCTGGCTTGAGCAAAAGCTCGTCAGCTTGGACCCAAGGTCGCTGGCTCCAGCAAGGGGTGGCTAGGTCTGCTGAAGGCCCGCGGTCAAGGCACATGTGAGAAAGCAATCAATGAACAACTATGGGGTTGCAACGGCAACGAAAACTAATGATTGATGCTTCTCATCTCTCTCCGTTCCTGTCTGTCCCTATCTATCCCTCTCTCTGACTCTCTCTCTCTCTCTCTCTGTCCTTGTTAAAAAAAAAAAAATTCCATTCAACAAAAAATTATGAAGATTTATTTATTTACTTTTAAAAAGGCATTGTAACAGCAACTAGAATTCAGAGACAATAAGCGGCAACTCTGGGACTGGAGCTTTCTAGTGGGAAGGAGGCTACAGATCCAGCTGCAGCACTCTGTGCAGGAAACGGGCATGTGGGCATGTCTTCCTGACATTTGTTTTCCCGGTTGAAGACTGCATATGTCAGATGAAAGTCATTGTTGAGCCAGAAGGCTTAAGAGATGATGCAATCTAATCTTCTTCCTGTGCATAGGGAACTGAGACCATAGAAGTTAGGGACTCATTCAAGGTCACCAGGTCAGTGAGCAGCACAGTCGGACCAGACCCTAGGCCAGGGCACACACTGCCACACCCTGCCTCCTTCGTACACTCGGGGGTGAGAGGGGTGGGCGTCACAGCAACTAGTTAGGGTTATGAACCACAGGGAATACTGTGAAAACAGTAACTTATTGTCAGCAGATATGTCTATGCTGAGTGGCCAATAAAAAAACAGAGGAGATCTTGAAGGCCATGTAAGTGTTTCTCCCTTCGTGAATGCACCATTTCCATAAGACTCTCCTCTACTTCTTCTACACAGCTTGTTGGAAATTAATTTTGTCCATGCTAGGTGTGTTCGCTGTAGCATCTTTGCCACAGATACCTGCTGCAAGTATTTTTACTGCAAACATTTTCATTAGCATAACTAATGCGTTATGAGGCAATTTTGCCATAAAAGTATAAAATTGTGAAAAAATAAAGGAGGGACATTAAAAAAAGGACATAACAAAATTAAAAAGTTTATTGAGAAATAAAAAAAATTGAATACAGTCATAGTATGTGTAGATTCATGGTAGCACTGCAAATAGTAACTAACTTTATTTTGTGGATTGTACCAAAACTCTTGTCTTTGTTCTGTGGGAATTGGGGGTTCAACTCTGCCCCCGCAGAGAGGCCCCTCAACCTCTCTTCTCCCAATGTAGGGGGTTTCAAAATAAAAAACCAACTCTTGGGGCAATTCATCCCCATCTAGCAGGAATGCTATTTTAAGACCATCATCACTACATCTGCTTGTCACCATAGAGACCAGTGTTTTTCAATTGCTGGTCCATGAAAGAGTTAAGCAACCTGATGTTGCATGAAGATTATAGACCCAATGATTATACGCTCTATATAATTTCATAGACCAGCAGTTGTAAAACACTGGTATAGCCTGACCAGGCGGTGGCGCAGTGGATAGAGCATTGGACTGGGATGCAGAAGACCTAGGTTCGAGACGCCGAGGTCGCCCGCTTGAGCACAGGCCCATCTGGCTTGAGCAAAAGCTCGCCAGCTTGGACCCAAGGTCGCTGGCTCCAGCAAGGGGTGGCTTGGTCTGCTGAAGGCCCACGGTCAAGGCACGTGTGAGAAAGCAATCAATGAACAACTATGGTGTCACAACGGCAACGAAAAACTAATGATTGATGCTTCTCATCTCTTTTCGTTCCTGACTGTCCCTATCTATCCCTCTCTCTGACTCTCTCTCTCTGTCCCTGTTAAAAAACAACAACAAAAAAAAAACACTGGTATAGACCATTATGAGGACTCGGCAAGATTTATATAAATAGGCCTGACCTGTGATGGCGCAGTGGATAAAGCATATAATATAAAAATGGGAGTAAACTGTGAAAATTTGTCAATGGGGAAATGAAACCAAACTGACACCAGCTTAAATACATTCAGTCAGCTGAATGTGGTTGATTTCGTTAAGGGGGAAATGAAACCAACCAAAGACCCAAACTGTTAACCAGTTATATATATATAACATTTTCGCCTCATAGCTAATTGGCCATAAGGAGATTTTGCTATAAAATATAGCTATGAGGCGAAAATGTTTGCAGCAAAAGTGAGTGTGGCAAGGATGCCCCAGCAAAAGTACCTAGAGCCAACTTTCTTCTTTGTGAGAGTCAAATAGTTCTGTGGTAATGAAGCGTTTATTCACAGGGAAAGGGAAGGCAAGACATTTTACAAGGTATCATTCCAGGGTTGGTGCTCCTCCTGTAAGCCATCAGGAAGGTTCCAGAAAAACTGCATTTTTTTCTCTCTCTCTCTAAAAGAAGTTATATCATTGGGTTGGGATTCACTTTTTCTTTTCCCTGAAAGTTTTCTCCAAATCATTGCCTTATTCTCAATAGAGCTTCAGATAAAACCACATTAAAATTATCTTCAAGCTTTTTATCCAGAATAAAGTTCTCTTTAAAATGCCCTTTGGCCTGACCTGTGGTGGCGCAGTGGATAAAAGCTTCGACCTGGCAACACTGAGGTCGCCAGTTCAAAACCCTGCACTGGTCTGGTCAAGGCATATATGGGAGTTGATGCTTCCAGCTCCTCCCCCCTTCTCTATTTCTCTCTCTCTTTCTCTCTCTCTCTCACTCTGTGTCTCCTCTCTAAAATGAATAAAATAAAAAGAAATTAAAAAAAATTTAAAAAAATAAAATGCCCTTTGCCTTATCTTTGTAAGTCACTTATCTCCGCAAAGTATATTTATTCACAGATTTTTATACATTTATTTTAAAGAAGTAAATGAAGAAAACGTATTTTTCCCCTGCAATTAAAAAGCAATCACAAAGTCTGTGTAGATTAAACAAAATGTACTTTTATTGTTATTATTCCTACTTTGTAAAAGACAGTATAATAAAGCAATGGAAAGTGGGATTACTACCCCAGTAAAACCCCCTAAAAAAGTCTTTCAAGGTTCTTAGCAACTTGGTTAATTAGCATTTCCTCCAACTCACCTAGGAAGGTAACATGGGTGTTCCCCCCTCATTAGTAAATGTATCTCAGTTAGGTTTGCTTCACTGAAACCCCAAATGGAGTAACAAGCTGCCTGAAGATGAAAATGGATATATTATAGCAGTGTGTGAGGCTGGAAGTAAGAGATGAATAAGAGAAAACGGCTCTGAGATCTTGCTCATTTAAACCAAAAGTCTCCCCCCTTAAGAAAAAGGAAAGTCTGGTTGAAAATCATTATGCAGCATTTATCTGCGCAGCCGAAAAACAAGAGGATACCATTAAACTCATCATTATAAGAATTATTAATTATGCTTTTTAACATGGCTCCAGCATTGCATGTTTCAAGTAACATTTGCTGAGAGCAAGGGAAGGCATGGTAAGGGGAGACAGCAAGTCTGGGCTTTGGGGTCAGACAGACACAGGACTGGATCTCAGCTCAACTAATTGTAGCAATGTTAATCTGGGCAAGGCAGGCCATTGCTTTGAGCTTCTTCTTCTTTTATTTTTTTAACCACAAAATATGTGCAATACCCACCTCACAGATGTATGAAAATTAAGTAGGACAAAATGTAAAAAAGCACACAACATAATTCCTGGCATGTAAAAGGTGTTCACTGAATATTAGTTTCCCTCAGTTGACACATCTACAAAAAGGGACCAATGCAACCTGCCTATTGGGATCAGTGTGTGGGGGAAGTGAAACAATTCCCTGACAGGGTTCACACTGGAGTTTCCTCTCCTTATCTCTCTCCCAGCCCTGCTCCCCACCCCCACACCCAATCTGCCTGTGTTGCAAGGACAATTCATAGTAGAAAATCACTTTAGAGGAAGTTTATCTTCTACGACAGGTTGGTTTTTTAATCTATGATTTATAATTGTTTCTCGGAGAGAAAAAAAAAGACCAGAATTAAATATTTTTAAAAGACTAGGAACCAGCAGTAGTAAGTCACTAGATAATTGCAATAGATCTGGAAGCCCTCCTTGTGATGAAAGTTTGAGAATGGATCAACCCCAATCCATCCCAACCATATCAGCCTTTACTTAAAAAAAAAAAAAAAAAAAAAAAAAAGTCACACACAAGTCACAGTGTTACTTCAATTTAACCAAAAGTTGAGCAAGAACTACAAGGGGTTGATACCAACCGCAGCCCCCCTACAAAAACAAAAACAAACAAAAAAAAAACCCCCGGACAACTAAGAGGAAAAATAAGTTTTCCATACTAATCTGAGTTCTCTTCCAGAAAGCTCACTGGCACTAACATGTTATCTGCTAGATTCTATGAAGTTTCCATATAGCCACTTTTATAAAACAGGATGTAGCAAATACAAAATGTCTTTTCTAGCACCACCATTCACATGTTCCGTCAACTGCACGGGCTGGTCCAGCAGCGCGTGCTGGCGAATGTCTCAGATGTCAGCTTCCAGTCACTTTCACCCAAGGCACGGTGCCAATTATATGTCTAATATTCCCAAAGGAAGGAATGCAGAAAAAACGTCCCTCTCATCTTGAGAACTGTCATTTATTTATTTACTTTTAGAAAGTTCTTTTGTTAAGGCTGTATTTATTTCAATATTTATGTACCTAATTTACCCGTACCAGTGACAGTGGGAAATTCCCGCTGTCAGTACCTTTCGGGTTTTAAAATGAGGTGCTCAGAATCTGGTACACTCTGCATTTGAGACATACAGAGGAGTTTCCTTAAAAAGCACTTATAAGTAGCAGGCACAAAGCCAATAAAAGGGGGGAAATCCGCCCAGAAAGACAGAATGAATATCTTTTTCCCCTTCAAGCACTATTTTCTTTTTTCCTAAGATTTTTTTTTTTTTCCCGCTTGGAGGAAAAAAAAGGAAAACAAAAACGACACATTAAAAATGCAACCATCTTCGGAGAGAACCTTAGACCAGATTGCAAAGGCGCACGGTGCAGCGGGCGCTGGCGTCCGGGCGGAGGTCCCGGCGCTCGCTAGCTGCCGCCTTCCTCGGGCTCGCTGCACGGCGAAGGCGCGGACGAGGCCTTGGACTCGCCGTCGCTGTTGCAATCGGGCCTGCGCGGGGGGCCGGCCGCACCCTCCTGCGCCCGCGCTTGGCGCTCCAGCAGCTCCTGGAGGTGCCTAATGTAGCGGATGGCGGCACGCAGAGTCTCCACCTTGCTGAGGCGCCTCCCTGCCAGCTCCCGGGGCAGGTGGTCTCGGAGGCGCGCGTACCCCTCATTCACGCAGCGCACCCGCTGCCGCTCGCGCTCATTGCGCTTGCGGAGGAAGGCGGGCTCGAAGGCGCCGTCCAGCGGCACGGGCAAGTAGGGCCGTCTCGGGGCATAGCACGCGGCGTTCAGATGCATGGAGACCCTAAAGGGATCCATCACAGGGAAGCGGGACAGGGTCCCTGGCAAGCTCAAGGACACCGGGTGGAGGTGGCACGGCAAGGTCAGCAGTCCGGCTGCTTTGCGTTTCTCCATCATTCGCCAGAAAGCCACAGATCAGTCAAGCGGTTAATCTCTCAGTAGAAAATGAAGCTGCAAATCTTCAAAGCGGAGATGGTGGTTCATTCAGACTGCATGGCACAGAAGATCTGTTTTGGGAGAAGTTTCTGGGTCCGAACGCTAAATTTCAAAACAGGCTTCAATGAAACTTTGCATGATTCTGTAAATTCATTGCACTCCCCAATCTCTTTATAAAGTTCCAGACGGAGGAGCTAAGCAAAGATTTAGGATCCCTAATCCACACTTCAAACCCCGTCTTCCTCTCTGATCTTCTTCTTTCAAAAGATAACAAAAGGGGTTCCTCTACTCGGTCCCCTAGCCTGCAAGTGTGAGCGCACACCAAACAGAGTAATCTCTCGAAGCCACCTACGGTTTACAATTACTGTAATCCACTGATCTGGGTCTTCAACAGCATAGGAATCTTCAGGGATTCAGAAGAGCTCCTCCCAGGAACCAACAGACCTCCTGGCGGCTGAGCGAAAGTTTACCAGAGGCTTTCTCCTTGAAAATCAAAACTTGAACTGCCCTTTGTGGTTTCCGGCGTCCAGGGCTAATGGAAAGGGCTTTTAGACTGTTTGCAAACTTACACTTGTTCTTTCATTTCTGAGGAGGTGGAGGGAAGACCTCATCAAAAGAAAGACTGCTTGCTCCCTTGTGGTTATAAAATGTGTCAAATCTAGAAGGACCCTTGGGAAGGCTTGAGGGTTTTCTTCTCCAAAACCAAATCTTTTAAAAATCCAATTAGACACTGTTTGAAGGGAACAGAAATGAAATATACTTTAGCAACAAATATAAGGGTCTCCTTATATTGCTCCAATTTATGGTGAACGCAGGACGCTTTATGTACTTAGGCTACTTTTCAGGAGCATTTCAAAAAACTGAGCAGTAGTAGCAAGCACTTTTTGCTGGAGTTTTATATCTCACAGTGCTTACTGTAAACACAGTTTAAACACTGCTTTCCGACCTCTTCTAATCCCACCCAGGATACAAGGATACCATCTTTCCATAGTGTAAAGAGTATATTTCTGTTGTATTCTTTTTGTCTTAAAAATGCAATTCATTTTCTCCCTTGGGGACAGGAAAGCAACATTTGAAAGATGGAGAGCCCCAACTGCAAAGAGAAAGGATGATGGCTTTGAAGACTTTTCTTTTTAACACACAACCAAAAAATGAATAATTAATCCATCAGTGTTGGTGAAGGGCTTTGAAGATGAAAGTGTCATTAAAAATCTAACTGTACTGGTTAATGTCAAAGATTGTGTTATCACACTGAAAAATCAGATTTCCTGTTCTACAGACCAGCACATTAAAGGCAACTTCTCCTTCAAAAGTCCAACTTAAAAACAAGAGAAGCAAAAAGCCCCTACATTTACGATCAGACTTTCTGCCTATTCCTAGGGAGCCAAGGTGTCGCCCTGACATGTTTTTTTGACAAGTCCCGTGCTTCCCTGTTTACTCTAAATGATCTGCCCCAAGCAACTGGAAAAACATTCCCATCAAGGCAAATAAAATAAAAGTAATTATTCCTTCAGGCATAAGTTAGTCACATTTTAAAAGGTATAACTCCCTATCAGGCTTGTTCCGGCAAACAAGCTAACACGTCATCTTAATTTCTCAGTCGAGTTAGATCTGGAGAAAGCACTTTCGTTTGGGAGAAAAGCCCACAGAGAGGCAGATGGATGATTAGACCACAAGGTGCTTTTTTTTTCAGGTCAAAGATATTGACCTTTATTCTAAGAGCGACAGGAAATAAGTATTTTGAGCAGGGAGGTGATAACAGTAAAATTTGTTTATTCAAAAAGATCACTGTCTGCAGAGTGGAGAATAGATTGGTTAAGGAGGGGGACAAAGGAGAAAACAGTTAAGACATTTTTTCATCCACAGATTGGCAAAAATGAAAAAGATTGCTATCATTCAGGGCAGGCAAGTTTGGGAAAGGGGCAGCAGCATAAATTGCTACAAGCTTTTGGAAAAATAATATTGAAATGAACAGTGCACATCACATAGCCTTTGACCCAGAAATCTCTACAATCTTGTCCAGAGATAAATGCACCAGGGTGGATTTCTACATACACCAATATATATTGCCACATTGTTTGTAGTAATTAAAAAAAAATGGAAACAGCTGGAATGTCCATCAATAGAAAACAAGCTAATACTTTTAGAATATTATGCTATTATTAAAAATAAGGAGTTAGATCTACATGTAAGAACTTGCAGAGATGTTCATAACATGTTAAGTGCAAAAGAGCAAATAGCAGAGTAACATCTACCTCGAAGTCAAAACAAAGTATTCTACATGATACATATGGCTTTATTCATGTTTGCATGAGCACAGAAAATGAAGTGGAAGGACAAACACTGAATGAACTTTTGTCATTGGTTATTTTTAAAAGGATGACATTGGAGATCGGAGAGGTGTTTAGTTTTCTTTATGGATCTCTCTGCGGTTTAACTCATCACACACACAAAAAAACCATTACTTTCGTGTTTTGTAAACTAATGAAGTTTAAAATTATAAGAGAGTATATAGAAAACTTTAAGGATACCCTGATCTGACCCAAACCAACAGATTTATAATTATAATTTAAAGCTCTTGGATCAGGTGTTCTGACTCTTTATAAATCTGCCTCTGAAGAATAAATACCTACAGTTCCTCCCCTCTACCCCCACTAATGCCACAATTAAAATGATCAGATCCTGATCCTACAGTGGGTCTTTTTATAGGGTCCAAGTGACATTATAATGAATCTACATGGTCACAAAGAATGCTAACAAGAGCTTTTCTTATGCTTTTTTAAGAAGTTTTTTATTTATTGATTTTAGCAAGAGAGGAAGGGGGGGGGGAGGGAGAGAGACAGGAACATTGATCTGTGCCTGTAAGTGCTCTGACCAGGGAATTGAACCAGCAACCTCTGCACTTTGGGATGATGCTGTAACCAACCAAGCTATCCGGCCAGGGCTGTTAAACTTTTTGAAGGCATAAATGCATTAGAAATAAGTGGCCTTTTCAGTAAGAAGCATTGTTTTATTCATACGATATGAAGGTGGGGATGGGCAATGCTGCCTTCTTCAAGACAAAAGAGATTAAAAGAGGTTGACTCTCAATCACCTTCCAGTCCGTTTTGACCCAGACAATTGTTCTCTCCAATTTTAAAGATGTCTCCCACAAGACTGGCTAACCAACTTACAGGTAGGCTAAACCACCAGAGACACTAGGATTAGGTTTGTGTAGTCTTATGTGGATCTGCTTATTATACAAGTGGGTATGTGAGTCACTAAAGATTAGGTTCAGTAGATTTAAAGGTATCTCTTTAAGGCCAAGGCAAACTTCCACCCTAAAAACTTAGATGGGTCATTTGTTACTTACTTGAAACGAGAAGTGAAGAGACTTTGATCCGCTCTTGCGAAATATTTGATATCCTAGGCTCACAGCACAAAGGTATACACACTCTTCTGGCCCCATATCTGCAGTTTGCATCAGCTGTCACAAAAGGGAACAAGGAAACATATACAGTACTATGACCTCATGATAATAATCAGATTTCTCATGGGTGTAGTCCAGGGGTCGGGAACCTATGGCTCACGAGCCAGATGCGGCTCACAGACAAATCTTTAATAAAAAAATAATAACGTCAAAAATATAAATATTCTCATGTATTACAATCCATTCATTTCCTACCGCTCATGTTCATGGGTGTGGGTGGCTGGAGCCAATCACAGCTGTCCTCTAGGACAACACCAAATTTTTATTGGGTAATGCATAATGTACATGGGTCATTATATGGCTCTCACGGAATTAAATTTTAAAATATGTGGCGTTCATGGCCCTCACAGCCAAAAAGATTCCCAACCCCTGGTGTAGTCCATAACTCTCAAATGGATTATTTAACACGATTCTATCCAATTTGTCTTTTTCTCTGTGTAGTTCTGGTATGAACTGTCTGTCTTATGTGCAACATCCAGCAGGGGTCTTCTTATGTACAACTAAACATCGAGATTTGCTAAGATTACCATGGGCCACATTTAGGATCTGATTCATTTGGAAGAATAAAGGTCAGGAACAACAGCTTGGAGCAGGGCCGAATTCAGTGTTCCACCTCCCTGGGAGTGCTTGTAGTCATATATGCTGGTCAGAGCACTTACATATATGCGGAGATCATACAGTGGCTCTCTCCTAACCTGCCTGCAGCCAAGTGACAGCTCAGATGCTAGCAAAGGAGACTTAGACCAGATTCTTGTGGCAGCTGCCCTGACTTAGAAGTTTCATACTCCTTGGGAGCCAGTATTTCTCTCTTTTTTAATTTTAATTTTATTTTTTTGTGATAGGGACAGACAGACTGGAAGGAAGAGAAAGATGAGAAGCGTCAGTTCTTCACTGCAGCACCTTAGTTTCTCATTGATTGCTTTCTCATATGTGCCTTGATTGGGGGGGGGGTGCTACAGCAGACTGAGGGAACTCTTGCTCAAGCCAGCGATCTTGGGCTCAAGCTGGTGGGCCTTGCTCAAATCAGATGAGCCCGCGCTCAAGCTGGTGACCTCAGGGTTTCGAACCTGGGTCTTCTGAGTCCCAGTCTGATGTTCTATCAACTATGCCACCGCCTGGTCAGGCGCCAGTATTTCCTGTACTAGCCTCATAGACATACCTTCCAGGGACCCACCAGGGCCCAATTAAAGAGTTTTCACACTCAGGAAAGCCTGAAACTATGCTCTCTCATCAGGTAATTATAGCTCTGCTGGTCCAAAATTCAATTTACCAACCAGGTAATTGCTCTAATATAAGTAATATTGCCTAACGACATAGTTGACAATCCCATCTTCATAAGGTTTCAGGCGAACAGATAACAGAAAGTTAACTGAAGGTTGAATTGTCATGCAGAAGGGTAAAAGCTTTATTAATTCTTTACCCACATCATTACATTCTATTTTAAAGATAGTATAATTTACAAAAAGATTTAAAGAACCACAGATATTTAGGTACAATTTAGTACTGTTTTATTTTTTTGTTCTCAAACACTACTTGTATTTTAACCTTGTCTATGTAGTCTTTTGTCATATAGAAATGTAAAATTTTGATGTGGCCAAATAACTTAATTCTTTCCTTACGGTTTTTGTCTTTTCTTTCTTATTTGAGGCTACCTTCTCCAATCACACATTTTACAAGGCCTTTCCTTGTCTATGTGGCTCCATAGTGTGAATTAGAAACAGGCACCAAACTCAAGGCTTGGAGAATGGATGGCTGACAATTCATCTGGAAGAACCATTGAGCAAGGATGCCCAAATTTGAAAAAGAAGAGCAGAGGAGGTAACATGATATTTTAATGTCCAGGAGAAAAGAGACAAAATTTGGGATTCTAATTGGGATTGTGTTAAATATACAGATTAATTTGGAGAGAATTGACTTGTTGAAACCATTGAATCTCTCTTATGTGAATTCATTTATTCAGGTCTTCTTTTATGCCCTTTAATAAAGTTCCACAGGTTTCTTCATGTAGATCTTACATGCTTCTTGCTAGATTTATCTCCAGACGTCTCATAGGTTTGGTTGCTGGTGTGACTGGAATATTTTTCCTGTTCTTCAAAGCTATTGATTTATTTCATGTTAATCTTTAATCCAGTCAGACATTTCAGTGATCTCTCTTACAAATTCTAATGGTTTTTGAGGTAAAATCTACGTACAGTTAAATGCACATATAATAAATACACAGTTCAGTGAGTGTTGCTAAATGTATTCACTTGTAAAATATCCCACTCAAGAAAGTTCTAATTGTCATTTTTTTTAAGTTTTTTTTTAAATTTCTTTTTTTTAAAATTCATTTTAGAGAGGAGACACAGAGTGAGAAAGAGAGAAAGGGGGGAGGAGCTGGAAGCATCAACTCCCATATGTGCCTTGACCAGACCAGTGCAGGGTTTTGAACTGGCGACCTCAGTGTTCCCAGGTCGACGCTTTATCCACTGCGCCACCACAGGTCAGGCCTAATCATCATTTTTTAAAAATGATTTTGTAGGATTTTTAAAACTATAATAATATTGTCTACTAATAGCAATAGTTTTGTTTCTTCCTTGCTAATATAATTCATTTATTTTTCTTATTGAATTTCATTGCCTAAGATCTTCAATCCAATGCTAATTGTAGTACTAATAGCTAGGCATCATTGTATTTTTTTAAAAGATTTTATTAACAAGGAGTATCAACTCATAGTTGCTTTACTTTATGTTCATCACTTGCCTGTACGTGCCTTGACCAGGCAAGCCCAGAGTTCCTCACCTGGGACCTCAGTGTCACAGGTCAACGCTCTATCTACTGCACCACCACCTGTCAGGTCACCGTCTTTCTTTTTTTATTTTTTTTCTTCCTTTTACAGAGACAGAGAGAGAGTCAGAGAGAGTCAGACAGACAGGAACAGAGAGAGATGAGAAGCATTAATCATCAGTTTTTCATTGAGACACCTTAGTTGTTCATTGATTGCTTTCTCACATGTGCCTTGACAGCGGGCCTTCAGCAGACCGAGCAACCCTTTGCTGGAGCCAGCAACCTTTAGTCTAAACTGGTGAGCTTTTTGCTCAAGCCAGATGAGCCCGTGCTCAAGCTGGCAACCTCGGGGTCTTGAACCTGAGTCTTCCGCATCCCAGTCTGATGCTCTATCCACTGCGCCACCGCCAGGTCACAGTCTTTCTAATACTTGGGTTTCTAATACTAAAAGAGCAGCAACACTCTTAATTCCTATTTTTCTAATGGTCTAGTTCTCTCATTGTTTTGGTTGTCTGATTGGCAACTTAGTGTCTTTTTAAAATGGCAAGTCACATACACACAAAAAAGACTAAGATGGCAAGTCACCCTGAATCCGCTCCTCAGGCAATCTTTGGGCATTCATTTGCTGTACTTCTCCAAATAGATAGGTAAGTAAATAAGCTTAGTGTGGCGCAGTGGATAGAGCGTTGGTCTGGGATGCGGAGGACCCAGGTTCGAGACCCCAAGGTTAGGAGCTTGAGCGCGGGCCCATCTGGCTTGAGCAAAAGCTTACCAGCTTGGATTCAAGGTCGCTGACTTGAGCAACGGGTTGTAGCCCCATGGTCAAGGCACATATGAAAAAGCTATCAATGAACAACTAAGGTGTCACAAGGAAAAACTGATGATTGATGCTTCTCATCTCTCTCCATTCTTGTCTGTCTGTCCCTATCTATCCCTCTCTCTGACTCTCTCTCTGTCTCTGTAAAAAATAAATAAATAAAAAATAAGCATAGCTTAGAACTATGCAACTTTGACTTGTGTTTATGGAGTACCTTGTATGTGCTAGGTACTGTGCTATGTCATAGAACACTGTTTAAGATAGATATGGATCTTGTCCCCAAATCGCCAAAAATATATTTGGCAAGACAGAAAATTAAACAATTACTTACAATAAAGATAAAAATGATGAGAGAGCATACAGTGGACCTAACAGTGGACCTAATTTAATCTGGGAAATGGAATTAGGAGGCTTCAATTTTGGTGATCCTGACATTGTTTTTTGAAATAAACTTTTTGAGGTATTTTTACATATAATAAAACCTATTTTAAATGTATTATGTTGTGTAACCACTTCCACAATCAAGATAATTCCTGTCATCCCTAAATTTCCTCCTGCCTCTTTGCAGGTCATCTCACCCCTACCAATCATCTCCAATTCCTGACAATCACTTGTCAGCTTTCTATTACTATAATTTTGCCTTTTCTAGAATTTCATATACACGGCACACATAATATATGTAGTCTTTTTTTGTGTTTTTTTTTCATTAGCTTAATCCTTTTGAGGTTCATTCATGTATTAATAGCTTGTTCCTTTTTATTGCTGAGTAATATTCTAAAATGTAGATATACTCTAATTTGTTTATTCATTCACCAGTTGATGGACATTTATATTGTTTCTAGTTTGTGGTTATTACAAATAAAACTTTTATGAACATTTGTTTACAAGTCTTTGTACATATATTTTTTTCTTCTCTTGGGTTAATACCTAAGAGGCAATTACTAAATTGTATGGTATATGAAATTGCTAAGTTATTTTTCTAAAACAACTGTAGCATTTTGTGTTCCCACCAGCAAAATATGAGAGTTCTAATAGTTTCATATGTACACCAACACTTGTTATAGTTGGTCTTTTTAATTTTGGCCATTCTAATAGCTGTGTCATGTTACCTCATTGTGTTTTGATTTGCATTTCCCTAATAACTAATGATGTTCCTCATGTTTTTGTGTGCTAATTGCCATCCACATATAATATTTGGTTAAGTAGCTGTTCAAATATTCTTCCCATTTAAAAAATTGGGCTGTTTGTCTTATTTTTAAAAAGTACATTTATTGATTTTAAGAGAGAGAGGAAGGGAGAAAAAGAGAGAAACATTAATTTATTCTACTTATTATGCATTCATTGGTTGATTCTTGTATATGTCCCAACCCGGGATTGAATCCACAACCTTGGTATATCAGGATGATGGATGCTCTAACCAACTGAGCTACTTAGTCAGGTTGTTTGCCTTCTTGTTTTTGCGTTTAAAGGGCTCTTTTTATATTCCAGATAAAAGTCCTTTGTCAGATACTAGTTTTGCAAATATTTTCTCCATGTCTCTGGCTTGACTTTTTATTTTGTTGACATTGTCTTTTCAGGACCCAAAGTTTTTATTTAAATGAAATTCAGTTTGTTAATTATTTTAGTGTTTCTGATTTTTGTGCTCTAACAAGGTTGGAAAAATTATTTTTAATATTTTTATCTATAAGTATTATAGTTTTAGCTCTTAGATTTACCTGACCTGATTTTAATATACACCTCTGATATTAATAATAATATTAATAATAAAATAGTAATAACATATAATAATAAGAGTAATATAATAATAAAAATATTAATAATAATATACCTCTCATATTAATAAGATTGTTCAAAAAGAATAGTCATGGGAAGCCAGAGTGAAATCATTCAGCTTTTTATGAGATCAGCCTTTTATGAAATCATCATTTCCTTGGCCTTAGGTTTGAAGTGGCATTTTAGGGAATCCTGTCTCTCACTTATTTGTGTTATGATGTCCTAACAAGCTGACATTATGTTTATTTGCATATAGCCTGCTCCACCCACCCCATGCAAACGCCATGAGGGCGATAGACATACTTTGTCCTGTTCCCTGTTGGATCCCTGGTGCAATGTGCCCAGCACACTACCTGAGACATTTGTGACAGTGGTTGACAGGTTTCTCAGAAATGTGTCCTGAGGTCCAGGGAGGTCAGTTGGCTTTCTTGATTTAGATTTCTATTTGTTGTCAACAAGAAAGCAAAACCAATGTGACCTGCCAATGTTCAGGGATTAGTTCCCTCATTTCAAATGCACTTTCTCTTTGAAGGAAAAGAAATATTACACGAGTTGTCACCACTCCCGGTTCTAGTCCAAAACGTTGTGCTTTTACAAGAGACTGAGTTTTCAAAACTCACCAGTCCCTACTAGACTGCAAGCTGTTGAAAGTCAAGACATGCATCTTATTTTGCATCCGTGTGTTTGAGATGTAACTCAGTAAATGTTTTCTGAATGAATGGAAGAATCCCTCAGTTGCTGCTGTTTTACTGGTGTATGGAAGCTGCCAGGTAGTGTGTTGTGGTTTCAGTGTCTAATACTTGGGTCATTTTCCTTTAAAGTCATCTCAGTAAACCCAGGGCTTAGCATAGTGCCTATTGCAGTATCCCATGCAATATGGAAACGAAGGACAAAGAGAGAAAGGGAAGGAAATTTGTATAAAATCCCCAAACCACTATTCATGGCTTGGAGCAGGGATACTGGACAAGGGTATCTATCACGTTGAAAAATATTGGGGATACAATCCCAATTCTTCCTAGGTAACAAATACTACCATCTCTGGGCTAAGTCCCTTATTTCGAATCTTGTGGGCTTGCGTGAAAACAAGCTTCCCTAGGAGGCAATGCCTTGAAGACTGAAACCCTGAGTGGGGTACTTAGTGAGCTAAGTAGAACCTACTCCCTGCATGCACATCAGCCCTGGTTGCCTAGCAACTGGGTCGATCGCTCGGCGCTCTACTCGATCCGGCCTGAGACGCGCCCCGCCCCGTTTCGGCCCAGTCCCCGAGGTGCGCACGCGCAGAAGGGGCTCGGTTAGAGGGGAAGGCGAGCCAGAGCGTAGTCACTGCTTTCGGGCCGCGGCGGGGAGGGGCGCACGCACGAGGGGCGGAGCGGCGGGCGCCAAGTGTGGCTGAGGATCCGGAAACGCGCCTCGGAGGGTGCGGCCCTGGGGACACTGCGGACTTGGTCGGGCGGGGAACGTTAGGCGAGCGCCCCCCAGGGCACGGGGGTCGAGCGGGCGGGGAGGGTCCGGAGGCGAGTTTTGCCTGGATGAAGAACAAAGCGGCGGGGCAGGCACGCGCGCCCCCTGTGCGGCCGGCAGGTGGGCTGCGCGCGGACCCAGCCGGGGCGAGGGCGACCTGAAGGCCCCTTGCCCCGTGGGCGGGCGAGTCGGCCGCCTTTGGGAGGCGGTGTCCCCAGGCCTGGGCTCTCGGGCGGCGCGGGGACAGAGCCTGTATTCTCCCCGTTGGTGATCGCCCTTGTCCTCCCTCCCTCACAGGTTGGGCAGTTCCCTTCGCAAAGCTTCTGGAGGAAAAGCCCCGAGTATCCCCAGTCATGTCCCATCTTGTGATGGGGTGCGTGGCCGCAGGCCCTCGGGAGAAGTCGGGAGGCCCCGGGCGGCCCCGGGGACGAGTGGCCGGGTCTGTGCAGCGGTTGTGAACAAGATGCGTTAGCACATGACCCTGGGACGCCAACCCTGATGCAGGTTCCCCGGCGCCCGTGTGCTCTTTTCTCTGACACTTGGCCCCAAGCAGATGCGTCACAGGTGAGTTGTGAGCTAGGCTCAGCGCTGGTGACGTCTTTGGAAAACATCTGGCACTTGAGAGTTTCGAGAGTGTTTTGAGTGCCATTGAGATGGTTACAGGTGGCGATTTGCAAAGCAAACAAGAATTCCTGAAACTAGTAATGGGTTGAATATACTGTTAACCTAATTTACTCCACATGTGAATAGTTGTTCTAAAACCTTACATCGATTGTTGGTTCCTTGACACCTTTATTCTATGCCTTTGACTTATTTGAGCGTTTAATAATGTCTTTGCGTTCCAAAGAGTGTTTTTAGCTCATCACCATGAAGCACCTTGAATTTTGCTGCTTATCGTCTGACTGGGATGGTAATGCGGAGAAATTAAGTTCTTAATTCTAAAAACTTCATGCTGATGTTTAAAGTTAGGTGCTTTTGGTACATCAGTACAGTGTAGAACATTTGGCTGGTCTTTTAGAGCCATTTTATAGGCCCTGTGTTTAGGATTGAGAAGATAAAACGAACTCATTGAAATCACTGAAACTGTTTATTGTATTTTGCACAGTGACTGCATTTCAGTTACCTGCTTACATGTCATTGTAAGTAAAGTTTCTAAGATCAGCAGTTGGCAAATGGTTCAAACATAGGTCATTAGAAACACATGGCCATAGAACGATGAAGGAAATGATTTTACAGAGAATGAGTAAGGAAGAAGAGACTGCTTGGTATCTTGATTCTGGCTCTTTTCCCAAGATTGTTTCCTAGAATCCAATCTGAGAAACATAGTTTGAATAGAAGTACACTTTAGAATGAGGGTCATATTGTAAATTCCCTTCATCTGCTTTTTCTCTGTTTATGGGTGCTGAGGTCATCACATTTTAGTGCCTCACAGCAGCAGAAATCTGCTGAGCCTCTCACGTTAAACTCTAGTTTGAACTGGTTTGAGAAGGCCTAGAAGTCAACCTAGAAACACCATTTTGATTTTAATCTCAAGATTATTACACAGGTTAGTGTTCAGGAATTTTCAGAATGGGATTTGAAGCTATAGACTTAATTATACATTAACAAATCGTTGTAACTAATACGTTGTAGATCATTGCTGTCATTACTGCTTCAGTGGCTGGAGCTATAAAAACTTACAGAAGTCTGTTTTTAACTAACCCAAACCCGGAAACTTTCAGAATTAAGGTAGCAACGGTTTCTTTAGTCCACAAGGATTTTGGGGAGGAGGCATTTTTTGTAGTGTAATTACTGTTATAAAGGTGCTGTCCTTCATGAGGTATACCTCAATTTGTCATGTGCTTCTAGTTGTCTTTCTTGTAGGATGAGTTTACACTGCTCCGTGCCATCTCCATCATTTCAGAGTGCCTGCTCTGTGCAAGGTGCTGTCTGTCCTCGACCTAGTGTACTTTATTAGTGTCTGGGAGCTTAGATAAGGTTGGAACCTGTGCATATCAAATAATGGAGGAAAGGCCTGTGTAGGACTTTAAGAATACCCCACTATGTGAACACACATATCCTAATGTATTAGAACTGTGTAGAAGGCATCATGATTTTTTTTATTGTAACTGTCTTTTTCAATTTTAGTTAAGAGGTTGGTTTTATTAGGCAGACCTGGATTTAAATCCCCACTCTGCCACTTGCTCTGTAATCTTGGGTTAAGTTTCTTAGTGTCTCTGAGTCTGTTTCCTCATTTCTAAAATGGGATTAAGACTAATACCTACTTCACAGAAGTTATAAGGATTAGGAGAGATAATTACATGTAAATCACTTGGCCCTGCTCCTAACTTACATACAGAGAGAGTAGTAGTAAGTGTGAACTGTTATTATTTTCAGGTTGATTGATAGCTGATATTGCCATTGTTCAGAATTTTCATGGCTGAGATATATGTAAACCCATTTGATTTCTCCTCCGTCTTTACCCATCCCATGTGCGGAGGCACACGCAAAAGAACATGTGTTACTGTGAAACTACTGTGTAAGGTTTGGAGGTCATTAGAGACCTCCTTTGTATGGTCTGTTGGCTAGCTTGTTGAAATACAGTCTTTTTAATATGATATAGGAACTAATACTTATTGATAACAATTTCCAATTATTAATTAGAATAAATTGTTATTGGTGACATTGTTATGATGTTAAGGGCAATACAACATGGATTGCATATAAAATGTGATTGTCAGATTCCTCTGTCTATCCAAAAAGGTCTGCTGATAAAAAGAAGTGTGTTGAAAAAATTTTGGCAGTATTTTGCAGCATAATCTGTGCTCTTCCACTTATTGCTGTGTGATTTTGGGATTAGGACATGCCTTCTTTGAGACCCAGTTTCCTTATCTACCTTATTTTGAAGAAGTGAGAGATATGAAATAAATGTTTCAAAAGTATATAGTAAAAGTTACATAACAAAGCATGACATGTGGAGGATGTTAAGATTATTAATTGAAATGTTGATACAGAATTTTAATAAAATGCTGATCCATGAGAATATATGATGCTTTTTCACATCATTGATAATCTAATTCAGAACTGGTGTTACTTTAACTCAGTGGTTCTTAACCTGGATTCTGTCGAACCCTAGGGGTTCGATGAGTTGGTCTCGGGTTTGAAGAAGCCTCTGCCACGGAGGCCAGAATAAAGTAATACTGTGATTTGTTGTGAGTTCATGCACTTTGTTGGTTTTGTTCCTTGAGCAAGATGATGTTCCTGCACGGCTCATTTTGTGCACCAGTAAAAAAACATATACCTATGTCTTGAATTTGGAAAAAAAAATCATATTTTATCTATCACTAAAGAAGGATTTGGTGAATGCGCATATGAAACTGGTGGGTTCGGTACCTCAAAAAAGGTTAAGAACCACTGCTTTAACTCCTGGTAAAAAGAATCAGCAAATACTTTTTGTGCAATAAACTGCCTACGAAAGGCTTGGTTTAAAGGAACAAGCCTACTGAAGAAAACAAGTCTTATGAAAGAAAAAGCTTGGGTTATTTCAGAAAAACAAAGCAATCCTCATTGCCGGTGTGCTCTAAAGATTGTAAACTTTGCTTTCCATAGTGTGCATAGTGTATGGAACAAGGCATGCTTGATTGAAACAAGACACAATCCTATTTCTGTTCTATGACATTGACTGAGTTAGGTACCATCTCTGAATCCCAGTTTTCTTATCAATAGAAAGAATATGACTCTAGCTATATAACTCGGAACTGTGCGCTTAAAAGTGAAGTAATAATTGGTCAAGTCCCATTTCCCCACTCCCATAGTTTCAGGTTCTTTGGTACCTTTAACCAGTGTTTTTCAACCACCGGTCCCTGAAAGATGTGGACCAGCAGCAGTCTGTGGACCTGCAGTTGAAAACCACTGACTTAAACAGTCACTGAGGTAATTGTTTGCATAACTAGTTATGTGTGCTTTTTCTTAGGATGAATGAAATGAACCTGAGCCCAGTGGGGATGGAGCAGCTGACTTCATCCTCTGTGAACAATGCCTTGCCAGTCTCAGGGAGTCACCTGGGGTTGGCTGCCTCACCCACTCACAATGCCATCCCTGCCCCAGGTGAGTGGTAAAGGACAACAACTGAATTTCAACACTTAACAGCATTATCAGTTTTAAATACCAGATGGGGTCAGAGCCCCTTTAAGAGCTGAAAGGTGAAGCCAAGCAGGTCTGAATGGCAGTTCCACATTGGTTGCACAATGGAAGAAAATATTTTTGTTCCAAGAGTACTGTATTGGAGCTGTGGTGGGTAGGAGTAGCAGTTTTTCTGATAGTCCTTTTCTTCAGGTGGTGGCCTTTTGTCTAGAGCTGTAATTGATTTGGCATTTTATCTAAGATTACCTGTTTATCCGGTTCACACTCTTGGCACTCTGTTCCTGGGTTGATGGGGGAGAATTAGAGTTACTCTAATGAATGTTCTTAGCATGAGAAATTGAAATTTATTTTCTGCTACATCTGAAATTGGCAACAGCAAACACACCAGGCCTAGAATTGCAGGAAAAGAGGAGGCACCAGCGATGGAGCTCCTACGTGGAACTCCGCAGAGAGTATAAGAGGAGCTCATTTTTCCCTGTCACTACACCTTTTTTTAAAAAAATACTTTTAAGAATTTATTTGAGTCAAACTGATATCAGTGCTGGAAAGTAAGATCTCATGTGCTTCTCCCTATCACTATACTTTTAAAACCTTTTTTATCTGCCTAGTTTAATTTTTTTTTCTTGTTGAAGCTAGTGATTCTTAAGGATCTATGGCATTGTAATGTATTGGATCTTTATCAAAATAGGAGTTCATGTTTAAAGGTATTTAAATCTATAAGTTGTTTAAATAGTTCTCTATAGAGAATTACCTGCTTAATTACTAAAATGCAGTAGTTAACTAAGTTTTATCATAACTAGGGCCTCTTTACATTCCTTTAAGTGTCCATACATTCTTTTTTTTTTAGCGAGAGGAGAGGAGGCAGAGAGACAGACTCCCACATGCACCCCAACCGGGATTCATCATCCGGCAAACCCACTAGGGGGGCGATGCTCTACCTATCTGGGGCCATTGCTTCGTTGCAACCAGAGCCATTCTAGCACCTAAGAGGGAGGCCATGGAGCCATCCTCAGTGCCCAGGACCAGCTCGCTGTAATTGAGCCTTGGCTGCAAAAGGGGAAAAGAAGAAAGAATTGAAAGTGGGAGGGGTAGAGAAGCAGGTAGGCGCTTCTTCTGTGTGCCCTGACCGGGAATTGAACCCGGGACATCCACATAATGGGCTGACGCTCTACCATTGAGCCAACTGGCCAAGGTCTAAGTATCCATAAAATTTTAAAAAAATTATTTTTAATTTATTTGATTATCTCTTAGGCATTCCTTTTAGTGGGCACTCTTGTTGAGGAGGAAAGGCCTATTAAAAAATACTGCCACTGGCAAAAAGAATGCAGATCTGCCCTGCCTGATAGTATTAATTATGATAATTAGGTATAGAGAGAGTCAACTTCAACACTTTGCAGATGGGTATAAATTCAAGGCAGATAGATGTAATCTGAGGGTTATATTTTTAAAATTATGAAGTACAGCGAATATGCAAAAGACTTTATGAATATATATATACAGTTTTACATCTAACTCTAAACTAGATTACTTTCAGGTAGAAGCATATATATGAGTTTTTAAAAGTGAAACATTCTTGCTGTATAAAATGGAGAATATAGTAAAATTAAAATGTTTTGTTTTGTTTTAAACCTGTAATATCATTCTTCAGAGACCACTTCTGTGAACTCTGGTATATTTCTTCCTATTTTTGTATCTCTGTGTAATTTTTCTTAAATTGTATTTAAACTAACTAGGTTTTTAGTTGCAATTCAATGTTTGGTACTTAAGAGCAATACAGACAACTGGAGGATCAATTAGGTATTTTATGAGAACTAACTTTACGACCTGCTTGTGGATGTACCTCTCTGGGATGTAAAAGGCTACTAGGAGACATTTTGCCCACATGCAACAACCTTTCAAAGAGTATTTAGTCAGTGATTATAGAGAGAATTTTTTTTTTTTAAATTCATTTTAGAGAGGAGAAAGAGTGTGTGAGAGAGAAAGAGTGAGAGTGAGAAAGGGGGGAGGAGCAGAAAGCGTCAACTCCCACATGTGCCTTGACCAGACAAGTGCAGGGTTTCGAACTAGCAACCTCAGTGTTCCAGGTCGAGGCTTTATCCACTGCGCCACCACAGGTCAGGCTATAGAGAGAATTTTTAAGAACTTTTAAATTTTATTACAGTTTACAATTATTGTTTATATTCCATATTTTGAATTACTTGTAGATAGACGTTCAGTATAGTGGTTAGACAAAGTACTTACTTTTAATTGAGAAAAACATTTTTTTTTTTTTAGGCTTGCCGGTGGCAATTCCAAACCTGGGTCCCTCCCTGAGCTCTCTGCCTTCTGCTTTGTCTCTGATGCTCCCAATGGGTATTGGTGATCGAGGGGTGATGTGTGGGTTACCCGAAAGAAACTACACCCTACCTCCGCCACCTTACCCACACCTGGAGAGCAGTTACTTCAGAACCATTCTGCCTG
This sequence comes from Rhynchonycteris naso, assembly GCA_037038555.1. Taxonomy (NCBI): domain Eukaryota; kingdom Metazoa; phylum Chordata; class Mammalia; order Chiroptera; family Emballonuridae; genus Rhynchonycteris; species Rhynchonycteris naso. Next base: position 79,434,035 of record CM073000.1, read on the forward strand.
GTAAGTATTCCAGTTCTTTGGGAAGTTAGAAGAATAGAGCTGACTCTTAACCTCAGTACATGAAGACTTGAATAACACATTTTGTTTGTCACGATAAGATGTTAATATCTAGGTGGGAAGAATCTGTTTGTTTATATTTATGTACTTTTCCTTTTAGAACATACAGAGAACACATTATTATTATAGTAGTTTTGACTGAGCTGAATTTCTTAATGGCATATAAGTGGGTTTTCTCCTCACTTCTCAAGCATCTCATTGGTTCAGTGTTTATAATTCTGCAATTGTGATTCCTACCAACCACTTGTCCTGCTACAGTGTTATTGCTTGCTTGAATTTTTGTTTTGTTATCGAGTATTATATACTCATTTTAGATAATCTAGCACAGTGGCTCTTAACCTGGGTTCTATCGAACCCTAGGGGTTCGATGAGTTGGTCTTGGGTTCGGAGAAGCCTCTGCCTCGTAGGCCAGAATAAAGTAATACCATAATTTGTTGTGAGTTCATGCACTTTGTTGGTTTTGTTCTTTGAGCAAGGTGATGTTCATGCACGGCTCATTTTGTGCACCAGTAAAAAAACATATACCTATGTATTGAATATGGAAAAAAAATCATATTTTATTTATCACTAAAGAGGGTTCGGTGAATGCGCATATGAAACTGGTGGGTTTGGTACCTCAAAAAAGGTTAAGAACCACTGATCCAGCAAATAGTGGAACCATTCATGCTTTTATCATCCATATATTTGGTGTATTTCCTTTCTGTCTTATTTTGGTGTATAGATTTTACTGTTTTTTTCTTTTTGTGTGTGTATGATTAAGACTATACTTTTTATACACTGTGTATCCTTTTTTCACTTAATATTTTTGTCATTTTTATAATATTTTTCCCAACTGCTATGTGGTATTCATAATATCCTTTTTAATAAATGCATTGCATTGTACTGAATGGATAGTTCATGGTTTATTATGTCAGCCTTTATTTTCGGACTGTTTGGTTTTTCCATCTTTTAAATTACCATTATATGAATGTATTTGCATATAATATTTACAGAATGTATTTAGGGAAGATTCCATAAGTGGAATTATTTGTGTCAGAGGGTATGAACCTTTATTTTTTGGTGACTCTCTTTTTTTTTTTTGTGACAGTGACAGAGTCAGAGAGAGGGACAGATAGGCACAGATAGGAAGGGAGAGAGATGAGAAGCATCAATTCTTTGTTGCGGGACCTTAGTTGTTCATTGATTGCTTTCTCACATATGCCTTGATGGGGGGCTTCAGCAGACCAAGTGACCCCTTGCTCGAGCCAGCGACCTTGGGCTCAAGCTGGTGAGCCTTGCTCAAACCAGATGAGCCTGCGCCCAAGCTGGCAACCTCAGGGGTCTCAAACCTGAGTCTTCCGTGTCCCAGTCAACTCTCTATCTACTGTGCCACCGCCTGGTCAGGCACATTTTTGAGGTTCTCAATATGTGTACTTTCCAAAGAGGAAAGTACCATTTCACTATATCCTCACCAGCACAAAGGTTTTCTGTTTTAATAAAACAGGTACAATTGTGAGCTGGTCAGGCAGTTAAATTATATTTAATTAAATTTATTTTCCACATGGAAGATCTACTTTTAAATCATTTTACCTTTTAAGTCATAGAAAGCAAATTTCAGCATCTTATGACTCAGGAATTCCCATCATGTATATGTTAAAGGCAGTCTTTAAATGATTGATTTCCAGTGACTTCAAAGGAACGTAGTTAACTTTTTATGATTTCTGAGTTTCACAGGAAAAACTGAATTATGGTATATGTTTGTTGCTATTCATCAAGTGTATATATTGTTTAAACCAAAGAAGTAGTTGAGAGAATATTTTAATTTAGTTATATTTGTAGCTTCTAGCATTTGGAATTCTTTATTTTAACAATGTACTAAAAAGCCTCTATTGTCTCATCTTTCCCGTTTCTCAGGCATTTTATCTTATTTAGCTGACAGACCACCTCCTCAGTACATCCACCCCAACTCTATAAATGTGGATGGTAATACACCACTATCTATCGCCAATAACTCTACAGCATTAGATCCCTATCAGTCCAATGGAAATGTTGGATTAGAGCAAGGCATTGTTTCAATAGACTCTCGCTCTGTGAACACACATGGTGGCCCAAGTCTTCATCCCACTGATGGCCATGAGGTGGCCTTGGACACAACAATCACCATGGAGAACGTCTCTAGGGTTACAAGCCCTATCTCTACAGATGGAATGGCTGAAGAGCTTACAATGGATGGTGTTGCAGGCGAGCATTCTCAAATTCCAAATGGCTCCAGAAGTCATGAACCTCTGTCTGTGGATTCTGTGAGCAACAACCTTGCAGCAGATGCTGTAGGACATGCTGGTGTGATACCCATTCATGGGAATGGCCTGGAGCTACCTGTGGTCATGGAAACAGACCACATTGCAAGTCGGGTCAATGGGATGTCTGACAGTGCCCTCAGTGACTCCATCCACACTGTGGCCATGAGCACCAACTCTGTAAGCGTGGCACTCTCTACCTCACACAACCTCGCCTCCCTAGAGTCTGTTTCCCTCCATGAAGTTGGCTTAAGCCTAGAACCTGTGGCTGTCTCCTCCATCACCCAGGAGGTTGCTATGGGGACAGGTCATGTAGATGTATCTTCAGACAGTCTTTCTTTTGTACCACCTTCACTGCAAATGGAAGACTCCAATTCAAACAAGGAAAATATGGCAACCTTGTTTACAATTTGTGAGTGTGCTTAGCCTTTTTCTTTTGGAAATATTGGTAGACAGGGCCATCATTTCTAACAGATGTTAGGCACTAAGGAGGTCACAAAATTAGGTATTAAAGGAGTATAAACAGTAGGCTCTGCAATTTTTCTTTGCCCTTGTAGAGTCCTCTGTGTTAATATACTGCCTTTTCCTCAAGCCAAATGATATATAGACCTTTCATTGGTTCTTTCAACATCCTCTTGAAGTGAGGAAGCACAGTCATTTCTATAATTTACAGATAAGCTTAGCCCAATAATATGTAAACTATTTCCCACGGTTTCACAAATAGTTAAGTATAGGAATAAATATTAGTAAGATATTTTGTGTGACATGCCTTATGTTCTTTCTCTTTTTTAAATGTATTGATTTTTTAGAGACAGAGGGAAAGAGAGCGGGAAGCATTCATTTGTTCCACTTACTCGTGTGTTCATTGGTTCCTTCCCATATGTGCCCTGATTAGGGATCAAACCCGCAACCTTGGTGTTTTGGGATGACATTCTAACTTAGCTAACTGGTCAGGGCCTGTCTATGCTCTTTCAACATAAGACAGAATTTATTGGATCTTATGTGTTTTTTTATCCCTGTGGAGAAATGTAGGTGGATACAAATGCAATTTTTTTTCTTTTTTTCAGATTGTGTATAAATTACCATAGTTAAACACTAAAGTTCCTTTTTTATGGGGCAACAAAAACAAAAGGCAGGGTAAAAACAGTCATTTCGCTGGTGTCACTATATGCTTTATTCATGCAGGAAACATGTTGATTGCTAATTACATGCCAGCTTCTGCTAGATGCTGGGGAGAAAATGCTCTTGTGGTCTGCAAGAGACAGCACATGCCTTTAAGGAGCTTGTAGTCTGAAGGGAAGCATAGGCAATTAAACAGCCTACTGTAATATGGTATGATATGTTGCAAAGATGGGATTAAGTACAAGGTCCTAGAGGAGCCTGAGGAGGGGAGCATCTAACCAGGGCATGGAAGAGGCAGGGAAAACTTACCAGGGGAGGTATCACACGTGTTAGTATATACCTGAAGGACAGGAAGGATGTTGGCAGTTGAGAATCAGGGAGAACAGTGTCCCGGATAGGAGTCGGCCCCCTTGAGTGTCTGGAACTGAAAGAATTGTGAGTTTTTCAGAGTTGCTGAAGCATAAGATGGGGTAAGGAGAGGGGTCTGTGATAAAACTAGGAGCCAGAACACAAAGGGCTTAAGGAGTGAGGGGCAGGGCGAGGCAGGGGGCTTCTGTTAAAGAGACACGTAGGTAAAGAAGATGATGCCATAATTTAATTGAAAGGTGGTTTTGCAACCTAGAGGAAAGAGAATAAGGATGAAGAGTGTAGGGTATTTGCAAGAACTCAGTATGATTTTTGGCATGGAAAACTGGGTGAATAGCGGTACCATTCCTTAAAATAATTATTGGTGGAGGAGGAGTATATATATATATATTTTTTTTTTGAGGAGTGATGGTGAGTCCAGTTTTAAACATGTTAAATTTAGTGTCCATAAAGTACCCAATAGGGGTGTCTAATGAGGTGAATGTGGAGCTCAGAGACCTATATGTCTGGAAATGGTTAGGGATCTTCAGCATTGCAGTGTTAATTAATGCCATGGGAGCAGAGCGAAGTGGTCCAGTAAGGGTGTGGGATGCCAAAGGCTCGGGATAGAGACTGCCTGCCACAGGGGAAGAGCTTCCAAAGGAGACTGAACAGGAGGTCGGAGAAGCAGATGAAACCACTGGTACTGCAGAAGCCAAGCAGTGGAGAGATCTTTTGTATTAACCTTTTCAGTCTCAAGTTTATAATTTTAAATGTTTTAATCTAGTGATATAACATAGGCTCATTAATTTAGCAGAAGATAAGAGATGGTCTGAATTAGCCTATTGATCCTTTTTTTAAGTGGGCAAGCAGAACCTCTTCTAAATGTGTTTTTAAGAAATGATATAAAAAAAGATACAATTTATATCACATTTTAAAGTGTACAGTTTAAGGTTTTTAGTATATAGGCAAGGCTGTGTAAACATTACCCCTAATTCTAAAACTTTTTTATCACCCCAGAAAGAAACCCATTAGTAATCATTCATCATTCCTTCCCACCCTATACTTAGGTAACCAGTTTCTTTCTTTCCTTTTAATTTGATTTTATTTTCTTAAGTGAGAAGCGGGGAGACAGAGAGATAGACTCACACATGCCCCTGACAGGGATCCACCAGGCATGCCTACTAGGGGGTGATGCTCTGCCCATCTGGGCGTAGCTCCATTGCAACCAGAGCCATTCTAGCATCTGAGGTGGAGGCCATGGAGCCCAGGCCAGTTTTGCTCCTGTGGAGCCTTGGCTGCAGGAGAGGACGAGAGAGATAGAGAGGAAGGTGAGGGGGAAGGGTGGAGAAGCAGATGGGCACTTCTCCTATGTGCCCTGGCCAGGAATCAAACGCTGGACTTCTACATGCCGGGCCAATGCTCCACCACTGTCAACCCTCTTTTATTTTTTTAAGATTTTATTTATTCACCTGACTTGTGGTGGCACAGTGGATAAATCGTCAACCTGGAACACTGAGGTTGCTTGTTCGAAATCCCAGGCTTGCCTGGTCAAGGCACATGGAAGTTGATGCTTCTGGCTCCTCCCCCCCTTTCTCTCTCTCTCTCTCTCTTTCTTTCTCTTTCTCTCCCTCTCTCCTCCCTCCCTCCCGCCCTCCCTCCCTCCCTCCCTCCGTCAGTCTCCTCTCTAAGAAGATTGTGCCTTGACCAGACAAGCCAGGGGCATGGGTAACCACTTTCTATCTCCATGGTCTTGCCAATTCTTGACATTTCATATACATGGAATCATACAGTATGGCTGTGCTGGCCTCTCCTTTATTTAGCATAGTTTTGCCGTGGCTCCTCTATAGTGTGCCAATGCATCAGGTCTTTGTTTCTTTTTTGAGTGAGTAGTAGTACTTTTTACACACCACACCTTATTTATCCATTTATCATTTATAGACATTTGGGTTGTTTCTCCTTTCTTTCTGGCTATTGTGAATAATGCTGCTATGAACATGCATATACAAGGTAGGGCAAAAGTCGGTTTATAGTTGTTTGTATGGAGAATAATACAATAATTAATAATAATATAAGAATAAACTCTGTGTATCATATACTCACAACTGTAAACCTACTTTTGCCCCACCTTATATCTGAAAGGAAAATTGCCCATGTTTAGCTTTTTGGGGAGTTGCCAGCTTGTTTTTTAAAGTGGCTGTGTGTAAATTTCCAGCATCAGTGTATGAGGGTTCTGGTTTCTCCACATCTTTGCCAGCACTTATTTTCTTTCTGTTTTATTAATCACCATCATATGGATGTGAAACGTCATCTCATTATGGTTTTGATTTACATCTCTCTAACGACTAATGGTGTTGAAAGTTTTTTCATGTACTTACTGGCCATCCGTATATCTGGAGAAACCTCTGAACAGTTTATGCTTTATGAAATCTGATTCTTCTTTGGAGGGGATTCCCTTCTTATGAAGAATCAGTTCTTTTCAACAATAGGGGATCTCTAATCTAATATTCAAAGAATTTGTAGTCAAGAAGAAGTTGAAGTAATATTACTGTTTTGGCTAAATATGAAAACTTACTGATATGCCATTTAAGCAGAAATTTCTAACAGATTGCTTGGGAAAAACACACTAAAATGGCAGTGGTTCTAAGGTTCTTATAGATTCCAGTTTGTGAACAGATTTGGAAAGTTTGAACTCAGTCCTTGGCTCCTATAGTCAGAAGTACTACTCCTTAACAGAGAAAAGAAATGTAAATGAATAAGCAAGAGATTAAGGAGAAGAAGAACACTCACGAGCTTGTAGAAGTGAGTTACACTAAGTACAGACAGCAGTATGTGAAGGAAGCAACTTTGACGCAGAAAAAAAGATCATACAAACAAATTCAGAACTCTTAAGCAAATATGTCTGCAAGAATATATTCTACCTGCTGTGCCAAAGAGCAGGTTGTAAATTTTTTTTTTGGCTGAAGAGTCAGCCATCAAAATCTGGATGATCATTCTGTCTGTAGTGCAGAGGTACAGCGACTGTACCTCTGGAGAGAACAGGTACAGTTGGACCAACGCGTGGTCCCGAAGTGTCTTGTTTGGTGGTACGTGACACAGCATTTTGACTCAGTTTCCTCTTACAGTTTGGTAGACTGGGAATCCAATTTTAGGTTTTAGAACACCATATCATGTATCTACTTAATGTAAGGAATAATGTATAGTCGGCCCTTTGTATCCACAGGTCCTGTACCTGCAGATTCAACCAACCACAGATTGAAAATATTTATTAAAAATTTCCAGCCTGACCTGTGGTGGCGCAGTGGATAGAGCACCGGCATGGAATGCTGAGGTTGCCAGTTCAAAGCCCAGGGCTTGCCTGGTCAAGGCACATATTGAAGTTGATGCTTCCTGTTCCTCCCCCTTTCTCTGTCTCTCTCTCTCTTGCTCTCCTCTCTTTCTAAATACGAACAAATAAAAATCTAAAAAAAAAAAAATTTCCAGAAAGTTGATCCCTAAACAAGACAGTGTAACAAGTATTTGCATAGCATTTACATTGTCTTAGGTATTACAGTAATCTAGATGTGTCTAGGGGTGACTGAACTTGATTCTTGAAGTAATGTTGTGTTATTTTAGATGAGCCTTTCTCTTGTGCACTGAATAGGAAACGTCCTTATTGGATCAAAAGAAAAAAACTCAAAAACTTGCTGAAGAGAGATTAAGAATGGACATATATGTTAGTATGAGAATAGTTCTTTGATTAGAGTATTTCTGTGAGAACCTTCTTACTGGTTACAATGTAGTAATTAGTGTTTAACTAGAAGAGCAGTTGGTAATTTAGCTTTGCTTGCAGTAAACCCATTTGTGTTTCTCAAATTTTTCATGTACAGGGTGTACACTCTGTGACCGAGCCTATCCCTCAGACTGCCCTGATCATGGACCAGTGACTTTCATTCCTGACACCCCTGTAGAGAGCAGAGCGAGGCTTTCTCTCCCAAAGCAGCTTGTTCTCCGCCAGGCAATTGTGGGAGCAGAAGTTGGTAAGAACCACAAAACCCCTTCAAGTCTCTTCTCTCTTTGTAAGGCTGAGTTGTAAAAGTGACCGTGTATAAATTAGCGATTGGTTGATCCAAAAGTCAATTTATGACTTAAGTTTATCCTTTCAGGGAATATTTGTTTTATCCAGTTGTGATAGGAATAAATCAAGGTGAAAACTTTATTGGAAACATTTGCCTTTCTTAGAGTCAGAATTGAATAGAGGAGAGAATCCTGGCCTGAGTCTTTGAGACTTCACTTTCATTCTCCACCGTATCCTGCATTAACCATTACCATGACAAAGCACTCCTTGAAATGTCTTTCTTTTATAGAAACATGGAAAGTTCACCATTTATAACCATTTACCACAAAAGATAATGAAATCGAATGTTTGTAAATTGTCTGATCCTCCCTAGGAAAAAGGAATAGGAATGTAGACTGCCCAGAGTATGCTGCAGTATTTGAGTTTAACGTGGTTTCTGAAGTCTTTCGCACTTCTTTGAAAATATGAATCAGAGTTCATTATTCTTTCAGCTGGAACTTGGGCATGATGTCAATTGAAAGTTTTAAGTAGCTTTGATAACACAGTGCAGTGCTTTAAGCAGAAAGAATTTTATAAGTTTGATTCATTTTGTAGCAATTGCTTTATATTTTTAGAATAGAATAATGTTTTCTAGCCTTTCAGTGAAGTAACTCCAAAATAATGTATTTGTAGGTTCATGGTTTGGATCCTTGTGTATAAAATTGGGTTCAGGAATTTCTTTCTTTTTTTTTTTTTTTTGTATTTTTTCCTGAAGTGAGTAGCGGGGTAGCAGAGAGACAGACTCCTGAATGTGCCCCAACTGGAATCTACCTGGCGGGACCACTAGGGGGCGAAGCTCCACTCATCTGGGCCATTGCTCTGTTGCTCAGAACCAAGCCATTTCAGTGCCTGAGGTGGATGGAGGCCATGGAGCCATCCTCAGTGCCCAGGACCAAACTGCTCGAACCATTTGAGCCACCGCTGTGGGGAGGAGGGAGGAAGAAGGAGGAGGGGTGGAAAAGTAGATTTTTCCTTCTCCTGTGTGCCCTGACCAGGAATCAAACCCGGGACTTCCACATACCTGGCCGATGCTCTACTGCTAAGCCAGCCGGCTAGGGCCACTACTTCTTACTCTATATTTCTTCTGAGTCCCATTTAGTCTGTTCATTAGATTTTCCATATTTACAAGCTATACCTCTCAGGAGTTCTGGAATATCAGCTCTTAGGTTCACTGAAAATAAAAGTCTTTGCCTGGTTAAGCTACTCTCTCCTGTGTCTCCTGAGGTACTTAAGTCACTGATTGTGTCGTTGGTGTCCTTCCACCACCAGGTGTGTGGGCTGCAGAAACCATTCCCGTGCGGACTTGCTTTGGACCTCTCATTGGCCAGCAGAGCCACTCCATGGAAGTAGCAGAATGGACAGACAAGGCAGTTAACCACATCTGGAAGGTCAGTGTTTATGAAGCCTGTGTGACTTTGGGGTATTTTAATTTTAATGAGGTCGTTAAAAGTGATGTAAAAGTCAGAATTAGCCATGATACATACAGCGCCATGCACCTGTCAGTCATTTATTCAATATTGCATCCTTCTGTTCTTGGTAGTCAAGTTATAATATGTCCTGTGACATATTTATATGAAATTTTAGTACATAGATTGGGAATGATGCTCTGAAATTCAAATGAGGGACAAGTGGATCTTGTGATAACTGGAAAGGTAAGGTGTCTTTGGCATTGGGGACCTTAATTTCGGTATCCAAAGGGGAATGTAGAAGATTGCTAGGTCCATTGGAAAAATAAGGTGAAGACGATTCTCGGCCCTTCATTCATTGATTCATTCATTCATCCTGTGTCATGTGGTAGGTGATGAACACAAGTAGAATGGTTTTGAGGTCTTTTCCAGTCAAGCCAAACCAATGCACCATCAAGAACACTGTCATTTTATGCACTGAACACTAACAGTAGGTCTCTGATAGTCTTTATTCGATTGCTGGAAATAGGGGGACTGGTGAAGCGGCAAACGTGTGAGAAGGCAGCTATGTATTGTCTGGTCCCTACACAGAGTAAATGAGATTGCTGTCCTAAACTGAGTAGCATTTTGTATCATTTGTCAGCTCATATGATGTGTGTGTTTGCCTTCTGTTGGCAGATCTATCACAATGGTGTCCTGGAGTTCTGCATCGTTACAACTGATGAAAACGAATGCAATTGGATGATGTTTGTGCGCAAAGCCAGGTAAGAGTAGTCTTGGATGAAAGAAATGGTTATGATTCAGATGGTTTTCATAGGGAGCTTTGTGTGTAATAGGGAAGTGGTGAAAAGTACATATTATACTGATACCCGCACTCGCTCTAAGGCCTTTCCCTTCCTCACTCCAGTAGTTGTTGACTAATGGTAGTGATAAATGAAATGACAAGAAACTGCCTTTTTTAAATGGACAGTTTATTCAACTTACCAGTGCAGTGAGGAATGATACTACTATCATGAACTTTCCAGTGGATACCTTCTCTCTATATTGACGATTAGTTTTAGTTCATTCTTGATCAGCTGTTCATCTCTGTGTCTTTGTCACATTGTCTTTTTAAAGACTTTCTTTACTTTTATGTTCAGTAACAGACTAGTGTTTCTAGCTTTACAGGGCAATGAGCTCATGTACTAAATAAAGTAGGAATTCTGTTTCTATAAATCTCCCTTGTAATAGGTAGGATGTGGAATTAGAAAAATTACTCAGAAATTATATCTACGTTTTTATAGAGGATTTTGCTACAGGGATATGATGTGTTTAGTATATATTCCAAATTAATATGCTTGATATAATATTAAATGTGCTGACTTAGGAACCGGGAGGAGCAGAATTTGGTGGCTTATCCCCATGACGGAAAAATTTATTTCTGCACCTCACAAGATATCCCTCCTGAAAACGAACTGCTCTTTTATTATAGCCGGGATTATGCTCAACAGATTGGTAAGTTAGTGTAAGGCTTGTTTGTATGAGTCTAGCATAGTGAAAACAGTAAGGACCAAAAGTAAAATTTTGGTGAGATTTAAATGTCAGATAAAACAAATCACTTAATGTTTGTATATGGAAAAGCAGCGTATTACCCCTCTGTTAAAAATGTTGAAATCTGTGAGGCTCTAAACAAGCTGAATGTTACTGACCAAGCAGTGTTCATATGAAATGAACGTTTGTGTTAGGACTTCGATAGGGGGAGTATGAACTTCCTTAGGCTGCTTATTGAGCCAGGACCATTGTTGCCACTGAAGTTCATAAAGGACAGCAGAGCTCCTTGAATTGATTAACCTTCGTGGGGTTTTCTTTGCACTGTGTCATGATGATACATGGTGACAAGTGATGTTTAAGAGTTTGTATGTGCTATGGAATCTTAACTTTTTGCCTAAAAAAATACGCCTGTGGTCCAGTATTTAAAAAGTACTTCCCTGTTAGCCTGGTACTATTTGAGAGGCTAGGAATACAGCATTAAACAAGATATTTTATTTTAATAAGTTTTGTGCAAGGTGGGAATTTTGGTAGAAGGGGAAAATTGAAAGCAATTATTATCAAGAATATGCTTTAAAACTTAAGCATCAGGAGATACTGATTAACTTCTTTATTAAGGTGTTCCTGAACATCCAGATGTGCACCTCTGTAACTGTGGCAAAGAGTGCAGTTCCTATACAGAATTCAAAGCCCACCTGACCAGCCACATCCATAACCACCTTCCTAGCCAGGGCCACAGTGGCAGCCATGGGCCGGGCCACAGCAAAGAGAGGAAGTGGAAGTGCTCCATGTGCCCCCAGGCTTTTATCTCGCCTTCCAAGCTTCACATCCACTTCATGGGGCACATTGGGATGAAGCCCCACAAGTGTGATTTCTGTAGCAAGGCTTTTAGTGATCCCAGCAACCTGCGGATCCATCTCAAGATACATACAGGTGAGTTGTGTTGGACCATCAGAATCGAATTTTGCAACAGTTTTAAATTGTAGTAGTAAAGGCTTTGCAGTGAGGCTATCCTGCAGGCGAAGCTGAGTAAGGTGTTAGAGACGAGCCCTGCTGGCAGTCAACAGGACAGCACTGAAGGGAACTGTGGTAGTCACCGCCAGTTACTAAGATGCTCCACTTCCAGGTGCCCAGTGACTGGGAAAATGCAGTTCATAAGCAGGAAGTTGATCCGTATATTTGAACTTAAAGGGACTTCTGTGGCGATGGTCTGAGCCTCCCTTTTGAGCTCACTCCAGGTGACCAGCCAGAGCCAGCTTTTCTCCTTTGAATATCGCTCAGTAAACACTCAATATGTGAGTTTTCATTTTCTGAACTGCATGTAAACCAACCCCTTTCTTTTAGCACTGATCTTTTTCATAACATACCACGAAATAACTGATGAAGTTTTAGTTTTCTTGGCTGGGTCATTTGCTCTCCATATCTTTTTTTTTTTTTTTTTTTACAGGGACAGAGAGAGTCAGAGAGAGGGATAGATAGGGACAGACAGACAGAAACGGAGAGAGATGAGAAGCATCAATCATTAGTTTTTCATTGCTGTTGCTGCCGTTGCGACACCATAGTTGCTCATTGATTGCTTTCTCACATGTGCCTTGACCGCGGACCTTCAGCAGACTGAGCAACCCCTTGCTGGAGCCAGCGACCTTGGGTCCAAGCTGGCGAGCTTTTGCTCAAGCCAGATGAGCCCGCGCTCAAGCTGGCGAGCTTGGGGTCTTGATCCTGGGTCTTCTGCATCCCAGTCTGATGCTCTATCCACTGCTCCACCGCCTGGTCAGGCTGCTCTCCATATTTTTGAAAATAAATTCTTCCTCATCCTTTTTTACATTAAGACTGAGGAGTCACACTGAGACTCTGGCCCACAGAGCTTAAAGTACTGAATAATCTTTGATGGAAAGGTTTGCCAACCCCTGACTTAACATCATCCTATTTCTGCATTCTTAGAAGAATTTTATTTCATCCCTGGTTTATGAAGTCATGTTTAAAAAGAGGGAAAACTGTAAATTTAGGTTATAACAATATGTTTCCCTATAGGCTGGGACCTAGGATTTTAAG